>OY740788.1:16844092-18163462 GCA_963514005.1 Raja brachyura
AACTCCAAGATGACTCCAACTCGACAAGCCAGGGGCCGCTACCAGCCTCACACCGTCCACAGGCTAGGCCTCGATCAGAAGGACATGGGCCCCCTGAGCATCGTCAGAGAAAGGAGATCTTCTCTACGCCACAGTTCCCGCGACCGCCAAGTGGCCGGGGATTCGGCGCTCGGCTCTTCTCTCTTCACACGCAGCTACTGAGGGAATCCTGGTTAGTTTATTTTCCTCAGCTTAGTAATATGCTTAAATTCAGCGGGTTGTCACGTCTGGACTGAGTTCGTACGCAGAGAAACAGCTGATGGCTGGCTGGCCGCCACCGATCCTCGGTCGAGGAACAAACAACACACACTACGCCACGAAAGCACCGTCAAAGCTTTTTCTTTCCACCGACCGACCAACCGGAGTGGCTCAACACAAGGAGGAGCAGGACTGAACCAGGCAGGCGACAAGTCGCCAGCCAGCTTGGTCACGCGGCCGGACCGTTGTGTGTGGCGACGGAGGGTGGGTGTCAGGGCGGGCAAGCAGGGAAGGGCAAGCTTGCTGGGGGGCAAGGTTACCATCAAAAGGGTGGTTTCCAGTGGGCAAGGGTGGTTTAGAGTGGGCAAGGGTGGTTTCGAGTGGGCAAGGATGGTTTCCAGTGGGCAAGGGTGGTTTCCAGTGGGTAAGTGAGGTTTCGAGCGGGTAAGGATGGTTTTGCATGGGTAAGGGTGGTTTCGAGTGGGTAAGTGGCTTTGAGTGGGTATGGGTGGCTTTGAGTGGGTATGGGTGGCTTTGAGTGGGTAAGGGTGGGTTCGAGTGGGTAAGGATAGTTTTGAGTGGGTACTGGTGGCTTCGAGTGGGTAAGAGTGGGTTCGAGTGGGTAAGAGTGGCTTCGAGTGGGTAAGGGTGGCTTCAAGTGGGTATGGGTGGCTTTGAGTGGTTATGGGTGGCTTTGAGTGGGTACGGGTGGCTTCGAGTGGGTAAGGGTAGTTTTGAGTGGGTAATGGTGGCTTCGAGTAGGTAAGCGTGGCTTTCAGTGGGTATGGGGGGCTTTGAGTGTGTAAGGATGGTTTTCAGTGGGTACGGGTTGCTTCGAGTGGGTGACAGTGGCTTTGAGTGTGTAAGGGTGGTTTCATGTGGGTAAAGGTGGTTTCGAGTGGGTAAGGGTGGTTTTGAGTGTGTAAGGGTGGTTTCGAGTGGGTAAGGGTGTTTTCGAGTGGATAAGGCTGGTTTCGAGTGGGTAAGGGAGGTTTCAAGTTGGTAAGGGTGGTTTCCGGTGGGTAAGGGAGATTTCGAGTTGGTAAGGGTGGTTTCGAGTGGGTAAAGGTGGTTTCGATGTGGGCAAGGGTGGTTTCGAGTGGGTAAGGGTGGTGTACGGTGGGTAAGGGAGGCTTTGAGTTGGTAAGGGTGGTTTCGAGTGGGTAAGGGTAGTTTCCATTGGGTAAGGGTGGTTTCCAGTGGGTAACGGTGGTTTTGAGTGGGTAAGGGTGGTTTCGAGTCTCAGTCAGTCTCTGCAAGATGGGGGAAGGAAGAGGGTCACGTCTCTCAGTCTGAGCTGTGAATAACACTGAACACATGTCTACTAAACTGTGAGTGGTTTTACTTACCTGTCAGTGCCCTTAATGTGGTTTGAGAATATAGTTTGGAAATTCTAAAGCTGTGTTGCCTTTGGTTTGTAAATGCTAAAGCTGTGTTGTCTTTGGTTTGGAAATGCTAAAGCTGTGTTGCCTAATTAAAGTTGCCTTGCCTAATTAAAGAATATAAAGCAGGATAGTAAAAGCTTCTTTAGGTATGTGAAGAGGAAAAAATTAGTCAAGACCAAAGTTGGATCCTTGAAGACCGAAAAAGGGGATGAGTTGAACAGGTACTTTGGATCTGTCTTCACTAAGGAGGACACAAACAATCTTCCTGATATAGTAGTGGCCAAAGGATCTGGGGTGACGGAGGAACTGAAGGAAATCCACATTAGGCAGGAAATGGTGTTGGATAGACTGATGGGACTGAAGGCTGATAAATCCCCAGGGCCTGATGGCCTGCATCCCAGGGTACTTAAGGAAGTGGCTCTAGAAATCGTGGATGCATTGGTGATAATTTTCCAATGTTCTACAGACTCAGGATCAGTTCCTGTGGATTGGAGGGTAGCTAATGTTATCTCACTTTTTAAGAAAGGCAGGAGAGAGAATACAGGGAATTATAGACCAGTTAGCCTGACATCGGTGGTGGGGAAGGTGCTGGGGTCAATTATAAAAGATGAGATAGCTGCACATTTGGATAGCAGTAACAGGATCGGTCCAAGTCAGCATGGATTTACGAAGGGGAAATCATGCTTGACTAATAATCTTCTGGAATTTTTTGAAGACGTAACTAGGAAAATGGACAAGGGAGAGCCAGTGGATGTAGTGCACCTGGATTTTCATGAAGCATTTGATAAGGTCCTATATAGGAGATGAGTGAGCAAAAGTAGGGCACATGGTATTGGGGGTAGTGCTGACATGGATAGAGAAGAGGTTGGCAGACAGGAAACAAAGAGTAGGGATTAACGGGTCCCTTTCAGAATGGCAGGCAGGGACTAGTGGGGTACCGCAAGGCTCAGTGCTGGGACCGCAACTATTTACAATATACATCAATGATTTGGATGAATGGATTCAAAGTAACATTAGCAAATTTGCACATGACACAAAGCTGGGTGGCAGTGTGAACTGTGAGGAGGATGCTATGAGAATGCAGGGTGACTTGCACAGGTTGGAGGAGTGGGCAGATGCATAGCAGATTAAGTTTAATGTGGATAAATGTGAGGTTATCCACTTTGGTATCAAAAACAGGAAGGCAGATTACTATCTAAATGGCGTCAAATTGGGAAAAGGGGAAGTACAATGGGATCTGAGGGTCCTTGTACATCAGTCTATGAAAGTAAGCATGCAGGTACAGCAGGCAGTGAAGAAAGCGAATGGCATGTTGACATATATAACAAGAGGAATCGAATATAGGAGCAAAGAGGTCCTACTGCAGTTGTACAGAGTCCTATTGAGACCACACCTGGAGTATTGTGTGCAGTTTTGGTCCCCTAATTTGAGGAAGGACATTCTTGCTATTGAGGGAGTGCAGCGTAGATTTACAAGGTTAATTCCCGGGATGACGGGACTGTCATATGCTGAGAGAATGGAGCAGCTGGGCTTGTACACGTTTAGAAGGATGAGAGGGGATTTCATTGAAACATATAAGATTGTTACGGGTTTGGACATGCTAGAGGCAGGAAACATGTTCCCGATGTTGGGGGAGTCCAGAACCACAGTTTAAGAGTCCAGGGGCCACAGTTTAAGAATAAGGAGTAAGCCATTTAGAACGAAGATGAGGAAACACTTTTTTTCACAGAGAGTGGTGAGTTTGTGGAATTCTCTGCCTCAGAGGGAGGTGGAGGCAGGTTCTCTGGATGCTTTCAAGAGAGAGCTAGATAGGGCTCTTAAAAATAGCAGTGTCAGGGGATATGGGAAGAAGGCAGGAACGGGGTACTGATTGGGGATAATCAGTCATGATCACATTGAATGGCGGTGCTGGCTCGAAGGGCCGAATAGCCTACCCCTGCACCTATTGTCTATTGTCTATAAAGTCGCCTTGCCAATTAAAGTTGCCTTGCCTAATTAAAGTTGCCTTTCCTAATTAAAGTTACCTTGCCTGATTAAAGTAACCTTGCCTAATTAAAGTTGCCTTGCCTAATTAAAGTTGCCTTGCCTAATTAAAGTTGCCGCCTTCTATATAATTAAAAGTCTAATTTTGACCACTTCCTGTTTGCACTTTATATTGATGTTAGAAAAACCGCTACCACGTACGGAATTACTCAGTCCCCTCCGCTCATTAGGTGCCGAGGATTTTCCCTCTCGATGAAAAATAAAAGAGTTATTAGTGTTTAAAGAATGTTGAGATTCTCTCTCCTGTCAATCAAGTCATGAAGGCCACGCCCCTTCTTGTGGGAGGGGGAGGGACTATAAAACCCAGAAGTGTGGGCATGGCTCAGACTCTGCAAGATGGAGGAGGGAGAGGTCACGACTCGCTGTCTTTAGTGGCCTTGCTCCCTGCTTGAAATGGTATGAAACTGCACTTGAACTTGGTGGCCTTGCACCCTGTTTGAAGTGGTAAGAAACTGCACTTGCATTTGGTGGCCTTGCACCCTGCTTGAAATGGTATTTCAAGGAATAACCGTCAGTCAACTGCCAGCCCACCAGCCATGAGTGAGTGAGCTGCCAGCACAACAGGCTTGAGTGACTGAGCCGCCAGCCCAAGAATCCATTCAGCCCATAATGTCCATACTAGCACTCTGGAAACCAGTCCCTTCAGCCCACAACACCCATACTAACGCTCCAGAAATACTGGCCACCAATATTGGAATTGGTGGAGAGGTGGAATATTGCGTTGGGGGACCAGCCCTCCCATGTGATGATGGGACCCAACAAGTCCCACTTAGTCTAGTGATTACTGTAGGTTGCGAAAATAATTGTCAATTGGTAAGAAGGCCAGGGAAGGGATAGGGAGTAAGCTAGTAATGGAATAATCATGGCACTTTGTAACTCGGTTAAATCTCCATGCAAGGGAAGCCATTGGCACTCTACATTGTTCTCTCCATGAGGTCTGAATTGTGTACCTTTATTGTGATCTGAATAATAATCACAGTCCTCTCTGACAAGTGGGGACTAGGATGTAACTAATATCACCTGCTGCAACCCATGCAATAAGGTATGCAGTTGTATATGGCTCTGGTAAGATCACATCTGGAGTATTACGCACAGTTTTGGTTTCCTAATTTGAGGAAGGACATCCTTGTGATTGAAGCAGTGCAGCGTAAGTTCACGACATTGATTCCTGGGATGGCGGGACTGTCATACGAGGAAAGATTGAAAAGACTAGGCTTATATTCACTGGAATTTAGAAGGATGAGGGGGGATCTTATAGAAATATATAAAATTATAAAAGGACTGGACAAGCTAGATGCAGGAAACATGCTCCCAATGTTGGGTGAGTCCAGAACCAGGGGCCACGGTCTTAGAATAAAGGGGAGGCCATTTAAGACTGAGGTGAGAAAAAACTTTTTCACCCAGAGAGTTGTGAATGTGTGGAATTCCCTGCCACAGAGGGCAATGGTGGCCAAATCACTGGATGGATTTAAGAGATAGTTAGAGCTAGTGGAATCAAGCGATATGGAAAGAAGGCAGGCAAGGGTTATTGATTGGGGACGATCAGCCATGATCGCAATGAATGGTGGTGCTGGCTTGAAGGGCCGAATGGCCTCCTCCTGCACTATTTTCTATGTTTCTAAGGTTAAGGGCATAATTATTTTGACCAGCACAGAGACTATGGCCAAAACCTGGTTTGAGATTTCAGCTGGGTAGCAGCAAGTGACATAAATTTGGTGTCATTATTCTTGGAGAACTAAATACTTCTCACACATTGCACCTCTGTTCTTAACACAAATTGTGCTTGATCTTTTATCCTCTGCTGTAATCTGCTCATATTCTCAGCTTCTCAGTTTTCCTTGATATGCCACTTCATCTTGTATAGGTTGTCTCTTTAGTCCCAACGTTTCGTCTTGCAAATAGATGTCGCATGAATCAATTTGTGGGCCCAAATTTAAGCAACTTAGTAAACATATCAACTTAAAATTTATGGAAAGTTTAATTGAAGAAGAAGAGAGAATTACAGCCTCAAAATGACATGTGATAATACCAATTAAACATCTTAATTGCAAAATGAGTTACAAAATAAACACCCTTAATTATGTATTTATGTCAATTGGTATTATAGAATGATCAAAAACCAAACACCGGAATAACTCAGCAGGCCAACTAGCAACTATAGAGGCAAAAGGTGTTTGACAATATTTTGGGTCAAACTCCTATAACAGCACTGAGAGGGAGAAGGGAAGATTGCCTGTACATGGTTGTATGTTGAAGGCTAGTAGATGAAAGGTGGAACTAAATGGAGAAGGGATGATGGGCAGATAGTACTAGGTGAGAGGAGGGGATGGGAGTGATGAACAAAGGGAGAAGAAGCCAAGGTTTTGTTGACCCATTATAATGCATGTACAGTACCATATATTTGAGCAATTGCTTGATGAATTAACATTGCGGAACTTTTGGGGAAACGGAAACAATGCTTAAATACAAGACTATTCACTGAATTCTGAAATGAACAATGAATGTTGGATTCCTTTCCTGAGATGACAGTTTCATCTATCTATCTATATACTATTCAAACTGTGTATGTGTGTCTGCCAACCGACCGACCGACCAGATTTGCCCTTTGATACCACACGCACACTCACTCATTTTGTGGCCTCCTGCTGGCCAGACACCATAACGGCAGCTGCTGCAGCACTCACTCATTTTGTGGCCTCCTGTTGGCCAGGCACTATTACTGCAGCTGCTGCAGCACTCACTCATTTTGTGGCCTCCTGTTGGCCAGGCACCATTACTGCAGCTGCTGCAGCTCGCTCTCCTCCAAAAACGCCGCCATTTTTTTTGGCCAATTTTCCCTGCCAGTTCGGCTCCCGATTTCACTTCCTCCACTCCCCTCCCCCCCTCCCCCTCCCCTGCCCCACTCCTCCCCTCAATCCCCCCCTCCTCCCCCCCTCCTCCCCCCTCCTCCCCCCTTCCTCCCCCCTCCTCCCCCCCTCCACTCCTCCCACCCCTCCCTCCACTCCTCCCCCCCTCCTCCCCTCCCTCCCTCCCCCCCTCCTCCTCCCCCCACATCCTCCCCTCCCCCCCTCCTCCCCCCTCCTCCCCCCTCCTCCCCCGTACTCGGGTACTGAATGACATTCAGGGACCAGACCCTCGGTGACCGGGTCTGCACTTGGTCTAGTATACTATTAAAACTCTGTGTGTGTGCGTCTGCCGACCGGGTGTGTGGGTGAATGTTACATATTTTTTTCAGATAAGATCTTTGGCCTTTGATTCCATGGTCCGCCAAAACCAGATGCTCAAATGCCGCTATTTTTTCCATTTTGCTAGACATTACGCTTTTACATTCACTAATGCACTCCTCATTACATTTAGACATTTTTATGTACACATTTTTAATAAAATCCTCCCCCACCCCCCCCCCCCAAATATTTCAAAATGTTAAAAAAAATCAAACTGCTCTCACCCATAGAATGTTGGTGAACGTGCCCAATGCTCACAGATGTCCAATCGGAATGGATCTCATTTACATTTGCCTTTGCTCCAGCCCCAGCCCCCCTCCCCCCGCCTGATGTCGCAGCACATTCCATTGTGTGATGTCACAATGCCATCCCTAACAGATGTCCAATCGGAATGGATCTGATTTACATATGCCTTTGCCAGAACCCCCCCCCCCCCCCCCACAGCCTGTGTCAAAGTGCGTGATCACGTGGGAATAGAGACAGAGGATTGGGGGTGATAGGGAGTGGGGAATAGATGGACTGCCCCTACCCATCGTCCACCCACTCTACCTCTCCACTCTTTCCTTTCTCTTCCCCCACCCCTCTCCCCCTCCCTCCACACTCTTCCCCCTCCCTACCCAACCCCATCTCCCTCCTCCCCTCTCTCCCCCTGCCTTCCCCCTCCCTCACCTCTCTCCCCCACCACTTTTTCCCTACCCCTCTCTCCCTCTCTCCCTCTTCCACCACTCCCTCCTACCCGCTCCCCCTCCCTCTTTCCCACTTCCCCCACCCCTCTCCCCACCCTTCTGCCGCTCCCTCCCCTCTTCCACTTCTCTCCCCCCTTCCCCCACCCCTCCCCATCTCCCCTCCCCACACTCTCCCCATCTCCCCTCCCCCTCCCCACTCTCTCCCCATTGCCCCCTCCCCTCCTCCCCATCCTCTCCTCCTCCCTTCCACCCCCCTCCCTCTGTCTATTGCCCTTCTGTCTCTGCCCCTTTCTCTCTGTCTCTCCCCACTCTCTCTCTGCCCTCACTCTCTAATCCCCCCCCCACCCCTTTAGACACGCCTGCGAGTTGGGGGCTATGCGTCAGTGGATAGGGCGATTATGGGTAAATTTATGAGCAAATTAATATAATATCAAGGGGGGTAGTCAGCGCATGTGCGGGGTGGTAGTTAGTGTGTGTGCCCCACCCTTCTCCCCCCCCGCAACCGCACACCGGGGGAACAGACCCAACATTAACATTCGGTTTCATTATATTAATAATTTATACTGCACAGTCTAATTTTAAGTCTAATCT
Organism: Raja brachyura; assembly: GCA_963514005.1. Next base: position 16,852,259 of record OY740788.1, read on the forward strand.
AAGTTTCTTCCCCACAGTTTGTTTGATATCTTAGTTTAGTTTAGAGATACGGCATGGAAACAGGCCCTACAGCTCACCGAGTCCACACCGAAAAACTATCCCCACACACTAACACTATCCTACACCAGAGACGGTTTTTACATTTATGCCAAGCCAATTAACCTACAAATCTGTACATCTATGGAGTGTAGGGGGAAAGCGAAGTTCTCAGAGAAAACCCACGCAGGTCACGGGGAGAACATACAAACTCTGTACAGACAAGCACCCATAGTCAGGATTGAACCTGTCTCTGGAGCTGTAAACGCTGTAAGGCAGCAACCCTACCATTGCACTACCATGCCACCCTAGCTTTTTTTCTAGCCCATTTGTTAATATTTCTTTGGTGGTCACCATTTAAAGAGCTCAGGATATTTGTAACTAATTTATGTACCAGCCACTTGCAACCCCTCCACAAAACAAAATACCACATCTGTCTTATATACCCTCTGCCAATTCTTCTTGATCTGTACTCAACGTGATGAAAGGTAGCTGATAATTTGCACTTCTATGCTTGTCCCAATTAGGCGACTTTTTAGGCGACTGCAGGAAACTATGCAGTCGCCACATGGTTGCCACATGTTCCCAGGTGGTTGCCGTGGAGTCGCCTTCATGGTCGTGAGGAGTTCCCACATTCTGGGAACTACTCCCGACCTCATTATGGTTGCCACAAATTTTTCAACGTTTAAATATTAACGGCGAACAGAATGAAGCCGCCATGGAGAGCAGCGAGAATTCTCGTGCCGTAGGTGGGTCACCAGGAGGTCGAAAGTTCTCGTAGGTTCTCGTAGGTTGTAGCCGGTGCTGATTGGTGAATTTCATTGTAGGCATTTCATTGGCTCATTGGGGAAAAAAAAACGTAAGCAGTAGTTTTCAGAACCAAGGATAAGCGACCGGTAATGTTAAATGTCCGCCGAGCTTCACAGCCGTGTATTTCTAGCTTCTTAAAAGTTGTCTCCACTCCTTCTCTCTCCTTCTCCCCCCCCCCCTCTTTTGAAGGACGTACCGTACACTGTACACTTTCATCTTAATTACAGCGCCAACTTTCCTGTTCATCGTGGTGTGTAGCTGTATCACCTTGGTTTTGCACCGTGTAAATTTCACTCAAACAGCGTTCCCCCCTGCTTGCCCTGTTCCCCGCCTGCATAATGGGCTGGTGAAGGAAGCGATGTGTGCGTTCCACTCTGACAGTCGCCGTTCCAGTTGCTGGTTTTTCAGGAGAGTCGACAGTCGCCGGCAGTCACCTGACAATTCGCCCAAGTGGGACAGGCCCATTAGTTGCATATGGGACTTATTTCTTCCATAACCCTAAATGTAATTGTGAACAGCAGTTTACTGCATTATTACATTGGTATTTTCAATAATCTTTCCTCTATTTGTTTCACCAGGTGAGCTGCTCAAATTTCCGCAATTCATATCACAATCCCAACGTAACCTTTGGTTCTTGTGGTTTTTGAGTTTTGAAATCTCTCACATTCATATATAAGCTGCAGAAATAATTGTGGGAAAGGAAACATTCCACATACCTGAATTAAAGCATAAAAACAAATATGTTTAGAAATGACATTGGTATTCAAAGCCACCGTTTGTAATGTTGGATTCTAGCATTAGCTCAGTGGTAGCATTCTCAACTCTGGATCAATGGGGTAAATTGTTCATGCTCCAGGAATTGAGCACATACATGTTTCACAGCTCAGGGCAATGTCAAGGACTACTATTCTTTCGGAAACATTATCTTTTTAGTGAGTTAAATAGTAAGATTAAATGAGAACTTACCAGTTTGAAGTTTGATCTTTATTTTATGACAAGTTACGATGAGCGATTACGTGAAGAACCCGCCAGCCCGCATGCGCGTCAATCTTCAAAGCAGCGGTGTGAAATGACAGATAACAGTTGTTGAACTGAATATTGTAAGATTCGAGAAACTAGAACTATCAGCTGACCTTTATGAGAGAGGGTTGGGAGCGGAGGGCATGTAATCACTCATCGTAACTCCTCATAAAATAAAGATCAAACTTCAAACTGGTAAGTTCTCGTTTAATCTTAATGTTTTACTTCGGACTCACATGAGTGACTATGTGAAGATTTCAAAGCTCTGTGATTTCATGCCGTGGAAATGAGTCCATGCTACACACAGTGCTTCAGTTGACCAGAGATGAGTGAATTCAAATAGTAATCCCAGCTCATCCAGGAGGAATTAGAACATAAAAATAGTGTTGGCAAATACCCCCGGTCTGGCAATGGGTTGTTATAACACATTTGGAAATTTGCTTGTTTGACCATCCTGCAGCCGCTGGGATGAGGTCCAGCGAAACATCCATAACCCTCGCTGCTGATGTTGTTGCAGCCATGGTGGAGTGAAATTTGAAAACATCAGTGTTCACTCCTACACAAGCCAAACATGTTGGATCACCTGGGGATGGTCTATACTGATACCTACATATGAGGTTTTTGTAACTAACAAACATTGCTAGTTCAGAGCCTTTAAGGCTTTAGGTGACATAATGACTGTATAGATGTGTGACCACACACACAACCAAAGGTCCACGGGGTATGCCGTGAAACTAGTTTGAGACCTGACGCCTCCGGTCTACTCTGGAAGGCTAAGTCATGAACATAAGTATCATGTTATTTGCAGTTGTAACCATCCCGTCCAGTCGTAGCTTATGCAACGACTGGATCTGTTGCACTGAACCCAGCGCCATGAGGATAACAACTTTGTAAATGATTTAGACCGAGGACAGCAATGTAGCTGGAGCCCACCAGCGATGCAGCGTCAGCAGGACATAACATCCCATATCTCTGAGTACCTGAGCTTGGGGGAATTTGAGTTGAAGATACCCTTCATAAATCTGGATAACAGGGGTCAAGACCCGACAGCGTGGTGTCCCGACCCCAGCAGGAAGTACGACGACAAGGCACTTTAGGCACAATTTATAGTACTATAACTCCATCTCTCGTGAACTATAGCTTTGAGAGGAAACCAAGACATCTGTTTTACGTACCATGTCATACGATATATTGGACGGTAAATAGGACACTTACATTCCTTGATAAAGGAGGTGTACTGTTTCTTGGTACTATCTCTTCATCCACCGTACAACCTGACAGTCCGTATCCCAGGAAAGGTCTTCTCATAATCTGCAACCCAACAATATTATTCGCTCATGCAGAGGATGGTTCTCCCCAGCACGGGTAAACCAGCAGATTTCTGCGTTGGGAACAGCCATAAAAGGCTCTGTTATCATTTGTAGAATGAGTGGACTCAATGGCTGTGTAGGCCAGTCAGGCACTATCAAAGCCTGAGGTGGAGTCTTGCTGGTTTTTAAGAAAGCACTGACTGATGAGGCAAAATGGAGGAAAGACACAACGAACATTCCTCCCCAGTGTAGCGAGAATGCATCCATCGCCACTGCCCCTGAGAATGGCCGCCATGCCAGATATTTTTGCATTATTTGGTGTTATCTGGTGATTATTTGGTGTTCCATCAATCCACCATGTCATTAAATACTTTGTGATCCAACATCCATTCTGTGTTGTCATTGATTTACGTGATGATACACCAGCACCAAATGAGGTTAGGTAAACTATCACAGGATATTAAGTTGATTAAACCTATGTAATTAATATATGCCACCACAGTAGTGTGTAACTTTTAGATGAGCATGCAGATATGCATATTCGCACAATAAACCTTCAACCCATATAATGCACCTAGTGATTTTAGGTATTTGATACCACATAACTAAGGGATTGGTAACTTATGCACATCCCATCGCCTCTGTGACTAGAGATGGGATAGTAATTTCCCATCTTTGAGCACTTGCATCAGTTTGTAACATAACTGAAGGTTAAATGACCAAAGTACTGGAGCAATGCTGAATACTGTTTGTTCATCGTTTGACATAGCTTCAGCTGCTAATAGCATAAATCTGTTAACAATGACCCTCATGGTACTTGAGAGCTTGCTCCTTTGCATGATGTAAGTTCGGATAATGCAAAGACACCAATTACGCAGCTGAAAAACAGCCACTAAATTGCCAATTACACTGGCCACTTGATGATTAAACAACAAGATAGTTACAAGCTTGCATTAATTCTAATCTCTTGCCCCAGGGAGGAGTCACAGACAATTAATAGAGTTAAAGGTAAATTGCAATCTATAACTTTAGTTCGTATCAACTTAATTTTAACTGGATGGATGAGAAACCCCAATTTCTCAAATATTAGTTTTGCGGCTGAAACAACTAATTTAGCAAGATTCAGCATTTAGCATCCAGATAGGTCTTAAATGTGTATTTTTGAGCTTTGAGCAGCCCAAGCACTGGCTTGGTAATTTGGTAAACAACCTGGGAGCTGAAGTTAGCCCATTTCGCAACGCTTTAACTGCTATCTTTGCCCATCCAGCTAAATTTCAAATAGCTCCAGTGAACCCTGTATATGGGAACTGAATAGTATGCATCTTTGAGGTCGATGCATGCCATAAAGTGTCCTATGGAAATCCATTGTTAGACAGTAACAAAGTGTCCCATTAAAAAGTCTATACTGCACATGTGAATGTGAGTTAATCAAGGGTGATCCAACATCATCCATCTTTTGCATGTTTGGATATCTGCTTGTACACCCAAACCTTATTGTTTGGAATGAGTAGATGTCCAATTTGGTGTATGTTGTATGGGTGGCAATAAGTTAGGAAAATTCAGTTTGAAATCCTTGTCTACTGTGCAGCATAAACTGATCTGATGTTATTCATCGATATTCATGCAAAAACAGTGTAATCTATTACCAAACGTAACTAGTTCACACACCCCGTGTTTCGGAAAGAACCAGACCCACCTACCTCCATGGTTATCGGTGGTCTTATGGTGCTTAGGCGCCATAGTGCTTAGGCCCCTGATGCGGGTTCTGTTTCCGTCCTCAGGATCTGATTGCATTCTTGAATTCGAAGGATAGGACTGCTGGGGTGCGTGGATTGCTCATTTCCCCTCAGAGCCGGCTTGGGTATTGGCCTGAAAGACCTCTGCCCAGAGAATCAGCTTTCAAGCTGCCATCAGCTTCAGTGAACCACTTACTGCCGATGGAGTTGTAGGGGTGTACTCGCCGCCATGGTGAGGCTTTTGCTCATCGTAGGTACCTTGACTGGTCCGACAGCTTTACTTCCTCAACCAGGTTTTTTGCCTGTTTGGCTGGGTCTTCTCCATGGAGAAGATTCCGCGGCTGGACTTTGCTGGCCTCGCGATCCATAGTCTCCCCAGATAGCGCTATTCACTGCCGGCACTTTGTTCCTGTAATGCACTCCCGTATATTTCACGGACATACTTCCAAGTTGGGAGTCAGTCACACACTGACTCCTCGCAGTTCCCTCCACAGAGAGGGAGATTTGTACACAGCCCTGCAACGGGCGCTGCTGCAGGTCCCCGTCAAGACCTGCGCTGATATGGTCCCGTCCATGGACCATATCAGGATGGAGCATCTCCTCAGTGGGATGAACGCCCTGCGGACATATCCATGCTCCACCTGGGAAAACGTCCATGGACGTACCCATGGAGGGGAATCCTCCTATTTTCTTCACGCAGCTGGTGTGTCGTGAAATGTAGCAACGTTACAAAATTTTGAGATTTTAAAAATCAAGTCTGCAATTTATCCCATCAGATAAAGCATAAAAAGAAGTTTAATTTGACACCTAATTTACTTTCATATCTTCAGTATTAAGAAAGTTATGGCCATTTTCATACTCGGAAATTAGCATCTTGCTCCCCATTGCCTTTCAATTGACTTAACTCAAAAGCTGTGATCTGGAAAAGTTAAAAGCCCATAACTTTCTTAAAAATTAAGAGAACTCAATGAAATTTTCAGTTATTATAGATTGAAGCATTCTGAAACAAATATTAAACAATCTTACTTGGATGACCTGAAATTAAAGCATATAATTAGTTAGTTATCTAATTGTAGCTAATTACAAAATTCAATGAGTTGATCTAAACATCTATCAATTTCTTAAGAAAAGATAAACTTTTTTAAAATTGCCTAAGTGTCCAAATAACATTCACACAATAATCCACAATATAACATAATTTTTAAATCTCATTTTCATGAATTTCTGGGCCAAATGGAAGGAATTTAGTGTTTTATGCTGTAAATTAATGGCCATTTAAATCAACTAGCGAGTGGGTTTTAGTGGAATGCGGTGGATTAGAACGTTGCGGTTAGCGGTGAAGTCGGGGGGAAAAATACTGGGGGTTCATACATTTTTTGGGGACCCCATTTCGCAACATAAAAATATAATTAATGCCTCCCGAAAAACCAACTTTTAATATAAAAATAAAGTATTTACCTTTTTTTCTCCCCTACGCAAAATGCTTCCGGTTGTCTGCGCTCACGGCTTTTGAAGGTGATTTTTAAATTACTCTAGTTAATAAATAATCTAGAGTAATTTAAAAATACCACCATTCATGAAATGTCAGAGCGATTTTTCTTCAGCAACCAAATCGCCCGACATTGATCGATTTGTCCTGCCTGTTGAAAAACGGCACTTTAAGCCCGCCCCCCTCTGCAAGGCGCGAAAGTCACGCACACGGGGAGCGGCAGAAGTGTAGCGCCGGTAAAGGTATGTTTTGTAACATACCTATGAAATGTTCCCTCGCGACATACCACCAAACTGCGAGTCAGCCCAAAACTGACTACCTATGCTCCCCTTCTCAGAGAGGGAGATATAATGCAGCTCTGCACCAGGCACTGCCATGGCGCTGATATGACCCCCCTCCTTGGAGTATATCATGGTGGAGCATCTTCCCATGAGATGCTCTATCCGGGAAAGACGTCCGAAGACGCTCCCCACTGCAGGAGGCGAACCCTCCTGGCCGTGCTTGTCCAAAGTCCATCGGCCTGCTGAGCCGGGCCTCCCCACGGAGCCGGGATTCCCCGCAACTTTCATAGCCGGGTTTCTCCAAGCCGGGTGTCCCCGCCGAGCTGGGGATCCCCACGGAGCCGGGATTCCCCGCAGCCTCCGTAGCCGGGTTTCCCCGAGTCGGGTTTTCCCTCGCGGAACCAGGATTCCCCGTGGTCTCCGTGGCCGGGGTTGCCCAAGCCGGGTTTCCCCTTGCGTAGCCGGGTTCCACGTGGTCTCCGTAGACGGGGCTCCCCAATCCGGGTTTCCCCGCGGAGACAGGATTAGACCCCGGACTGTCATCCAGCAGGAACTCTGTAAAAGAGCTTCCTGCAAAAAGCACAACCTGAAAAATAAGTTCAAAACTTACCTTCAGGTTTTTGAAACTTACCGCTGGAAGGAGCAACGCGCCTCCCAGTCAGTCGCGGCGCAATGCGATTGACGTAATGACGCGCATGCGCGCTGGCAGGTTCTTCACATAGTCACTCACGTGACTCCAAAGTAAAATTAGATACCATCTGCCCTCTCAGAAAAATGTAAAATTTGCCATGTTACTATTCAGGGAAGAACAGCATACATATTTCAGTGTCTTAACTGCGGTTATCACAATGAACATCAACAAAATAATTTAACTGGTCATTTATTATATTGCTGTTTGTGAATCACCTTTAATGCATTCCAATTCAACCAATTCACTGCAATCCAATTCAATCAATTTCACAATGGATCGGTAAGAGCTGGATAAGAACTAATAAAATATACAACAGCCTTCTGAAATGTAACTTGATTTTTATTCTTATAGTTAATTACAATTAGCTTCCCTATTACTCACTTCAGGCTCTTTTGCCTGTAATTCCCTGGATTCTCTCGGCTTCCCTTCTTAAGCAAAGGAACAACATTGGCTTCTCTACAGTCCTCCAGGACTTTGCCTGTGGCTGGAGAGGATATAATCTGTTGTAGGGGGGGGGGGGGGGTCTAACAGGATGGTTGAAGTTTTCCAAAGAGTTTAAAAGACTGTTGGGGTGTTCCAGGATCAGTGCCTCATCAGCAGTGCCTTCTGTCCTAAGTATCATTAAGCTCCTTTAGGTCATGTCAGGTAGGTCTTGGGAGGGTGAGGGAGTGGGGTGGGGATGCATATGGCAGTAGCTAAAGGAACCAACGTCCGCATCAGCTGGATTCAGCCCAAGGAATAGATAATGCAACCCCTCAACCAATTCCACCATTCAATTCAATCATGGCAAATTATTTTTTCCCCATTACCTCATCAACCTATCTTTCTTCTGTAGCATTATGATCCTACCTCTTAAAGATGCATTAATCACTCGATGCAAATTTCAGTTCCTCTAACCCTAGAGGTTTGTTATGACTTTCAGATTTCCACTGATTTTATGTCAAGTGTGGTTCCTGACAACATTCTTGAAGTGCCAGTTCTAATTGGAATATTATATTTCCTTCTTCCAAACATTCTTACCAGAGGGAATAATTTCCATCTGCTCTGTCAAATCTTTAGATTATTTTAAAATCTTAATTAATTTACTTGAAATTGTCTATTTTCATATGATGATTAGTCACTGATACCTGAGCTCAGAATTTAACCTTTTTAGAACTGGTATCGCAAGGATAAATCTGTGCTGCCCCTCACCCAAGGCCAATATACACTGCATGAACTGCAGGACCAAGTTTGAATGTTATAGACCATGTCTTTCAAATGCTGTTATAGTACTTGGTTCAACTACCTTGCCTGGCAGCTCATACCCACCACCCTCTGAATGAAAAAGTTGTCCCTCTGGTTCCTTAAACGTACATTTTCCTCTTCCCTGGGAAAAAGACTGTTCATTCATCCTATCTATTCTCTTCATGATTGTATACGCCTCTCTAGGATCACCGCCTTCTGTGCTCCAAGGGATAAAGTCCTTGCCTGCCCAACCTATCCCTATAGCTCAGGCCATCGAGTTCTGGCAACATCCTTGTATATCTTCCCTGCACTATTTCCAGCCTGATGATATCCTTACTATAGCAGGGTGACAAAAGCTGAACACAACACTCCAAATTCCAAGCCTCACAAACGATTTGTAGACCTGTAACATAACGCCCTGACTTCTACACTCAGTGCCCCGACTGATGATGGCAAATGTACCAAAAACCTTTTTAACTACCCTAAATACCTGTGACACTACTTACAGGGAACTCAAATACACCTGGAACATTTCCAACTTTTCCCTACCATTTCTAGTCTTCACTATCTCTATCGCAGGTGATAGACTACTGACCAACATCTACTATAAACCCACTGACTCCCATGGGTATCTGGACTACACTTCTTCCCACCCTGCTCCCTGTATGGACTCCATCCCCTACTCCCAATTCCTCCGTCTGCACCGCATCTGCACCCATGATGAGGTGTTCCACACCAGGGCATCAGAGATGTCCTCATTCTTCAGGAAACGGCGGTTCCCCTCTTCTACTATAGATGAGGCTCTCACTAGGGTCTCTTCTATACCCTGTAACTCTGTTCTCACTTCCCATTCCCCCCACTCGTAACAAGGGCAGATTCCCCCTTGTCTTCACCTTCCACCCTACCAGCCATCTCATACATCAAACAATCCTCCGAGATTTTCGCCATCAACGGGATCCCACTATTGGCCACATCTTTCCATCTCCTCCCTTGTCTGCTTTCTGCTGAGACCGCTCCCTCCGTAATTCGTCCCTTCCCATCCCTTCTCTTGGCACTTTCCCTTGCAACAGCAGGAAATGCTACACTTGTCTCTTTACCTCCCGCCCCCCCCTTGACTCCATTCAAGGACCCCAGCAGTCTTTCCAGGTGTGGCAGAGGTTCACCTGCACCTCCTTCAACCTCATCTATTGCATCAGCTGCTCTACATTGGTGAGACCAAACGTAGGCCTGGCGATCGCTTCGCCCAACACCTCCGCTTGGTTCGCAATAACCAACCTGATCTCCCGGTGGCTCAGCACTTCAACTCCCCCTCCCATCCTGAATCCGACCTTTCTGTCCTGGTCCTCCTCCATGGCCAGAGTGAGGCCCACTGTAAATTGGAGGAGCAGCACCTCATATTTCGCTCGGGCAATTTACACCCCAGCGGTATGAACATTGACTTCTCTAATTTCAGGCAGTCCCTGCTTTCTCCTCCCCTTCTTAACTCTTCCTCAGCGCACCGTCTCTGCCTCTTCCTTTCTTCTTCCCGCCCCCACCCCCCACCCTCACATCAGTCTGAAGAAGGGTCTCGACCCGAAACATTACCTATTTCCTTCACTCCATAGATGGTGCCTCACCTGTTGAGTTTCTCCAGCATTTTTGTCTACCTTCAGGGAACTATGTACCTGTACTCCTAGGTCCCTCTGCTTTACAACCCTGCCCAGGGCCTTGCCATTCACTGTGAAGGTTCTGCTCATATCTAAATGATTCATATATCTCCGCAAAGGCTTCCGTAATTTCTTCTCAAGCTTCCCACAGTGTCATCTGATATATCTGATCAGGCTCGGGAGATTAATTTACCTTAGGACATCTAGCACCATAATACGGACTGTCGTGAAAACATCTGCATTAACTGTTCCAAGTTTGTGATTTTCTCCATGGCAAAAACAGAGGAGAAATACTCAGTGATGAACTTGCCCATCTCTTGCGACTCCACACAAAGATGACTGCTTTGGTTTCTAAATGGCCCCATTCTCTCTCTAACGCTCTTTCCTGTAAAGCACTTACAAAATGTCTGGATTCTCCTTAATTTTATCTGACAGAACTATCACCTGCCCCTTTATGCCCTGCCAATTTCTTTAAGTATGCTCCTCAGTCCCCTAAACTCCTCCAGGGATACACATGCTGCCTATACCTGGCCCATGCCTCCTTTCTTCTGAACAGCCTCAATTTCTCTTTTCATACAGCCTTCCTTACTCCTACCAGGCTTGACCTTCACTAATAGTGAAAAACATGGCTTAAATGCTCAACATCACGCTTTTAAAAACATCCCATTTTCCAGATGTTCCTTTGCATGCAAACAGACTACTCCTATCAACTTTGGCAAGTTCCTGTCTAATACCAACAAAGTTGTTCTTGTCCCCAATCAGAACTCATGGGTCCTTATCCATTACTATTTTAAAGCTTATAGAACTGTAGTCGCTGGTCGTAAAAGCCTTGGATAGATCTTCAACCAAAAGGAAGGCTATTTCTAAATCAAGCAAATTCATAAATTCCTTTATTAGATCAGCTAATGTCAAAGATATTTGGAGAAATGATAATCCTAATGGTCGAGAATACTCATTTTACTCTCCGGTATTTGGAACATACTCTAGGATAGATTATTTCCTAATAGATTCAAAACTTGTCCCATTTACGTATGACTCAAAATATCATAATATTATTATTTCGGATCATGCTCCATTAACATTCAAGATTAATTTAAAGGGTATAACTAATGGATATTCGCAATGGAGATTTAATCCTCATATATTAAATGATAAAGCTTGCTCAGATTATCTGGTTAAACAGATTGAATTATTTTTTGAAACCAATGATAAACCTGGAATCTCATCATCTCTTTTATGGGACACATTTAAAGCTTTTATACGGGGTGCTATAATTTCTGCGCAGGCACATCTGAACAAGGAAAATCGAAAGATTCAACAGAAATTGGAAAATGAAATAAGGCAGTTGGACATGGAAAATGCTGTGTCTCCATCTAGGGTTATATATAACAAAATTGCAACATTAAAATATAAATTAAATGAAATACAATCAAAGTATGTTATTAAACTTTTTCAAAAGACCAAATAAGTATATTTTGAATTTGGGGATAAACCACATAAATTGTTAGCTCGGCAACTAAGAAAATCAGATGAAGAAAAAATGATATATAAGGTCAAATCTGAACAAGGAGAAATATTAACTTTACCAAAAGACATTAATGATAGATTCCAACAATACTATCAAAAACTTTATACATCAAAGGTGATGGATCAACCCAAGGGAATGGAAGTGTTTCTCCAGAAATGTCATATTAATGGATTAGATCAGGAAGGTAGAGAATTATTAGATGCTGAAATATCAGCAAAAGATATTGAGGAATCAATTAGATCATTGAAGAACGGTAAAGCTGCAGGACCCGATGGTTTGGGTGTTGAATTTTATAAGAAGTTCCATGATTTGATCGTCCCACGGCTACAAACTATGTACAAAGATGCCTACGAACAAGAACAACTTCCAGAAACCCTAAAATAATCCACAATTACACTTATCCCTAAAGCAGACAAAGATCCAGAAGACCCAGGATCATACAGACCAATAGCTCTATTAAATACAGATCAAAAAATATTAATAAAAATGTTATCTCAAAGGTTAAGTTTAGTGATCAATAGATTAATACATCATGATCAAACAGGTTTTATTCCTAAACGATACTCCACTTATAATTTAAGACGTCTATTTAATATCATTTACTCTAAAAGAATGAATGATATTGAATTAGCAATTATATCCCTGGATGCGGAGAAGGCGTTTGACCAGGTAGAATGGCCTTACTTATTTAGGATAATGCAGAAATTTCAACTGGGAGAAGGATTTTGCAAATGGGTTAGAATTTTATACTCTGGCCCAACAGCAAGAATCCTAACAAACCAAATGTTATCAGCAAAATTTAATCTTTCTAGGGGTTGTAGACAAGGCTGTCCGTTATCACCCTTGTTATTTGCACTCGTTATAGAATTACTGGCCGAAAGGATTAGATCAGAACCAGAAATTTATAGATATAATACTAAAACGAATATTAACAAAATATCTTTATATGCAGATGATGTTTTAATATACATAACAAAACCGGAGACTAGTATTCCTAAATTACTTGATGTTATAAATGAATTTAGTATGTTCTCAGGAAATAAAATTAACTGGAATAAAAGTGAAATTATGCCTATAATAGGAATTAAATTAAATAAATTATAAAAATTTCAATTTAAAATAGCTAATAATCAAATTAAATATCTTGGAATTAATGTATCAAAATCTTATAACTCTTTATTTAAATCAAATGTCCCCAATTACTAAATAAATTAAAACATAATATTTTATATTGGAAAACATTACTGATATCAATGATTGGTAGAATAAATGCCATTAAAATGATTTTTTTGCCACAATTATTATATTTATTTCAAACCATCCCGTTATATCTTCCTAAATATTTTTTTTTTTAATTGATTCTATAGTTAACAGCTTTATTTGGGATTATAAAAATCACAGAATAAGTAAAATACACATGTAAGTCTAAGATAAATGGTGGCCTAGCTCTACCTAATTTTTAATATTATTTTTGGGCGGTTCAGATTAAGAACTTTAATTATTGGTTGGTACAGATGGAACAGGACCCGGTTTGGTTAAGAATAGAAAAGGAAGATTGTTTCCCATTCGATATAAGCACAATATTCCTTGCCCCTGGAGTGGTAGAAAAAAAACCATATAAGAAAAATCCTATAATTTTAAATAATATACGTATTTGGAAACAAATCATTAAGACTCTACATTTAGAAACTATGCCACTTTGTTTACCAATTATGAATAATCCTATGTTTAAGCCCTCGACATTGGATGTGGGGTTTAGACATTGGAAAAATTTAGGAATAATAAGGATAGAACATCTTTACAGGAATGGGAAATTTCTCTCATTTCAGGAGTTGAAAGAGATTTATGGATTGCAACCAAATAATTTATTTAGATATTTACAAATTAGAGATTATGTCAAATTAAATACGCAAGATTACAGAAATAGAGATCCAGTTTTACTGGATGAAGTACTTAATATGCATCCAACAACAGAAAAATTAATAGCATATATATATAATATTTTTTTGGACAGGGAAATGCCAAAAACTGAATTATTTCGACAAAAATGGGAAAATGAAACTGGTTTACCGATATCAGAAGATTTTTGGTAAGAAAGCTTACAACGAATTCATTGCTGTTAGTTAAATGCCAGACATACTTTGATACAATTCAAAGTAATACATAGATTAGACTACTCAAAAAAGAAATTAAATAGAATTTTTCCTAATATATCACCACTGTGTGATAAATGTCAGCACATAGAAGCTGATTTAACTCATAGTTTTGTAATATGTACAAAACTTAATAGTTATTGGTCTGAGATTTTCAAAATTATTTCCATAGTTTTAAAGATTACATTAATCCCTGACCCAAAACTAATTATATGTGGTGTTTTAGATTCAAACCAAACTTTAACAGCAAATCAAATAAATTTTCTGGATTATTGTTTAATAATTGGAAAAAAATTAATATTAAAATTTTGGAAGGGACCATTATCCCCTACAATTAAAATGTGGGCAGTGGAAATGTTGGAGACGTTGCAATTGGAGAGAATTAGGTTTTCCTAATGGATAAACTTGAGCTTTTTGAACAAATATGGTCTCCATTCACTGATTATATGAAGGGGTAGCTGGGCTCGGCATTGAAACTCAATAAGTACCCGGTGGGAAGATCAAACAAAAATGTTTAATTTCAGATTTATATACTTGTCTCTATATATTATAATTAGAAATTGTTCCATTCATTGATAAGATGCATACTGTTTTCTTTTCCTCAAGTATAATAATTGTTTACTAGTTATAGGTTTTTTTTTTGGTTTAGCTTTTTTTTAAATTTAATTTTATTTTTTTTAATTTTAATTTTTATTATTATTTTTTTTTTCTCCCCTTTTAATCAAATATAATCATATTCTTTACTAACTTACTATTCTTTCTATATACTTTTTTCTTTTTCTTCTTTTCATACTATAAAAAATGGAGGCCTATATACACGGCTTGGTAATATTTATATAATCTTGGAAAGATGTAATAAGTATATCTGAAAAAAATGGTTATATTATTTGTAATATGTATGGCCTCTAATAAAAATATATTAAAAAAATAAAAGAAAAGCCTTGCATATGGACAACAGTCATTTGGCCTTCCCAATTAACTAGGAAATGGTTGAGCTTTGCCTAAGCACAGTGCCTAAGGAAACATTCCTGAATATTAAAAAAAAAAATTATATCCTGTCTAAGCACTTGGCACTATGACAGTCTCAATGTATATTAGGAATGGTAAAATCCCTTGTTATCACACCCTATTAGTCTAGAAAGAACACTGATATATTCACAGATCAGGATGATATGTGCCATGGAGGGGAACTTACAGTTATTTTTTTTCCCCATCCCCTGTAACCTATGTTCTTCTAAAACTCAACTTGACACTTGGCCACCAATGTGGGAAACCTCAAATCTATTTCTACATATCTGCTAAACTACAAAGGTTATCACTGCTGTCAGATTCTAGCCTAGCTCAAGTAGGATACCTCACCAGCTTCTCCAAATCCCATGGCATTTTCTTGTGTTGTCAAAACATAGACTCATGTTTCAGAGCTACCAAAGTAGACAACTACCCCAGGTGCAACAAAACCCCATTTCCCTTCACCCCTGTTACAGATGATCTATTTCTTGTTGTATCATACATTCCATGTGGTTATGTATCCTCAGAAGTTTGTTTTTGATATTCAATACCCCAAGTACGGTTGGTCCCAAAGTAACAATTAATGACATTTCATTGTAAATTGGTGGCTATAATGTTATCTTCAATTTATCACACACACACCCATTGGCTCTTAAATAGTTTGTTACTTTATGCTCTTTGCGAAAAGCCAGATGAGATCGGCGAGTAATATATTAACAATTGTGGTGTGGAGTTTCTGCTTCCATGCAATTGTTTTATATCTGTGGAATTTGCATGAATTTAGCTGAACCAAAAGATCATATCATTTTATATGCAAATTATGCCTAGTACAAATTGAACTTAAATGTCTGTTTTGAGCTGGTTTAAAAACATAACGGTTGGTTAATATGCTTCAAGAGCAAACTGTTTCAGAGAGAATTTCCTAATTTTTGGAAGGGAACATAGGACCTTCAACTGGCCACATAATGTGTTTTATAGCTCTGGGGAGGTTGGGAGGAGGAATTTATTATCTGTAGTCAGTTTCAGATAATCTTCTAGGAAGGACTATTCTGTTTATATCTGGAACAAAAAAATGCTGAGTTTATCCTTTTGGCAGTTTTAATTACTGCATGCAAGGTTGCTGAGTCAGCACATGTTTGCCAAGCACAACCATAATTGAGAAATAAAATGGCAACTGCCAAAGATAATGTAACTGCAGTAATAATGCAAGATATCCCCTATACACAATGGCCCTTGCTGACTCTTTGTGGTTAACAATCCTAACTGTGATAAGGGTGTAGGCCATAAAAGTCAAATAGTGGCACTTTTTATTCACATGGCAATAAAGACTAAAGGGCCTGTCCCACCAGCACGCAACTCTATGCGATGGGTACGACCTAACGTGGTCACTTGAGCCGTCCGGCGTCGCGGGGCTGGTCCCACCTCGATCACCGGAGCCATGCGGAATTGTGCGGAGTTCGTCCCGACATCGCGCGGGGCTCCGAAAAACTGACTATGTTCAAAAACTCCGCGCGGCAACGGCTTGTCGGCTCTCAGTCGCCTCGACGCATTACACACCACCTTGACGTCATGCCTCCGTGCACCTCTATGTGTGGCTCCGTGGCCCTCTCTGTGTGTGCCTCTGTGCCCCTCTCTGTCCTGGCAAACTTACCTTTAAGGCTTTGCTCCAAGTTTGCCTCATTTTGCGCCGCGTTGCGCCACTCACCCGACCTCTGCGTGGCTCTCGCTGCCGGTTTGGTCGCACTTGCCACATGCAGGTGCATGCTGGTGGGAACGGCCCTGTACAGGGGATCTCCCGACCTCCGCGCGGCCCCCGCTTCTAGTTTGATCGCGCTCATCGCATGGAGTCGAATGCTGGTAGGACAGGCCCTTTACACATTAGGTGTGGCACTATGGCATAGAAGATAGTGTGAGTGCCTCTCGGCTGCAATGGCCCAGTTTTAGCCCTGATCTTCTTTGTTGTCTATGTGAAGTTTCCATGTAGCTGGGGTAGGCTCCCAGGTTAATGCGATATTATACTTTCATGATGTGTAAGGGCCTCTCTCACCAGCATGCGACTCCATGCGGTGAGCGCGACCTAACGTGGTCGCATGAGCCGTCCGGTCGCGCGGGGCTGGTCCCATTTCGATCGCCGGAGCCGTGGGGTTGTGCGGAGCTGGTCCCGATATCATGCGGGGCTCCAAAAAACTCCAAAAAATTCCGGGCGGCAACAGCCTATCGGCCCACAGACGCCTCGGCGCGTTACGCACCACCTCGACGTCGTGCCTCCGTGACCCTCTCTATATGTGCCTCCATGCCCCTCTCTGTGTGTGCCTCCGTGACCCTCTCTGTGTTTCCCTCTCTGTCCTTGCGAACTTAAATTGCGGACTTCGCTCCAACATCGCGCCACTTCGCGCCGAGTCGCGCCACTCACCTGACCTCCGCTGCCACTACCGCGACCAAACCGGCCCCCGCTGCCAGTTTGGTCGCGCTCGCCGCATGCAGGCGCATGCTGGTGGGATCGGCGCTGTACAGGGATCACTCGACCCCCGCGCGGCCCCCACATGGAGTCGCATGCTGTTAGGATAGGCCCACACTCCAGATCAATTTTATTTGGTGATGCTGGTTGGGGGACTAAGGTTGTCATGAAACTTGGACATATCCCTTGCTTTCTTTGATCAGGTAGATTGGTTTTAATTTTAGAGATACAGAGCAGAAACAGACCCTTATGGCCCACAGAGTCCAGGCTGACCAAAGATCACTCATGCACTAGATATGAGCTAGATAGGGCTCTTAAAGATAGCGGAGTCAGGGGATATGGGGGGAAGGCAGGAACGGGGTACTGATTGGTGATGATCAGCCATGATCACATTGACTGGTGGTGCTGGCTTGAAGGGCTGAATGGCTTACTCCTGCACCTATTGTCTATTGTTTATTGTCTATTGTCTACAGTACGTTATCCCAGTTTTGCATCCTACACACTTGGGGCAATTTACATAAGTCAATTAACCAAAAAAACCTGGAGCTTCCTCCCACAGAGAAAATCCAGGTGGTCACTTGAAGCCAGAGATAAATAATTAATGACTGAACCACGGTTGACACTCAGTGAGAGGAATTCTCTGAGACTGAATCACCAATTAACGATAAGTATTTACATCCCAGCATTGGATGTCCTTGTGCAGCCAGCAGTTAAGAAGATATGTGTTATACCACATGAAGGATTTGAGTACTGAAGCAAGTCTTGCTTTAATTGTTGTAGCAAGCCTTGGTCTTGTTACCCATGAAAGAATATACTTGCCGTGGAGGCAGCACAATGAGAGTTGATTCCTGGGATGGTGGACTGTTACATTGTGATTAATCAACGATGTTTGGAAAATTGAGAGGGATTAAACTGAAAATTACAAAATTCTGGCAAAGCCTGTGTCCCTAGGTTGGTATGGCTAGAATAAGAGGTCACAGTTTCAGTTTACAGAACAAGGGATTTTGGAATGAAATGAGGAGAAACTGATTCACCCTGAGGATAATGAACCTGTGAATATTGCTACCACAGAGCACTATAAAAACCAAGTCATTTAATATTTTTAAGGACCCTGACATATTTTGGATGCAAAAGACATCAAAGGGATATGGGGAGAGTGTTCCAAAATGATGCAGTATTGGGAAATGAAGTCAGCCATGATGGTATTGTACAATGGAGGAGGATCGAGGGGCCAAAGGGACCCCTCCTGTATCTGTTTTCAAATATTTTCTGATCTTTGATGTCCACCTACAAAGAATTAATCATGATGGTGAATTTTCATTGAACCCTAGAGGCTTGTGGATTTATAGGCCTTTGAAGAGACTTTCAACTTAATTGCATTTTTCAGGTGCCAGGATGCTAACAGGACATTCTAATAGCTTTCGAATATAAAAGAACACTGTCTGAAGTAATTCAGCGGGTCAGGCAGCATGTCTGGAGATCATGAATGAGTGACGTTTTGAGTCAGGATAGTTCTTCATATCTTCAATATTTAATATTGTTTTAAAGTCATGCACAATTATCTAAAGTCTTTACAAAATCATAGGTTGTGGATTGACACAAATCATAGGTTGTGGATTAAATACTTCTTTCTTTATTTTTCCACTTTAGTTTTTATTGCTTTTATGTATACACAAATAAAACACAAATAAAACCAAGAAACGTACAACAGTGTAGCGGGGGGTTCAGTTTACAATTAATGATGCAGTATACAGAACTATTTTCATATTAAAACATTTTCCAATAACTTCATTATTGTCTATAAAATTATACAGTGTTGATGTCTTTATTTCTATACCTAATACATTTTTCCCATTTTCTATTAAACTCGTCTTCTTTCACTCTTAGAGAATATGCCATTTTCTCCATGACAAATATTTCCTGTACTATGTCTAACCATTGTCTAAGTCTGGGTCGTCCGCTCCAAGCCAGTTTTTTGTAATGGCCTTTCTGCCAGCTGTCAGTAGGATTTTAAACAAGTAATGGTCTTCCTTCAGCACCACTGTATTTATATTACCCAGGTATAAAATGGAACACTTCTTGCAGACTGTATATCCTAATACCTCCGTTAATTCTGAATTCACTCTGTCCCAAAATGGTTCTATTTTTGGGCAACTCCAGAAGATATGTGCATGATTTGCGTCTGTTTGACAACATTGCCTCCAGCATGTTTGCTGCCTCAGAATTTGCTTGCTTTTTATGTTAGGCGTAATAAAGAAACAAATAATTTTTTTCCAATTAAATTCTCTCCAATTTTGTGAATTAGTGGATGTCTGTAGTGTTACATATATATGATGCCATTCTTCTTCTGAGATTGTGATGTTCAATTCATTTTCCCACTTAAATTTTACATAAAATGTAGTTTTAGCTTGACATTGCATTAAACTATGATAAAGTTTAGAAATAATCCTTAATGTTTTTTGATTAACTATCACTTCTATCACTGGATTCTTTTCTTCTAGTGCCTCCCTTTTTACCTTTTTATTGTAATAATTTCTCAGTTGGTTCCGAAGTGCAAATCTATCCTTCAAATCTTGAAAACCTCTTAGGTCTCCATTTTCAATAACAGTACGAAATGTAGTCATTCCTTTCTTCATCCACTCTTTAAATGTTGGGTCATACATCCCTGGTTTAAATTCATTATCCAAAGCTATCCATCTTAAAACTTTTTGTCGTTTATTCAGTTTAAGTTGTCTGGTAAGAGTGAACCAGGTTTCTAAAGTAAATATCGTTATTGGATCGATTATACTCCTGCTATGTCCAGGAAGCGCTTTTTCTCCCAAAAGTGTTTGGATGTGGAAGTCAGAGATATATGTCTCAATCTTTTTCCACCTAGTTATATAGCTGTCTTCACACCAATTAAGTAGTGGTCGAAGTTGGGCTGCATAGAAATATATCCTAAAATTTGGAAGTGTCATTCCACCTTTGTCCTTTGGCAACTGGAGTGTAGTGTATCGAATTCTGGCCTTCGTTCCTCCCCAAATAAATCTAGATATTAATTTATCCCATTCCGTGAATTGTTTTAATGGTACCTCAATTTACAGAGATTGAAACAAGTACAATAGCCTTGACAAAATATTCATTTTCACCACATTTATCTTGCTACTAAAATCCATTGGGTAGGTGGATCATCTTTCTATATCCTTTCTTATGTTTTGGTTGATGTGATTATAATTCGCCCCATACAACATTGATATATATTTTTGTTATATGTATCCCTAGGTATTTGATTGATTTTGAATCCCATTTAATATTATATTTTACTTCGGAGTCACGTGAGTGGCTTTGTGAAGACCCCACCAGGCACGCATGCGCGACATATCGTCGACCGCATGGGCGCGACAGGCAGTGAGGAGCGTTGCTCCTCTACTGTAGGGTCCTGCAGGTAAAGGAAAAAACTAACCTGCAGTCTTTTTCTTTCAGATGACTCTGTTTACAGAGTCTCCAGGCCGCCTCGAATCTGACTGCCGTGGGCAGTCAGTGGCGGCACCAACAGTCTGGAGTAGGACAGCCCGTTGACCAGGAGGGTCCGGGTTCACACACTTGCCGGCGGAGGACGGCAGAGGCAGCCCGACTCTACACCGCAGCCCGCATGACGCAGCGGGCTGACGGCATGCAAAGGAGTGGGGCTTGCAGGCTCGCTGTACAAAGTAAGCGACGGCAGAGCAGTGGCCCCGACTCTACACCGCAGCCCGAAGGGACACCGCGGCCTGCCTGCATGTATGAAGGAGTGGGGCTTGCAGGCTCGACTTTGCTTACAGAAACGATGGATGGAGACCAGAATGAAGGCATCGAAGCATGTCTCCAAGGGCCATGGGACTTCAGATGAGAGTCAGCGGCCACCATTATCGGAGTGCCCATAACACCGGCAGCACCCGCTCTGCAGACCGGGATAAGAACGCGGAAATCGGGGAGCCCTGCGCAGCCAGGAGCCGTTTCTCCACCACGGCTGACCATAGAGTCGCAAAGTGGTAGGAGCACCGCGCGGGAGCAGGGTAAGCAAGACCCTGACTCCCTACCACTGTCACCTAAGCATAGCGACAGTGGAGCAAAGGTGTGTAAACGTGTGACCCGCTCGGCGGCATGTTCTGTCTCCCCTACTATGCAGGTCACCAGAGCACGGGGAGAGCTGTGCCCAGGTCATGCCCCGCTGCAGCGGAAGGCATCGACATGCCGTCAGGGATAACCTGCTAGATTGCGGGCCGGTGATGGACCTGCTGGGAAGTCGGGGAGCCCTGCAGGAGCAGGAGGTACCGGCATACCACCGGAACAGGCTGCCGGAGCACAGACCGGTGGCAGCAGATTTCGGTCGGGCAGCCCCGTTGTTACGGGTAAAGCCGACTATGCACCGTCACGGACCCATGTGGTCAAGGGTGCACGGACATCGGGGAGTCTGGCTATGGGAGCCGGCACCGACTCATTCCTGCTGCCTTCCCATCAGGCAGGTGCACCGCTATTGTCCAAACGACGGCGGACTAGCGGCATGTCCGTGCGGGAGTCGTACAGCCCCACAGGAGCGGCTGCTGACAACGATCTGCCAGCGCACCTCGACGAAGTGTGGTCCACTGGTAGAAGCCAAGTGTTCAGGAGAACCTGGTGAAGTCGGCTTGTTGTCCGCGTGTAGTGGCAGCGGTCGCATGGCTAGGATGGAGCAACTATATCAGCGGGACCTGGATCGGCAAGAGCGGGAGTCTCAGCGGTCTCGGAGCCGGAAGACCATCAAGAACATATCCGCCACCAGCTTCCCAACAGCAAAAGCCTTTTTTAGGGCAGGGCCACCATAGACTACCTCACCACACACCAGCTGCAGGAACAGGGATTTACCGAGGTGATCGAGCAGCACCCAGCAACGACGGAACACCAGAAACCAGAACGTCAGGCCCACCAGTAACCATGGAGGTAAGGGGGTCTGGTTCTCTTGGAGGTATTGCACGCATAACCTCACAAGTAGGAGCGAGGTTACATACATTCTGGGGCTCTGTTTGTCACTATCCCAGGGAACAGAGCAATAGACATAATAGACGCATGTAACAGCCTTACTTGCGCCAGGGAACCGACTATTAGACATGCTGCTAAGGTAATTGGTAAACTTGTAGCTACATTCCAGCCACATAATTTGGGCCGTTACACTATCGAAGCTTGAAAAAAGCAAAAATCATGGCATTAAAAGCGAATGCTGGACATTTACGAGCCTATGAAGCTGCCAAATCAAAGGGCTGGGGAACTACCGACACCATTCCAGTTGGGCGGTAGATGGAATTTGCATGAGTCTACTTCTCTTCAATCACAAGTATAAACTGTTTAGAAATGCTGGGAGCATGTCACGGGCTGCGGGCGTAATGCACTAATCTGCAGCATACGTATGTTCGTCTTCAAAATAATACCACTGAGGGGGCATATTTAAACCTTATGGGTGGTGTCAAGTCAATATCTTGTGATGAATGGGAAACATTAATTTGGCTCTGGTGGATTGAAAGAAATATTTGGGTATCAGCTACGTACCTTCTAGTTAAGCTCAATATAGTGGCGGACACCAGGTCACAAGTATTTAATAACGACATCAAGTAGATTTGAACCTCGAAATATTTGCTAAAATTATAGCCTAATATGGAACACCAGATATCGACCTGCTTGCGTCCAGGTTGAGCCATTGGATACCAACATATGTCTCTTGAGAACCAGATCCTGGGGCAGTGGCGATGGACGTGTTCTCGCCACATTGGGGGGGGGAAATGCATTTTTTCTATGCTTTCCCCATTCTGCTTCATCAGACAGGTGTTGCAGGAAATGCAATCAGGCTCTGCAACATAAAGGACCATGGACGTCAAACAGCATCGTGCAGAGAGAGTCCACTAGGAAGCAGTACCTCACCTACATAAGGATATGGGAGGTTTTCTGTAGTTAGACCTAGACCACCTACATATCTGCTACGATCTCCAATGTGCTGGAATCCTCACGGGTCTTCATTATGATGAGTCCCTCAGTTACAGTGCTGTATACAGTGCCAGGAGTGCACTGTCATCCTATCTCAACATTGGATTGGGATCTCACCAGCCGGTATCCAAACTATGAGGGGTATGGTCTATCCATCCCTCCCCGACCATGATATTATATTACCTGAGATTAGAGGTAGTGTTGACCCTACTCAGGAGCTGGTCGCCTATGACGGATTTACCACTGGACTTACTCACCTTCAAAGTGATGATGGTAAGGGCACTGAACACAGCACAACGGGTCAAGACACTACAGGAATTAAACCTGGAGAGAATGATTGACCCATAATAAAGTAACTTCTTTATAGAAGAGTTACTTAAACTACACAGATCTGCGACTACAGGTCTGAAAATGGGCATCAGGTATATGGAGACGGATCTGTTTCAGCCATGGAAACCCACATCACAGGACTACCTCCAGATGACTCAAGGTGGTATTCGGTGCAGCAGGTAAGACACTAACATTTTTTAAATGTCTTTCTACCAGGGATGCATCCACATCAGTGGCAAGAACCATGGAGGTGTTCGTGGATTATGTCCTCGCAATAGCGGGCTGGGCCACTGAATCTACATTTCAGCGGTTTTATAACTGACTTGTAGCCGCTCCCGCAACGTTGGCAGATACAGTTTTAAGTGCTGTTCCCTAAACGTTTGTCCCCGAGTTCAGGGAGTTATTGTTGTATTAACAAATGTTATTATTTTTCAGCTTGTTCAAGTCTGAAATACGTTAACATACTTCCTCCATCAGAATTACGGCAGTGTGTGAGCATGGATGTAATCCAGGGCATGTAATCACAGAGCTTTGAAATCTTCACGAAGTCACTCACGTGACTCCGAAGTAAAATAGTAAGATTAAATGAGAACTTACCAGTTTGAAGTTTGATCTTTATTTTATGAGGAGTTGCGATGAGGGATTTTGTGCCCTCCGCTCCCAAACCTTCTATCATAAGGTCGACTGGTATGTTAGTTCTCTTAAATCTTACTATCTTCAGTCATTGTTGTTATCTGTGATTCCACACCGCTGCTTTGAAGAATGTCGTGCATGCGTGCCTGGCGGGGTCTTCACGAAATGGTAGGCCTCTGGGTAGTGTTGTAGAGCAGAGGGATCTTGGAGTGCAGGTGCATGGTTCCTCGAAGGTCGAGTCGCAGGTAAATAAGGTGGTCAAAAAGGCTTTTGGTATTTTGGCCTTCATCAGTCAGAGTAATGAGTATAGAAGTTGGGAGGTCAGGTTGCAGTTGTATACAACGTTGGTGAGACCGCATCTAGAATATTGTGTTCAGTTCTGGGCACCATGTTATAGGGAAGATATTGTCAAGCATGAAAGGGTTCAAAAAATAATTATGAGGATGTTGCCAGGACTGGAGGGTGTGAGCTATAGGGAGAGGTTGAGTAAGCTGGGTCTCCATTTCTTGGAGCGCAGGAGGATGAGGAGATCTTATAGAGCAGGGGTCGGCAACCTTGTTCTGCATAGGGGCTGGACGCATGTCTGTGAGCAGATGGCGGGCCACATCTATCACATGTACACATGATCCCGCCCCGGATGGTAGGCATCAAATCACATGTTCACATAGATTCCGCCCCATCGAGGACGCCACCCGGAGCACTGGCCCCTAGTTACTAGTTACGGACACTCACAAACCTGACATACCTACGGACCATTGCCTTAGCTCTGTCCTGAAGGTGGTGGCTCAAATACTCACTCACTCGTCCCCAGCCTATTGACAACCCCGATCCCGACAGTGAAGCCCAGACACAGAAGGTTCGCGGCCGTGCTGGCAGCTTTATGCAGCATGCGATACACCTAGAGCTTGGCGCTGTTTGGCAGTATAAAATGACGAATTATTTGCATTCTGCGACAAAGTGCCCCTAGTGGAGTTAAGCGATCTAGCAATATGATGCAATTCTGTGCAGGTCATAAGTGGGCTATATGGCTGGCTTGACATTTTCATGCTAACAATGGCACACAGTTTCTCACATGCTGCTGCTTGGCAGTATGGCACTGCTCGGTTGCTTGGCATCTCTGCCATTGCAGCCGCCAGCGCAGGCGTCCTTGCGTCAACGCACCTGGGCGCCGTGGCCTCGTGCCCGGAGGTACCGGAGATGATGGAACTCTGCAGGCCGGATAAATACGGGAAAAAATACGCCTGCGGGCCGGATGATTTCGGGTTACGGGCCGCATTCGGCCCGGGAGCCGTAAGTTGCCGACCCCTGTTATAGAGGTATACAAAATCATGAGAGGAATAGATTAGGTAGATGCACAGAGTCTTTTGCCCAGAGTAGGGGAATCGAGGACCAGAGGACAAAGGGTCAAGGTGAAGGGGAAAAGATTTAATAGGAATCCAAGGGGTAAATTTTTCACACAAAGGATGATGCGTGTATGGAACAAGCTATCAGAGGAGGTAGTTGAGGCTGGGACTATCCCATCATTTAAGAAACAGTTAGAGTGGTACATGGATAGGAAAGGTTTGGAGGGATATGGACCAAGCGCAGGCAAGTGGGATTAGTGTGGTAGTTTGGTGCTAAGGCAGGTTTATGGTTATGTGATAATTGATGAGAGGAAATGGTTCTTGAAACTAGACTTTACGGTTTTCAGGCTCCTGTAGCCTCTTCCTGATGATTACAGTGAGCAGAAGTGAGCATGACCAGAGTGGTGTGGGTCTTTGATGACATTAACTGCCTTCTTGAGGCTGCTTGTACTATGGATACTTTTAAAGGTGGGGATGTCAATATCCGTGACGGACTGGGGAATGTCCATTGCTTTTTTCAGCCCTTCTTTGAATTACCGAACCAGGCCATGATGCAGCCAGTTAGTGGAATCACCTTCATAAACCAATAGAAATTCTGTTGAGTATTTGGCGAAATGCTGAATTTCCTCAAACTTCAGGTCATTGGTGAGCTTTTTTTCTGTGGAGATAGTGCGATGTGATTACTGGATTACAAAGTGAGTGATCGTTTCCATTATAAACTGTTCCATTATAAATTATTTTTAAATGTAATATTACATTTAGTCAGAGTATGGCAGCTTAATTTATGATTTTAAGAATTTTCTGCATGCCTTGTTCATTATCCTTGACCCCCTTTCCTGTGACATCTGAAGTTTGCATTTAAAGTCTTGACTCCCAGTGAGCACCATGGGAGATCACACTTCAGAAAAATGGCATTAAAATGGGAGCTGAATTATGTATGAATGTATAATCCAATTATCTCTCATTCTCACAGACTGCTTCAATGAAGAACTGTATTTATTCTACCCGATGTACCAATTCTCACTGGGCAATAATGATCATAACAAAACTTTGCACAACTGTGTATATCCATCAAACTGATGTTTATTAATACAAACCAGGCAAAAATCGTTTTATTCAAAGTAGTGCAAGCTTATATTGTAACATCATTTATTTCTCTATTTAATTTGTTTGATTTAAATTAAAATGGCTTCATTCTAAAGGAACAGTATTTAGGGGTTCTTTCCGACCACTCTACTTTTCTCCAACTTTCTAACACTCCAGCTAATCTCCTTCCTCACAGTTGATATTCTATGTCAAGTTTTTATTAGATCGAAGCTTAAATTTTCCAAGAGTTTATTTGTAGACTCTTTCCCGTACCTACCACCCATCTACTTCATTCTACAAACTGAAACTCCACGATTGTGACATCCTTATTCATCGAGGACCTGCTGTTTCATCGTCTGACTTCCAGTTTAAAGTTCAGAGAGATTCATCATGGAAACAGGCCCGAAGGCCCACTGAGTCCGTGCTGACCATCAAGTACACCTTCACACTCGTTCTATATTGTCCCACTTTCACATCTACTCCTAACATAATTTACAGGGTACATTTAACCTACAAACCCACATGTCTTTGGGATGTGGGATATATCTGAAGTGTACAGATGAAACCCATGTGGACATGGGGAGAACGTGCAAACTCCACACAGACAGGTCCCTAGGTCAGGATCAAAATCAAGTCTCGGGCACTGTGAGGCAGCAGTTCTACCAGCTGGGCCATTATGCCACCTAGACTATTACATCCCATTGGTTGAGATTTTTTAATTCCTTATCCTTGGTTTTCCCTTTTCTCGCTTCTAACTTCTTGGAGAAGATACAGAAGCTTGAAAGCTCTGACAACCAGATCTAAAAACAGATTCATCCTCACTACTATTTGACTCCTGAACCAATGACCTTTTTCATATACATTCCCAGAGGTGATGCCATGTACTCTTTACTTCATTCAGTTATTGTACTTTAATATTCTTCTACATGACTTGGATTTTACACTAGAATTGCACAGTTCTTCTGTTTTGCACTCATGGTTGGGGTGGAAGATTGCAACCTTCACGTGGTTTGCTCTGTTTCAATGAATGCAATCAACCTGGTGTGCACAATCAAATAAGATCAAATAGAACAAGTTGTCCTACAACTTTGGGCTGTGCACGCCATACGCAAGTAGAAGAAGCACTCATGGTTGTATTTATCATTACTCTGAGTATACTGTTCACTGTGTCAGCTTCATGTCTACAAGCAATTTCATTAAATTCTAGTGTATATGACAGTTTTTCTTTAGCCCAGAACATGATTGTTTCATTTTCTGATGTGTGAAGAATTTTAAGGTGTCCTCGATATATCGAAAGGGCGATGAAGATGCAAATTGGCATCTTTTCATGGAACTGGCATTTTATCAATACCAAGTTACAAGGTATTTTTAATTTTTTTTTGTTATCAAGTTTACCTTAATTTTGCAAAATAACAATGAAAAACTGAGAAGTGCCGCTGAATCTCTGCAAAGATTGCCATTTTCATTTGGGCCACCTGAGGTCGCTGTCGCTGTGCATTCCTGCTTGTTGAAGCCTGAATCAGTTTTCTGAGCAGCACAACTGAACTTTACACCTGCTACACTACCTAATACGGGCAAATTGTGGCGATAAACATATAGAAACAGTTGATATTATCCCACCTAGACAATTTTGAAGTTTCGATGTAGCTAACAAAAGAATCCAAAAAGATTCTCCACAAGTATTGAATGACAAGTGCTGATGTTTGGACAATAATGGGCTAATCATGGGACAATAATAGGCCTAACTGAAAGTTGGACTCAGGATCAGATGAAAAGTTATATCCTATATTCCTTGATCTTATCTCCAATGATGTATTAATGGTAAATTATTCCATTCCTTATGATTTTTTTTTCTCTCTCTTTCTTTTTTATTATTCTTAATCTATATAAAAAAACTTTTAGAGGCAGAATGATTCAATTGATAATGTTTATAATGTATGATTGATGTACATGAAATGTTTCTACCATAATATGTGTTTGCCAATTTATTGTTTACCTCTAATAAAAATATGTTAAAAAAAAAATAATGGGCTAATCAAAAAATTACAGTGCAGGATTTCTCTGGGTAAGAATACCTAACCAATGGACACAAATGAGCTCCCATAATATTAAATTCAATAGTCAGAAGTACATATATTTGTTCCAACAAATGGCAGAACTTCTCTCCCTTCTCCTTCCCCTTTATTTTATCTCTTCAATCTTATGTGGTGGTATGGTTACCATGTCCAGTGATTATGTATGGATTGATGTCTGTACACACGGAACCCGATCAATGTCCGGGTTGCCCATTGTGTGTTATCTGACCTCATTCTCTGCCCTTCCCTGCATTTTATGGTATTTGTTCCATGTTGTACGTTTATTTATAAATGATTGATGAGACAGTAATCTAATTGAGATCCTCACATAACAACAGGTGGGATTAAGTTGTTCACCAGCCAGTGCTTTTGTAGAGAACTGATGGTTAGCTGCAGTGCTTGGTCAACTTGTTCCAGAAACGTGCATCTGTGCATTGCAATGTGGAAGTCAAGGGAATCAGATGTCACATGGAAGAAGGAACTGCAGATGCTGGTATAAACAGAAGATAGACACAAAAAGCTGGAGTAACTCAGCGGGACAGGCAGCACCTGGGGAGAGAAGGAATGGGTGACGATTCGGGTCAAGACCCTTATTCAGACAGCACAGTTCACTGCCTACCCCCCCTCCCTCCCCCGTGTACCTGGGGCAAAACACAAAGTACAAATATCTATTTTCATCCTGCTCATGGCTCTATCTCAAGGATGACTGCCTTAAATAGCACAACCCATCCATTAATATCTTAATTGAAAATGTTAGCGCAAGTAAGTTTTTATTTATTTGGTTTTAAAGGGCTAAATACTGTATGGTCATGAGGTGACATGGCTCCCTCCCCCCACCCCTACAAACAGTCTGAAGAAGTGCCCCAAACTGAAATGTCAACTGTCCGTGTTCTCCAGAGAAGCTGCCTGACCCTTTGAGTTACTCCAGCACTGTGTCCTTTCATGTAAACCAGCATTTGCAGTTCCTTGTTTCTACACTTTGACATGGTGCAAGATCTTCAGACCTTGCCCCAACATTAGCCTGTACTATCAAATATCTGCTTGTGCTTTATAATGTCTTTGATAGTCAGAGATAATTCAAAAGAGTTGAAATTGACTTAATTTTTTTTAAATTTAAAGTTAAAACTGAATTAATTTGTTTGAAAAGAATAAATTCTTGTTAATTAGTTCAGAACAAAAAATTACATAAAAATGAGTTTGGGCAGCACAACAATGCTGACAGTAGAATGACTGCCTTGCAGCTCTGGTGACCATGTGTGGGGTTACACTGGTCCCTCAAGTTTTCTTCTTCAGTGTGTGGGTTGCTAGTTTAATTGACCACAGTAAATTGTTCCTAATGTATTTTAGAATGAGTGGGAATGAGGGAAGAATAAACATAAGATTAGTGTAGGTGGGGGGTTGATAGTTGTGCAGACATAGTGTGTTATAGAGCTCCTTCGGTGCCATAAACGTATATGTTAAAAAAACTTGGATGAAGATAGTGTTACAATAAAGGTCAGTGAACCACTCCACATTCAAATACATTCACCTGCAACTAGGGCCAATTAACCTACCATTTGCACAGGTTTGTGATGTGGGAGGAAACCAGAGCTTCCTGAGGAAACCCATGCGGTCACAGGGAGAACCTATCAAATTCTCACCAGACTACCCTAAATGTTAGCATTGAATGCAGATCGCTGGAGCTATGAGGTAGCCGCTTCGCTGGCTACACCATTGTGCCAACTATATTTATTTTAATTCATTTTGCTTTATTTCATTCTATGCTACGAATTACCAGTAGTTTATTATGTATTTAAACATATAGTTTTCATTTAATAAATAATTTGTCAATTTCAACTAATTGGAAGCATTTCTGATTATGAAAAGCAATTACAAGCATTGGACAGACATTTGATAGTACAAGCTGTCATAGGCTTCAGGGCTATTGTTACATCAGCAAAAGCTGCCATAAAGCTGAGACACCAGATACTAAGTGTTCCTTTCAGTCCAACCTTGGACAATATATAACACCAAGAATTTAATGATGAGTCTGGATCAGAGCAAGAGGTTTGATCTGGATTTAACAGGATATCCATCTCCTCTTGACTTCTGTATTGCAATGCATTTGTGCAGGAGTCTGGAACATATTGATGCATGCACTGTAGTTAGTTAGTGATTCTCAGTGTGACTTGGCTTAATATTCTTTTAATTTATTCATACCACGTAATTGGGTTTTTGAATACCTATTTTTAAATCCTTTAGAACTGATTTTACTCATCTGACATTCAACAATAGGTGAGAGGCCTTTGACCACTCTGCTTTACAGGCGGCCATAGCAGAAAGTTCTTGAAATTGATTGAATTGGGAGGGGGTTGGTGTGAGTGTTGAAGGTAAAATAATTAATGGTAACTGCGTGAATAGCACAGGCCGGTGAGTGCAAGCGACCATCCTGATCGAGCACAATACAATTTCTTATGAGAGAAGTATGAAATGGTTTAATCCTGAAAATGGATAATCTAAAGCCCAAGTCCCACTTAGGCGATTTTTTTTGGTGACTACAGGTGACTAAGCTGTCATCAAATGGTCGCGGGGTGACACCTGTATGGTCGTGACTAGTCTCCTCAAGTCGCTTAAAGACTCATAATCCTTTTCTGGTCACTGCTGGATTTTGAAATGTTCAAAACTTTTCGGTGACTGTGGTCTTGACGTACTTGTCTTCTCCTGTTGTACGTGCTGTCGTAGGTTGTCGCCAGGTAACGTTGGTTGTCGCTGGGTGCTGTCTTCGGTGAATTCCATTGGTGACTACCTACGTCAACAGGCGACAGGTGCTGGCAAATTAATTGTCTTCAGTTTACTTCAGTTGTCGATGACAGGGTCGTTTGCTTGTCGTAGCTTGTCGTGGGTGGACGTAGATTGATTTTGGTTGTCGTAAGCTGTTGCCTGTGTGTTGGTGGTTGTCGCAGGTAGACGTCCTAATGGGTCGCCGATTGTTGGTAGCTTGTCGTAGCTTGACGTCGACTAGGTGGTAGCTTGTCGTGAACATTGTCATAGGGGGAGTCCAGTCGCCGCTTTTTCGGCGACTTGCTACGACTGTGACAGGCGCTGAAAAAATCACCTAAGTGCGACAGGCCCTTAAGATAACACAAAATCTAGTTCAACATTAGATAGCCGTTATTGTTTCATACCTACAGTCGAAAGTTGCTATATTTATTGCTATAGTGTCAAGTGAAAATGTTATGTTCTGTGGAATTTTTATTCTGTTTCACAAAAGTAGTGGAAAGTGGGACATGCAAGGAATCCAAACAATATTACACCAAAAATATAAAATGCTGGAAAAACACTGAAGATCAAACACCTATGTCAACCAAAAAGACAGTGGTCAACAACTTTGTTGAGTGGTGTGGGCTGACACACCTGCAGCTCAACACCGACAAGACTAAGGAGTTAATGGTGGAATTTAGGAGGAGAGGAATACACCTGTCCTCCATCTCCATCAATGGTGTGGATGTGCAGTTTACCAGGGAGTACAAATGCCTTGGAGTGTATCTGGACAGTAAACTGGACTGATCCAGGAACAATGAGGTCCTGTTCAAGAAGGAACAGCTGGCTGTACTCTTTGAGAAGGCTCCGCCCCTTCAACGTCTGCAGTAAGATGTTGCAGATGTTTCACCAATGGTAGCCAGAGCCATCTTCTTTGCTGCCATGTGCTGAGGCAGCAGGGCGAAGGCCGCGGACATTAACAAACTCATCAGGACGTCTGGCTCCGCCCTGGGGGCAGAGTTGGATTCATGGGAGGTGGTCTTGGAAGGGAGGATGCTCCTCAAACTGTAGAGCATCCTGGACAATACAGCTCAACCCCTCCATGACACACTGGTCAACCTGAGGAGTATGTTCAGCAACAGACTGATTCCACCAAGATGCAGGACAGAATGCCACAGGAGATCCTTCTTCCCTGTGCCTATCAAAATGTACAACTCCTCCCCTTTCTGTCATGGGGTAGACTGAGGCTGAGACTGAACCCCCCCCCCCCTCCCCAGTCTTTGCACATCACCAATCCTTTCCACGTTATTTTAATTTAATGTCTCATGTATTTTGTGTTTTTATGACTGATGGCAGATCAATTTCCCTCCTGGGATGAATAAAGTTGTATTGTAACACCATATATTTGATGTCAATGATTTTGCAATACCAATAATTGGAAAATAAGCATCGCCTGTATAGAACTGATCAAAAGACAGAGAGGGAAAGAGCAAAGCGATAGCATTAATTATATTTTCTGATTCTTGTTATAGAGAGAAGATAAAAGCTAGCAAATAGTTTATCCAAAGAAACCTAAAGCTTTATAAACTGGTGAATGATGATTTCATAAAAATTCTGCGGCACAACTAGAAAGCTATTGAAAAAACAAAATAATGCACAAATTGCACAATCATGGTAAGGAGCTATGAGAAAACTTATAAATTTAGTAAGCGGGACACCTTTTAGTACATTTCAAGTCATGTACCTTTGCAACCAATGGGAAATCCTGTTTTTAATTTTTATTTTTTAGAAGGAATGTGACTAGACTACCAAATTGTGTAGCCAAAGAGTAAGTAAAAGAAATAAGGAAGGAATAGAGCAATAAAAAGACAACAAAGAAAGAAAATGCGAAGTGATTATATACCTGCCTCGCATCCCGTAATTAGATTGAACTCCAAAATTGTGTTGTACCATACTATCCTTGTAATAAATCAATGAATGGTGACCATGTCTTCGAAAAATGCTCTGGTTTTTCTGCTCAGACAAGTCTAATATTTTCAAGATGTAGCATCTCGGACATGTTTGTAATCCACATGTTAAGAGTAGGGACAGATGTATGTTTCCAAAATTTGAGTATTCGTTTTTTCGCCGTTATTTGGCCATAATTAAGGAAATGTCTTTGAAATAATGATAGCTCAGAGCAGGCTTCTGACGTACGAAGAATAATCAATTATGTGTCAGGGTCCAATTTTGGTTTTTAATGTTTTTGAGAAAATTTCAAACATTTATCTCCAAAAATTATGTAACTTTATGCAAGAGGCGAAGGAATGTGTTATAGTTACTTCCTGAAGGAGATATTTATCACAAATAGAAGATACATTTGGAAAGATCTTATTCGGTTTAGACTTTGAAAAGTAGAGTCTGTGCAGTATTTTAAATTGATTTAACGAATGTCTAACATTAATCGAACAATTGTGTATATATAAAACGTTTTCTTCCCATCTGTCTTTTAGAATTTTTTGGCCAAGTTCCTCTTCCCAGGCTCTTCTAATTACTTCTGACGGTGGGATTTCTATATTTAAAAGGGCGTTATACAAATATGATGTTAATTTGTTTGACGCCGAATTTCTATTCATACATTCGTCTAGTATATCTGGCAGCAAAATTTGGTAGTCTTGAGTATATGCTTTCAGATAGTCTTGAATTTGAAGGTATCTGAAATATTGATTACCTTTCAGGTGATATTTCGACTGTAATTCTTGAAATGAGAGAAGAGTTCCCATCTCATAAAGATCGAGTTTTTTGATTCTTAATCTTTCCCAATATGTAAACATTTTGTCTATAATAGATGGCTTGAACCAAGGGTTATTGGCAATTGGTGAACGAAGGGATACATTTCTTAGTTTAAAGGTTGATCTCACTCGTGTCCAGATCCGTAAAGTACTGTGAAGAATCGGATTTTTTATCATATAATGTGTTCTTCAAATTTATTGGAGAGAGAAGAATCATGCCTATATTAAAAGGCGAACAATCCTCTCTATCCATTATTAACCAATCTACCTGTTGACCTGTATTGTCCAGCCAGTAGATTACGTTTTTATTATTCGTTGCCCAGTAATAATATAAAAAGTTGGGGAGAGCCAATCCACCCATTTCTTTGGGTTTACATTGATGCTGTTTATGAATTATATGTGTTTTATAATCCCAAATAAAGTTTGTAATCAGAGAATCAAGTTTTTTTAAAACAATTTTCGGAAGATGTATTGATTAGGTATTGATTGGAATAAATACAGGATTTGTGGGAGGAAGATCATCTTTATAGCATTTATTCTGCCTATTAGAGACATCAGAAGTGTTTTCCAGAATTGAATAAGAGCATTTTAATTTAGTAACTAGAGGAGGGAAGTTTGCGTTGAATAGAGAATTATATTTTCCGGTTACCTGAACACCCAAATATTTGAATTTTTCTGTAGCAATTCTGAAAGGGAATTTTAGAAGGTGTGTCGGCTCTTGAGGTTTTATTGACATAATTTCACTTTTGTTCCGGTTTATTCTATATCCTGAAAAGGAACCAAGTTCCTCTATAAGATTTAATATATTTAGAATGCTAACTTGGGAATTGGTGATATATAACAATACATCATCTGCATATAATGATATTTTATTATTGGAGTATTTAGAATTATAGCCGTGAATGTTCGGATATACTCATACTTTCCGCTAGAGGTTCAATCGCAAGGGCAAATAACAGGATAATGCACTGCCAATGGGAAATCCAAAAGAAAACATCCTCTCACCTGAATAACCTCATAAAAACTAGCCTTTTCGAATGCAGTTTGGACACATTCACGCTTATACTACACACGCTGTATTCACCAGGAATTGAAGCCCAATCATCAATTCAACCGATGAGAAACTGGGCATGAGAAGGATAATATGAATTTTGCAAACCTGAAAATTCACCTTCAGTATACCAGCACAACCTTTGACTGAGGATTGGGATAAATCAAGACCTCAGTAATCTACCAGACAGCAATGATTCCTCTCTGATATATTGATCTCAGACTTAGGCAGCATACAGCAGGCACTTTAATGCATGGGAACATTATTAAAGTTGTTTTTGTAAAATCTCCAAATCCATCAGTATGATAAATGAACCAAATGTCAGCAATATTTCTCTAGTCATAAACTAGGTATGGTACAAAACTTACCTTCAGAGGCGCTGCAGTTCTGTCACTGGCCATGTGCGCGACTTTTGCTTCTTTGCTGGGGGGGGGGGGGGGGGAAGGACGAGGTTAAAATGCGTTTTTTCTCCTATCTGTCCTGCATATATTTTCCCGGGCTGAAGAATTGTTCCGATGGCCGTTCGGTGAATTTTTTTTTTTTTTTTAACTCGCTGGAATTTAGAAGATTGAGGAGGGATCTTGTAGAAACTTACAAAATTCTTAAGGGGTTGGACAAGCTAGATGCTGGAAGATTGTTCCCGATGTTGGGGGAGTCCAGAACAAGGGGTCACAGTCTAAGGATAAGGGGGAATTCCTTTAGGACCGAAATGAGGAAAACATTCTTTACACAGAGAGTGGTGAGTCTCTGGAATTCTCTGCCACAGAAGGTAGTTGAGGCCAGTTCATTGGCTATATTTAAGAGGGCGTTAGATGTGGCACTTGTGGCTAAAGGGATCAGGGGGTATGGAGAGAAGGCAGGTACGGGATACTGAGTTGGATGATCAGCCATGATCACATTGAATGGCGGTGCAGGCTCGAAGGGCCAAAT
Organism: Raja brachyura; assembly: GCA_963514005.1. The sequence continues at coordinate 16,888,580 of OY740788.1, forward strand.
GGCCTACTCCTGCACCTATTTTCTATGTTTCTATGTTTCTATGTTTTTAAATAATCGCTGGACAATTTCAGCGCTGGAGTAAAATAAAAATCAGCTTCTAATGCCGTGATCGAAGACAACGGGGACGGATTTCACGTACGGGACAGGTAAAGGAAAGCTGTTTATTTTACATATAAATGTGCTTCTTAGGATGCCTTTTATCCACATTTTACCCTGCGAAAAGGTGACTTAGTCCCCATACGAACCGGCAGTATTTCTCCTGCTGATATGGAGTTTAAATTCACCGCAACCTCAATATTCCAATTGATCGCGTTCCACAATATCCCACTCGCAAGATGATTTAAATGGCCATTAATTTACGGGAATTAAACACTAAATTCCTTCCATTTGGCCTATAAATTCATGACACCAAGATTTAAAAATCATGTTATATTGTGAATTCTTGTGTGAATGTTATTTGGACACTTAGGCTATTTAAAAATGTTAATCTTTTCTTAAGAAATGGATTGATGTTTAGATCTAGTAATTGCATTTTGTAACTAGCTACAATTGGATAAGTAACTAATTATATGCTTTAATTTCAGGTCGTCCAAGTAAGATTGTTTCATATTTGTTTCAGAATACTTTAATCTACAATAACTGAACATTTCGGAACAGTTCTCTTAATTTTTAAGAGCGTTATGGGCTTTTGACTGTCCTTGATCACAGTGTTTGTGTTAAGTCAATGGAAATGCAATAGGGAACAAGATGCTAATTTCCGAGTATGAAAATGGCCTTAACTTTTTTAATACTGAAGATATGAAAGTGAATTAGGTGTCAAATTAAACTTTTTATGCTTTATCTGATGGGATAAATTGCAGACTTGATTTTTAAAATCTCAACATTTTGTAACATTGCCACATAAACCCAAACATTCAGGTTGTAATTACACTCTGTAAGCTCTGGGGCAGGACATTTATGTATCCAACACCAGATCTCCAAATTAGAGACTGTTCTCAATATTGTCATGGGAAGAACTCGTTGAGGCTAGAGGAAAAGATGTGAAGATGCCCCGCAAAGTTTCCTAAACAAAAATGCAACAGTCTCACTGACCCATGCAAATCCATTTGGAATGGCACTGGGAACTTCGAGTCAAAGCATCAGGAGTGCTGAGTGTGAATGGTGGAATTACCACACTGCCTGACAAACTACCCACCATCCATTCTGTTAGGCACCTCCTACCCTATCTGTGGTAGAGTCTGACAATGCAACATTGGTCACCTCAGAACACAAGGAACTATAGAAATAAATCCTGAGAGATCACCTCAGATGAAGGAGTGATGACATAGTTTGCGGTCATTGTCATCAGTTTTGACAATATCAATAGAATCACGAGTCATGGAATTAAAGTTGTACAGCACAGAAACAGGTCCTTTATCCCAAACTTGTCTATGCCTACCATGATGCCAATCTATGCCTGTCCCATTTGCCTGCATTAGGTCTGTATACCTTCCCCATCCAGGCAGATGTCCAAATTGCCTTATAAACATTGCAATTGTATCTGCTTCTACCATTTCCTCTGGTAGATAATTCCATATAACCACCACCTATTATATGAAAATACTTGCCCCTCGGATATTCTTTAAATTTCACCCTCTCACTTCAAACCGGTGCCCTCTAGAATTATTTTCAAACCTGTATGTGTTGTTTATCTAATGCCACTTGGGAACTGTGAAACTTTGATGTGTTAAAGAAGGAACTGCAGATGCTGGAGAATCGAGGGTTACACAAAAAGCTGGAGAAACTCAGCGGGTGCAGCAGCATCTAAGGAGTGAAGGAGATAGGCGACGTTTCGGGTCGAGACCCTTCTTCAGACTAGTCTGAAGAAGGGTCTCGACCCGAAACGTCGCCTATCTCCTTCACTCCTTAGATGCTGCTGCACCCGCTGAGTTTCTCCAGCTTTTTGTGAAACTTTGATGTTGTATTGCAAGATTAGCTGATAAAAAAATCTGCAAGTGATAAATGAAGGCATTTTAACTAAAAGGAAGGCAATATTACCAGCTGTAAATAAATGTGAAAACATTGCAGATGCCAGAAATCTGAAATAAAATCTCTGATTAAGGTAAACAATTTGATGAGAGACTTTGATTTCATAGATAGTAAGACTATTTTCTCCACGGCGGCGATATCTATGATCATAGTGTGTAGATTTAAAGCGAGAAGTTCAGAAGGGATCAGAATCTTTTTCACCCAGATGATGGTTGCAATCTGGAACACATTGTCTGAAGATGAAATAGAGGCAGGTAGTCTCACAACATTTAAGAAGTATCCGAATGAGCACCTGCATTCTGGAAAGTGGTGAGTATATTTGCAACTGCGCTGACGATATTCTTTCACGCCAGTATTGTGCACAATTCCGCATTTTGCCTTGTGGATGGCAGAAGGAAATTGGGAAATATTTTTTTTGAGATATATTATTTATCACATGGTTGTTTGTGAGACTTCCTAGGTGTAATGTGATTACTGTCTTTCTTTAATTACAAGCGTGATTTTATCTCACATGTGTTTAATTGGTTTTCACGCGTACTGACACACCCGAAGACTTTAAATAAATAGAAGCCTTGGGATTCAAGGTGAAATCTGCAAAGGAAGCAGGAGAACCTTGGCTTTTGGGAGTAAGTAGGTGACTCACTCACTGCAAGATGGCCAGCCAACTGCAATTTAAAAAATGGTAGGTGTCGTTTTTAAAACACTGGCCGCTTCTCTCCAATACCTACCTACCAAGAAGTCTCCACAGTATGGCGTTGGCAATTAATGTGACGACATATCCAGTGTCCGCAGTATTCTGCTTTTAAATCAAAGGTAGATGCAAAATACTGGAGTAACTAAGCGGGGCGGGGGGGGGGGGGGGGGGGGGGTGGAAGATTGCAACCTTCACGTGCTCCACCTTGTTTCGACTAATGCAATCAACTCGACGTGCACAAACTGAAGGTCAAATAGAACAAGTTGTCCAACAACTTTAGGGTGTGCACGCCACACGGAAGAAGCGGGGCAGGCAACATCTCTGGAGAGATGGGGACGTTTCGGGTTGAGTCCCTTATTCTGCTTTTGTTTCTTTGTTTCTTTTTCTCGCTCTCTGTGTTTCCAGCTGTAACATGATGCGATGCCGAGCCTACAAGTACCAGATGGCACCGCGTGCGCGCGGGGCATGCGCAGTGTCCTCCGCCGGCTGTGGGGAAGCGCGCACGCCGGGCTCGCGCCGCGGCTGCTGCTGCGTCTCGCGACTTGCCAGTTGGTGGCGGCGCGGCTGCGGAGCGCGCGTGGGCACGGCCATGCCCGGCGCCGAGCGACAGCGGCGGCGGCAGCAGCAGCAGCAGCAGCAATGATCTGCGCCTCAAATCATTAAAACAAAAAAACTACTGCTATTATATATATTTTTTCAAACTGTTATCCGAGTTTTTTTTGTAGAAAAATGAGTAAAAACGTGGAAGGCTCGCGGGAGGACCTGTCTAAAATTGCGGACGAAGAGCTGATGAAGTGGAGTAAGGAGGAGCTGGTGAAGAGACTTCGGAGATCCGATGCCGAGAAGATGACGGTCATGATCGATCACAGCAACCTGATCAAGGAGGTGAACCGTCGGCTGCAGGTGCACCTGACTGAGATCCGGGGGCTGAAAGACATCAACCAGAAGCTGCAGGAGGACAACCAGGAGCTCAGGGACCTCTGCTGCTTCCTGGACGACGACCGGCAGAAAGGCAAGAAGGTGTCGCGGGAGTGGCAGCGGCTCGGCAGGTACACTGCGGGAGTGATGCGCAAAGAAGTTGCCCTGTACTTGCAGAAAATGAAGGAGCTGGAGTCCAAGCAGGACGAGGTGGTGAGGGAGAACTCTGAGCTGAAGGAGATATGCCTGATGCTGGACGAGGAGAGGGGTGTGGGCAGCCGCTGCTCCATAGACAGTCAGTCCAGCCTGCTGCACCTGAGCGCCACAAGTGGTTCAAGGGACGTTGGCGATGGCAGCAGCACCTCCAGCGCTGGCAGCACCGACAGCCCCGAGCACCACGGCCAGCTGGCAGGCAGCAGCCCCGAGCATCTCCAGAAACACCGGGCGGCCGGCGGTGGCAGTCCCGAACACCTGCAAAAGCACCGAGGGAGCAGCCCCGAACACCAGAAGCACAGCCTGAGCACCGGCAGCCCAGAGCTGCTGCCCAAGCACTTGAGCGGCAGCGCCGAGCACCTCCCCAGGCACATGATCAGCTCCAGTCCCGAGCACCCAAAGCACGTTATCATTGGTACCCCTACTCCGGAGCATCTGCAGCAGCACCGGGGCGGCAGCCCTGAGCGCCTTAAGCAACACTACGGAGGCAATTCTGAGCACTTTAAACACCTGGGCGGCAGCAGCAGCAGGGAAGGAACTCTGCGAAGACCATCGGCGGCAGCAGCGGACGAGCTTTCGCCTCATCACAGAAGTGTATACAATGGGATGAATGGTGGGTTGGTAGACCTACTGAAACCGCAGGTGTTTTTGCAGAGACTACAAACGCATAGCCACAATATCTGATTCACTCGGGGTTCATTGCATTTATTTTAGGGCATTGGTAAAATGCGTTGTTTGGCCACATTAGCCAATAACGCGTATTTAATAACGGCACGAAGCTCACCAATGCTTGTTCATTTGCTTGAACATCATACCTATAACATCCATAACTTGTTAATTTAAAACCGGTAAGACTAATTTGCAGTTTTTATTGTAGCACCACAATTAATGCATGAAATCGATGCATTCACATTATAATGTATTATATAAGCCCCAAATATAATTAATATAATATATATGTCCTAACTCCTATCGAGACTAAAAATACAAAATGTTTTTGGGTTTAAAAGAGTAGCACTTTTGTTGGTGATAAGTCGTGGCATTTCTAATTAAATTTCAGATGCACTCTTAATAAATTACAGATATTTATTTTCCCACCTAAATAAAAACATTTCCATTGCATGACACATTATTGCCCCTGGAATGCCCCAGTGCATTAGAAAGAAAGTGCATCCATTAGGTAAATCCATTAATGCACCAATTTTACTGATAAATACATGAATATCAATATTAAATAACATAGTTAATTTTCAATAGAAATATGTAAACCTAATTGGGGTTTGGGATCTTTGGTGCTGTGTACACACTAAAACCATTGGGATAAATAAATAACATTGCTTTTCCAATAATAAAAGCCAGTTATTAGATTACATGCAATTTGTTGAATTGCAGATAATTTAGGAACATTGATTTTATTCTTTGAACTGGTTTGTGCCTATCTGCATATAAATATATAAAACAAACCACCATCGTTATTGGTATAAATATCTGCATCTCATATTAAATCCTTGTTCAAATGTATAAATTGTAATATAAAATACATTTTAATTGTAAACACATTTTATAGACTTCCACAAACTGGATTTTGTAGTTGAGTGGGATTAAAGTGAGAATATCCTAATATTCCTGAGACATCTAACTTGTTGGATCAGGTAAATAAAATTTAATGAATTTACTTGCGTGATAGTAAGACTTCAAAACAAAATATTTCAGGCTCAATGTTGTGCTGTTTCTTTGAAAAGTTAATGCCAGACGTTATTGATGTGTCTTTCTGTTTATTAATGAAACATAATTCATATATCTAATTTTTGGGGGGATTAACTTTTGTTATTTGTTCTATTTGAGGGAAGGCATGAAAGGAAGTGATAAGTTTAAAACCAGTGTGTAGCTAAAATATCATGATTATAAAGCAGTCAGAGAAATATGGGGTCAAGTGTGTTGTGGCTATTTACTGGTAAATATTGGCTTACTGTAAATATTGATCCAATCTTGGCTCACTTGAAATTGAGAGTCCTTCAGAAGTCAAGCCATAGATTATTAATTTAGTTCCAAAACTTTTAAAATTTGATGCCCGAAGCAAAGCATAGATTGGTTTGGGATTTTTAATGTTGGTATAGGTTTGAGACACAGTGATCTTGCCCAGTTCTAAACTAGTTGAGTTGTACTCTGTAACTGTGTGGTCAGTTACACTTTGGTTTGATTGACTGCAGCGTCGGAGATGACTGACTCGCCCAAAACTCTTTGGGTTTTCACAATGACAACAAACCACACTTTGCATTGTTGAGTTGTGTCCAATTACAAATTATTAGTAACCTGTAAATAGTTTACACTGGTGATGATGTTGTCTTCAGATGGCTGAAATAATATGCAAAAATTACATCAACTAAATAAATATTGCTTAATGTTTGGTATTCAATTGGGTATGAATATTTCCCTTTTGCGATCCAAGAAAAATGCCTGTTTTAGTTGATTCCAGATGGATGTCAATCCACAGTATAAAAATGTCCAGTTTAAAATTAAACAAAGCTGGGAATTAGATAATTGTAAGATATCAGAATTAAGAAGTATTGTTGTTAGTATTATTGTTGAATCTCTTCTCTGTAATCCAAACTATTGATGATCTGCTTTCATGCTAGCCTGGCGTGACATAGCAAAAACACTGTAACCTTATTTTAGCACAGGAGCATCAAAGTACCAACTTTTGTTATGGAAGTAGAACCTGAAATTGGAACTAAATTTTGACTATAGTATGGTATGTACAATCCAAACTAGCATCTGCTTGGCTACAGCTAAATCCTTTATTTCCAATGGATGGGTGAGTAAATGGCAAATCGCACAAGGCAGATTGGAATGGGAATTTTGGGAACTGATTAATTATGTTGTAAATACCATGGAACAACTGGTATGAACTTCTTAATGTCAGGACAGTCTGTAAGTAAAATAAAAATCATAAAGCAGACAGATTTGGAAACTCAAAGGCAAGCAGATCAAGAACCATTTGTGTTCAGAATGAAATATTTGGTGACAAAGGTGGCCAATCAGCTTATCCTTTTGTTTTCTAGATCCATTTTCTTCCCCTCTCTATTTCCATTTTATGTTGTTTTTCACTTTACTCTTTAGATTATTAATATTGTAGTTGATTCTATAGTCACCTGGCAATATATTGTGAAAATTATATCAAAACGCTGCAGTAAACCTCAATCTGCCCTTGCTTCTGCGAAATTACTTGCGTTTATCTAGCCTAAACTTTTTAAATGCAAAAATGCTTTCTTTTCATTTTGAGGACATTGTGTAATTTTAGTAGTGGTCAATCTCCAAGTGTATGAAATGCAACATGAGGTTAATAATTCACTTAAGTGACTGTTTTATGTTTTTTGTTTAATAGAGTATGATTTAGAAAATACCATTATTTTACATGTTTTGCATGAGTAATAAATACAAGACCATTTTTATGAGAGTTAGGTAGAAGTACAGGTAAAGAAAATCTTAAGAGCTGCTAGTACATTATTAATGTGTTCCATTTAAGAAATATTTGAGTTTGTATTGATGAGTTCTGTCTGTATTAATAGTCAATGGTTGTCTAAATACTGTACCTCATTGTTCGCTTCACCAGAATCTCAAAAAATATGTCTGTCCAGTAAGTGAATGTGAAATGTAAGTAAATGTCCTTATCTGATAATCGGCTTGGTGGTGTGTTGACTGCAGTTATTCTGATTAAGTCTAATTCTCTGTATTCTCTTGAACTTTAGTAGTTTATCTTCTTTTATTTTTCAAGAGATTTTTGCCTTTGGAATCCTCATTATACTGTTTGGTATAATAGACATTTCAGTAATTTTGAAATGAGGAATAATCCTTTGGGAGTTCATTATTTTGCCCCATATTTCTGTCCTCAAAAAATAAAGACATTGTTGGCCATTCTTTGGTACCAGTACAAGCAGTCTGCATCTTTAAGCCTGGCAATGACTATTAACAAATTATTCTAAATGTATGACAGCATTAGTAAGTCTGTACATTATTTAACTTGAAGGCCATACAAATCCACCTTGGAGCTGTGAAGTTATAGGAAGTTTGAACCTTGGGTTAATTTTATTGCTTTCCCTTACTGAAAACTACTGAATCCAATTGAAATAGCGTTATTTTACATAGTGGAAATAATATCATTCAACAGATAGTGTGGATTAAATCGTTATATCCTGGCTTAATTATATATTTTTCAGTGAATTAAACATTGATCCATTAAAGATGTCAGAATATGTCTTTTTCTTTCTTTTCAAAATTGTACTTTTATAGCTATTATTATTATTTGCATTCAAAACTGCTAAAGTGAATTTCAAAAGAACTTTTATTTTAGTTGTAACACTCAGAACTGGATATCCCAGTGAAATATTTTGTGCATCTTTGGAAGATGTTGCCTTCCGATTGTGGCATGATTTTGAAGGTACCGGTTTGCTTTCAGTACTTGAACCAAGTTAGCTATTCTTTGTTAGTGCACTACATGTCAGTCAACGGCGGACATAACTGGTGAGGTCTCATCTACACCGATGTACTTTTAAAGAGTTGGGTACAGGATTGTGTTTGTGAACATAGATCTTTGTTGACTTTTCAGATTCTCTGAATAAAATCACCTGAATAATTTAACTTTTCACTTGATTAACACATGATTTAAGAAGCGGTTTATTGTTTGTTTTAGTATAATAATGTAATTTCCTGAGAGAAGAATGTGATCCCACTCAAAAATTGAAATGTATGCAGAATATGTTTATCTCTGAATTTTACATAAAAAAACAATAGACATGGGTTTTGAAACCAAGGTTACTTGCAAGGAAGGAAAACGTGAAGTTAGTAGTTATGAAATCATCTGAGAGATGTGTGGTGTTGGGGAGTGGGAGCTGGAGTGTGAAATGGCCTTGATTTGCATAATATAAGGGAGTTAAGCATGGAGGATGCTTATTACAGCTTTGAAAAAGGAAGATGTTTCAGAGTAATATTTACTGTTGTAGTAATACTGATAGATAGAAGGTCACAAATATTATAATGAAGGGCAAAAGATTAGCAATAAGATACAAATCATTGATCTTGTTGCATATGGCGTGCACAGCCTAAAGTTGTTGGACAACTTGTTTTATTTGCTTGTGCACGCCAGGTTGGTTGCATTTGTCGAAACAGGGCAGAACACGTGAAGATTGCAATCTCCCACCCCATTATTGATTATTTCCCGTCAACCAATGTGAGAAATATATTGGGGAAATCTCTGCCGGTTTAACAACAGTATATTAAAAGTTTGATTGAATTTTGGATTTCTAGAATATTCATAGGTTACATGGAAGCACGGTTCAATAAACTCTAACCATAGACCTGTTCTATTTGAACTCTGAAAAAGGTAAAACATTTTAATAAATGAGTAAAGACTGAGAATGATAATTATGGTAAATTTTAGTGGGAGAAAAATGAAATGCCTTTAATGAACCTCAAGGAAGGACGCTTTTTCTGTTTTATCAATGTAGACGAAGATGATGCTGTAATGCAATCATAATGTTTAAAGTAATCGCACCTTAAACTTAAAAATCAAGTCTGGTAACACATCAAATTGTACAAGATGAAATACATCTTTCAGCAAATAAATTATCAAATAATTCTACTGTTTACACATCACACTAAAATCTATCAAGCTGAACTACTTTCGGGGAAAAAAAGCCATATTAAGCCAAAGTTGAAATGCATTGGATTAAAATTTGCTGTGCCAATCCTTTAAATTTCAGAGTTTAGGCCAAAGTAACAAATTTTCCCATTTATGAATTTTGATGAGTAGATTTAGAAAGTGTTCCAGAAGTTTTTTTTTCATGGACTCTATTGCACACATCTGAGCATACTACATTTCATAGGTGCTATGTGGGCTTGATGCCACAATTATAATCTAAAACAAAATGGGATGGAAATGGCAGTGTATACTCTGAATATTCATCTTGAAATACTGTATACCAAGATTAGTTGGAAATTTGGGCATATTTTTTCTGTTCCTTTTGACATAAATTGGAACATTGAGTCAAAGGAGCTAACCTAATTTTCTTTATTGGTTCATCAAGATTAAAAAGAAGACTCCTCTGCTCGTAATGTTAAATTCAAAATTTCTTTGAAGCACTTTATCAAGTCTGTTTATCAATTAACATGCACAACTGAACTGATGAACATGCAGAGAGAGCAAGTCTGATATTAAATTATTCACCTGTGAACATAAAGTAAAACCATGCTGTATTGAATAAAACCAATACCAATGCATTGTGATATACTACTGATGAGCCAGTATATGACGTTAGAATTATTGTGTACAATTCTTCACAACTGTTGAAAAGAAGATCAGTGAGGCATTTGGTTTACTGCTACCTCCATGTTATATTGTAGATTGTCTCTAGTTCAATGATTACTGGAATTGTTCAGCAACTTCACAATATTTTGACTCCAATTGGATGCACTTTGTCAGTAATCATAAAAATATTAATTGATGGTTTTTAATTGATGGTCTTTGCTGGCGAATTCTTGATAGTTTCCATGTCAAAAGGTCATCTATTCTTCAGCTGCTGACATTTATCACAACATTTTCTTTCTGAAGTGCCAACTCAGGAAGATTATAGTTTTGAGTGTTCTAAAATTGGCAAAATCAATGTCAGCTTTAAAATAGTATTTGAAAAGCTGTGATGCTTTATATATGTTATAGAAACAGATAACCACAGCCCCTGATGACACTGTGAAATCAGGCTCTGAGGTCTATGTCAGATCTTTCATGAGGTAAATCCTTGTAAAACATACGTATACATGGACACATTCTTAAAACCTGTGCAGGCCAACTGGCTGAAGTTTTCATGGATACCTTCAACCTCTCAGTATTACAGTCCCCACTTGCTTTAAAAGGATAACCTTAAATCTGGTGTTCAAGAAGAGCAAGGTGACGTGCCTCAATGACTACTGACTAGTGGCGTACGTGTTCAATATGATGAAGTGCTTTGAGTGGTTGGTTATGATGCATTTCAAATCCTGCCTTAATACAGACCCAGAACCACTCAAAAAGGCTTGCCACCTCAACCTATCAGCAGTAGATTGTTCTTGCTGGTTCTCCTATCTGCACTGGACCACTTGGACAATAAGAACACATCTATCAGGCTGCATTCGTTGACTACAGCTTAGCATTCAACACCATCATCCCCTCGAAACATCATCAGACTTGGAGAAATGGGTCACCACCTGCAATTGGATACATGACCTCCATATGGGCAAATTTCAATCACTACTAATTGGCAACAACATTACCTCCTCAATGACCATCAGCGCAGGGCAGCACTTCAAGACTGACCCCAGTCCCCTATTCTGCTCTCTATACCCATGGCTGTGTGACTAGGCACAGCTCCAAAGTCAGCTTTAAATTTGCTGATGATACCACTGTTGGGCGAATATTGGGTAACAATGATTCAGAGTATTGGAGGGACATCAATAATTGATTGAATGGTGCCAGAATAACAATCTTGCCCTTAACGTTAGCAAGACCAAGGAACTGACTGTTGACTTAAGGAAGGGAAAATCGAGAATCCATGAACCTGTCTTTGCTGACGGGATAGTGGAGTAGAGTCAACGGCCCTGTTCCTGGATGTGTACATCTCTGAAGATCTGTCCTGGGCCCAGCCCTGATGCAATCATAAAGATTTTACTTCCATAAAAGATTGAGGAGATTCGGCATGCTGTTGTTCAATACTCTGTTGACCTTTTGAAGGTTAATGGTTGAGTGCAGATTGACTGATTGCATAATGTCCTGGTTCAGAAACTTGACGGTGCAAGAAGGAAGGAGGCTGTAGAAAGTGATGGACATTGCCCAGTCGATCACGGGTATTGACCTCCGCATTGTTGAAGGGATCTACGTGAGTAGTTGACTCAAAGTCAGCTAAGAACCTCGTCACTCTTGCCACGCTCTCATCTTGCTGCTACCATGATGAGGAAGGTACAGGAACCTGGGAACTCCAATCTCTGGAGTCAAGAATAGCTTCTTCCCATCACCATTCAGGATTTTGAGACAAACTGCACAACCCTAACCATAACCCTATCTCAGCAATGGTTTAGGGTTTTTGTTTAGGTTGCACTGCAATGGTCTGGTTACTTAGTATTACTGATCATTTATTGTATATTGATAATTCATCATATTATTGATTATTGTATATTGTGTTCGCGTGCCTATAAAGCTGCAGGAATTAAGAGTTTTTTTGTTCCATTCCAAGTGCTTATGACACTTTAACATTTTTGAATCTTTTGAAATATAATTTGTATTTGTTACACAATGCAAGGTTGCAAGGATGTGCTGGTTGCTAGTTAGTTGGTCAATTCAAATAGCACGTAAGATGTAGGTTAGTTGTAGAATCTGGAGGGTGTTCATCAAAATTTTAGACAAATGTGATTGTTGTAATTGATGGTTGGCATGAACTCAATGCAACAAAAGGTACTTTGCCATAATGTATAACTCTGCCTCTGAAATCACAAATCAATTAATCATAGGAACCCAATTTAGAACACAATTGGTTAAGAATATTTTGTATTTAAACCAAACATGGCTCTACTTTGGGAAAAATCATGAACGTGAAGAATCCATATTGCAAGACTGAATTAGGATGCAAACAATCCGTAGTGTCGGGAACTAAATTAAATGTTGAGTATTTGCATAGTTAATTGTAAAAAGATGCTCAGACTGCACATAACTAAGTCATGGCTAATAGCTCAAATAAATGTCACAGTATTGCCGACAGACCAATAAGGGAATCGTTAAAGACCTTATATTGACTAACTTTCAGTGGTGTGCTGGTGACAAAAAATAATTGTCCCGAGCATACACAGAATTGTGTATTTTGCAGATAACTTTTTTTGCATGTTAAAAATGTAAAATAATAAAAATATTTTTTTATGTTTTTTGGTAGTGGCAATATTGCTGTTGGTATTGGTTTGTAATTGTCATGCGGACTAAGATACAGTGAAATTTCTGTATTGTTTGCTATCCAATTAAAAAATTAACATACATAAGTAAAATCAAATTGTGTGCAAGTATAATAGTGCAAAAATAAAAATAACTGGAGTACAGAATATTGTAATGCAGTATCATAGTATTACAGCAACAGAGAAAATGCAGAGTTAAAAAAAAAGAGCAAGGACAACAGCAAGGAAGGTTTGGAGATTGGGACATCACTATTGGCTTATGAGAGATTCATTCAGTTGTTTGATAACAGTAGGGAAAATTTGTTTCTGAATCTGATGGTACGTGCTTTTATCCTTTTATATTCTCTGCCCGAGGAGAGATGAGGGTGGAAGTGGTCCTTAATTATATTAGCTGTTTTACTAAGGCAGCATGAAGTGTAGATGGAGTTGATTTGGGTGATGATTGTGAGGGGAGGCTCGTTTGTGTGGTTGGACTAGGACAAATTATTGGTGAAATTTACACACAGGATACCACATTGCTAAGCTCTCTATCACCTTTCTTAACTCTCTCAACATTGAGATTCAGTCCACAATGTTAGAATCATCTATAAACTTGTAGTTATGTGTGGCAATCATGCATTTTAAACTATCTTCCTCATATCTTTTTCCCGAAGGAAGCAGGAATTGAGATTAAAAATCGGGATAATAGCTTAGAAAATAGCCTACACTATTTTTCTGTCATTATTACAGTGTTAGCAAGGTCCCCTTTTAAAATAAAATGTATTTATTAAAAGAAACATAAAACTTATTGGAGCCATTAAAAAATAAGTCTAGCTGGTCCCCTGGAGGTTCAAAGTAAGGCTAATCTGTTTTAGGGGCAGTTGGTATTACAGGTTGAAATTCTGCATTTGTAGGGTCCTTCCTCAGGAGCTGTAAACTTTTAAATATTCAAAATAATGCTCAAATAATAATTGATAGTTGTAATTCTGGACTAAATTTCCACAGTTGATAACAGGGAAGGTAAAAGGTGTGAGACTAATGATTATTTATGCACAAATGTAATTTCTGTACCCAATGAAAAAGAGATTGAAGTGCTACAGCTAATAATCTTGATGTGCAAAAATACATAATGTCCAACAAAATCTTATAAATTGTAACTATTTTGAATACTATCTTATGTAGAAAATAATTATGTATAATATTTCACATATCATAAGGAATTTGCAGTTGATTAGTCCCAGACATGACTCCTTATTCTATTTTAAGTTTAATTAATTTGTTTTGTTCAGAAAAATGTGCTAAATGCTTTTGCATTTTCTGCCACTTTTGCATTTATCAAGATATGCTTGATAATGTATTTCATTATTCAACAAATTTTGAAAATTTGAAGATGATTCATATATAAATAAGTGAGAACATCTTGGCATCATGATTTGCACAGATATTGGGGGCTGAAGGGCCTCTTCCTGTTTCTATGTTCTATGACTTCTGTGCTTTGGCAATTGAAAAGTTGATAATCAGTCTGGTTGTTTAAGAGAAGAACAAAACCTAAACTCAGCTGTGGCTCCCATCTCTCATAGTTATCTCATTTTCTGTTAAGTTTTGTGTGGGCATGCATGTGGCCATCACGTTGGTTTGGACATAAAATAGTTTGTTCTTGGAAGGTTCTGCTTAAGTTTGGAAGAGTGCTGCACACTAGGCAGTATCAGAAAAAGGACATGTTAAAAGATTATTAAATCAAATGTAACAATGCATTGTCTGCTTAATTAGGCTGCTGACCAGCACAGACAAATAAAATGACATGGTGAGAATGACTGATAAGTTGTTCAAACGAAGACAGAGCTGAGTACTTAATATTCCTGGATAGATGTTATTCAGCAAATAGGTAGAAGAAAAGAAAAAGCCAAGATATTATGGAGTTCAAAAGATTATGTTCTTGAAGCCAGGATAGAATAAATTACGTTATAGTTAAGTCACGAGAAGGGGGCTAACATGCCACTGGCATTATTCTGTAAACCAGCAAATAGTGAAAAGGAGATTAAGAAATCAATCTGGAGGGAAATTATGGAAAGCTGAAAGAACTGCAGAGTAAACATAAAGAAAAACTTAAATCACCTGAACATTCATAGGTGTAATAGGACAAGAAAGATTAATTTCAGAAATGTATTTTTGACCAGCCTATTTGTCAGCCATGTGAGGAAGGAGTCATTGCTAGATTTGAGAAATGAGGTGGACCAAGTGAATTAAGAAACTGAAAATTAGGCTGGTTTACAGAGAACAAGAGAGTAACATACAATGTAAAATAAAACCCAAGTATATTCTTTAGGCATGTCAATTAAGCAGATGGTAAGGTGAAGGATACAATTCACTAAGGCCCTAAGCGACCATTGTGTACATGCGGAGGGCATAGCTGAAACCGTGGGTATTTATACCCATTTTTATTAACGAAAATAACGCTGCCAAAATGTCAATAGAAGGGGAGTTAATAAATTACGCAAAATTCAATAAAGAAAATTATTGGGCTGTTCCTAAAGACTCAAGTCACCTGGGCCAAACGGAATACATTCTGAATTATTGTGGGTGGAGATCATAGAAGGGTTTGCAATTCTCGCTTAATATAGGAGAGATGCCAGAGAAGTGACAAAATATAATGACATTATTCAAAAAGAGTTCGAAAGGGCAATAATTACAGAGCAGTTAATTGCATTGATGTGGAAGTGCCTTTAATTTAAAACAAAATATTACGGATCATTTTTCAGAACCAGATTTTTGGTCATTATGATTACCATGTGAATTTGTTTTGGATGAAAAGTGAAACATAGTTAATAGGTTGGACAGTAGCAATCGAGCCTCTACCTCATGATCACCTGATTTTACTTTCTGTCACTCAATCATAATGAAAATCAATGAGCTATAGAATGGGTGGCCATTTCCATATAACCATATAACCATATAACAATTACAGCACGGAAACAGGCCTTCTCGGCCCTTCCAGTCCGTGCCGACCATTTATTTTCCCCTAGTCCCATCTACCTGCACTCAGACCATACCCCTCCTTTCCCTTCCCGTCCATATACCTATCCACTTTACTTTTAAATGTTAAAATCGATCCTGCCTCCACCACTTCTGCTGGAAGATCATTCCACACAGCCACCACTCTCTGAGTAAAGAAGTTCCCCCTCATGTTACCTCTAAACTTCTGTCCCTTAATTCTCATGTCATGCCCTCTTGTTTGAATCTTCCATACCCTCAATGGGAAAAGCTTATCCACGTCAGCTCTGTCTATCCCTTCCATCATTTTAAAGACCTCAATCAAGTCCCCCCCCTTAACCTTCTGCGCTCCAAAGAATAAAGACCTAACTTGTTCAACCTTTCTCTGTAACTTAGTTGCTGGAACCCAGGCAACATTCTAGTAAATCTCCTCTATACTCTCTCTATTTTGTTGACATCCTTCCTATAATTAGGCGACCAAAATTGTACACCATACTCCAGAATTGGTCTCACCAATGCCTTGTACAATTTTAACATTACTTCCCTCCTATATTCCTATATTCAATGCTCTGATTTATAAAGGCCAGCACACCAAAAGCTTGCTTTACCACCCTATCTACATGCGATTCCACCTTCAGGGAACTATGCACAGTTATTCCTAGATCCCTCTGTTCCACAGCATTCCTCAATTCCCTACCATTTATCATGTACGTCCTATTTTGATTTGTCCTGCCAAGATGTAGCACCTCACACTTATCAGCATTAAACTCCATCTGCCATCTTTCAGCCCACTCTTCCAAATGGCCCAAATCTTTCTGTAGACTTTGAAAATCTACTTCATTATCCACAGCACCACCTATCTTAGTATCATCTGCATATTTATCCAATTTTCCACCCCATCATCTAGATCATTGATGTACATGACAAACAACAGTGGACCCAACACAGATCCCTGAGGCACCCCACTGGTCACCGGCTTCCAACCTGACAAACAGCCATCCACCATTACTCTCTGGCATCTCCCATTCAGCACTGTTGAATCCATCTTGCTACTCCGCCATTAACACCCAAAGATTGAACCTTCTTAACCAACCTTCCATGGGGAACCTTGTCAAAGGCCTTACTGAAATCCATATAGCCAACATCCACTGCTTTACCCTCATCAATTTCCCTAGTAACCTCTTCAAAAAATTAAAGAAGGTTTGTCAAACATGACCTTCCAGGCACAAATCCATGTTGACTGTTCTTGATCAGACCCTGTTTATCCAGATGCTTATATATATTACCTCTAAGTATCCTTTCCATTAATTTGCCCACCACTGATGTCAAACTAACAGGTCTATAATTGCTAGGTTTATTCTTTGAACCCTTTTTAAACAATGGAACAACATGCGCAGTACGCCAATCCACTGGCACTATTCCCGTTTCTAATGACATTTGAAATATTTCTGTCATAGCCCCTGCTATTTCTACACTAACTTCCCTCAATGTCCTAGGGAATATCCTGTCAGGACCTGGAGACTTATCCACTTTTATATTTTTCAAAAGTGTCAGTACTTCCTCCTCTTTGAATCTCATAGTTTCCATAGCTACTCTACTTTTTTCCCTTACCTCACAGAGTTCAATATCCTTCTCCTTGGTGAATACCGAAGAAAAAAAAATTGTTCAATATCTCCCCCATCTCTTTTGGCTCTGCAGATAGCTGTCCATTCTGGCTCTCTAATGGTCCAATGTTATCCCTCGTTATCCTTTTGCTATTAATATAGCTGTAGAAACCCTTTGGCTTTACTTTCACCTTTCTTGCCAAAGCAACCTCATATCTTTTAGCTTTTCTTATTTCTTTCTTAAGATTCTTTTTACATTTTTTATACTCATCTAGCACCTCATTTACTCCATGCCTCCTATAATTATTGTAGATATCTCTCTTTTTTCGATCCAAGTGTCCAATTTCCCTTGAAAACCATGGCTCTTTCTGATCTTTACTATTTCCTTTCATCCGAACAGTGACATAAAGATTCTGTACTCTTACAATTTCCCCTTTAAATGTCCTCCATTTCTCTTCTACATCCTTCCCATTAAACAAAATGTCCCAATTCACTCCTTTTACATCATTACGCATTCACTCAAAGTTAGCCTTTCTCCAATCAAAAATCTCAACCCTAGATCCAGTTCTGACTCTCTCCATAATTATATTCAAACTAATGGTATTGTGATCACTGGTCCCGAAGTGCTCACCAACGCATACCTCCATCACCTGACCTGCCTCATTTCCTAACAGGAGGTCCAGCACTGCCCCTTCTCTGGTCAATACCTCTATGTATTGCTGCAAAAAACTATCCTGCACACATTTAACAAACTCCAAACCATCCAGGCCATTTACAGAATGTGTTTTCCAGTCTATTTTTGGAAAATTGAAATCCACAATCACTACCTTGTGCTTACTACTAATATCTGCCATCTCCTTACAAATTAGCTCTTCCAATTCTCGCTTCCCATTTGGCGGTCGATAATACACCCCTAAAAGTGTTGCTACACCGTTCCCACTTCTCAGCTCCACCCAAATAGCCACCCTAGAGGAGCCCTCTAATCTATCCTGCCAAAGCACTGCTGTAATATCTTCTCTGACAAGCAATGCAACCCCTCCACCTCTGGTTCCTCCAATTCTATCACACCTGAAGCAACGAAATCCTGGAATATTTAGTTTCCAATCACAACCCTCCCGCAACCATGTTTCACTGATTGCCACAACATCATATTTCCAGGTGTCAATCCAGGCTCTAAGTTCATCCACCTTTCTTGCAATGCTCCTAGCATTAAAATATACACATTTTAGAAACCCACCATCCCTTATTCTCTGTTTATTATCTTTTTCCTCTTTCTCGCCTACATTTTGGGTCCGAGTGCTTCCCTTCTCTGCCTCTTGCCCTTCACCCTGTCCCCTAGCCCCCTGTACCCGAGTCCCTCCCCCCAGCCTTTCTAGTTTAAAATCTCCTTTGAAAATCTCCCCGCCAGGATATTGGTTCCCCTCGGGTTCAAGTGCAACACATCCTTTTTATACAGATCATGCCTTCCCCAAAAGAGGTCCCAGTGATCAAGAAACTTGAATCCCTGCCCACTGCACCAGTCCCTCAGCCACGCATTTATCCTCCACCTCATTCCATTTCTACTCTCACTGTCACGTGGCAGTAATCCTGAAATTGTTACTCTTTTGGTCCTTCTCCTTAACTTTCCCCCCAACTCCCTAAATTCTCCTTTCAGGACCTCTTCTCTTTTTCTGCCTATGTCATTGGTACCAATGTGTACCACAACATCAGGCTCCTCTCCCTCCCGTTTCAAAATCTTTTCGTCATGTTCCGACACATCCGAGACCCTGGCACCAGAGAGGCAAACTACCATCCGGGTCTCCCGACTGCGTCCACAGAATCGCCAATCTGACCCCCTAACTATGGAGTCCCCTATTACAATTGCCCTCCTCTTTTTGCTACCCTTCTGAGCATCAGGGCTATTCTCTGTGCCGGAGGCCCAGCTGCTGTTGCTGCCCCCAGGTAGGCTGTCCGCTCCAATCGAACTCAATCATGAGTACCTATTTTCCAGGTGTACAGCCACCGGGGTACTCTCTAGTCCCTGCCTCTGCCCCTTGCCCTTCCTAACAGTGACCCACTTGTCTGCCTCCCGTGGTCTGGGAGTGACCACCTCCCTGTAACTCCTGTCTACGACCTCCTCATTCTCTCTGACCAGACAGAGGTCCTCGAGCTGTTGCTCCAGGTTCCTAACATAGTCCTTTAGAAGCCCCATCTTGACACACCTGGCTCAGATGTGGACGTCTGGAGGGCTGTCAGCTTCCCTGACCTCCCACATCTGACATCCACAACAGTACACTGCCCTGGCCTTCATATTCCCCCCTTACACTGCAATACATTTCAGTTTCATTTGGTTTACATTCCTTTCCATATTAATAGACCCAGTGATATTTCTTCTGCTGTTTAAGAAAAAAAAACATTAGTTTGCTTCCAGCATGTATCATGAAACTGTATGCTTTGTATCAACAGCTCGTTAAGCGTCTTTTATTTGGACTTGGTGTGAAAGTGCTGCTGATATTTCATGTTTCTTTGTATATCTTAAGTGATTAAAATGTATATTGTTCTAATTATATATTTTTAAGTTTGAGCTAAATTAATTTATTTTGAAGATATTTTCCTTAATTTTAGTAGATGCAGTAGATTTTTTTTGGCTCAGACAATGACAATTTCAGAAAATGAAATAAGATTGGAAACCTTAGAAAAGAGATGATAGAAATACATTAAAATGCATCTATACTAAATGCTTGACAACATTAATCATCTATCTTACAATAAATTAAAGGTAAATGGCATTGAGAGTTTGAAATTCTAGCACGAGCTAAGTTTTATTCTAAATTAATAATGTGACCATAGCATTATTTATTTCAAGTCATGCTCAAAAGAGAGAGATTCTGATAACTGAAATGTCAAGATGGGAACAGAAGGGTTTGTAAAATTACATTCTTTAAGAAGGGTTAACTAGTAACAGTATCTTCTCCAAAGACATTATAAACATTCTGGACAAGATTCTTGGTGCTACAATATTGATGAATAACCCCATAGCTGAATTGGCATCCATAAGTAGAAATGCTTTCTCTGTAACCACAATGCTAGTTTCCAAAATAGGTTTTCTGAAATGTAATCTGTGAGCTGTCAGTCTAAGCCCAATAAGAACTGGATTTGAGAGGATTTGGAGAAGTAATCCCATATAGAATGATGTTCATTTGCACAGTTAATCCCAGTCTCTATCTCTTTAGTGTTAATGTATTTTTCTGCTGTGTTACTTGGGATATTCCAATAATAATAATGATTTTATATATAACTAGACCAAGTGCAGACCCGTTGGGTCTATTCCCCCAAAGTGTGGTTGCAGGGGAGGGGGGTGAGGGCGGCATGCGGCATCACACACACTAACTATCCCCCAGTACACACGCTAACTACCCCACATAATATTATATTAATATTATTAATTTGCTCCTTTTACCCCATAACCGCCCTATCCACTGACACATAGCCCCCAACCCGTAGACCCATCTAGAGAGGGAGGGGGTGGGTGTAGAGAGTGAGGGCAGAGAGAGAATGGGGAGAGACAGAGAGAAAGGAGCAGAGACAGAAGGACAAGGGAGAGGGGGGTGGAGGGGAGGAGGAGAGGGAGGGTGGGGGAGGATGGTTGAGAGATGGGAGGACGGGCGGAGAGAGAGGGATGGGGGGGAGGGGGAGGGAGGGGATGGGGTGGATGGAAAAGGGGAGAGGTGGAGGGGAGGGGGAAAAGGGGGTTTATGGGAGGGTGGGGGAGGGCAGGGTGGTGGGGGAGAGAGAGGGGGTGAGAGAGAGAGATGGGGAAGAGAGAGATGGGGAGAGAGAGATGGGGAGAGGGAGGGGGGGGAGAGACGGAGAGAGCGAAATGCAACCGTGCGTCAGGCGTTCAGAATGTTCTGGAAATGAAGCGTGTGCGTCCCTTGCACAAAAGCTGTCGGCAACTCTATGGAATTCAGGGGAGCAGCCTGCCGCATCACACACACTCTGACCACCCCCCCTCTAACCACCCCCTCCCCCCTCCCTTCTCCCCTCTCCCCTCTCCCACAGCGGGTCCGATCTAAGCTGTCAATGAATACAGCAATTTTTTTTTAAATTGTCTTTGAAATTAAAAGTTAATGTAAGAATTAGTGATGTTAAGTGACAAGTAATTAAATTAAATTGAATGAAAACCAATGGAATCTGCAACCGGGCAGCTAGTGGGGAGGGGCCACCAGGCAGGCTGGGGGGGGGGGGGGGGGGTCACCCGGCCTGTAGGAAGTAAAATCGCCAGCGAAATGTTAAAAATGTTGGCGTTTTTGGAGGAGAGTCAGGCGTCAGCAGCCGTTATGGTCGCTGGCCAGCACGAGGCGACAAAATGAGTGAGTGGGGGGAAGGGGGGAAGGATCTTATTTTAAAATGCATACATAAAAATGTCAAAATGTAATGAGGAGTGGATTTGCGAATGTAAAAGTGAAATCGCTAGCGAATTGGAAAAAATCTCTGCGTTTTTGCGTGTGGTTTTGGCGGACCATCAAATCAAAGGCCAAAAATCTAATCTGAAGGGATGTTACCGAACTTAACTCACTGTGGAATGAATCCATTAATGGAGCCACTCTGCTGCTGGATTCGAAGTTGTCTCTGCACACACACATGCAGAGTTTTAAAAGTATATAGATAAACTAGACCAAGTGCAGACCCGTTGGGTCTGTTCCCCAAACGTGCTTCAGACCCCGAGTACGGAGAGGGAGGGGGAGTAGAGGGAGGGAGGGAGGGGGAGATGAGAGTAGGAGAGGGAGGGGGGGAGAGGGAGGGGGGGAGAGGGAGGGGGGGAGAGGGTGGAATGGGTGGGTGTGATGCCGAGTGAGCCTGCAGGCCAGGCGTACGCCGGCAAGACGCTGCGTATGCCATCAAGACGCTGCATAGGATGTTGAGACACTGCGTACACCTGTCGAGATGCTGCGTACGCCCTCAATGCGCCTGCGGGCCGACAGGCCGTTGATGCGCCGGCTCTGTCACGCTGGCTGAAGCCAAAGATCGGCTGTTCCCTGCTGCTTTTCGCCGTCCATGGACAGAGGATGACGAAAAGCAGCGGCACCCACTTGAGCCGGCCCGGGGGGAGGGAGGGGTGGAGGAATTAAAATCACCAGCGAAATAAGAAAAATATTGGCGTTTTTGAAGGAGAGCCGGGCGCTGGCCAGCAGGAGGCGAAAAAATGAGTGAGTGGGGGGGGAGAAGGATTTTATTTTAAATGTGTACATGAAAATGTTTAAATGTAATGAGTGGATATGCGAATGTAAAAGTGAAATTGCTAGCAAAATTGAAATTGAGTTTTTGCGTGTGGTTTTGGCCAAAAATCTTGGGTAGTGCATTGAAATGTTCAAGATGTGTTTAGGATAAACCTAGTTGTCTGAGCAATTGAGTGATGTTTTCACCAACCTGCTTTTTTATCTTGTGGGAGAAAATAGACCTGTGAGCCCTGTGTTATCTTGGAGCTAATCTTTCATTAATGCAGATGCAGAAACAATAATAGTCCTTGAATACCATGACAGCCTTAGGATGGCTACCCTTGCAAGAAATGTAGACCCTTTTGGTAAAATATGCCCTGGGAAACAGTCGCCCAGAACAAAAGGTTGGGTTTCGGCCCGAAACGTTACCTATTTCCTTCGCTCCATAGATGCTAAGGCACCCACTGAGTTTCTCCAGCGCTTTTGTCTACCTTCGATTTTCCAGCATCTGCAGTTCCTTCTTAAACAGTTTCCAAATTCAGTTGTTAACAGGCAAGTACAAGCTCAGATATTTCTTACAATTTCTCGTTTCATGGAAATCAATCAGTGAGCATTATTTTTAATGTAAGCATTTGTTTTTGGCAGAGATTTCTGAGTTTTCTTTATTTTAGAATGGCTAATTTATTTTCTATTAGCAAGTATGAGGTGTTGCACTTTGGGAGGTTGACTTTCAGGGGAATATATATGGTTGATGGCAAGACTCTTAACAGCATTGATGTGCAAAGGGATTTTGGGGACAAGATTCATAGCTCCCTGAAGGAGTAGATAGAGTGGTAAAGAACATGCTCGTCTTCATTGATCAGGGCATTTTGTGTAAAAGTCAGGAAGTCATGATGCGGCATTATAAGACTTTGGGTGTGATGTATTTAGAGTATTGTGTGCAGTCTTGGTTGTCCCATTGTTGGAAAGATGTGGAGGCTTTGCAAACGGTGCAGGAGGATTACTTGGATGTTGCCTAGATTGGTTAGTATTAGCTACAAGGGGAGGTTGAACAAAGTTAGAATATTTTCTTTGGAGTGCTAAAGGTTGAGGCAAGACCTGATAGTGTATTAAGTTATGAGAGACATAGATAGGTTAGACAGAACTTTTATCCTATGGTTGAAATGTTAAAGATTAGAGGACATAGCCTTAAAGTAAGAAGGGCAAAGTTTAAAGGAGATGTGCAGGTTAGGTTTTTTACACAGAGGGTGGTGGGTGCCTGAAATGTACTGTCATGGGAGCGGTTGGGGCATATATGATAGGGGCATTTAAGAGACTTTTAGATTGGCACATAGATTGCAGGGAATGGAGGGACATGGATCATGTCCATGCAGATGTGATTAGTTAATCTTGGCATCATGTTCAGCTCGGACTGAGGACCGAAGGGCCAGTTCCTGTGCTGTGCGTTTCTATGTTCTATGTTCATTCTTCTTGAGCTGTTTTGTTGGGCAGTTTATGTTCTGCTTGTAATCAGTTTCTGGAGTATAAACATGGTTTCAGGAGGTTATTTATTTTTTTTAACATTACATTTTTGGTGTATGGGCATTGCTGATAAGGCCAGCAGTTATTGCTCTTCTCTAACTACCCTTGAGAGGGTGGTTCTGAAATTTAATTTTGAACCACTGCCGTTTTTCTCATTCGGTTGCAAAATAAATTTCACAGTTTTGATCCAGTGATAAACGAATGGCCAATTTGTTTCCAGGTCATGTCTTCAGGACAGGTATGTTCTTGTCCTCCTTAGTGATGAGATACATGTTGTTGGAGTTCTCAGGCTGGATGGCTTCAGTGCATATTATTGATTCTGTACACTGCATTTACTTTGTGCTGGTGATAGAAGGGATAAATGTTTAGGGTGGTGGATAAGGAGCCAGCCATGTGGCTTGCTTTGGCTTGATAGTATTAAAAATTTTGTGTATTTGGGAACTACACTCATCTAGGAAACTTCTGATGTGAGACTGTAGATGGTGAACTATTTGCGGGTATTGGGAAATTAGTCATGCACTGCAAGATACCCAGCCTCTGACCAATAGGATCTTGATAGTGGTCAGGTGATGGTAATGCCATTGACATTAGGTGGTTAAAATCTCTCTTATCAAAGATGGTCATTGCCTCAATTGTTTGCAGATAGTTAAAATACTTAAATTCTGTCATACCCCAGTAAATATACCTCCACCAACATATTCGTGACCGAGACATGTAAAGGTGTGCTGGAATGATTTAGATGAGAAACCCTTCAATCCCCTCAATTAAATTCTTGGCCTCTGAACTACCCCCCCCCCCCAAATTATGCCGGAGGTTGCATATATAAACAATAAGCTGCTGGATGATCACAGTGCAGCTGCCTCCTATTTCCACTGAACTCGCATTGGGAGAGGAGAACCAGCAATTGGAACTGGGCATTGGATACAATAGAGGTTACATGCAGTGTCACAGAGAAACACAATTTATGTCTCCGGTTGAAGATCATAAGATAATGAAAGATCATTGATCTAAAACATTACCAATGAGTTGGATTCTATGCAATTGAGCAATGCGTCCTTCCCTCCACTGCGTTGCAAGGCATAGTTATTTGTGGGCCCTCTACCCAGTTCTATTTTTAAAAAAAACAGATATCTTTGAATACGAATATTTGAGATACATCGTACTGGTTTAAATCTAAACTTTTAGCTGATATAAATTCATTTTAAATTTATAAAAACCTACACATTTTTCTATCTAGGTCAGCAACAGCATTCAAATGACAGGAGTCACCCTAGACACCTCGGCCATGACTGGTATAAAGTTGAGAGGCCAGGCACAAAGCGCATCTAGTGGAACGGGAACTGACATGTGCTATCACCTGATTTATGGTTCATTCCTGTCTTCTGAGCTGCTATGCACTGGTATGGAAATCAGGAATGCACTGGCGTGTAAAGAAGAAAATGCCAGTTGATCTCTTGAATACAAAATAACATTTCAGACACTGGTTCTCCACAGATGTTGCATGAACTACTAAGTACTTCCAATATTTTGCATTTTATTTGCAATTTCCATTAATTCTATGTGCTCATGAGGCCTGGTGTTGCTCATGAATTGCTCAGCATCATAGGATGATTCGTGCAGTGCAACCTCTGGCTTATATGGACACAATCAGACCCAGAATTAATGCTGTAGACCAAAGACGTTTCATTATCTTACAGTGCATTCAGAAAGTATTCAGTCCCCTTCACTTTTTCCGCATTTTGTTACTTTAATTAGTCTAAAATGGATTAAATTCATTTATTTTATCATCAATCTATACACAATACCCCATAATAAAAAAAAGCGAAAATGTGTTTAGAAATTTTTGCAAAGTAATAAAAAATAAATAACTGAAATATCACATTTTCATAAGTATTCAGACCCTATAGCCAGTACTTTGTAAGGGCATCTTCGGCAGCGATTACGACCTCTCGTGTTCTTGGGTATGATGCTACAAGCTTGGCACACCTGTATTTGGGTATTTTCTCCAAATTTTCTCTGCAGATCGTCTCAAGCTCTGTCAGGTTGGATGGAGAGCATCGATGCACAGCTATTTTCAGGTCACTCCAGAGATATTCGATCGGGTTCAAGTCCAGGCTCTGGCTGGGCCACTCAAGAACATTCACAGACCTGTCACGAAGCCACTCCTGTGTTGTCTTGGCTGTGTGCTGTTGTTGTCCTGTTAGAAGATGAACCTCTGCCCCAGTCTGAGTTCCTGAATGCTCTGGAGCAGGTTTTCATCAAGGATCTCTCTACTTTGCTCCATTCATCTTTCCCTCGATCCCTGATTTCCCAATTCCAGCCGCTGACAAATATCCCCACAGCATGATGCTGCCACGACCATGCTTCACCGTAAGTATGGTATTGGCCAGGTGATGAGCGCTGTCTGGTTTCCTCCAGATCTGACACTTGGCATTCAGGCCAAAGAGTTCAATCTTAGTTTCATCAGACCAGAGAATCTTGTTTAGGTGCGTTTTGGCAAACTCCAAGCGAAATTTGTGATTTTTACAGAGGAGTGGCTTCCGACTGACCACTCTACCATAAAGGCGTGGTTGGTGGAGTGCTGCAGACATAGTTGTCCCTCTGGAAGGTTCTCCCATCTCCACAGAGGAACTCTGGAGCTCTGTCAGAGTGACCATCAGGTTCTTGGTCACCTCCCTGACCGAAGCCCATCTCTCCCGATTGCTCAGTTTGGCCGGGCGGCCAGCTCTATGAAGAGTCCTGGTGGTTACAAAGTTCTTCCATTTAAGAATGACGGAGGCCACTGCTCGTCGGGACCAGCGATGCTGCAGAAATTGTTTCATACCCTTCCCGAGATCTGTGTCTCGACACAATCCTGTCTCGGAGGTCTATGGACAATTCCTTCATGTTCATGGCTTGGTTCTTGCTCTGTCGACTTAACACTTGTGGACCAATCAAGTTGTAGAACCATCTCAAGGATGATCAATGGAAACGGAATGCGCCGAAGCTCAATTTTAAGAGTCATAGCAAAGGGTCTGAATACTTTGTGTCATAGCGAAAGGTCTGAATACTGAATGTTATATTTCAGATTTAAAAAAATAATAATTTGCAAAGTTTTCTAAACACCTGTTTTCGCTTTTTTATTATGTATTGTGTGTAGATTAATGATTAAAGAAAAAAAAATCTAATCCATTTTAGAATAAGGCTGTAACGTTAATAAAACGTGGAAAAAGTGAAGGGGTCTGAATACTTTCTGAATGCACTGTATGTCATTGGCCTGAGATGTTCACTTCATTTCTCTCTCCAGTGATGCTGCAAGGCCTGTTGTGTATTTCCAGCATTTTTGCATATGAACTTTGATGCAATTGGGCATAGATTGAAATGGCCACTGTGCCACTACATTTACACAGCTCTAATACATCTTTCGGGTTCACTAGAAATGATAGATCCTTGCAGTATGACAAGATTCAACTGCAACTATTATCCTCACTAAAACTCCTGTTCTCTATTCAACCAATATTAATTAAACATAGTATTTATCCCCTTTGAAAATACTGAAATTTCACTTTCCTGATGAACCTTCGTATACAATTTTGTTTTAAAGCCATGCCAAGTTTGAAGTGGAGCGTTTCAAATATGTCAATGACCCTCTTCATTACTGACATGACCTTAGCAAATTCAGCTGGACTGTTTTTGATTAATCCATGTTTCTCTAAATGCAGATTGCTGCTATTAAATTTTTTTTCAGTAATTTGCCCAATACTAACTTTAGATGTTCAGTATATCCCTTTCATCTTTTTCCACAACAGTACCTCATTAGTTATTTTTCAGACATTCACAGAACATAGAGCAGCACTGCACAGGAATCGGCAATTCGGCCCACAATGTCTGTACTTGTATGGAGCCGTTAAATTAATCTACTCTTCCTGTATCAAATCCCTGCAAATTTCATTTCGGAGTCACGTGAGTGACTTCGTGAAGAACCCGCCAGCACGCATGCGCGACATATCATCGCTACGCATTGCAGTCGACGGCTGGAGGTGGAGCGCGGCTCACCACCAGCCCTTCATAAGGGCCACTCGGGTAAGTACAGGCAACCTTGAGTTGGTTGTTCCTGCTGTTTTGAGTATTTTTTCTCTCCAACAGGAACATGGATAAGAGGAGTACGGGCCGCAGGATGTCCGAAAGGAGTCGCCGGCCACCTATCCTGGAGCCCTCTTCAACGGCAGCACCCGCTAGACGGGCCGGGAAAAAGGCGCGTAAGTCGGGGAGCCCTGTATTCACAGGACCCGACCCACCGACACAGCTGAGCACTAGCGGGGATCCCGCAGAGCAGGAAGTCGGTACGGCGCCGGAGCAGGTAGACCCTGACTCCATTTCGTTCACGTGCTGCTGCACGGTCCTTCTCCCTGAGCCCTCGTGGCAGAGCCAGGGATAGAGCTCATCAACCTGGCCCTTTACGGGCAGAGGTTTCACCAGAGGCCGCTAGATTGCGGACTGGTGGATCATCGAGACCCGAGTCCACTGGCAGACCAGGGAGGGCCAGTGTAGACTCACCACCCAGTAGGACCAGGAAGAGTCGCACAGGTGGAGTCTCGCCACGGTCACCGCGTCCCCCGTTGGCGGCAGGACGGGACCGTACGCCATCTGGGTCCAGAATAAGGACAGTCGGCAAGCCCGCGCGGATGTCGGGTCACCACGCTGCGGCGTTGGGTGCCGACCTCTCACCGCATTTGCCCTTAGAGGCAGCCGGGCCTAGCTCAGCCAAAAGGAGGCGTATGAGCAGATCCACGTGGGAGTCGTTCAGTTTCGCTGAGGCGGCTGGAAGCGACATTTCATCTCGGCACCGAAATTACCTCGATGAGGTACGGGCCGATGATAGGAGCCTCAGAAGTTCCTTCGGGCATGAGGACTCTGACCGCCCGTTCTCGCATGACGAAGGGCGCATTGACAGGATGGAGAGGATGATGGAACAAATCCTGCAGCAAAATCAAAGGCGGGAAACATTCAGTTCCAGGGACTCATGGATATATCCCCATCATCAATGGATAGCATGAGGCAGCCAGAAGAAGAGGAGATCTTGGTCCACGCACCAGTAGCACCTGAGGTCCCTCAGGAGGAACTCCTGGACGTAGCAGCCAAGTTTGCGTTACCCGAATCATCGGGACAACCCCTAAATACCAAACTGGCTGCTACCATTGATTTCCTCACAAACCATCAGCTACAGGAGCAGGTCCTTGCGGAGGCCATGAACAGACACAAGGCACCGGGTAATTGCAACTCCCTTAATGTGCCTATTGTGAACATGCCTATTTGGGGCAATATTAGCCCGGGCATTAGAGCACAGGAAGTGAAGTTACAAAGGATCCTGAAACTGCTCACTTCTGGGATTACCGCTTTTGCGAGGTCGATGGACAGTGTGGATTTGAACACCGAGCAAGAGGATGCTCTGGCACTGCTATGCAACACGCATGAGATAAATGCGTTCAGGAAAAGCATTATCAAGCGTACATTAAACCCCAAATTTGCGGGGCTACGCAGAGCACCCCCAACACCACCCAGACAGCTATTCGGAGAAGACCTCCCAAAGCAGGTCAAGGTTTTGCATGACCATGCTAAGACAGTGGGTCTTATGAGGTCACACACCTTGACCAGACAAACAGCCAGGAAAACACCATTCTTCAGGCCACGAGGTCAAACCGAAAGGCCAGCAAGGACCTACGTTCCAGCGCCTCCGCAATATCAGCAGCCTCAACAGCCCAGGCCTTTTTTAGGGCAAGGCCCGCAGCGGCCAGCATGGAAAATGTGGACTCCGCATTACCAGCACAACCCAGCACCTCCACGTCCCACCAAACATGTCAGGGACCACCGATAACCATGAAGGTAAGGCGGTCTGGATTTCATGCACTTGCATGTCTAACCTCACATGTTGGGGGTAGACTACGGTTCTTTAAGGAGGCATGGGAAACCATCACTTCAGATGAGTTTATCTTACAAAGTATTCAAGGCCATGAGATTGAGTTCATAAATGGTCAAATTCCTCCACCTCAGCATATGCCGAATCGCAAATTTGCACTTTTCAGCAAGGAAACAGCAGTAGGCTATGCTGAAATCTTGAGACTACAAGGAAAAGGCGTGATAGAAAGAACTATACATGAACCAATTGAATTTGTATCTAACATATTCACAAAAACCAAGAAAGATGGAGGATGTCGGGTTATTATTAATCTGACCCATTTGAATACTTTTGTAAAATATACCCATTTCAAAATGGACACATTCGAAACAGCCAAATCTTTGATTTCTGAGGGCTGCTTTATGGCATGCATTGATTTAAAAGATGCATACTATTCAGTATCCATTCAGAAACATCACAGGAAGTTCTTGAAGTTTACCTGGATGGATCAGCTTTGGCATACAAAGCTTTGCCTAATGGGCTTACCACAGCCCCCAGATTGTTTACTAAATTACTCAAGCCAGTGCTGGCAACACTGAGGAGGCAAAATCACATGGTTATGGCTTATCTGGATGATATCCTAATCATTGGAAATACTCTGGAATCAGCAAAATTGGCAGTCTCAGCCACTGTGGAAATATTTCAAAAAATGGGATTCATTATCCATCCAGATAAATCGAAGTTCTGTCCTTCACAGATCATGGATTATCTGGGATTCACGGTGGATTCCAATCGCATGATGGCCACCATACCAGCTAACAAAATTGGGGATGTCATTCAAGCATGTAAGAATCTGGTCTGCGCCAGTATACCATCAATTAGACAAACTGCTAAGGTGATTGGGAAAATCGTAGCAGTTTTTCCAGCTGCTCAATTCGGACCTTTGCATTATCAAAATTTGCAAAGATCCAAGATTTCAGCGTTAAAATTGAACGCTGGACATTTCAATAGACCTATGCAGCTGCCTCTTAAGGCAAAAATTGAGTTACAATGGTGGATTGATAATATCCAAAACTCATTTAAACCCATCATTGTGCCTCGTCCGGTGGTATACTTACAAACAGACGCAAGCTCCCATGGCTCCCATAAATTATTTGGAGATGCTAGGAGCATTTCACGGACTTAGAGCTTATTGATCAAACTTTACTGACACTCATGTCCGTCTCCAAATAGATAATACCACTGTGGTGGCATATCTAAATCATATGGGCGGTACCAAGTCAATTTCATGTGATGAATTGGCAAATACAATTTGGCTCTGGTGCATACAACCGAATATTTGGATTTCAGCTACCTATTTACCAGGTAAGCTCAATACAGTGCCGGACACCAGGTCACGGAAATTTAATGACAACATCGAGTGGATGTTAAATCCTCAAATATTCGCAAAAATTACAGCCAAATTTGGTAAACCGGATATTGACCTTTTTGCGTCACGGTTGAACCATCAGGTACCAACATACGTATCATGGGAGCCAGATCCTGGGGCAATGGCGATGGACGCTTTCTCGCTAGACTGGGGGAAATGGTTTTTCTATGCATTTCCTCCATTTTGCCTCATCAGTCGGGTATTGCGGAAAATCCAGTTAGATGCTGCTAAAGGCATTCTTATCATACCCGACTGGCCTACGCAGCCATGGTATCCGGTGGTCCTTGATATGATCAGTCAACCATGGGTCCTCTTAGAGGGTTGTCCACAACTGGTGACGAACCCTGTTTCAGGGGAACTACATCCCTGCCATAGTCACTTAAAATTATTGGCTTGCAGGTTCTGAACAGACCACTACTGCAGTATGGTCTATCATCAAGGACAATGGATACAATTGGAGCATCATGCAGGGAGTCCACAAGACGGTAATATCTAACGCATATCAGGAAATGGGAAACCTACTGCGGCCGCTCCAACATTGCATATGACTCCGTTACTATCACAGATGTGCTGGAATTCCTTGCGGGGTTGCATCATGACGAACACCTCAGCTACAGTGCCATCAACAGCGCCAGGAGTGCGCTATCATTCTACCTCAATATTGAGGTAGGATCCAATAAGCTGGTGTCCAAACTTATGCGGGGAATATTTAATTCCAATCCGCCAAGACCTCGTTACAACGTCACCTGGGATATTGGGATAGTACTAACCCTGCTCAGGACGTGGTCGCCCATGGAAAGGCTTGAATTGGACAAACTCACCCTGAAGCTGGTGATGTTATTGGCACTTACTTCAGTGCAAAGGGTACAGACACTTCACAAGGTCAAGATTGACAGAATGATCTCTACCCCAGAAAAAGTAATCTTCTTTGTTGATGAATTACTTAAGCAGCATAGACCTGGATACACAGGGCTGCAGCTGGTGTTTCCAGCATACCCCGCTGATGCTAGGCTATGTTTAGCCACCCATATCCGCCACTATATAAGAGTGACGCGGAAATTAAGGGGAATGGAAAAATATCTGCTAATCAGCCACAAAAAACCTCACCATAGAGTGACAGCACAGATGATCTCCAGATGGCTCAGGATCGTCTTGAACGAAGCAGGTATTGACACTAATGTCTTTAAATCCCATTCCACCAGGGCTGCATCGACGTCCGCGGCAAAGGTCATGGAGGTGCCCATGGACCATATTCTTGCCACAGCGGGATGGGCCAGAGAAGCCACCTTTCAACGGTTTTATAATAAACCTGTTACCGCTCCTGTATTGTTCGCAGAGGCCGTGCTGAATGCGGGTCAAGAGCATACAGATTCTCCCCAGTGAGGGGTTTTTTCTTTGTTGTTATTAATAAATATTATTATTTTTCAGTACAAGCAGTCCGAAAATGTGATTACTCCTATCCATCCTTTCAGTGGCGTTTGTGACAGCATGGACGTTGTCCAGGGCATGAAATCACAGAGCTTTGAAGTCTTCACGAAGTCACTCACGTGACTCCGAAATGAAATAGTAAGATTAAACGAGAACTTACCAGTTTGAAGTTTGACCTTTATTTTATGAGGAGTTGCGATGAGGGATTTCGTGCCCTCCGCTCCCAACCCTCGATCATAAAGTCAACTGGTAATTTGGAGTCTCTTCAATCTTACTATAACAAGTCATTTCTTTGTTTGTTGGTTCTGTGATTCCACACTGCTGCTTTGAAGAATGTCGCGCATGCGTGCTGGCGGGTTCTTCACGAAATCCCTCATCGCAACTCCTCATAAAATAAAGATCAAACTTCAAACTGGTAAGTTCTCATTTAATCTTACTATCAATGTGTCTTTTTAAGGTCTCTTAAATGCCGCTGTTTCCACCACCACCATATCTGCTTCCACACCCCTGGTAGCCTTCTCCAGGTACCAATCACTCTGTATAAAAAAAGACTTGCCTCACACATTATTTTGAAACTTTTCCCCTCTTACCTTAAAGCTGTCCCCTCTAGTGTTTGATATTTCTACCCTGGGGGGAAAAAGGTTCTGACTGTCCATTATATCTATTTCAATTTTATATTAAACTTTCGGTTCTCCCATCACCTTCGATGCTCTGGAGAAAACTCCAGGTTTGTCCAACCTCTCCTTTTAGCTAATTCTGTATCTTCTAATCCAGGAAGAATTCTGGCAAACCTCTTCTGTGCTGCACACAATATTGCAAATGTGGGCTGACTAAAGTTTTTGTAAAGCTGCAACATGACTCTTATACTCAGTATGCCGACTGATGAAGGCAAGCATGCCATACGCCTTCTTTACCACTCTATTGACTTGTGTTGCCACTTTCAGGGAGCTATGGACTTGACCCCCAAGATCCCTCTGTACATCAATGGTCTTAAGAGGCATGCTATTAACTCTATTCTTTCCCTGACCTTCAACCTCCCAACCTGCAATATCTCACACTTACTCAAACTCCATCTGCTATTTCTCCACTCATATCTGCAACCGATCTATATTTTTCTATATACTTTGACGGCTTTTCTCACTGGCCAAAGAACTGAGGTTCCATGGAATAGTAATTAGAGCTAAACCAGATCTTCTGGAAGTTTATTTGAACCTTAATGTGTTTTGTGGACAATACATAGTAGCTGGAGACATTAGAAATTGCAGCTGCTGGAAGTTTGAGCAAAAAACAAACTGCTAGAAGAACTCGGTTAAGAATTTTGGGCTGGATCCTTTTTCAGATGTGGACTCCTCCATCAGTCTGAAGAAGGATCCTAACGCAAAATGTCATCCTTCCATCTTACTCCACTGATGCTGCTTCACCAGCTGAGTTCCCCTTGCATTTTGTTTTTTAGACAGCAACTGGATCCTTGTTATTATTTTTTTTCCTCAAGCCAAGCAATGTTGATACTGTTCCAAGGAAAAGTGTGTCAAACCAACTGCAACCAAGATTAAGTTGCAAAGTAAAATATTTGGAATTGAATTTGGAACTTTAAGGAACATTAGGAAATACGGTATATCTGCTGATGAATATTTATAGTGAAGCTGACAGTACATTCATCTTGTATGCGAATGATGAATGGCTTCCCCATTCTAAGTTTGAAATTTCCCTTATCATGAACATAGTGCAAAAAAGTGTTTTAACAATCTAAAAATATTTCTGATATTAAGCATGCAGCCTTTGGGAATCGCTTAGAACAGTGATTTCACCTGAAATGTGTTGTTCGCTCTTCCACATGCCATTAAGGAAGTGTATTATTTGCAGAACATAATCTAGGAAATTCAGAATGAATCCTTATTAAAATATAACAAAACTCCAATTTATCTTTTCACCAGTTCCTTGTCAGATTTTCCCAACAAAGATGTAGACTTTTTAACTGGCCTATGTTTACATTTTGGGGAAATATATGACACTGAAGTTAGATTTTTTTTTAAACTTTCTTAGAAATAACAAAACAATTTATCAAAATAATATATCCCGATGAAAATAATGAGGGATGGATTTATAGAAAAAAAACTTAATATTTATCAGGGTGAAATTAGTACACTTACTAAGTTGAGTAACCAAAGCCTTTGTTCTTGATGCTCGACATAAACATAGAAGACAATATCTAACATTTGATGCACATAACCATCAGACATTGTATATGCCATGCAACAGATTCTTGCAGGTTTTGTGTTGGATTTGGATGTACTTGAAAAAATTGTACAAAAAACACCCATTCCAAAAAGAGGAGGGAAAGGTAGATAACAAATAAACACCAGTCGAAACAGAATGAATTGTGTTAAATTGTACACTGCTGGAGGCTGCCACATAGATTCTCATATTTGTCCCAGTAGTTTGAAAGGCCCCCCAATAAGTTATGTTCCCCTGCTCCTCTCCTAAACCCACAATTCTTTCTTATGAGGATCAGCCTTGAATCTTTGGGTTGAATTGCTAGAATTTGTTTTGTTATTCTTTATTCCATCCTAAGATGTGTACATTGCTGCCAAGGTGAATATTTATTGTCCATTCTTAATTGCCTGAGAAGATAGCATCAAGCCACTATTTTAAACTTCACAGTCCACATGGCAAAGGTAACGATAATACTGCTAAGCAAATTGTACGTTTTTGACTGGATGAAGGAATAGTGACATAGCTTGTAATTTGTTTAGAGGAATACGGTATGGAAACAACCCATCCTGATTTATTACTAAGATGCATTGTTCAGATGGTTGATAAAACACAAGATGGTGGCATTTGTTAGAGCTTTTCAGGAAATCCATTGTATTCCAGATTGTATAAAAGCCAACCAATTACTTTTCTTTTGTAACCTTGCAATAGAAAAGAGGCAGTAGAAGAGAATTATGTGGTCGATCACAGTCATTAAAATAGAACAATAAACCATGCAGATATTGTAGGCTGTGTCCTATGTAATCATGTTTAGGGTTATTTCCATTATCACTTATCTCCTAGTTCTCAAGCACTTAATACTTGTTCTGCAGAAATTCATAGATGGAGTTCCAGGAAAGCAGCTCCAATTTGCTCTTTGATAATATCAGTTTTTGAGAAATCTGGAGCACTGATTTAATTTTTTTTAATTAAAAAAAAAAAAATCATTTTGGGGATCTGAGCAGTTATTTTCCATCATTCATTGCGCATGAGAAGGTTGGTGTGAAAGGTCACGTTGAACTGCTGCAATCCATTTGGTTAAGGTATTCCTAGAGTGTTATTGAAGAGAAACTTCCAAGAATTAGATCCAGTGATGATGAAGAATTGCTAGTCAGCATGATGTGCTTGGCAAGGAACTTGAAAGTGGTGGTATTTCCTTCCACATCCTGCCCTTGCCCCCATTGGTGATTGTGGTAGTTGGTTTGGAACATGTTGGCAATGTAGTCTGGGTGAAGAATTGCAGTGGTGTGCACTGCATTCACTGTATAATGGTGATGAAGGATTTAAGGTAGTTGATGGGTGCCAGTGAAAGAGGTTGTTTTGTTGTGGGTCTGTGTCGAGCAACAATTGTTGGTGTTGCATTCATCAAGATAATTGAGGCTTCTGCTTGTAGATGGTGGAAAGAACTGAGGTATTTACTTGGGATACTCGGTATCTGACCTGATCCTATAGCTACAGTATTTGTGGTTAATCCAGTTGAGTTTCTTATCATTGGTGACCTCAGGATTTTGATAGTGGGGTTGTCTAATGGTACAGTCAAAGATCTGTGGTTAAACTTTTTTGCTCAAAATAGTTATTTTCATGGTGCAAATGTTGCTTGTCATTTATCTCACTGTGTCTGAATATTATCTAGGACTTTCTGTATTCAGGCATGAATAGCTTCATTTGCTTAGGAGTTACAAGTAGAATTGAATATTGTGCTCATCAATGTATATCCCCACTTTGTTTCAGGTTGGATCAATTTTTCAGACTTGAATTCGTCAGACTCTTCAGGTTTTGAACGTGTCCTAATCTGAAATGTTGTCTGTCCATTTCTTCCAGAGATGTGCCTGAACCTCTGAGATCCTCCGGCACATTGTGCTTTGCTCAAGGGGGGGGGCATTGGGCAGGAAGCTTGATTGCTGGGTTCACTTTGAGGTCAGGTCAAGGGATTCTGTTTAAAAATGAAAAGAACATCACAATCTAAGGATGTGCAATATCTTACTGAGAATGACTGGTTCAGGACGGTTGGATGGAGGAGAGGGTGCTGATTTCTATAGCAATGGTATAGGCTGATTTCATGGAATGTAGGGATATACTTGCATGCCTCCCAGTCTTACAACATTAAAGTACCGTCCTGTGGCCTTCCTTCAGCTGGACTGTCAGCTAATTTGAGAAGGATGAGCACTACACTTACCTTACCACTCACTTGTGAAGTAGTGAAGTAGGCCCCTCTCAGTCATGGCTGACCATAGGTGATGCATCCTGGTCAGATGCAAGCCTGGGCGATGTCATATGGAGGACAGGCTGTTGCCCATGCAGCATGTCTCCCCCTCCCATCTCCACGTCGCTGATCGATCCAAAGGAACAGCAGGGCCATTACAGTTTGGCACCAGCGCCGTCACAGGAGCTGAAAGAGCGAGGTTGTAGACAACAACGAACTACCTTAGGGGCTCCGACTCCTGGTTTTCTTGAGGTTTACTCCTGGAGCCTTTTCCATGACGGGGTATGGCCACAAGGCAGTGGAGGTTTTAAATCAGAGTTTTCTCTCTCCTAGATGGACTACCTTCCTAGGCTGACGAGCCCCATCTGTCCGAGACTCGTGGGGGCGGGAGCGTCTACCTTCCCGTGCAGGTCTATAGCACCTGCCCACTGCCCATCCAGGCACTTGACACTGTGATCATTCTGTAGGATTCCATGTGACGTCCAGTTCCTGCTCTAATTCCTGTTACTTCCAATATAATTTAATGGAAATTCAGGTGAGAGAGACATTTAACCACTACTGGAGG
Source organism: Raja brachyura (assembly GCA_963514005.1). The sequence continues at coordinate 16,926,440 of OY740788.1, forward strand.
TTTAAAATATCCTTGGCTTATGTGCCATGGGTTCAATTGACATTTCATTTCGGAGTAACGCGAGTGATTCCGTGAAGAAGCCGCCAGCCCGCATGCGCGACAATATGCCGACGCATGGCGCAATGCTGACTGGCAGGCGCGCTGCTCCTGCCAGCGGTAAGTTTAAACCTGAAGGTAAGTTTTTAGACTTTTCAGGTCAGGCTTCCATTGCAGGAATCTCTCTTACAGAGTTTCCTGCTGGATTTCGGGGCGAAGTCGGGACCGCGGGGAAACCTTGATGGACCGCGGGGAATCCCAGTCATGGACTGGTGTGAATCCTGGTCATGACCTCGGGTAATCCCGGCCTTGGACCGCAGGGAACCCGCTACGACGACCGCGGGAAACCCGCTACGGAGACCATGGGGAACCCGCTACGGGGACCACGGAAGTGCGGGTAGCGGCGGCGGTCAAATTCGCCTTCACAGTCACTGCCGGTGGAGTCAGCGGCTTCAGACTCACGCCGGCAGCACCTTGGCAAAACCCACTCGGAGGGCAGCCACGGAGAAAGTATGTGCGGCCCGTTGACTCAAACGAGTCGGGCCAGGAGGATTCCTATGGAGAGGATCCCCTCCTTTAATGGGTAACGTTCTTTGGACGTCAAACCCACATGGAGCACCTGATGGAGAGGTGAGGCTCCAGGGAGGGAGTTATATCACCACGGGTCTCTGCGGGGCCCGCGGCAACAGCATCTGTGTACAGGGCTGCACACTGTCTCCCTCTCTGAAGAGGGGAGCAGTCGGGGTCAGTTCTGTCTGACTCGGAGTTTGGAGGTATTGCCAGGAGCATACCACGAGGCACGAAGGATATGGTCCGTGGAGGATCAGCACAGGTCTCCTTAGGGCCTGCGGCAACAGCAGCTGTGGACAGTGCTGCACACTGACACCCTCTCTGAGCAGGGGAGCAATCGGGGTCAGTGTGTAACTGACTCCAAACACGGAAGTATGTCCGTGGCACATACTGGAGTTCCTGAAAGTACCGGCAGTGAACAGTGCTATCAGGGGTGACGTTGGAGGGGCATGGTACCCCAGGAAACCAGCCGCCGTATCTGCTATTCAGGTAAAACCTATTCAACAGGTGAGACCTGCATGAGGGAGCTAAAACTATTGAACTACAAGTACAGCCTCATCATTTCGGCGACAATACACCCCACACCTCCATCGACAGCAAGCGGTTCACTGAAGCTGGTGGCAGCCAGCAAGCTGGGCACAGGGCTTTAGGTCAAGGCCCAAGCCGATCTCAGGTAAAATATGGGATCCACGTACCGTACCAGTCCTCTCCAACCAAGGATGGAAATAGAACTCCATGAGGAGCCTTTGGGCTTACCATACGACCACCGGTAGCCATGAAGGTAGGTGGGTCTGGTTCTTTCCGAAACATGGGGTATGTGGACCATTTACAAGTTGGAAACACTTGTAAAAACCTGCAAACAACCTTGTTGTTATGAAGCAGCCTCTATTCATCAAGAGTATTGGCAATATAGTGGCTGTGTTTTCAGCTGTGCATTTCGACCTTTGCATTATCAGTGCCATATAGGTCGTTATTAACAGACCTATTCCTATTACCAGCTGAAGCTATCAAAGTCACAATGGTGTATTCTACATTGCACCTGTACCTTTGCTCAGTAACTCTTCAGTTATATTGCAAACTGATACTAATACTCAAAGATGAAAAATTACGAATACCATCTCTAGTTACGGAGGTGATGTGCTTTGCATGCTCAACTCCAAAATGATACAATTTGGTGGGGGCATTTGACGCTGGTGTATCATCACGTAAAAATCTATGACAACACAGTATGGATGCTGTATCACAACATATTTAAAGACATTGTGGTTCGATGGAACACCGAATATCAATATGTTTGCATCCAGGCTCTATCACCATTGCAAAAATATGTGGCACAGTGGCAAAAGATGTATTCACGCCACACTGAGGAGGAATGTTCTTTATGTCTTTCCTTCATTTTGCCTCATCAGTCGGGTCTTGCACAAAAACCAGCAAGACCTCGCCTCAGGCATTTCATACTGCCTGACTGGCCTATGCAGCCATGGTTCCTGCTAAATGTTGGGGATGATTATAGGACCTTATATGGTTGGCCTAAACACAAAAATCAGGTGGTTCACCCCATGACTGAGGAAATCAGCATAATAAAATCAATTTATAGACGTGGAGTCTCCGAGAAGACCATTCGGCGGCATGGATTGCCAGACCGATTCATGTACGTGCTCACTGCAGAATGCAGGGATAGCACCAAGAAAGCAGCACATTGTTTCCTCATTAGGAGATGGGAAGTGTTTTGGTTTTAATGCCAATGTTCCATATAATACGGCACGGATAACTAACGTGTCGGAATTCATTTCAGATGAGTCTTTGACAATCAATTAAGTTATAGTACCATCAACTGTGCCAACGTACTTTCTCATCATAGTAGCTGCAGCGATCAGGACCCACTCTGTCGGGTCACATTCTCTGATATCCAGATTTATAAGGATATCTTTAACAACATTCTCCCAGGCCCAGGTACTCGGAGATATGGGATGTTAGCATTGTTCTTAAACTGCTTCGACAGTGGGGCCCAGCTACATCTCCATCCCTGGTCAAACTCACTCACAAAGTGTTTATGTTCATGGTGCTAGTCTCAGCGCAACTGGTCCAGCCACTACTTACTGCGACTGGACAGGATGGTTACATCTGCTAATAATATAATATTTTATGTTTATGATGTAGTTAAGCAGAGCAGACCAGGGGTGTCAGGTCCAAACTACTTCTCATTGGTTGTCTGTAGTCACTCATTTACAACAATACGTCAACGTTACCAAGAGATTTAAGAGGATCTGCACTAGCAATGGTTGTTAGTTACTAAAAACCTCATAAAAGGTATCTATCCAGACCATCTCTAGGTGGTCAAGCAGGGTTTTGGCTAATGCAGAAGTAGATACTATATCTTCTATCTCACTCCACTAGCAGCAAGGGTCATGTACGTTCCACTGGATCACACCCTAACGGCCGCAGGATGGTCCAACAAATGAACTTTCCAACATTTTATGATAACCCATTGCCAGACCGGGGGTATTTGCCAAATTCCATTTATGATTTGTTTCATAGTTTCCCCCAGGATGGAAGGGGTCACTATTATTCTCCTTTGATGATTAAAGCATCAGCATTTTAACAAACTATGTCATGGCTGAATGCATTAATATTTTTCACTCATCCATGGTCAATTGATGCAGTGTGTGACGCCTGGACTCGTATCCGGCATGAAATCACAGAGCTTTGAAGTCTTCACGGAATCACTCACGTGACTCCGAAATGAAATAGTAAGATTAAACGAGAACTTATCAGTTTGAAGTTTGATCTTTATTTTATGAGGAGTTACGATGAGCGATTACGTGCCCATCGCTCCCAACCCTCGTATCATAAAGGTAATCTGGTAGTTCTCAAGTTCTCTCCAATCTTACTATATTCAGGTCAACAACTGTTATCTGTGATTTCACACCACTGGTTTGAAGATTAACGCGCATGCGAGCTGGCGGCTTCTTCACGTAATCACTCATCGTAACTCCTCATAAAATAAAGATCGAACTTCAAACTGATATGTTCTCGTTTAATCTTACTATCCTGCTTCGTGCCCCCAAAGGCTAATTTCTGCTATGAATTAAAATGTAATCCTAATTGATAACTGTTAGCATAAAATAGATGATGGATATGCACAGCGATTGAATTACATAGCTGCATAATCATGAGCAGAATTCCCCTGTGCTCAATCTAAATTTAATGAAGAAAGTAATGTTTTATAATGGTCATTCTAAAGTCTGCACATGTCACAAAGGAGGAGAGGTTCACAATCTTTTAAAGGGAAAGCCATCTCAAATGGCTGATTAAAGCACATACTTGAATTCTGCACATTGACTAAATATTGAGAGAATGGAAGAAAATGATCTGAGAATGCCCTATTGCATACCATATGGATTTAAATCACATACTCTATATCTAACTTACTCTGGAGCAAAGCTTGATCAAAGTTGAGGGATGATTTATAACTGCAAGATATGTTTCCTGGCTGAAAAATGGTAACCAGTTCCAGAAAATTGTCAGACCATTTCATCAATCCCATTAAAACTTACGATTTATCAAGATTATGCCCATAAATGAGTTAGCAGTCAGTCGTCCTGAAAAATATGGTGAAGTTCAAAATCCATGAACATAAATAAGAAGCTGTATTTAACATAGATGAACATGGATTTAATCAATGAAAGTCACAGGGCGATGTCATCATTGATTAAATTGATGTTCATAATTGTTATGCAATCAACCCGTTGCATTGACCAGTTCCCAGTGATACTAAAATGAAAGCCTCACACGGATCTTCTAAAGACAATTGCCAAAAGCATAATGATCTAAAAGCACATGAATTAATAATGGAAGCATTGGCTTTTTCATTTGGAAACATCAAGTGCTTTATGAAACTTTATGGCCCGAAATCAGAGCACTGCTCTGAAGACCAAATTGTCCTGGAATTTATTGATAGTGTTCAACTTGGTCTAACTTCCCCAAAAAAACCCAAAAAGAGATTTGTATAGAGATTAATATAATTCCATGAATGACTGGTGTCGCAATTGTGTATGTAGTGGTGAAGGGCTTGGTTACATTTCTGCAGGGGTGTGATTTGACCACGGAAAATGCATTAATGCATTCCACTTTGGAAAAAAATGTTGTTTTCAAATATAGTGCATTCAGTGAAGCTTAGCCTGTCAATGTTAGCCTTGTCGGAGTGTGTCTGGGGAAAAGCATATTCACATATGCAATGCGTGGATTAATAAGTTATGGACCTGTTGGAATCCTAAAAAAATAACTTTCTTTGGTGAGGTAGATAAGAACAAGGTGACATAATATTAAAATTAGAGTAGTTTCATTCAGCGATATGAATGTCAGAAAGCACCTCTTCACTGGTGGTAATGGACATCTAGAACATGCTTCCTCAATATGCTGAGGCTATCGAGGCAATGTCATACATTTCAAAACCGAGAATTATGTTAGACCGCGAATTATGAAGGATTGCACATCCATGATAAATAGAGCTAAGAGTCAAGACATCTATGATCCAGTTTAGTTGTAGGTCTGAATGACCTAATTTTGATTAAAAAGAAAAAATAAACACCAGTTTCTGGAAGTCAGAAATAAAAAACAAACTAAAAACAAAAAAATGCAAAATATTGTCTGAGGTACTACAAATCATGCATATTATTTTTGACGCCCCTATTCAATAAATGAAGAGTGATTTTGAAAATGTACCAGCAGTTCAATTTAAGATATTTTTCCATAGCATTATGGACTGTAGTTGTATTGATGTTATGCTGAAAGTTACACGAGATAATGTAAATGCTACAGGCTTATAAAGACAGTAAACAAAAAATTCAATAAAAATCCATTTTAATCAAATTCTTCCATTTTCATTCACAACGTCACAATGGGATACCGAATCTCATCTACATTAAAAAATTGTGATTTTCAAAAACCATCATTGTAATCAAATTCATCCGTTTTCATTAACAGATAACATTGTGTTTAGGTTATTTTAAAGCAAAATTGTGGGGGTGTGGGATAGGGCGGAGGTTTCATTTAAAAAAAATTGCAATTTTCATTGGGGGGGGTGAGATACGGGGGGGGGGGGGAGAGTAGGGGGATAGAGAATGAGGAGGTGGGTAGGGATGGGAGAGGGAGGGAAAAGTGGGGGGGGAGAGTAGGGGGATAGAGAACGAGGAGGTGGGTAGGGATGGGAGAGGGAGGGAAAAGTGTGGGGGGAGAGGGGTTATGGAGGGAATGACTGACGGTAGGGGAAAGGGGAGGGAGAGGTTAGGGACGGGGAGGGGAGGAGGAAAGGGGAAAGAAGGGGGAGGGTGAAGAAGAGGGGGAGGGAGTGCTGGGGGATGAGGGGGAATGGAGGAGGATAGGGGTAGGAAGAGGAAGAGGAGGCGCAGTTGGGGGAGGGTTTCCGTGACTCGAGTCACAACAGATATAATGCCACTACTCTGGCATCACAACGGGAACCCCTTTGTGACACCTGCACAGTTGGGGGCTATGGGTCAGTGGGTGATTTTTGCCTTGGGGTAGAGCCCCAACGGGTCCGCACCTAGTCTAGTTATAAGTAATTAGCTGTCAAGTGTGCAGTTTTTGTATGAGTTTCAGGTATCTTGAGCATACAGTGGCTTGCAAAAGTATTCATACCCCTTGAACTTTTCCACATTTTGTCACATACAAATAAAAAAAACTGAAAAGTGTGGCGTGCAAAAGTATTCAGCCCCCTTTACTCTGATACTCCTAAATAAAATCCAGTGCAACCAATTGCCTTCAGAAGTCACCTAATTAGTAAATAGAGTCCACTTGTGTGTAATCTAATCTCAGTATAAATACAGCTGTTCTGTGAAGGCCTCAGAGGTTTGTTAGAGAACATTAGTGAACAAACAGCATCATGAAGCCCAAGGAACACACCAGACAGGTCAGGGATAACGTTGTGGAGAAGTTTAAAGCAGCATTAGGTTATAAAAAATATCCCAAGCTTTGAACATCTCACGGAGCACTGTTCAATCCATCATCCGAAAATGGAAAGAGTATGGCACAACTGCAAACCTACAAAGACATGGCCGTCCACCTAAACTGACAGGCCGGGCAAGGAGAGCATTGATCAGAGAAGCAGCCAAGAGGCCCATGGTAACTCTGGAGGAGCTGCAGAGATCCACAGCTCAGATGGGAGAATCTGTCCACAGGACAACTATTAGTCGTGCACTCCACAAATCGGGCCTTTATGGAAGAGTGGCAAGAAGAAAGCCATTGTTGAAACAAAGCCATAAGAAGTCCCGTTTGCAGTTTGCCACAAGCCATGTAAGGGACACAGCAAACATGTGGAGGAAGGTGCTCTGGTCTGATGAGACCAAAATTGAAGTTTTTGTCCTAAATGCAAAACGCTATGTGTAGCGGAAAACTAACACTGCACATCACCCTGAACACACCATCCCCACTGTGAAACATGGTGGTGGCAGCATCATGCTGTGGGGATGCTTTTCTTCATCAGGGACAGGGAAGCTGGTCAGAGTTGATGAGAATCTGGATGGAGCCAAATACAGGGCAATCTTGGACGAATACCTGTTAGAGTCTGCAAAGGACTTGAGACTGGGGCAGAGGTTCACCTTCCAGCAGGCCAATTACCCTTAACATACAGCTAGAGCTACAATGGAATGGTTTAGATCAAAGCATATTCATGTGTTAGAATGGCCCAGTCAAAGTCCAGACCTAAATCCAATTGAGAATCTCTGGCAAGACTTGAAAATTGCTGTTCACAGACGCTCTCCATCCAATCTGACTGAGCTTGAGCTATTTTGTAAAAAAGAATGGACAAAAATTTCAGTCTCTAGATGTGCAAAGCTGGTAGAGACATACCCCAAAAGACTTGCAGCTGTAATTGCAGCAAAAGGTGTTTCTACAAAGTATTGACTCAGGGGGGCTGAATACTTTTGCATGCCACCCTTTTCATTTTTTTATTTGTAATAAAATTTGGAAACCATGTATCATTTTTCCTTCCACTTCACAATTATGCACCACTTTGTGTTGGCCTATCACATAAAATCCCAATAAAATAAATTTACGTTTGTGGTTGTAATGTGACAAAATGTGGAAAAGTTCAAGGGGTATGAATACTTTTGCAAGCCACTGCACATTCAGCTTTTGCATAGTGAGCATGACCTTCACTCAGCTTTTGCATAGTGGGCATGACCTCCACCTAAGAAGAATAAATTAGTAGATTCAACTTTCAGCACACAGATTTGAACATTCTTTTCAGCTGATACTGCTGTCCTTTTTAGTCAGTGTTGCATTTTGGAAGAGAAATGAAACTGAAGGCCTCAAGCGGATGCAAGAGATCTCTTGGCACTATTGTGAAGGATAGCTGTCACCTGTGTAGTGGCATAATATCTATTTTATAGCCAGCACATAAGAACATTGTGACAATACTTTTATGAGTGCATATTTTGCGCAAACTGATTGCTGTGTTTTCTGTGTTACAACAATGATTATACTTGAAAATGACTTAATTAGTTGTAAAGCACTTTGAATCCTCCGGAAGTAATGTGCTATATTTATGCAAGTTTTAATTTGGCAATTACATCATAGTTGATGGAACAGCATAGTCAAAACCGTTTCCTAGTTAAGGTGATTTTATATATTTTTAAACTTGATACCTATCAATTTTTTGTATTCATGAATTTAATGCACATTGAAATAAACACCTAAGGTGGACCTCAAATTCTGTGGAGTTTAATGTAGATGTAATGTGAATTAATATATTTTGAATAAATGTTGAACATGCGTATCTGGTTGCAAACAATTATTCTTTTAAGTATTTGACCTCTCGATCATAATTGTTAATGTTTGTTAGATTATATTCTGGGAGGCAAAAAACGTATTGCAAGATTATTTTAAATTTTGTTTCTTGCTGAATGGGAAATGAAGGATTTTACGTTGCTTGGGGCATGTTAAATTATGAATTGTTACAAGACAAGCATTGACAAAACACCACATGATAGTCATGAAAGATTTTCTTTAAAGATACTGCAATACTTTAAAGGATGCAATTGATATAAATACTCAAACCAGCTTGGGCAAGTCCAATTCTAAATACTCTTGAGAAAAAAACTGCTGGAAGCTTCTAGACCTTCAAGACCTTATTTGTTCTGTTATAATTGTTTTTTGTTTAGAGATTATAGCATAGAAGTCTACGCTGACCATTGATCACCTGTTGGTCTATGTTATCCCAGTTTCTCATACACTTCCCACACATTAAGGGCAATATATAGAGGCCAATTGACCTACAAACTTGCTCGTCTTTAGGATGTGAGGGGATCTGAAGCAACCGGAGGAAACCCATGTGGTTACAGGGAGAATGTAAAAATCCCACACAGATGGCACCCAGGCAGGATTGAACTCTGGCGCTATGAGACAGTAGCACTACCAGCTGCTCCACTGTACTGCCATAAAAAACATTTTTAAATAATGTTTTTTTCAATGAAGTTGTTCCCCCGTTCTTCTCCCTGCTACCCCGTCCATCCCGAGTTTCTAATCAATTTTATTTGCCCATCATTGAATGAAAAATTAGGAACAATGATGCAATTGGGCAACACTTTTAAATATGTTATTAAAAATATATATATTTTGTTAAGAAATGCCATTTTGTTTAATTTAGTGAAAATAGGTTTATACCAAAATTAAAGGGTTTAAATCAGTGTCAGCCCATGAATTCATGAGGATAATTTTAAATGACAGAACTTTTAAAAAACATATTATTTCTCAATTAAATTAGGAATATCCCTTATTTTAATAAAGCCAATTTGTTATAATGATTAAGAACATATTCTCTGTTTATATCCCACTCACAAACATAAAAAATACTAGACTAAGTGCAGACTCATAGGGTCTGCTCCCCATCACAATATTTCACCACTCACCCCTTCCCCCAAACGCAATCTGTTCCCCAAACGCAATATCCCACCACTCACCCATTGCCCCCAACTGCGCAGGCGCAGCTCATTTCCCTTCGTCCCCCAACACTCAACCTCATCTCCCAGCACTCCCTTCCCCTTCCTCTTCCCCCTCCCTCTTCTTCCCCCTCTCATCTTCCCCCTCTCATCCTCCCCTCCTCTCTCTCCCTCTCCTTTCCCCTACCCTCAGTCACTCCCTCCCTCCCTCCCTCCCTCCCTCCATAACTCCACTCCCCTCCCTACCCCCCTCCCATCCCTCTATCCGCCATCTCCTCGCCTCACCCTATCCCCCCCACCACGACTATCCCTCCTCGCCTCCCCCACTGCCCTCCTCTGCCTCTATTCCCCACTCCATACCTCCCCCCCCTTCCTCTCCCTCTATTCTCCCCCCCCCCCTCCTCCTACCCCACAATTATTCTTGACAATGCTTTATTTTGATATATTTATTGCAGCAGCTTAACATTTATAACACAGGTCCTTGAGACATATTTATATTTCTATAAAAATAACTAGATGGTTGCACTACTATGAAGTCTCATTGATTGTAGAATAATTGTGGAAGGAATGAGCTCATTTAAACAATTGAGTTCACCTCTTATCTTTGTAAAAGCAATCCTACCAACTCTTCCCCACAGGGATGTATGCTTTTACTTAAGTATCTAAGAGCTTGTAAGGTGAATGACAATTTAATCTGTTTTCACTAAAGTCTGACAGTGGATTCTAACATGACTATTCTGGATGAAAATGCTTTCATGTCATCCCTGGTAGTTGTGCCACTCGCCTTAAATCTATCTCCTCAAGTTCTTAACACCTCCAGCAATGGAAACTGCTATTCCACTTTATGGTCTTTAGACCACTGTGATTTTGAATACTTCTATCAAATCACCTCCTTTTCTGTGCCTGAGGAGAAAAATTCTGGTTTGATTTATCTTTCTCCCAAACCCTGGATCCCATTAATACCCCCTTTTTTTAAGACTCGACATGCAGGACCGAGAAAGCTCTCCTGAACATGCTTTGTAAATTCTTCCTCTCTTTGCCCTTATTGCAATTCCGTAATCTGTAATGAAAGAGTCTCATGCTCATTACTTAATTGTTCTCACACCTTTCTGTAATCTCCGTTTAAATTTCCATTGCTATCTCCATGTCATTTTTGGTAGACAATAGATTAAATTGTGAAATAACACACTTACCATTTATTAACTCTTTCTCTAGATTATCTTCTTGATCATCACTCTGTCCCACTTTAAAAACACCCTCTCTCTATAACACTGCAACATTCTCCTTAACTCATTCCTTCCAAATTTCTCCTTGATATCCTATGCTCAGGAATATTAAGCAGTTAATTATTTCATATTTTATGCAACTATTTTCACCACCACATCATAGTCCAATGCAGGCCTCTGTGATATAAGAGCATATATATCGGCAAGACCAAGCAAAGACTTGACGATCATTTCGGTAAAAAAACATGCTTAGTCCGCCTTGGTCTACGCGAAATCCCACTTGTCAAACATTATAACTTGCCTTCCCAATGCCGCACTAACCTTTCTGACCCGGGCTTCGTCCACTGTCAGTGAGGACATGTGCAAATTGGAGGAACAGCACCCTCATATTTCTCTTGGGCAGCTCACAATCCAGCAGTAACCCAACCCTGAGTTACTCCAGCTTTTTGTGTGTATCCAGCGGTATGAACGTTGATTTCTCTAATTTCAAGTCTCCTGCATTCCTCCACCCTAGTCCTACTAGTTCCACTGTTTGCATCCTATGTTACCCTTAGCACATCTTCCCCAGCCAAACAATGGGCCATTATCTACTCCACCTTTCTGAGATCAGCTGTTGCTAGTACTGTTTTGTTCTTGCCTTCTCTATCTTATAGTGTGAAGAAGGGTTCTGACCCGAAACATTACCTATTCCTTTTCTCCGGAGATCTGCCTGACCCACTGAGTTAGTCCAGCATTTTTTGTCTATCTTCGGTATAAACCAGCATCTGCAGTTCTTTCCTACACATAAAAGAACCAATGCTCATCAGCTAGCATAGAAGGTTTCGTTTATAGTGACATTTAAAAAAAAAATGTTGTAACGCTTCTTACCTGAAAGTCTCACTTTTCTAATTTGGCTTTATGCAACAGTCTGAGATCTGGGTTATTTTCGACACAGGGTGGAAGATTCTTATTGTTTCTGATTTTCCAGCGATTGCCAAAGGGCCAGATCGAATGTTCTTTTGGCTAATGGTATGTAAGAGAACTGTTAATGATGTCCTTCCTGGGGGATGTTAATGATGTTCATCAATACGCCTATCCATGCATTGCAGTGTGAAAAATTGAACCTGCAGGAGGTCTTATGTTGATATTATGAACTCCTGTTCCGCTGGTGCACTGAGTTCAGGGGACATTCCAGTTTGTTCTGAATTGAGTGGCCACCAAGATTTATTCTGTTGTTTGAATAGGATCACTGATCTTCATTAAAACCTTGCACTGTTCATTAATTAAAATTAATGTATTTTTAACTACTGTTTCCAGTAAATTGCCATTTGAGAAACAATTGAAATAGCTGTCAGAAGGCCATCTGGGAGGTCTGAGGGCAAGGTAAAGGTTATGTTGCCTGGGGCATATTCTCTGCTGATGGGCTGCTGCACTTTGTGGGATGTAATGGGGGTCTTGTGAATGCTGGGAACCAAGCAGTTCCAAAAAGGCTGTGTTGGAGGAAATATTGCAAGGAACGGCTTCAAAGGGAATATTACTGGATTTGTGTATGTATGCATGATACATTTGTACAACTCCTCAAATATGTGTTAACATATATACTAAAAATGGTTATGTAACAGTGCTTTTATTTGCTGGTTGTATATTAATGTATTGAAATATAATTAGCTGAAAGCATATTTGTAAACATATCTATAGTTCATGAAGCCTTTCATCATTTGTGATCTTCAGGCTAAAAGTAGATATAACTGTTTCAAAGACCATACTGTATAAATCCCAAATGTTCAAAATGTATCTCAGATTTTACCTTGCCAAATATCATCAGTAACAGGAATCAGTGGAGATATTTTCAGTAGAAATTGTGGAAAAGTGTAACCACATATGAAATGGGTAAATGGAAAATATTCATGTATTTGGGGTTAAAAGACTATATCATGAGTGCTCAGAATGGGGTCGATCATCTGCAGATACTCTGGAACAAAATAGCCTCATATTCTGTCATTCAGTAATTTGATCTCCAAATCACCACTAAGTGGAATATGAATGAAGATTGTAACAACATATTATCAGTGAATACCTTACACCTTGTGTTCTGAAATGGGGTTGTCATAATGGAATTATTTAAGCTGAGGAACAAAGAAAATAATTAATTGATTTATTTGGTAATTTCAATGAACTCAACTGAAAAAATGAATCGATATTTCATTTTTCATAATAGTCTTACAGTACCATTGCATTACATCCCAATTGCAGTTTTTAAGGACATAGAAGAAGAAAGCATTGCTATTTATCAGATGTGCTTTATTTGGTTCAACGGTATCCATACATTTACAAAGAATACTGAGCATCCTTTCTTTTTAAAGATTGACTCTCAATGGTTTTCACCTATTTTGTATAGTATATATTGCTGTGATACTTTTTTCCCCAGAGATATATGCTTAATATCACCGAAGGGAAACCAAGTCAATGCTGGGTAAAATGAGTCTTGATTTGTATCCGAAGGCAGGTCTTCGCCACAAGAAATTGAACATGTGGAACACTGGTCATGATCAGGTTTACTAATTTAATCAGTGCATTTTAGTGTCATATGATCTCCTGCAAGTAATCCAATAGCCATGTGGTATCTTTGTCTGCCAATGCTTGCTAGAGTGCCTGGTTGCTAACCATTTTAATTTCATTCCCACTCACATACCTATCTTTCTGTCCTTGCCAGAGTGGGGTCATATGCCGATTGAAAGAACCTCCTATTCCTTGGGCATCTTATAGCCCAATGGTATGAACACTGCATTCTCCAATTTCAAGTAATATCCTGCACACATTTTTTCCCACCATCTCCCACCCCTCAGTCACCCTGCGCCTTCCCCTCCTCCATCAGATTCAGATTCAGATTCAATTTTAATTGTCATTGTCAGTGTACAGTACAGAGACAACGAAATGCATTTAGCATCTCCCTGGAAGAGTGACACAGCAAATGATTTGGATAAATAACAATAAGTGTCCGGGGGGGGGGGGGGGGGGGGGGGGGTGATTGGCAGTCACCGAGGTACGTTGTTGAGTAGCGTGACAGTCGCCGGAAAGAAGCTGTTCCTGGACCTGCTGGTTCGGCAACGGAGAGACCTGTAGCGCCTCCCGGATGGTAGGAGGGTAAACAGTCCATGGTTGGGGTGAGAGAGGTCCTTGGCGATGCTGAGCGCCCTCCGCAGACAACGCTTGCTTTGGACAGACTCAATGGAGGGGAGCGAGGAACCGGTGATGCGTTGGGCAATTTTCACCACCCTCTGCAATGCCTTCCGGTCGGAGACAGAGCAGTTGCCATACCAAACTGTGATGCAGTTGGTAAGAATGCTCTCGATGGTGCAGCGGTAGAAGTTCACCAGGATCTGAGGAGACAGATGGACCTTCTTCAGTCTCCTCAGGAAGAAGAGACGCTGGTGAGCCTTCTTGATCAGAGTTGAGGTATTGTGGGTCCAAGAGAGGTCGTCGGAGAGGTTGACTCCCAGGAACCTGAAGCTAGAAACACGTTCCACCTCCGTACCGTTAATGTGGATGGGGGTGTGCGTGCCGCCCCTGGACTTCCTGAAGTCTACAATGAGCTCCTTGGTCTTCTTGGAGTTAAGGGCCAGGTTGTTGTCAGCGCACCATGCTGCTAAGTGCTGGACCTCCTCCCTGTAGGCCGACTCATCGTTGTTGCTGATGAGGCCAATCACCGTTGTATCATCTGCATACTTGATGATGGTGTTAGTACCATGTACAGGTGTGCAGTCATAGGTGAAGAGGGAGTAGAGGAGGGGGCTCAGCACACAGCCCTGTGGAACGCCGGTGTTCAGGGTGAGGGTTGAAGAGGTGTGCTTGTCTAACCTAACAGACTGGGGTCTGTTGGTTAGAAAGTCCAGTATCCAGTTGCAGAGGGAAGGAGCGATGCACAGATTACCGAGTTTGGCGATCAATTTTGATGGTATAATGGTGTTGAATGCTGAGCTGTAATCGATGAACAGCATTCTTACGTAAGTGTCTCTGTTGTCGAGGTGAGAGAGGGCGGAGTGAAGTGCCGTTGAGATGGCATCCTCCGTACTCCTGTTCTTGCGGTAGGCAAACTGATAGGGATCCAGTGTGGGGGGTAGGCAGCTTTTGAGGTGTGCCAGGACCAGCCTCTCGAAGCACTTGGTGATGATGGGGGTAAGCGCAACTGGGCGGAAGTCGTTGAGGCTTGCCGCAGTGGAGTGTTTTGGCACTGGCACGATGGAGGTGGTTTTAAGGCACGTGGGGACAACTGCCTGGGCAAGTGACAGGTCCATATGCTCATCTATCCCCATATTTCCCCTTTCATCCCTCTTTCCCATTGCCACTGTCCAATTCCATCCATGTCCCTCTGTTCTGTTTTATATTTCACACTTTTGTCTACTTTTCACCTTCAGCCTTTGTCAGTTAAGGGCCTGTCCCACTTGGCCGTCATTTGTGCGCCATTTACGTGACCTGGTAGCGTGTGGGTAGCACAGGACGGGCTAATGGAGTGGCGTGGAGGGGTGTGGAGTTGCGAGTGGTATCGCGCAGCGCGCCAGGATTTCGTGCTGCACAAAATCTTCGCGCACCACCTGCCTGTCGCGTAAATGATGGCCAAGTGGGAAAGGGTGACGTTTCAGGTCGACTGGGTGACGTTTCAGGTCGAGACCCTTCTTCAGACTGAAACAGCATCCATTCCTTCTCTCCAGAGATGCTGCCAGTCCCGTTGAGTTACTCCTGCATTTTGTGTCTATCTTCAATTTAAACCAGCATCTGCAGTTCCTTCCCACAGATGAATTTGGTCTGCAGCTTGCTACTTTTCATTCACCTCTTTGTTTTGAATAGGGGCATTACATCTGCAGTTTTTCCAATTGCTAGCACTCTTGAGTGGTGCTAGTTTCTTAACTGGAACATTTTAGAAAATCACCATAAATATCATAAACTGGGTAAATATCATAAACTGGGCATTCAAATGACACTTAACAGGTCCAGCAGCATCTCTGAAGACCATTAATAGGTGATGTTTTGGGTTGGGACCCTTCCTCGAAACATCACCTATCTGTGTGTAAGAAAAAGGATGTCGACCCGAAACGTCACCCATTCCTTCTCTCCAGAGATGTTTCCTGTCCCGCTGAGGCACTCCAGCATTTTGTGTCTATTGTCACCTATCTGTTCTCCATAGATGCTGTTTGACATGGTGAGTTACTCTAGCACTTTTGATGCTTTTGTGTAAACCAACATCTGTAGTTCCTTGTTTCACATATCACTTGTCAAACATTGTCCCATCCCCACCTCTCTTCTCCAGCTTCCCCTCCCCCAACTCCAATAAGTCAGAAGAATGGTTCCAACCCAAAACGCAAATGTGTCCATTCCCCCCACAGATGCTGCCTGATGCATTGTTCCTGCAGTGCTTTGTATTTGCTCATATCTTGCTCGACCGAAATAGACCTTCCGTGTCCACCTTTTTCATGCTTAATGAAGTGAAAAACTGCAATTATGAAATTCAATCTTCCATGTCCACCAACACTGCCCTTCTCATGACACTTTTTCATGCAACCACGGGAGACACAGAACTTAACATTTCACCTCATCCAGTCCTTCTAGATGAAGCGGGGATCAAAATTGCACTTCTTTCAATCCAGCATCTTATAATTGTTGCTCATTCTATAGTTTTTTCCATTTTGGGGAAATCAAATGGTGACTGGTTGATCTCTTTGCAGAACACCTCAGACCGTCTAGAGGGCAACCTTGAGTATTCATTTGAATGTCACTTCAATTCCCATATCACTCCCATTCTGACCTCTCAGCCTTTGTATTATGGTTTTTGAAATTTCTACCAACCCCAATAAGGTTGTACCGCTACACAAATATGTCCATTCATCTTTTAGCATTTCAAAGGAATCACTCCCTTCATGACTCCCTGATGTGGTCTTCTGTCCCTACCTACTAGTCCAACTTTTATGGACTTTATCACGCAATCACAGGAGATATAATACTTGTCTATCAACTTTTTATTTTCCACATCCAGGGACCCAAAAGCAGTGATTCGTTTACAGTTCTTCTAATATAGTGTGCTGCATTTGGTCTTTACGATGTGGCCTCCTCTGCATTGGAGAAATCAAATGCAGAATGAATGTGGAGGTGCTTTGTGGAGCACCTGTGCTGCCTGCATTAGTGACCCTGAGCTTTTGGTTGCCTACCGTTCCAATTCACCATCTTGCTCTCAATGATCATTCTGCCACTGTCTTTGTGCACTGTTGCAACAATGTACAAGACTAGCTTGCGGAGCAACATCTCATCTTGATACCCCATCTGGGTACATTTCAGTCTTCAAGACTTCAACTTTAGGTTTGTTGTACTTTCTCTCTGTGTCTATCACAATTGGCCTTTTCTACATGTTGCCATCATCATGCCTTTTTTTTCCTCTCTATTTGTGTAGCCTTGCCATTTTGGCATGTACTGCAGTCTTAGTGATATCAACACATTACACTGAAAAATAAGACACATTTGATCTTACCTGCTACTTAACAGCTATGTTTACTTGTTTGACCTTGCCCTATCAAAGAACTTTCCTTTGATATTCACCCCTCACTTTCTCTGCTACTGAAAACTAACTGGTTGCTATTTCCCTGTTTTGGTGAAGGATCCCAGACCTGAAATGTTAGACGTTTCTCTTTCCACAGATACTACCTTTATCTGCTGAATGTTTTCAGCATTTTCCATACTTGTTTTCTCTCATTTCCACATCCTTGACCTGAAACATCAACCCTGTTTTGCTCTTCAGATACCGTCTGACCTTGGGTATTAACAGCACCTTCTGTTTTTACCCATGGACTTTTTTGCCTCAACTTTCACTTGCATTTTACATAAATACATAAATACATTTCATTTACATAATTAATATTCTGTTTTACCTCCTGCCCACTCCCAGAAATAAAATCAAATGGTCTCCCATAACCTGGGTTGGAGCATTTTATATATTACTAGACCAAGTGGGACCCGTTGGGTCCCGTCCCCTCAATGAGCAGTTGCGGGTGTGTGTGTGTGTGGCGGCCTGTGGCGTCACACACACACTAACCATCCCACCCACTCACATACTAACCACCCCCCTTGAAATTATATTAATGTTATTCATTCGCCCCTTTTACCCCATCCCCCGCCCTATCCACTCACGAATAACCCCAACTCGCAGGCGCAGCTAGACAGGGAGAGGGTGGGGCAGAGAGAGAGAGAGGCAGAGAGAGAGAGAGGCAGAGAGAGAGAGGGGCAGAGAGAGAGAGGCAGGCAAAGAGAGAGAGAAGAGAGAGAGAGAGAGAGGCAGAGAGAGAGAGAGAGAGAGAGAGAGAGAGAGAGAGAGAGAGGCAGAGAGAGGCAGAGAGAGAGAGGCAGGCGGAGAGAGAGGCGGGCAGAGAGACACAGAGAAAGAGAGCATGGGGGACAGAGAGAGAGAGAGGGGGGGTGCAGAGGGAGAGAGGGGAGAACGGGAGAGAGGGAGATAGGCAGAGAGGGCGGGGGCAGAGAGGAGGGCAGAGAGAGAGAGGACCTGACCCTAGGACCCGTCAGCTCAGTCCTGTCAGATCGGTCCTGCCCCTTCAACGAGAGCAGATAGGGGGTACGTGGACTCGGCGAGCAGAGCGGGCCCGACTTGCTCGTTCTTTCTGTGCCTTTTGGACCGGGGGCAGGGCAGAGTCTTGAATAATGTGGGGGAGGGGGGAGAGGTCGGGGAGGAGATATCACTCACAGCGCGAGGAAGAAGGGCACACAGACCCATTGTGACATCATCAGCGAAAGACAGTCGTTTTTAAATTCAAAAATTTGTCAGATTTTTGAAGATGTTCAGTAATAACTAGTGAAATAAAACATGAAATGTTCAGATAAGGCGATTTCGGACACAACGGGAAAATTCTCTACCGGAATATGTAAAAATTATGTAAATTTACCGTTAGCGCGTCGTTTTTTCGAGAAGATGTGATTATACACAAACACACTAATAAACACACATCCAAGATCAGACTTTTAAGTATATAGATAGATAGATTTAGCCTTAGATTGCTCATCACTCAGAAATAACATTTGAAATAACTTACTTGCATTTTCACAATTTTTTGTTGACCGTGGCAATATTCCATTATGCTTCCAAACACAAAGAAAACAATATTTCATGGATCGTTTCTGTGGATTAATTGTGAAAATTAAAACATTGAAATAATTCTTGAGCTTTAATTTCTAAAATCATTGTTGCTAAATGTTGGTGCTTCTGTTATATTGACTAAATATAAACAGTCTGGATTTTTATTTCCATTATTACAGTGCCAGTCTGTCAATTGACTGTTTATGCCTGGTTCCATTTTAACCCCAGGTTACATCACTGATGATGTGTTCAGGAGCATCAATAGATGTAATTTAATAAATCACTGTGCTGGTGAAACCAGTGGCGACCATAGACTAGTAGACAACCAAGATGACTGGAGAGATAATGGACAGTTCGCAAAGACGGCAACCGATGCGGGGCGGGTTGGCAGCACAAGCCGCATCCTCTGACAGGAGGAGAACCAAATCAAGCTACAGGAAAACGCATGGAAAAATACCCCCAGGGGTGCCCGAGAGGGGGGGAGGATGAGCACCTCAATTTGATGGATCAAAGGCTAACGACTAATGGCAATGGACAACTGACTATGAGTATAAAATGCAGACGTGGAAAGGTCTGCAAGAACAGCTGAGGCCTGAAGATTCACCAGACCCGGATAAACTGTTTGGAGGGGAGGGAGAGGGAGTGTCACATCGCACAGGTATTTTACCTGGTGAGATGCAGGAGGAGCGGGCCCGGATGCACCCCATAGAGCCCAAAGCCTCCAAGTGACGCAACTAGTCCCTCAGAACAGACCTCCAGAGAAGGTTCGAGTGAAATGGCCACAGGCCTGCAAGACGGCAGTCTGGCATCAGAGGACGTCGACAATGTGCAAGAAGCAACTGTGAAGGGAGACGTGGATCGAAGGCTGCGGACGATGACGACAATCATCATCAGCCTAGCTGTGGAAAGGTTTGGAGCAGTGGAGAAGAAGCCGGCCAGAACACCTTTCACCTTGAGCCAACGAGCAACAAAGATCCACAAGATCCGGCAGGAGCTGAAGTCCCCCAAGAAGCAGTACAAAGAGGCCAGCGAAGAGCAACGTCCCCCCTTGGCTGAGCTGCCAAACATCTTGAGGAAGAAGCTGATGAACCTCCGTAGAGCTGAGCGGCACCGAAGACGCCGGAAGGAAACCGCCAGGAAGCGAGTATCCTTCTTAGCCAACCCCTTCGGCTTCACCAAACAACTGCGAGGGCAGAAGCGCAGTGGGAGTTTGGCTTGCTCTAAGGAGATCGACCGGCACATCCAGACCACCTACAGTGACCCCGTCAGGCAGCAGGAGCTAGGCCAGTGCAACATCCTGGTAAAACCACCTCCACCCATCAGGGAGTTTGATAGTAGAGAGCCACTCCTAAAAGAGGTCCAGGACGTTGTGAAGAGAGCAAGATCGGGCTCAGCCCCTGGCCCAAGCAGAGTCCCCTACAGGGTCTACAAGAACTGCCCCTTGTTACTGAAACAGCTGTGGAAGATCCATAAAGTCATCTGGAGGAGTGGGAAGGTGGCGATTCACTGAAGGAGTCTGGATCCCAAAGGAAGAAGATTCCAAGAAGATCCATCAGTTCAGGATCATCTCCTTGCTAAGCGTTGAAGGCAAGATCTTCTTCAGCATAGAGGCGGGGCGGCTAACCAACTTCCACTCCAGCAATGGCTACATCGACAGCTCAGTGCAAAAGGGAGGCTTATATGGAGTGCCGGGGTGTCTAGAGCACACGCGAGTGGTGACCCAGCTCATCAGAGAAGCCAGAGAGAGAACAAGGGAGACCTGATGGTGCTCTGGCTTGACCTGGCCAACGCCTATGGCACCATCCCGCACAAGCTGATCCAGACAGTCATGGCCAAGCATCATATGCCGGGCCAAGTGGCAGATCTCATCCTGGACTATTACAACCAGTTCAGCATGAGAGTCTCATCAGGATCAGTAACATCAGAGTGGCACAGACTGGAGGTTGGGATCCATAGGCTGTACCATCTCTGTGATCCTTTTTGCCTTGGCGATGAACATGATTGTCAAGTCTGCTGAGCCAGAGTGCCGGGGCCCACGGACCACGTCAGGATTGCGCCAACCACCGATCAGAGTCTTCATGGACGACATGACTGTCACCACTGAGTCAGTACCAGGAGGCAGGTGGATCCTGCAGGGATTGGAGAAACTGATTGGATGGGCAAGGATGAAGTTTAAGCCAGGAAAATCAATGTGACTGGTGCTGAAGAAGGGCAAAGTCATGGACAGGTTCCACTTCAGCATCGAAGGGACACCAATCCCAACTGTCTCCGAAAGGCCAGTGAAGAGTCTTGGCAAGGTGTTTAACAGCAGCCTGAAGGATAAAGCATCAGTCCAGGCAACCTGTCACGAGCTGGAGTGCGGGTTGAGAGAGGTGGACCAACCGGGGCTTCCCAGCAAGTTCAAGACATGGATTTACCAGCATGGTATCCTGCCAAGGATACTCAGGCCACTGCTTGTTTACGAAGTCCCAACTCCATCGTAGAGAGATTGGAGAGGAAAGTCAGCAGCTTTCTCAGGGGGTGGCTGCGACTGCCCAGGAGCCTTAGCAGCATCGCCCTTTCCGGAAATAACACCAAGCTCCAGCTGCCCCTGAAGTCCCTGGAGGAGGAGTTTAAGGTGACTCGGGCCAGAGAGGTGATGTTGTACAGGGACTCCAGCGACCCCAAGGAGGCTCAGGCAGGGGTGGAGGTGAAAACTGAGAGGAAGTGGAGAGCCGGCGAGCCGTACTGCAAGTCGAAGTCTCGGATACGCCACAGAGTCCTGGTGGGAGCAGTGACTTGGTAAGAACTGGAACTGGAGTATCTTCCAAACACCCCAGTTTGACAAGGCTAAGGGGTAGGAGAGGCGCAG
Organism: Raja brachyura; assembly: GCA_963514005.1. Next base: position 16,948,190 of record OY740788.1, read on the forward strand.
GCTGGTCCAGGAAGAAGTGAGGGCAGCGGTGGAGGAGGAGAGATGTACCAGAGCAGTTGGCTTGAGGCAGCACGGGGGCTGGACAAGGTGGGAGCAGGCCATGGACCGAAAAGTCACATGGACTGAGCTCTGGCAGGCTGAACCACAGAGCATCAAGTCCCTGGTCCAGGCAGTGTACGATGTCCTGCCCAGCCCATCGAACCTCTTCATCTGGGGCAAAGCGGAATCTCCAGATTGCCTGCAATGCTCAGGCAAGGGGACATTGGAACACATCCTGAGCTGCTGTCCAAACGCTCTTGGGCAGGGCCGGTACACCTGGCGTCACGACCAGGTTCTCAAACACATTGCAGAAGCCATCAGCATGGGAATCAGCAGCTGCAGATGAGCACGGCCCACTACCCAAATGATCATCTTCGTGAAGGCCGGAGTGCAGCTGCCAAGAATCACAGCTGCCAGGAATCCGTCAGGAATCCCGGTGACTGCGCAGGACTTGCAGCTTTCTGTGGATCTGGTGAAACAGCTGACGTTCCCACAGTGCATTGCGACAACCACCGTGAGGCCTCACATCCTCCTGGTCTCAGAGGCGACCAAAAACATCGGCTTGTTGGAACTGATGGTGCCGTGGGAGGACCGTCTGGAGGAGGTCCACGAGAGGAAGAAGACCAAGTGCGAAGAGCTGGTCATAGACTGCCGTAAGCAGCGCTGGAAGGCAAGGTGTATGTCTATCGAGGTTGGCTGCAGAGGTTTTGCAGGGCAGTCGCTCTACAATGCCTTGAGTGCACTGGGCATCAACGGAAGGGAGAGGAGAAGAGCCATCAAGAACACCACAAAGGCAGCGGAGAAAGCCTCGAGATGGCTCTGGATCAGGAGAGGAGGTCCATGGGGAGGAGCGAATGCAACCTGAACACAAGTCGTGGTCTGATCAACCACGGCTGGGTCGCCTGGGTGAGGGTGTCTGATGTTGAAAGACCCGAAACACCCAATGACCCCAGGTTACATCATTGAGCATCAGGAGCATCAATAAATGCATTTTTTAATCAAAATTAAGTGTAAGGATTATAAGAATGGCTCTTTTAATCATCAGCTATAACTTCTATACCTCAATGATTCATCGCTTAGAATCATATTTTTCCTTAAGTATTTGGAGTGTATTCTTATTTTTCAAATTTATTTGTCTGAATGTTTTATTAGGTTTTACAAGGGGTTTCACTTTTTGCATTAATTTTATTGGATCTTGAATTTTTCTACTGTGAGGAAGAATTTGTCTACAATAACTAAACTTTTGCAGTGATACCTCTTAATAATTCTGACTGCATTCTTCAACATTCTATCGCTTGGATTGAAGTATATTCTTCTTGGTAGCCTCTGTTGTCTTTCATAGTTGCAGCATAATCTTGAGAGTAATTTAATGTTATGTGATGTTGAAATTTCATGCCTTTTGTTCTTAAATCATGCATGTCTCAGAACAGCACAATTGGTGTTGTGTTCTTAGCTCACTGCCGGTTTTTAGCACACTAGTCCAATTGAAGTTTTGATGTACTATAGAAGGGTTCGGTTATTGAACCTATTGTTCAGGTTTGAAGTGCACTTCTCTTTGCTCTTAAACCTAGCAAGTCTGTGTTCTTATTTTCTCTTGAGCATAAATGCCTATGAAGATGGCTTTGGGTTGCCTACTTAAACCTTTGGAGACCATTTGCTCTTGCAGTTCTCAAAATGTTGTATTGTAAGAAAATCCAAGATATCTATTATGTGGCAAGTAAGAAATGGCAATTCCCAAGAATGGAGATATTTTACTTGTTGACTAGTTTGCCTGCCTCCATCTTCTCGGTCTTTTCCCCTTCAATGCATATTAACATGAAAAGATTCAGAAGGTGTTTGAAACGGAGTGAACTTTATACAAATGGGCTTGATCATCACCAGCTTCACCTTATTCATGAATACATCTCTTCTCAATAGCCGTAATCATTGTTAAGGGCCTGTCCCACTATACGAGTTTACCCAAGAGCTCTCCCGAGTTTACCCAAGAGCTCTCCCGAATTTAAAAAAAATCAAACTCGTGGTAAGTACATAGAATGTACGTAGCGGGTACGTCGGAGATCGGGACGTCTCTTAGCGGCTCGTAAAGCTAACGGCAGGTACTCGGGAAACGCGGTAAGCTCGTGAAGTTTTTTCAACATGTTGAAAAATGTCCACAAGAGCCCCGAGTTCCTACGAGCGTCTATTACCGTAATTCTCCGAGTTCGAATCAGGGGAAACTCGGGAGAACTCTTGAATTACCTCGTACAGTGGGACAGGCCCTTTAGGCTAATTGCTGTTCTTCTAAGCAAACTGTTGACAAACCAAATCATGACAAACAAACTTTTGTTTAAATCTATACGCTCATTAGCCCAATATTGTGCACTGACATTATGATGGCATTGGTGCTTTAGGTAGTTCTTCGACTTTACAGATAATTCTGCAGAGTTCCATCTCAGCTTGTTAACTGAGCTTTTACTGGGCGATACTTTATATGCCATGCCTGCTTGACCACTGCTGACATTCCTAAGGCGATATCATGCGCCTGTACAAAATACAGTTTCTTCTCACTGACAGCCCTCCTTGCCAGAGGATTTTGCCAGAGTGGTAATACATGTAGTACTTAGTATTCAGGGATCAGTCTGAAATGAGCAAAATTATCCACAATGCTTTCATCATTTGGGATTGCTGATTTGGCATTTTAACCTATCATTGACTAATAAGATTAGGGTTAGGGACATTCATGCTGTTCAACAAGGTTAACAAAACCTTCAGACATTTTGTTTCCGTTTTAGTTGGAGCCAGTATATTTTCAATAAATTGTGAGATCAGGTGAGAGCAAAATAGATGGCATCTTACTTTCTGCAGTATCATTTCCAGTGAAAAACTGTTCACTCCTTTCTACTTATTCAATTGAGCTGCTGAAAGAATGTGAAGAACTATTTGTGGCCATTTTGACTGTGCTTTGACACAACTGATACTTGTGCAAAAGCCTAACTCAATGAAATTCAAAGTTGCCTTGATCAACCATGCTAATTCCCATTCCCAGAGAAGGAACCTGGAAATGTCAAGAAAAGAAAGTAGCACTTATCCTGTGCACTTCCTGATTAGTTTTCATTTCCCCTCATCATCATTTATCTAACTAACACTGCCAAACATATTCAAATAATGAGTCAAACAGCACTGACTGTAGCTTAACGTAGAGTAAAAGCAATTATTGTAATTGAGCAATTTAAACCAATTGCAGTTGTGTAAGAATCACTTTAAAATATATTTTGTCACTTAGTCACGAGAGGATATGCTAACGGGCCACAAAGCAAGGCTACCCCGTTAGTCTTAAAATGCCATTTTTTTAAAACAAATTATTAAGCTGGTAGAGGTGTTATGAGAGTAGCCTTGTTAGTTTGATGCAGTGAATTCTGTAGATAACTTTAGAGCACCTGTGGTTGGAGAGGTTGTTTTTCAACCAAGTGAGCACAGTACTCTCCTGAATGACGAATAATAAATTCTTAATTTCATTGATCACATTTATTTTGGCAGTGTCAGAAAGCTTTTGAAGATCATTGTTCTTCTCAGAGTTCACATGGGTTGCTTCATTTTCAAATGATATGTGAATTGGACGTTACTCCAAACTGTGCCATTTCTAACCTTCTGTTTTCTTGATTAGTACAGGTGTCAGAGGTTATGGGAGAAGGCAGGATAATGGGGTTAGGATGGAGAGATAGATCAGCCATGATTGAATGCCAGACTTGATGGGCCGAATGGCCTAATTTTACGCCATTACTTTATGAAGGGAAGGTTGCTGAAGGTACTTGAGCCAATTATACTTCATCAAGGAATCCCAGTGTGGGGTGGGGTCTTTGCCCACCACAACATACTGCCCAACCTGAGAATGCTTTACATTTTGTTCCATCTATGTCGTTATACTCTCTTATCATTCTCTAATTTTCCACAGATCTGCAGTACCCTATCCAATGGGTTTGATTTTTTTGTAAATCATGGCATTTCATTTCTTTATCGTGTTGCTCTACTTTTAAATTCTGTGTTTTTATTAACACAACTAGACATTGAAAACTGCATGTGAATCAGATTAGCACACTTATTTCCAAAGGATTTTCATGTGAAGTAATTTGGTTTTTTTACCTGACAAACAAACGGAAATACTAAATTTTTATTAAAGTATCTAATTTACTATTAAGTTTGTACTTAGTTGATGCCAAATTAAAAATAGCTGTGCTCATTATTATCGAGGAGGGTATGGAATTGCTAATTTGTTCTTATTGTGGTTTGTGGATGAGGAAGTTAAAAGTCCAGTGCATATGGATGCACAGGGAGCCAGCTCCCTGAGCCTGATAACAAGTTTGGAGGGGTGATGGTGTTGAATGCCAAGCTGTAGTCAATGAACAATAACCTGACGTATGTGTTCTTAGTGTGCAAGTGGTCCAGTGAAGAGTGGAGAACCAGTAAGATCATATCCTCTGTTGCTCTATTATGGCAGTAGGCAAATTGTAGTGGGTCCAGATTCTTACTAAGGTAGGAGTTGATGTGCACCATAACTAATTTCACAAAGCACTTCATTACAACCGAGATTAGTGCTACCAGTCAGTAATTGAGGCATGACACCAATAATACTTGTGCATTGAGGTATGATTCAAGTATAATTGATGCCCTTTTGAAGCAGGTGAAAACCTCAGACCTTAGTAATGGGAGGTTGAAGATGTATGTGAAAACTCCTGCCAGTTGGCCTGCACAGGTTTTGAGAAAGTGGTCAGGTACACCATCAGATCCAGACATTTTCCAGCCAATTACTTTGAAAAGAGGAATCAGGTTTGGGGTGATTTATTTCAAATATGTATTTTCTTGCTACTCTAAAACATACCTTCTGTACCTGTAAGATTCTTTGACACAAACGCCACAATGACTGGCTGAGCTTTTAAAATTCAGTGTCCTGGAACCATACGGAACAGAAACGAGCCCACCATGTCCATGATGACCATCAATATCCATGTGTCTGCACTTAGCCTATAGTCTTCTATGCCTGGCAATCCAAGTGGTTATCAAGATCCTTTGAAAATGTCATGAGAGAGTCTGCCTTCTGGTTCCACCACCTTCTCAGACAATGTGTTTGGGGGGAAAAAAAAGCAACATATTTTCCTAATGCCATAACTGCACTTCCACACAACGATGATGCCTAATACATGAAGGCTTGTGTTTGAAATGAGTGTTCAGAGATGATCTGAGGGGAAAGAAAGAACACACAAAAGCAGTTGCAATCCTTTTTAAATATTTTGAAGGAATAGGAGCACTGTTCCCTAGCATTTGAACGTTAAAAAAAAAAGGTTTTTTGAAAGATTGATTCATTTTTATCAAGCCAAGCACCAATGTGGCAAATATTACAATTTAATTTCTGATTTGGTCTACTGTACTTTTGTTTCAAACAAGTAGCTTTATTGTAATTCAATCATGCATTGAAGGTGATTGATTGGAGGAAGTACACTTTCCAAACATAAAACTGTTACAAGCATTGAATGTGTCTCCCTCCCACGCTCAATATAAAAGTTGCTTTATATTATTGGAAGTTCTCTTCACCTGACCTAAGTGATCAGTTTTCTAGTTGTTACATGTCTTTGCGCTATATAGTCAAGGATATTATGGCTTCTTGACTGTCCCACATGCAACCTTTACAGGCAACTGCCAGCACCCGTGAAAGGTGACCATGTTGAAAATTCAGCGGTGACCAGAAAGATGCTACGACTCTTTGGAGACCTCTCACAACCATAGGAGCTGTGTGGTCGTGAGAGGTCTCCTATGGTCGTGAAATGTCATTTGCGACATGTCGCCAGGGGTCGCCTGTATGGTCATGAGAGGTCTCCTATGCTCGTGAGCGGTCTCCAAAGAGTCGTAGCATCTTCCTGGTCGCCTCTGAATTTTTCAACATGTTGAAAATTTCGGCGACCTATCACGGGTGCCAGCAGTCGCCTGTAAAGGTTGCATAAGTGGGACAGGCCCTTTATTCTGTATAGCACAGGGCTGTGTCATCCTTGGTGCACACTGAGGAAAAATCTCAAAATGTAGACAAAGTAATAAAAATGATTCTACTTTATATCTGCCACCTCATACATTTCTTCTGCTGTCCTTCAGGAAAAACTAACTATCACATTAAATTACATGACATCACCAAATCCACAAAATGTCACTGTTGAATGTGCGTCCACAAAAGCTTTCAAACAATGAATTACAGACCCTAATTGCTATTTAGTAAATGTTTTTCCTCCATGTATCCTTTGGTATTTCATCTTAAACTTTCTGACTTGGAGTTTCTGATCTCTCATATTTTGTTAATAGTTCTGTCATATTTCCACACAAACTGAAGTCCTTTATCCCAGGGATCATTCCACTGAACACCTACTCTTAAGCCTTTATCTCATTCTTATAGTGGATAGCTAAAGAGTTCATCCTGTTTGATATATTGATTTTCATTATACAAAGATCTTCTAATGGAAAAGGTTCTGAAATTGCTATTAGAACTTGACGAATGATACATTTCAATGTATCAATGATTTGAGTATTAGCATGGAAACAGACTGTTGGGATGTGTCCAGATTTAGTGCAACAATGGCTATTAATTCCCTGTGGATTTTTTTTGTCTTATGAACAAGCAGACCACAGGGATTTGAGAAAAAAAACGAGTTACCCATTTCAGCTCAGTCTATTTTAAAAGTTAACAAACATTCCTTTGATTTCTTGCGACGTGCTACAAAATCGATTCTATGTGTTAAGGCCACACGTCTGCCTTAACAGTGCAGCTGCCTTGTCCTTTAATGGTGGTATACTAGTAAGATTAAACAAGAACTTACCAGTTTGAAGTTTGATCTTTAGCATGAGGAGTTGCGATGAGGGATTTCATAAAGCCCCCGCCAGCACGCATGCGCGACATTCTTCAAAGCAGCGGTGTGGAATCACAGATCACAAGGTGAAAGATAGTAAGATTAAAACTTGACTATACCAGTTGAACTTATGATAGAGGGCTGGGAGCGGAGGGCACAAAATCCCTCATCGCAACGCCTCATAAAATAAAGATCAAACTTCAAACTGGCAAGTTTTTGTTTAATCTTACTATTTTACTTCAGAGTCACGTGAGTGACTTCGTGAAGATTTCAAAGCTCTGTGACTGACGCGCCCTTGACTACGTCCATGCTGTCACACAGCCGTAATACTGATGGAGGAAGTTTGTTAATACATTCCAGACTGGGCAGGCTGAAAAATAAATGAATGTTTATTAACACAAATAATATGACCCCTAACTCGGGGACAAACAAAATTACGGAGCAGCTCTCAGCACAGCTTCCGCAAACGTTGCGGGGTTAGCCACCAGTTTATTGTAGAACCTTTGAAACGTAGATTCATTGGCCCATCCCGCGGTAGCGAGGACATGATCCATGGGCACCTCCATGGCCCTCGCCGCTTAAGTGGATGCAGCCCTGGTAGAATGAGATTTTAAAACGTTAGTATCTATACCCGCTGCATCCAGTACTTCCCTGAGCCACCTTGCGATAGTTGAACCAGTCACCCGGTGATGTGGCTTCTTATGGCTGATAAATAGCCCCTGTTCCATCTTCCGAATGGCACTTGTATTTTTGATATAGTAGCGAAGATGGGTGACTATGCAGAGGGTGGCGTCTGTGGGATACGCCCGGAATTCCAACTGCAGCCCTAGAGCACCTTGCCTATGCTGCTTAAGTAATTCTTCGACGAAGAAGGTTACTTTTTGAGGGGTCGAGACCATTCTGTCGAGGCGCAGTTTCTGTAAAGTCTGCACCCGCTGTGCCGTTGTCAGTGCCATCAGCATTACCACTTTCATGGTAAGTGGTAACTCTGTCATGGGAGACCAGCTTCTTAATAGGGTCAATACCACCCCAACGTCCCATGTGATGTTATATCTGGGTTGTGGAGGGTTGGTATTAAACACTCCCCTCATGAATTTGAACACCAGCTGATTTGACCCCACACCGATGTTGAGGTATGAGGACAGCGCACTCCTGGCGCTATTGATAGCACTGTAGCTGAGACCCTCATTGTAATGAAGGCCCGCCAGGAATTCCAGGATGTCAGGGATCGTAGCAGAGTTGTACGTTGTAGAAGTCTGTGCGCAGTATGATTCCCATTTTCTGATCTGTGTGAGATACTGCTTTCTTGTTGATACTCTGCATGATGCGGTGATGAGATCCTTGGCCCTAGGTGAGATCCCAGCCTCCAGAAGTGGTCTTCTTAGAACCTGCAAGCCAACAGGTTTAAGTGACGATGGCACGGGTGAATTTCCCCAGTAACGTGGTTCGTAACCAATTTAGGGCGTTTTGAAATTTGCACCCATGGGCTTTTGACCATCTGGAGGACCACCGGGTACCATGGTTGCGTAGGCCAGTCGGGTATAATCAGTATGCCTGAAGCAGAATCCAATTTGATTTTCTGCAATACCCGACTGATGAGGCAGAATGGGGGAAATGCATAGCAGAACCATTTCCCCCAATGGAGAGAAAATGCATCCATTGCTACTGCTCGCAGGGTCTGGTTCCCAAGACACATATGTTGGTATCTGATGGTTCAACCTAGACGCAAAAAGGTCAATATCTGGTGTACCGAATTTAGCTATTATTTCAGCAAATATTTGCGGGTTCAACATCCATTCGATGTTATCATTGAATATACGTGACCTGGTATCCGCCACTGTATTAAGCTTCCCTGGAAGATAGGTTGCTGAGATCCAAATATTCCAGTGCCAAATTGTGTTGACTAAATCATCACAAAATACTGACCTGATACCACCCATATGATTTATGTAAGCTACCACCGTGGTATTATCTATTTGAAGACGGACATGTATATGATGTAAACTTGTGCAATATGCCCATAGCCCATAGAAAACACCTAGCATCTCCAAATAGTTTATCCCTTGTGACTGTAAAAGCGTAAATTCATGAGCATCCCATCTGCCACCACAACTGGACACAGTGTCTGTCAGTCACTCCTCACCCTTGGGCGCTTGCGTCGGTTTGTACCACAACTGATGGGCTGGAGACAATGGGTTTATAACAGTCACTAATATTGTTAGTCCACCATCTTAGCTCAATTTTTGCCTTTATCGGCATGGGCCTGTCAAAATGTCCAGCATTTGATTTTAATGCTGACATTTTTGCTCTTTGTACATTTTGATAATGTAGTGGCCCAAATTGTGTAGCAGGAAATGTAGCTACGATTTTCCCAATTACCTTAGCAGTTTGTCGAATAGTCAGTACAGCAGCGCAAGCAAGGCTGTTACAAGTTTCTTGAATATCAGCTACTTTCCCAGCTGGGATAGTGACAATCATCTGATTCGTGTTAATAGTGAATCCCAAATAATCCATGACCTGTGATGGATTGAACTTAGATTTGTCTGGATGGATGACAAATCCCAACTCCTCAAATATTGATATAGTAGCTGCAACTGCCAGCTGAGCCAATTCTAAAGTTTCCCCTACTATTTATATATCATCCAAATACGCCATGACGATATGATTTTGTCTCCTGAGGCACGCCAAAATAGGTTTAACGATTTTTGTAAACAGCCGAGGTGCTGTTGTAATCCCATTGGGTAACGCTTTGTATTGCCATAACTGATCCTTCCAGCCAAATTTCAAGAACTTCCTGTGATGTGTTATGATAGGACTGTATAGTATGCATCTTTCAAATCAATGCAGGCCATAAAGCACCCTCTGCTAACTAATTGTTTAGCAGTTTCAAACGTCTCCATTTTGAAATGGATGTATTGTACAAAAGTATTCAAATGGGTTAGGTCAATGATAATACGACAACCACCATCTTTTTTAGGTCTTGTAAAGATGTTGGACACAAACTCTAAGGGCTCATGTGTCGTTCTCTCTATCACCCCTTTGGTTTCTAATCGTAAAATTTCTGCATGTCCTGTCTCCATCTCTTTTTGAGAAAGCGCAAACTTGCGATGAGGCACATGCTGCGTGGGGGGGAAGTTTGCCTTTAATAAACTCTATTACATAACCCTGAATACTTTAACCTTTATAGAAATCTTTAACCTGCTTCGACAGGTCCTCCCCAAACAGCTGTGTTGGTGGTGGTGTGGTGGAGGTGCGACACAACCCAGCAAACTTTGGGTTGAGGTTGGGCTGAATGGAGCTCTTTTGAAAACAATTAATCTCAAACTGTGTGTTACACAGGAGGGCTAATGCATCTTGTTGTTCCTCTGACACATCTGCTCCATCCAGGGCCCTAGCGAACGCCGTTATGCCCGAAGTGAGTAAATTCAGGATCTTCTGGAGCTTGCCCTCCTGTGCCCTGGTGTTACTACTGATGTTCCCCCAAATCGGCAGGTTGACTTTAGGCACGTTGAGGGATACACAGTTCGCTGGGGCCTTATATTTTTCCAATGTCTCAGCGACGACATTGTCTTGTAGCTGGTGAGTCGTTAGGTAATTAATACTAGCCGCTAGTTTGGGATGCAGTGGTTCCCCTACACTGGTTGGCTTCCCAAACTTAGCTACAGCCTCCAGCATGTCTTCAGAGTCTGGAACAGCAGGCTGGTCTTCTACCGCTACATCTTCAAAATCACCCATACGCTGACTTCATCTGCTAGCAATAGACGAGGGTGAGACTGAAAGCGGCGGCCTGATCTTACTCCCAGACTGCAGGGACTCCCGCTCTTGCCGTTCCAGGTCCCTTTGATAGAGCACCTCCACCATCTGCTCCATTCTAGCCATGCGACCGCCGCCGCTACATACGGACGACAGGTCGACTTCCCCAGGCCCTGCTGAGTCGCTGGGGCTTCTGCCGGTAGATCGCATCTCCACGAGATGCGCTGGCAGGTACTCATCAACACCCGCTCCTGCGGGGCTGAACGACCTTTGCACGGACAACCTGCTAGTCCACCGTCTTTCGGACCTCAGCGGCATTTTTGCCTGATGGGAAGGCAGAGGAAACGAGTCGGAACCGGTCCCCAATACCGGCTCCGCGGTCCTTGCAGGCATGCCATCACCCTTACCCACACGGGTCTGTGATGGCGCATAGCTGGCTTTACCCATAGCAACGGGGATGCCTAGCCATACTCTGCTGCCACCGGTCTGCGCTCCGGCAGCCTGTTCCGGTGCAGTGCCGGTACCTCCTGCTCCTGCAGGGTATCCTGACGCTCCAGCAACACGGCCGCCAGCCTGCGACCTCGCAGGTTTCCCCTGCGGCATGTCAACGCCCACCGCAGCAGCGGGGCTCGACTTCAATATGGCTTTTCCCCGGGTCTGCCCTTGAGGGACCTGTAAAGTAAAAGAGGTACTTGCCGTGCGAGGCACCTTACTCTGTACCTTTTTCCCACCAGCCCTGACTTTGGGCGATGGTGGGGTGAAGTCAGGGTCTCCTTCCCCCTGCTCCTGTGCGGAATCCCCTCCAAGTGGAAACGGAGGTGAGTCGGCCCCTACCGACTCCATAGGGCCCGACATCCGCATCTTTTTCCCCGGTCGTACAGGTGCTGCCAGTGCTTCGGTCAGCTCCGAGGAAATTCGCCGCGGTTCGCGGCTCTTGGAAAGTTTTCTTTTTTCCTCCATCGTTTCTGTAACACAAATGCTACAGAACAACCAGCTCAAGGTTAATAAAACTTACCAGGAGCCGTCTTTTGAAGGAGCTGTTGGGGAAGCGCACTCCCCCCCCAGCTTGCCGTTAGAAAATGCGAGCGACGATATGTCGCGCATGCGTGCTGGCGGAGTCTTCACGAAGTCACTCACGTGACTCCGAAGTGCTTTTTCTGCAAGTTTAGCAACATCACATTGGTGGCTCTCATATGTTTCAGTAAAATTAGTCAGTAAAACAGGCTTGAGTGCCCTGTTTCTCTCACCAGCATGTCCTTTGCTTGCTTTGCACTTAAATTAAAATTCCATCATTTAAGCAATACTTGGGTTTCTCTCCATTAGCCTAACTGTGTCCTGCAGTCTTTCATTGCGCAAACTGCAATTTGTTGATTTAGTAAATAAGAGATTACACCGCCGACTCATGCAGACCATTATGCACCATTTTCTGTCTGCTGCTTCTATGAGTTTACTGGTAATTAAGAGAAGGCAGGACATGATTCTATTGCATTTCATCAGTAATTTTCATGAGACAATCGTTTCAATTTTTGCCACTATCAACTCCTGTCCTGCAGTGCTCAATGGATGATCAGTCACAAGTTTTCCATAAATATATTATTTTATTTAAAATATCATTTGTAGGACAACAAACATATCCGCTATTCAATACATGATACCATATATTAAATACATGGAAATTGGAGGGATCTCATTGAAGCTTACTGAATAATGAAAGGCCTGGACATGAGTGGACATGAAGAGGATGTATTCACTAGTGGGAGAGTCTAGAACCAGGAAAAAAAAGACATACCTATAGCAAGGAGATGAGGAGGATTTATTTTTGCCAGACGGTGGTGAATCTATGGAATTAATTGCCACAGATGGCTGTGGAGGCCGTCTTTGGGTATTTTTAAAGCAGACATTGACAGGTTCTTGATTAGTAAGAGTGTCAAAGGTTACAGGGCGAAGGTAGGAAAGTGGGGTTGAGAGGGAAACAAAGATCAGCCATGATTGACACTCTTATCAGCAATAAACTATATCCATTACAGATAAACTATTGGAGTTGTAATCGGTGATCAGTGTTTATCAGCTTGAGCCATCTGCTGGCCTTGTGTTTTGTTGACTGTCAGTGAAAAATGCTAGCAATTATAAGATATGTTTGAGATGTTAAGTAGTATATTGCTCCTTGGTGGACTTGGCCTACATTTCTCTGTCACTTCCCATTATTTCCATATGTGGTTGCAATTTGAAAGCAAGAACAGTGAATAAGGGAGTGTTTGATAGAATTATTTGAAATTGAAGAAGACATAACAACCTGCTAAGTTTTATGTTCACTTTTTCCTTAAATTAACTGAATGGGGCGGGGGGATACAAGATGTCGGCCTCTTGTACACTACACGTTTAGCATTTATTTGACAAACTATAAAGCTACTTAACTTTCAGAAAATTAAGGGAACTCTTTTGTGCTGATTTTTGTTTCTGACAAGGACATTGTGAACACGATGAACAAGTATTCCCCATTCCCATGTGCTTTAAATCTGCGAACTAACATCTTATTTATGGCTTTATCAAAGACCTCTGAAAATCCTTGTAGACAACGTCAATTGCTTTTTGACCTTTTTGATCAGTTACATCTTCGAAGACTTCCAGTAGGTTAATTAAAAACAATTTTCCTTGCATATATCCATGCTGCCTGTGTAGTCACGTCCCATCCTTCATAGTGGGTTCTGGCACTTTCCCCATCATCGATGAAAGTACTGTGGTTAGATATAATCTACAGTACCAGTGATGATAGGACTGTAGATAGTACCAGACAGTAGTTTCCTGCTTACTTTCCATTTTTAAATAGTGGGCTGATATTTTACTTACACCAATCTGCAGGGAATGTTCCATCATCCAGAGCATTTTGTAAGATGCCAACCAAATCGATCATTATTTCCAATGGTCCCTTTTTCAGTTTGGTGCAATACAGATTATCAAGGACTGGGGAACTTGGTTTCAGTGCACTACTTTTTTCTGCACTATTTTCTTACTGACATTAATTTCCTTTAATTCTTCCTTTTCATTAGATTTTGGTTTCATATCTTTCCTGTTATTTGTGTCCTCTTTTGTGAAGATGGAACCAGAATATTTGTTTAATTACTCTGTTGTTTCTTTGTTCTGCATTTATAAATTCACCTATTTCTGACTAATTTATATTGGTTCGTGGATATTTCTTTGGTTAATTTATCTACCTCATTATGAATACTTCACACACTGAAACACAGCACTTTCAGTTGTGTCTAAATATTAGACAGCTTATTATTTTGTTTATAGTAGCCTTAATTCTCCTTATGTCTTTCTCTCTTATTAGCATTTTCCTTTTACCCAAACTTTGTGTTTGTATGTTGTGTACTTTGCCAACAGAACATGGCCATCCATAACCCAATCACTGCTTCTTTACCTTTTCCTCTTTAACATTCTACGATTGTTCTTCACCGGGATTCTCCAAACCCCCCTCCCCCACCTGCTTTATTTAGTTTAAAGCCCTGCCTTCCTCTCTAGTTACTTGATTCTCGAGAATCCTGATTCCTGCATGTTCAAGTTCAGAACAACCCTTTCCTCATTATTAATGCCAGTACCTGTGAGTTGCTGCTTCCTCAGCTGAATTTTTGCACGTCGTTTGTTTTCTTTGAAGGAATCAGAGCTGTTCCCACCAGCCCCTTTTCCCCACTTATTTCCCTGCAACCTTTTCTCTCTTGCATGCCCATCAACTTCCCCTGCTTCCGCAAACTATCTACACTCAGGGCCAACTTGCAGTAACCAATCAATCAAGCAATACATCTTTGGGATAAGAATAAGTTGAAGTAATAGGACAAAATGTCGACAGCACACTATTCTTCATCCATCTGCTGATTTGCAATGAAGAGCGACTTTATTCTGGAGTAAGCGACCCAAGACTCCATACAGTCCCTTGTGTGTCAAGAGTGTTGATTATACTCACTCCAGCTTCAGGATTTGGGAGTGCTGTTTCTGAAGGTAGATGAATTATATTGCTGATTTCATCATTTAAACATATCAAAGTGCAAAATGTAGTACTACATTCTATAAGAAATTTTCTATTGGCAGGAGACATGACAAGAGGCCAGACCCATTGTGTGTGTGTTGCTCGAAAATATGAAGAAAATCGTACTTTGGTACAAGTGACTTTTAAACTTATGCGTTATTGATGTTGTGATGAAATGATTGTTTTTCAAAGAGTAGTAAAAATAAATTTATGTAAAGCTGTATGAAATGTTGGAGTATGGTGATGAAACAATATAAATGTCAAGGTATTAGAATTAATATGTAGTTATAATCCTGTTTAATAAAACGTGGTGCAGATCTATAATTAAGGATTAATGCAGCAAAATTACAGAAACTTGGCCCTTTGAGACGTACTATTTCTAAAGCACGTGATTACATTTGAATCTCGCATTACGTACAGGAAAAGCAATGTAATCCCATTTTTCATGAACTGTTATTTCACTCCTAGAAAATTTATAATTATCCAGTACTGAGATGATGTCCAAGAGATAGCAAGTGAAAATATACCACCATCTATATTGTAATTGGCATTGATTTTATTAGCCAAGTATGAAAACAAAACAAGGATGTAAATCATACAAGGAATTTGATTTACCGTATATTGGGTAGCCTCCTCACAAGATGATCATATTCCCTGAAAACTTGATTTTTATATTAGTCACAAAATGGCAAACTACTTTATTATCCTACTCCCCCCCCCCCCCCCCACCCCCCACCCTGGTCAAATCCCTCCCTACCCATGTCCAAGACACCTCACAAGCTCTTCATCTCCTCCATGACGTGCGTTTTCCAGGCCCCCACGCCCTCATCTTCACCATGGATGTCCTGTCACTCTACACCTCCATCCCCCACCGTGAGGGTTTGAAAGCCCTCTGCTTCTTCCTCGACCACAGAACCAACCAATCCCCGTCTACCAATACTCTCCTCCGCCTAGCGGAGCTGGTCCTTACCCTCAACAACTCTTCCTTTAACTCCTCCCATTTCCTCCAAATCGAAGGCGTAACTATGGGCACATGCATGGGCCCCAGCTATGCCTGCTTCTTTGTAGGGTACGTCGAACAATCCTTGTTCGAAGGGTACCGTGGCCCTATCCCCAAACTCTACCTCCGTGGTTATGGGGTAAAAGGGGCAAATTAATAATAATATAATATCAAAGGGGTTGTTCGCATATGTGTGAGGGGGTAGTTAGTGTGTGTGACGCCGCATGCCGGCACTCTCCCCGGCAACCACAGTTTGGGGGACCAGACCCAACGGGTCTGCACTTGGTCTAATATACTTTTAAAACTGTGTGTGTGAGTGTGTGTGTGTGTGCGCGCGGGCATGTGTGATTTTGCACGTAAACGTATCTCCTCGATAACCAGATGCAAAAACACAGAGATTTTTACCATTTCGGTAGGGACTTTCCTTATGAGTTCGGTAATGCACCCCTTGGTCAATTATTACCGCAGATTTTGAATAAAATTGATCACAAAACTCAAACAAAACTCAATTTTTAAAATCTAAACTGCTCTCACCAGCTGCTGAATCCAGGACCACCTGCCTCCAGCCCCGCTTTGTACCCAATTGGTACTGCATTATTGTTCATTTAGTTTGCCTAATTAATAAATAGATTTAAGTCGCCTATAATTACAGGTGTATACCCATTGCATGCAGCTCTAAATTTTTGACTCATGCCATCTCTTATGTTACCATTGCTTTTAGGGGGTACAAATACAAGCCCCAGTGACATGTTTGGTGTTCCTTGGCTTCAGCCACTTCAAATCAGGATTTACTGCTATCTTTCCTCACTATTGTATTGATTTCTTCTTTTCCTAACAAGGTACCTTAACCTTCTTTTCTTTTCATCTTGCGCATTCAGTCCCTATACTTGGAATAACCTGTAGCTATGGCTCCATAGTTGCAGCTATATTATCCATCTGTGAGGTTAATTCACTGATCTTACTGCAAATACTTTGCCCATCAAGACACAGCACCTTTAGTCTTGTCCTCTTTATGTTATAATTTGTATCTTATTTTGTACGATCACTTGTTTGTTTCTCACCCTCACTTTCTATGACTTTCCCTTTTTGTCTTTTTTTCCAGTGTCGCATTTTTATCCTTTCCTCCTTAATCTCGCTGCTTAGGTTGCCATACCACCATAATTCTAATTTAAATCCTCTTCAATAATACAGGCAAGGACATTGTGCTACCCGAGTCTAACCTGCCCGAGGGTAATCCAGTCTCATTCCTCTGCCTGGTCCCCATATATCTCCACCTTTCTTTCGGACACCTATTGAAATCACTTATGACTGCCACAGGGGAATCTGTGTCTGCTTCTGCAACTATTAGAGCCTAGTTCTTTCAAGTTTAATAATAAAATAAATCCTCATCTCACTCGAGTCATAGTTGTAGCAGTCCAACTTGTCCACGCTGACTGTGATGCCAATCTACGCTAATCCCATTTGCCTGCATTTGGCCGATAGCCCCCTGCTCCTTTCCAATTCAAGTACCCGTCCAAATGTCTCTTAAATATCATGATGGTACCTGCCTCTCCAACTTTTTCTGGCAGGATCTTCCATATAACCACCACATTCTGCATGAAAAATTCACCCTTTAAGTCTCTTTCAAAGTTTTCCTCTCTCATCTTAAACATATGACCTTTTGTTTTAGACTCCCCCACTCAAGGATAAAGTCTCTGACTATTTACCTTATCAATGCACCTCAAAAATGTATTAATTACAATATGGTTACCTTCAGTATCCTACATTTTGGTGAGAATGAACCCAGTTTATCCAATCTCTCCTCATAATTAAAGTCCTCCATTCCAGGCAGCATCTTGATGAATCTCACCCACACTCTTTCGAAAGCTATCATATCCTTCCATAATTTCCAGAACTCTGTACAATATTCCAAGAGCAATGCTTTGTCTAGTTGCAACACAATATCTCAACTCTTATACTTAATGCCTTTGCCTAAGAAGACAAATGTGCCAACTGCCGCCTTCTCCAGCCTCCCAACGTGTTGTCATTTCAGAGAGTAATGAACTTGCACCACAAGTCAACACTGCTGACGTCCATTATAATTACTATATATATATTTATCTAATTTAAGTCCAAAAATGTATTGCCTCAAACATGCCTAGATTAAATTCCACCTGCCACCCCTCTTCCTGACTTTTGAACTGATCTATGTTTCTCTGTATTATATCACAAATTTCTTTGCTAGTTTTTACCCCACCAATTTTTTTTTTGTATCGTCAGCAAACTTACTAATCAGTTCACCTACTGGATCCATGCAATACACGACGTTACAATTTTTAGTCTGCAAAACACCTCTGCCTTGTAACACCACGACAATTTAGGATCCTGTTTGCCAGCACATCTTGAATACTGTAACTTCTGGACCAGCATATCATGCATGAATTATCAAAACCTTGTTAAAGTCCACGTTGACCATCTACTTTTTTTGGTTCTTTTACCAATTTGTGCTATATGTCCTCTGCTTTTTGACCATGCTGGCAATGGGAATTGTACCTTAGAACTAATTCTGTCCACATCTTTTATAATCTTAAATACTATTGTCAGATCCTCATTATGTGATGTTTCAATGAGAACAATCCCAACTTCTCCCAATCTATTAAATTTATGAGGATCTAAAGTCCCTCATCTCTGAATATTTTGGTAAATCACTTCTGCACCTTCTCCTAACATGTGGAGTTAGAACTAGGCAAATATTCTGTTTGTAGCTGAACCAGTGGGTTTTTTTTGAAGGATCATCAGCACTTCTTTGCTCTTGTGCTCTGGGTCTGTTTTTACAAAGTTGAGGGTTCCACACATTTTTAAAACTACTATCTCAAATTGCTCTGCCACACTTAAAAGTCTTGCAGGCATCCACCAAATCGCTTTTGGCGTTTGAGCAAAATAAGAACTACTGTGGTTTAGAGAACATTATAAATAGGTTGTATATTAAGATTGTTTAGCACCTTTCATGACCTCTGAATGCTGCCAAGTGCTTCACAGTCAATAAAGTATATCATACGTGTAATCAACATAGTAACATTAGAAATTATAAAACCATACTTATTGAAAGTCAATGTTGCTTTCAGTCATTTGCTCACCAATAAGGAATTCAAGATCCATTTAAATAGTGTAAATGTGAAGCCACAAGGGTTGTGTAATATAGGGATAATATGCCAACTCTAAAAACTTGCTTTGCCATATCGATTTAATACTGGACATTAGCTCATTATTATTGTTCAAATTGCTGGAACTACGAAATCAATCTGCCTAGTTTAATTCTAAACTATGTGAAGTTGCATTGCAAATGCTCATGCATGCATCACAAGATGATTCAAAACAAACGTGCGTCTAAAATCCCAAAGGTTCCATTGAACCAAACTTTACATCCATCAATTATTTATGTTAGGGGCTATGGTTCTTGGAAATGCTTATAACAAGCCTATCACAGGTGTGATTTCACCAAATAAGATGTACATTATGCTGTATCTTATATGGCCTTAGAGCATCACAATACTAAGTAATTTTCAAAGCAAAATTATTGCCTATGGATAGTACACTCTTCTCAAACAACATTATGTTTATGCGTACATATCTGTTTTTAATGTATTTTTCTTTATAAGAATATTAATTATAGGCCAGGACTCTAGGACATCACCAGAGCTTATTTTCAAAATAGTGTCATGGGATCTTTTACATTTAAATCACAGGGCAAGTTGTCCTATCAGAAAGACAATATCTTTGATCTTGCTGCACTTCCTCAGTTTTGTGCTAGAGTGTCAGTTTGTGCTCGAGCTCAATCACTGGTTGAATCCAAACCTCTTGACTTGGAAACAAGAAAGCTATCCATTGAGTTACGGCTGACTAATAAATCATTATCTTTTCAGTAGCAACAAGAAAGTAGGCACCCGTGGAATGTCGATGAAATCTGAACCATTGCAAAATCTGATCTTTTCCAGCCTCATAGTTTAACAAAAGCATTGGCATAGAAACCAGCATTTGTCATTGAAAATAACTCTTGGCTGGTTTCACAGAGACTCCATTTGGCTTGCATTCAATAGTACTGTAAACTTGTAAAATTCTGACATACTTTTGACTTTCACGGAACTGTCATTTTTGTTGCTGCTTTTGCACAACCCAAGTCCACACTGGAGCATACTAATTTGTATTGTTCTTGGTTTATTATTGTCATGTGTACCAAGGTGCAGTTGAAAAACTTTGCTTTGCCTGAAGTTTGGGCAGATCATACCATCACATGAGTGCAATCATATACATGAGTACAACAAATTGTTCAAAAAGAAAAAGGATACTGAATGCAGAATATAGGAAATATAACTGTACCTAGGAACATGAAACAAAAAAGTACCAAAGAACCATTGAATTGTGATGATACGCTCATTCTTTCCTCGATGCACCCCTATATTAATTTCATTTGTCCTGGGTTATTTCTGTGAACCAAGTCCAGTAATGCAGCCTTCCTCTGGTCAAAGACAAGAATGTTCTCTTGCACATAGTTCAGAAACGCCTTTTTTACACGTGGATAGATGGTCCTTTATCACAGCTCTATGGTTTTTAAATCTATTTTCCCTGTAAATATTTTCTTCACTATCTTTTCCATTTGTATGAGCTGCAAAAGAACACCACTGGTGTAAAATTGCACCTTTTTAGTCTCTTAAAGGGCTTGTCCCACTTTTTTTGGTGACTTGCAGGCACCCGTCATAGTCGCAGCAGGTCGCTCAAAATGTTGAAAATCCAGCGGCGACTCTTCGGGCCACTACTCACGACCATACAGACATGTCGCGGGTGACGCCTATTTGGTTGCGTGCAGTGGCCCAAAAGGTCGTACCTTTTTCTGGTTGCTGCTGGATTTTCAACATTTTGACATTTTTCAGCGAGCTGCTGTGACTATGATGGGTACCTGCAAGTTGCCGAAAAATTTGCGTAAGTGGGTCAGGCCCTTAACTCTCAACAGATTATGTCATTAAAACCTATATAAGCCTATATTTATTTAATGCAATAAATATAGGCTTAACAGGACACTTCAAATCCATGTAAAGCACACCTTGTGCTGCACGGAAACTTTGAACACATATTTAGAATTCATTCCTGCCCTTTCTTCACTTAGATCTCTGTTACTCCCACAACATACAATTCTACATGGTTATTTACAACTTCAGTTCTTTGAACATGCCATTTAGTTTTATAGAGATTCTCCATAAACACATCTTAGACATGTATTATCTCTGAATCTATCTAAAACCTTGTCCTTCTGCTCAGGCTATTTATTTCTTACAATCTATTTGGAGTACTTTTCTCATTTTCTGTGCCAAATGTGTTTAAATTTCGTACCCACCACATCGTAAATAAATCTCCCTGGGAGGACTTTGATCCCAGCTCTGGTTCGATGTAAACTATCCATCATGTACAGTCTCACTTCTCCGGCATTGGTCCTCATTCTGCAAGAATTTTAAGCATGTGCTTCTGCCCAATCTCATGAATTTATATACGTTATCTTCCTACTCCTATGTGCATGGTTCTTGTCACAGGCAATTATCCCAAATTTACCACCTTTTTGAGGTTCTGCTTAATTTCTTTCACAATTCCATTAAATCTGTTGTTTCTCGTCCCTTCTTCCACAATATTATTGGTACAAATATTGACCATTACCATCCCCCTCTAGAATTTTTCAAGTCACCCGTTGATAGTCCTAATGTCACCGTCTTGGAAGGAATGCTCAATCCTGGATAATATCTGCAATCATAGAAATGCTGATCTGCTCCTCCAACTTTAGAATCTTCTATAGCAAGAGTTTGCAACCTGGGGTAAATTTACCTCAGGTTGTGGTAAATTTGCCTACCCATGGGTAAATTTGTTGATTCTTGATTTGTACGTTTTTTTTCTCATTAACTCACTGTGTTTGCTTCCGGTATACCGGTATCTGTTCATCATTAATTCTTCATAAATAAGTGAAATAACATTGTTATGTGCTATTAAAGTTGCCAGGGGTAAACGTGATGAAAAAGGTTGGAACCCCTGTACTATAGCCTATGCTCTCTTGCCCTTTTTCCTCTCTCCCTTTACATTTAAGCCATTCAAACTGCCACATTAGTTCGAATTGTACACATCAGGAAAATTTCCCTCCCTCTTTAGTACAGCATTGCAAGCCAAAAGGGTCAATTGTCTAATGCAGCTAGAATTAAACAATGAGATTCATTCTTGCTGCACTTTCGCAAGGCCATTAATGCAGAAACAGAACAATAATGATGATGTAAGCCCTTCAATTCCCTTTCCACAAACACTTTTGCCTCTTTCTTCCACCAATTCTCTGCTTAAAATTATCTCTTTATCATTTCCTTTGGCCATCTTCCCCGATTTCCATGTTGCTATTCTGATGGGATTAATGATCTGAGATACTTGATCTTTTTCTCTATGTCCCTGGTGTATTCTGGATTTATTTCAGTCATTTTGCCAATCTGTCCTGTGAAGCACCTGACATCTTACATTATTAGTGGCATTGTTATAAATAGAGGCTGCTATTCAAAACACCAAATGTGCTTGGCCATCACTAGAAATGAGAATAAAACAAGTCAGTAGTTTTTACCTTGTCTTTTGGATGACATGCAGTACCTGGAGGAAGGAGCCAATTAAGTGAACTGCTTTGTTCTGGATGGTGTTGAGTCTCATGTAGAGTTATGGCAGCACAGACCCAAGCAGGAATGGAATATCCAGTCACATACCATGCAGATGATGGGAAGGGTTTTTCCACTGTCTCAGTTCTGGAAGTATTCCTTTATTTAAAAAATACATTCTCTGGGTGGCGAAATATTAGCAATGGATGCACACAATATTTAAGTAAAGCTAAATATTTTCAATCAATTCTGGGCATAGTCAGTACTAGTTCTAAAATGCATTTTGTATTGGACGCTGGCAGAAGTAGGATTCTCCTTTTAAGTAATGTGTTCCTAAATGGTGGCAATTTTAATTTATGTAGGTTTTACTGTGAAAAATACCTCAAAGGTACAATAAGCTTCCACAACGGCAACCTTTAATGAGCAATAAACCAGAGATAATTGGTATGGATTGAACCAAAGCTTGGTTAAAAAAGGCAGGAATCAAGAAGTACCTATAAAGAAACAGGAACGGTTATTAAAGTGGAAAGATGTATTAACTGACTGCATATTGAACAAAAACTGCCTTCCAGAAATGCTTCCATTGCATCAGCATTTTATTTCAAAAAAGAGTATGTTACCTGTCAAACCAGGAAACGGTTGAGTTCACGGCCTCATTATAATCAAAACCATTATTGGAATTATTGATTTTTATTGGGGAAAGAAAAACTGACATGAAACTAAGAAAAATACCTATAAAGTTTCTTTCAGATGAGAACATTTTTTTCCCCCACAAATCTGACACTGAAGTCTTACCTATTGGATTCACTGAAGTCTTGCATTGGTCATCTACAATGAAAGTAAAAGAGAAGTTGGGAAGAAACAAAAGGAAAGACTTGGAAGATTTGTCTTAATCAAAAGAGGAGGTATCCTTTCAGAATAGTTTGTTAACCATAAAACTCCTTTGTCATTTCAGAAGAGGTCACCTTAAAGAGACGATAATAATAGACATTGATTTTGTGGGCAGTTGATTTGATGTTAATTTGCAACAGAAGATCAAGAATAGATTTAGAGCATCAGACTTAGTACAGAATAATTTAGCTGCAAGTATCTATTTCTACAGTAATTGTTTCTTATTATGTTTATGCTTACCCAGTGCCTCTGTGTTATTTTTAAATCTGACCTTAAATCTATTGTCCCTTCCGTTCATGACTTTCAAACCAATCATCAAATTATTTTAGTTTAGTTGATAGATAGCCTAGAAACAGACCCTTTGACCCACCAAGTCCACGTCGACCTTCGACCATTGATCATGCGATAATATGGAATGTCGACCGTGCGATAATATGGAACACTAGTTCCATATTATCGCACTTTCAAATCCTACACACAAGGTGGAATTTTCATAAACCATTCTGCATGTCTTTGGAAAGTGGGAGGAAACCAGAATACCCAGGAGAAGCCCATGTGGTCACAGGGAAAATGTGCAAACTCCACACAGACAGCACCCGTAGCCAGGATTGAACCTGGGTCTCTGGCACTATGAGGCAGCAGCATTGCTGCTCTGCCACTGTACCACAGTAGTAAATTGTTACTACAATCTGGAGTTTGCTGTATTTTTATTTGCATCCTCATATGAGGTAACCTTTCGGTGAAGTTAAAATCTTTCTTGCATAACCTGATAGCATGGAACCCAAAGGTGCTCACTGTAATCCCGTTATGCACTTAGGAGATTTTGTATCTCGTACATAAAACCTAATTTTTATTTTATATACTCATGAAAAAAACTGATTTTCATTTGCTTCTCTTTAAGACAAAAGATGCTTAAGATGCTACTCTTGAAAGTCATATGAATCTTTCCTTATAATTAATCATCTTGTCTCAAAATAAAATTAATATTTTTATATTTGCATGCTCAATAAGGGGCCATTGTTAAGCAGAACTAGTACAGAGTTAAGCAGAGTTCAGCATCCTAAAGTGATGAATTACAGTGTGGTAGCACAATCTTTGGCACCTCTGGTTTTCCCTGCACTTGATCTGTCCCTTCATAATATGATAATTAGCAAGAATTTATCTGAGAAATACCCTTTGTATTCTGCACTGTTATTAGTTCTGACAGCAAGAAGTATAACACTATTCAGGTTATCAAATTGGGAGAACTTTGTCTGCAAATATTTTGTAACTTGGTGTAAAGAACCAAAGGAAAATGTGAATTTAGGAACGATAATTTGCTGAGCATAATTTAAAAAAAATATGAACATACTTTCAGACTGCATGATGTGGCAGTTAGTACAGCTGTTGCTTTGCAGAGCCAGAGAACCAGCTTCAATCCTAACCTCAGGTTCTGTTTGTGTGGAGTTTGCATGTTCTCCCTGTGATGTAGTTTCCTTCCGTGCTACTGTCTCCTCCCACACTCCAAAGACATGCACGCTGGTAAGCTAATTGGCTGCTGTAAATTGTCCCTTGTGTAAACTGGCGATGGAAGTAGTTACAGATTTGGTGAGAATAAAATAATTGGCATTAATGGAAGATTAGTTTAAATGGGGTTACTGGTCAGTGTGGATTCAGTGGGCTGAAGAATCGGTTTCCAGGCTGCATCTCTCTTTCTGCCTCTATGTACCTTGAATTGTTTTGGAATCCAATAAAACTAATAATAAAACTAAGAAATGAGAATAAACACTGGTAACATTTCTATAACAATGCAGTTCAATAATTTTTTTAATTGTTTCTTTCATCCAAAGATAATTCTAACCAAAATTATCAACTTATTCTTTACATTTTTGTATCCCAATGCATGCCTACATCATTGTCCTCTGGATGTTATTTCAAATAATACATTCCATGAACTAAAAAGAAAAATAAGCGTTGATCCCCAATGTGAGAGGTGGACTAAGATAAAAATGTAATGGATTAAATATCAAAAGTTTAATTTGCATAGAAAAGTAGAAGTAGGCATTTGCCCGTCAAACTTTCTTCATCATTCAAAATGTTCATGGTTGCTTATCTCTAAAACACTTGATCTTTTTTGCCATAATGCATCTAACTCCCTTAAGATTGTTTACATTGATTTGGCCTAGACTGGTTTCTGTGATCGTGAATTGCACAACTTCACCACTCTTTGGTTGAAAAAATCTTTCCATCATCTCTTTTCCAAATGGTTTTCCTGAATTCTTAGTTTGTGACTACTGGTTCTGGACACCCTGAACATCAATTACATCCTTCCTGCTTCTGGTCTGTCCAATCCTGGCAAGATTTTATAAACTTCAAATGTGGTTGCCCTGTGTTTCTTCTAACCTTTAGCAGGGAAACTAGAGAACGACCAAATTGATGCAAACGCTGCTTACATGAGGATAAATTTAAAAAAATGCATTCAAGCGTATTTTCCAGTGAGTGGACTGTACCTTGCCTTATTGGTTAAGTTGTAGGTAACAATTGTTGGAGTTAACAATGTGGATAACAAAGAAGGTTGTTTAAATATACTGGCGGCAGAGATCAGCTGGAAAGCTCGGCAGAGAGATGACAGATGGAATTAATTCCAGAACAGTGCTAGGTAACGCACTTTGGGCTGCAAGGGCCTGTTCATAATCTGTACGATTTTATGGTTCTCCGAGAGCACTTGGAACTCTGGATGAAAGGAGAAAGGACTTTAAAGGACAAGTGTTTCTTTTTGAATTAGTTTCCATTTGTTGGGGATTTTTGCACTAGTGAGATGTGTGGTGACTGGTTCTTCCCAGCTTCTGCTATTTCTTTTTTCTCGAGATATGCCTTCAGTAGATAGTGTTTCCTCACAAATTATTTTGGACTAAGGTGAACATATTGGGTTTGGGAATCCAAGAATTAGGCATCTGCAGATTTCAGCACAGTGAACTTGGTGCCTGAGCATTGGCTCAATGCTGGTCGCAAGAACACAGAGGTCTGTGCATAGATCACCAATATAATTTAGATGTTTTGCACAGTTCATAGTTGGTAGCAGTTTCCTGGCTCTTTGGTAATGCTCGCACACAGTTGTGAAACTTATTTGCCTGTGCAGTTGACTTGTATCATACAATTTTCATCAGAATGCCTTCTGTAAAATCCAAAATGAATTTCACTCAGTATTGTTAAATTGCACATGTGACAATGAATATCCATTGAACTAATTCCCAATTTAACTGGCAAATCATTGATTAGGCAATTTTTCGGAGGCATCTTATTAGTGCTAACTCACTATGCCATCAAACATCTAGTATCACATTATAGTAAATGTTATCCAATAATATTCTTCTCCCATGTCATCAAATTAATGAAATGTTAAATGCTGTACATACCAAGGCACTGTACATTGTGAACTTGTAGTTTCATTGAACTAGCATTTTATCTGTACCTTTTCCAGTGCTGAAGGAACTTTTATGAACCCTGATAAAGTCTATATCTGTCAGCTGGAAGACATTCAAATAAATAATTTCTCCGATTTATAATTTTCCAATAATAATTTCAAGCTCTTTAAAAGAAAGTAATGGGATGTAAAGTACGTCACTGATTTAAGAACCAATATGTGTGTCAGTGCTCGGAGCTTGAGTATTTAATGGCTGAAGAGTTTTACACCTTATCAGACCCCTGCATAAAATGTCAATATGAAATGATCATATTAATAGATTAAATAGTTTTACTGTCTCCACATTGATTTAACTATTTTTCTGTTGTGGAGAACTTAACTTCAGAACACGAATTATGTTTCTCTGGCTTAAATAGATTGTATAGTTAATGGAAGTGGTTTGGTATCTAACTGGGATAATTGTTTTAGTTGCTTTCATTTACAGTTATAGTGTCTTGCAGCATGGAAACAGGCCCTTCGGGCCAACTTGCCCACATTGACCAACATATCCCATCTACATGAGTCTCATCTGCCTGTGTTTGGCCCATATCCCTCCAAACCTGTCATATCCATTAAACTGTCTAATTGTTTCTTAAACATTGCAATAGTCCCTGGCTCAACTACTTCCTATGTCAACTCGTTCCATATTACCACCACCCTTTGTGTGAAAAAGTTACCCCTCAGATTCCTATTAACTCTTTCCCCCTTCACCTGAAACCTATGTCCTCTGGTTTTCGATTCCCCTACTCTGGGCAAGAGACTTTATGCGTCTACCTGATAGATATTTATAATCTATCTAAAAATAGTTTTATAATCTATTTTAACTTTTCATTCCAGAGTACTAGCCCGGACTCGACATTTTGTTTTCATTTCATATTATGTACTTCTAGAATTGATGCTGTGCTTCCTTTAGGATTGGATGCATCCATTGCCAGATCTTTATTTCCCTCACGTCCTGTTGATATTTCATACAAAGTATTTCTTGACACACAAGCCAGGCAGGTCTGCCAATGCACTCCGGAATGTTCTTCTGTTGTTGTCTGTTCAAAGTCTTCAGTCCTTTGCAACAGAAAATGACCGTCTTGCTGAAATGTGGTCAGGGCCGGATTTACGTATAAGCTTCACAAGCTTAAGCTTAGGGCCCCGAGATCTAGGGGGGCCTCAGCCTCGCGTATAAAACTTTTGACATAGTGGCGTTGTTACAAAACCTACCATCAGTGGCGCTGTCCTTGCGATTCTGGAGGCTTTGGTGGTGGGGAGGAGGGGGGGGTGCGGGATTAAATTGCAGGAGAGGTTTATATTAGTTGTCGGAGAGGATTGACGCTGCCATTCCTGCCATGACCGGCCAGAGCTTCGAGCTGCAGCCTCAGCACTGAGGTACCATCGCGGAGCGGCCCGCCGAACCCCGTCGCCCCACTGGAGCCTACTCACCTCGCCGCCGCACCGGGGCCTACCCACCTCGCCACTTACTGGGGCCTACTCATCTCGCCGCCTCACTGGGGCCTACCCACCTCACCACCGCACTGGGGCCTACTTGCCTCGCCGCCGCACTGGGGCCTACCCTCCTCGTCGCCTCACTGGGGCCTACCCACCTCGCTGCCTCACTGGGGCCTACCCACCTTGCTGCCTCACCGGGGCTGCCGAACATCGCCGCACCACCGACCATCCACCCACCGGTACTTCCCACGCTTCGCCTGCTGACCCGGACTCCACTCCTCACGGTCTTCCACCATTGATTCCACTGACCCTCGCCACTCCACCGCCCTCCAGCAGCCCGCAGCCGTCGCCTTACCTGAACTCAGCACCGGGCCTGAAGCTTCCATGCTGCAGACTCCCACTCCACTGGGTTTGACTGCGCTGGGTCCTAGTGCCAGTCCCCCCAACCCTGGTAACATCACTGGCTGTTCCACTGGGTCTTCCCCATCCCCCTCAAACCATGTGATCCCAGCTCATCCCCACCCACACTACAGTCCTCATACCCCCCTTCCCCCTGACCACCCACCACCCCCCCACCAGACATCGCCTCGGCCTCAGTCCACTCACCTGCCTTCCTCCAGCCCCAACTCCCATTCTTGTCATGTGTTCACCATCCCCCCCGACCTCCCCCTCTCAGATACCGAACGGTCTGTCCTCAGCAGAGGCCTCACCTTTGTCCCCTTCTATCCCCACCTCAATGAGTTCCGCACCCACCGCGGTTTGGAGCTCTTCTTCCATCACCTCCGCCTCGCAACATTCTTCCATGGGAAGGAGTCCTCGCCCCCCATTGATGATCCCTTTTCCCGTCTCCAATGGACCCCCTCCTTTCGAGCCCCCCGCAATCAGCGCTATGGGCGGCCCGATGCTCAGGCCCTCTTGCCGGGATGATGGAACTCCGACGTCGGAATGGAAGAACACCCTCAGTGGCTTGAACTTCCGAATCGGCCACTTCCTACCGGATACCGTGGCCTCCGAAGTCCAGAGGCTGAGCTGGGCGGAGATTCAAGCTGGCGGACCTCGGCAAAGGGATCCCAGGGCTCCGCGATGTTGAAATCACGCGACCCGAGGCTGGGAGCTCCACATACCACAGCTGATATTGAAGCAGCAGGCCCACCACTCCGGAGCTTCAAACAGCGATCCAGGTAAGGCATCGCTCGCTCCGCGGTGAATCCAATATGTATTTTAAAACCAACTGTTTAATGACATATACAGTATAATCTAAACGTGTCACACTGTCACTGTCAGGTAGTCATGGTCCTCTAGTCATGGGTGTGGGGGATTGGGGGGGGGGGGGGGGGGGCTCACAAGTGAAATAGCCTAGGACCTCTCTTCATCTAAATCCTGCCCTGACTGTGGTGTATCTTTTCTGTCTGACCATGCTGCAGACCATTTCTGCTTGGAAATGCAGCACATCTTGAATCCTAAACTCTAAGCCGCATAGAGGGTAACGTATCAATCGAGTGATGTTTATCTTCACTTTAATGCTTTCTGTCTCTTGCATCACCTGGAAAAGTTTCACTTTATGGTGTGGTGAGCTTGTGGTGAACAGAAGGGGTGTAACGTAAAAGATAAAAAGGGTGATTTAAAAAGAAAGGTTCACATCATGGGATGATGAGCACATGGACAAGTGGTTCAGATATAAACACACTGTAATACCTACAGTTTCCAAGAGACTGCTGGCGACAGAAATCTGCAACAGCTGCTTCAGTTACGGTAGACAGTCTTCAACCTTGGATGCAACTCAGCTAAACTGCTTCCTTTACTTGTGTTACTCTGATCTGGGGTTAAGGAGTAATTGTGCAATATGAGTGTCATGCAATGTGCTTCATTGATGTTTCTTAGTTGTATATCTGGCATTGTGTGCGAGCATTAAGTTGGGAGCCTTGTGACTTGTGAAAAAAAACTGAGAGTGTGGTGAATTGTATAAATATCAGATATGATTCATGATCAGACAAGGGTTTGTGATTAGGAGGTTAGCATTGGCAGTCTGGTGCCTGAGGCTAAAGGTACCTTTGGTCAATTAGTTGGTAGAAGTTGCATACAATGGCTTTATTTAATGAACAAGAATGACCTTTTTGCACTCCACATCCGACTCTTCAGAAGTTGCACTGGCTGGCCCAGCCATCTCTCCCACCCCAATGAATGTCTCACCAGGATATATTTTGATCTTGTGCATGAAAATATAGGATAACTCTCATCATTTTTAGTCTACCAGTGCTGCTGTGTTCCTGAAACTTCAATTCCACACTTAAATTATCACCCAAAGGCAATAGCTACATCTCCTTGGGCATGCAGGCTGGCTTTAGCGGATCCTGATCATTCATGAAAGTGGTTTTCGACCTGAAGCAGTAGACTGCTCAACAGCTTACTTAGTTTAGATGGCACATAACCTTGTAAATAAGTGAACAGCATGAATTTGTTGTTCTGCCTATATCTGATTTTATCAAATGGAAATGTTCTGGTGCAAGTTTTTATTGTCTATTTGATTGAGCATCTGTCATCCATTGCGGCATGGTGGCGCAGTGGTAGAGTTGGGCGAAGCTGTCCCACTTGGGCGTCCTAATTGGCGAGTTTAGAAGAGTTTGAAAAAATGACATGTTGAAGACCATGTAGAAGACCTCCTTCGATTACGTTGAAGACCAGCTTCGACTAGCTATGACTAACTTCTGGAAAATTGGACACCGAATAGTGGAGAGTGAAGACGACCTCCTCCGATCTCCCTTCGACTATAATGAAGACTATCTACGACTACTTTTGCCTACCCTCGATTACCTATGACTAACATGCCGACCTACTACGACCTACTACGACTAAACCTACGAATAAAAAAAGTATCGATTTTTTTCCATGGTGGCCTTTTTTTCCATGGGCATTTTTTAACATGTTGAAAAAAACATCACAACCTAGCTGAGGCCTCGAGTACGCGGAGACCACTCTCGAGCATGAAGGAGAGTTACAAAGACCTCTTACGACCTCGTGTCGACCATACTTCGAGTATGAGCCGAGGGCAAACTCGCCAGAACTCGCGGGTTAGGTCGCCCAAGTCGGACAGGCCCATTATACAGTATCAGAGACCCAGGTTTGATTCAAGCTACGGGTACTGTCTGTACGTTCTCTGAACTCATCTCCTGCGTGGGTTTTCTACGGGATCTTCGGTTTCATCCCGCTCTCCAAAGACACATTTGTAGACTAATTGGCTCGGTAAAATTGTAAATTGTCCCTAGTGTGTGTAAGTAGTGTTTTGGGGATCACTGGTCAGCGTGGACTTGGTGGGCCTGTTTTCACACCGTATCTCTAAACTAAACTAAAATCTTTCGGTGTTGTGCATCAATTAGCTTTGTGTGATGAACTTATGATTACTATTTAAAAAATATATTTGCATACAGGTCATTTATTGAGCATCTGAATACAGCATTAAGTGATAACCAAGTGTAATAATTTAAATATCAGCTGAGCACTGATCTAAAATACACTGGATATTGGGGCACCATTTTTTTTTAAACTGGAGGATCGTGAGGATTTTGGATAGATGGAGACAAGACAAAAGAGCATGATTTTAGCACTGCTGATGTCACGACTGGGTCTCCTTGAATCCGAATTAAATTATAACAATATATGCAAAATACAACGGTATAATTCTTCCTTGAGAAAGAAAAGCTATTAGAAAGTATTTTCAGGTTGAAATTCTTTAGTCTGCTCAGACAGTTTATGGAAAGTTAAGCTCAATAACTCCAGACTATATGTACAACAAAAAAGCTTGAAGATTACATGTGATTGTTTATAGTGTGGGACTCACTAGTTCTGGCAATAATGTATGCATGACCTCAAATAACTCAATAACAAATATAGTACTGTGCTGATCAAAACCCTCTACATCATACCATTTGTGGAAGGCTCCTTTTGTGAAGTGCAGAAAACAATTTGCATACCATAATTGCCATTGGCAAATAGACTCCACATACCCATCAACTACACACTTGCTCCCAATGGAATTGGAATAAGCTCCAGGAGCCGAGTCTTTTTTTCTGGAATTTTAGGCATTTTCCATGTTCTGTGAAACTGTCTGTTGATGATTTAAGGGTGAGCAAATATCTTGAATTGATCATTCACAACAATCATACAATGGGTGTGGTGATTCCATCACCTTAAACTGGTAGGTCAAATGTTAACGAGCAGGATGTCGCAATATAACAGGGCGAGGCTAGTAATTAGTTGCACTTGAGTAGCTTCCACCCTTCTTCGAGAGTTTACATGTATAATTGGTCCGAGTGATGGTCCGGGCTACATCCACAACCCTCGGCTATTTTTTAGTCTTTGGCAAAGCTGTTCCCAAAACAAACTTTGATGCAACCCAACAGTTTGGTTTCTATGGTGCATCTGTAGAAGTTTATGAGTCATTGAAAACATACTGAATTTCCTAATTTTCCTGAAGAATTAGAGGTATTGGTGTGCCGTGTTGGCTGTCATTTTGCGACAGATCATTGGTAATATTTACTCCAAGGATCTTGATGGTCTCAACAATTTCAGCACCATTGATGTTGATTGGGGCGTGTGCACCCCCATGTTTCCTGAAGTCAATAACTAGCTCCTTTGTCTTGCTGACATTTAAGGAGAGGTTGTTGTTCAGGCACTGTGTTATTCTCCATAAGCTTCCTGTGCTCTATCTTGTCATTGCTCATGATATGGTCCACCACAGTGGTGTTACCTGCAAACTTGTAGATGGAGTTGGAGCTGGATTTGGCCGCACAGTCATGGGTGCATAGGGGGTGTATTGGGGAACTGAGATCGGATCCTTGCACCAGCGTTGAGAATTATTGTGGAGGATGTTTTGTCAGCTATCCTAACTGATTGTGGTCTGTAGGTTAGAACATAGAGGATGCAGAAGCAGAAGGGATGCTGTCTCCTACGTTTAGAGATGAATTTGGGTGGAGTTATGGTGTTGACGGCATCTACCATTCCTTTTGCTATTTTTTTTGTTCCCCACCTTTAACATCTTGATTGCTAGTATTTGATCATGGAAGTAATGTATTTATCCTTCTACCTTTGCTTCTGCCATCTTGTATAACCTGGTTATGGGGATGGTGCGAGGTGCAGCGGCAGAATTGCTGCCATACCGCACCAGTGACCCGGGTTCACTCCTAACTATGAGTGAAGTATAACTGAGTTTGTACCTTCTCCCTGTGACCAAATGGGCTTTCTCCAGGTGCTCTGGTTTCCTTCCACACGACAAACACGTATCGGTTTATAGGTTAATTGCCTGCAATAAACAAAAATTGTAAAGTTTCCCTAGTGTGCAGGATAGTGCTGGTGTACCGGGTGATCGCTGGTCAGCATATTCCACGTTAGCCAAATGGCCCATTCTAAAAGTCTTAAAAAAAAGGTTACCAGTCAGCATTTTATTGGTATTGTACTAAAGCAAGATTTTACTTTGGAGTCACGTGAGTGACCACGTGTAGAAGCCCGCCAGCCCGCATGTGCACCAATACGCCTAACGCATGGCGCATGACTGGCTGGGAGGAGCGTCGCACCTCCAGCGGTAAGTTTCAAAAGCCTGCAGGTAAGTTGTAAACTTATTCTCTGGTTGTATTTTTGGTTGGGGGAAAATCTCTTTTACAGAGTTTTCTGTGGATAAGAATGTCCAGGGTGAAATCCAGATGGGCCGTGGCGAAACCGGCTACGGAGGACCGCGGGAGTGCGGGTAGCTGGCGGACGTCGGGTTCGCCACCCGAGTCGCTAACAGTGCGGTCAGTGACTTCAGACTTTGGCAACCCCGAAAGGGGGTAAAGCCAAACGGAGTCTGAGAGGTCTGTGGACTCGGCCGAGTCAGGCCAGGAAGGTTCCCCTCCGACAAACATGGGTAGCTCCAGATGGAGCACGTCATGGAGAGGATGCTCCATCATGATATGCGCCGTGAAAAGGAAACATATCAGCACAGGTCTCCTCGGGGGCCTGTGGCAGCACCTGGTCCAGGGCTGCATAATGACTCCCACTCTGAGGAGCGGAGCATACGGGGTCAGTATTGGACCGAGTCCGATTTCGGAGGTATGTCTGGGGAACATACCGGGATGCGCGACATACGTGAGGTTCAGGATGCCTGCCACAGCATCAAGGTTCGCGATACCCTCACAAACAGGGGAGCCGTTGCAGGAAGAGCTAGCTGCCAGCATAAACTACCTCACGTCACACCAATTGCAGGAACAGATGATGGTGGAAACAACCACAAAGTACCATACACCTATAAATTGTGCATCCCTGAAAGTGCCGGCAGTGAACAGCTCTATCTGGGGTTACATTGGAAGGGGCATTAATGCCCAAGAAATGGAACTCCAAAGAATTGCAGGATGCCCTGGCATTGATGTGTATGCACACTTGAAATTGAAGGCCAGCAATATCGAACCGCCGAATCTTCTGTTCGGGGAAGATCTACCCAAACAGGTAAAAAACCTGGACAGAGGTCTTTTAGGCCAAGGCCTAAACCGGCCCTAATGGAAAATGCACAATCCACGCACCCCAGCCTAACCCTCCAAACCTCGAGGGCAGAAATAGAACCCGCATCAGGAGCCTTTGTGCCTACCATAGGACCACCAGTAACCATGGAGGTAGGTGGGTCTGGTTCTTTCCGGAACATGGGGTGTGTGGACCAGTTACAAGTTTGTGGTAGATTACACTTGTTTTTGCATGAATGGCAATGGGTGACATCAGATCCATTTATACTGCACAGTATACAAGGGTTCCAAATTGAATTTCTTCCCAAATTCATTGCCACCCACACAACATACCCCAAGCTGGGCATTTGTTCATTCCAAACAAGAAGGTTTGGATATACAAGCAATAAATCACAAAAGAAAGATGGAGGATGTCGGATCATCCTTGATTTATCACAACTAACTCTTATGTGCAGAAAAGACATTTCAAAATGGAAAACTTTGTTACTGCCAAACAACTGATTTCCAAAGGATGCTTTATGGCATGCATCGATCTCAAAGATGCATACTATTTGGTGCCCATTCACAGGGATCACCGGAGATATTTGAAATTTAGCTGGATGGGGCAACTGTGGC
Organism: Raja brachyura; assembly: GCA_963514005.1. Next base: position 16,983,383 of record OY740788.1, read on the forward strand.
AGTTTAAAGCGTTGCCTATGGGTCAACGTCAGCCCAGGTTATTTACCAAGTTATTAAAGCCGGTGCTTAGGCCGCTTAGAGCTCAAAAACACATTGTTATGACATATTTGGATGATTTTCTCATCATAGGAAAAACACTGAAACTGTCTAAATTAGCTGTTTTCAGCCACAAAACTCATATTTAAGACCTAGAGTCATTAGATATTTGGGGTTTTCCATTAACTCTATTAATATGTCTGTGACTCTGCCTTGGGGCAAGAGATTAGAATCAATAGAAGCCTGTAACAGCCTTTTGTTATGACACAGCCATCTATTCAACAGGTGACTATTCTAATTGGCAAATTAGTGGCTGTTTTTTCTGGCTGCACAATTTGGTCCTTTGCATTATCAGAATTTACAACGTGCACAGGAGCATGCACTCAAATACCATTTAGGTCATTTTAACAGACCTATGCTATTACCAGCTGAAGCTATATCAGAATTACAATGGTGGACGACCAATATTCGGCATTTCTCCAGTAACATTTTGGTCAGTAAAACTCCAGTTATATTACTAACTGATGCTAGTGCTTAAGGATGAAGAGCTACTTATACCATCCCTAGTTGCAGTGGCAGATGGGATGTGCATGAGTTATCAAATTCTTCAGCTACATGGTATCAACTACCTGGAGATGCTGGGGGCATTTTATTGGTTAAAATCTTATTGTGGGAATATGCATACTCTGCATGTTCTAACTACAGATTGATAACACTACGGCGGTGGCATATATTAATCACATGGGTGGAATCAAGTCAGTATCCTGTGATAATTTAGCTAACCTTATTTGGCACTGGTGTATGGTGAAAAGCATTTGGATTTCAGCTACCTACTTGCCGGGTAGGTTTAACATGGTGGTGGACACCAGGTCACGCAAACTCAATGACAATGCAGAATGGATGTTGGATCACAAAAGTATTTAACTGCATTGTTTGCTCGGTATGGAACACCGGAGGGGCAGTGGCGATGGATGCATTCTCGCTACACTGGGGAGGAATGTGCTTTTATGCCTTTCCACCAATTTGCCTCATCAGTCGGGTCTTGCAAAAAATCCAGCAAGATTCCGCTTCAGGCATTTTGATAGTGCCTGACTGGTCTACGCAGCCATGGTTCCCGCTGATGTTGGGAATGATAATAGAACCTTATATGGTTATTTCAAAAACACAGAAATGTGCTGGTTCATCCCGAGACTCGGGAAGCCCACCCTCTGCATAATAGAATCGATTTAGTGATTTGAAGACTCTAAAAACACTTGTCCTGAGGCTCGGACTGTCAGATTGAACCATGGACGTGATCACTGCAGCTTGCAGAGATAGCATCAAGAAGCAGTACATTTCCTACATCAGGAGATGGGAAGTGTTTTGTTTAAATTCTAATATAATGTATAAATACGGCACGAATAATTGACATTTTGGAGTTTCTTTCAAAATTATTCTTTGACAAAGATTAAGATATAGTGCCATTGACTGTGCCAAAAGTGCCTTGTCAGCATATTGGCTGCTGGGATTGGGACACCACTCTGTCGGGTCTCACCCTCTGATATCCAGATTTATCGAGGGTATCTTTAATACAAACCGTCCCAGGCCCAGGTACACGGAACATGGGATGTTAACATTGTGTTAACACTACTTCGCCAGTGGGCTCCAGCTACATCCTTATCGTTGGCCTGGCTCACGTATAAGGTAGTTATGCTCATGGCGCTAGTTTCAGCACAACGCTCCCAGTCGTTGCATAAGCTACGGCTGGACAGAATGGTTATATCTAACTACAAAATAACGTTCTATGTAATGAGCTAATTAAACATAGCAGACCGGGGGTGTTCGGTCTAAAGCTGGAATTCTGGCATATCCTATGGACCATAGATTGTGTGTTGTCACACATATTCATCAATATTTTAAGTCTACAAAGAACCTTAGAGGCACTGAGCTGGCAATGTTCATTAGCCACACAAAACCACACAAGAGGGTTTCAGTACAGACCATCTCCAGATGGTTAAGACATGTATTGGCTTGTGCAGGAGTGAACTCTGATGTTTTTAAATCTCATTCTATCAGGGCTGCAACAACATCAGCAGCGAGGTTCATGGGGGTTCCGCTGGACCGCATCCTAGCGACAGCAGGATGGTCGAATGAGCAGACTTTCCAAACCTTTTATAATAAACTGATTGCCAGGCCGGGTCCGTTTGCTAACTCAATTTTAAGTTCTGTTCAATAATTTCCTTTCCCGGATGTAGAGATCGCTATTATTATTATCATTTGCATCAGCATGTTTTAAATCTATCTCATGTCTGAATGTGTTATCTTTTCAATGCAGTGTGTGGCATGGACTCGTGTTCGCGGCATGAAATCATAGAGCTTTGAAATCTTCACGTAGTCACTCACGTGACTCCAAAGTAAAATAGGAAGATTAAACGAGAACTTACCAGTTTGAAGTTTGATCTTTATTTTATGAGGCGATATGATGAGGGATTACATGCCCTCCACTCCCAAACCTTCTCAAAAAAGTCAGCTGGTAGTTCTACTTTCTCGAATCTTCCTATAATCAGTTTAGCAATTGATTTCACACTGCTGCTTTGAAGGTTGATGCGCATGCGGGCTGGCGGGCTTCTTCACGTAATCCCTCATTGTAACTCCTCATAAAATAAAGATCAAACTTCAAACTGGTAATTTCTCATTTAATCTTCCTATTATGGCAGGTAGATTTTTCCCTCAGGATGCTGCATGCTTCCCTCTCTGCAGGGCCTAAGGCAGGTTTTCTCTGCTGTCATTAGCAGGCAGCCAGAAGTTAAAATCTTTCCTATCAGGTAACAATAGAAAACATAAATAAGGAAAATATAAACAAATTGGCCGGAGAAACCTGAAGCACATGGAAACACATATTAAAATGGTGCTAGTAGGAACTCGCCCCGTTTTCTTGTAGAGCCCGCATGGAATAGCGAACATAATCACAGTTTCGGATGCCAACATTGTGAATTCAGAGATTTTTAGCACATTTACACACAAAAAACAAATCTAATTGTTTTAGATGTCCAGAAGGAGCACACTTTTGGCTGCACCATCTCCAATGTGGCAGAAGCTCTTCAACATTGGTTGCATCATTGGTTCCAGTGGCAGTCCTAAATTGGTTTGCCCTCTGGGAATGAGGATGTGGAAGTGGAGCTGGACCTCCAAAGGTGTAGGAAGGAACTGCGGATGCTGGTTGAAACCGAAGATAGAAACAAACTGCTGGGGTAACTCAGCGGGACAGGCAGCATCTCTGGAGATAAGGAATGGGTAACGTTTCTGGTTGAAACCCTTCTTCTTCAGAATTAGACCTCCAAAGGGATCATTGAAATGGTTAATGGTCATGATTCTTCACCACTACAAAAACAGAAGGCTATACTGCTAACATTGGACATATGTTGGGGAGGAATCTATGTTGGTTGTCAGTGACAGTCTCCTGACAGCAGCTCAGGCAAAAAGCAGCCACTTCAACTTACATTCAAGCATACCCTCGAGTCTCTGTCATCAAGGCTTTATTTTCCAGATCAAAAACCATATGAATGGTTTCTGAAGCGTGCATGAGTGCTTCACTGTAAAAGTGTGCTGCATATTGATTAATGTCACAACTGTGCACCCAGCAGCCTTTGTACGGAAACACATCATGTGCATGAAAAATTATAGAAGATTGAGTTTTTCATCTTAGTTTCAGCTTAAATTATATCATACAACACATTTAAAAAATGGGTGCCACGTTGATTTTCTAGACGTGTATTTGTTTCTTTATCCTTCAATATCTATGATTACAAAATGAAACTTGCAGGGCCTAGGTTTTAATTTATTGAACATTCTGAAATCCATAGTTTAATTCTAAAAGTGGGTTAGGTTTGAAAACCTCCTTAAAACTTAGGGAATTTTAATGTAATGCAGGGCTTTTTGGAGATCTGGAAAGTTTTGTGGAATTTGTATGACTTTTTCTTTAATTACTGGCTGTCAATTACATTCCAATGCCGAATGTGACAGAGAAAAGCCAGCCAGTGCAATTCTTGATGGGAGGCAGCCAATAAACCTGGTCTGGTTTCTTTTGCTGCACTCAGTAAACTATGGTGTCAAGATAGTGTCTGACAATTCTGTTTATGGTGCATAGGACAGAGGCCAGGGGTAGAATATTTATTAGAATATTGAGTTTAAAATCTGCAAGCTTTCTCTGTAATGCTTAATCCCCCTGCATTCTTTACCGTTCAGGAACCATGTTGTGGCCCCAATAATATAAAGCAGGTGTGTTGAATGAACCATGGAATGCATTGTGAGCTTGTCTGAAAGATTGTTATCTGCACCGGACCAAGACGACTTCAGTGCTCTGCAACCTATTGCAGGAGCAACTCTATTTATTGCAATTAAAACATTCTATTGTAATTGAAATCTTTTCCTCCTTGCATATGGCGTGCACAGCCTAAAGTTGTCGGACAACTTTTTCTATTTGATCTTATTTGATTGTGCACGCCGGGTTGATTGCATTCGTCGAAACAGGGCGGACCACGCGAAGGTTGCAATCTTCCACCCCAATTGAAATCAATGGACCATGTGCACTTCCACTGAATCCAAACGTTCCATGATGCTTTTAGTACGAGAGAGATTATTCTTCAGCTGGGATTGTGCAAATCGATCCGTTTAATGATGACTGTAGTAAAATTAATTACATGTTTACTGTACAACTATAAATTTAATAACAAATTAAAAATCATATATTTCTTCCAATAGTAAAACTTGTTTTATTTGAGGATGTTGGTTATTATTGGTTATTAGGTTGTCCTGCAATAGCTGAGAATTGACACAACGCTGCTAAATTAAACCTATTTATTGTAAGTAACTTGCGAGTTTCTGCATATTTAACGAACCTTCAAAATATTAACTCTAGTTCATTATAGTTCCCAAGAATGTCTAATGAAGACTAAGAGTTGAATGCTTCAAGATTAAGAAATGGGCCTCCACTAGTTGCTAATTTTTCAGAGTTAAAGTAATTGGTGGTGGCATTTGAGAGAAGATGAGGTGGTGTGAACTTGCTTTCTAAAGTGGTTGAAACCCCGACAATATTTAAAATTTGTTTGGATATGTGTTTGAATAACTGCTTTGCTGGGCTGTGAATCGATTACTGGAAGATGGGAATAAGTTGTATAGCTCTTTGACTAACAAAGATACTGGGCTGAACTCCTCTCCAGTGCCATACATATTTTATAATGTTGTTATTTATCAGTCTATACTATGCAGGCACACCCCTATGCAGGCTACTTGTGTAAACACGCACTTATGTAAACAATCCTTTAAGCCCACTGATACCCATGTGGTCTCCGTGTCAGAGTACCCTCCTGGTTTCCGCATTGGAGCTTCCCCTGTGGTCTCCGTGTCAGATTTCCCCTGTGGTCTCTGGGTCGGAATTCTCCCATGGTTCCTTGGCGGAGCTCCCCCTGTGGTGCCCTCATCAGAGCTCCCCCATGGTCCTCACATTGGAGCTCCCTCATGGTCCCCACATCAGAGCTCCCCCATGGTCCCCACATCGGAGCTCCCCCATGGTCCCCACGTCGGAGTTACCCCATGGTCCGCACGTCGGAGTTACCCCATGGTCCGTACGTCGGAGCTCCCCCGTGGTCCCCACATTGGAGCTCCACCCATGGTCCCCACATCAGAGCTTCCCCGTTTGAAGTTTGATCTTTAGTATATGAGGAGTTACGATGAGCGATTACGTGAAGAAGGCCGTCAACCCGCATGCGCTTCAATCTTCAAAGCAGCGGTGTGAAATCACAGATAACAGTTGTTGAACTAACATAGTAAGATTATAGATGACTAGAACTACCGGATGATCTTTATGATATGAGGGTGAGAGCGGTGGGCACGTAATCACTCATCGTAACACCCCATAAAATAAAGATCAAACTTCAAACTGGTAAGTTCTCGTTTAATCTTACTATTTTACTTCGGAGTCACGTGAGTGACTACGTGAAGACCTTGAAGCTCTGTGATTTCATGCCGGATACGAGTCCAGGCATCATACAGTGCATCAATTGACCATGGATGAGTGAAAAAGATTAATGCATTCAGCCATGATATAGTTTGCTAAAAATGCGGATGCTTTAATCATCAAGGAAAAATAATAGTGACCCCTCCCATCGCGGGGAAAAATATGAAACAAAACATAAATGGAATTTGGCAATTACCCCCGGTCTGGCAATGGGTTATTATAAAATATTTGAAAGTTCGTTCGTTTGACCATCCTGCAGCTGCTAATATGTGGTCCAGTGGAACGTACATGACCCTTGCTGCTAATGTAGTCGCAGCCCTAGTGGAGTGAGATAGAAAATATTAGTATCTACTCCTGCATACGCCAAAACCCGTTTGACCACCTAGAGATGGTTGGGATAGATACCTTTTATGAGGATTTTAGTAACTAACAAACATTGTTAGTGCAGAGCCTCTAAGACTCTTGGTGACCTTGACGTATTGTTGTACATGAGTGACTACAGACAACCAAAGGTCCATGGGGTATGCCATGAGAAAATAGTTTGGGACCTGACGCCCCTGGTCTGCTCTGCTTAACTCCATCATAAACATAAAATATTATATTATTAGCAGATGTAACTATCCTGTCCAGTCACAATATAAGTAGTGGCTGGACCCGTTGCGCTGAGACTAGCGCCATGAGCATAACGACTTTGTAAGTGAGTTTGACCAGGGATAGAGATGTATTTGGGCCCTATGGTGAAGCAGTTTAAGAACAATGCTAAAATCCCATATCTGCGAGTACCTGGGCCTGGGATAATTTGCATTAAAGATATATTTATAAATCTGGATATCAGAGAGTGAGACGCAACAGAGGGGGTCCCGATCGCTGTAGTAACTATGATGAGAAAGCACGTTGACACTGTTAATGGTACTATAACTTAAATAATTGTCAATGACTCATCTGAAATGAACTCTGAGACGTTAGTTATCCATGCCGTATTATATGGAACATTAGCATTAAAGCAAAACACTTCCCATCTTCTGATGAGGAAAATGTGCTGCTTTCTTGGTGCTATCCCTGAACTCTGGAGTGGGCACGGTCATAGATCGGCTTCTCAGAGACTTCAACTCTATAAACTGATTTTATCATGCAGAGGATGGTTTCCTCAGTCACGGGGTGAACCATCAAATGTTTGTGTTTAGGATCACCATATAAGGTCCTATAATCATTCCCAATATTTAGCAGGAACCATAGCTGCATCGGCCAGTCATGCATTATGACATGCCTGAGGCGAGATTTGGCTGGATTTTATGCAAGACTCGACTGATGAGGCAAAATGGAGGAACGACATAAAGAACATTCCTCCTCAGATTAGCGAGAAAACATCTATTGCCACTGTGCCACATATTTTTGCAACTGATGATTGAGCCTGGATGCAAACATATTGATATTTGGTGTTCCAGCGAACCACAATGTCATTAAATACGTTGTGATACAACATCCATACTGTGTTGTCATAGATTTTTACGTGATGAGACACCATCGTCAAATGAGGTTAGGTAAATTATCACAGGACATTTAACTTGACTGCACCCATGTGATTAACATATGCCACCACCATAGTGTATCAACTTGGAGTTGAGCATGCAGATTATGGATATTTGCACAAACTTTCAACCCATAGAATACACCTAGTGTCTTATAGGTAGTTGATACCATATAACTGAAAATAGTTAACTCATGCAAAACCCATCTGCCTCCGTAACTAGAGATGGTATTCACATTTTTTTCATCTTTTAGTACCAATATCAGTTTGTAATATAATTGAAGAGTCACTGAGCAAAAGTACAGGAGCATTGTTGAATATAGTTCATCCACCATTGTGACTTTGATAGCTTCAGCTGGTAATAGGATATGTCATGATGTTAATAACAACCTATATGGCACTGAAAATTCTCCATATTTCCTTTGTCCGTTATAGGTCCTGATAATGCAAAGGCCCAAATGTACAGCTGAAATACAGCTGCTATATTGCCAATTACACTTGATGATTCGAAGACTGCTTAATAACAAGGTTGTTACAGGCTTCTATTGATTCCAATCTCTTGCCGCAGGGCGGAGTCACAGATAAATTTATAGTTAAAGGTAAACCCGAATAATGAATAACTGTAGTTGGTATCAACTTAAATTAACTGGATGGATGAGGAACTTCAATTTATCAAATATAGTTGCTGCTGAAACAGTTGATTTTAGCAACACAGCCTTTAGAATATCATCCAGATAAGCCATAACAAGTGTTTTTGAGCGCTGAGCAGTCCCAGCACCGGTTTACTAATTTGGTAGATGACCTGGGAGCTGAAGTAGCCCATTTGCAATGCATTAACTGTCATCATTGCCCCATCCAGATAAATTCCAAATGTCTACTAGTATCCCTTTGACTGGGACCAGAATAGAATTCATCTTCGAAATTGATGCATGTCATAAAGATCCCAAGGAAATAAGTTTGTTAGTCAGGAACGAAGTTCCATACTGCAAATCTATGTTGTACCTGCAAGTTAAATGAAGTATAAACCAACATTCTCCCTCTTTCACAATGAACAGGCCACGCCTGCCACAATTCCGTGCCTGCCTTGAATGACAACTCTGGCCAGATTCCACTAGCCTGTCTCGAAAGGTGATCCTGGACATAATACTGAGCCTGCCTCGAAAAGACAACTCTGGCCGTAATATCTGAGCCTGCCTCGAAAGACAACTCTCACATGTTATCAATGAATCTGAATCATATCATTGTAATTTGTACAGAAAACAAGCGTAAATATTACCAACTTGTAAATGGTCCACATACGGCATGTTTTGGAAGAACCAGACCCACCTACTTCCATGGCTACCGGTGGTCTTATGGTAAACCCAAAGGCCCCTGATGTGGGTTCTATTCCCGTCCTTGATTGAAGAGTAGGACTGGTCAGGTGTGTGGTTTCCATATTTCCTGAGACCAGCTTGGACCTTGGCCAGCTTTCAAGCTTCAGCTTCAGTAAACTGCTTACTGCCAATGAGGCATGGGGTGTGTTGTTGCTGAAAGGAGGAAGCTTTGTTTGTCGCCTTGATTAGTCCGACAGCTTTTGCTTCCTCATCCAGGTATACCTGTTGGATAAGTCTTACCTGAAGAGAAGTTTCGGCGGCTGGTTTCTTTCCTCCAACGTCACCCCTGATAGCACTGTTCACTGCCGGCCATGAGGGGAACTCTGGCCCCTTCCGGGTTTTCTGCCCACGGCAGTAACCCTTTTGTTTGGGAGAAGTAACCTGGAGACATACGCATGTGCTCCAGTATGTTCCATGGACATACTTTGGATTTGATACTGTGTTACATACTGACCACTCGCAGTCCCCTCCACAGAGAGGGAAATTCATAGACAGCCCTGAAAACAGGTGCTGCCACAGGCCCCTGAGGATACCTGCGCTGACATGGTCCTTCCAGCGGACATATATCAGGTTTTGTGCTCTGGGTCAGACTGAAACTGACCCTGAATGCTCCCCTCCTCAGAGAGGGAGACATTGTGCAGCCCTGAAACAGATGCCGCTGCCTGCGGGTTCTCCATAATACCCGGGCTGATAACTCCCTCCTTTGGAGTATATCATTGTGGGCTTGAACGTTTAAAGACATTACCCGTGAAGGAGGGGATCCTCTCCATCAGGAATCCTCCTGGCCCGACTCGTTTGAGTCAACGGGCCTCTTCCCTACGCTCCCCTCCGCAGAGAGGGAGATATAATTTAGTGGCTAACCCTCCAAACGGGGTTGCCTAGGTGCTACCGGCACCAGTTTGAAGTCGCTGGCTCCACCACCAGCGACTCGAAAGGCAAATTCGACCGCTGCCCACTACTCGCACTTCCGCGGTCTCCGTAGCGGGTTCCCCGCGGTCCGTTTCCGGGATTCCCCGAGGTCATGACCGGTATTCCCTATAGTCCGTGACTGGGGTTCCCTGCGGTCCATAAAGGTTCCCATTAGCCCGTCCGGACTATGCCCCGAATCCAGCAGGCAAACTTTGTAAAGAGCTTCCTGCAATAAAAAAAACAACCCTAGAAATAAGTTTAAAACTTACCTTGTAGGTTTAAACTTACCGCTGGCAGGCGCAGCCGTTGTCCGGCCAGACAGCCGTTGTGCAATGCGCCAGACGTATTGACGCACATGCGGGTTGACGGCCTTCTTCGCGTAGTCACTCGCGTGACTCCGAAGTAAAATAAACATAAAGTCTGAAGAAGGGTCTCGACCTGAAATGTCACCCATTCCTTCTCTCCAGAGATGCTGCCTGTCCCACTGAGTTATTCCAGCATTGTGTGCGTATCTAAGGCATAAACCAATGTGCATATACCACTTACTTCTTTCAAAGAAAAAATAATAAACATGTATAAATTAAGGATTTAGTGAAGGAGCCTCCAAACTATATATTTGAGCCGTAGGAAAAATAAGGAAATGTCTCACACACACACACACACATTGACACACACACTCACGCACACACGCACACGCACACACACACTGACATGCATGCACTGACACACACTGACACGCACGCACTGACACACACTGACACGCACGCACTGACACACACACAGAAACGCACACGCGGACTCACACATACTAAATCACACACAGACACAGACCCGTGCACTGACACGCACGCACACTGACTCGCACTCACGCACACACACGCTGACATGCACGCACTGACACACACACATAGAAACACACACGCAGACTCCCACATACTAAATCACACACAAACACAAACCCACAAACTCACACACACATACACACACACACACACACACACACACACACACACACACACACACACACACACACACACACACACACACACACACACACACACACAGGCTCTCTCACACTCTCTATCTCTATCTCTCTCTCCCTCTCCCTCTCACACACGCACTGAGATCACCCTGCGTTAGAATAGCTGCCTCACAGCGCCAGAGACCCGGGTTCCATCCTGACTACGAGTGCCGTCTGTACGGAGTTTGTACCTGTGTGGGTTTTCTCCTACACCACGTTTGCAGGTTAATTGAATTTGTCCCGAGTGTGTGTCAGATAGTGCTAGTGCGTACGGGCATCGCTTCGATGGGCTGATTGATTTCCGCGCGATATCTCTAAAGCTGTGCTACCACAGAAGCCGCTAAACAGCCCGCCACACAGAACGTGTTAAGAGCTTGTTGCAGGCTGGATAAAATCTCGTGGAGGGCTGGATGTGGCGGCGGGCAATAGTTTGATAATAAAATCAAATAAAATGTGCCTTGAAGATCCTTATTCAGATCCAGGGTAGCTTCTTGTCCCCACAATGACTTGTGAGCACAATCTTCAAGGCACATTTGTGGATGGATATTGTCTCCATTGGTCAAAGGAAGATTTGGCCACGGGTAGCATGAGAGAAGCCTGCCTTGTCTTCCTATTAGCTTTGGGAAGCTGTTGCACACCAGCAGCCATGTGATCCTGGCAGAAATCTAATCTGAATCCTGTGGCAAGGGGACACTAAGATGATTAGAGATTTGTTCTCTATTGCCGTTTTCATCTACCATCATATTTCACTCAGAAATTAACCCTCTTCATCCGTTTGTTTTCCTGTCCAGATCAGAGTTGAATAGCTCTCTGGAATCGTCGCTGGATTGTTGGAGTCCAAACAGCACTATGCTCTGCTTCATTGATAAATAGAAACTTTTCTGCAACATATTGGCTCAAATCAAGAGAGCAATAATATTATCTTTCTTCAGTGGTGCACCTGTACATCAGGATAGGTCGTGTTCAATTGCTGCTACTTGAATCTAAATCCTTCCAATTCATAAGATGTGTCAAGTAGACACTATGGCCAGTGACATGGCAATTGAAGATGTTTAAACACCACAATGATTGATGTTCCTAGAGGTTTAATTGCAGAGATATACTTCACTGTAATCACTACAAGCGAAGAACTTGAACAAATGCTCATTTCAGTAAATTTTACCTTTACAATTTGATCACAATGCAAGATCATTCTGTCAGCACAAAGCGTGCAATGGCATATCTTTACAGTGAAGTTTTATCTTTAAATAGACTGAAATGATATGTGATAGAATATAAATCCTCCATACAAACATCCTCATTAGCAAGGAGATACATCTTTCAGGTCCAAGATTGAAGGACCCATTTTTCTATCTTGCCAAACTCCTTTTCTTGACATTCATCTTGCTCCTGCAGTACCAAAGGATTCAAACTCTCTTCTTACCAGATTGGTGAAGAATTTGATTCAAAGCAAGGATATTTTGGCATTTATCCCAGTGTGCCTATAGCCGACAGTCCGCTAACGGAAGCAGGATCAAATAACCATAAGATTCCTGTTTACCTGGCTGGATATATTCTATATTAACAAACTACAAATAAATAAATCAACTGCAAAAATTAGTAATATGTTGATGCCAGTGATAGTGCAGTTCATTATCAGCATGTATGAATAACAAGTTGGCTAAAGATTAAATCTTACTATATTGTATGAAAGGACAATAGTATGTGGGATAACACTTAAGTTACCAAAGGAGAATGCTTGGGTTGCAGACTGTTTTTTCTAGAAATTGAACAGGGTTAATAGTTCCATAAGGGTAACAAACTATTGCAGTCATCAATGTTCACAGACTAGACAAATGTTGAATACATTGTGCATTCTGTTCAGCTCTAACTCCAAACAAATGTAATGGTGTGCTCTATTGAATAGTTTTATTTTGACAGTTATTGAGGAAATATAATGTACAGTAATGTCCTCTATATGCTGATGCCATAACCTAACTCTAAAGTAGCAGTAAATAGGTGATGTTTAGAAACATTATTTAATGCGTGCTTTTCAATTTAGAGACTCAATGATCAAAACACTGAAATGCGAAATTGTGCTTCATTTACTTTGATATTGATTTTATTATTTGAGAAAACATCATTGTGCAGACATGGGATTAGAATGAATGTTATGTTTGAAGGGATAAATTGCTCACAATTTCCAAAACGTAGATTAACTTGTACTTTCCAGCTGCTATGGAGAATTAATTTGAAATGAAATCTATTGTGTATCGAAATAATTCTTGCATTAATCTCTCTGAAGCAAATATTGCACATTCAATTGTTTCAGAATGCAACCAAGTAGTAGTTGACCTTGTAATTAAAGCTAATTTTTATTTATTTGTGTCATAAAACTTCAAAGCCCAACGGGATGCATTGCAGATAATCTAAAAACTTTGTTACTTACAAATGTGCATTGATACATGCTCTAATCTTGATTATTATTTTGGAGTTTGTAGCATTATAAACTTGAAATTTAAAATCATTATTTTCCTGTCATAGGAATGATCATATATTGTGGTTTAGGTGGAAACGTGACCCCTTGCTTTTGATTTGAGCTTCGAATATATTAAAATAATGTTATTTTTGATTGGGAAAGGTGATTTTAAGTAAATGGAAGCTATGTTTGCTTTGATTTTTCTTTGCTTATAGTTAACAATGTGCTTCAAAATGTGCGTTTTGAGCCACTGTTAAAATAGGCCATTAATTGTAAATGAGAAATGTGACTATTTTGCACAAGATGTTATTAAGAACAGATTGAAACTCTGCTTGGTCCACTCAACTTCCTGGATCACTTGCCTTTTGTATTGGTTTTGCCCAATTTTATAGAGATATTAAATAGTTCTCGAAAGCAGATGATCAATTCTGGTCTAGTGGGTAAAACCTGTTACTTTCACATGTTCATCTTGCTATTGGAAATGTAATTAAGGGATACTACAATTTCAACTTGAATTTGAAGATTGGAGCTTGTACATTCTCCCCGTGACCTCCATGGGTTTTCCATGGGTCCCTACGGTTTGTAGGATAGCGTTAGTGTGTAGTGATTGTTGGTTACTGTGGACTCGGTGGGCCGAAGGGCCTGTTACAGCGCTGTATCTATAAACTAGACTAAGCAAAATAATGGCACAGGTTTTCATTGTTAATTTATTTTTCTCTTTTTCTCCCGTGGAAAATCCTGGTATCAAGTGAGCAAATTAATTCAACTAGAAATTAATTCATCCACAATTAATTCATCCAAGCTGCTCAGTCATGCAGCAGGTAGAGCTGTTACCTTACACCACCAGAGTTCTGGGTTAGATCCTGACCTTGGGTGCTAACTATGTGGAGTTTGCACATTCCTTCTGCAAAAATATGGGTTTCTTCTGTGTGCTCTGGTTTCCTCCCACATCCTACAGATGTGCATAATAGAATTAGGCCAAGAATTAGGTCAAGTCTACTCTACCATTCAATCATGTCTGATAAATCTCTCCCTCCTATCCCCATTCTCCTGCCTTCTCCCCAAAACGTCTGATACCCGTACTAATCAAGAACCTAGCTATCTCTGCCTTAATTATATCCACTGACTTTGCCTCCATAACCTTCTGTAGCAAAGAATTCCACAGATTCACCATACTCTGACTAAATAAATTCCTCCACATCTTCCTAAAAGGACGTCCTTTAATTCTGAGGCTATGACTATCCCACTAGTGGAAACCTCCTCTCCACATCCACTCTATCCCAGCCTTTCACTGTACTGTACATTTCAATGAGGTCTTCCCTCATTCTTCTAAACTCCAGCGAATATAGGCCCAGTGCCGTCAAATGCTCATCATATGTTAACCTACTCATTCCTGGGATTATTCTTGTGAACCTCCTTCCCACACTTTCCTCAGATATGGTGCCCAAAATTGATCACAGTATTCCAAATGCGGCCTGACCAGTGCCTTATAGAGCCTCAGCCCTCTCAAAATAATTACTAGCATAAAGCCCCTGTCCCACTGTACAAGATAATTCACGAGTTCTCCCGAGTTTTCCCCTGATTCGAACTCATAGAATGTCCGTAGTGGGTCCGTAGGAGTTCGTGGATGTCTTGTAGTTGCTCGTAATGCTAACGGCAGGTACTCGGGGAAACCCGGTAACTCGTGAAGTTTTTTCAACAGTGTGAAAAATGTCCACGAGTAAAAAAATACTTGTAATGAAAAAAATTTTTACTTTTTACTCTTAGTTACTTTGTGGGCAGACCGTAGTAGACTTGTAGATAATTTGCCGCCAAGTAAGGAAAAAATGTAAGAATTCCGGCCAATGCGCTTTTAAAATTAGTTGAAAAATGACACTGTTCACTCTTTTCAAAATCACTTGCCTTTAGTCTTTCAGACCTACAGATACTGGGGAGAAAGGGTTGTTTTCTGTCCAGTTACCATGAGTATAACTGAACAGATGCCTTAATCAGCTAATGTCAGCACCGATAAAAACTAGTCACCTGGGAGTCATGATTTGTATATATGCGTGTGTGTGAGTGTATATATATATGAGTGCGTGAGTATACTCACCTCCCGTTGCACCTCCGGTTTCTGGATTCTCTCCCCATATAGAAAAGAATCAACTCCTTTATTCCTATATGAGTGTGTGCCTATGAGTGTGTGTCTGCATCATTTTTATCATGTGATCAATTTTCCACTCGTGGCTAATCGTAGTTGGGTCAAGAGTACCTCGGGAGAGGAACGTAGGAGAGTGTAAACATAGAAACATAGAAAATAGGTGCCGGAGGAGGCCATTCGGCCCTTCGAGCCAGCACCGCCATTCATTGCGATCATGGCAGATCGTCCCCAATCAATAACCCGTGCCTGCCTTCTCCCCATATCCCTTAATTCCACTAGCCCCTAGACCTAAATCTAACTCAAATAGTGTAGAATGAGAAGTCAACGGAATACATAGACATACTCATAGGAGTTTGTAGGAGTTTGTGAACACACTCGTGGAAGGCCATGGAGTTTGTAGAATACCACGAGTTTGATTTTTTTTAAACTCAGGAGAGCTCTTGGGTAAACTCGTATCGTGGGACAGGGCCTTTCCATTTGCTTTCTTTACTGATTCGACTTGCAGATTAACTTTTTAGGAATCCTGCACCAGCACTCCCAAGTCCCTTTGCACCTCCGGTTTCTGGATTCTCTCCCCATTTAGAAAATAATCTACACCTTTATTCCTACTACCAAAATGCATGACTCCACGCTTGGCTACACCTTTTTCCATCTGCCACGTCTTTGCCCACTCTCCCAACCTATCCAAGTCCTTCTGCAGAGTCTCTGCTTTCTCTACACTACCTAATTTCGTATCATCCCCAAAGTTGACCACAGAGCCTTCAAACCCCTCACCCAAATCATTAATATACATGTTTGCAGGTTTGATTGGCCTCTTAATCAAACATTCATCTAATTTGTAGGATAATGCCTATCTCCTTCGCTCCTTAGATGCTGCTGCACCCGCTGAGTTTCTCCAGCCTTTTGGGTACCCTCTAATTTGTAGGGTTTGGATGAGAAAGTGGTGTGAATGGGTGATCATGTTCGGTGTGAACTCAGTGGGCTGTGGGCCCTGCATCTCTAAACTAAAAAAAACTTTATTTCTATCATTTCCAATAATTTCAAGGGGTCCAATTTCCTTCAATTCTATGAAATGAATAGCACACAGAAAAAAAATTGAATATCTCCAAATTTTGCAGTGGTCTGAAAGTCTTTCAGAAAACATTACTGTCAACTTGGTATTATCTGTTTAACATTTGTACACCAATGTCCCTCAGAGATTTCATGCTGGTTATAGTTTGTGTCCAAATAGGTTTTTTGGACATGCATGTTTTTCTGTCGATCATGTCACTAGTTTGAAGAGTGAGGAGAAATGTAACAGTGAATTTCCACGTTGGCAAGAATATTTAAATTTTGCTGAAGTACAGAATACATATGGAAAGGACTCTGTTGGAAGTATGTACCATACAGTTATCCAATTTAAAGAGCGAATTTTATAAACTGAATATTTCTGTCATGAGTGTCTTATCTTACTGAAGATGGCAAGACTCTTATTAATTAAAAATGCTATAACATGATCAATTCACATACATTGTTTTATATATTACACCATCATGTTACAGTATTTACTGGAGGTAAAGTTTTGTCTTTTGTTAAGTTATGAAATGGTGCACTTACCTTAATTTTCCAGTGGCTGCAAGGAAACTGGAAAACATTCTGCTTCAGTATATTTTGAATATAGACTTAACTGAACATGTTAAAACCTTACCCTGTACCTCCAAAAGAGACAACGGATTAATGTTCCATCACTAGTTGGATTGGATCATCTTCTTTAACCGTGATAATCTTGAGAAGGGGAAAGAGCTGCAGCCAGTGGAGTTATCATTTTACCTCCAAGCTTAGAATATTCTGATGCTGCTTTGATGCTCAGAATTTTCACATGAAAGCAAGGTCGATGTTGGTCCATGTCATTGAAGAACCAGCCAGAATATTAATTGGGTAAATCAATAGTTGTGAGGCGTGATTGTGATTAGATCTAGAACTATGCCTTAACAACTTGCAAATGTATAGCATATTCCTAACAGATAAAACTGTCTCACAGTGAAATGCTGGATCATGATTCAGAATAGGGTGAAAATATATGTCTGGCTTTTCTGGTGGTAACAAAAATGGATGTTAGCATTAACTGTCCTCACACCAGGAGCATGGCAGCAGCTTTGGGACTTCTAAGGATACTGAGGAAAAATAAAGGTGTAATTCCTTTACAAATATTTAAAAATATAATGAATTTCAATGAATTTAAAAATAAAAAGCTAGGATGAAATTCTACTCTGCACAATTTGGTTGAAGTTGCGGAGGGGGGAAAAACATACTATAATAGAAAATACTTTCCTCCTTCATGCGACCACTCTGAATAAATATACGAGCATTACATTACCACTTGAGTTAGATGGAGCTCTAGGGGGAAACGGAATCAGGGAATATGAGGAGAAGGCAGGCACGGGTTACTGATTATGGATGATCAGCAATGAATGGTGGTGCTGGCTCGAAGGGCCAAATGGTCTTATCCTGCAAGTATTCTCTCTGTTTCTATTGCAAAGGAACAAAATATACAAAGTACTGGAGTACTCAACGGGTCAGGCAGCATCTCTGGAAGTCATGTTGGCATTTTTTTAACTTTTTGTTTCTCCTCAAGTCTATAATCATGGATAGACACAAAATGCTGGAGATAACTCAGCAGAACGGGTAGCATCTCTGGATAGAAGGAAGGGATGAGGTTTCGTGTTGAGACCTTTCAGGCATTAATTAAAATGAGAGTTTTAATTGAGATTCACCTACAGATAGTGGTAGGCACTGGACATTAGGCAAAATGCGACTCCGATGAGAGATGAGTGATTAACCATCTGGTTTAAGCATTTTGGTAGTCACAGCCCCTTATCAATACCTCTGAGGCATCTACCAAGATCTATCAGGTTGCTTCTTGGGCATTTAACATGGGTTCTTGAACATTAGTATTCATCCTCCAGTATGCTTCTCACCCTGCAGTCCAGGCCTTTTTTTCGTGAAGCATAAATTCATACTGTAACATGGGGACATTGTATGCTAATTATGCCTCTGTAATATATCTAATAGCTTCAGTGGATGTGCAGAAAAAATGGAGGGGCACCATTGATTTCAGAGGGCAAATTCAAGCACTGCGTTGACACATGCATTCAGCTGTGGTTTTCAAATAATTCAAATAAAACTCAATTAAGTAACACATACAAGCCTTCTAACAATACCATTTCTGGTCAATTATCTTTTATAAATTTATAATGGCTTTGGCTTTCATATTATTCATGTGCATGTTCCAATTTTTTTTTTTCTTGTAATGTTTCACAAGTTAAATAACATTTATTTTTCTTCCTGGTTTCTTTGGGAACTTATGTATTAATTGCTCCAATTAATACCAATGAAAAAACGCTACTCTCGGTTTATTCGCAATATGTACAAGTTTATTTATGGTGATAAATATCAATAGTTTATTATGAGGAAAATTGCATTATTTTATTATTTCCTCAGGCTATGGTTTCATTCCCAGAGATGTCAGGTTGAACAGTAATTTTCACCAGATACATTTAATCATGCTGTCAAGGTACATATTTTAACTCTGGTACAATTTGTCTGCAGCTTTTACATATTATCCGTCTACATTGACAACGACATACTTATCATGTATAACTCACCCCCCCCCCCCCCCCCTTAGTGACAGCTGAATACATGGAATCATAGAAGTACAGTGGAGAAATGTGGCCTTTTGGTGCTTTATGTCCATATCAACCTTTTTGCCTATCCATACTAATTCCATTTACTGTATCTGCATTAGGCCAATAACCTTTTATGCCTTGCCTATTCAAGTGCCTGTTTGAATGTCTCATGAATGGAATGATTATCTGATTCCACCACCTCCTCTGCTGTTGAGTCCCAACTATGAACCACTGTATTTCAAATAAAATCCTTCAAAACCTCCTTAAAACACTATTTGTTCACCTTAAACCTATATCCTCTTCAAACTATAGAGACAGCGTGAAAACAGGCCCTTCGGCCCACCGAATCCATGCCAGCCAGTGATCATCCCGTACACTAACACTATCCTACACCATAGGAAAGATTTACAATTTAGAGATGCCAATTAACATACAAACTTGTATGTCTTGGGAGTGTGGAAGAAAACTGGAGCACTGGGAGAAAATCCATGCGGTCACAGGGAGAATGTACAAACTCTGTACAGATAGCACCCATAGTCAGGATCAAACCCAGGTCTTTGTCAGGCAACAACTCTACCGCTACTCCCTCTTGTTTTTGATAACCTGACCACGGAAAACTGACTTATCTGCCAGACAGTATCTACTCCAACAGTGTCGCAGTGGTAAAGTTGCTGCTTTTCAGCGCTTGCAGCACTGCGGACCCAGCTTTGATCCCGACTACGGGTGCTGCCTGTACGGAGTTTGGACGTTCTCCCCGTGAACGTGTGTGTTTTCTCTGAGATCTTCAGTTTCCTCCCACACTACAGGTACAGGTTTGTAGGTTAATTGGCTTGGTGTATGTGTAAATTGTCCCTAGTGTGTATAGGATAGTGTTCATATGTGGGGATCGCTGGTCGGCGCGGTCTCGGTGGGTCGAAGGGCCTGTTTCTGCGCTGTATCTCTAAACTGAACTAAACCTCTTGTAACTTTATGTACATCTATCAGATCACCTCTTAACCTCCTTCACCAGGGAAAACATCCCCTGCTTATTCAACTGTTTAAGAACTGCAGATGCTGGAAAACTCAAAGGTAGACAAAAATGCTGGAATAACCCATCGGGATGTTGCCTCACCCACTGAGTTTCTCCAGCATTTTTGTCTGCCTATTCAACTGGTCTCCATAACTAAAGTGCCTCAATCCAGGCAGGATCTGGTTTCCACATAATACTCCAAGTGCAGTCTAATCATTGTTTTATAAAGTTGCAACATAACACCCCAAGTTCTATATTCTATGCCCTGACCAATGACGGCAGGTATGCCATATGTCTTTTTCACCACTTTTACAAAATTAAGAGAGCTATAGATATGGTAATAACCTTTCTCCATGGCAGATATGTCTAAAACCCAACGGTCCATGTTTAAGGTGAAAAGTAAGAGGTTGTGAGAAGACATGAGAACGTTTTTGTTTCTCCAAGAGTCGGTGCAGGTAGAGGAGCCAGGAGTTCTCTCAACATTTATGAAGCATCTGGATGAGCACGTGAATCATCAAGGCTATATGCCAGGTGCTGGTAAATGGGATTTATATAGATAGGAATTGAAGGTTGTCATTGACATTGTGGGACAATGGACTTGTTTCTGTGCTGTATGACTCTATGACTATATTTACTTTTGTTGCCACTTTCAAGGATCTATGGACATTAACCTCTCTTCAACACTTTCTTTAGCATCTTACAATATACTGTAAAAGTCACAACCTGATTTGACTCCCCAAAGTGCACCACCTTGCACTTGTCAAGGCTAAATTAAACTTGTCAAACTTTCGCCCAATGTTCCACCTGATCTATGTGCAGCTCTGGCCTTAGACAACCTCCCTCGCTTTCCACAGCACCACCAATTCCTTTTCAAATCCACTGGTTCTATTTCCCATGCTGGGCCTATTTCAGCCTGATCCAGACTAACTTGGTATCCCATTAGAATAAGAGAGGTGTTTCGACTGTACATCTTCTCCATTTGTAATTTGCACATGCTCATTTTTGCCTCCTTATCTACTGAACGGTGTTCCATTTACTATCCTCTAAATTTGAGTTCTTCTCAATTTTTGTTGCCTGGATCCCGATTCTGCAGCAAATCCTACCTGTTCACAATCCTTCTACCTGTCGACGAACAGCAGCACTGATTGTGAATATTTCCATTCCCATATTTAAGCCCCTCTATTGTTTTGTACCTCCCTCACTTTTTGTCCTTCCCCACGACCCACATATCTGAAAGCTACACCTCACCAGGCTCTATCATTGACAATCATGCTTTCATAGGAATGTTCTATCTTGGTTCCAAATTCTGGATTATCCTTAACGATCAATTCATTTCAGTCCCATTCCAGTGCTGCATTGTTCTATGTTCTGCAAATTTGTCGACAATACTACTGTTCACTGAATCACAGGTAGTGAAGAGTCGGAATATAAGAGGCAGATAGAACTAGCATGTATTTCAAGAGGACTAGAATATAAAAACATGTAATGCTGAGGCTTTATAAATGTCGGACCACATTTGGAGTCCTGTGAGCAGTTTTTTGGCCCCATATATGAGACGAGGAAAGATGTGCTGCTGTTGGAGAGGGTCCAGAGAGGTTTTATGACAATGAGCCCATGGATGATTGGGTTAACATGATGAGCATTTGACAGCACTGGGCCTGTACTCGCTGGAGTTTAGAAGGATGAGGTGGGATCTCATTGAAGATTACCGAATAATGAAAGGCTAGGATAGAGTGGATGTGGAGAGGATGTCTCCACCAGTGAGAGAGTCTAGGACCAGAGACCATAGTCTCAGAATAAATGGACATACTTTTAGAAAGGAGATCAGGATGGATTTCTTCAGTCAGAGGGTGGTGAATCTGTGGAATGCATTGCCACAAAAACGCTGTGGAGGCCGTCAGTGGATATTTTTGTGGAGATTGATATTGATTAGTACAGATTTCAGGGGCTGTGGGGAGAAAGCAAGAGAATGGAGTTGAGAGGGAAACATAGATCAGCCATGATTGGATGTAGTAGTAGAGTTGATGGGACGAATGGCCTAATTCTGCTACAAACTTATGAAAATGAGAATACCTTCTTGTGTGCCATATCAACAACAATAACCTCTGGCTCAATAAAATTATGAGGCACAGATAGTGTAGACAGTTAGAATCTTTGTCCTAGGATAGAAATGTCATAGACTGGAGGGCATAGTTTTAAAAGGGGGAATGTTTAAAACAGATGTGGCCCAAGATTTCTTTACACAGAGGGTCATGGGTCCCTGGAACTTGCTGTTATAGGTAGTGTGCAAGCAGATATGATCATGGCATTTAAATACTTTTGGGTAGGTACATGAATATGCGGAGACTGGAGGGATATGCCAGGTAGAGGAGATTAGCTTAACTTGGCATCATGTTCGATGCATATATTGTGTGTTGAAGAGCTTGTTTCTATGCTGTAATGTTCTATGCTATTTTCCTTTTCACTGCTTTGTGTGCCTTGTATATAATTTAGCTTTTGTGTGTTGTCTGAGTCTGTGTGCCTGTAGTGCTGCTGCAACAATTTTTGGTGTACTTGTACCTCACTGTACTTGTGCATTTGACAATAAACTGGACTTGATGACGATAGCATAGATATACACTTTATTGTATGAGCATACACCTGAACAGTAATCCAATAAATGTAATGTAATACATTTTGATAAAAAGAGAGGTGCCATTAATTTAATAAAAATTATTAAATTAATGGCACCCTAGTAAGGAATGCACAGAAATAGAAAATACTGGCTAACTGCGGATACATCTTTGAAAAGCACAGGGCATGTTGACCGAGTAATTGGGTTTCTATGATTCATAGCTAGAGGTAGGTGCTGTTTTGGCTAAGCTATTTGACTAGCCAGGGATCAGGACCATTCAACCAGAAACACGGGTTGAATACCACCATGGGGAATTTAAAATCAAATAACTAAATAAACAGGAGGTTCTCAGTAATGGTGGCCATGAAACTACTGGATTGGTATCATATCTACCTGCCCCACTAATGCCCATTAGTGAAGGAGGTTTGCTATCATTACCCAACTAGTTTATATCTGATTCCAGACTTATCTGTTGAATTGATTCTTAAGTGCCTCCTCAGTCATGTAAGGTTGAGTTTAGTTAAGACAATTAATTAATTGAAAGATTATGTTGTGCTCCAGGAAATGATGGAAATGGTTTTAATAGTTAAATTCCAAGACTATTGTATTACAAGATAACAATTACAAAACAAAATCCAGACTAAACATTTGGAGATAAAACCCATCGTTGTCAGTTAAAGAATTTAAAGTCAGATGATAAAATTAATCTGGAATTTGAAATAAAATGATCTCTGTAATTGTATGAAATTATTTGAGAGGTCTGTCCTTGCCCTTCCTGGCCTCTACTGAATGCGTCTACAAATCCAAAGCAATGTGCTTGATGTTTAACTGCCTTTTCAGAGCATAATCAAAATCACCATATTAAAATAAATACTGGAATGGGTAATGTATGACTTTCTAGTCGTGCCCCCATCTTATAAATGGATAAAACATTGATCAAAGAGCTCAGATGTTGAAGCAGAGTTCCAATATGTGGCTTGTCCAGGTAGCACACCACCCCTGTTTTAATGATTCATTACATTCATTTACACTGACGACTGCATTGGGGCTACCTCCTGCACTCATGCAGAACTCACAAACGTCATTAACTTCACTTCCAATTTCCATCCTGCACTCAAATCAACTTGGACCATCTCCAACATCACCCTTCCGTTTCTTGATCTCACTGTCTCTATTACAGGAGATAGACTATTGACGGACATCTATTATAAACCTACTGACTCCCACAGCTATTGAGACTACACTTCTTCCCACATTTAAAAGAAAATGTTTATGATCCAGAATTGCATCAATCATTGGCGTTTCAAATGGGACATACAGAATGCAATTGCAACAGAAACATGACATAAATGGATTTTATATTGATTATATCATTACAGATAAAGATCCCACTTAAGAAGGCCTCAAGTAAGTAGTTTCAATCATAATATTACACTGGTTGTAATTTTTCAGTTTATCCTATTGGAGAAGAATACGTTTTACTTATGCTCTGATTTTAAACCTAATTTGTAATTGCTTGAATTATATTTTGCATACCTGAACCATCCAGGAATCTTAAACTTTAAAGGTATGATTTGTACAAGCATAAGTGTACCTGTAAGAACTGAGCATACCATGCAGTATCAATTTTAGCACAATGTTGTATCAGATACTACAATTAGTTTAGTTACTGCCTTCATTATGTTCCATTGATAGTTTCATGGCAGCTTTTTTTTTCCTTATGCAAGTTACAACACAACTACTGCCGTGACAAAAATCACAAAATAGTTATTGTTACTCACCACAATCTTCATTCCATTAGCAACACCTCAGCAGGTGATGCAGGCCATAGATGCATGCAGAAAAATCTACGCAACAGTTAGGCATTGGCTGACAGGTAGCAAGTAACATTTGCAGCCATGAACATAAGAAGAAAAGGGTTCCATTGATATTCCATTGATATTACCTTTGCAAGGTCGTCCACCATTGACAGCCTGGGGTTCATCATTAGCCAGAAACTTAGCAGCGTCTGTACAATAATTATGAGGGCAAGTCACAGACTGATGATCAAGTGGCAAGTGACTCAATGTCTTACATCCCAAATCTTTCCACCATCTGGAAGGCATAAGTTAGGAGTGTGACTGAATACTCTCCAATTGAATCCAACTACAACGATGTCCAAGATGTTCAAATCTGCAACTCCGATGTCCTTGGCTTGTGTGAGGACATCGGAACACCCGGAAGAAACTAAGGCAGCGGATGGAAGAACTTGAGGATTCTTCTCGGACGATGTTCGGATTGAAAAAAGACTTGATGTTAGGATTGAACACACGTATCTGGCTCTGTGAGACGACCGCTCTACTCACTGTGCACATGTGTTGCATTGATCTTCTTTTGGAGGAACAGAGATCTGGGAGGATATGTGCATCGTTTCTTGAACATATTGCTGAATGGCTTCCAAATGTTGTAAGCAATGGAAACACACCATTAATTTTTTAAATACTTAAACAGTAACAAAACAGAATATTTTTTGGCGACCATGTTGGCTGGTGTTACGTGGTTTAGGAACACAGAAACTACAGACCTTGGGTTTAAGGTGAGAGGGGAAATATTTAACAGGGACCTGAGGAGTACCTATATCGCTCACATGATGGTGGGTATATGGAACAAGCTGCAGAGTGTGATATAGTGGCAGAGGCACTAAATAAATAAGTGGCAGAGGCAGGTACGTCACAGTGTTTAATAACTATTTGGATAGGTTCATGGATAGAAATTGAATAGAGGGACATGAGCCAAATACAGGAAAATAGAATCAGTGTAGATAGACACCTCCGTCGGCAAGTCGCAAGGGGGCTGTTACTGTGCTGTATGAATCTGTAACATGATTGTAGATACAACATGAGTCTACAAGGTGAACTATTGTGACATTAATTTCCTCTCTACAATCCGACACAACATTTTACATTTTTTTATCATGCTGGCTGTATTACATTAAGTAGAAGTTCATAAATCACAAATTGCACAGTTTTTGAGCTATTTCCATTGGCAGTGATTCTGTCATGTTCGTTGATTTTTTTTGCATTTTTAGTAAAAAAAAGTTTGCATTATCATCTGTTCAGAAGAATATTAGAATGACAGTATAATCCAGAATTTGCAGTCAATGATGAATTGTCGTTACAACCTGTTGGAGGGAAATCATAGTAGTAAGAGTCTTTGTTGCACAGATTATATCTGTGCAACAAACAGGGATCTGTGGAGAATAGTGGCATGCCGCAAGGCTCAGTGTCGGGAACCCAGTTTTTTGCAATATAAATGATTTAGACAAGGGAATTAAATGTAACATCTCCAAGTTTACAAATGACACAAACCTGGGTGGCTTGGACAGGCTCGATGCAGGAAAAATGTTCCTGATGTTAGGGGAGCCCTGAACCAGGGATCACAGTTTAAGAATAAGGGGTAGGCCATTTAGGACTGAGATGAGGAAAAAGAGATGATGAGATGAGGTGAGGAGTTCCCCGCTCCAGAGTCTCTGTTGCACAGATGATACGGTCAGGGATATGTCGATCGGAATTACTACCATTCAGTAACAAGGTCATCAAATTGGCGGAGAAGCCATTCACAAAGAGGTCACAATCAAGAAACCTGCTAGCCATTTTGATTAACATTATAAACATATCATAGTTCTAAATAAAGATTGGAATATGCACAGAATTCTGAAATATCATAAATTTTTAAGGATTAGGTTTATTCCCTTATTTTTAAATATTCATGGCAAGAAATTACAATGGATATAAAATTGACTTTTAGGATCATATCGTTTGCCAAGCAGTAATTATGATTCTTGATTCGATACAAAGTCACTTAGGCCTTGTTTCTAGCGTAAGTTTTTCAATATATGTTACAGTGCGAGCTCTAAAATCTGCCTATATATGCAATAATAAAATTGATCTTAGTTTGATCATACAGAAGACTGTAAACTGTGGAGCATGTGTATCGTGAATCACTACCAGCAATATCAGGTTCGCTGCCTTGCATCATGCATGTGAAAATCCTAATGTTGTCGGTTCAGTGGAGTGAAGGGCCCACCAGCATGCAACTCCATGCGATGAGCGCGACCTAACGTGGTCGTTTGAGCCGTCCGGCATCGCAGGGCCAGTCCCACTTCGATCACCGGAGCCGTGCGGAATTGTACGAAGTTCGTCCCGACATCGCGCGGGGCTCCGAAAAACTGACCGTGTTCACAAATTCCGCGCGGCAATGGCTTGTCGGCTCATAGAAACATAGAAACATAGAAAATAGGTGCAGGAGTAGGCCATTCGGCTCTTCGAGCCTGCACCGCCATTCAATGTGATCATGGCTGATCATCCAACTCAGTATCCCGTACCTGCCTTCTCTCCATACCCCCTGATCCCTTTAGCCACAAGTGCCACATCTAACGCCCTCTTAAATATAGCCAATGAACTGGCCTCAACTACCTTCTGTGGCAGAGAATTCCAGAGACTCACCACTCTCTGTGTAAAGAGGCTCGCTGTCGTCTCGACGCATTACACACCGCCTCGATGACGTGCCTCCGTGAACCTAGCTGTAGGTGCCTCCGTGACCCTCTCTGTGTGTGGCTCCATGGCCCTCTCTGTGTGTGCCTCTGTGCCCCTCTGTGTGTGTCCCTCTCTGTCCTGGCGAACTTACCTTTAAGACTTCGCTCCAAGTTCGCCTCACTTTGCGTCGCGTTGCGCCACTCACCCGACCTCCGCGCGGCCCCTGCTGCCGATTTGGTTACGCTTGCAGCATGCAGGCGCATGCTGGTGGGATGGGCCCTGTACGGGGATCATGGTGATAGTCTTGTCATCTACCAAGAGTGAGTCACTACTACCAAGAGTGAGTAATAAAAAGGATACTTACAGCCTAGAGAGGTATTGATGGGATAACTAAATGGGCACACGGCAGATTGAGAATAATGTGGGAAATTGTAGTATTATTTAAATGGAGAAAAGCTGCAGATAGCTGTGTCAGGGGAAAGGGTTGTGACGGTTCTTGTGCACGGAGAACACCATCACAGAATTGCAGCAGCTAAAAGGCAAATAAAATGGTTCCTCTTAATTATAGGGGGTTGCAGTCTAAAGGTAGAGGTATTATTGATATGTACTCGGCACTAACCAATTTTAGTCTTTTTCAAAGAAAGATGTTATTTCATTAAACTTGTTACCGAGAAGGTGCAGTAAGATTTTGTGAGGAATGAAGTGATTGTCCTACAAGGAAAATTTGCACAGGTTACATAGCGGAATTTACTCAGTGGAATTTAAGGAAGTGCACTTAATGAAACATATGCGATTCCTAGAGAGACAGCAACATACATGTTGGATGTTTCGTCTCATGGGAGAGTCAAGGTATCAGAATAAGGGGGTGCTCATTTAATGGCAAAGGTGAGAAAGCATTTCTTCTCTCTGAGGATTGAATGCCTTTGGAACTCCCTGTCACATAGAGTGGGGCTTGGGAATTTTGGGTAGGGCGTTTGGCGGAGTGCCGTTGTGTATATTTATAGCTGAGATAAATGTATACTAGATAACATTTCATGTTTCTGGAACACGTTCTTACTCCTTCAAGTCTGTCTGATAGCTTGTGTGTAAAAGGTACAAGCTATGATAGAAGAATTCATTAATAAGCAGCCTGCACTTCTTAGAAATGGAGTGGAAGCAAGTCATCCTAAAATCTGAGTAAAACACAAAGTGCTGTAGAAACTCAGCAGCATCTGTGGAAAGAAAGGATAGATGACATTTTGGGTTGGGACTATTTTTTTGCTCAAGATTCCAGCATTGCAGTTTCTTGTGTCTCTGAATTCTGAGTGATTGTCTCTGAAGATGGGACTGCCAAATAATGAGGATATATAACATTTTATGTTTTCACTTTTTTTTAAAAAAGTATATATGACCCAAGTTTGGATGCAAGATCTGTCATCTTCATCAGCAGTGAACCCAACATCTTCAAACCTCCAATGCAATATCATTGTCCAAGAAATATCTTGCAGTAACATTCCTTGAAATAATAGAAACTATGCTGGCAAATGTATACACATTTCTAAATAATTTATTTAAAGCAACACTCAAATAGTTGAACGAAACAAGTAATTTTGATGTAGTAGAATTTGTAAATATTTCAACATTGAGAGCTATATTTCCTTTTTCAGTCAAAGGGTATGGGGAACTGAAGATATTTAAATGTGCTTATTTACTTTTTCCTTTGCCTTTTGCACTCTTATTTAACATGTCATGAAAGAGACATAAGGATAGATATTACAAGTGAGAGATAGAAGCCACTGAATAATCTTGATGGTGACATGACGTTTCATGGTTTGTTGCAAAGGTTGCACTTGGCCTTTGAGGTTGCAAAAAGAAAGGGAAAAGTGCCATGAACTGTGAAGAAGTGCCTGCAACTTTCCTGGCTGGCATTGTGGTTAGAGGTTAGGACTCCCAATCACCTTCAAACCCATGTGTATTTGAAGATGATCTTCAAATCAAGGGATTGATGCCACTGACTTAGTCTGGGTTGTACATTTTATTTTTCTAAACTGGTGAAGGCAGACATGGGCCTCTAATGGGCAGGTTCGCTGCAGGCATTTCAGATGTTACCATGTCCAGTATATAAATATACTTTCTTGTAAACCCTGTAATTTTTTTATATCTTTATTGCCACATGGAAGCTTATTTCCCATGACAAGGGAATAATTCAAGATATCAGCTAAAGGGTGAATCAAAAACTATTTTGAACCATTTGAGATAGAAACTATCACTTTTGATTTCCAGTTACTATTTGTTTTACAACCGTGCAGAAAAGTGCTGATTGATACAAACGCTACCTCTTTGAAAGTTATATTTTAAATTAAAAAAATAGAACATTTAATGTAGTTGTGTAATGGAATTGTGTCATTAGAATGTGACACGTGTAGGCAGATGGGTAATCACCAAAAAAGGTGAAAGGAGTGATAATAGACAATAGACAGACAGTGCAGGAATTTCCTGTGGCCATTCCCCTTGGAAACAGGTGGATGTTGTTGTCTGTCTGGGAATAGGGTGGGGAGGGGATAGTCAGGTAGCTGGTTACATGGCACCAGATCTGCCAATGAGGCACAGTAGCGTAGGGTGAAGTCAAATAGGGCTATAATGATAGGAGACTCTCTTTAGTTAGGAGGACAGAAAGACAATTTAGTGGCCACAAACAGAACTCCTGAATGGTGCGTTGCCTCTCTGGTGCCAGGGTCACGGATGTCTCGGAGTGTCTACAGCGCATCTTCAAGAGAGGGTGAGCAGCTTGAGGTTATTGTCCAGATTGGTACTAGTGACAAAACTAGGAAAAGGGATAAAATCATGCAGAGTGAATATAGGGAGGTAGGAAAGAGGTTAATAGGCAATACCTGAAGGGTGGTTAGCTCAGGCCTACTCCAGTACCACATGTCAGTGATTTGTTAGTGCTACTTGGTAGCGGGAAGGATCCCAGAGCAGATGGAAGGCAGATGAGTGGTTGGAGTAAAGAGCAAGGAATGACCGGTGGTCTAAACTATTAATGTCAATGCGCAAGGCTTAATGGGAAAGGTGGATGAATTCAGAAGGTGTATTGCGTTGGGGGATTAGTATATTGTTGCCATAACAGAAACATGGCTGAGAGTAGGGCAGGACTTGCAGCACAAGGGTATAGATGCTACGGGTGAGATAGCGAGCAGGTAAGAGAGGAGGAGGTGTGTTTTTTTAGCAGGGAGGTACAGTGCTCAGAGAATATATTCTTGAGAGATTGTCCAATGAAGGTACATGGGTACAGCTTAGAACTATGAGGGGAATATGAATATGATTATATTGATGTGACCGTATTATAGGCTTCCCAAGAGTCGGTGTAAATTAGAGAAGCAGATGTGTACGGAGATTGCAGATAGTTGCAGAAATAATGGGTAGTATTTGCGGGAACTCGGGTGTTAAAGAAGGGATTTGGCTTGTTTGCCTTCATTAGAAAGCATTTTGAGTACAAAAGTCGGGTCATCATGTGTCAGCTGTACATGTCAAAGGTGAGACCACACTTGGAGTACTATGTGCTCTATAGTACATAGGACATAGGAAAGATGTCATTCAATGAAACGGGTGCTTAAGAGATCTACCAGAATGTAACCTGGGCTTGCGGGCTTGACTTATAGGGAGAGGTTCGATAGGCTGGGACATCTTTCTTTGGTGTGTAGAAGCTTCTCCTCAAACCTTAATGAGGTATTCAAGATTATGAGGGACATGGATAAACTGAACACACTCAGTCTTTTTCCCCCCAAGGTCAAGGATTCTAAAACTAGAGGGCATTGCCTTAAGGTTGGATGGTAAATATTTCAGAGGGTGCTCAGAATACCCTTTTTCACAAAGGGTAGTTTGTGCCTGGAATGAGCTGCCAGAGAAGCTATAGAAGCAGATATATGGACAGGAATGGCTAAGATGGCTTCATCCAAAAATGCAGGTTAATTGGACTAGCCCAGAATGCCAATTTAGTTGGAATAGATAAAAGGGACTGAAGGGCCTTCTGCGCAGCTCTGTGACTCAATGACTCTATGAATTCTATTAATTAATTTTACTTAAAATAGTTACGTTTATTTTGTGGTGGCAATTAAGATTCAGGTGACTGGTTGCAAGCTAATGAGTATAAAATGTAGCTCCAAAATTAATGCATAGAGGAAGGAAATCCTGAAGAATTTAATTTCAAATAAAGATACTGCATTTTGAGCTAGTTAATATATCTATCTTCTATACATAGATAAAACTCTGATTCTGGTTTGGCGGTATTTCTACTTGCGCAAAAACGGTTCGTTTTTTCGCCAGTTCACTCACCATTCTTCTGTGCTGCGAGTGCGCCAAGTTTCGTTCCGATCGGTTGAATGTCGTACAAGTTAGCGAGGTTTAAAAATCTTAAAAACCACACATGTGCAGATCAATCTCTTCTTGGAAGATTGCAACCTTCACGAGGTCCGCCCTGCTTCGACTAATGCAATCAACTCGACGTGCACAAACAGAAGATAAAATAGAATAAGTTGTCTGACAACTTTAGGCTGTGCACACCACACGACAGAAGAAGAAGAAGATCTCTTCTCCTGCCAGTTGGTGCAGCGCGGATTAGTCTCTTTCCCTGTAACTCTCCTTCCTGCGCCATCTCGTCTTTACTGGAGGAGAGGGTGGCCTACAGCGGTATCCAACCGGACTTTCGGAGGGACCCGAAGCAGCCCAGCCCCACGCAGCCCAACCCAGCCCCAAGCAGCCCAGCCCCGCCCCAAGCAGCCCAGCCCCGCTCCAAGCAGCAGCCCAGCCCCAAGCAGCAGCCCAGCGTGAGAGGCCCAGCCCAGCCCAGCCCAGTCAGAGATGTCACCAAACGGAAAGCTGAGACTGATTCCGGTGGAGAACGACCAGCGCCTGCTGTGAGTCCCCATCGCACAGCCACTTCCAGCCACTACCCCTCTGGTCCCCCTCGCTGGATCCTCCTCCCCTCCCCCTTGATGCCCCCCTCTCCCCCATGGCTCTTCCCCCGACTTTTCTCCACGCTCACTCCCCCCGCACACACCCCCGTCTTCCCCACAACACCCCCCCACCCACACACACCTCCCTTCCACATGCCCCCCCAGCCCATACCCCACCCCTCACACACACACACACACCCCCGCCTACACACATCCCCTCGTCACACATCCCCCCCCACACCCACCTCACGCCCACATACACCCGCCACACACATCCCCCCACACACACACACGCGCCACACACATCCCCCCCACACACACACCCGCCACACAACCCCCGGCACAGATCCCCCCACAAGCCCTCCTCCCCCACAACCCCCCGCCCCCACAACCCCGCCCCCACAACCCCATCCATACAACCCCACCCAAACAATCACCCCCTAGCCCACACAACCTCCCCCCGCCCCCAAAACCCCCCCGCCACCACAATCGTCCCGCTCTCACACACCCCCGCCCCCACAACCGCCCTGATCTCACACCTCCCCCGCCCACACCCCCTCCCTCACACCCCCCTCCCACACAGATACACACCCCTTCCAATATCCCTCCCACACCCCACCTCCCACACACATACCCTCCCCCACACACACCCCTTCCCATATCCTTCCCACACCCCTCCCACCCACATACACACCACACCCACCTGCCACACACCTCCCTCCCCCTCACCATCTTCTCCCCCCCTCTACACCTCCCCTTCCACACACACTCCTCCTCACCTCCCACCCCACACCCCCCTGCCACACACCCCAATTCCCTGCCCTCCTCCGCTCCCACACATGAAGAGGAAGGGGAGGGAATGTACGGGGATGAGGGGAAATGAGCCGCGCCTGCGTAGTTAGGGGCTATGGGTGACTGGTGGAATATTGCGTAGGGGGAACGGGTTTGTGTTGGGGGAAAGGGTGAGTGGTGGAATATTGCATTGGGAAATGAGTTGCGTTAGGAGACCAGGCCTCCTGTGTGACTGGGACCCAACAGGTCCCACTTAGTCTAGTATGATAGTATATTTAAACAAATGTTAGAACAGAACAGAGTCAAAAAGGCACAACAGAGGATGTATTTCCTGCGGCAGATGAGAAAGCACAATCTGCCACAGGCAATGATGGTCCAATTCTATACTGCCATCATAGAGTCTCTCCTCACCTTCGCCATCATGGTCTGGTTTGGCTCAGCCACCAAGCACGACAGCCGGAGGCTGCAGCGAATCGTACGATCAGCTGAGAAGGTTATTGGTTGCAACCTTCCGTCCATTGACGAACTTTACACTGCAAGGGTCCGGAAGCGAGCGGGTATGATCACCTCTGACCCCTCTCACCTTGGCCACAAACTCTTTGAATCACTTCCCTCTGGAAGGCGACTCCGTACTATCAAAGCTGCCACAGCCAGACATAAAAACAGCTTTTTTTCTAAAGGTAGCAGCTCTACTCAATAACCACAAATCTGTAGCCTCCTTTTGCTCTGGCATTTTATTTAATTCACATGT
Organism: Raja brachyura; assembly: GCA_963514005.1. Next base: position 17,017,119 of record OY740788.1, read on the forward strand.
TTAATCAATAATGTTTTATCATTAATGTTTAATGTTATATGTGTCATTCCTAACGGTCATTGTATGTCATGTTGTCACTTGCGGGCAGTGCACCAAGGCAAATTCCTTGTATGTGAATACTTGGCCAATAAACTTATTCAAACTTCAACTTCAAACGTATTCAAAACCTGATTGTACTTTGAGGCACTGATATTTAATTTGGTTTAGATATACAGCATGGAAACAGGTCCTTCGGCCCACCAAATCCGTGCCGACCATCAATCATCCATTCACACTAGTTCCATATTATTGCACATTTGCATCTGCTCCCTATACACCAGGGGCCAATTTACCTACAAGCCCAGACATCTTTGGGATGTGGGGGGAAACCAGAGCACCTAAAGGAAACCCACATGGTCACAGGAAGAACATGCAAACTCCACACCCGAGGTCAGGATTGAACCCGAGTCTCTGGCACAGTGAGGCAGCAATCTACCAGCTGCATCACTATGCCATCCAAATGTCTCATATGTGCTGTACATATGTCCCATATGTCTCCTTTAAAGTTAAAATGCAAGTAAGATCCCCTCCAACAACTTACCAAGTAGCAATGGTTAATAATCTATAACCGTTGATTTTTGCATGATTCCAGCCGCATCTTCTCACATTTCATGTCACAGATACATATTTGCTATATCATGCTAGGCATTCTATTCCCCATTTAATGAAGTGACTGGTCTCTGCAGCCTTCTTCTGAAAAAGCACCAATGCAACTTCACTGCGGTTTCCAGGAGTAGCATTGTCTTTCTACTTAACTCTCCAGGAATATGAGGTGACTCGATACTTTGCAGATTCTAGATTTTGATTAGGCCATGAAGACTTTGATCAGTTTCAGCAAGGGGATACATTTGTTATGTTAGTCCCATAATAAACGTATTAAATGAGTATCATAGAAACGTAGCACATAGAAAAATAGGTGCAGGAGTAGGCCATTCGGCTCTTCAAGCCTGCACTGCCATTCAATATGATCATGGCTGATCATCCAACTCAGTATCCCATACCTGCCTTCTCTCCATACCCCCTGATCCCTTTAGCCACAAGAGCCACATCCAACTCCCTCTTGAATATAGCCAATGAATTGGCCTCAACAACCTTCTGTGGCAGAGAATTCCAGAGACTCACCACTCTCTGTGTAAAGAATGTTTTCCTCATCTCGGTCCTAAAGGAATTCCCCCTTATCCTTAGACTGTGACCCCTTGTTCTCGACTCCCCCAACATCGGGAACAATCTTCCAGCATCTAGTTTGTCAAACCCCTTAAGAATTTTGTAAGTTTCTATAAGATCCCCCTCAAACTTCTAAATTCCAGTGAGTACAAACCGAGTCTATCCAGTCTTTCTTCTTATGAAAGTCCCGACATTCCAGGAATCAGTCCGGTGAACCTTCTCTGAACCCCCTCTATGGCAAGAATGATTTCCTCAGATTTGGAGACCAAAACTGTACGCAATACTCCAGGTGTGGTCTCACCTGCTTCAAATCTGCTTTAAATGTATAACTATGAATTGTCAAACGAGTCATATGCTGAGAGAATGGAGAGAATGGAGTAGCTGGGCTTGTACACTCTGTAGTTTAGAAGGATGTGAGGGTATTTCATTGAAACATATAAGATTGTTAAGGGTTTGGACACGCTAGGGGTAGGAAACAAGTTCCCGATGTTGGGAGAGTCCAGATCCAGGGGTCACAGTTTAAGAATAAGGAGTAAGCCATATAGAATGGAGGCGAGGATACACTTTTTCTCACTGAGAGTGGTGAGTCTGTGGAGTTCTCTGCCTCCGAGGGCGGTGGAGGCGGGTTCTCTGGATGCTTTCAAGAGAGAGCTAGATAGGGCTCTTAAAAATAGCAGAGTCAGGAGATATGGGGAGAAGGCAGGAACGGGGTACTGATTGAGGATGATCAGCCATGATCACATTGAATGGCTGTGCTGTAGTTCTCTCTAGCTCTCTAGTTCTTTCTAGCTCTCTCTTGAAAGCATCCAGAGAACCAGCCTCCACTGCCCTATGAGGCAGAGAAATCCACAGACTCACAACTCTCTGTGTGAAAATGTTTTTCCTCATCTCCGTTCTAAATGGCTTACCCCTTATTCTTAAACTGTGGCCCCTGGTTCTGGACTCCCCCAACATCGGGAACATGTTTCCTGCCTCTAGCGTGTCCAAACCCTTAATAATCTTATATGTTTCAATAAGATCCCCTCTCATCCTTCTAAATTCCAGAGTATACATGCCCAGCCACTCCATTCTATCAACATATGACAGTCCCGCCATCCCAGGAATTAATCTGGTGAACCTACACAGCACTCCCTCAATAGCAAGAATGTCCTTCCTCGAATTGGGAGACCAAAACTACACACAATACTCCAGGTGTGGTCATACTAGGGCCTTGTACAACAGCAGAAGGACCTCTTTATTCCTATACTCAACTCTCGAAACCTTGAAAAGCGCCTGGACGTGATGGTATACCAGGTCATGTTCTAAAAACCTGTGCGGACCAACTAGCTAGAGTTTTTACGGACATTTTCAACCTCTCACTTCTGAGGTCTGAGGTTCCCACCTGCTTCAAAAGGGCATCAAATATACCAGTGCCCAAGAAGAGCAAGGTGACGTGCCTCAATGACTATCGACCAGTGGCACTAACGCCTGTGGTGATGAAGTGCTTGGAGAGGTTGATCATAGCGCAAATCAACTCCTACCTCGACAAAAACCTGGACCCACTACAGTTTGCTTACAGCCACAACAGATCAACGGTGGATGCAATCTCGCTGGCTCTCCACTCCGCTCTGGACCACTTGGACAACAAAAACTCATATGTCAGGCTGTTATTCATCGATTACAGCTCAGCATTTAATACTATCATCCCCTCCAAGCTGGTTATCAAACTCACAGAACTGGGTCTCTGCGCATCCCTCTGCAATTGAATCCTCGACTTCCTCATCACAGACCACAGATTGTTTGTATTGGTGGAAATGTGTCAGACTCGATAACAATCAGCACGGGAGCACCTCAAGGCTGCGTGCTCAGCCCCCTGCGGTACTCTCTCTATACTCATGCCTGCGTAGCCGGTCACAGTGCGAACTCCATCATCAAGTTCGCTGACGACACCACTGTTGTGGGACGTATCACTGATGGGGATGAGTCGGAGTACAGAAGAGAGATCGAGCAACTGTCCATATGATGCCAGCACAATAACCTGGCCCTCAACACCAGCAAAACCAAGGAACTGATTGTGAACTTTGGAAGGAGTAGGATGGGGACTAACAGTCCCATTTATGTCAACGGGTCAATGGTTGAAAGGGTCAAGAGCTTCAAATTCCTGGGCATGCACATCTCTGAAGAGCTTTCCTGGTCCGAGAACACTAATGCAATTATCAAGAAAGCTCATCAATGCCTCTACTTCCTGAGAAGATTACGGAGAGTCGGTTTGTCAAGGAGGACTCTCTCTAACTTCTACAGGTGCACAGTAGAGAGCTTGCTGACGGGTTGCATCATGGCTAGGTTCGGCAACTTGAGTGCCCTGGAGAGGAAAAGACGACAAAAAGTAGTAAGCACTGCCCAGTCCATCATCGGCTCTGACCTTCTTTCTATCGAGGGGATTTATTGCAGTCGCTGCCTCAAAAAGGTTGGCAGTATCATCAAAGACCCACACCATCCTGGCCACACACTCATCTCCCTGCTACCTTTGGGTAGAAGGTACAGGAGCCTGAAGACTGCAACGACCAGGTTCAGGAATAGCTACTTCCCCACAGCCATCAGGCTATTAATCCTGGCTCAGACAAAACTCTGGTCATTAATAACCCATTATCTGTTATTTGCACTTTATTAGTTTATTTATTCATGTGTGTATATATTTATATGTGGTATATGGACACACTGATCTGTTTTGTAGTAAATGCTGTCAATGGTCCTTGTGCTGAAGCAAAGCAAGAATTTCATTGTCCTGTCAGGGACACATGACAATAAACTCACTTGAACTTGAACTCCACTTGTTACGCCATTTGATTTCTTCACTGTCTGCTGTACTTGCATGCTTACTTTAATTGACTGATGAACAAGGACCACCAGATCCCGTTGTACTTCCCCTTTTCCCAACTTGATTGCATTTAGATAATAATCTGCCTTCCTGTTTTATCCACCAAAGTGGATAACCACACATTTATCCACATTAAACAGCATCTGCCATGCATCTGCCCACTTACCCAACTTGTCCAAGTCACCCTGCATCCTCATAGCATCCTCTTCACAGTTCACACTGTCACCCAACTTTGTGTCATCTGCAAATTTGCTAATGTTACTTTTAATCCCTTCATCTATGCAAGGTTGGTGCCTGAAATTATATCTCAATGCTCCTATTTATTTTACCTGCAGTCATAGTGCAATTAAGTCTGCCCCCACATTTATATGAGCAAACCTGTCAAATTCTTCCTCTGATTGCAGCATCAAATCCAAATATGTTCTCAATCAGCAATGCCAGACCCCATCTCTAAAACTCCAAAAATCTCAGTGCCCATAGCCATGTGGCCAAATTTCCAGAAATGTGTTCAGTTCCAAAACCCCTCATTTACATCCAGGCAGTATAACAGACCACGAGCAGAGTCCTGGAAAGGTTACTGCATAGAAGTAGGATATTAGGCCAGTTGAGTCTGTACTGGCTCAATGGGACACCAAAGTAGCTAATTCCATTTCAGTGCCCTACTCCACAGCTCAGAGAATTTATCTCCTTTCAGATAGCTATTCAGCTTCCTTCTGAACAACATATTTGAACCATGGGTCCATATCCACCCATGGCAGTGCGATCCAGGATTGAGACACTTGCTGGATAAAAATAAATATGCTCCATTCAAGATGGCGACTGCAGGAGTGGGGCGCCATTGTGTATGGCTGCTCTGTCTGCAGTCCGCCCTTTCACCCTTTTTTATTTTTATGTTTAGTCCTGTCAAAAAACAAATGTTAGTTGGAGGTCTTTTATGTGGTGGGTGGGGGAGGGGAAGGGGGAAACTTTATTTCCTAGTCCCTACCTCGTCGGAGAGGCGGCTTCCCTCCGGGCTGCTTCTTCGGCCCTTCCTCGCAGCCTACCATCGAAACTGGAGCGACGTTTCCTGTCGCGACCGGCCGGGACTACAGCTTCGGGAACTTCAATGTTGAATGGAAGAGGACTTAACTTTTTGATGCCTTTCCCCACAGTGGAAAATTTTGATTCTGTTGTGGGGGGACGCTCATGTTGAATTCTATAATGTGTTATATCATTTTTCTTATTTTTAATTTTTCTATGGATGTTCGGAAACTTTATTATTTATTTTATTATTTCTTTTATGTAAAGCACTTTGGTTTCAACGCGAGTTGATTTAAACGTGCTATATAAATAAAATTTACTTACTACTTACTTACTCATGCCATATGTATTTATTTTATCAATCATCTTCTTTGGAGGAAGCTGGTTCTTTATCCTGCTGCTTATGGTATATATATATATATAATATGCATTTGTGTGTATGCGTGTCTGCGTATATGTGTGCGTGCACGTGTGTATCTGCGTGCGTGTATATCTGTGCGGATATGCGTGAGTGGGTGTGTCTATACATGTGTGTGTGTGTATATATGTATTTACATATACATACATACACTTTTATTGCTATGAAGTGATGTTGCTATAATAAATCACATTGTAAAATTGCTGTATTCTTTGGAATTATTTGGCAAGGTGGGACATAGTCTGCTGTGAAGTTACCTGATTATATATTGCAAGTATGAATTTCATTGTTCTGTTCTTGACTCAACCCGTTTCACTCTATATAAATCTTGATGATTTTAAGATAGCTGGATTGAAAATGTATTTTCTGCACCACTGACATTCCAAGCCAGCCAAAAGACTTCACTCTGTTCACTTGTTACTTCTTTGGTTTCTATGAAGTGATGTTGCTGTAATACAAACTGGAAAATTGTTGCTATTCTTTGGAGTTATTTGGCAAAGTGAGATATAGTCTACTAAATTTGTGAAGTTACCCGCATCAAGTTCAATATCCAGCTATGATTTTAGCCACTAGCTCAGGATAATAAAACACAAAATGCTGGTGTAACTCAGCGAGTCAGGCAGCATCTCTAGAGAAATGGAATAGGTGACGTTGCTGGTCGAGACCCATCATCACCTATTCCTTTTCTCCAGAGATGCTGCCTGACCCGCTGAGTAACTCCAACATTTTGTGTCTATGTTTGGTGGACACCAGAATCTGCAGGTCCTTCTTCCACTTGCTGTGAATGTGTTGGCTGCTGGATCTGTCCTGTGATTTTCTGGATCTCTCCAGGTCAATGTCTTCAAAACATGACGGAAATTTGGTGAGGGCTTGTTTCAGACTTTAACTGGCAATTAATGTATTTAAAAGATTAAGTAAACCTGCATGATTAATATTGCAAATTTATGATACTTTGAGTTTTTTGTAGATGTGATGGAGAGAATTGATGGGGCAGGAAGGTGGATATTGGACTTTAGCAAACCCTTTGATGAGGTCCCACAGATGATAGTCCAGAAGGTTAGATCGCATGGAATCCAAAAATGAGCTAGATAATTAGATACAAAATTGGCTTGGTGGAAGAAGTGGTTGTGGAAGGTTGCTATTCAAATTGGGAGCTGCATTGATTGATACTGGGGACAAAAAACAATATTATTAGCACGGTTAGTAAATTTGCAGATTACACCAAAATTGATGGCGTAGTGGACAATGAAGGGGGTTATCTAAGATTACAACAGGATCTAGATTGGGAGTAATGGCAAATTAATTTTTTCTCAGACATGTTGAATTTTGTTATGTTAAACCAAGGCAGGATTTGGTAAGGCAGTAAACAGTAAGGCCCTGGAGGACAGAGATATTGAGGTATATGCAGATTTCCCAGAAAGTGGCGACACAGGTAGGCAGGGTAGTGAAGAAGACATTTGGCATGTTTTCCTTCAACAGTTGAGTACAGGAATTGGGCCATCATATTGTATCTGTACAAGTTGCAGGTGACTCGACACTTGCAGTTTATTGAACAGTTTTGGTTACCCAGCCAGAGGAGTGATGTCTTTCAGCTGGAAGCAGCACAGAAACAAATCACACAAATATTACAGGGGTTGGAGGATTTGTGTTTTATTGATAGGCTAGAACTTTGTGTGCATAGCATAGGAGGTTGAGGGGTAATCTTCTAGAGGGATATAAAATCATGAGGGGCATAGATAAGGGAGATGGTCTCAGTCTTTTTCCCAGAGCGGGAAGTACAAACTGAGAGGGCATTGATTTCAAAGAACAGTAAGAGGGGAAAAGATTCAAAAGGATCCTGAGGGACAATTTATTTCACACAGATACCCATGGAATTGAACAAGATCAAGAGTATTTGGTCCAGAATTATTTTGTTAAAGAAAGAAAAAAATTGGTAGCTGCTTAAATATTGTTAAATATTGTTAAATAAGTCAAATGGTCCAATACATTAAAATGTACACAGAATATTGGTGTGACTTTTAAATTGATTCACAATTTGTGCTCTTAGCCAATAAGAATATGATAAAAATAATTCATAATCATTAATTCTATAAATGCAAGCCAATTGCTGACAAGTGAATGCATTAACAGGCATATATATTTATGCAGTACTATTTTTACTGAAGTAATTAAAACAAAAATAGCTGGAAATATCCAAATATGGGCAAGTAGATAAGGCACACTAACATTTTGGGTTTGTGAAGAAAGTTACGATTCTCCCTTTTATAGTTGCTAAGATGCCTGTTGTGTACTAATTGTATGTTTTCATTTAGGATTACAATAGTTGTATTTTGGTCATTTAAATTCTTAGGTTGTGAGTTGTATTAAATGTGCATAAAACCCATGTGTTAAAAGGGCCATGTGCAGGATGACAAATGAAATTGTGCAAACTCAATTTATAATGTAGTCTATATACTTTTAAAACTCTGTGTGTGTGTGTGTGTGTGTGTGTGTGTGTGACTTTGCCTTTGAAATGTATCTCCTCGAAAACCAGATGCCGAAACGGGGATTTTTTAACATATTTCAGCAGAGATTTTGCTTGTGATTTTAGAAATACACACCTCTGTACATTTGGTGCATTATTTTCCTGACTTTTTAATTAAAATTGTTGACCAATCTGACCTTTTTTTTAAATCTGACCGCTGCCCAGCTGCTGATGTTACAATAACAGTGAAACTTTTACATCTTCTGGTAGAAACTTTCCTTATGATTTCAAAAATCCAATCCTCTATAAATGTGTTAAATTATTTCCCGAGATATGTGTTAAAGATTATCACCAAACTAACGTTTAAAAAATATATAAAGACTGCCCAGCTGCTGACCTCATAATGCCCTTCCTCGTGGCCCCCGCTCTGGATGAATGCAGCTGCTGTCAACGCGCATGCGCAGTTTTCCATGAGGTACATTAGCCTACCTACCCCCCCCCCCCCCCCCAGTTCTTCAAACGGCGCAGAAAGATCGAGAATGTTCTGCAGAACAAAGATTCTACAGCTCAGCTCCGCTAGAGGATCTTTGTTCTGCAGATCCCGAACTCAGAAGCACCTCACGAGCTGAAGAGGTTTTCTCCTCACTGCGGCGCAGCTCGTGAAGCCCTGCCCCTCCCCTCCCCCGCCCGCCCGCTCATTCCAACTGTGGGTTTCCAGAGACTCAGAGGCCGCTTATGTCTCCTTCTGCATTTCACAGCCCACTCACTCGCCCGGCTCTCCCCCCCCTTCTCACGTCCTCCCCTCTCCTCCCTCCCTCTCTCCCCTCTCCACTCTACCCGTCACATGGGACGACGTCCTCTCTGGGGAGGCCTGATCGTCTGTCCCCCGGCCCGGCCTGGCTCTGTCACACTGGTGGGTGAGTTTCCACGGTGGGTCGGTGCGGAAGCCATGATCGGCTGGTCCCACTGCTGCTTTTCACCATCCTCAGATTGAGCCCCTGTGAGCTGCCGCCCCACCACTCTCTCTCTCTCTCCCCCCCCACCCCCCCACCCTCTCTCTCTCTCTCTCTCTCTCTCTCTCTCCTCTCTCTCTCTCTCCTCTCTCTCTCTCTCTCTCTCTCTCTCTCTCTCTCGCACCCCCCTCTCTCTCTCTCTCGCACCCCCCCTCTCTCTCTCTCCCCCTCTCTCCCTCCCCCCCTCTCTCTCTCCCCCCTCTCTCTCTCCCTCCATCCCCCCCTCTCTCTATTCCCCTCCCCCCTCTGCTCTCTCTCTCTCCCTCCCCCCCTCCCCGCTCTCTCTCTCTCTCCCCTTCCTCTTACCCATTTCAGTGACATTTCTCTCCGTCTCAGGTACTGGAGACAGTTGGTGATTTGAACTATCGACAAAGCTACATTATTCATGAGGGTAACACAAAATGCTGGAGAAACTCAGCGGGTGCAGCAGCATCTATGGAGCGAAGACCTATCTCCTTCGCTCCATAGATGCTGCTGCACCCGCTGAGTTTCTCCAGCATTTTGTGTTACCCTCGATTTTCTAGCATCTGCAGTTCCTTCTTTAATACATTATTCATGAATTGACTTTACAAAATCAACAATTATCATTGAAGTTGCTTTCTTTAACATAACTTTCTACCAAAGCCTTTTGCAACACCAAACAGTCATTTAGTGATATGAACCAATTGTTAAAAGGAAACACAATTAAAAAAAAACTTTTGTCTTTGGTCAATTGTTTGCTCAAACACATACTTCCTACAAGCATATGGTGCGACATAACATAACCATAGAAATTAAATGGTTCAGAACCGGGTGACGGATGGGTAAAGATACGAAATAGGTATATCTCTCCTAATTTATTTTCTTTCTACTTTCTCTTTTTCTTTCAATCTCCTTAGCTTCTTATCTCTGCTCTCTGTCTCTTTGGCTATCTGTTTCTACTCGCTTGTCTATCCATCTCGACACCCTTTATTTCCCTTTTTCTTTCACTGATCTTTTATTATTAAATTAAAAATAAGAAGTTGTACAAGAATGGTAACGTACTTAGGTACTTAGGTACCACACTACTGTACTTACTTCTAACAACAACAACAACATAATTTAAAAAAAGAAGAAGAAAAGACACATACTTCCTTTAATAATGAAAGACAAAAGAAAAATAATCCACATAACTGTCTGATCTCTGTGTACTTTGGCACAAAGAGTTGAGATAGACTATTCACTACGATCTGGGTGTCGCTGGTTGAGGTTCTTCTGAAGCCTTTTGTTCAGCCACAGTTCTTGTTCTGCAGAGTTAGTGACGCGTCCCTTGGTATCTTCATACCTGCTTCAGTCAGACCTCCTTGGTGGTTTTCTGAGATTTGCTTGCATGCTCTCTCATGATGTTGAGTGTTCAGGGTCTGGCGCTCAATTTCATCTCGGGAGTGGCAAGTGTTTGGAAACCGTGCCATGGTAGGATAATGATAACATGAGATGTTTTGGTGCAGTATACTCTCCTGGAGTTTCTCTTTGAATCTTGTGAGAAATATTCATGGAATAAATTAAAGCCATTTGACTGATGCGGGAATGGAAAATATTTCCATAGAATGTGTTCTCGGCAGCCTGAGGTTACATGAACTGAATAGTGGGATAAGTCCAATGCACATTTTAAGCTATTGCTGAATGTTAAGATCAGAAGAATTTTGCGTCCCAGCCAGTGCCAGTAAATAAGATAAATTAAAGTTTGACTTATCTAACTTAGACAGAATGAGACAAGTGCTATCATAGAAAGAGTGACATTTTTGTTTGCTGCATCATCACATGTATTAGCTTGTAGGAGGAGCCACTGCTTATCCAAGATCCCACTTTTTCCACATAAACCTCATAGTCTTTTGATGCATACTGATCCAAATACATTTAAAAAGCCATATTTCAATTGTCCTCAACTGCTCAATCAGGCTGTTTATTTTACATGCTGCTGAAGCCACAGCGTAAAAGGAGAGATTTTCTTTATATCACGTTAATGACAAGACATTGGTGCAAAGTACAAATAGAGAACAAGTCCATGGTGGTGCAAGAAGTGGACTGTCATGTTCCATTACTTAAAGCCCTGTCCCACTGTACGAGTTCATTCAAGAGTTCTCCCCGAGTTTGCCCTGGTTCGAACACGGAGATTTACGATAATGGCCGCTCGTAAGTGCTCGGGGCTCTCGTGGACATTTTTCAACATGTTGAAAAATCTTCTCGAGCCTTCCCAAGCTTACCTGTCGTTAGCGAGTCTTTCCGAGTACCTGCTGTTAGCGTTACGAGCTGCTAAGAGATGTCCCCGAGCTCCGACGTACCCGCTACGTTCATTCTACATGCTTACCACGAGTTTGATTTTTTTTAAACTCGGGAGAGCACTTGAATGAACTCGTACAGTGGGACAGGGCCATATGGTTGGGTTAAAATATTGCAGGTTGGTTGCAGAACCTGATGTTGCAGGCAAGTAGCTGTTAATAAACCTGGTGATGTAGGAATTCATGCTTCTGCTTGAGGTGCAACTGCCTGATGGTAGCAGTGAAAAGAGGGCATAACCCCGATGAAGGATATCCTTGATAATAGATGCTGGTTTCTTGAGGCAGTGTCTTCTGTGGATGCTTTCCAAGGTGGGGAGGGCTGTGCCTGTGATGGGTAGAGCTGTGTCCACCACTCTCAGCAGCCTCATGCTTTCCTATGCATTGCTGTACCAGGCCATGATGTAGGATATTTTATACGGTGCAGGCATGGTTTCCATCTGATTACATCTATATGCCGGCAAAGGACAGGTTATCTAAGAGGAATTCGAAGCAGCTAACACTCTTCACCACTGACCCATGAAAGAAAACTGACACATGGTCTCCTGGCTTCCCCTTTCTGAAGTTAATGATTAGTTCCTTAGTTTGTCGACATTGTGACACCACTCCACCTGGTGTTCTGTTTCTCTCCAATAAGCTGACTCATCGCCATGTGATATCCAGCCAATACAGTGGTGTCATCAGCAAATTTATAGATACAATTGGAGCTGTGCTTAGTCACGCAGTCATGGGTGAAAAGACAATTGAACAGTTGGCTAAATATATTGCCTTGAGGGGCAACTGTGTTGATGGCCACTGGGGTGGAGTAGTTACTGAACCGCACTGATTGAGATTTGGACTGGAGGAATGTAAAGGGCCTGTCCCACTTTCCCGAGTTACTCACAAATTCTCCCGAGTTTTCCCCTTGATTCAAACTCGGAGAATGTCCGTAGCGAGTCCGTGGGTATATCGTATCGGCTCGTTATGCCAGCCGTAGGCACTCGGGGCTATTTTTTTACTTGTGAACATTTTTCATCAGGCTGAAAAAACGTCCCGACTTACCTGATGCCCCGAGTACTTACGGTCGCTAATGGCCGCTAATTCTAATGTGCTAATCAGAATCTGATGATGATCCTCTGTGTGAAAACCACAGGCAAATCCTTCTGGAGGCTGACAGCAATAATGATGTCTAAGCTGGTGGAAATTTGTTGCAAAACATGATTGGTGTAATTTACAGTGTGCAGCTCAGGAAGAATCTTTTGATTGTGTGTATAATGAACATGTGCCTTGAGGCACAGCTACTAAAATCAGTCCTAAATTTGATATTGCTGCTGTCAAATTCATCCCTGCACAAAATACAAAGAAACAAGGCAGGCCATCAGAAAAAGAAAACTGGCCTTAAACGAAGCAAGCAGCTCTACAAACGCGAACCCAAAGGACATTGAGGCTTTTATTCATGTGAAACTTTTCCATTTTTGGGGGCTGTGTCTAGATCGGGGCTTTATTTGTGGGTTCACCTTTCCCATCATGATCAGAAAACCATTGTCGGAGAACTGGAGCCACCACCACTGTGCCAATGCTCCTTATCCTTCTAAAGTATTCGCACCATGCTGTTGAGTGGCAGACAACAGTTGTTGGAGGTGAGCACCTGTAGGCAAACCCGAGATTTCATAAGGTGATAGGAGAAGAACTAAGCCATTCAGCCCATCAAGTCTACTCCGCCATTCTATTATAGCTGATCTATCTCTCCCTCCTAACCCCATTCTCCTGCCTTCTCTCCATAACCTCTGACACCTGCACTAATCAACAATCTATCTATCTCTGCCTTAAAAATATACTCTGACTTGGCTTCCACAGATTCGCCACCCTCTGACTAAGAAATTCCTCCTCATCTTCTTCCTAAAAGAACGTCTTTTAATTCTGAGGCTATGACCTCCAGTCTTAGACTCTCCCACCAGTGGAAACATCCTCTCCACATCCACTCTTATCCAAGCCTTTCACTATTCTATATGTTTCAATGAGGCCCCTCCCCCCCTCATTCTTCTGAACTCCAGTGAGTACAGGCCCAGTACCGTCAAATGCTTATCATTAACCTACTCATTCCTGGGATCATTCTTGTAAACCTCCTCTGGACCCTCCTCTGGACACCACATCCATCCTCAGATATATGCCCCAAATTGCTCACAATATTCCAAATGCAACCTGACCAGCGCCTTATAGAACAGAGCCTTAACATTACATCCCTGTTTTTATACGCTCTCGGAATAAATGAAAGCATTGAGTTTGCTTTCTTTACTACCAATTCGACTTGCAGATTAACTTTTTGAGAATCCTGCACCAGCACTCCCAAGTCTCTTTGCACCTCTGATTTCTGGATTCACTCCCCATTTAGAAAATAATCTATGCCTATATTCCTACAACCAAAATGCATGAATCCACATTTTGCTACATTATATTCCATCTGCCACATCTCTGCCCACTCTCTCAACCTATCCAAGTCTTCTGCAGAGTCCTTGCTTTCTCTACACTACCTGTCCCTCCACCTATTTTCGTATCATCCACAAACTTGGCCACACAGCCTTCAACCCCCTCATCCAAATCATTAATATAAAACATAGAAAGCAGCGGCCCCAGCACTGAGCCCTGCGGAACTCCGCTAATCAATTGCAGCAGCCGACAAGAAAAAAACCCATTTATTGCCACTCTTTGGCTTCTGTCAATCAGCCAACCTGGTGTCCCTGATTTGTGCCTGTGAATTTACATGTTAATGTGTGGTTCTATGGAAATGTCCACCAATTGAGGTAGTTGTACGCAATTAACTTTGCACCAAATATATCATTGAAAATATTGCTCCAATGACATCTGTAAAAACTGGCACCAGTTTCTAACCCAGAGCCATTTTGGCAGTTATTTTCACACACAGATAAGTTTCTACTTCATTATATTTCTGTCTCTACAATTTTTCTTGGCAGATTCATCCCAAAAGATAATTGAAATTTTTATTTTACTGATGCCTATCGGCAGAGTTTTCTGTGGATTTTCTCTCGGTTGCAAGGGATGAATGAGAAATATGGAATTTACCCATGATATTACAACATAAATTCTCTTTGCATCCATATCCTCTGAATTACAAGAAAAACTAGCCTTTCAAACATGCAGGGCAGATTTTTAAAATGCCATTTTTAACTCATATTTGTAAGTACATTTTCTAAGTAAATCAGTTATTCCATTCAATTTAGTGGATCATTGATCCCTGATTCTTTACATTTGAGTTAAGGCAATGAATGCCCGGAGGGTTATCCAATATTTGAGAAATATCATAAACCAGGAGAGATTATATTCTTGTATGTTATTTGTGCAGGTAATCAGGATTGAAAACCATGACTAATTAGCTCCTCCAACTAGAGGAACCATGATTAATTGTAGTGCCTTAGTATTTCCATACTACGTCATAGTATTTCATGCCTGGTTCAGATCTTGGATTAGAAGAGGGGTGCTGGTGACGTCTGTCTAAGAAGAATGCTCCCTTAGCCCAGATGCATGAGGTTTACCATCAGCAACATACCACAGCAGGAATCAAGGCATTCCAAGGTGAAAGAGGTTTCAGTCGAAAAAGAGCATATTGAAAGAAGTAAGCACAGACATTATTGATGCACACACCTCTTTGTAATTGATTGACGACATATTCAAGAAGCTAAAAGAAAATGGTCACTTGCAAGTCTATACCATCGCCTAATCAATCACTGCAGAAAAGTGATTTGCTTGGTTTGCCTACCCCAGTGCTATGTTATGCAGTTGTGTTTGACCAGGAGCGAACAGTGGGTCTTATACATATAGTAAAAAAGTAGTCATATTATTTTTTCAACTTGAAAACAAGCCAGAACTATTTGGCTTTCATTGCATATTAATATTAAACAAACTTTTGTTTAATTTGGTTTAATGTATTACTGGTTTATTGAGAAGTCACTGTTACAAATCAGTAAATGAAGTTGGCAGAGTGCTGATGGAACTGGAACACTGTTCTGGGCAGTCAATTTTGGACTTCATTCAGCAATTTATTCTGCTATTTGTTTTCTGCAGCTTTCAAGCAATAGAATGTTGTCCCAGAAGAATCCACTCCTTCACTCACTGTCTTTCAGATTGTCTTTTCTTACCACTCTCTCTGAATCACAGTCTTCTAAATACTATGCCAGACTCTATTATCAATCATGATGAGACTTTTTCCATGTTGTATCTCCGTCTGCTCTGCAGCCTAACATTGTGGAGTTGCTGGCTTCTTTGGGACTTTTTAGAGCTCCAAACCTGCACATGGAGCCTATGGTTTTAACATCTTGGAGCGGGCGATCCCTTTGCCAGGGGTAGGCCTTTAGTGTTCCAAACTGCGGCAGCTGCGACTTTAACATCGTGGAGCTCGTGGTACCTGGTTAGGGACCGACTTCGGGGACTCCAAGCCGCAGGAGTTTTGTACGCCCCGATGCAGGAGCTTAGACCGCACCGACCCCGCTCCTGCGGATGGTTCGACTCCCCCAACCGTGGGAGGAAAGAAGATAAGATTTTATTGGCTTCCATCACAGTGGGGAATGTGGAGGAGTCGCTGTGGTGGATGTTTATGTCAATTTTTAAAGTAGTTGTATGTCTATGAGCAAAGAGATCCTTCTGCAGTTTTACAGGGCACTAGTGAGACCACACCTAGAGTATTGTGTGCAGTTTTGGTCCCCTAAATTGAGGAAGGACATTCTTGCTATTGAGGGAATGAGCGTAGGTTTACAAGGTTAATTCCCCGGATGGCGGGACTGTCATATGCTGAGAGAATGGAGTGGCTGGGCTTTTAAAGTCTGGAGTTTAGAAGGATGAGAGGGGATTGTATTGAAACATATAAGATTGTTAAGGGTTTGGACACGATAGAGGCAGGAAACATGTTCCCGAAGTTGGGGGAGTCCAGAACCAGGGACCACAGTTTAAGAATAAGGAGTAAGCCATTTAGAATGGAGACGTGGAAATACCTTATCACACAGAGAGTTGTGAGTCTGTGGAATTCTCTGCCTCAGAGGGCGGTGGAGGCCGGTTCTCTGGATATTTTCAAGAGAGTGCCAGATAGGGCTCTTAAAGATAATGGAGTCAGGGGATTTAGGGAGAAGGCAGGAACGGGATACTGATTGGGGATGATCAGTCATGATCACATTGAATGGCGGTGCTGGCTTGAAGGGCCGAATGGCTTACCCCTGCACCAATTGTCTATTGTCTAGTGTCTTGTTGGTTTTTTAGTATGACTGTATGGCAAACCAAATTCTTAGTACGTTGCAAAACATACTTGGCTAATAAATTACGATTATGATTATGATTAACTTAATTTAACCTCATGAACCTATCCAATGACATAGAGCAAATGCATATGACAATCTATGTTTTCTGAACTCCTAACTTAGGGCACTGGTCTTGGAAAATAACTGCTTAAACTTTGTTTGGACAGAATGTGTCATCTTTTAGACAACCTACTTTGCAAACTTTGATGGGGTTGCTTTTCTGAGTTGTGGCCTTGTCCAGTTTGTAAATAACTTTAATTTTAATCTGCACATTTTGGAGCTAAATAACATAACCAATGTTTTCTCTTGTTTTCTATTTTCATACAATTAAGCAATCTGAACAAACTTAGAATTCAATATTTAAGTGAACATAACCATTCAATACTAGGAGCAAAATTTGGGCAAATACTATAGGAATGGATTGGGGGTTTATGTATTGTGACACACTTCCTACTGCATGGGTTAGGTTCCTCTCTGCCTAGTCTTCCAATGTTCATTTGCTACCTACCAATTTACTTTCACATACTACACAAAAGAAATAATTAAAAGGTCACAAACAGCTCTTATAAATGTACTTAAGAGACCTCCTCCATTTTCTAACCCTTTGGTGACAAAAAGATTTAACATCATGTGATAGGAGCAGAATTAGGTCATTCCGCCCATTAAGTCTACTCCGCCATTCAATCATGGCTGATCTATCTCTCCCTCCTAACCCCATTCTACTGCCTTCGCCCCACAACTCTGACACCCCTAACATTTTTAAACCTCTGACCTATTAATCAGTTCAGGACTGAATTTATCTGTGGTTTCTCAAGCTCATTCTTCTCAGTGGAAGATCCATGTCAAAGGTGTACAGTTTCTGTGCTTTTGCAGCTCTTCACCCAAAGTTACTGGGATTGACTTGGGAAAACCTCTTACAAATCCATGCCTTCAGCATGTTTAAAATGACATAGAAATGTATTAAAATGGTCTGATTTAATTTTAGGATACAGGATTGGTTACAACTGTCCACTCAAGGATCATTAAAATTAAAAAATGCAGAACATTTGTTGAACAAAAATATTTGCCATGAATTCCTATTCCCCAATCAGTTGAAACAATACAATTTTTAAAAATTACCTGTAATATTCTGATCTTTAGCAAGTGACGAGCAGGAGATGGTTAGCTTAAAGGAATATACATGCATCCACATGTTATATTCTCGGTGGACTGATTTACTGATAAAAAGAACGCATTGGTTTGCACAGACAAGCTGGAGACATGCTTTATATAACACATAATGCTCTCTGCTGATGTATAAGGGTCATGAAAGGGAACTCTGAGATGAATGAAATCTCTGAAGATGTCACACAGCAGGTGAAAATGACAGTGACAGATCCTGTGAGGGCTAATGGTATACTGACTAAATGAATGAGAGACTTACAGGAACAAGATAATCCTGAAGGACATACGAGGAATGCCTTTTGAATCCCTGTTGGAAATGTCGCATTCCAGGTAGTTCTACAGCCAGCTGTGACAGTTTTAAACCGCAATCTTCAACCTTGAAATATGAGCATCTAATGGCTGTCAGAAAAAACTCAAAGCCTTTCATAGTTAATCAATCTACATTTGAACTTTAGACTATTTATAATGGAATAGCTCTGTTTTTCATCAACAGCTGTTGATTCTTGTGCATCAGAAACCAGGCAGTGCACTAACACAGGCTGGTGACAAAGAGATGCTGTTTCTTCATTCTTGTTTTGTCATCGCTTTTTAATATCTGTGGCATGTGGGTTTTGAATTTGAACTCTCCTGTCGTAGAATATCTTCAGCAGTAGTTCATAAATCCTGGATTAGTTACATGAGAAATGTAGGTTTATTTCAGAGGATTATTCCAAATAATTCTGCCTTTCATGCATGATGTATTTGTAATTCCAACTCAGTAAATTTGAAACCGCTCTAACGCCAGGTTCATCTGTAAATCAATTGTGTCAGTAAAGCTGAGTGTGTGGATCTTTATTATTCTGTGTGCTCACGTGCGATCAGCATCCTTAGTTTAAGATTAAATATGCCCGATCATGATCTGTTTCCATTAGTAATGCACTGAAACATTCAGATCACATAGGCTTCTGTGCGATCCGCAGTCGACAAACTGGGTGCTGACACCAGACAATGGCTCAACGCATTTGTAAATTGGTAATTCACACTTCAAGGATGAAAGATGAGAGCAAAAACTACACTTCACAGAGACTTGATGGTTACCATGGGCTCAGTGGTAGAGCATTGCATAGAGTTGCTGACTTACAGCACCAGAGACCCGAATTTGATCCTGACTGCAGGTATTGTCTGTAGGGAGTTTGCACGTTCTCCCTGTGACCACGTTGGTTTTCTCTGGGGATGCTGCAGTTCCCACGCACATTCCAAAGCCTTGTAGGTTAATTGGCTTCTGTAAAATTGTAAATTGTCCCTAGTGCAGAGGATAGTGTTAGTGTATGGACGATCACTGGTTGGCACGTACTCGGTGGGCCGAAGGGTCTGTTTCCGCATTGTATCTCTAAAGTCTAAAGTATCTTGTGACATCCTCTGATCCTGAAAGGTTTCATGTAAATCTTGGATTTTTTTTTGAGTCTGCTTATCTATC
This sequence comes from Raja brachyura, assembly GCA_963514005.1. The sequence goes on from OY740788.1 coordinate 17,036,290, forward strand.
TACTTCAACATATCAGGATGCTACCCTACAGCTTTAATATTTGGTTCAGATTCATCTTAGCTGGCATTTGTCGCACCATTGTGCTGGGATATTGTTCATTCAATGCCACTTGCAAGGAGCAACTACAACTACATGTGAACCTTGACATGTGCGTTAACAGAATGATTAAAATAGTCAAGGTGTTAATCTTGAAGGAAGCTCCAGGAATTTTTGAAATCTCTGCTGGAAATACTTCAATTCATGTCATTTTGCAACCTGCCACAATTAATTATTTTGCACGCCTTATACATATGACCCAATAGTGTTTGAGAGTAGTCTATTATATGTTTCCACTGCTACAGGTTGGTTGCATTTCTAAACTTCAATGTGCTGCAATTTGTTGTGAACTATGCTGATGAATTAAAAGATAAATGTAGTTTAAGATTCATTGCAACTGATCCATTAAATGGCAGTGATAGAAATGTTAATTGGAGAAGGATAATACAAGGTTGGTTTATGTATATTACTAAAACCTAATCTTGATCGCTTTTGGCTTGCTGTGGTGTGATTTCCAAGAGAACGCCGCCACCAACGGCTGTCATTTTTGGCCACCTCGCTCAGAGCCCCCGTCCCCCTTCCTGGACCAGAGGATTTTTCCCATCAATGAAAAATCAGAGATATATTAATGATTTTGCTTTTATTGCCATTCTCTCTGCTGCCCCTGCTGGTGGGAGGGGGAGGGACTATAAAACCCAGAAGTGGTGTGCCTCACTCAGTCTCTGCAGGATGGAGGAAGCCAGAGGGTGACGTCTCTCTGAAAAACACTAAACACATGTCTACTCAACTGTGAGTGCCCTTAATGCGGTTTGAAAATGAAAATATGGTTGGTTTGAAGTAAAAATGCACTGCAAATGGCTGTTTGGGTGAGGCTTTGGGATGAAGTAGAAATGTACTGCAAATGGCTGTTTGGGTGGGGTTTTGGGTTGAAGTAGAAATGCACTGCAAGTGGCTGTTTGGGTGGGGTTTTGGGTTGAAGTAGAAATGCACTGCAAATGGCTGTTTGGGTGGGGTTTGGGGTTGAAGTAGAAATGCACTGCAAATGGCTGTTTGGAGGGGGGGCGTTGGGTTGAAGTAGAAATGCACTGCAAATGGCTGTTTGGGAGGGGGGGTTGGGTTGAAGTAGAAATGCACTGCAAATGGCTGTTTGGGAGGGGGAGGGGTTGTGTTGAAGTGGAAATGCACTGCAAATTGTTGTTTGGCGAAACCTGACAACTTCCTGTTTGCATTATATTGATTTTAGTTCAAACGCTACCACTTACGGTTGTGATTTTTGGCCATCTTACTCAGTCCCCCTCCGCTCATCAGGTGCAAATGATTTATTTCCCTCAAAATAATAAGTGTTATTAGTGTTTAAAAAATGTTGAGAATCTCTCTCCTGTGAATCACGTCATGAAGGCCACACCTTTTCCGGTGGGAGGGGGCGAGATTATAAAACTCGGAAGTGTTGGTGTGGCTCAGTCTCTGCATGTTGGGGGAGGGAGAGGTCACGACTCTGAGCTGTGAATCAACTGAACATACTGAATGTCTACTGAACTGTGAGTGTGGTGTTTTGTGTGGTTTTATGGTGGTTTTACCCTGCTTGAAATGGTATGAAACTGCATCTGAATGTAGTGGCCTTGTACCCTGCATGAAATGGTATGAAATTGCATTTGAATGTGGTGTCGTTGCAACCTGCATGAAATGGTTTGAAACTGCAGTTGAATCTGGTGTCGTTGCACCCTCCTTGAAATGGTATGAAATTGCACTTGAATTTGGTGGCCTTCTACCCTCCTTGAAATGGTATGAAACTGCATTTGAATTTGGTGGCCTTGCGCCCTGCTTGGAGTGGTATGAAACTGCACTTTAATTTGGTGTCCTTGCACCCTGCTTAAAGTGGTAGGAAACTGAACCTGAATTTGGTGGCTTTGCACCCTGCTTGAAGTGGTATGAAACTGCACTTGAATTTTGTGGCCTTGCACCTGCTCGAAGATGTAAGAAACTGCACTTGAATTCGGTGGCCTTGCACCCTGCTTGAAGTGTTAGGAAACTGAACCTGAATTGGGTGGCCTTGCACCTTGCTTGAAGCGGTATGAAACTGCACTTGAATTTTGTGGCCTTGCACCCTACTCGAAGAGGTAAGAAACTGCACTTGAACTTGGTGGCCTTCCACCCTGGTTGAAATGGTAGGAAAATCAATTTGAATTTGGTGGCCTTGCACTCTGCTTGAAATGGCTTCTCTAGGAATAGCCGCGAGTCAATTGCCAGCCCACCAGCCGTGAGTGAGCTGCCAGCACATCATACGTGAGGGACTGAGCTGCCACCCCATGAATCCTTTTGGCCCAATTAACATACTAGCCCTCTGGAGAGCAGTAGTCCCTGCAGCCAACAACACCCATACCAGCACTCCAGAAAAGCCCCCCCACTGGGGCCACCAATATTGGAATTGTTGGAGAGGTGGAATATTGCGTCGGGGGACCAGCCCTCCCATGTGAACATGGGACTCAATGGGTCCCACTTAGTCTAGTATATAACTAAAGTAATGCAATAAAAAGGAACTGCAGATGCAGGTTTATACCAAGGATGGACACAAAATGCTGGAAAAACAGCGGGTCAGGCAGAATCTATGGAGGAAATGGGTAGGTGATGTTTCGGTCGGGACCCTTCTACAGACTGATTGGTTCATAATGTTTCTGGAATAGGATTTTTTCGAAGGTACCAGAAATTACTGGCATAATAATGTAATGAATGTTATAATCTGGAGCAATTGTAGAAAAGGTACAACCAGTCACAGATGCAGAACTTTGCATCAAAAAGAGGACCACTGACAAAAAATGTCTTATTTGACAATGAGCAGAATTTTACATAGACTTGTAAATAAACAAAGAAATTACACATGAACAATACATATCTTGATTATCCCTTGTATGATGACTACAATTGTACAAATGCATAGAATAGGTAATAAATGTGTGTCGGAAGGAACTGCAAATGCTGGTTTACACTGAAGATAGACACAAAATGCTGGAGTAACTCGGCAGAACAGGCAGCATCTCTGAAGAGAAGGAATGGGTGATGGTTTGGGTCGAGACCTGATTTGATATTAAATGGTAAATTGTTGCATTGATTTGGAACAAAGTATGATTTCTGCCAAGAATGCCAGCAATTTACTCTCTGTTCAATCTTGTATTTGCAGCATTTATTGAGATTGAATTTATGATTGCACAAATTTGAAAATAACTGTTGCTAATGGGAGAAATCAACACTCCCTTATCCAATAGGACAGACATCAAGCCATATTATAATCATCCAAAGAATCAGATTATTTGTGGTTAATGGTAATTAGTCTCTGCGTTTAGAAGAAAACAAACAAAAAATATTGTACAAAAATATGGAAAAATATATATAATAGATCTTGCACATCAGCAAACAAGCACATCAATCATGACCTTGTAAGTCAAATTACATCAAAGAAGTTGTGCACATATGAATATATTTAAGTCAGATTCTTTAAATGCATCATAGGAATAGGCGCTCAGCCCACTGTACATGTGCTGAACATAAGGTCATAAGCGATAGGAGCAGAATTAGGCCATTCGGCTGATCAAGTCTACCATTGAATCATGGCTGATCTATCTCTTCTTCCTAACCCCATTCTTCAGCCTTCTCCCCATAACCCCTGACACCTGTACTAATCAAAAATCTATCTATCTCTGCCACAGATTCACCACCCTCTGACTAAAGACATTTCTCCTCATCGCCTTCCTAAAAGATCATCCTTTAATTCTGAGGCTGTGACCTCTAGGTGCCAAGTTAAAGGTTGGCAGCAAACCTAATTCTGCCAACATCGAAATAACTTAATTGAAAAATGCACAAACATTCCACTGCTAAAATAAATTGAGAAAACACCTACACTTTTCTTCAAAACTGAAACATTCTTGATTCAAATTAAGTGTGCCAACCAACGATCTTTTTTACTCCGTTTTTCTGAGTTTTCACTTAAAAATCTTGATTCTGTCTTAAACCCTTGACCTACTGTTTTAACCTTGTAACTGTCTGCTATGGCTTCCAAAGAGATTAACTTTCAAAAATAAATTGGTTTTAGCAGTTGAATTCCTTCTATTTTGGGTTGGAAGTGATTTGGAAATCTCCCTAGTGAAACACTAAAGGGCCTGTCCCACCAGCACGCGACTCCATGCGGTGAGCGCGACCAAACTGGAAGCGGGGGCCGCGCGGAGGTTGTGATCCCCGTACAGGACCGGTCCCACCAGCATGCGCCTGCATGCGGCGAGTGCGAGCAAACCAGCTGTGAGGGCCGCACGGAGGTCGGTTGAGTGGCGCGACGTGGCGCAAAGTTGGAGCGGAGTCTGCGGTAAGTTCGCAAGGACAGAGAGGGACACATAGAGAGGGACACGGAGGCACACAGAGAAGGGCATGGAGGCACAGAGAGAGGGCCACGGAGGCACTCAGAGAGGGTCACGGAGCCACATATAGAGAGGGTCATGGAGGCATGACGAGGCGGTGCGTAATGCGTCCAGGCGGATGCGGGCCGACAGGCCGTTGGCGCGCGGAATTTTTGAACACAGTCAGTTTTTTGGAACCTCGCGCAATGTCGGGACCAGCTCCGCACAACTCCATACGGCTCCGGCGATCGAAGTGGGACCGGCCCCGCGAGGCTGGACGGATGAAGCGACCACGTTAGGTCGCGCTCACCACATGGAGTCGCATGCTCGTGGGACAGGCCCTTAAATTTAAGCATGATTCTATGTTGAAATGGATGTTTAGTTTGCAGCTTCCTTGCTTGCCACTCCTGTGATAACAGAAAACCAAAGATAGGAACAGATATTTTGATACATGTTCTGAAGAGTTATTTTTTGTCATTGTCCGAACAGACCACACCACGAGATTATGGAAAAATCCAAATGCAAGAAAGTTAGACAGCTATTAATAAAATTTGGCCCGGACTTAACATTTAGTGTGATATGAATCGGGTAATATGAGCACCTGTCCCTATCTGAAGAAAGACACAAAAAGCTGGAGTAACTCAGCGGGTTAGGCGGCATCTCTGGAGAAAAGGAATAGGTGACGTTTCGGGTAGCAACTCTTCTTCAGACCCTATCTGTACAAGCGATCTCTCTCACAACAGTATCATTACATGTTCTCTTGAACTTTTTATGGCACTTGCATATTCCCTTTAATTCAAGATGATTTTGAATATAACTCATCCTCATGATCTCTTGCAGGATCCTGTTCCCATGAGTGCAGGGCATCAAGCCTCCCATAGCTGCGTTCAGGTTACTGTAGCTTGCCCTGAACTCATCTTATGTTATTAGTCACAATGCACACACCCATGACAATTTCATTAATGCACATAACCCCCTCTCTCGAACATTTCAACTATGTTTAATTAATGTTGGTTTAACATGAGTTAAATAAATGTACACGAGCTGGAGGACTAGCAAGTCCTCAAAGGACTTCTGGAGATTTACGGCAAGAATCAATGCTGCCCAATTGTCATAGACATTGGGACAGGAACAACATTTTTTTTACTTGCTGAAGCTTTACAGGCATAGTAACACAACAAATAAATATACAACAAACTAAAATATAATAAATCATCAGATATACTAGGTAACCAGACCATAATAGTGCAAGTTGATCTACATAGTACAAACTTATATAAAGTCCGTCGAGGTTTGGTGCTGAGGTAGGACTGTGATAAAGGTAGTGCAGAGTGGTTGATGTGTTGAAATTGTTTTTATACCTGGAGGTAGTGGTTCTCAAGCTTCTGAACCTTCTTCCTGATGGTGGCAGCAAGGTGAGAGAGTGGCCTGGATGGTGTGAGTCTTTGATGATATCAGCTGCCGTAAATCCCTTCGATGGCGGGGAGGTCAATGCCTGTGATGGACTGGGCAATGTATGTTTTGCTCTTAGGCATTTGAGCTTTCGAAGCAGGCTGTGATAGAACAAGTCAGTGTGTACTCTGTCTGGTAGTTTGATAAGAGTATTTGGCGATATGCTGAATCTCCTCAAACTTGTGAGGAAATAGAAACATTTAAATTCCATTTCAACACTATCATGATCTAGGGTTTGAGGAAAAAAACATATGTATAGAGAGAGAGAGAGAGAATTGTTTATTTTTATATTTTAGATTTATGTTTATTGATATCATTAGATTCTATACTAGAAAAACATTATTTAAGCTAGATGATTCTCATTCACCATTTATAATAACATCCAAATGACAATGATTGTATTGTTGTCTATCATTTCTGAATTTTCATAAATGCTGATGTCTTATAGTTCAAAAATTCCCAATTATATTTCCCTTTGTACACTGAAACTGAGTGATCCTTTCCAAAATTACATTCATTTCCCAATAACTCTTATTGGTCCTCCCTAAGATATTTATTGATAACAATGTTCTGCAGTTGATGGCCTCAGGCATGCAGTTGTAACATATTGCTGGCCTTTCTCACCATGTTGTTTTCGACATACCATTGTTTTTTCTCCCCATATCCTCAGAATATATCATGCTTATCTAAAGTCATTTTTCCAAAAGCACTCCTGACGCAAACAGTAGCACCAGAACACGATATTTGCCTTAACCAAAATGTTAATTGAGTAGATTTTTGTTGCCATGACAAATTAGAATCGGCTTTACAACCTAATTTTGTTTGCTTGACAGATATTTTACCCAAGTCTACTTTACCAAGCACTGCACAAATATAACTTGTAAAAAGGCATTTACTTGAGCATTTCTGCAGAAGCAGCCCAAATAAATTTTAGCACAGTAGCACATGATTGGAAGAGCTGGACCAATTGTCAGTCAGTCATTGGAACTGTTTTAAAGAGCTAACAGAGCATAATCAATCTCTGAATCATCAAGCTCTGTGTAGTTCTACATTTCAAACAAAACCATCACTCTACCTATAATGGAATTAGAACATAGAACAGTACAGCACAGGAACAGGCCCTTTGGCCCACAATGTCAATGTCAAACATGATGCCAAGGAAAACTAATCTCCTCTTCCGGCACGTGATCCATATTCTACATTGTCTGCATATCCATGTGCCTCCATCAACACTCTGGCAATGCTTTCCAGACATCTACCATTCTACATAAAACAAAAATGCCCTGCACATTTTCTTTAAATTTTGCCCCTCTCACCTTAATTACATCTATTCTTCAATATTTCAATCGTGGGGAAAAAGGTTCTAATAGTTTATCTTATCTATGGTTCTCACAATAGTATATATTTCAACCATCAATCCACATTTATCCACAATCCACAAGCTATTCTTAGCTGCCAGAATGGCTACCTATTCTTGTAGCTAACACCCACTAATCCAGACACATGCTGGTAAACCTCTTCTGCACCTTTCCAAAGCCTTCCTGGACTGGGGTGACTGGAACTGCATACAATACTCCAAATGCAGCCTAACCAAAGTCCTGTAAAGATGCAACATAACTTACTGACTTTATACACAATGCCCTGACCAATGAAGGCAAGCATGCCTTCTTTACTACTTTAGCCACTTATATTCCAGTGAGTTATGGACTTAGAATCCAAGATCCCTCGGTACATCAATGTTGTTAAGTGTCTTGCCATTAGGTGTATACTCTCCCCTTATGTTCAATCTCCCAAAGTGTCACACGCATGCTCACATTAAACTCCTTCGCCATTTTTTGTCCATTTCTGTAGTTAATCTACATCCCACAATATGCTTTGATTCTCCTCTTAATTCCCCACATTCGTCCTTTAATATTGTGCTCATTGATAATTATGATACGTCTGGTTCCTTCAACTTATGTAGCAGTGTCAAAAATGATCTAATGTTCAAAATAACATTCATGAACATTAAAGCATACTAAAGGTGCATATTCTGTTTTAATAAAATTCAAAGTAAAATGTCCGCCTCCATTACCTAACACTGCACCTCCCTATTGACTGAACAGGTTTTTGTCTACTATTTTGAAATTTGGGTTATTTGATAGAACCCTGGAAATGTGGAGGCCCTTCCAATAGCCCTAAGAATAGAACTGCTTCTGGCATACTGGGCTTTTTGTTCTATTGCTGCGGTTCACCAAGGGTCCAGTCGCTAGCTTGCTGACATCAGTTACACAGACATCAAAGTTTCAATTACCTGCCATTAGCTCAATGGTCTGTGCTGTTATGGGGATGACAATGACAGGTTCCTGCCCAGAGATTAGATTTTCTCTCAATTCCAAAGGGTCTGGCACACATTTCTTGATTTAAAAACAAGTATCGATGCCAAAATAAGAACTGTCATGCGCTCCATATTATTGAACATTCATTCCTTTGTACATTTAAGTGTAGAGCAAAGCCTGAGTGTTGACTCATGGTATCTTGATTTTTTTTAATCCCTATTACATTTTCCCATTTTTTGATTAATGCCTTTAATCTGAGTTACTGATCTTTAGATCTACTGAGTTCAAATCTAGATGAAGATTTATGTGATTAACTTATTTTCCCATAACGAGACTCCTAATTGAATTTAATAACCATTACATCTATATGCATAAAATTTACCTGTGTCATTTTTTAATGTCTTTTGATATAAAATTATATCACATGGAGAGGGATATTCATGCTGGCTGATTATCTTAAATGTTTTGAATATGCCATTTGCTCAGGCTAACTATTGCTAACTGCTACTGTCAAATCCTGCCTTCAATGTGCAACCGCCTCCTTCATCTTAATGATCAAAATGCATTATGGCTCAGTACATATTAATTTATGAATCTTTTGGGGACCTTAAGCAACAATAAATGCACTTTGTATCTAAATTAATTGAACAATTTGCTCACATATTTATGCCAATTTTCCATTTAAAATGTTTTCCCTTGAATAATACTGTTTGCCGACTGAAGAGGAAAGTATGAAATGAAAAATTATGTCAGCCAATAATTAATCTCAAATGCAAATAGGCTTAGACCTAGTTTGATTTCTTGATATCCCGCATCACGTGCAATGTGTTAATTTTATTTTTCTACAGCATCTGGTGAGACCCAAAACCTCAGTAAATCCTCACACAGTGTTAATTCTTGTGCAACAAATGAAGTTGTTGCAAATGAATAATTGCTTTAGAGGAGTCAGGATATTGCAAAAAGTTTCTTGACCAAGATATTGGCAACTGTGTCACCTCTTCCCTTGAAAATAGCAACCTAAATTAAGCTGTTGAAGATGTGATAAGGATTCCAGAAGTTGACTAAGCTGACTTTGGAGAGACAAGGTTAGTCCTCAGAGACGTAGCAGCATGATCCAACTTTAAAGAAGGTGAAGCCAATTTGTGTTAAGATCTTCTTTCACACCATTTTCTCAGGAGATGTCGGTTGTCCCTTCATGCCTTTTCATGCAAGAAAATTATATGTAAGTGAGAATTATAACCGTATAAAAAAAAAACATTGGTGCTGAACTGGAAATTAAATAAAAGTTCTAAATGGTTGAGCAAGCAATTTCAGACCTACATGTTCAGAAAATACCAGAAAAAATAGTTAATGTTAAGGAAAAACACAGAATAGGAGGCTTCAGTGGTTATTTACATTTGTGGACATTTAGCTGCAATCACTCTTATACATCGGGTGAATATATGGTTGAGTATTTTTTTCAACAGTTGGGGAATCGAGAACTAGAGGGTCTGCGTTTAAGTGAAAGGGGAAAGATTTAATAGGAACCCGAGGGGCAACCTCTTTGCACAAGAGGTGGTGAGTACATGGAATGAGCTACCAGAGGAAGTAGTTGAGGCATGTACAATAGCAATATTTGAAAGACATTTGGACAGGTACATGGATAGGAAATATTTAGAGGGATAAGGGACATCTTAATGGGACATCTTGGTCAGCATGGATTGGCCTGTTTCGATGTTGTATTACTCTATAAAATGTAGACTTGCCAAACTTTAATCCAAACTGCGTGGGTCAACTTAGAATGTTGATTTGCAAACATTTACTTTTGACTACATCTACAGTCCTTTGCATAACATTGAGTTCTCCAGAGTTTAAAAAAAAATCAAACTCGTGATAAGCATGGAGAATGCACGTCGGAGCTCGGGAACGTCTCGTAGCGGCACCTAACGCTAACGGCAGGTACTTGGGAAGTCTCGCTAATGGCAGGTAAGCTCAGGAAGACTTGTGAAGACTTTTCACCATGTTGAAAAATGTCCACAAGAGCCCCGAGTACCGATGAGCAGCCATTATTGTAAATCTCCGAGTTCAAATCAGGGCAAACACTGGACTCCCAGTGGTGTTATGCAGGGCTAGAGACCAGCGCCAGGTAGCTCCATTTAAAAAATCACAAAAAACGGGGAGAAAAATGGACCTAACTTCTGTTACTGCACCGGCTGCCTGCAACGCGTGAGTGACGTCATCAGGCGCGCGACTCCAGTATGTCTCTGCAACACACCTCCCCCAAGCTACCGAAATGGACTACCAAGCCAAAACAGGCACCGGAAGAAGTAGGCCCGACTGAAGCCTCGGGCTCAGGTACAACGTCATCCCAGGAAGATGTTTTGAGGAAGTCAAATCTGAGATAGAAGATCTTCAGGTTTTTCTAACTCAGGAAATTAAAAATATAAAGGAAGAATTGAAGAGAGTGAATTTTAAAGAATAATTTCAAATTTTTAAGGAAGAGTTTAAGGAGGAAATGAAGGAAGAAATCAACTCCACAGTCCTTGAATTGTCGGAAAAATGGAAGAAAGAAACGGAAGAAAAGATGGATCAACAAATTACGGAGATGGATGTGGAGATGGATGTCAAAATCAACTCGATGAAATCCAGCTTTAATGACAGGTTGGAGCCCATTGAGAAAGCACTCAATCACCAGACTATAGCAATAACCAATTTAGAGGAGATTGCTTCAACAAGTGCCGAAACGACAAAACAGCTTAGCAGTGAAAACCAACGCTTATCAGAATTACTGAGTAAAATAACTGAAAAATGCACTGAACTGGAAGGACGTCAGAGGCGTCAGAATTTAAGAATCGTCGGCATTCAAGAAGGAAGAGAGGGGAAACGAGACCCCGCAAATTCGCTGCAGACTTACGCAAAAAGTCTTAAATCTGGATCAAAAGCCTCTGCTAGCTCGAGCACATAGAGTGATGAGACGTCGCCCACGGGCAGATGCCCCACCAAGACAAATAATAGTAAAAGTGCAATAGGACCAATAGGATAAAAAAAATTGCTTGTACCAGGAATCTCATATACTATGCAGATAAGATCAGTATCTACCGAGATTATCCTGTGGAGGTCTCCAGGAAGAGAGCGCTGTTTAAAGAGACAAAAAGAATACTTAAGGATGTGAAAGATCTGAAGTATGGTTTGATGTACCCGGCTTCGTTAAGAGTTACCTACAATCAGAATGAACATATCTTTACCAACCCTAAGGATGCATTGGAGTTCGCCCAGAAGATTAAGAATCTGCCTGACGACTGAATATTAATTATAAAACACCTGACATCAACGAACAATGTAACTTTGTAAAAATCGGATGGAATTTAAGCTGTTATACCTAAGGACAATTGAAATTGGATAAGGATGGCTGAATAAGGCTTTTCCTATGGACATGTTACACTCATAGTTACTATTCACATTAATAACTGACAAATACTAATTATCACTGCGCGGTACTATTAATAACTATTATTAATGGTTACTAATTACTTATAATTGATTACTTATAATTGGTTAAATGGTAATTATGAGTACGGTTGGATTTAAAGCTTGATTTCACTTTTTTCTTTTTTTCTTTTTTTCATCTCTTCTGTTATGATATATACCATACCTTGATAATAGTTACCTTTTTATTAAAAAAATATATATATATTTTTTACTAATGGAATATGAATACTTTGGAACTTAAAATGTTTCCCACTCCCCCGGTAAAGTATCGCTATGGAAATGTCATCTTAAAGAGAGCATGGAGCTAGTTACGTTTTTTTTTTCTCAACGGCTGTGGAAGTCAGTAGGTGGCTAGCCATGTTATTATGGCTATCACTAACTGCACTACTTATAGATGTGGTTTTTTCTTTCTTTTTTCACTTTACTAACCACTTAATCTATCACTTTTTTAATATAATACTTTATTATAATTTTAAGTTTGAATGGAGTCATAAGGTTTATCAAAGGAGATATATACGCGAGACCAACGAGACTTAAAATTAATCTATCCGATGTTCGGGTGTAAGGTCGGGCTTGTTGAGCTGAACCATCTGCTCTTTTATAGACCTCCCTAAACAAAAGATGCAAGATTCGAATATGAAGATTTGGGGTGAAGGAATAACATTTTGTAGTTGGAACATTAAGGGTATTAACAAACCAATCAAGAGAGGTAAAGTATTAGCACATTTAAAAGCACTTAAAACAGATGTAATATTTCTTCTGGAAACTCATCTTAAAAAGGATGAAAGCTAAATGGATTGATAAAGCGTATCATTCCTCATTCACACATAAATCCAGAGGTGTTGCCATAGTAAACATATATCAATTATAACGGACAGTGATGGTAGATATATTGTATTAATAGGTGAATTATATGCACAAAAACTGACTTATTAATGTTTATGGACCAAATTTTGATAGTCCCTTGTTTTTTAAGAAAATATTTAATACAATTCCGGAAATTATACAATTTAATAATTTAATAATCAGAGGAGACTTAAATTGTACATTAGACCCCCATTTAGATAGATCATCAAGACAACGGAAAACAAAATCGCAGTCCAGTGACTTATTAAATGCAAATATAGATATTAGTAATATCAATGATGTTTGGAGAATGGAAAACCCAACCGGACGAGAATATTCATTTTATTAATCGGTACATAAAACATATTCAAGAATAGATTGCTTTTTGGTGGACTTATTTACTTATAACTCGAAATATCACAATATTATAATCTCGGACCATGCTCCCTTAACATTTATGATTAAATTAAATGGAAGGACAGAGAAACAGTTACAATGGAAACTCAATCCACAAATTTTAAAGGAAAAAGCATGTCAGGAATATCTTGCTAAACAGATTCATATGTTCTTTGAAATCAATGATAACCCTGAAACGTCTGCCTCCCTATTATGGGAAACATTTAAAGCATTTACTAGAGGAGCTATGATCTCCTCCCAAACATTTCATAATAAAGAGAATTGGGTGAAACAGGCATTGGAAAGGGAAATAAAACAATTAGACACAGAAAATGCGGCTACACCAACTATGATAAAACACAATAAAATTGCAGCATTGAAATATAAATTAAATAAAATATATTCAGACCAAGTTGTAAAATATTACCAATATACTAAACAATTACATTTTGAATTCGGTGATAAACCTCAAAAATTATTGGCTCGTCAATTACGGAAACTGGACGGGGAAAAAACAATTCATAGGATTAAATCAGAAACAGGAGAACCACTAGTACAATCGAAGGATATTAATGAGAGATTTCTGCAATATTATCAAAACCTTTACTCTGCTAAAACGATAGATCACCAGACAGGAACAGAAGCATTCCTACAAAAATGCAATCTTAAAGGGTTAATTTGAAAGATAGAGAATTATTAGACACTGAAATAACAGTAAAAGAATTGAAGCGTCTATCAGATCTCTAAAAAATGGTAAATCCCCGGGACCCAATGGCATAGGCTCCGAATTCTATAAAACATTCTATGACCTGATTGTTGCGCATTTAAAGACACCATACGAACATATCTATACCAGTTACCAGGTGGAATGGCCCTCTTTATTTTCGGTTATGAAAATGTTTCAATTGGGCGAGAAGTTTAGAACATGGGTAAAACTTTTATATACTAACCCAACAGCTAGAATATCGACAAATCAAATGTTATCAGCTAAATTTAACTTATCTAGAGGCTGTAGACAAGGATGTCCGTTATCCCCATTATTGTTTGCACTCGCAATAGAACCATTAGCAGAAAGCATGAGGTGCCATCCTGAAATATATGGGTATAACAGCAAAGATACTGAGAATAAAATGTCCTTATATGCAGACGATGTATTAATTTACATTACAAAACCTGAAGTTAGTATCCCAAACTTATTAAATTTAATAACTCAATATGGCTCATTTTCAGGATACAGAATTAATTGGAATAAAAGTGAAATCATGCCAATTATGGAAAGTGACCCACACATATTACAACAATTTCCTTTTAAAATAGTAAATGAAAAAGTTAAATATCATGGAATTTATGAACAAAGACATATACTTCTTTATTTAAATTTAACTTTCCGCTTTTATTGAACAAATTACATAAGAATATTTTATATTGGAAAACATTACCTATCTCAATGTTGGGTAGAATTATGCAATAAAAAATATTTTTATCCCGCAATTATTGTACCTCTTTCAATTAATTCCGATATCTCTCCCAAAAACCTTTTAAAAAAAGGTTGACTCTATAGTCACCAATTTTATCTGGGATTATAAGAACCACAGAATAAATAAAAAACACTTATGTAAATCAAAAATAAACTGAGGTTTAGCACTACCGAATTTTATGCTCTATTTTTGGGCAGTTAACATTAAAAATATGAATTTTTGGTTGGAAGATCTGGACCAGCAACCAGATTGGTTAAAAATGGAAAAGGAAGACTGTTTACCTTTTGAAATTGGGTCGATCTTATTTGCTATTACTAAATTAAGCAAAAAAACCTATCGTGAAAACCCCATAATATATAGTGGTGTACGCATTCGGAAACAATTAAAAAAAGACACTAAAATTGGATAATTTACCACTACCTCTTCCCATTGTAAACAACGCTACTTTTAAATGCTCAATGATGGATAAGGGTTCTTTACAATGGAAAAATCACGGAATTACAAAGATGGGTCATCTCTATAGGAAAGGTCCTCTCATTTCAGGAACTACAACAAATTTATGGGCTTCACTCAAATGACTACTTTAGATACCTACAACTTAAAGACTATGCTAAATCAAATACACAGGACTATAGAAATCGAAAGACAGAAATTCTTGATGAATGTTTGAATAAACACCCTAACACAGAAACATTGATATCTTATATTTATAATATTCTATTATATAATGATGCACCCATTACGGAAATATATAGGCAATCATAGGACAATGAACTTGGCCAAACAATAAGGCCAGAAATATGGGAAGAAAGCTTACAACATATACATCATTGTTCGTTAAATGCTAGACACTCTTTAATACACTTTAAAGTATTACATAGATTGCACTATTCAAAAACAAAATTAAATAGAATTTTCCCAAGCATATGTCCTATTTATGAAAAATGTCAGCACTCAGAGGCTAACTTAACGCACACATTTGTAAGTTGTATAAAAATTAATAATTTTTGGACGGACATTTTTAAGATAATTTCGGAAGTTGTCAATATCCAATTGGACCCCGATTCAGAATTAATAATATTAGAAATACTAGAACAAAATCAATTATTTACAACAAACCAAAGAAACTTTATCGATTATAGTTTAATAACTGGAAAAAAAATAATATTAAAATTTTGGAAAGGCCCAATAACCCCCACATTTAAAATGTGGACTATGGAAATGTCAGAGACCCTACATTTGGAAAGATTAAGATTTGTCTTAATGGACAAACAAGAACTATTTACTAAAATATGGTCTCCATTCATAGAATATTTGAAGGGGCAAACTGGTTTGGCACGAGAACCTGACTGAAACCCGAATCAAGGATTAGATGAAGAATTACATTTTATAATCCACGGATATATGTCCAATGGTGTATAATTAGCTGATAATTCCATTCTCTTTTAATTTTTTGGTTTCCTTTCTTTCCCTCTCTATTTTTTTCTATCTATAAAAAAAATAATAAAATATATTATTTAAAATATATTATTTTCCAAATCTGAGGAAAGACATCCTTGCCATAGAGGGGGTACAGAGAAGATTCACCAGACTGATTCCTGGGATGTCAGGACTTTCATATGAGGAAAGATTGGATAGACTCGGCTTGTACTCGCTGGAATTTAGAAGATTGAGGGGGGATCTTATAGAAACTTACAAAATTCTTAAGGGGTTGGACAAGCTAGATGCTGGAAGATTGTTCCTGATGTTGGGGGAGTCCAGAACAAGGGGTCACAGTCTAAGGATAAGGGGGAATTCCTTTAGGACCGAGATGAGGAAAACATTCTTTACACAGAGAGTGGGGAGTCTCTGGAATTCTCTGCCTCAGAAGGTAGTTGAGGCCAGTTCATTGGCTATATTTAAGAGGGCGTTAGATGTGGCACTTGTGGCTAAAGGGATCAGGGGGTATGGAGAGAAGGCAGGTACGGGATACTGAGTTGGATGATCAGCCATGATCACATTGAATGGCGGTGCAGGCTCGAAGGGCCGAATGGCCTACTCCTGCACCTATTTTTCTATGTTTCTATATAGTACAATTATTATACAATTGATAATACAAGCAATATTAATAATGTAGGGCTACAACAAACAAAATGTTTTTTATTATGTATTTACATCTAATTAAAAAATAAATAATAAATAAATAAATAAATAAAACAAATCAGGGCAAACTCGGGAGATTTCTTGGAATGAACTCGTACCGTGGGACACGGCCATAACAAGTTAATGGTTTTTCAACGAGCTGAATTTGATTTGCATTAAAGTACGTCCTTGTGTTTCTCTCTTTGCCTGCTATGATGTATTGTCAAATTGTTACATGTTGATGACAGCCTGGTTACAATTGTAGTACATTTGATTCGTTCTGCACGGTTTTGTTTCAGCCTTTATATCATGTTATATTTTGCTGCTGTAAGTTGATCCAATATGAACAAAGTGTCTCATAACAACATGATATTCTTGTAATATATTTGAGAAGCAAAAGACATATTGCTTGTGCTTTTGAGTACATTTTTAAAATGAGTCGTGTAGTATTTTTTGCAGGATGTACTGTCATATATTGAATGTGTTTTGTAATTCTTTACTTTTGCATCAAAATAAATTGTCATATTTCAACTCAGGATTGGCTTGAAGTAGAACGTGACCAACTGTCATTTCTAGCAATGTGTTTTTAGAAATCATTTGAATAAAATAATTTGAAAAGTGTTTCTTTGTTTTACCCACACAACTGGGGGGTAAACAACACTGGTATTTAAATTTGGATTTAGGGTGGCACAGCGGTAGAGTTGCAGCCATTACAATGCCAGAGACCTTGTTTCGATCCTGACTACGGGTGCTGTCTGTGTGGAGTTAATCTGTTCTCCCTGTGAGCGCGTGTGTTTTCTCCGGGTGCTCGGTTTCCTCCCACACTCCAAAGAGACGCAGGTTTGTAGGTTAATTGTCTTCTGTAACTTGTCCCTAATCTGTGGGATAGAACCGGTGTACATGGATCGCTGGTCGGCGTGGACTTGGCGGGCCGAAAGGCCTGTTCCCTTGCTGCATCTCTAAAAATAAAATAATTGACGGCAAACCTAAGACTTGGGTTTGCACATCACCCGAGATTATTTGATAATATTCTCACTCCAGGATAGAATTTGCTTTCGTTTTCATTTCTTATGATCTATGTTATCCAGTCATATTCAAAATGTATTGCCCATTTCCATTGAGAAAATGGCATGCACTCCTTTAATAAGGTGCTGTAGTCTTTCAGGAGAAAGTGCTTCCATTGTGCTCCAATGATGATGAAGAACAAGTGATACATCACCAAATCAGGATGGTGCTTGACTTGGGGGAACTTGCAGGCAATGGTCTCATGCACCGGATGCCTTGGTAATAGTGGTTACAATTTTGAAAGATGATTTTGGAGTAGTCAATTTGAGAAACTGCTGGTGTTTAAGGGAATTAATGTTTAGGATAGTCAGTGTGATGCCAATTACTGTAAGTGCTTATCCTAAACGGTATCAAGCTGCATGAGAATTATTAGAACCGCACTCTCTGGGCTGGTGGAGAATATTCCATCGCGTTCCCAATTTATGGCTTGCAGATGATGGAGGACAAGGCTTTAAGGTGTCTGGAGGTAAGCTATTTGCCATAAGCTACACAGTTTCTGACCTGACATTGCAGCCATAGTATTAATGTGATAGTCCAAGGTAGACACAAAATGCTGGAGTAACTCAGCGGGATGGGCAGCATCTCTGGAGAGAAGGAATGGGTGATGTTTCTTCAGACCCTTCTTCAGACTGATGTGGTAGTCCAATTGGGTTTCAGGACCTCAGATGTTATTGTATCTGCCCATAACAACCTCCTCTCGCAGCTTATTCCAAATAACATCCACCTTCTGTGTGGAAAACCTTCTCAGTTCTGCTTTACACATTTTCTCTCTCACCTTAAATCTGTGTCCTCTAGTTCTAGACTCTCCTGCCCTGGGAGTTAAGAATTTGACCTTCTATCGACAGCCAATAGTTATACCCTGTCTAGGCCTCTCATAATGTTTAATTAAATCTTTATAAATCGACCACTCAGCCATCTATATTTTAATTAGAATAAACCCAGCCTATTCAGTATCTCTGTGTATATATAGCAGTTCAGGCAAGATCCTAGTGAATCTTTTCTGCGTTTGCTCTATTGCTATCACATCATTGCTATGGCACGTTGGTCAGAACTGTACACACTGCTTCATTTGAAGTTTAATCAATGTTTTTCATGGCTATAACATGATGTTCAAATTCGTATACTTAATGCCTTGGCTTGCGAAGGTAATCAAACAAATGGTTCTCCTCCATCTCATTCACCCCTTACCCTTCCGTGTGCACTAGCATACCTTCTGCTATACTTATTGAACCATACTTAATTCTCCTTCCTTGATAGAATGAGAGATATGCTGGGTTGTGAGGTTAAAATTGCTATCTATCTATCTATCTATCTATCTGTCTGATCTTGACTGCTTTTGGCTCGCTGTGGTGTGATTTTCGAGAGAACGGTGCCACCTATGGCCGTCATTTTTGGCCACCTCGCTCAGAGTCCCCCTCCCCCTTCCTGGACTAGAGGATTGTTCCCATCGATGAAAAATCAGAGATATATTCATGTTTGTACATTTTTGCTATTCTCTGCTGGTGGGAGGGGGGAGGGACTATAAAACCCAGAAGTGGTGTGCCTCACTCGGTCTCTACAAGATAGAGGAAGCCAGAGGGTCACGTCTCTCTGAAATACACTAAACACATGTCTACTCGACTGTGAGTGCCCTTAATGTCATTTGAAAATGAAAATATGGTTGGTTTGAAGTAAAAATGCACTGCAAATGGCTGTTTGGGTGGGGGGTTGGGTTGATGTAGAAATGCACTGCAAATGGCTGTTGGGGGGTGTTTGGTTGAAGTAGAAATGCACCGCAAATGGCTTTTTTAGGGGGGTGGGGGGGGGGGGGGGGTTGGGTTGAAGTGGAAATGCACTGCAAATGGCTGTTTGGCTAAACTTGACAAATTCCTGTTTGCCCTATATTGATTTTAGATATAAATGCTACCACTTACGGTTGTGATTTTTGGCCATCTTACTCAGTCACACTCTGCTTATCAGGTGCAGAGGATTATTCCCATCAGTGAATAATAAAAGTGTTATTAGTGTTTAAAAAATGTTGAGAATCTCTCTCCTGTGAATCACGCCATGAAGGCCACACCTTTTCCGGTGGGAGGGGGAGAGATTATAAAACCCGGAAGTGTGGGTGTGGCTCAGTCTCTGCATGATGGGGGAGGGGGAGGTCATGACTCTGTCTGAGCTGTGAATCAACTGAACACACTGAATGTCTATTGAACTGTGAGTGTGGTATTTTGTGTGGTTTTATGGTGGGTTTACCCTGCTGGAAATGGTATGAAACTGCATTTGAATGTGGTGGCCTTGCACCCTGCATGAAATGGTATGAAACTGCATTTGAATGTGGTGTTGTTGCATCCTACTTGAAATGGTATGAAACTCTACTTGAATTTGGTGGCCTTGCACCCTGCTTGGAGTGATGTGAAACTGCACTTGAATTTTGTGGCCTTGCACCCTGCTCGAAGAGGTAAGAAACTGCACTTGAATTTGGTGGCCTTGCACCCTGCTTGAAATGGGAGTAAAATGGATTTGAATTTGGTGGCCTTACACTCTGCCTGAAATGGAATTTCAAGGAATAGCCGTGTCAACTGCCAGCCCACCAGCCGTGAGTGAGCTGCCAGCACAACATGAGAGAGGGACTGAGCTGCCACCCCAAGAATCCATTTGGCCCACAATGTCCATACTAGCCCTCTGGAGACCAGTAGTCCCTGCAGCCAACAACTCCCATACCCGCGTTCCTGAAAAGCGTTCCTGACTGGCCACCAATATTGGAATTGGTGGAGAGGTGGAATATTGCGTCAGGGGACCAGCCCTCCCGTGTGAACATAGAACCCAACGGGTCCCACTTAGCCTAGTACATAACTAAAGTTCTGATCTTGTGCTCTTCCAATTTGTGCATTTTTTCTATTGGCGCAAAAACGGTACGCAATAGCGCTACGCTTTTTCGCGAGCTCACTCACCGTTCTCCTATGCTGCGAGTGCACCAAGTTTAGTTCCAATTGGTGGTACATTGTAAAATTAGTACGGATTCGCGGCTCGGTCCGGCCTGGTGCGACCATGTCGCCAAATGGAAAGCGGTGAATCTGATCCCGGCGGAGGAGAACGTCCAGCGCCCGCTGTGAGTCCCAAATGCACCACCATCGCAATGCCCCACAGCTCCAGCCCCTTCCCCTCTGGTCCCCCTTGCTGACTCCTGCCCCTTCCCCCGTGATACCCCCCTCTTCCCCATAGCCCTTCCCTCGTCTTTTTCCCAAGCTCTCCCATCACCCCCACCCACCCCACCCACACGGTGTAGCTGCTGGTGCTGCTGTGCGAGCCGAGGCCTGGCTCTGAGGGCGCCAATGGCTGATGCCCCTCTGGGCCCGCAAGAAGGGAGAGAAGCGGCAACGTCGAGATCCTGGGGAGGGAGAGTGGGGGAGGAGAGAAGGGGAATAGAGAGGGGAGAGGTGTTATGGATAGAGGGAGAGAGTGACTGAGGGTAGGGGAATGGAGAGGGAGAGAGACGTGAGGGAGGGATTGGGCGAGGAAGAGGAGAGGAGAAATAGAATAATAGAATAGAATAGTTTCTTTATTGTCATTGTAACATGAACCATGTAAAACAAAATTTAAAAATGTCAAAGAAGAGGGAGCATGAAGAGGAGGGGGCGAGAGAGCTTAGGATAAGGGGAAATGAGGTGCGCTTGTGCAGTTGGGGGCTATTTGTGAGTGGTGGAATATTGCGTTGGGGTCCAAACCTCCTGTGTGACAGGGACCCCATAGGTCCCACTTTATCTAGAAGTGAATATTTTTGTTATGGTCCACAGTAGCTCATGGATGCCTACGTTTGAGTTGCCAAATCATTTTTTAACTCTGCATCGCAACATCATTGAATGGTAAATGAATGCTTAACTGCAAAACACAAATCAGTAAATCAATAAAAATATCTGTCAAATGATATGGCAGGATATCAGTCAGTTACAGATGTGGGTGGAGAAATGGCAGATTGAGTTTATAGACAATAAGTGCAGGACTAGGCCATTCGGCCCTTCGAGCCAGCACTGCCATTCACTGTGATCATGGCCGATCATCCACAATCAGTACCCTGTTCCTGCCTTCTCACCATATCCCCTGACTCCGCTATCTTTAAGAGCTCTATCTAACTCTCTCTTGAAAGCATCCGGATAATTGGCCTCCACTGCCTTCTGAGGCAGAGAATTCCACAGATTCACAACTGTCTGGGTGAAAATGTTTCTCATCATCTCCATTCAAAATGGCCTACCCCTGATTCTGGGCTCCCTCAAAATCGGGAACATGTTTCCTACCTCTAGCGTGTCCAATCCCTTAATAATCTTATATGCCTCAATAAGATCCCCTCTCATCCTAAATTCCAGAGTATACAAGCCCAGCCGCTCCATTCTATCAACATCCCGCCATCCCGGGAATTAACCTTGTGAACCGCTGCACTCCCTCAATAGCAAGAATGTCCTTCCTCAAATTTGGAGATCAAAACTGCACACAATACTCCATGTGTGGTCTCACTGGGGCCCTGTACAACAGCAGAAGGACCTCTTTGCTCCTATATTTTGAGTATAGGAGCAGGGAGGTTCTACTTCAGTTGTATAGGGTCTTGGGGAGACCACACCTGGAGTATTGCGTACAGTTCTGGTCTCCAAATCTGAGGAAGGACATTATTGCCATAGAGGGAGTGCAGAGAAGGTTCACCAGACTGATTCCTGGGATGTCAGGACTGTCTTATGAAGAAAGAATGGATAGACTCAGTTTATACTCTCTAGAATTTAGGAGATTGAGAGGGGATCTTATAGAAATGTGCAAAATTCTTAAGGGGTTGGATAGGCTAGATGCAGGAAGATTGTTCCCGATGTTGGGGAGGTCCAGGACAAGGGGTCATGGCTTAAGGATAAGGGGGAAATCCTTTAGGACCGAGATGAGAAGGACTTTTTTCACACACAGAATGGTGGGTATCCGGAACTCTCTGTCACAGAGGGTAGTTGAGACCAGTTAATTGGCTATATTTAAGAGGGAGTTAGATGTGGCCCTTGTGGCTAAGGGGATCAGAGGGTATGGAGAGAAGGCAGGTACAGGATACTGAGTTGGATGATCAGCCATGATCTTATTGAATGGCGGTGCAGGCTCGAAGGGCCGAATGGCCTACTCCTGCACCTAATTTCTATGTTTCTATGTTTCTATATTCAATTTGAGTATAGGAAATACTCAAGCTCCTATACTTGAGTCTTAGGATAGTTAAGCCAAAGATCCTAGAGCGGAGCAAGATAGTCCGCTCGACGATAAAGCTGTAGTAGGTCATGGGTAATCTTTAGCACCATTTCCTTAACCGTCTTCCGTCTCCGCTCTAGCATCTTTACTTTGGTCATAGCATCTTCATATTGCTATTATTTTAGCAAATACCACACAAATCATCTTTTATTTCCTCAGCGGCAGGTGATAATTTTGATATTCCTGCCTAGTCCTCCTTGTTAACTTTGAACATACAAAATATTGCCACTTGGAAGGAGCTCCAGAAAATCCTGCACGCACTCAAGCCATCACCCCCACCCCCCCACCACGACACAGAGCGGTCGCCGGCCCCCTTTTTTTGTTCAACATCTATTTCCATCGGGTGTTTTTTAAAGTTCCCCCCTACTGCCAGACATGGGGGGTGTGTGTGTGTGTGTCTGTGTGTGTGTGTCTGTGTGTGTGTGTGTCTGTCTGTCTGTATGTGTGTCTGTGTGTGCGTCTCTGTGTGTGTGCCAACACCAAGAGCGAGCGAACATGCGGACAGACGGACGAAAGCAACGATCATAGAGCAGAAGAGTTAACATTTTGGGTCGAGACCCTTCTTCAGACTGAGTCAGGGGGAAAGAGGAACAAGAGATGTAGACGGTACTAAGGACAAATGAATGGAAGTTATGCTTATAACTCCCGTTTCCCATTTCCCATATCACCTATTCCTTCTCTCCAGAGATGCTGCCTGATCTGCTGAGTTACAACAGGCTTTTGTGTCTGTCTTCGGTTTAAACCAGCATCTGCAGTTCCTCCCTGTACAAGATATGTGCCGTTTTAACTGAACGCATAACTGGTCGAGTCAAAAATAGGGTTGGGTTTACTGAAATGGCGGAGGTTCACTCCATTGCGTACTACACGTCAGTCCATTGGATTTTGCAGGAGTGGTCTATCTTGCTCCGCTCTAGGATCTTTGGTTTTACCTGGCAAGTGTGAGGTGTTGCACTTTGGGAGGTCAAATCTAAGTGGCAAGTCTACAGTGAATGGCAGGAACCTTAACAACTTTTATGTACCGAGGGATTATGAGTTCCAAGTCCATAACTCCCTGAAAGCAACAACACAAATAGATAGTGGTAAAGAAACATTAGGACATGTTTGCCTTCATCAATTGGGGCATTGAGTATAAAGGTCAGGAAGCCATGTTGCAGCTGTGTGACACTTTGGTTCATTTGCATGTGGAATATTGTGTGCGGTTCTGATCACCCCATCACAGAGTGAAGCTTTGGAAAGGATGCAGAAGAGGTTCAACAAGTTGTGGCCTTGATTAGAGGCTATCAGATGTAAGGAGGGATAGGACAAACTGGGATTGTTTTAACTGGTGCATTGGAGGTTGAGATGAGCCCTGATCGATGTAAGTAAAATTATGAGGGGCATGGATCAGCAGTCATAACCTTTATCCTAGAGTTTAAGTGCCAAAGACTGGAGGGCATATTTTGTCAGATGGGGAAAGTTTAAAGGAGACTTACACAGAGAGTGGTGGTGACTGGAACATGGGGAATGTTTAAACCAGATGCACATGGCAACTGTTTTACATTGAGAGTGGTAGATGCCAGGAAAGTGCAGCCAGGGGTGGTAGTTGTAGTAGATATGATAGTGGCATTAAAGAGGCTTTTAAGTAGATTCATGAATATTCAGAGAATGGCGGGATGTGCAGGCAAAAGGGATTAGTCTAAGTAGGGATCATGTTCGGCACTGTCATTCTGGGGTGACGGGCCTGTTCCTATGGTGTACTGTTCTATGTTCTATGCTCTATTAACATTTTCGAGGAACATTAGCATAATTTTTCTTTCAGCTGTTGTTTCCTGCATTCATGGATAACATTAGCAAATTTGCAGATGACACAAAGCTGGGTGGCAGTGTGAACTGTGAGGACTGGATGCTATGAGGATGTAGGGTGACGGACAGGTTGGGTGAGTAGGCAGATGCATGCCAGATGCAGTTTAGTGTGGATAAATGTGAGGTGGCAAAAACAGGAAGGGAGATTATAATCTGAATGGTGTCAAGTTGGGAAAAGGGGAAGTACAACGAGATCTGGGGGTGCTTGTTCATCAGTCACACAAAGTAAGCATGCAGGTACAGCAGGCAGTGAAGAAAGCGAATGGCATGTTGGTCTTCATAACAAGAGGAGTTGAGTATAGGAGCAAAGAGGTCCTGCAGTTGTACAGGGCCCTTGTGAGACCACACCTGGAGTATTGTGTGCAGTTTTGGTCTACAAATTGGAGGAAGGACATTCTTGCTATTGAGGAAGTGCAGTGTAGGTTCCCAAGGTTAATTCCCAGGATGACGGGACACCATTGATAGAATAGAACGGCTGGGCTTGTATACTCTGGAATTTAGAAGGATGAGAGAGGATCTTGTTGAAACAAGGTTTGGACACGCTAGAGGCAGGAAACATGCTCTCGATGTTGGGGGAGTCCAGAACCAGGGGCCACACTTTAAGAATAAGGGGCAAGTAATTTAGAACGGAGATGAGGAAAAACTTTTTTACACAGAGGGTTGTGAGTCTGTGGAATTCTATGCCTCTGAAGGCAGTGGAGGCCGGTTCTCTGGATGCTTTTAAGAGAGAGTTGTGGATGTGGATGATCAGCCGTGATCATATTGAATGGCAATGCTGGCTCGAAGGGCGGAATGGCCTACTCCTGCACCTATTGTCTATATTGTGCCGCCATGATACTTTTGCTACTTGTCAGAAAAAAACATTTCAATTACAAGAATATATTTGATTAATCTGGAGGTTGTACATGTTGATTTGTCAGAATCAATGCAATTAAACATTATTAGTTATGATTATTGTTGGAAAATAAATGTTAGCTTTCTGAAAACATTAGTAATAACTAGAAAAATGAGCCTCTGTTCTGCTTTTGTAAAGAAAAAAGTGATTGTGATCTTTCATTATTCAGAAGTTGTGTTTAAATTAAAATGCAGAATCATACAGATTTGTACACGCCATCTTTTTGTGATTGACTTTTTAAGTGATGAAACTGAGCAAATATGAGAGTATATTTTCATGTGAATAGAACAACTGAAAATAATTGGATGAATCTTTTGAACAGGTTCAATTACTTCAGTTGAACAGTTGCAGTTTTTGTAGAATCCCTCCAAGTCCAGTACCATGTGGGATAATGCCTGCAGCACTATCTCCCTGATACTGCCAATGTTGCTGCCTGCCACTGTTTCCACTGGCTGGAGCGCAATGGGACAGTGTGAACCGCTGCTGATGTTCCGGCTCTCAACCTCAGCTTGTGGCAAATTAAACCTGGTGCAATTTCAGTAATCCCATTGAAGTCGATTCTGGGAAAATCAAATCAAATCTTTTATTTGCTATAATTCAGTTGGTTGAAATGTAATTTAATACTTGACAGTTGTGGGGAAGAGGCTGTTTCTAAACCTGGATGCTGCAGTTTTCAGGCTCTTGCATCTTCTTCCCATCAGCAGGAGTGAAATTAGAGCTTGGCCAGAGTGGTGTGCCTCTCTGATAATGCTGGTTGCGTTTTTGAGGCAGTGATCCCTGTAAGAGGTCAGAACCCATGATGGACTGGGCATGTTCACCACTTTTTGCAATCTCCTTTGCATCTGGGCATGTGAGTTGCTGACCCAGGCCATGATGCAACCAGTCAATATGCTCTCTACTGCACAACTATAGATGTTCAAGAGAGTATTCATCGACTACCAAATTTCCTCAATCTTCTTAGAAATTAGAGGCATTGATGGGCTTCCTTTATGAGTGCATCAATGTGCTGGTCCAGTACAGATCTTCAAAGATATGTACGCCAAGGAATTTAAAGTTTTGAGTCTGTCCACCTCCGTCCTGTCGATGAAGACTGCTTTGTAGATTGTTGGCCTTCGTCTTCTAAAGTCAACAATCAGTTCCTTAGTTTTACTGACGTTGAGAGCATAGAAACATAGAAAATAGGTGCAGGAGTAGGCCATTCGGCCCTTCGAGCCTGCACCGCCATTCAATGTGATCATGGCTGATCATCCAACTCAGTATCCTGTACCTGCCTTCTCTCCATACCCCCTGATCCCTTTAGCCACAAGTGCCACATCTAACGCCCTCTTAAATATAGCCAATGAACTGGCCTCAACTACCTTCTGTGGCAGAGAATTCCAGAGACTCACCACTCTCTGTGTAAAGAATGTTTTCCTCATTTCGGTCCTAAAGGAATTCCCACTTATCCTTAGACTGTGACCCCTTGTTCTGGACTCCCCCAACATCAGGAACAATCTTCCAGCATCTAGCTTGTCGAACCCCTTGAGAATTTTGTAAGTTTGTATAAGATCCCCCCTCAATCTTCTAAATTCCAGTGAGTACAAGCCGAGTCTATCCAATCTTTCCTCATATGAAAGTCCTGACATCCCAGGAATCAGTCTGGTGAATCTTCTCTGTACCCCCTCTATGGCAAGGATGTCTTTCCTCAGATTTGGAGACCAAAACTGTACGCAATACTCCAGGTGTGGCCTCACCAAAACCCTGTACAACTGCAGTAGAACCTCCCTGCTCCTATACTCAAATCCTTTCGCTATGAATGCTAACATACCATTTGCTTTCTTCACTGCCTGCTGCACCTGCATGCCTACTTTCAATGACTGGTGTACCATGACACCCAGGTCTCGTTGCATCTCCCCCTTTCCTAATCTGCCACCATTCAGATAATAGTCTACCCTCATGTTTTTGCCACCAAAATGGATAACCTCACATTTATCCACATTATACTGCAACTGCCATGCATTTGCCCATTCACTCAGCCTATCCAAATCACCCTGCAGCCTCCAAGCATCCTCCTCACACCTAACTATACCCCCCAGCTTGGTATCATCTGCAAATTTGGAGATGTTGCATTGAATTCCCTCGTCCAAATCATTAATATATATTGTAAATAACTGGGGTCCCAGCACTGAGCCTTGCGGCACCCCACTAGTCACTGCCTGCCATTCTGAAAAGGACCCGTTTACTCCTACCCTTTGCCTCCTGTCTGCTAGCCAGTTCTCTATCCACATCAATACTGAACCCCCAATACCGTGTGCTTTAAGTTTGTATGCTAATCTCTTATGCGGGACCTTGTCGAAAGCCTTCTGAAGTCTAGATATAACACATCTACTGGTTCTCCCTTATCCACTCTACTAGTTACATCCTCGAAAAATTCTATCAGATTTGTCAGACATGATTTACCTTTCGTAAATCCATGCTGACTTTGTCCAATGATTTCACCACTTTCCAAATGCGCTGCTATCCCATCTTTAATAACTGACTCTAGCAGTTTCCCCACTACCGATGTTAGACTAACTGGTCTGTAATTCCCCGCTTTCTCTCTCCCTCCTTTTTTAAAAAGTGGGGTTACATTAGCTACCCTCCAATCCTCAGGAATTACTCCAGAATCTAAGGAATTTTGAAAAATTATCACTAATGCATCCACTATTTCTGTGACTACCTCCTTGAGTACTCTGGGATGCAGACTATCTGGCCCTGGGGATTTATCGGCCTTCAATCCGTTCAATTTACCCAACACCACCTCCCGGCTAACCTGGATTTCACTCAATTCCTCCGTCTTATTTGACCCCCGTTCCACTGCTATTTCCGGCAGATTATTTATGTCCTTAGTGAAGACAGAACCAAAGTAGTTATTCAATTGGTCTGCCATGTCCTTGTTCCCCATGATCAATTCACCTGTTTCTGACTGCAAGGGACCAACATTTGTTTTAACTAGTCTCTTTCTTTTCACATATCTATAAAAACTTTTGCAGTCAGTTTTTATGTTCCCTGCCAGTTTCCTTTCATAATCTATTTTCCCTTTCCTAATTAAGCCCTTTGTCCTCCTCTGCTGGATTCTGAATTTCTCCCAGTCCTCCGGTAGGCTGCTTTTTCTGGCAAATTTGTATGCCTCATCTTTTGTTTTTATACTATCCCTGATTTCCCTTGTTATCCATGGATGCACCACCTTCCCCGATTTATTCTTTTGCCAAACTGGTATGAACAACTTTTGTACTTCATCCATGCAGTCTTTAAATACCTTCCATTGCACATCCAAGGTTGTTATTCTACCACAATTTGGTCGGTCGATCAATCTCCCTTCTTCTTTCATGTCCTTGTGCTATATCGTGGCTCGCCGCTGCTGTACAGATCGTTGCGCTATTGGAGTGTTACTTGCAAGGTCTGCAGTAGTACATGGATTATCCAGCAATGGGCATTGCAGTAGGTGTTGCATTGTCTGAGTCTGTGTGCCACAGTCACAGGTTGTTGTACCCTCGATGTAGCCCCATTTGTGCATTGTCACCCATGACCCCTCGACCCCGGTTCGCAGTCGGTTGAGACATATCCAGTTCAGCCAGAGTTCATCAGCACCTGGTGGTAAGTGCTCTGCTTCTGGTATGTGCCCATCTTGGTGCAAATAGGGACAGTGGCTAGTCTGTTCTTCCACATCTGGAGGCGACCTTCAGTTTCCAATGGGGTGATGCTGGTTAGGAAGTTCTTACGGGATTTTAACCGCCTAGGTGGGGCCACATGGTTATGTAATGGGTGTCTATTACCTGTCAATTGTTTCAGACGCTCTGTCCTACTTGCAACAGCTCTCCTGATGTCTGGAGGAGCAATGCCAGCCAGTAGGTAGACGTTGTTTATGTCCGTAGATCGGAGACAACCAGTGTTGCTATGGCAGCTGGCATTCAAGGATTTGCACATGTAGATCTCTCCCAAGCAGGGCAGGCGTATTCTGCAGCAGAGAAGCAGAGTGCTGTTGTTGGGTTGGTGGTGGTGAGTTTGTTCAATATGTTGTTGCAGGTGCCCACCTTTGCTTTAGGTTTTCCCACATGTGCCTTGAATGTTAAGCAGCGGTCGAGTGTGACTCCAAGGTAGACTGGGTTTGAGCAATGTGTTAGTGGGGGTCCAGACCATGTTCCGTGTAGTTGATGGTTAGTCTCTTGGTTCTCCCTCATATACTCATCATCATCTGTAATCTGTCCAGCAACAGTGGTGTCATCAGCAAATTTGAAGATGGAGTAGGAAATGTATGCAGCTACACTGTCTGTGAGTGCGTAGAACAGGGGCTAAGTACACAGCCTTGAGGTGCTCCTGCACTGATGATACAAGCAGAACGTGTTGCTGTCAATTCAGACCGATTGTGTTCTGTTCATGAGGAAGATGAGGATCCAGTTGCAGAGGGATATGCAGAGGCCCAGTTCCAGTGAGCTTGGTAAACTGCTTGGAGGAGATGGTGTTCAACGTCCATAAACGTCCATAAAAACACATAAATGTATGTTTTTATTATCCAGGTGGTCCAGGAGAGACCCAGTGAGATAGCATCCCCTATTGGGCCTGTTGTGGTGGTAGGCAAATTATAGTGGGTCCAGGTTCTTGTTGAGGTGGGAGTTGATGTGCACCATAACCAACCTCTCAAAGCACTTCACCACCACAAATGTTAGTGCCACCGGTTGATAGTCATGGAAGCACGTCACCTTACTCTTCTTGAGCACCGGTATTATTGATACCCTTTGAAAGCAGGTGGGAATCTCAGACCTCAGTAATGAGATTTGAAAAATTCCAGCCAGTTGATCTGCACAGGTTTCAAGACCTCAGAGGCAGATGCTTTCAGAGGATTCATCCTTCTGAAGGATCTTCTGATGTTGGCCTCTATAACTGAAGACCATAGGGGGCTCTGGGAGCATGGAAAGGCACTTTGGTGTTCTCCCATGGTGACAATCTAGATGGAAGGGAACGATGGAAGAGGGATCAGACAGTGGGAAAATGTGTATGCACTAGGATGGGAAAGGGGTGGGGGAAAACGGAAAGAAGTGTTACGATGGAGTGTTTTGTAAAATTGGAGAATTCAATGTTCATTCTGTTAGGTTGTAAACAATCCAAGCAGAATATGAGGTGCTGTTCCTCCAGTTTGTAGGTAGCCTCACTATGGCAAAGGAGGATGCCCGGGACATAAAGGTCAGTATGGGAACATGATGGACTGAGCACAAGTGTTTGGCAAAATGGTCACCTAGTCTATGGTTGGTCTCGTTGATGCAAAGACCACGTTAGAAGCACCAAATGTAGTAGATGAGGTTAGAGGCTGTGCATGTGAACCCCTGTCTCACCTGGACGAGCTGCTGGGGTCCCTGGATGGTGGACAGGAAGACCGTGTTGGGGCAGGTGTTACATCTCAAAGGGTTTCAGGAGACAGTACCTGAAGAGGGTTTTTTTGGCTGGGAAGGGATTAGCGTACTAAGGAGTTGCAGAAGGTGGAGACAAGAAGATGTGACCAGTGGTGGGACCATGTGGCAATTCATGGAAATATCAGCGAATTATGTCATAAGATCATAAGTGATAGGAGCAGAATTAGCCCATTCAGCCCATTAAGTCTACTCCTCCATTCAATCATGGCTGATCTATTGCTCCCTCCTAACCCCATTCTCCTGCCTTCTCTCCATAACCTCGGTCATCCGTACTAATCAAGAATGCAGAGGCTGGTGAAGCAAAATGTAAAGACCAAGGAAACTCTATCCTTGCTTTGTCTGGCGGGGAGGGGGTGTGATCGCAGAACTGCGGCACACAGAGGTGACATGGGCGTGGGTTCCATTCACTACAGCAGGGGGGAAACTATGCTTACTCGAGAAAAATAACATCTCAAATGCCCTCGAGTGGAAAGCCTCATCTTGTGTGCAAATGCCATGTTGACAGAGAATTGGAGAGTAGGGGATGGTTTTCTTGCAAGAGGCAGGGTGGGAGGGAGTGTAGACACGATAACTATGGGAGTCGGTGGGTTTATAGCAGATATCAGTGAAAAGTTGCACATCGGTGAGGGGGGATTTGGATTAGCAGATGCGGGGGACAAGGCTCGTGCTGAAAAGGTGGCAACTAGGGTTTAAAGGAGACGAAACGTAGACACGTTTACAAGTTGCACAAGAAAATGCCTTTTGTCGTCAAAATCGAAACAAAAGAAAATCCATTCAGCTTTTGAAAGAGCGGTTTTATAATTTCAATTCTTCAAAATAGGCTTAATAAATTATGGCCAAATATGATAATACAAATATCAACAAGCAGTGCTGCAATTCTTACAAGACTAATTTAATTAGGCAAATCATCTGATGTATAAATCGCACTGGTATCAGATTCTTTAACCTCTTTCCAAAATATCCAAAAAGTAGTTTTTCATAGAATATGTGCTTTTCCACATTCCACTCTCGACCTCTTTGCTACCCACGTGTTATTCATTAGTGATATTTTAGGGCATTTTGTCAGGTTGCTGGTTGCAAAGATGTTGTGTCACCATGCAAGTTGCTGGTGCAAAGATGTTCCCCTCAATTTCCATATTTGATCCAAAATGTGAACTAACACTCCCATTTGATCCTGGGGACAAGAAAGAGCTAATATTTCTTAAAATGTCTCAAAGGCAAAAATATCTTTCAAGCTTTTGATTTGATCTTGTCTCGCTCCATCAATCTGTCACTCAGCTAAATATAGAGTATGTGGAACATAGGCTCAGTTAGGAACTGGTTTTAAAAACCTTTGTTTTTATCGTACATCAGCTCTCTTGTTTTCTGGCTTACCTTCTGTTAAATATTGTGCATGGGAAGTGTGCAAGTTGCAGCTTGATAATAAATGTTACAAGCTCTAGGTTTGGGTACCCTTGTGCTTTCATGACTGCCGCAGAGTCATTTCAGCAAATATTAAATTATTGGTTTAGGTGAGTTATAGTGGTGATATCTATTGGTGGTTACTTCATGCATTATTGCAAAATAATTATAATAAATGCACTCCTTACAAGTGATAAAATTGTCAATTTTAGTCAGTAACTAGTGAATGCTTATAGTATGGAATAAAGAATACATGAATTATTTAAAAACCAAACAAGTAAAAAACACATTATTCATGAGGTGTTTCTAATTTGTTTTCTCATCTGTTCTTTTAAATGTGCACTTTTGTTTAATACCTGAGGAAGATACACCTCTGATTGTTAATTTTGTACTGCTTAAAATAACCACAATGTGATTTGTGCTTTCTATAACATTGCCAAGGGGGATGAAGATCCTTGAAGTTAAACTGTTACCTTAGCTTCAGCTGACATCAGTTTTCTGCCATGTCACAAGCTGCAGCGAGGAAGAAATCCACTGAGAGTTGAAGATTAGAACATGTTGACCAACATGTAACAATAATTAAAGCTTCAGATGTTGCTGATAAGATGTGCCAAATCAACCTACAGTTAATACCAGGATTATAATAGACTTCATTTCATTTTAGTTGTTTGCAATGTACTGCAGAGAACTATTTGAATATTTTGCTAATTCCATTTATTATATGGCCTTTGTTCTCTTCGCCTCTTCTTTAAAAAAAAAAGCTGAATCAATCAAGTTATTTCACCCCTTTCTCTGCAAGGGTTAGTATAGGCAATCTAGCAGCTAAGACTTGAGTTTCAATTCAAAGATATACAGCAGTGCGTTGGGTGAGCTGATGTGTGAAATTGCACATTACTAAATCAGTGTCATGCAACCAGGAAATAAATAAGTATAAATCTATCTATGCTTCAGGTAAAGATGTCAGAGATTGGTTTTCATTGTTTCAAGTACAATTTGCAATAATTTACTGTAATCTACCGTATCTGCTTGGTTTGAAAAAAGCTGAGATGTTTAAAAAAACATCTTAGTACATTCATTCATGAATACTTTTCGGAAAGAAGAGTAAGAATGCTTGTGAGATTTCATATATTCTCTACATGAGGATACACAAGGTAAAAACTTCAAATTAACAATATTAGTGCACAGAAATCATCCAACTTAATAGTGTGATTGGAAATGAAATGTGTCGTTGTATGGTGGTCCAGTCCATTAGAGTACGAAACTATCTTTCTTTGAAGGAAGTTCTTCTTTCTTTTTCGTATTTCATTTTGAGTGTACTGATAGATACTAAGATAGTTGTACGGCCAATGTTAGTAGTTTTTTTGGGCCTTGCCTAAGTGGCTTTTAGAGCCTGTCCCACTTGGGCAACATTTTCGGTGACAGCCTGAAAAGAGGTTGTCACGGCGTGGTCGGAGCATGACGCGGGGTGATGCATGTAGTGATGCGCGGTGTCTCCCAGTCGCCCCTGGATTTTGGAATGTTCAAACTCTTCAGGCGACATCTGGGTGTCTTATCATGTCTTGCGCCCTGTCACAAGCAGACGTACGCTGTCCTGCGGGTGATGGCCGGTGACGCGGGAATATAAAGCGCCGACTTATCCATTAAAAAGTTATTGGTCCATAGATTTATTGTAGACTAGACTAAGTGGAACCCGCTGGGTATCATGTTCACATGGGAGGGTTGGTCCCCCGACACAATATTCCCCTCTCCACCAATTCCTATATTGGTGGCCAGTGGGGAGGCTTTCTGGAGGGCTGGTATGGGTTATTGGGGTGGCAGCTCAGTCCCTCAAGCCGGATGTGCTGGCAGCTCACTCACGGCAGGTGGACTGGCAGTTGACTTATGGCTATTCCTTGACATTCCATTTCAAGCAGGGTGCAAGGCCAACAAATTCAATTCCATTTTCCCACCATTTCAAGCAAGGTGCAAGGCCACCAAATTCAAGTGCAGTTTCCTACCACTTCAAGCAGGGTGCAAGGCCACCGAATTCAAGTGCAGTTTCCTACTACTTCAAGCAGGGTGCAAGGCCACTGAATTCAAGTGCTGTTTCCAATGACTTTAAGCAGGGTGCAAGGCCACCAAATTCAAGTTCAGTTTCATACCACTTCAAGCTGGATCCAAGGCCACCAAATTCAAGTGCAGTTTCATACCACTTTCAGCAGGGTGCAAGGCCACCAAATTCAGTGCAGTTTCATACCACTTCAAGCAGGGCGAAAGGCTGCCAAATTCTAGTGCAGTTTAATTCCACTTCAAGCAGGGTGCAAGGCCACCAAACCCAAGTGCACTTTCATACCATTTCAAGCAGTGCGCAAGGCCATCAAATTCAAATGCAGCTCCATACCATTTCATGCAGGCTGCAATGCCACCACATTCAAATGCAGTTTCATACTATTTCATGCAGGGTGCAAGGCCACCACATTCAAATGCAGTTTCTTACCATTTTAAGCAGGGTGAAACCACCATAAAAATACCATAAAACCACACAAAACACCAAACTCACAGTTCAGTAGACATTCGGTGTGTTGAATTGATTCACAGCTCAGACAGTCGTGACCTCTCCCTCCCCCATCATGCAGAGACTGAGCTACAACCACACTTCCGGGTGTTATAACCCTTCCCACTGGAACAGGTGTGACTTTCATGGCATGATTGACAGGATTGACATTTTTTATACACTAATAACACTTTTATTTTTAATTGATGGGAAGAATCCTCTGCACCTGCTGAGCGGAGGGGGACTGAGTAAGATGGCCAAAATTCACACCCGTAAGTGGTAGCATTTTATCTAAAATCAATATACAGTGCAAACGGCAAGTTACTCAAAGCACCCAAGCCACCATTTGCAGTAGTACCTTTTAACTTCAACCCAAAGCACCCATGCCACCATTTGCAGTAGTGCATTATAACTTCAACCCAAAGCACCCAACGACCATTTGCAGTAGTGCCTTTCAACTTCAACCCAAAGCACCCAAGCCACCATTTGCAGTAGTGCCTTTTTACTTCAACCCAAAACACCCAAGCCACCATTTGCAGTAGTGCCTTTTAACTTCAACCCAAAGCACCCAAGCCACCATTTGCAGTAGTGCCTTTTAACTTCAACCCAAAGCACCTAAGCTACTATTGGCAGGCAGTACCTTTTAAATTCAACCCAAAGCACCCAAGCCACCATTTGCAGGCAATGCCTTTTTACTTCAACCCAAACCCCCCAAACAACCATTTGCAGGCAATGCCTTTTTACTTCAAACCAACCATATTTTCATTTTCAAACCACATTTAGGGCACTCACAGTTGAGTAAACATGTGTTCAGTGTATTTCAGAGCTCAGTGAGGCGTGAGGCATGACCCTCTGGCTTCCTCCATCTTGC
The DNA here is from genome assembly GCA_963514005.1 of Raja brachyura. The sequence goes on from OY740788.1 coordinate 17,072,067, forward strand.
AGAGACTGAGTGAGGCACACCACGTCCGAGTTTTATAGTCCCTCCCCCTCCCACCAGCAGGGGCAGCAGAGAGAATGGCAATTTTTATTATAACATTAATATCTCTCAGATTTTTCATCTATGGGAAAAATCCTCCGGTCCAGGAAGGCGGAGGGGGTTCTGAGCGAGGTGGCCAAAAATGACGGCCGTAGGTGGAGGCGTTCTCTCGGAAATCACAGCACAGTGAGCCAAAAGCAGTCAAGATCAGAATTTTAGTAATATAGATAAGTTAATTTACAATGTGATTATTATAACTTCGGCGTAACCTTCTTGAATTGTGAAGGCGGGTGATGCGGAATGTCGTAGCTTGACATGACGGTGACATGGAGTGTCGTTCAACTTGATGGTTTTTAGTGCGACTATGGGCGTCAGTCACTGACATTCGCAGTCGCTGAAAAAATCGTAAAGTGGGACAGGCCCTGAAGTGTGCCAGGACTTGCTGTCCTCTTCAACTACTGCCTATTAAATGTTAATGTTGGATTTCTCTCAGAAGTGGGTGGAGGGTAGAAATGGTTGTAGATGTGTCACATAAGATGTGTGACTATCCTTTTTATGGCCCCTATGAATGAATGAATTAATAAGTTTATTGGCAAGTATTCACATACAAGGAATTTGCCTTTGTGCCCTGCCTGCAAGTGACAACATGACATACAGTGACAGTTACGAATGACACATAAAACATTAAACATTAATAATAAAATGTTATCGATTAAGCATGTGAATTAAATAAAATACCAGAGCAAAAGGAGGCTACAGATTTTTGGTTATTGAGTAGAGCTTCTACTCATGGAAAAAAGCTGTTTTATGTCTGGCTGTGGCAGCTTTTATACACAACCATATGGTCACCCCTCAGTCTCCTCGCTTCATGGAAAACTGTCCCAACAAAGCAAGCCAAATGCCTTCTTCAGTACTTTGTCTACTCATGTGGCCATCTTCAAGGAATAATGAACTGAGTGAGCCAGGACCCCTGGCTCACTCAGTTCTATAACTCTCTTCAGGGCCCTGTCATTTAGTGATAAATCCTGCCCTTGTTTACCGTCCCAAAATGCATTACGTCAAATTTGTCTGAGGTAATCTCCATCTGCCATTCTTTTTGCCCCTTTCCCAGTTGAGTTGGATTCTGTTGTAAGTGGGCAGTTTAGCTGGCACCAGTGCGCTCACCTGAAGAGCTCAATTATGCTTGCTTTGAACAAAAGGTCAGTGGAATTTGCCACAATAGCCCCAGGTGTGCCTGCAGCCGCGTCACTGGTACAGGTGTCAGATCTGCTTCCTCGGTTTGAATACATGTTCAAAGCAGCTAGCCCAGGTGGAATCGGAGGCTTCATCCACAGAACCTGCGCAGACCAGCTGACAGGAGTATTCGCGGCCATCTTTAACCTCTCCCTACTTTACTCCAAGGTGCCAACCTTATTTCAGAAGACTATTATCATCCCGATGTCAAACCATAGGAAGGCAGCGTGCCTTAATTACTACTGTTCAGTGTTTCTGACATCCACCATATGAAGTGTTTTGAGAGGCTGAACATCAACTTCAGCCTCCCAGACAGACTTGATCCACTGCAGATCACCTGCTGACATTGTCACCCTGGCCACGCACTAATCGCTGGAACATGTGGATAAAAATGAGCTCTACATTAGAATCCTATTTGATGACTATAACTGTGCCTTCAACATCATAATCCTAAGCAAACTCATCTCCAAATGCCTGGACCTGGGCGACAGCACCCCTCTCCCGACTTACTGAACCGATAGACTGCAATCAGCGAGGATAGACCACCAAACATCCTCTGTAAAAATTCTTAATACTGGTGCCCTTCAATGATATGTTCTCAGCCCCTTGTGTAGGAAGCAACTGCAGATGCCGGTTAAAACCGAAGACAGGCGCAAAAGCTGAAGTAACTCAGCGAGTCAGACAGGATCACTGGAGAAAAGGAATGGGTGATGTAGAGGGGACTCGATCTGAAACGTCACTCATTCCTTTTCTCCAGAGATGCTGAGTTACTCCAGCATTTTGTGTCTACATTCCTAATCAGTCCTTGCTTTTCAAGTAGATCCTTTCAGAACAACCTCCAGTAACTTACCAACCACTGAATTTAGACTCAACAGCTTTTAGTTCCCTGGCTTGTTCTTGCTGTTCTTAAGCATAGGAACAACTTTAGCCACCTTCCAGTCCGCCGGTCCCCAATGTGTGGCTACAGAAAAAGCATTCATCTCTACCAGTGTCCCCAGCAATTTCTTCCTCTGCTTCTCGCAACTTCCTGGGATAGACTTGATCAGGCCCTATGGATTTATCAATTTTAATACACCTCAAAACCAGCCATGTTTCCTCTTTTGTGATGTCAGTATGCTTCACAGTTCTCTTTCTGGATTCCCATATGTTCCATATACTTCTCTGTGGTAAATATGGGCAAGAAGTAACCATTTAAGACATCACCCATCTCCCATGACTACGTTGATCCTTAAGGGGTCTAATTTTTCCTTGACTACCCTATTGCTCTTAATATGCTTAAGATTCTCTTAGGATTCTTCTTTACCTTATCTTTTTACCGAAGATTCCCCATCAATACAAGAGTCAGAGCTCTCTTCCTGGCCTGTGCAAATTGTTTGATACAGTTGAAATATGTTACAGAGCCACAATTTTCTGTAGCCAAATATAATTTAAAATAATTGTAATGTGGTTACATTGGGATCTATTTCACTTTAATGGTGTTTCAGGTGAATAACCAGTTTCAATTAAATGAAATATTCACAATGGATTTGCATCTTAAATGGGAAAATACATGCATGAAGACCGTCCCATCTGCTTCTCCATTTTTGATAACACATTGATATGATATATCACATGTACGAAAACAAGTCATTTAAACACTCCACCAAGGGTTTAGAACTGTATGCTTTACTGTGATATATATCTTTATAACTCAGCCACTGTTTTTTTGTCCCTTCAGAATAATAAATGTTTTGATAAGATGACCTTGCATTTTTCTTAAATCCAATGGACATAGGCCTAACCCACTCAACTGTTCCTCACAAGTAACCTACTTCACGTCAGGGACTTTAATTGAACAGCCTCATATGCACTGAAGTGAGATTTTATGCAAATCAACTTGATTCATGCCAAAAGAGCACACTACAGCCAGTGTCAAAACTATTGTGTGTAGTTTTAATATTATAATAAATAGAAAATAGGAGCAGAGTAGACCAGTTGACCACATGAGCCAGCTCTGCCATTCAATAAAATCAAGTCTGATCATCCTGTTGCAGCTCATCAGTACCCAATTTGAGCTTTCTTACCATGGCCCTTGGGCCAAACACCAATGTCAAACTCCTTCTTGATTATGTTTAGTTATTTGTCTTCAACTGTTATCTTTGGTTCCACACTATGGGAGAAGAATCTTTATATTATCTGAATCTTAAATGACGTAAAATATAGCCTTAGAATGTGGCCACGTGCTGGATTCACTGACACCAGGACAATCATTCTTGCAGTTAATCTGTCCACTTCCGTTAGACTTTTGTAGGTTTCTATGAATTCTCCTCTCATTCTTCTGAATTCTAGTGAATACTAGACTAAGTGGGTCCTGTTGTGTCCCATGTTCACACGGGAGGGCTGGTGCCCCGACGCAATATTCCACCTCTCCACCAATTCCAATATTGGTGGCCATTGGAGGGGGGGCTTTCTGGAACACTGGTATGGGTTCTTGGGATGGCAGCTCAGTCCCTTAAGCCAGATGTGCTGGCAGCTCACTCAGGGCTGGTAGGCTGGTAGTTGGCTCATGGCTATTCCTTGAAATTCCATTTCAAGCAGGGTACAAGGCCACCAAATTCAAATCCATTTTCCTACCATTTCAAGCAGGATGCAAGGTCACCGAATTCAAGTACAGTTTCCAACCACTTCAAGCAGGGTGCAAGGCCACCAAATTCAAGTGCAGTTTCATACCATTTTCAGCAGGGTGCAAGGCCACCAAATTAAAGTGCAGTTTCATACCATTTTCAGCAGGGTGCAAGGCCACCAAATTCAGTGCAGTTTCATACCACTTCAAGCAGGGTGCAAGTCTGCCAAATTCAAGTGCAGTTTCATTCCACTTGAAGCAGGGTGCAAGGCCACCAAATTCGTGCAGTTTCATACCATTTCAATCGAGGTGCAAGGCCACCAAATTCAAATGCAGCTCTATACCATTTCATGCAGGGTGCAAGGCCATCACATTCAAATGCAGTTTTGTACCATTTCAAGCAATGTGACACCACCAAAAATCCACACAAAACTCCAAACTCACAGTTCAGTAGACATTCAGTGTGTTCAGTTGATTCACAGCTCAGACAGAGTCATGACCTCTCCCTCCCACATCATGCAGAGACTGAGCCACACCCACACTTCCAGGTTTTATAACCCCTCCCCCTCCCACCAGAAAAGGTGTGGCCTTCATGGTGTGATTGACAGGAGAGAGATTCTCAACATATTTTAAACACCAATAACATTTTTATTTTACATTGATGGGAAGAATCCTCTGCACCTGCTGAGCAGAGGGGGACTGAGTAAGATGGCCAAAATTCACAGCCGTAAGTGGTAGCATTTTATCTAAAATCAATATACAGTGCAAACCGGAAGTTACCCAAGCACCCAAGCCACCATTTGCAGTAGTGCCTTTTAACTTCAACCCAAAGCACCCAAGCCACCATTTGCAGTACTGTCTTTTAACTTCAACCCAAAGCACCTAAGCCACCATTTGCAGTAGTGCCTTTGAACTTCAACCCAAAGCACCTAAGCCACCATTTGCAGTAGTGCCTTTTAACTTCAACCCAAATCCCCCAAACAACCATTTGCAGGCAATACCTTTTTACTTCAAACCAACCATAATTTCATTTTCAAACCACATTTAGGGCACTCACAGTTGAGTAGACATGTGTTCATTGTTATTCAGTTCTCAGAGAGACGTGACCCTCTGACTTCCTCCATCTTGCAGAGGCACACCACTTCCGGGGTTTTATAGTCCCTCCCACCAGCAGGTGCAGCAGAGAGAATGGCAATGTTTAAAGAAACATTAATATCTCTCTGATTTTTCATCAGTGGGAAAAATCAGTCCAGGAAGGCGGAGGGGAGCTCTGAGCGAGGTGGCCAAAAATGACGGCCGTAGGTGGCGGCGTTCTCTCAGAAATCACAGCACAGCGAGCCAAAAGTGGTCAAGATCACCATTTTAGTAATATAGATAAGCCTAATTGTTCCAATCTTTCTTCATACATCAGGCCTACATCGCTGGGAATCCGTCTGGTGAACCGTCACTCCAACAACAAGAACAACCTTCTTCTGATATAGAGACCAGACTGCACATAATCTTCTCGGTCCAATCTCACAAAGGCCCTGTACAATTGAAGCTAGAAATCCCTTGTCACACATTCAATCAGCTTGCTATGAAGGCCTACATACGTTTTGTCTTGTTAATCACTTGCTGTACATGCACGCTTACCTGCAGTGTAGGAAGGGCTAAATGAAGATAAACACAAAATGCTGGAGATGATGGGCTAAATCGAAGATAAACACAAAATGCTGGAGTAACTCTGCAGGGCAAACAGCATCTCTGGAGAGAAGGATTGGGTGACTTTTCGGTCCGAGTCTGAAGAAGGGTCTCGACCCGAAAGGTCACCCATTCCCACTCCCCAGAGATGCTGCTTGTCCCGCTAAGTTACTCCAGCATTTTGTGTCTGTCTTCTGCTTACCTGCAGTGTCTGGTGTGGAAGGATACCCAGATCATTTTGCATTTCTCCTGCAGTTCTCAACCTGTCTCCATTCTGATAATAGTTTTCTACTATTGCCACCAAAACTGACAATTTCTCAGTTATTCACAGTATACTGCATCTACCCTGTAGTTTGCTTTGTGGACTGATCCTCACTAATAATTGAACTGGTCGGGGAAAATATTTTTGCTCTCAGTGAAAAAGCAATGAAAACAGCTTACCTCATTTACGTAGATGATCTCAAATGGCTTTACACCCACTAAGCTTATTTTTATTAAAAAGTCATCATTGGTTATGTAAGAAAATACAACAGCTAAGTGACACCAAGATTCATTTTTGTGTGAGGCACAAAATACTGGACTAACTCATCGGGTCAGGTGGCATCTCTTGAGAAAAGGAATAGTTGACGTTTTGGGTCGAGACCCTTCTTCAGACTGAGAGCCAGAGTGGAGGGAAACTGAGGGCATGAAAAGGTTCAGTACAAATCAGAGTCAGTACTAATGACCATGGAAAGGTGGAGTGCACAATGGTCCATTGTTGGCTGTGGACGAGATCACAATGAAGGGATATATGGATGAAAACAGTGGAACTATCAGGGCAACTAAGGTGGGGGAGTGGTGGAGAGAGAGGGGATGCAAGGGCTACTTGAAATTAGAGAAATCAATGCTACTGGGTTGCAAGCTGTTCCTCCGATCTGCGTACGGCCTCTCTCTGAGAGTGGAGGTGGCCCAGTTCAGAAAGATCAGAATGGGAAGGGGAGTATCGGCCAAGTTGATGGTGGTGTTGATTGAAGAATAAATGTTGACCAGGATATGGGAAGATTCTAATAATCATACAAAGTTATGTTTACATTCACCTGAGGCAATATAATTGACTTTTCATCGAAATACTTGTTGCATTGTTGAGTTGGCCATTAGAATCGTCAAGAGGTTGGACGTACTCATAACAATCTGTTTTGGAGCAGAGAATGCTGTGACGTTGGGAATTCAAAAAGGCAGGATGAGCTTGAACGAAAATGAAAATACGATTTATACTCAAAAATAAGAAGTGTAGATGCATCAACGTTCTAAGACTAGCACTTTCTGCCCTTGGGATTTTCCAAACCATTGGCAACATTTCCTTCAGGCAATAAGGAGATTGAAATATAAAGTGAGAATTTATACTCTTCAAAGTGAATGATATCAATAAAGCACACGGCAGTCACTATGTGGTTTTGTTCTGTAGACTCGCACACACTGGGAATTAGATTTAAATTGCCGAAACTAGAAGGAAGCCTGGGTTAGATTTATACCTCAGGGATGAAAGAGCAGTACTAATCCAACAAACTATCACCATACCATTGTGTTCCCCATAAGAGTTAAGTTGGAATCAAGAAGAAAATATATTTGCAGATATTTAAATATAATTGATATTATACATTGTTGCAATTATGTTATTTTGTTGAAAGCCTGTCTGGCATAAATTATTACAATATTTGATTCTGCTTGGAGCAGTTTTTGAGGATGATTTTGAGCTATGCACAACAATCAAGCTAACTTTAAAAAAAAAACATTTGAAGGAGGTAAGTAATCCACATGTATTGGCTTTATAAAACTGTATTACAAGGTGGCACAGTGGTAGAATTGCTGTCTTACAGCATCTGAGATCAGTACAATAGGTGCGGTCTGTACAGTGTTTACATATTGTTGTTCCTGTGGCCGCATTGGTTTTCTCTGGATGCTCCGGTTTCCTTCCACACTCCAAAGACGTACAGGTTTCTAGGTCAATTGGCTTGGGTAAAATTGTAAATTGTCCCTAGTGTGTGTAGGATAGTGTTAGTGTGCGGGGATCACTGGTCAGCGCGTGCTTTTGCACTGTATCACTTTTTTTTTAAATGGTATCTACCAGAGGAGTCTTTGGACAAAAATGCATTCTGAACTACAGTACAAATACCTTTATAGACATCCTTATCTTTGGTGATGATGAATCAATGAATGTGTAATATTAACTGAATATTTAATTTGTATTTAGCGCCACAGTTGAGTCATGTCGTACATGTTTGTGATATTTAGCCATCTTGGTCATATATTGGGATCATGCTTACATGAGAATTTATGTTATATAACCTCTCACATTATATCACATCTAAACAGCTCTTGCCCTTATTTTCTTTAAGTACATCCTGCTTGTTCCAGTCTGCAGGGTTATGAGATGGTTGCCTTGCTGGGGTTACCTCCATTCACTTCGAGGTCCTGTGACCAGCATGAACCAGTTCCAACTATTGTCCCCCATTGTCAGAGTGAGGCTAAACTTTGGGGAACAGCATCTCATATTTCGCTTGGGCAGCATACAAACCAGGGGTATGAATATTGATTTCTTTAACTTCAAGTAACTTCTGCATTCCCTCTATCTCCGTCTCTCCCCCCACCCAAGCCTCTCGTTCTTACCTAGCTCCAGCCAAAAATGACCTGTTTCCTTTATCATTGTTCCTATTTTGCATATCTTTCATTCATTTGTTCTATATCTCTCTACATCATCATCTATATCTCCCCTACCCCTTTCCCGTGACTTTCATTCTGAAGAAGGGTTTCGACCTGAAACATCACCCATTCCTTCACTCCAGAGATGCTGCCTGTCCCGCTGAGTTATTCCAGCATTTTGTGTCCAACCAGAACACCCTGGCCACTCTGTTAGAACCACCTCAGAAACTATACCCTGTGGTTAAATTTGTCACCAACTCTACACTTTCATTGTCTTTTGTATCAGATTCATTAAACCATGAAAGATTGCAATTCCCGTGATTAAAGTTCCAATACTAAAAACCTTTGACAAATATAGACTTTAAAAAAAAAGTTTAATCAGAAACTGGTGTGTCTCCTCCCCTTGAAGTTCTTTGAGTGTAATATTTTATTTTGCAGGAAGACAACATAATATTACATAAGTACGAATGGCTATTTCTTTCCCCCAATGCAGCATGCATTTCATAATGATAAGAGCAATAGGCCATTATAGCCCAGTATAGAAGTGCAGTGAATGAGATGGCTTGACAGTGCTTTATTGTTAGCAAGTGTTTCCATTTATGCCGGTTTCCCTACAACTCAGTGGCAAACCTCGATAGATAATGGGAGCTAAAGGAGTATGTGTCATATTAGTGTCCAACCATTTATGGAGTATAACAAAGGGAGATGGTGTTTGCCTTGACCATTTCAGTAATCTTGCTCCATACATTGATGAAGCTTTCTCCTGAGATCTGGAACTTCAGTTCCCAGATGCCTTTCCTCTCCAGTCTTTTTTGTTGCCACCAAAATTTACAGAGATTGTGGGCTTCTTTCCTGACCACCACTCGTCATCCCAATGCCAGGCATTCTTTATTTCTATATTTCAGAGGTTGATGGGAGACTAGATCGAAGTATACACAATGATGAGAAATATAGATTGGGTAGCTAGCCAGAACTTTTTTTCCCCATGGTGGAATTGTCCATCACTGGAGGGCATAGTTATGAAGCGAGAGGTGGAATGTTTAATCGAGATGTGTGGGGCAAGTTTTTTACACACACAGAGGTTAGGCCTGGAAAGGACTGCCAGGGCTGGTGATGGAGGCAGATATGATAGTGGCGTTTCAGAGCCTTTTATAGAGGCACATGAAAATGCAGGGAATTGAGAGATATTGACATGCAGAAGAGATCAGTTTAACTTGCCGTCATGTTCTACACAAACTTTGTGGGCTGAAGGGCTCATTTCTGTGCTGTACTGTTCAATATTCTACACATGATAACCAAAACAAACATCTCCTTTTGCTAAACACTGTAATTCTCCTTCCCATTCCCACATTGACCTTTCTGTCCTAGGTCTCCTCCATTGTCAGAGTGAGGTTAAACGCAAATTGGAGGAACAGAGTCTCATATTTCACGTTGAATTCTCTCAATTCTGTTGACCCTTGCTGTCTCCTCCCCTTCCCACCTCTCCCTCAGCTGTCGGGCTCCTCCTTTTTCCTTTCTTCCCCCCTCCTCCCCCCACCCCCTATCAGTCTGAAGAGGAGTTTCGGCCCGAAACGTTACCTATCTCCTTCGCTCCATAGATGCTGCTGCACCCGCTGAGTTTCTCCAGCATTTTGTGTACCCTCATATTTCACTTGAGCAGCTTACAGCCCAGTGGTATGATTTTGATTTCTCAAACTTCAAGTAACCTTGGTTTTCCCTCTCTCTCCATCCATCCCCCACCCAAGTTGCACCAGCTTCTCAATTTCACCCAACAAACAGCTAACAATGGCATGTTTCCTATGTCATTGTTACTTTTTTGCATATCTTTCCTTCATTGTTCTATATCCCTCTACATTATCGTCTACTTCGCTCATTTCCCTTTCCCATGACTTTCAGTCTGAAGAAGGGTCTCAACCTGAAACATTACCCATTCCTTCTCTCCAGAGAGTTACTCCAGATTTTTGTGTCTATCTTCGGTTTAAACCAGCATCTGCAGTTCCTTCCTACACATATCTTATATTATAATTATGTTTTGGGGAAGGAAATCTAATGACTACTTTAGTCAAATAATCAAACTATTATGAAAATATTAACTTGATTTAAAAATATGAGGTAAAACCTTGAATCAATAAAAATGGCAATGAATATGTAAGATCGCTTTGTGCACTTAACTGGTTCTTATGTGCTTTCATGAAAGAAAATTGCTGTCCACACGCAATGCTACATTAAGAAAAGGGCCTGTTAATTCACTTAGTTTTCTCAAACTATAGTAATTCAAGCATGCTCTCCACTACCTCCTGAAGTGACCGAGGATGCACATCAAATTCCCCAGTCCTGTTGGTGATAGCACATTGCAAAAATAACGAGTGATGCAAAATCACCTGAAATGCAGCAAGGCTCGATTTGACTCAGCCTCAAATGGAGATGAATGAATGTTATCATCCCTAACCAGGACTACCAAGGCACTTTGGTCTTCATCAGTCAGAGTATTGAGTATAGAAGTTGGGAGGTCATGTTGCAGTTGTATAAGATGTTGGTGAGACCACATTAAGAATATTGTGTTCAGTTCTGGGCACCATGTCATTGGAAAGATATTGTCAAGCTTGAAAGGGTTCAGAAAAGATTTACAAGGATGTTGCAGGACTAGAGGGTGTGAGCTATATGGAGAGGTTGAGTAGGCTGGGTCTCTATTCCATGGAGAGTAGGAGGATGAGGGGAGATCTTATAGCGGTATACAAAAACATGAGAGGAATAGATCAAGTAGATGCACAGAGTCTTTTGCCCAGAGTAGGGGAATTGAGGACTAGAGGACCTAGGTTCAAGTTGTAGGGGAAATGAATTAACAGGAATCTGAGGGGTAATATTCTCACACAAAGGGTGGTGGGTGTATGGAACAACCTGCCAGTGGAGGTAGTTGAGGCTGGGACTATCCCATCCTTTAAGAAACAGTTAGACAGGTACATGTATAGGACAGGTTTGGAGGGATATGGACCAAGCACAGGCAAATGGGACTAGTGTAGCTGGGACATTGTTGGCTGGTGTGGGCTTGTTTCCACACTGTATCATTCCATGACTTTGACTCTATGTTGCCATTTTTGATGGAAATTTTGAGCACATTATTGAATTTCTGTCAGCGATAGACACAAAATGCTGGAGTAACTCAGTGGGATAGGCAGCATCTCTGGAGGAAAGAAATGGGTGACGTTTCCAGTGGGGACAAAGTGCCACCCATTCCCTCTCTCCAGAGATGCTGCCTGTCCTGCTGGGTTACTCCAGCATTTTGTGTATATCTTTGGTGTAAACCAGTATCTGCAGTTCCTTCCTACACATTCTGCCGATGACAGACTGATAATCTCGTCCCAAGGCAGAGCTGAAGATAGTGAATTCATTTTCAGGAGCCTGGTGTTGGCCATGTGAATAGTAAGATTGAACGAGAACTTACCAGTTCGAAGGTTGATCTTTATTTCATGAGGAGTCGAAGTGAGGGATTTCGTGAAGAGCCCGCCGGCGCGCATGCTCGACATACTTCAAAGTAGCGGCGTGGAATCACAGAACCAACAATAGAAATGACTTCGCATAGTATGATTGAATTGACTAAGATTACCAGATGAAGGTGATTGAGGGTTGGGCGAGGAGGGCACGAAATCCCTCACTTCGACTCCTCATGAAATAAAGATCAACCTTCGAACTGGTAAGTTCTCGTTCAATCTTACTATTTCATTTCGGAGTCACGTGAGTGACTTCGTGAAGACTTCAAAGCTTCTGTGATTACACGCCCTGGACCACGTCCATGCTGACACACCACTACCAGGGATGGATGGGAGGAACAAATTGGCTCAATAGCTCATACTGCAAAACAAAAGCATATTTATTAATAACAAATCAAAAACCCCTCATGCGGGGACATCTCCACGTTCTTGACCTGCATTCAGCACGGCTTCTGCGAACTGTAGAGGAGCAGCAACAGGCTTGTTATAAAAACGCTGGAACACAGCTTCATTCGCCCATCCTGCTGTGGCGAGAATTTGGTCCATGGGCACCTCCATGACCCTCGCCGCTGACGTCGATGCAGCCCTGGTGGAATGAGACTTGAACACATTAGTGTCGATACCTGACTTACCCAAGACGACTCGAAGCCACCTGGATATCGTCTGGACTGTCACTCGATGATGAGGTCTCTTATGAGTGACAAGCAGGTATCTCTCCATTCCTCTGATGCGTGCCGTCACCTTGACATAGTGGCGGATATGTGAGGCTAAACATAGCCTAGCATCTGCGGGGTATGCCGGGAACTTCAGCTGCAGCCCTGTGCACCCAGGTCTATGCTGCTTTAGTAGCTCGTCAACGAAAAAGACTACTTCTGTAGGGGTAGATGTCATTCTGTCGACACGCAGTTTGTGTAGTGTCTGTACCCTCTGAGCTGAAGTCAGCGCTAGTAACATCACCAGCTTCATGGTGAGTTGGTCCAGTTGGAGCCCTTCCATGGGAGACCACGTCCTGAGCAGGGTTAATACGTCCCTGACATCCCAGGTGATATTATAGCGTGGTGTAGGCGGATTCATATTGAATATACCCCGCATGAGTCTGGACACTAGCCTGTTGGATCCTACCCCAATCTTGAGGTAGAATGATAGCGCACTTCTGGCGCTGTTGATGGCACTGTAACTTAAGTGTTCATCATGGTGCAACCCCGCGAGGAATTCCAGGACGTCGGTTATTGTCACGTCATCGTACGTGATGCGAGAGCGGCTGCAGTAGGCTTCCCACTTCTTAATATGCGAGCGGTATCTTCGCCTTGTGGACTCTCGACACGACGCCCCGATGGTATCCATGGTCCGAGCCGAGAGGCCGTATTGGACTAACGGCCTGTTCAGAACCTGCAAGCCAACAAATTTAAATAGCCATGGCAGGGATGTGGCTCCCCTGACACAGGGTGAGTAACCAATTGTGGGCAACCCTTCAAAAGGACCCAAGGTTCGTTGAGCATGTCAAAGACCACCGGATACCAAGGCTGTGTGGGCCAGTCGGGTATAATAAGGATGCCCTTGGCAGCATCTGCCTGAATCTTTCGCAATACCCGACTGATGAGGCAAAACGGAGGGAAGGCATAGAAAACCCAATTCCCCCAGTCCAGCGAGAATGCATCTAGCGCTATTGCCCCAGGATCTGGTTCCCATGAAACGTAGGCTGGTACCTGATGGTTCAACCGTGACGCAAAAAGGTCAATGTCCGGTTTACCAAATTTGGCTGTGACTTTAGCAAAAATCTCAGGATGCAACATCCATTCAATGTTGTCATTAAATTTGCGTGACCTGGTGTCCGCCACAGTATTAAGCTCACCTGGCAAATAGGTAGCTGAAATCCAAATGTCTCTTTGAATACACCAGAGCCAAATTGAGTTAGCCAATTTGTCACACGAAACTGACCTGGTACCACCCATATGGTTTAAATATGCCACAGCTGTGGTGTTGTCTATTTGGAGACGGACGTGTGCTCCAACAAGCTTGGAACAATATGCACGAAGTCCGTGGAATGCTGCCAGCAACTCCAAATAGTTAATCCCTTGAGTCAACAACATCGATGCCTCAAGGGTGTCCCATCTACCCCCACAACTAGAGCAATTATCAGTAGCTCCCCAGCCATTGGAGCTTGCATCAGTCTGTAAATATACCACCGGATTAGCCTCCCTGACAGGCTTAAATGAGTTGCTAATGTGACACACCCACCATTGCAACTCAGTTATCGCTTCGGACGGCAGCTGCATAGATCGATCGTAATGACCAGCGTTCCATTTTAACGCAGTAATTTTAGCTCTTTGCAAATTCTGATAATGCAAAGGTCCATATCGTGCTGCCGGAAACAAAGCCACTAACTTGCCAATTACTGTGGCTGTATGCCGAATCGATGGTATATTGGTGCCAATTAAATCTCTGCACACCTTAGTGACTTCCTCAATTTTGTTAATTGGTATAGTTATCCTCATGCTCATTGAGTTCACCGTGAACCCTAGGTAATTAATTACCTGGGCAGGGCAGAACTTTGATTTCTCTGGATGGACAATGAATCCTAATTGTTGAAATATATTGACAGCAGCTGCAACACCCTGTTCAGCCAATTGCAGGGTGTGGCCCACAATAAAGACATCATCTAAATAGGCCATAACTATATGATGTCGTTGTCTCAAATAAGCCATGATTGGCTTCACCAATTTAGTGAACAATCTAGGGGCTGTAGTAAGCCCATTAGGCAAAGCCTTATACTGCCAAAGTTGCCCCATCCAGATAAATTTCAAAAACCTTCTATCATCTTTCTGGATGGATACTGAATAATATGCATCCCTCAAATCAATGCATGCCATAAAGCAGCCATGAGAAATCAATGATTTGGCTGTTTCAAACGTATCCATTTTAAAATGAGTATATGTTACAAACGTATTCAAACGGGTTAGATCAATAATGACACGACAGCCTCCATCCTTCTTAGGTCTAGTAAATATGTTCGAAACAAATTCAATTGGCTCATGCACTGTTTTCTCAATCACACCCTTCTGTTCCAAACTTAAAATTTCCTTGTAACCTGCTGCCTGTTCTGCAGCAGACAATTTGAACGTACGACCAGGCATGTGCTGGGATGGAGGAATGTCGCCATTAATAAACTCAATTTTATGCCCCTGAATATTCCGCAACACATACTCATCACCAGTAAAATTACCCCATGCATCCAAAAACAACCGTAAACGACCACCAACATGGGAAGTTAAACAGAGAGAAAAGAGAGAACCAGACCCCCTCACCGCCGTGGTTACCGGCGGTCCTTGACACGTGTGGGTGGCCGTGGAGGTGCTGGGTTGGCTTGAGGGCGCGGCGTCTTCGATTTCCAAAAAGGTCTCTGCCGACCCTGTCCTAAAAAAGACCCTTGGTGCTGGTTCTGGTGTTGTTGTCGCTGTGGAGCTAGAGGGTGAGTCCTCGTCGAGGCACTGGCCGACCCTCGTGAGCGAATGTATGGAGCTTTTGAGCCGGACGGTGTGGGGGCACTCTTAGAGCGCATGATCCCCACCGTTTTGGCTTGTTCGTCAAGCTCTTTGACTCTCTTCGAGAGGTCCTCACCAAAGAGCTGACGGGGCGGCGGCGGCGGCGGTGGTTTGCACAATCCTGCAAACTTCGGGTTGAGTGCTGGGCGGATGCTGTTTTTGCGAAACCCGTTGATTTCGTGCTGGGTCGCGCACAATAAGGCCAGAGCATCTTCCTGGTCCAAATTCAGCTCGTCCTCGTCCACCGACCGCGCAAAGGCGGTAATACCGGCCGTGAGGAGTTTCAGGATCCGCTGCAATTGTAGCTCTTGTTGACGGATAGCCGCACTGATGTTGCCCCATTTTGGCGTATTGACCACAGGCACGTTGAGGGAGTTGCAGTTTGATGGAGCCTTGTGACGGCTCATAGCCTGGATGAGGACTTCTTCCTGCAGCACCTGATTATTAAGAAAGTCCACTGTGGCTGCCAGCTTTGAATTGAGAGGAAGACCAGCCGTATGTGGGGCCGCGAATTTGGTCGCCACATCCAAAAGTTCCTCCGCTGTCACCTCCACCGGAGGTGGTACGGGATCCACCAGAACCTCCTCCTCGTGCTGCTCCAGGCTGATAGTAGATGTTGGTGAAGACGCCCTGTGCCTGTTGCTGCCCTGCTGTTGTTGACGTTGAAGCAGGAGCTCCAGCAGCCGCTCCATACGGTCAATACGCCCTTCACCCTGAACACTCAGGTGGTCGGAGTCCTCCGGCTCTGAAAAGAAAACCGGGCTCCTGTCATCGGCCCGCACCTCGTCGAGGCCCTGCCGGTGCCGGTAGTTGTCGCTAACAGCCGCCGAGGCGAAACTGCGCGATTCCTGCGCGGGCGTGTTCAATCGCCTCCGTTTAGCGAGAGCTGAAGCCGCTGCCACTAAGGGCACATGCGGCGAGGTGTCGGCACCAGCCGAAGCATGGCTGCCTGGGGCCCGCGCAGTCTTGCCGGCTGCCCACATCGTGGACGTTGCCGACGCATGGTGCCGCCCACCCATCCATGGGGGGCTCGGCGACCGCGACGAGACCCGACTCAACCGACCCGTCCCGGCGTCGAGAGTCGGGGTGTGCCGGCTGGACCTCACAGCCGCCCCGGGTCTCGCCCTGGAACCTGACCGCTCCTCCGCGACAGGCAATGCCTTAGCCCTAACAGGGTTAGGCTTCTGGGCTCCTCCCCTCCCCCTTCTCGGAGGGCTGAGTGGAACAGGCCGTGCAACGGCACGCGCCCTGCTCGAGGTCGCCAGCGAGCCCGCTGACAACCTGACTGCCATGGCAGGGTCCCCCTGCTCTGGCGGCACACCACACTCCTCGTCGAACTCCTCCGAGCTGTGGTGTGCTGGCGGATCTGGACCTGTGAACACAGGGCTTACCCACATCTCCGCCTGAGTCCCGGCCTGCGCTGCAGGTACTGCCGATGGTAAAGGCCCCGGAACTGTTGACCGGCGAACTCGTCCTGACGTCCTCCGGCCCTTCAAACTCCCATCCATGTCCTTGCTGCAAGACATAATCAGACAACAAGGACCACCAACTAAAGGTGGAATACTCACCTCCGTGGCCCCTTCTGAAGGGCTGGCGAGGAGCGCGCTCCACCGCCAGCCGTCGCAGCAACGCGTTACGACGATATGTCGAGCATGCGCGCCGGCGGGCTCTTCACGAAGTCACTCACGTGACTCCGAAATGAAATTGTGTGAACTGGTCAGTCAATTCCATGTATCTAGAGTTTTGATACTGAGGAATTTAGCCTAAGGGAGGGAGGATGGTGGTGTTGGCTTGCTTGTCCTTCCAGTAAATTTGGAGAATTTTGCAGATACACAGTTGGTAGTATTTTGAGATAGTCTAGCATTCACAAAGCATTCGATCAGGTCCTACATAGGAGATTAGTGAGCAAAATTAGGGCACATGGTATTGGGGGTAGAGTGCTGACATGGATAGATAATTGGTTGGCTGACAGGAAACAAAGAGTAGGGATTAACGGGTCCCTTTCAGAATGACAGGCAGTGACCACAAGGCTCGGTGCTGGGATGGCAGCTATTTACAATATACATTAATGATTTAGATGAAGGGATTACAAGTAATATTAGCAAATTTGCAGATGACACAAAGCTGGGTGGCAGTGTGAACTGCGAGGATGATGCTATGAGAATGCAGGGTGACTTGGACAGGTTGGGTGAGTGGGCAGATGCATGGCCTATGCAGTTTAATGTGGATAAATGTGAGGTTATCCACATTGGTTACAAAAACAGGAAGGGAGATTATTATCTAAATGGTGTAAAGTTGGGAAAAGGGGAAGTACAACGGGATCTGGGGGGTCCTTGATCATCAGTCAATGAAAGTAAGTATGCAGGTACAGCAGGCAGTGAAGAAAGCGAATTACATGTTGGCCTTCATAACAAGAGGAGTTGAGTATAGGAGCAAAGAGGTCCTTCTGCAGTTGTACAGGCCCCTAGTGAGACCACACCTGGAGTATTGAGTGCAGTTTTGGTCTCCAAATTTGAGGAAGGACATTCTTGCCATTGAGGGAGTGCAGCGTAGGTTCACAAGGTTAATTCCCGGGATGGCGGGACTGTCATATGCTGAGAGAATGGAACGGCTAGGTTTGTACACTCTTGAATTTAGAAGGATGAGGGATAATCTTTTTGAAACAAATATGATTATTAAGAGTTTGGACTCGCTAGAGGCAGGAAACATGTTCCTGATGTTGGGAGAGTCCAGAACCAGAGGCCACAGTTTAAGAATAAGGGTAAGCCATTTAGAACGGAGATGAGGAAACACTTTTTCACACAGAGAGTTGTGAGTCTGTGGAGTTCTCTGCCTTAGAGGGCGCTGGAGGCCGGTTCTCTGGATACTTTCAAGGGAGAGCTAGATAGGACTCTGAAAGATTACAGGGGATATGGGGAGAAGGCAGGAACTGGGTATTGATTGTGGATGATCAGCCATGATCACATTAAATGGCTCGAAGGGCCGAATGGCCTACTCGTGCACCTATTGTCTATTATCTATTACCTATCAGATGGGAGGACGGATATCACTATCAGGGCTGAGATATAGATCTTCAAAGACCTTTTTCATCTGCTGTCCAAACGTGTCGCTGGTGCATTGATGTCTGTGAAGAATTTCATCACTAAGAGGTCACTGCTGAGGTGTGGGAAGTGAATCACCTTTTCCAGCTTCTCAACAAGAACTTTTATTGTCGGAGGGTATTACAGTGCAGAGGGAGCAGGTTGATCGGTCTCCACTCTCTTCAGTTGATATGTTAACAGTGACTTGGAACATGATCTCTGACCATATACAAATGTCAAAGGACATTTATTGTCACATTCACCAATTGGTGTAGTGAAATTTGAGTTGCCATTGCAGCACACAAATAAAATAAACACAAAATTATAGAATTTAACATTAAACATAAAATTCATCCCCCCCACAGCGGGATCAACGCTTCCTACTGTGAGGGAAGGCAGCAAAGTTCAGTCCACATCCTCCATGTTCACCCGTGGTTGGGGCCTATTGAGGCCTCCTCAGTCGCCGCTATGGCAGCCCGATGTTTCAGGCCCTCTCGGCGGGATAATGGAACTCTGGCGTCGGAAGATTGCTCTCAGCGGCTTGGAGTTCCGAAACGGCCGCTTGCTACCGTAGACCGCGGCTCCCGAAGTCCACAGGTCGCGCTGGGCGGAGCTCCAACACTGCCAACCTCAGAGAAAGGTCCCAGGTTCCGCGGTGTTTAAAGTCAGTGCCGCCCGCAGCTGGAACCTCTGCAGACCACAGCTCCACGATGTTGAAGTCGGCAGGCCCAGCACTCCGGAGCTCCAACATGGCGACCCGGATGAGGCATCGCCCGTTCCGCGATGATGCCTCAGTGCTGAAACTGCAGACTGAAGCTCTGGCCGGTCTCCGACAGGAAAGGCCGCGCCAATCCAGATGGTAGGCCGCGACGAGGGGGCGAAGATGCGGCTCGGAGGAAAGACCTCCGCCACCCCCCGCCCCCCCCATCATCCCCTATATAAAAAGACTAAACAGCCTCTAAAACAAAACATTTTAACAAACTAAAACTAAAAAAAGGTGTAAAACAAACAGCTGCAGGCGAGGCTGCCACACTCTATGGCGCCACAACTTGATATAATTGAACCAAGACACAAAGTGCTGGAGGAACTCAATGTTTCAGGCAACATCTCTAGAGGACAGGGAGAGGTGACGTTTTGGGTCGGGACCCATCTTTAAATTGAAGAGAGAAAACCGTAGAAGAGATGGGGTGAGACAAAGCCTGGCAAGTGATCTGCAATCAGAACCCTTCCATGTGGGAAGGGGTTTTAATTGGCAGATGGATGGACAAAATCCAGAGATGAAAAGAAGACAAAAGACTATGACATAAGGAGACAAGAGGAGTCCAATGTGATGCCAGTGGAAGAGATATAGATCTCTATATCGGTGGGCGAAAGGGAGGTGGAACAGTGGGAGAAATTAGTGTATCTGAGTGGGGGATGAGGAAAGGTGGGGGGTTGGTTGGGTGGGGTGTTACCTAAAATTGTAGATTTCAATGTTCATACCATTGAGTTGTAGGTTGCGCAAGTGGAATATAAGGTGCTGTTCCTCCAGTTTTCGTGGCCTCAGTCCCACAGTGGAGGAGGCCCAGGCCAGAACGGTCAGTAAGGGAAGCGAAGACAAGTTAAAATGGGCAGCAGCAGTTAGTCTATGTTGCGCATCCTTTTTAAGGTGTGTCTCTTGAAGAAAGACTATGTCTGTTTTAAGTCTATTTAACTGAGCTAAAACCTTACCGCTTTTAATTGGTTCATTAATTCCCTTTACGGTCCAGCTGCAGAAGGTGATTCCATCACCCCCAGTTTTCGTATTAATGTCTTGCATTTTGTTATTAAGGTGGATTATAATGGAGTAGCTGTCTCAGCACTTCCATCCCAATCTCATACCCATGCTTTAGATCGATGAATTTTAATACTTGTAACTTTATCTTACATACATATCTCTTCAAACCAACTGTATAATACCAATCATAACTAAAATAATATAGTACATTATATAAAATATAGGAGACAAAATAAAAATAAAAAATGTTAGTGGTGTTAGTGATGTGCAGAAAAAAAAGGGTGACTACAACTATGTTTAGTGTAGTTAGTGTAAGCCACACTAGCGTGGCTATTAATCTACCGACTTCCGTTGTTAAAAAAAAAGATGTTAATGGTTCCAGCTCCATATTTGCCTTAAGGGCTATATATATAGGGGTGGGGCGTTAAATTTAAATGCTTGATAATGCTTGATAATTATGGCTACTACTGTCGATTTTTACTATTTTAGGAGGAATAACATACGATTTTGAGTGATAGTTAATACTAAGCTATTTCTATTATATGTTAATGCATTTGCTTGCATTTAATGGGCACGCCTGCTGGATAGCATAGTGGCCTAGCAGTTAACTTGCTGCCTTAGAGCACTAGCAGTGCCATAGGCCCTAGTTCGATCCTGACTGCAAGTGCTGCCTGTACTTGGTTTGTATGTTCTCCCCGTGACCGCGTGGATTTTCTCCGAGATCTCCGGTTTCCTTCCACACTCCAAAGTCGTACAGGTTTGTAGGTTAATTGACAGTATAAATGTAACTTGTCCCTAGTGTGTGTAGAATAGTGTTAATATGCGGGGGTTGCTGATCGGTGTGGACACGGTGGGCCGAAGGGCCTGTTTCCATACTTTATCGCTAAACTAAACTAAAAGATGTGTGAGGTTGTTGCCTATTTCAACGAGATACTGTATGTCCAGATAATGCCTTATTCAAAGCAATCCTATAATTGATTGCCGATATCTGGCATCAGGTGATTATTATTTGTGAAGCAAAATGCTCTACCCTACCTTGAGCTAAATTTTCAAACTAACAAATTCTATTCGAATGTAGTACCTTATAATTCGGATTTCATTCAACTTACTCAAGCCTAGCTGCAGTGCTGTTTTACTTGTTGCCATGGCAACATCAGCCAATTCTGGTGCTAAAAATCTCTGAGGATCATAGCCTGAGAGTCACCATCTCTGGAGACGTCCATTTGTCTGTGGTATCCTGGAGGTACATGGATCTCCTGTTGGGCAATGTTCATGCCAAGAAACTGGGGCTGTTAATGTTGACATGGTTGTGCTTCTGTCTGCCAAATGTGATGCAGTCTGAGAACTATAAATACTTCCAGGCTCAATTCATAGTGAAAATCTCTCCTAATTGGCAGCTCTTGGGTATGCAAGAACGTATGGCTGCTTTGAATTGATAAATGATGTTCTCCTAATGTTTTTTAATGAATAAAAATGTGAAGTTCTATGTCTTTGGCTTCAGAATATGCTTGCTGCACTTAAATATTTCTGGGGCATTTCACATCGCTAATAATAATTGACCGCTGTAAGATATTTTGGATGGTGTTTAACTGTTAGCATTACAATTCCATATTGTGTCGGTAAGATATTGGTGAAATGATTTTAATGAGTGGTAATTGAAGATTGGGGATGAGGGACTGACTGAAACAAATGGTGAGCTATCTGTCTCTGCTGCCCCCATGCCCTATTTCTCAAGTTGTGAGGCCCAAAGGTTTATAATTCACTGAGCTCAGTTGCAGTCCTGGATATATTGTACAATATGGGGCAGGAATGGTGTCATCACAGGAAGGTGCGAGTGCATCCAGTTTAACAATTCTAAGTTCGGCGGCACATGACACAGCGGTAGATTTGCTGCCTTACAGCGATTGCAGCGCTGGAGACCTGGGTTCGATCCCGACTGCGGGTGTAGTCTGTACGGAGTTTGTACGTTCTCCCCGTGACCGCACGGGTTTTTTCCGAGATCTTCGGTTTGCTCCCACGCTCCAAAGACGTACAGGTTTGTCGGCTAATTGGCTTGGCATAGGTGTAAATTGACCCTAGTATGTGTAGTGTTAGTGTGCGGGGATCGCTGGTCGGTGCGGAATCAGTGGGCCGAAGGGCCTGTTTCCACGCAGTATCTCTAAATTAAACTAAACTAAGACAAGAGTTATCTTTAATGTCAATGAACACAGAGCCTGTTTGTTCTTATTGGAAACCTGATACCTCCTTAAATTATCACAACCAATATTTGGCAGCAAGCGCACTGAATGGGTGGCACGCTGTGCTGAGTCAACGTTGAGAAGCCTGGATTGCATTGGTTTGATACAAAGTGCTTGCATTGATGAGATTATGGATTCCACTCAGTATACTTTCCAAATCATTCAAAGGCTTTTGCTTAATAATACGTAAAAACACAAAAAGTTAAAAATGAATCAAAATCTAGAGATACAGTGTGGAAATAGGCCCTGCGGCCCACTGTGTCCATGCCGACCACCCCGTACACTAGCACCAGCCTATATGTTCAGAACAATTTACAATTTTACCAAAGCTGGGTCTCTGGCACTAAGGCAGCAACTTTACTGCTGCGCCACTGTACCACCCTATTTGTTTTGAGATATTGACCACAAAAAGGATTAAACTTGTATTTTAGATGTATGAGCAATTTTTAAAATGCTGCATAAAGCGAGGATTAGTCACAACAGCAGTATAATAGTGATTGTCAAGTATTTGATTTTTGCTTAAAACTTGATTAAATTGTTGTTTTTTGATAACTGTTAAATTAGTTGTTGTGGCCTCTGCTATTAAACTGAGCATATTTCATTATCTTATTCTCTGAGCATCTTATCCTTGTGGTAAGCATATAAACATGAATGGATTACAATTTGGTCCAATGGGATTGCCCATCTTTTAAAAGTTATTAAGGATTAGTAAATTCCTTTAAAATGTTTCTCCTCTCACCTTAAACCTATGCCCTCTAGAGTTTGATTACCCTACCCTGGGAAGAAGATTCTATGCATTCACTCTATCTATTCCTCTCATGACTTTATATGAAATCACCCCAATAGCCTCCTATGCTCCAAGGAATAACTTACTAGCCTGCCCAACCTCCTGCCCCAGGGCTTGGCCAGACATCATGAAGATCCTGTCCTGATTTGACTTCCGAAATCCCACTGGAGTTCATGATAATCATCTTCACTGTCTCCGATACCATCTATTTTAGTATTATCTGCAATATTCTAATCATGCATTATACATCCCCATCCAAATTTGTGATAGATAACAAACAGCAATATGCCCAAAAATGAACTTTTCACCACCATTGTCTCTAGTTCCTACAATGAAACCAATTCTGTAGTTGGAGCAGATACAATTACAAAATTGAAAGGTGTTTGGGCAAAGAGATTCAGAGTGTTTTGGGCCAAATGTGGACAAATGAACCAGTTTTGATGGGGCACCTTGTTTGGCATGGACAAGTTAGGCTGAAGGGCCAGTTTCCAAGCTGTACGACTCTGACCTGAAAAGTCACCCATTCCTTCTCTCCAGAGATGCGGCCTGTCCCGCTGAGTTACTCCAGCATTTTGTGTCCACCTTCGTAGTTATGATAATTGCTATATTAATATCTCCCCTAATGTTGACATACTGATTTGTACTGTATCCAAAACCAGTGAGTCTTGTCACTCCTTTGCCATTTCAGGCTCATTTAGTGTAATGGCTGGTTATTGAGCAGGCATCTTGGAAGGTTTATCTCAAATGTGCCTCGTATTTGCTGGCTTTGCACAATTTTTCATGTTTCCCAAATTGTATACAGTATATGTTCAATTTGTTTCCTCTGGAGCAGTGAATTGTATCCACGAAGCAATAAATACTGTTGGCACAGTGGTTCATGAACTAACACATTTTATTTTAGATTAATGTGTTTTCCAGTCGACAGGCAGCACCATATGTGTGCACTGTGGAGGAGTACTAAAAGCGAAACCCATGTCCTGATCCGCAAGTCCTATCTCTGCTTTTGTTCATCTTGCTTTGCAGACTCCTTCAAATAATTGTCCTTTCCTGTGCCCTCCCAGAAGTGTTCACACCAGGTGCTGTCAATTGGATTACCTTGTGTAGGAAGGAACTGGAGATGCTGGTTCACACCAAAGATACACACAAAATGCTGGAATTTAGGGCCTGTCCCACTTACGTGTCCTTGGCATGCAAATTACGTGGCCTTGTCGTCGTGTTGAGGTGCACGGGCATCGTGTGGCCACCCGGGGCCGGTCCCACTGAGAAGTAAACAGGGGTATGTAGTTGTATATCGCGCGGGGGCTCCGAAATTTTTGTATCGAACAAAATCTTTGCGCGCCAACTGACACGGAACTGACGGCCAAAGTGGGACAGGCCCAAGACCCTGGCGCGATGCAACGTCTTACCTTTAACAGCAGCAGAAGCATGCAAACGATCGCCGAGCTTGGCCTGGGGCTCACGGCTGTTGCGGTCCGGATCCGCCCCCACATCTCCTCCCAAAGCGGGGCCAAGAAAATTGAAGATAGACACAAAATGCAGGAGTAACTCAATGGGACCGGCAGCATCTCTGAAGACAAGCAATGGGTGATGTTTCGGGTCAAGACCCTTCTTTCAGACTGAAGAAGAGTCACGACACGAAACATTATCCATTCCTTCTCTGCAGTTTTCCGTCCATCTTCAAATGCCTCCCGTTTGAGATAATTTCTCTTGCCCTATGATTTGTGTCTCATCTTTTCGCTTCTTTTCCACCATATGGCCTCCAAGTTTAGCCATGTCCTCTAATTGCAAACTTCCGCAATCTCAGTCGGTGGTTAGTCCTATACATGAGCGGAAACATCACCAACCAATGATTCAGGGAATGCTCGGATTGTTTCTCTAATAACTGGTACAGGTTGAAGACCGATTTTCCAGTACCTTTGGATCCGTTGCCTTTCTGGATTATCCGTTTTATCGGGCCAACAAAGGTCATGTGATAATTAATTAACAGTACACCCCTGGCCCGCTAATGGCACCCTTCCCGTGTCTATAAAGCACCATGTTCATAACTAAAACAAAATGTAAACTGAATGTGAATGAATGACGTGCGACCCATCCGCAGCTCCCACCGTCTCCCCGGCCGTTTAGAGCCTCGGCTTCCGGCCTGACTTGCAAGGTGCACCAGTGAGCCCCTCTAACCTGCTGTTTTTGTTACTGTCGGCAGTGGCTTTATCCACTTCTCGCTTGACCACTGCCGCCTGCTTATCCCTTCACTCTTTTTCTGCGCCCCCCCCCCCCCCCCTTCTCGGTACACCACAAATTTGCACCCCAATCCCAAGGACCTCTCATCCTTTCCTTCAGTGCCCACACTATTTGTTCCATTCAATGTTAAGACCTCCACATTTGAGCTCTTTCATCAGCCTGGCTCGACACAAAACAAGAGATAGTGGAGATTGCACCCTCTTTGCAGGTGTCTTCAGCCAACTGTTTCCTTTGGTCACTGCTTTAACGAGAAAAATCTGGCGATCTCAAATCTCTGACAGCATCAGATTAAAATGTCCTTTCAAGCTCTTCATTTTGCCCTGCTGTCAATTGGTTTTTGGATGTTAAGTCAATCAAGACAAGGAGGCGAAGACGTTGAGGTGCTGGTCTGCTAACCTATTGTGCTTTGCATGTGTGGGTTTGAATCCTATCCTCATCTTGGGCTGGTTGTTCTGCCATTGTGACTTTTAGCAGAACAGAATGGTTTAGCTCTGGATAGTGTTGTAGAACGTGCACCTTAGATAGCAATGACAGGGCAACCTGACGGAAGAAGGTTAAGAGGCCCACCAAAACTCACATGGAGGCGAACATTCCAGAAGGATTTGGAAGCCCAGGATGCTAACTTATCGAGGGTGGAAGACGTCGCACAGGACCGAACAGAATGGTGAAAGCTTGCTGCCCAATGCACTCAACAGTATGGGAGGAACTAAGTCTAACTAAGTGTTGCAGAACAGAGACTTGTGAATACAGGTGTCTGGTTTCTTGAAAGTAGCAAGTCATGGGGGTGTGTGGTGAGGAGGGCATTTGGCACGTTTGCCTTCATGGGAAAGAATATTGAGTACAAAAGTTGGGATATCATGATGTAGCTGTAGAAGTTGTTGGTGAGACCACACATGGAGTGCCATATGCAAATCTGGTCATCCACTAGATGTGCAGATCAGGTCTTTGAGTTCACCAGGGTGTTGCCTGGGCTTGCGGGCAGGAGTTATAGTGAGATATTGGATAGGCTGGGACCTTTTCCTTTGGAGCGAGGGAAGCTGACTCGTGACCTATTGAGGTGTACAAGATCACAAGAGGCATGGATAAAGTGACCACTCGCAGTGTTTCTACCGGGAATGAGGATTATAAAATAGAGGGCAAAGGCTAAAGCTCCTTCCATATGTGAGGGTACAGTCTGATTCACCTCTATCCCATTGTGTACATTGGACTTTGTCTATGGAACTGATGCTTTACAATGCTGAGAACAGTATTCTGCACTCTGTGTCTTCTGCTTTGCTCTATCTATTGTACTTGAGTCTGACTTGCTTGTATTTATGTGTAATTTTATCTGATCTGATTAGATAACTTGCAAGATAAAGCTTTGCAGTATGCCTCAGTACCTGTGACAAAACTAAATCAAAACGTACACCTAGACTCCACATCAATCCTTGAAGCTTCTTGAAGTTTGCATGCTGCAAAAAGATCTCCGCTCATTCTTCCAAATTCAGGAGAGATTAGGCCAAATCTGCACAATATTTCCATATTTGACAAACATAGGAATTAATCTGGTGAACCGTTGCTGCACTATTTCTATTTCAAATGCTTCCTTGCGTAGGGAAACTAGACCAATTTACAATAGTCCAGATGCCATCTCTTCGGGACAGTGTATACCGGTAACTATAATAGAGGTTTCCACACCTACACATACAATAAAGACTAACACCTTTTAACTTCCTAATTGCTGCCGAAGCAACATATTAGCTTCCTGTAATATGTGCAAAATGATACTTGGGTTTGCTTGAACACCAATAGCTTTCAGTTTGGATGATCTGCCTAAATCAAATAGCAAAGCGGACCTGAAAGGCTGAATGATTTACTGCTGCTTTTATAGTCTATGTTTTAATATTATTTCTCACCATTTAAAAAAATGTTCCACCATTATTTTTTCTACCAGAATGGATTATATCACATTTTTCCCACCCATGTTGTTGCTCATTCATTTGGTCTGTGTATCTCTTGAAGCATCACTGTGTTCTCCTCATAATACCAACTAGCTTTGTACCAATAGTAAAGGTCTCCATCATTTTGACTGCTGTGGAGACACAGAAAGAGACCACACAATGTATTTTGCTTGCCTGGTCTCTTTCAGTACGTCCACGGGTTTTAATGCAGTTTTTTCTAATCGGGTCTGTCTCTGCAACCTGATTGTAGAAAGCATCATCCCACCCGGCATCTGCTCATGCACGAGTGCAATCTGCTGATGTGCAGCATCTCTCTGTTCACGAAGACCAGTGAGCTGATCATGGGCAGCAATATGCTCGCAAGTGGCATCTGTCGATAAGCAACGATCCGCTCGTGAGAGGCATCTGTCTGCTCAGTGTGGACATAAAGCTGTTCACAGATGATTTATTACTCCTCTTTTACTGCCCTGTGATTTCTGTGCAGCCAATATCAAAGACCTCCAGTTAGATCAGGGTGAAACTGCATTGAATCAAGAGGGCTGAGTGCGCCCTCCATGGCGTTTGACACCAGCTTGTCATTTCCGCTATACCTCACCATGGCTCATGATACCCAATTCCTACCTGCTCATTCCCCAGTATTAGTTCCTGAGGTGTTGCCATGAGAATTCAGACGCTATGGCTCATTGTGCTGCTCTTGAATCGTCATGCTCTTACCCGTGATCCCATCAGCTATTCCTGCATGGTGTAATCATGTTTTTGGGAGGGAGCGACTGATATCCCGGTGAGTTAGAAGAGGAGGTAGATGCTACAACAGAAATATTTAAGATGGTATAGTACCACAGAGGTGAATATGGTAAATCAAATCAAAAGAATACAAATCATAATTAAACATTGTAGGTAAATTTACAAAGTAGATGATGTATAGCTCTTGCTCTTTAAATTATTTAAGATTCTATGGCAATTTGGTCAGTAACGAGGAGAATTATAACTTTCAGCCTGGTGGAACAGTGAAATCATACAGGCTCTTCCCCCAAGTTAGTTGCCTCTCTTCTAATCCCTGTTGTCTATCCCGACATGTAGCAGACGGAAAATGTTGAAGTTTGACCTGTGCATGTGTCAAGATCAAGAGTCTTATGCTTTGGGAATATAATGAAATTCTTACTTGCTGCAGCTTTATAGGTGCATTTATGTTACAGCACAACAAATAAATGTACAATGAACAACGGTACAATAAATTATGCAATAAATTGTGTGTGTGTGGGGAAGGGGATAATGAATAGAGCAATGTTTGTAGTTATTAAAACTGTGTGAGAGAGGTATGCATCTGGACAAATGAAGAAGGGAGCAGTCTGTGTAGTTGTGTACAGCTTGAGTCCAGCTTCCATGGGGAGTGCGCCTTTAATAGTTGATGCTCTTCTCTGAATGATACAGCGTAAAACATTGGCAGCTGTGTTCAATTGAGCCGAAACCCATTGAGAGCCTCATTTCAGATCATCTTTCAATGTGTAAATCACCCTAACACTTAATCAAACTTTTTTTTAAACCAAGCTTAACAGTTTTTTGAGTGGGCTCAATTTTGGACTAATTGTAAGTGCAGTAATGTTTCAGCACACCAATAATGGGTACAATCCAATCTGAGCATATATTTCTTATTTGGAGAAATGTATTTTGTTCAGTGGTTATTTCTGAAATTCTTTATGTATTATCAATTATAGTTGTGGAAGAATCAAAATCTTCTGCGTGTTACCATTTAATTTGGGGAAGATAACCTTGATATAAATTTACAGTATTGAAGGAAGTTTACTTTAAATGGTGAAGAACTTTCAAAACAGCAATTGGGTTTGGAGTGTAGCGTGTAAATACGTAGTCTTGAAAGAAAATCATTCTTATTGCACAGAATAACATAAGTTTTGCTTCAGGCTGTTTGAGCACAGGTTGTTACACAGATGAAGCTTTGGATTCCCATGCTAGCACCAAGCAGGGAGTGTTGTCTGATATGCTGTGCAGCTATTACTTTCCTTCTGTTATTCACATTGCTTGCTCCATAATATCTGTCAATTAAATAATTCAATTGACAGCCGAATTCACCAAGACCAAGTATTCAACTTATGACAATGTACATTATTTCTCATGCAAGCTCTCATGTATTTGTTTCATTTCCAAAAATACAACAATCCATGCTTATATTTACAGAACTAATGGTAAACATCCGCATCTGCTTTATGAGATGAGAGGAAATTATAGATGGTGTAAAGAACATGCACATACACAGAGAATTCTTTACTATAACTTTTATTACCTAAGCATACATCACTGCCCTAGCTGTACATGGTCTGTCACGTTCTCTAGAGAGAGAGCTAGGGGTGGGGAGTGGTTAGCAGGGGCTACGTCACTACTGTTAAAGGGGCATGCACATAACATCTACAGATGGTAAATATACATTTGACATTAATGGAAAAAGTTATGGGGCTGTCCCACTTGGGCGAGCTAATCCGCGAGTTCTGGCGAGTTTTCCCTCGACTCGACACGAGGGCGTAGGTCTTTGTAACTCTCTTTCATGCTTGTGGGTAGTCCCCGTGTACTTGAGGCGTCAGCTAGGTCGCGGCGTATTTTTCAACACGTTGAAAATTATTTACGTTTCCTAGGTCGCCATGGAAAAAATCGATACTTTTTTTACTCGTACGTTTAGTCGAAGTAGGTCGTAGTAGGTCGGCATGTTAGTCGTAGGTAATCGAGGGTAATCGAAGGTAATAGAAGGTAGTCGTAGATAGTCTTCATCATAGTCGAAGGGAGGTCGATGGCAGGCCGAAGGAGATTGAAGGAGGTCATCTTCACTCTCCATTATTCGGTGTTCAATTTTCCTGAAGTTAGTCATATCATAGTTAGTCGAAGCTGGTATTCAACATAGTCGAAGGAAGTCGAAGGAGGTCTTCTACATAGTCGAAGGAGGTCATCAGCATTACATTTTTTCAAACTCTCCTAAACTCGCCAATTAGGTCGCCCAAGTGGGACAGCCCCTTTAGGATTGATGACCAAAAGGATCTACTTTTCTAAGTATTCATATGCAAGAAGAAATGTATAACTATAAGTGTGTTGGATGGAACTGCAGATGCTGTTTGAAACCGAAGATAGACACAAAATGCTGGAGTAACTGAGCCAGACAGGCAGCATCTCTGGAGAGAAGGAATGGGTGATGTTTTGGGTCGAGATCCTTCTTCACACACAAGCAGAAGGGTCTCGACTTGAAACATTACCATTCCTTTTCTCCAGAGATGTTGCCTGTCCTGCTGAGTTACTCCAGCATTTTGCGTCTATCTTCTGAAAAACTATAAGGATTGATCCTTGGATGACTCTATGGATGTGAAAAGAGTGCATAGTACAGCCAATTGTCTGGATAGAGAAGTACTGAGTAGATAGCGAAGATGGTTGTCAAGAATTGTCGCAGGGTCTTGATAGGCAGGTGGGCTGAG
Source organism: Raja brachyura (assembly GCA_963514005.1). The sequence continues at coordinate 17,102,835 of OY740788.1, forward strand.
GAATGGTTAAAGGAGTTTAATACAGATAAGTGAGAGGTATTGTATTTTTGGAAGCCTAACCAGGCTAGGACTTAGACAGCAAATGGCAGGGCTCTGGAGAGTATTGTAGAGCAAGTGGATCTTGGAATGCAGGCACATGGTCCTTGAAAGTGGTATCAGAGGTAGATAGGGTAGTCCAGAATGCTTTCAGCACATTGGCCATCATCAGTCAGAGTATTGAAGTTTTCAGATGCAAGAAGAAATATATAGAAATTGAAGGCCTTCACCACCCTATCTATCTGTGACACCACTTTCAAGTAACTGTGTAACTTAATAAATAGGAATTTAGCCTCGGTGTTATTGTAATCCATATATTTCAGGTATGAGTTTAGGCCAGGGAGATGGCAATCGCAATGGGCCTGTGTGACAGTAGGTGGATGCAGTGGGTCTAGACTGTCTGGGAGGCTGGAGTTAATGTGCAGCATGACCAGCCTCTCAAAGAACTTCATTGGTCTCCTATTAAAAGTCAGTAAGGCACACTACCTATCTATCTTGGACGCCCGAATGATTGTGGTCTTCTTAAAGCAGTAGTGTAGGGAGAGGCTGAAGATGTCCATGAATACTCCTGCCAGCGTGTCTACACAGTTTCTGAGGACCTGGCTAGCTACCCTCTCCGGACTAGTGCTCTCTGTGTGATCACTCCCAGGAAGGCCGATCTGTTGTGAGTGTAACTGTAGGTACCAGTGCCATCTGAGGGTGTTCGGGCTGGTGACATCGTTACACTGACCTTCTGTTCAAAGTGAGCATAGAATATATCAAGCTCTCGAGAAAGGATGCTTTTTGACAGAGATACTGCTCCACTTTGCTTTGCAACAATTTATTTCCATGCAAGCCCTGCCACAATAGTTGTGTCTATATGGTAATTCTAGTGGGAAATGTTACAATTTTTGAATATTTGATAGATTTATGTACATTCATTGACAATTGCTTTGGGAGGATATAATTAATATTTAGTGCATGTCCTTGTGCCTCTTCCAGTTTTGCACATTGTTTTGACATGCCCTCTTACAAATTTGATTGCGTATGGATACATCTTGTGAGATGGTGTGTTGGGTGAAGTCAGAGAGAAAAGCCTAGTTCCTAAATGTCCACCATGTTCAGAGAGTTCTGATAGGTTTTAGCATGGCAGCACCATGTTAAAATATCTATTTGTGATGGAATTGTCCCCCATATACAGTGTTGGTCCTTGCTCGTCCAATGAATCCCCAACTAAACTGGTGTATGTATCAAATAATATAACTTAATTAGTGAGCATGAAATGAGACTTATTTATTCTTGACCAAAAACAGTTCTGGAAATAATTTTATCATAAGCTGTGGGAGTGCGCTGGATTTCTAACTTGGTTTGCATTACCTGGAAGAATGCAGAGGGATAGATTTCTTGCTTATTCGACTACTATCTGTCTTCATGGTCACTGTTAATTAATGCTTTCTCCAACATGTGGTATTCATCATTTGCTGCTTTTAATAGGAACTGCACCAAAAATGGCAATTACTGCCATGAAATTTGCAGCCAAACAATCCTAATATTACCCCACACAGGATGAATTGCAGGATTAATTGAATGGATGCAGCCATGAATTGAAAATGACATTAAGTCAAGCTTTAATTTGTATATTGATTTGTAGCTCACAGGTCCCATGCAATACCACTTAATTTAAGCAGAAAACATGATCATTAAGCTTTACTGAGAACCTAGTAAAATAATTGGCAGGCAATGAATATGAGAGATGTGCTTTTGTGTTGTCATGATAGTAATACATCACTTTTTCACATCTAGTACCCAAGGCCAATACAGAATTTGATTATTTACATGAATAATTATGGTATGCTTTTGGGTAAGAAATTTAATATTACAGCATTTATTTATAAAAAACTGTTTTGGCCAAATTTGTTCTTGCAACTAACTTTTTGAGTTGATGGATATATTTTAATAAGACCATTGGCTGTCTGGGGATATGAGAACATCTCTCTTCCCATGTCCCACTTCAGTACTGCCACTTCTGCTTCACTGCTCATTATATTTTGTATCTAGATTCATTCCACAATAGGGCTGAGTGGCTGCAGGAGACATATATTTCTATTTCCACTGGGTAGGTAGCTGGTTCTTTCTAATGCCAAACATGTTATTTTGTGACATATGTAAATGATTGCAATGGTCATGATATTCCTTGGCTCACGTTCCAAGTGTTAACGTCAGGATTGAAGGTAATGGTACCTTCTCAACAAGACCATGTACAGAAATTTAAATCTGTTGTCTTTTGGCAGAGGACTTGCATGTAGCCTTTTTGTGAAGTTGTGCAGGACGGACATAACCTTTAAGTATAGGAAGGTACTGCAGATGCTGGTTTAAACTGAAGATGGACACAAAATGCTGGAGTAACTCAACAGGACAGGCAGCACCTCTGGAGAGAAGGAATGGGTGACATTTTGGATCGAGACCCTTCTTCAAACTGATGTCAGGGGAGAGTGAATCTGCCTACAGACAGGAAGTAACACAGCTGCTGTCCTGGTGCCATCGCAACAACCTGGAGCTCAATGCTCTTAAGATGGTGGAATTGATTGTTGACTTCAGGAGAGTTTCTCCTCCCCTCCCCCCAGTCACGTCAATGGAGTTATTTAAGTTCCTTGGAACCATTATCTCCAGGGACCTTAAATGGGAGGCCACCATTGACTCCGCAGTTAAAAAGGCCCAACAGAGGATGTACTTCCTGCGGCAGCTGAGAAAACACAATCTACAACGGGCAATGATGGAACAGTTTTATACTGCCATCATAGAGTCTGTCCTCACCTTTTCCATCATGGTCTGGTTTGGCTCAGCCACCAAGCACGACATCCAGAGGCTGCAGCGCATCGTTCGATCAGCCAAGAAGGTTATTGGCTGCAACCTTCCCCCCATTGATGAACTGTACACTGCAAGGGCCAGGAAGCAAGCGGGTAAGATCATCTCTGACCCCTCGCACCCTGGCCACAAACTCTTTGAAGCACTTCCCTCTGGAAGGCGACTCCAGACTGTCAAAGCCGCCACAGCCAGACATAAAAACAACTTTTTTCCATGAGCAGTAGCTCCATTCAATAACCAAAAGTCTGCAGCCACCTTTTGCTCTGGCATTTTATTCAATTCACATTTTTAAATTATAATGTTTTATTTTCAATTGTGTACTGTATATCGTGTTGTTATTTGCGAACAAAGCACCATCTTGCAGATGACGCAAACATTTATGTAATTGAACATAGGGAAGAAGGTCACATGATATAGCACGATATAGATCGAATGGAAAGTGGGGTGAAGATGGAATTTAATCCAGGCAAGTGTGAACTTCATTCACTTTGGAACTCACATTCTAGTACAACATTGGATAGAATGCATTTAGTGTATTGGGTACACTTCTGGTTGACACTTGACTCTCAGGAGGATGCAGTTGCAAGAGAGAGAATGCAAAAAAGATTATCTTGGAATAGAGAGCTGCAGTTACAAAGAGAAATTACATTGTCTGGGTGTAATTTCTCTTGAATGTAGGAATCTAAGCAGTAACCTCATGAAAGTTCATAAGATTAAAAGGGACATAGACAGAGCAAGGAAGACTAGAGTACAGAGCTTTGAAGTGAGATGGGAGAAAATGTAAAGGAAATTTGAGGGCTGTAATTTGAGAGGGTGGCGGCTGTCTGGAGTGAACTGCCAGAGGAGAATGAAGAGACAGACAGATACAATTGCAATATTTAACGGGCCTTCGGGTAACATACTTGGATAGGAAAGGTGCAGAGGCATTGTACAGGTGTGAAAAAGATGTAGGGCAGTACAGTGGTGCAGCAGCAGAGTTGCTGCCTTACCGCACCAGAGACCCGGGTTTGATCCTGACTATGGGTGCTGTCTGTATGGAGTTTGTATATTCTCCCTATGATAGCGTTGGGTTTCCACGGGTGCAGTTTCCTCCCACGCTCCAAAGACGTACAGGTGTGTAGGTTAATTGGCTTTGGTAAAATTGTTAAAAAAATGTCTAGTGTGTAGGATAGTGTTGGTGTATGGGGTGATCGCTGGTCGGCGCAGATTTTGTGGGCCGAAGGGCCTGTTTCTGCCTTGTATCTCCCAACTCCCAAGACTAAGGAATATTGATAAAATGCAGGAAAATAATATTAGCGTAGGTTAACCACATTCAGCATGTACGATTCTATAGTTCTATAGGTATTTCTGAATCTTAAAATTGTTGGGAATCTTCATGATAAAATAAATATGCAAAAACAGTGACTTTTGGTAGATGGAGGTGAAATAACTTGTCTGGGTTTTATAATTGTTCCTAGTTTAATATTCTGAGACTGTCATCCAAACTCTAATTAACTTTATATATTGATATCTGGATTGAATTAAAGTTATGCTCACATATCTTTCCTTTCACAGCCATGCTTCAAATGCTTTAAGATTCATTTTTAATAATCACCAACACTGGGGCATCTCAGCAACATTGTATTCATGCATTCAGTCCATAGATTTTTGTTTCTTTGTAGATTAGTAAATTTACCCAACCCTGGACAGTCTGTTCAACCATGCCCTTGTCACCCACTATTACTGCCAACAGGAATAGCTTCAGAACTCAGAACGAGCTCTTCCAGGAGAGAGAAAAACACAATTAAGACGGTCTTTCTAAAGCCTTGAGAAAAATGTAATCTGCTGAGGCTGAGGTTTTGCAGGAAAGCTAATGTTAACACTTGCAAGTATAAACTTACTTGAGTGTATTGTCCGACCCGCTCCCCTGACATTAGTCTAAAGAAAGGTCTGGACCTGAAACGTCACCAATTCCTTATCTCCCTAGATGCTGCCTCATCCGCTGAGTTTCTCCAGCATTGTGTGTCTCCCCTCAGTAATTAGAACTGTATTGCCTAAAGGTGGCAAAGTCAGTGTTCACTTCCCAAGTTCCTTATGTGAAACTTTGGGCCAAAAGTACTTTTTTTTGTCAAAGTCTTTTGAATGATTAAAAAGGTTTACAACTTGGAACATTTTCACAGGAATTGCGTGAAAGCAGTGGGTAGAATTTGTTATGCATCTTGCACAGTTTTTTTACTCTGACTGATAAACATATAGAATGCTTTGTCATGGAGTCACACAGATGAAAACACCCATTTACACTAATCCCAAACTAAAACCACTTTATTTTCCCCACATACCCCTCAACCCCCCCACGGATTCATGCACCCTCCTGCACAAGACAGGCAATTAATCTGTGAACCTTATTCATCATTGGGAGTTGAAAAGAAACAGGAGCATCCAGGGAAAACCCATGGGGTCACAAAGAGAACATAAAACTCCACATAAAACTAATCTTCGGGATTTTTTTAGAGTGTAACTAGGAAAATGGACAAGGTAGAGCCAGTGGATGTAATTTACCTGGACATTTAGAAAGCATTTGATGAGGTCCCACATAGGAGATTAGTGGGCAAAAATAGGGCACATGGTATTGGGGGTAGAGTGCTGACATGGATAGAAAATTGGTTGGCAGACAGGAAACAAAGAGTAGGGATTAACGGGTCCGTTTCAGAATGGCAGGCAGTGACTGGTGAGCTCAGTGCTGGGACCGCAGCTATTTACAATATACATCAATGATTTAGATGAAGGAATTCAAAGTAACCTGCAAATTTGCAGATGACACAAAGCTGGATGGCAGTGTGAACTGTGAGGAGGATGCTATGAGAATGCAGGGAGACTTGGACAGGTTGGGTGGAAGTTTAATGTGGATAAATGTGAGGCTATCCACTCTTGTAGCAAAAACAGGAAGGCAGATTACTATCTAAATGGCATCAAGTTGGTAAAAGGGGAAGTACAACGGGATCTGGGGGTCCTTGTTCATCAATGAAAGTAAGCACGCAGGTACAGCAGGCAGTGAAGAAAGCGAATGGCATGTTGGCATTTTTCACAAGAGGAGTTGAGTATAGGAGCAAAGAGGTCCTTCTGCAGTTGTACAGGGCCCTAGTGAGACCACACCTGGAGAATTGTGTGCAGTTTTGGTCCCCTAATGTGAGGAAGGACATTATTGCTATTGAGGGAGTGCAGCGTAGGTTTACAAGGTTAATTCCCGGGATGGCGGGACTATCATATGCTGAGAGAATGAAGCGGCTGGGCTTATATATTCTTGAGGTTAGAAGGATGAGAGGGGATCTCATTGAAACATATAAGATTATTAAGGGTTTGGACATGCTAGAGGCAGGAAACATGTTTTTTGAGACTAATGACAAACCTGGAATTTCCCCGTCACTTCTTTGGGACACATTTAAAGCCTTTATGTGTGGTGCTATAATATCTGCTCAAGCATACCTTAATAAGGAAAACCGAAAGATGCAACAAACTTTAGAAAATGAAATAAAGCAATTAGATATTGAAAATGCAATATCTCCATCTAAGGTGATACATAATAAAATTGCAATATTAAAATATAAGCTAAATAAAATATACTCAAATCATGTTATAAAACTTTTTCAACAGACTAAACAAGTACATTTTGAATTTGGTGATAAACCACAAGAACTATTGTCACGCCAGCTTAGAAAATCAGACGTGAAAAAAATGATATATAAAATCAGATCAGAACAAGGAGAAATATTAACTTTACCAAAAGATATTAATGACAGATTTCTGCATTACTATCTAAAACTTTACTCAACTAAACTGACGGGACAACCGGATGGAAGGGAAATATTCCTACATGAATGTCATATTAAAGATTTGGATCAGGAAAGCAGAGACTTGATAAATGCTGAAATATCAGCAAAAGAGATTGAGAAATCAATCAGATCATTGAAAAATAGAAAAGCTGCTGGCCCTGATGGTCTAAGTGTTGAATTTTATAAGAAGTTTCACGACTTGATTTCCCCACGTTTACAAACAATATATAAATATGCTTACGAACAAGGAAAGTTACCACATATATTTCTGGGTCTGATCTAATCCCTTATTATTTGCTCTTGCAATCGAACCATTAGCCGAAAGGATTAGATCAGACCCAGAAATATATGGATACAATACCAATACCACAATGAATAAAATATCTTTATATGCAGACGATGTCTTAATATATATAACAAAACCGGAGATTAGTATTCCTAATCTACTTAACGTTATAACTAAGTTTGGTACATTTTCAGGATATAGAATTAATTGGAATAAAAGTGAAATTATGCTTGTAACTGGAATAAAATCAAATAGATTACAACAATTCCCGTTTAAAATAGTTACGGACAAATTTAAATATCTAGGAATTAATGTATCCAAATCTTATAATTTTTTATTCAAATTAAATTATCCTCCGTTATTGAATAAACTAAAAAAGAATATTATATACTGGAAAACACTACCAATATCAATGATTGGCAGAATAAATGCTATAAAAATGATCTTTTTACCACAATTATTATATTTATTTCAAGCTATCCCTTTATACCTCGCTAAAACTTTTTTTTTAATCGATTCTATTGTTAACAGCTTTATTTGGGATTATAAAAATCACAGAATAAGTAAAAAACACTTATGTAAATCCAAGATAAATGGAGGATTAGCGTTACCTAATTTTTAATATTATTTTTGGGCGGTTCAGATTAAGAATATGAATTTTTGGTTGGTAAAAATGGATCAGGAACCAGCTTGGCTAAAGATGGAAAAGGAAGACTGTTTACCGTTTGATATAAGTTGGATTCTTTTTGCTCCAAGTGAAGTACAAAAAAAAACTTACGGGGAAAACCCTATAATTCATAGCAATAGACGTATTTGGAAACAAATAGTTAAGACTTTACATTTGGATAATATGTCACTTTGTTTACCAATTATGAATGATCCCTTATTTAAACCTTCTATGTTGGATAAGGGGTTTAGACACTGGAAAAATTTAGGAATTATAAGGATAGAACACCTTTACAGGAAAGGGCAATTTCTCTCATTTCAAGAGTTAAAAGATATCTATGGATTGCACCCAAATAACTTGTTTAGGTATTTACAAATTAGAGACTATATCAAGTCAAACATGCATGACTATAAGAATAGAGAACCAGGATTATTGGATGAATGGCTCAACAAGCATCCAAATACAGAAAAACTAATAGCGTACATATATAATACTCTTTTGGATAGGGAAGCCCCAACAACAGAATCATACCGACAGAAATGGGAAAATGAAATAGGTCTACCTATAATGAAAGACACTTGGGAAGAAAGTTTACAACGTATACACCGTTGCTCATTAAATGCCAGACATACCTTGATACAATTTAAAGTATTACATAGATTACACTATTCAAAAACAAAATTAAATAGAATTTTTCCTAACATTTCTTCTATTTGCCATAAATGTCAGAATTTAAAAGCTAACTTAACGCATAGTTTTGTAAAATGCATAAAACTTAATTGCTATTGGGCTGATATTTTTAGAATCATTTCTGAAGTTCTTAAAACTAAATTGGACCCCGATCTAAAGCTAATAATATTAGGAGTTCCTGATTCAAGCCTAATGTTAACAGTAAGTCAAATAAATTTTCTTGATTACTGTTTGATAATTGGAAAAAAATTAATATTAAAATTCTGGAAGGGTACATTATCCCCCACAATCAAAATGTGGACAGTGGAAATGTCGGAGACGTTGCATTTGGAGAGAATTAGGTTTGTCCTAATGGACAAATACGAACTTTTTGAACAAATATGGTCTCCATTCATTGATTATTTAAAGGGGTAGCTGATCTCAGCATTGTAACTCAATAAGTACCCTGGTGTAGGATTAGATGAAAAGATGTGTTCTGGGATTTGTATACACGTTTCTATATATATTGTTATGTGAAATTTCTCCATTCATTGTTAAGATGTATACTTCATTTTTTTATTATATAATAATTGGGTTTTTTTCTTATTTGTTTACTTTTATAATTTTTCAATTAAAAAAAAATATATATTTTCCTTATATAATCATAATCATTATTATTTAACCACCATCTCTATTGATTATAGATCTATACGTTTACTTCTTTACTTTCCAAAAAAACAGAAGCATACATAAATTATTCTGTAACATCTGTATAATTTTAGTAACAAATTAAATTTGTATTTGAAGAATTGTTATACTGTGGACAATATGCATTGCTTCTAATAAAAATACTTTAAAAAAGGAAACATGTTCCCGATGTTGGGGGACTCCAGAACCAGGGGCCACAGTTGAAGAATAAAGGGTAGGCCATTTAAAAAGGAGATGAGGAAACACTTTTTCACACAGAAAGTTGTGAGTCGGTAGAATTATCTGCCTCAGAGGGCAATGGAGGTTGGTTCTCTGGATACTTTCAAGAGAGAGCTAGATGAGGCTCTTAAAGATAGCGGAGTCAGGGCATATGGGGTGAAGGCAGGAACGGGGTACTGATTGTGGATGATCAGCCGTGATCACATTGAATGGCAGTGCTGGCTCGAAGGGCCGAATGGCCCACTCCTGCACCTATTGTCTAAGAGGGAGTGCGGTTTCGAGAAGGATACAATTGATAGGCTCAATAGTTTTCTCTCTTCCTTGATTTGCAATACTTTTCCTCTCTGTGGACTTTAATAATTGTGCATTGCTCGACAGAGTCTGAGAGGAGATGCAAAGAACACAAATCCACCATCCTTTCTTATAGTCCTTATTAATAAAGCAAAATAGATCTCTGAATTTACATGACAGATGATGTAACTGAGGTGGATCCCAGAGGTAATTATGAGATTGATTATTTTTGAAATTACCTCATGTATTTTAACTTTTCCGAAAGGTTGAAATTCCTGGCTCTGTGATGAGTGTGTTTGAGAGAGTGAGACTTCTTGCGTGTTTCTATTCAAAGAGTGATGGAGGGAGGCAACAAAGGTCTTAACCATAATAGGTCAGATGCTGCAATCAATTGTTTGAATAGTAACCATAAACACAAAATGCTGAAGTAATTCAGCGGGTCAGACAGCAACTCTGGAGAAAAGGAATAGGTGATAGAAGAAAGGTCTCGACCCAAAATGCCACCAATTCCTTTTCTCAAGAGATTCTGTCTGACTCTTTGAGTGACTCCAGCTTATTGTGTCTATCCTCATGTTAAACCAGCATCCATAGTTCCTTTCTTCACAGTACCACAAACATAGAAACATAGAAAATAGGTGCAGGAAGAGGCCATTCGGCCCTTCGAGCCAGCACCGCCATTCATTGTGACCATGGCTGTTCGTCCCCAATCAATAACCCGTGCCTGCCTTCTCCCCATATCCCTTGATTCCACTAGCCCCTGGAGCTCTATCTAACTCTCTCTTAAATCCATCCAATCATTTGGCCTCCACTGCCCTCTGTGACAGGGAATTCCACAAATTCACAACTCTCTGGGTGAAAACGTTTTTTCTCACCTTAGTCTTAAATGGCCTCCCTTTTATTCTAGGACTGTGGCCCCTGGTTCTGGACTCGCCCAACATTGGGAACATTTTTCCTGCATCTAGCTTGTCCAGCCCTTTTATAATTTTATATGTTTTTATAAGATCTCCCTCATCCTTTTAAACTCCAGTGAATACAAGCCTAGTCTTTTCAATCTTTCCTCATATGACAGTCCCGCCATCCCAGGGATCAATCTTGTGAACCTACGCTGCACTGCCTCAATCACCAGGATGTCCTTCCTCAAATTAGGAGACCAAAACTGTACGCAATACTCCAGATGTGGTCTTACCAGAGCCCTATACAACTGCAGAAGAACCTCTCTACTCCTATACTTGTTATGAAGGTCAACATTCCATTAGCTTTCTTCAGTGCCTGCTGTACCTGCACCCCAACTTTCAGTGACCGGTATACAAGGTGTACCTCCCCCTTATGTAACCTAACCCCATTGAGATAATAATCTGCCCCTTGTTTTTGCCACCAAAGTGGATAACCTCACATTTATCTATATTATATTGCATCTGTCACGCATCTGCCCACTCACTCAACCTGTCCAGGTCACCCTGCAACCTCCTAACATCCTCTTCACAGTTCACACTGCCACTCAGCTTTGTGTCATCCGCAAACTTGCTAGTGTTGCTCCTAATTCCCTCTTCCAAATCATCAATATATATGGTAAACATTTGCGGCCCCAACACCGAGCCTTGTGGCACTCCACTCGCCACTGCCTGCCATTCTGAAAAGGGCCCGTTCACTCCTACTCTTTGCTTCCTGTCTGTCAACCAATTTTCTATCCATGTCAATACCCTACAACAGTTGTGCTTCTTACTTTAAACCTTCCATTTATAATTGCTGGGGGAACAACTGCAGTTCCTAATTCTTTTTCTGCCATGAATGAAATGTTATAAATCTTAAGATTCTTGGGAATTACAAATTAAATAATTTTTTTTTATCATTACATTAATTTAAGGCTTGATAAGTTTCTTGCTTCAAGCGTTCAACCGAAGTGCATTTATTTTCAACAAAGCAACTGCAGTAAAGAAGGGTGAAGCAACGTTATATTAGTTGAAATAGATAAACAAGATTGCTTAAAAGCTCGGCAACGTTCAATTAGAAAGCTCACTTTGATTCAAATGGGGTGCTTCCTCGGTTTGCTGAAAGGTGGAAATCATAATGCCTGTTGGCATAATCTTCCACTTCTCTTCAGATGTGGGAGTGCCGTTCGATTGCACGTCTCACACCACAGTTCATAAAAGGCGAGTAGGATAATCCAGGGAAGCTACTCTGACCAGTATTAGCGAATCTTCACGGTCAATAATTCAATTCAACAATAATTGCTGCTTGGAAACTTTTAGGCTAATAAATTAAGAATTTGTTAAAGCAGATTATGTTTGACTTTGTTGTATTCTTGTAAGTAACAGAGGGCTGAAGGAAGGAATTGAGTGCTTATCAGTCATAAGGACTTTCTGAGGGCAGAAAGTAGCTGAGGACATCCCAACAAATGCTACATGCAGGCAGATTCAGGAAAACAATATTTCTAAATGTCTAATTGTTACATTGTCAAAGCATCTCCTGATGAAAATATTTTGCAGATTATTTCACACAATAACATATATGAATGATATCTTCACAATCAAGCTGGGCTAAAAATATTGAGAAAAGTCTGCAACATTTATCTTGTGTAACAACCTTCTGAATATAGACCTGTCAAACAAATTCACCGATACAATGAATGTTCAGTTCTTGCATTCAGATGATCAGCAATGGTCTGATCCCATCTAAGCTGCAGGTATTTTAGAATGCTTGAAGAAATAAGATTTGATAAGCACACAAGGTCCCATGTTTAATTTTAAAATTACGCAATTTAATTTGCTGACACAGAACAACGAGATATCCTTTTAGCTGCCACCAAAGCAAACCAAGTTGTAAATCGTAATTCTTGTATCTATTTAAAGTGATAAATCTTTCAACAAAGATTGATGTATGAATATGGTTTTTGATATTTTTTGGTTCCCACCATTTGAGAAGAGTTCAAGTACATTGATGGTATAATGTGCAGCAGTTATTGCTGCTGCTCAGAGCTCTAGCAACCTGGTTTATCTTGACCTTGGTTGTTTTTTGTTGGAAGTTGGGATGTTCTCCTTTTGATCACATACATTCTCCTTGGTACTCTAGTTCCTCCACACCCGAAAGATTTGTTGGTTGGTTAATTGTCCTCTATAAGTTGGCCCTAATGTAGGTAGGTGGCAGGAAAATTCGGGGTGGGGGGGTAATTGATGGGGAATGATGTGGGGGAATGAGTGGGGGAATGGGACTGTTTTGAGAGCTGGCCTGAACTCGAGGGGCTGCATTTTGTTGTCTATGGTTTAGTTTAGAGATACAGCTTGGAAACAAGCCCTTCGGCCCACCGGGTCCGCTCCGACCAGCAATCCCCACACATTAACACTACCCTACACACACACTAGGGGGAACTTTTACATTTACCAAGCCAACTAACCAACAAATCTGTACATCTTTGAAGTGTTGGAGGAAACCAAAGACCCACAAATGTCATGGGGGAAACGTACAAACAGACAGCACCTGTATTCGGGATAGAACCCGGATCTCCGGCACTGCAAGCGCTGTAAGACAGCAACTCTACCGCTGTGCCACCATGCTGCCAATGTTCTGAGATTTCCATTGGTAAGGTGAAATAAGGAATTTTGAGCTCACAATTACAATTTCCTGTTGTTGCCTGGTTTCACCCCAGTGAAAATTACGCACCCATTAAGTTTAAATTTAAAGCAACTGATCAGCTTTCTTTGACTGGCATATTGTCTGAATGTATTACTTCAGAAAGAAGGCCTTGGAAAATGTATGCTGCAGAATAAAAGTGGGAGGATGGTACCAGAATGTATATTTGTTCCTTGGTTGTGAAGCAGTGTTTAGGTATATGAGGAAAAGTTGTATTCCATTTACTTTTCATCCATTAACTGGAAGTTGGAAAAATGTGTGCGAAGGATAGCGAGAAGCAATGGATGTGAGCGGAAAAAAAAGAATATATATGAAGGGCTGGAGCAACCCAAACCTGGGCGACCAGGACCTGTTGCTGGTATTTATTTTCCTAGCTGGGAATCAACCGCACTAATGCATGTTGACAAGTTGAATTCTGAAGGGTTTAGCCAGCAAACTCGTCACTAACGTAAGTCACAGAATCCATATTTTCATTCACACAGTTTGCAAATTCACCACACATATCTAATAGTCAAGGGACATTTAAATGCTATTCAAGTTGATATAAATAATTTGTTAAAAGTCATCAATTGTTTTTAAATGTGTTAGAGAAAATATGCTTGGCCAACTGTGAGGTAGAGCTAATGGGATTTATGTGAAGTGCACCTTGGCTTAGAGCAGCGAGTCACTGTTCTCTTGCTGCCTCTGGGCTCAATGCTGGCACACAAGCAGCTGATAACAGGCAGCTCCCTTTGGAATTATCAGCTGTTAGTCAGCATGATTCCACCGCTAAACATTCACAGAGCAGTTTTAACGTTTAGATGAAGTGTTGCAATTGGTTTCCGTCTCAGGACTGCTCTGCGGTACAGCCATGGTTCTATTTTAACTACTTCCAAATTCCAAATGAACTGATGTATTCCAGCAATTTATTCTGGATTTGTTTCAAAGTAATTCTATACAGATGAATAGCTGCTTAGAGGCCCAAAATACCACAATGCTGAAATCTGGAGCAAAAAATAAACTACTGGAAGACATCAGGAGGTTAAGATGCAAAGGGTGGTCAATGTTTCAGGTCAATATCCTGCGTCAGCTATCGACAATAGTTGATGTACCACATCCAAAATTCTTTGCACTGCAAATATGACTTTCTATTAAGCAGGGTGATAACACAATTGACTGTGAAAAAAAAATATGCTTTTCCTATGAAGGTCAAAGATTTGTGGAATTAATGCAATTCTGCTCAGGTGCTAGCAAAGAATTTGAAACATTTACAGATTTCCAAGGTGTTTTTTTACATGAGCATTATAAGAAATTGATAAAGTCCCATATGGAGAAATTGAAACAAATCCAACTAGAGTGTTGTTTTAAGAAGCCATCTTGCAGGACAAAGGAAAGGTTGGGAAATTAAGGGAAGAACTGCAGAGCTTGGCCTTCAGTGGATCAGGGATGAACAAACTCGCAGTTGGAGAAGCACAGACCATGCAAATATTTCAAAGATGAAAGTGATTGCAGCAGCAGGGACGAACAAAGCCATGGAAGGATTTGAAAACACTTTCTGGAATTAGCATGAATGTGCTTTTTATTTGAAATTGCTACTTACTTTCCTTGAGTGTGATAAGGTGGTGTTGCCCTACGGGTGATTGTGATGGACCAAAATTGAATAATCATAGATTCTGAAAGTCCGATTCAGGATTATAATGAGAATGGATGCTGATTGCTGTTTACTTTTTGTTTGAAGAACTTAAGTGGCACTTCAGGGACAGTTTCTTCCCAGCTTTTATCAGGCAACTGAATCATCCTACCACAACCTGAGAGAAAACTACTACCTACCTCTTTGATGATCCTCAGACTATCCATGATCGGACTTTGCTGGGTTTACCTGTAAATAAGCTCTTCTAAGCTTCCCCCCAGTCTAGTTCAGTCAAAAAGGCACTGTCAAGCACTGGAACAACTAATCTTTATTTTTGGATTACAAATTCCCCTATACGGTACCTAAACCACCGCAGGTTCGATCCTTGCATCTGCCTGGCCAAGCCCTTTGGGGTCGTGCAAGCAGAAACACTCCAAAAGTTCACGCAGTCCCAAGCGCTCTTCCAGAAGATCGACAAAGGACCTCGTGGGGGCCGCCTTTTATAGGTCCCCGAATCTTGAGGGGCCAAACTATGTAGGGGTGGTCTCTTTACAATCCAATCAAACATATTAATTACAACAATACATTATTGATAGTTACCCAGACCAATAACAGAATCCCCCTTACATTGTTTCCGGAGAAGTTTCTGGAAGAAGCTAACTTAACTTGAATAATACAACATTTACCCTGGAAATCAAACAAACCTGCCAGGGGCTCAACACTTTGGCCAATCAACAAACAGCAGGGCAACTGTCTAGCAACATGGGTTACACAAAAAGCTGGAGAAACTCAGCGGGTGCAGCAGCATCTAAGGAGCGAAGGCGATAGGCGACGTTTCGGGTCGAGACCCTTCTTCAGACATTATTTACAATATTTACAATGCTGTTTGAAGTAATCCAATCAACTTCATGCATTTTACACTTCCTTGGAGGTCCCCTGCAGAAATCCCATTAATTCTGTCAATTGAAGAGATACTCTTACATTTCTTATCTGCAACATTGATCTGGGCCCTAGACTTACAGCATTCAGAAGCTTGACTCATTTCTGACTCACATCAGACTTGACCAAAATGGCCTAACAATACATGAGTCCTTTATTAAATTTTGGTGCTATTACTGTTCTGTTTTAGCCAGGATTTACATACCTTGCACTAAAGGTTATTCCCTTATCATGTATCTATACACTGTAAATGGATCGCTTGTAATCATGTATTGACTTTCTGCTGACTGGTTTGCAAGCTATAAAAGCTTTTCACGTGTACCTCAGTACATGTGACAATAAACTAAACTGAACTTCTTACAGTTTTTAACTGAACAACCTGTGATCTTTCCAAAGTATCCGAACACTACACAAGATCCTTTCCCAAGTTTCCTAGTTTTTACTAGCTTTTGAATTTCCCAGTTTTGTGAATTGTCAAAAGTCACAGAGGAATTGGAGAAAAAGGATAGTTAATGTTAGAAAATAGATCTGCGTCTGTCTCTGTGACTGTCTGTTGTTCTGTCTCTATTTCACACTGCCTCAGAAACACTTTCTCACACACACACATGCCACACACTCACTCCTCCCCTCGTGTGTTGTATGTTTAAAGGGCCATTGGTTTCCTCGTAGTATCCTGGAAAATTAAATGTTGGTCAAAATCAGGCTCCATGAACCCCTAGCTGCCTTTATCGTAGAGCTGCCAGCCCCATAAATGTTGATGAAGATTGTCAGACTTAATGGATATATGGCCACAGTTCATGGCTTTCGAGTTGCAAAATGTTTAAAAATCAATTTGTCCCTGATCTTTGTAATTGGAGTAAACCCTCATTTTTCTAACGACCTCTTTATAATGGACTTTGGTTGTAGCGAACCCAAGATTGTAGATCCACTGGGGAGACTATTAGCATTGACAAGACATTGAAATTGACAAGCAATTGCTTTGATCGGCACTTTACCCTTTACACATCAGTTTAGTTTATTGTCACTTGTGCCGAGGTACAGTGAAAAGCTTTTGTTGCGGTTAACCCTGTTAAACAATAAAACAAAAAGTCTTTAGCATTTTTAGCTTGCAGTAACAAAAATACATTTCTAGCTTTTAAAAGGAACTTTGTACACTCAGCAGGTTAAGGGCCTGTCCCACTTACGCAAACTTTTCGGCGACTGCCGGCACCCGTCATAGGTCGCCAAAATTTTTCAACTTGTTGAAAATTCAGCGGCGACCAGAAAGGCGCTACGACTCTTTGGGTGACTAGGAGACCTCTCACGACCATACATGCGACACCCTGGCGACATGCCCCCTGGTGACACCCCGCGACACCTGCGACATGTCGAAAAGGTCGCGTAAGTGGGATGGCCCTTTAAGTGTCTTTGGAAAGAGAAATTGAATTAATATTTAAGGTCGATATCCTTTCATCCTTAACTCTGGGCGGGCAGTTGGTCATGGGAATCTCAGTTAGAGGTTCCCTCACCCAACACCTCAACGGCCCAGACCTCCCGTTTTGCTCTGAATGCGGGGATCAGCGGAAGGGGCAGTGGTTATTACCGTTCCCCAGCTACGCTGGACAAGGTAGTGCCGGGCGGCCTCCTTGGGCCGCTGTGCTCCGTGTGGTGAGGGAGGTCCCACTGGCGCTCCAGCATTCTGACCCGACTCCCGGGCAGTGATGTCAATGGGGGAAAAACCCTTACTCAGTTACAGCAGACAATATCGTCAATAACAGATACCATTCTTTTCCCCCTATGGTCCGTTATAATGAAGGTTCACTGTATGATATTCTGAGCAGGCATTCATTGAGTTAAACTTGTTTGAATATTGATGCGAACTCCAGCGATGCCAGATGTCTTGGTCATGATCAGATGTTTATTAATGCTGTATGATCTTGGAATTTAGTGTTTTTGGAAGATACTGAAAAGAAGTGGTTGTCTCCTGAGAAGTGCTCTGGATTAATGAAATGTGACTGTTTACTTTGTTGCAGAGCCAGTGCTTACCTATGTCAAACAGCTGGAGACTAGAGTGAAGCAGCTCGAGGAAGAAAACCGAATGTTACCCCAGGTGAGTCCTGTCCTTGTTCATTGCAGTCTGTAAAGTCTAATGCTTTCAGCTCTTAGAGAGAGTCTGTGGAAATGGTTTTATATTTGAACAACTGGTTAGTTTAGGTATATTTATCAAAACTACCACAATTTAGTGGTTCAGAATAATTTTAATGCTTTATACACCATGGAGAAAGTTTGATGTTTTAAGCCCCTGTCCCACTTTCACGATCTAATTGGCAACCTCTGCCGAGTTTGCCCTTGACTCATACTCGCAGCATGGTTGTCACAAGGTCGTAGGAGGTCGTAGGAAGTCTTCGTAACTCTTCCTCATGCTTGTGAGCGGTCTCCGCGTACTCGTGGCCTCAAGTAGGTCGCGGCGTTTTTTCCAGCCTGATAAAAAATGTCCACAAGTAAGAAAAAGGTCGCCATGGAAAAAATTGATACTTTTTACTTGTAGGTATGTCGTAGATAGGTCGTAGTAGGTCGTGATGGCAGTCGTAGGTAGTCGTAGGTTGGTAACTGGCCCGAGGGAAAAAAATGCAAACATGACATCATTTTATCAAGTGATCATTTTCCACTCGTAGCTAGTCGTAGTTGGTCTTAGGTGTGGATAAACTAAGGTCGAAGGGGGTCATAGGAGGTCGTAGACATAGTCGTAGGAGGTCGTAGGAGGTCTTTAACTTTGGCGAGTCAACACGACCTTGACATTTTTTTCAACTCGTCTCGGTCTTCTAAACTCATGGATTAGGTCATCCAAGTGGGACAGGCCCTTAACTACATTGCAGTAACACCTTGAAGCATTGTCTTTGTGTTGTTTTCATTAGGTATTCTAGGCTCTTTGTCATAGTAGATCTCTGCTTTGAAATGAATTCCAGAAGCCTATTGTGCAGGTTTTCAAAGCCCTCAGTCTGCAGAGGAATGTGCAAGCTACAACTATTTTGTTGACTGTGGTCCCCTAAATTTGCATACTGCCGCTCTAGAATCTTAGCAATTAAAGAAAATATGTTTTTCACAGTTTATCACATTTTTCAGCCAATCCAGTCAAGTGTGATGGCAATTTACTATTGTGACTTCAGAAATTGAGCAATCAATTTGCACACAATCACGAGGTAAATACCACATAATATGTTTTGATGATACTGAATTACAGAAAATTGTTTAGTTTAGTTTAGAGATACAGCGCGGAAACAGACCCTTCGGTCCACTGAGTCCGTGTCGACCAGTGATCCCTGCACGCTGACACTATCCTGCACACACTTGGGACAATTTACAATTTTACCAAGCCATTTAACCTACAAACCTGTACGTCTTTGAAGTGTGGGAGGAAACTGGAGATCCCGGAGAAAACCCACGTGGTCACAGGGAGAACGTGCAAACTCCGTACAGACAGCATCTGCATTCAGGATCGAACCCGGGTTTCTGGCGCTGTAAGGCAGCAACTCTACATCTGCGCCACCATGTCACCCTTAAAATTGTTGTCCTGGCTACTTTGCATTGTAATTGTCAATGAACTTGAAACATTTAAATCTAAACAAATTATCAGAAGATATGAGAAGTGCATGGAAAAGGACTAATAATCTTGTAGTTGGCCAATAGCGGAGCAGTTACAGTGGCTTGCAAAAGTATTCATACGGTGGGTTACACAAAAGCTGGAGAAACTCAGCGGGTGCAGCAGCATCTAAGGAGCGAAGGAGATAGGTGACGTTTCGGATCGAGACCCTTCTTCAGACAGTATTCATACCCCTTGAACTTTTCCACATTTTGTCACGTTACAACCACAAACACAAATGTATTTTATTGGGATTTTATGTGATAAACCAACACAAAGTGGTGCATAATTGTGAAGTGGAAGGAAAATGATACATGGTTTTCAAATTTTATTACAAATAAAAAACTGAAAAGTGTAGCGTGCAAAAGTATTCAGCCCCCCTGAGTCAATACTTTGTAGAACCACCTTTCGCTGCAATTACAGCTGCCAGTCTTTTGGGGGTATGTCTCTACCAGCTTTGCTAGAGACTGAAATTTTTGCCCATTCTTCTTTGCAAAATAGCTCAAGCTCGGTCAGATTGGATGGAGAGCGTCTGTGAACAGTAATTTTCAAGTCTTGCCAGAGATTCTCAATTGGATTTAGGTCTGGACTTTGACTGGGCCATTCTAACACATGAATATGCTATGATATAAATGATTCCATTGTAGCTCTGGCTGTATGTTTAGGGTCGTTGTCCTGCTGGAAGGTGAACCTCCACCCAGTCTCAAGTCTTTTGCAGACTCTAACAGGTTTTCTTCCAAGATTGCCCTATATTTGGCTCCATCCATCTTCCCATCAACTCTGACCAGCTTCCCTGTCCCTGCTAAAGAATAGCATCCCACAGCATGATGCTGCCACCACCATGTTTCACAGTGGGGATGGTGTGTTCAGGGTGATGTGCAGTGTTCGTTTTTCGCCACACATAGCGTTTTGCATTTAAGCCAAAAACTTCAGTTTTGGTCTCATCAGACCAGAGCACCTTCCTCCAAATGTTTGCTGTGTCCCCCACATGGCTTGTGGCAAACTGCAAACGGGACTACTTATGGCTTTGTTTCAACAATGGCTTTCTTCTTGCCACTCTTCCATAAAGGCCTGATTTGTGGAGTGTTCGACTAATAGTTGTCCTGTGGACAGATTCTCCCACCTGAGCTGTGGATCTCTGCAGCTCCTCCAGAGTTACCATGGCTGCTTCTCTGATCAATGCTCTCCTTGCCCGGCCTGTCAATTTAGGTGGACGGCCATTTCGGATTGAACAGTGCTCCGTGAGATGTTCAAAGCTTGGGATATTTTTTTTATAACCTAACCCTGCTTAAACTTCTCCACAACTTTATCCTTGACCTGTCTGGTGTGTTCCTTGGGCTTCATGATGTTGTTTGTTCACTAATGTTCTCTAAAACACCTCTGAGGCCTTCACAGAACAGCTGTATTTATACTGAGATTAGATTACACACGTGGACTCTATTTACTAATTAGGTGACTTCTGAAGGCAATTGGTTGCACTGGATTTTATTTATAGCGGAATATGAGGTGCTGTTCCTCCAACTTGCGGTGTTGATCAAACAGCACCTCATATTCCGCTTGGGTAGTCTGCATCCTCTGGGCTTAAACATTGAATTTTCTCAATTCTGTTAACCCAGACTGCCTCCCCCCCACCTCTCCTTCAGCCCTCTGGCCCTGACATTCCTTCTCCATCTCCCCCCCCCCCCCCCCCCCCCCAGTCGCACTAGCTTCTCATTTTCACACCACAAACAGCTTACAATGGCCTGCTTCCTTTATCACCAATACTTTTTTGCATATCTTTCACTCATTGTTCCTTATCTCTCCACATCACTGTTTATATCTCTCGTTTCCCTGATCCCTGACCAGTCTGAAGAAGGGTCTCGACCCGAAACGTCGCCTATCTCCTTCACTCCTTAGATGCTGCTGCACCCGCTGAGTTTCTCCAGCTTTTTGTGTAACCCTCGATTCTCCAGCATCTGCAGTTCCTTCTTTAACACAGTATAGGAGTATTTGAGTATAGGAGCAGGGAGGTTCTACTGCAGTTGTACAGGGTTTTGGTGAGGCCACACCTGGAGTATTGCGTACAGTTTTGGTCTCCAAATCTGAGGAAAGACATCCTTGCCATAGAGGGGGTACAGAGAAGATTCACCAGACTGATTCCTGGGATGTCAGGACTTTCATATGAAGAAAGATTGGATAGACTCGGCTTGTACTCGCTGGAATTTAGAAGATTGAGGGGGGATCTTATAGAAACTTACAAAATTCTTAAGGGGTTGGACAAGCTAGATGCTGGAAGATTGTTCCCGATGTTGGGGGAGTCCAGAACAAGGGGTCACAGTCTAAGGATAAGGGGGAATTCCTTTAGGACCGAGATGAGGAAAACATTCTTTACACAGAGAGTGGTGAGTCTCTGGAATTCTCTGCCACAGAAGGTAGTTGAGGCCAGTTCATTGGCTATATTTAAGAGGGCGTTAGATGTGGCACTTGTGGCTAAAGGGATCAGGGGGTATGGAGAGAAGGCAGGTACGGGATACTGAGTTGGATGATCAGCCATGATCACATTGAATGGCGGTGCAGGCTCGAAGGGCCGAATGGCCTACTCCTGCACCTATTTTTCTATGTTTCTATGTTTCTAATGGCTGGATTATTTAACAGTCCTTCTGAGCTCCTATTGGGCCCATAGAGAAGTTTGGACTGTCAAATTGAAAACGTTTCATTATACTATATTTTTAACAAAGGAATTCACAACTTAACCTTGGTGTACAACTATCCTGAAATGCCCACATTACCTTGATAACAAATCTTTTTTGCCCGGTATGCTTACACTTTGATTGGAATGTTCAGATGCAAAATGGTAATTGCAGCCATGATAAACTTGCTGCAAAATATCAGGAACTAAATCTAAATCAAAATTAAACTAGATTCCGGGTGTTCCGGATGCAAGTAATGAGGCATCCAAAACCTTAAATTTAAAGCTAACAGTCATTTCCACTTCAAGCAACTTATGCTGATTTTCTGTTCATCGCATTAATCTCACCATTGAAATAAAGCATGTTTTGTACACTCACCCTAATGACTTGAAAATGTGTAGAGATCTAACCAAAACAGCTCGACATTTCATATTGCTACTACACTTCCACAACACTCTCAATGTCAGAATAAAACCTGAATGGTGGAAAAATTGAGCTACTCAGTTTTAATGGTTTATTACTATTAGTGAATTAGTGAATATTAAAATTATATTTTATCTATAATTTTTATGTCTACGTAGTTTCATCTGAGTGAGAATTTAATGTAAGATCAAGGAAAGGTAAATTATTCTAAGCTAGTTTTTCAGTGAGTGCGAATCTGTAGCTCAGAATGAACACATAAGTAGTGATAAAGACTAATGAAAGATCAGCAGAATTAAAGCTCTTTTGCAAATTTCCATCTTCACCTTATGGCATTAATATGGTAGAATGAATGCATCTTTTTTTATTTTCCATCTTTTGGAACATTTCATCAGCGTAGCTGAAAACTATGGCAACAGATCGGGCTCTTTCATATTTTGGTTTGTCCCTACAGCAGCATGTGTTTTCAAACAGTATCTGTTCACCTTTGATGTCTGAAGGGATGAGCAATGTTTGGTCTGTGATCAAGAGAAATGATAGTAATGTGGTTTTGGTGACCTAGTTGGAGTGCTAAGATGAATTTGAAAAGCTGTGTAATGTGCACAATTGTATTGGGAAGAAGCTCAAGCCATGTTTAAAGGAGATAAAATCTAACTCAGGTTCCTGAATGGTTAGTTAATAAACAATAGACGCATTTCTTTCCCTGTCTAATGACAATGATTGTAGGTTCAAAATAGCAAATCTTATATTTTCCAAGCAAGGATTTCTTGGAAATGTAATGAAGAGCTGTATAAATGTAAATTAATTCTTCCAAGCTCTCTGCACACCACCGAATCCAAAGCAGTAAATCTGTCGAGAATACTTTGTGCAAAGGCTTTAACCTTGAAAAGGAAGTTTTGAACATTTTCCACCAAGTAACCCTCAACCTTAACATGCTAAATGATTGCTCGGTGGTTCCTTCCAGTAAAGTGAATCATTTTGTATTCTGTTCCATATTTGCTGCCAGATACCTTACGATTGTATATAGTTCTTGTCCAAGGACAGCATGTCATTAAAGTTCTGAGATGAGGGGTTATGACAGAATAGCACATTTCAAGTGTTAAGGGTCTGTCCCACCAGCATGCGATTGCATGCGTCTAGCGTGACCAAACGTGGAGGCGTTTGAGGCGTACGCCTTGCGGGGCCGGTCCCAATTTGAACCGCTGGGCAGGAGGCGGGCCGACTGAATTTGGACGTTGCACGGTGTTGGGCGGTGACGTCATCACGCAACGGCACGCCTGGTGGTGACGTCATCGCGCAACACCACGTGCTAGGCGTACGCTGTCAAGACGCTGTGTACGACGTCAAGACGCTGCGTACGCCCTCAATGCGCCTACGGGCCTGCAGGCCGTTGGCGCGTGGATTTTTGGACAGTGCATGATTTTTGGAGCCCCGTGCAATGTCGGGGCCAGCCCTGCACAACTCCATACGCCTCCGCCGATCGAAGTGGGACCGGGACCGGCCCTGCGAGGCCGTACGCCTCAAGCGATTACGTTTGGTCGCGCTAGACGCATGCAATCGCATGCTGGTGGGACAGGCCCTTTAATGTCGTGTGACGGCCAATGCATTCAATGCATTCAGCTCACATTGCTGTTTCACTTATTTCCTTGCTGAGCTTTTAGTTTTTTTGCACCGCTGAATGCAAATAAAATGCTGAAGTGTAAAATAACACAATTAAATAACTGAAAACATGGAATATTTGGAAATGATTCTGCTTGAAATCTGCCTTGCACATGAGGAAGAATTATATATTGATGACTAATGAGGGCTGTGTTAAACTGACACTAAACAGTGCTTGTTTGCTTGTCCAATTTGAGTGGTACCATATGAGATGGTAATGGTAGTGCAGTGACATGACTAACAATGCAGAGGCCGTAGTTCAAATCCTACCTTGGCAACTGTGAAAATTCATCTATTAAATTTTCATTTGGGCACCATGATCATGGAGCTATTATCTTGTGAAAACCCATCCAGGAGCCAATTAGGCAAGGAAATGTATCATTCTTATCATGTCCAGCCTATAGGTGATCCTAGATCCACAAATGTGTTTGACTCTTAAATGTCACATGGTCTGTGGACAAAAAAGCAACTGCAGAAAGGTAAATTAGCAAAATCTGTAAATTCACTCCACTACTATGATCAAACAAGGGATTGAGTGAGGAGTAAATAAGAGCAATAACAGGCATGACTAAAACATGAGGTGCCAACCTGACTGCAACACGGGACGATGTGTGTGCTAAACAGCAAAAACACGATGCAGCAGAAAGAAGATGATTCTCTCAATCATTTGATCAGATCAAAGCTCTGCAATTTTGCCATGTTGATGGTGGATGAAGGGTCTGTGGGCCAAGCTGACCTGTTTCCATGCTGTGTGATTCAATAACTATTATTGTGAATGGTACTAGACACTCGAATAGCTAAAGGCCAGAGGGTGTTCCCAGCATATTCCCACCCGGAACAATTACTGTGATTAGTGCCACTAGGAATATGGACAGCAGGTCGATTGTATTGTAATTAATTTATTAGCCAAGTATGTAAAAACATACAAGAAATTTGATTTGCCATACAGTCATATCAAAAAAGCAACAAGACACACAACTGCATGAAAATCAACATAAACGTCCACCACAGCGCACTGTGATGGAAGGCAATAACGTATTATCTTCTTCCCTCCTTTTATCCCATGGTTGGGGCAGTCGGAGCATCTGAAGTCAGGGCGATCGAACCTCCCGCAGCGCCGATTGAAGCTCCCGCGATCGGGGTGGTCGAAGCTCTCGCCATTGGAGCTCCCAAAGTCGATCCCTAACCAAGGGACCTCAAGCTCCACGATGAAAACACTACCATGCTCACATTACCCTCCTATTATCTAAATGGAGGCCGATTAGGAAAAGGGGAGATGCAGCGCGACCTGGGTGTCATGGTACACCAGTCATTGAAAGTAGGCATGCAGGTACAGCAGGCAGTGAAGAAAGCGAATGGTATGTTAGCTTTCATAGCAAAAGGATTTGAGTATAGGAGCAGGGAGGTTCTACTTCAGTTGTATAGGGTCTTGGTGAGGCCACACCTGGAGTATTGCGTACAGTTCTGGTCTCCAAATCTGAGGAAGGACATTATTGCCATAGAGGGAGTGCAGAGAAGGTTCACCAGACTGATTCCTGGGATGTCAGGACTGCCTTATGAACAAAGACTACATAGACTCGATTTATACTCTCTAGAATTTAGGAGATTGAGAGGGGATCTTATAGAAACTTACAAAATTCTTAAGGGGTTGGACAGGCTAGATGCAGGAAGATTGTTCCCGATGTTGGGGAGGTCCAGGACAAGGGGTCACAGCTTAAGGATAAGGGGGAAATCCTTTAGGACCGAGATAAGAAGGAATTTTTTCACACAGAGAGTGGTGGGTCTCTGGAACTCTCTGCCACAGAGGGTAGTTGAGGCCAGTTCATTGGCTATATTTAAGAGGGAGTTAGATGTGGCCCTTGTGGCTAAGAGGATCAGAGGGTATGGAGAGAAGGCAGGTACGAGATACTGAGTTGGATGATCAGCCATGATCATATTGAATGGCGGTGCAGGCTCGAAGGGCCGAATGGCCTACTCCTGCACCTAATTTCTATGTTTCTATGTTTCTAAGTCATCTGTCATCCCAACTTGAAAATATGTTGCTACTCCTTCCTTGCTGGGTCAAAATAGCAGAACTCCCGAACAGTACAGTGCGAGTGCTTTCACCAGAGAGATTGTGGAACTTTGAGAGGTAGTAGGATTGGGCAATGAATGCTAGCCTTACTAGGACCGGGGAAATTAATTAATTAATTAATTAATCAAATGGTTATTAATTTGTGTTAGTTTTGCATTTTTTATAACATGAATACATAAGAATTCATCCTCCGAACACATCTTTGAACTAAAATAAATGACCGTCCTGCTTGAAAAACATACTTTTGCACTATTGTGACCTACATCTCCAAAATATATGAACTCTTATTGTTGATTACACATTTTTGGCTATTTATTAAATGAAGTACTGGCAATGTGATGGTTTAGTCCAACATTTGTTATTTTTTAGTATCTCCTCAGTCGTATCATATCAGGATTTATAATTAAAATTATGTAGGGAACTGCAGTAGAGCTGTCAAATGATTCTTGTAGTAATGCGGGAATATATTTTTTATGATAAAACAGAATGAAGAAAGAAATTGATGGTCTTGAAATGTTCCCTCAATCTTTCCCCCTCTGACTTACTGGTAATTAGAATCTTTAGGGCGCTTTTTATTTTAACCCTTTTGCTTCCCATAAAATTCTCATTTTGCACTCTCGACTGACTTTACAGACTAAAATGGTCAGGGTGGTTAGTGAAACCCCATCTCCCACCAATTAGGACTGAGATGACGAACAACTGTTTCACCCAGTGAGTTGTGAATCTGTGGAATTCTCAGCGACACAAGGCAGTGGAGGCCAATTCACTTGATGCTTTCAAGAGAGAATTAGATTTAGCTCTTGCGGTTAACGGAATCAAGGGATATGGGGAAAAAGAAGGAATGGGGTACTGATTCTGGATGATCTGCCATGATCATATTAAATGGTGGTGCTGGCTTGAAGGACCAAATGACCTACTCCTGCACCTATTTTCTATAATTTTTTTATTTCTCAATGGACGGAGTATGAAATTGGCCATTTCAGCTGACCGCAGAAGTAATTAATTAACATCTAAATATATCTTGTATGAAACTGAGGCAACATTAAATAAAATATCACAAATTATGAGCTGGGTGAAGATGTGATAATTTTGTGGTGATTTTACTGGTCCGTGATAGGAGCAGAATTAGGCCATTCGGCCCATCAAGTCTACTCTGACATTCAATCATGTCTGATCTAACCCTCCCTCCTAGCCGCATCCTGCTGCCTTCTCCCCATTACCCCTGGCACCCGTACTAATCAGCAATCTATCTATCTCTGCCATGAATCTATCCATAGACTTGGCCTCCACAGCCTTCTGTTCACAGATTTCACAGATTCACCACCCGCTGACTAAAGAAATTCCTCCCCATCTCCTTCCGAAAGGAACCTCCTATAATTCTGAGACTACGACCTCTAGTCCTAGACTCTCCATCTAGTGCAAACATCCTCCACATCCACTCTATCCAGGCCTTTCACTACTCGCAGCCAGAGTTCTGAGCCGTTGATCTAAAGAAATTAGGTCAAATTGCACTTAACTGCCTGGTCAGGTAAGGGACCAATATGGATGGACAAATCCTGATGTCCATATCCTGAGAACAAAGAAGTAAACAAAATCAGTAGGATTTCTGATGGCAGCCTGACCAACAGTGGGCACAGAGCCTTGTAATCGTAATGCCAGTAAACCGCTTGCTGTGGATGAATGCAATGCTACAGCTTGAACTGACATGAGACAGGAGCAGTATGTATGGCTGGGGGTCTGCCAGCTGGCATAATGGACAGTCTGATTCAAGAGGTGACAGCAGAGGTAGGAGCACAGTCTTTTATGGATAAGCCAATTTTGCATCCCATCCAATAGATACAAAAAGCCGGAGTAACTCAGCGGGACAGGCAGCATCTCTGGAGAGAAGGAATGGGTGCCGTTTCAGATCAAGACCCTTCTTCAGACTGAACTCCACTTGCATCCGATCTACCTCATCACCGAGGGATCTTGTTAAATGCTTTACTGATGTTCATGTAGACAACATTGGCAGTCCCCCTTTTATCAATCACCTTTGCCATATAAACAAACAACATGTCCTGTACAATAAGATGCAAGTAGATCCTATCCACAAACAAATCTCTCCAATAATTTCCATACCGTCGATTTAAGCAGCATCAATCTACAATTTCCTGGCTTGTCCCTCTTGTCCTTCTTAACCAAAGGAATGACATTTGCAGACATCATGAAAATTGACAGAATCCTAAATAGTGGAGAAGGCTGTCAGATTAAACTGCAGGATATTGACATGTTGGAAATATAGGCAGAGAAATAGCAGATGAAGCTTAATCCTGACCAGATCTAGTGGCATGGTGGCGCAGCGGTAGAGTTGCTGCCCTGCAGTGCCAGAGAACTGGGTTCGATCTTGACTACGGGTGCTGTCTATACTGATGTTGTGCGTTCTCCCCGTGATTCTGCGGGTGTTCTCCAGGTGCCCCGGTTCCCTCCCACACTCCAAAGATTTACAGGTCAGTAGGTTGATTGGCTTTGGTAAAATTATCTAAATTGATCCTAGTGTGTAGGATATTGCTGGTGTATATGGATAGCGTGTCAGTGCTGACTCGGAGGGCCAAAGGGCTTGTTTCCGTACTTTATCTCTAAACTAAACGGAACTAAGTGCATGAAGAAATGATACAGTAAATTTCAGGGCCATTAGGAGAATTGATGTAGAGAAGAATCCTGGGTCCATAGATCCCAGAAGGGGGCAACACAAAGAGAGAGTGTCAGAGAAGGTCAATGGCATAATTGCCTTCATTGATCAAGGCATTGAGTATAAAAGTGGGGAAGTCATGTTGCAGCTATACAAAACTTTGGTTAGACCACATTTGAAATATTGTGTGTAGTTCTGCTCACTACATTACAGGAAGGATGTGGAAGCTTTGGAAGGATTGCAGAAGATACCAACCAGGATATTGCCTGGAATCAACAGTATCTCTATAATTATAAAACTCTGATCTTGGATGTGTGTGTGTGTGGATGAGTGTGTGCGTGCGTGTGTGTATAATCACATCATCTCAAAAAAACAACGTGCTAATGGTAACATTTTTACATAGTCCGGTAGAGATTTATCCCGTGGACTCGGAAATCATCTTATCTGAAAAATTCATGCATTATTTCTCGAGTTATTAATCAAAATGTTCACAAATCTGAAATAACTTTGAATCTAGACATGATGGTCTCGCTGATGATGTCACAATGGGTCTGCTGCGCGCGGCCTGCGCTGTGTTTCACACGCTGCGAGTGATGTCACCACCTCCTCCTCCGACCTATGGTTGCCTCACGCCCGCTCACCGTCCACCCCGCCCCTCAGCGTCCGCCCCGCCTCTCTGCGTCTGCCCCGTTCGCCGATTTCAAGTCTGCCCTCTCCCTCTCTCTGCCCCCTCCCATTCTCTCCCCTCCCTCACCCTCCCTGCCCCCACTCTCTCTCCCCCCTTCCCCGCCTCTCTCCCCCTCCCCCCCCTCCCCCCCCTCCACTCCCCCTGCTTCTCTCCTCTCTCCCCACTATCTCCCCCACCCCCTCTTCCCCACTCACCCCCTCCCTCTCTCCCCTCCTCTCTCCCCTCCTCCTCTCGCCCCCCTCCCCTGCCCCCCCTCTCCCCCTCTCCCCCCCTCTCTCCCCCCTCTCTCCCCCTCTCTCCCCCTCTCCCCCCTCTCACCCCCTCTCTCTCACCCCCTCTCTCTCCCCCCCTCTCTCCCTCCCTCTCCCCCTTGCTCCTCTGCCCCCCCTCCACCCCCCCCTCTTTCCCCCCTCCTCTTCCCCTCCATCCTCTCCCCTCCCCGGCTTCTCTCCTCTCCCCACCCTCGCTCCCACCCTCTCGCCCACCCTCTCTCCCTCCCTGCCTCCCTCTCCCCCGCTCTCCTCCCTCCCCCCTCTCTCCCCTCCTTCTCTCTCCCCTCCTTCTCTCTCCCCTCCTCTCCCCCTCCCTCCTCTTCCCTCCCCAGTTTCTCTCCTCTTTCCACCCTCTCTCCCCACCCTCTCACCCACCCCTCCCCCCTTCTTCCCCCTCTCTCCCTGCTCTCTCCCCCTCTCTTCCCTCCTCTCTTCCCCACCTCTCACCACATCACCCACACCTCTCCCACACTCTCCCCTCCTCTCTCCCTCCCTCTCTCCCTCTCTCTCTCCCCCTCCTCTCTCTCCGTCCTCCTCTCTCCGTCCTCCTCTCTCCCTCCTCCTCTATCCCCTCCTCCTCTGCTCCCACCTCCACCTCCACTCCCCACCCCCTCCTCTCCCCTTCCCTCCTCTCCCCACCCACTCTCCCACCCCTCTCGCTCCACCTCTCCCCCCCTCTCTCTCCCCCCTCTCTCCCCCCTCTCTCTCCCCCCTCTCTCTCCCCTCTTCCTCTCCCCCTCCCACCACTCCCCTCCCCGGCCTCTCTCATCTCTCACCCCCTCTTTCCCCCCATCTCCCCCTTGCCCCCTCCCCTCCCTCTCACCCCCCTCTCTCCACCCCCCTCTCTCCACCCCTCTCTCTTACATCTCACTTCCCCCCTCTCCACTCTCTCTCTCTCTCTGACCCTCTCTCTCTCTGCCCCTCTCTATGTCTCTGCCCCCGCTCTCTGTGTCTCTGCCCCTCTCTTTCTGTCTCTGCCTCCTCTCTCTCTTCCCTCTCTCTACCCCCTCCCTCTCCCTCTCTAGACGCACCTGTGAGTTGGGGGCTATGCGTGAGTGGATAGGGTGGGAATCGGGTAAAAGGAGCGAATTAATAATATTAATATAATATCAAGGGGGTGGTTAGTGTGTGTGTGTGTGTGTGGGGGGGGGGGGTGGTTAGTGTATGTGTGTGACGCAGTGCCAAATTGGCTTGGCAGGCTGTAGCCTAGGGCCTCAAAATCTAGGGGGCCTCCTGCCAAGATGTATAATATTTTTGACACTGTCATAGGCCTTTCTTACATATGCTAGGTATGTTACAAAACTTACCTTTACCGGCGCTGCACTTCTGCCGCTCCCCGTGTGCGCGACTTTCGCGCCTTGCAGAGGGGGGCGGGCTTAAAGTGCCGTTTTTCAACAGGCAGGACAAATCGATGAATGTCGGGCGATTTGGTTGCTGAAGAAAAATCGCTCCGACATTTCATGAATGGTGGTATTTTTAAATTACTCTACATTATTTATTAACTAGAGTAATTTAAAAATTACCTTCAAAAGCCGTGACCGCAGACAAACGGAAGCATTTTGCGTAGGGGAGAAAAAAAGGTAAATACTTTATTTTTATATTAAAAGTTCGTTTTTCGGGAGGCTTTAATAATATTTTTATGTTGCGAAATGGGATCTAAAAAAATGTATGAACCCCCAGTATTTTTCCCCCCGACTTCACCGCTAACCGCAACGTTCTAATCCACCGCATTCCAGTAAAACCCACTCGCTAGTTGATTTAAATGGCCATTAATTTACAGGCATAAAACACTAAATTCCTTCCATTTGGCCCAAAAATTCATGAAAATTAGATTAAAAAATTATGTTATATTGTGGATTATTGTGTGAATGTTATTTGGACACTTAGGCAATTTAAAAATATTTATTATTTTTTAAGAAATTGATAGATGTTTAGATCTAGTAATTAAATTTAGATTAAACTGATTTTTTTTGTGTTGAGTATTTACTCTTTGTTTTAGCATTTAACTTTATCATTTCTACCTTTTTTGCTAAAACTACAAATAATAACTTGTTTCTGTTAATGCTATTCAGTGTTTTTTTTTAATTTACATTGTAAACAGATGTCTCCAAAGAAGAAATGTAAGATTGTCAATCCAAAAGCACAGACAGGCATAGCTAAAGTTCAACTTGAAGTGAAGTTCTCTGTCATGCCAGAGTCTCAGAGGGATCTTAAAAATGGACACATCTTGTACTTGTATACCTTGTTTGGAAAAAGTCTGTCTGAAACAGAGAAATCGCTGAGTTCACATTTCTCTTTGTCGGAAGCAGAAGGCTATTCATTTGGTGCTGTTAAGTTAAGAGTGAAGGCTCTTGTTTCCCAGACTTTGCTTAAGTTTAAAAAACTCACCAATCCCAAGGAACTTGGAGCATTTATGAAAATCTGTGATGAAACTTTTAAACTTTCAGAAGGCAGTCAACACCTTTCTTTAGATAACATTCCACTGCTTGGTGCTCAAGATCCTGAATCCTTGACATCAGCTGAAAGCCAAGTGCCCATATTTCAAGACAGTGAGGACATGGGCGATGACAGTCATAGTCTGCATCCTCCACTGAATCTAGCAATGCCAACAAAAGCTGCTGCCTCACCTGAACCAATGCCATCGACATCTAGTGTTTCAACAAGACGTAGCAGAGCATTTCTAAGTCTTTCACCAGGGAAACAGAAATTGAATAAAAGGCTAAAGTTTCTGTCCGAATCCAGGGCTGCTCTTTCAACAAAGTATCACACAAAGATCAGTGAACTTAGGGCACGGTTGAAAACTCCCAAACGTGTAATTAACCAAGCCTTAAAAAGAAAGCAAAACCAAATAGATTTAAAGGACAGAAAGATTCAGGAACTCAAAACCAAATTACGTGGGAATACTGTGGCACGAGAGCTGGCTGAAACCAAGGCAGAGCTTTTGAGACTTAAAAAAGCACACAGACAATTGCTGATGTTTCGCGGCAGTACGAAAAAGAGGAAAACTGTTTCAATTCACCTGTACAGAAAAGTTCATGAAAATTTAAAGGACAGGGAAGAGGATGTGAGACGCCTCGAATTTGACAATCTTGTCCTCAAAGAAACAATCGAAACTCTGCAGGCTGCCAGTATTGTCAAGGCAAAGGTGGGCCAGAAAACTTACTCCTCAACAACAAGGATGCATGTGTTTGACTGTATCGTAAACAAAACTCCCACAGCAAACATTCCAATCCTGATAAGTCAGTTCTACAAGCGGAGTGGACTTCATCTGGATTATGTTCCTCGACGCAGTGCAGTTGAAGTTATGGCCCGAGAATTGGGAGCTATTTCTGAGTTGCAAACAGCGGAGATGCTCCTGGCAACAAAGGGTTTGACAGTGGGATTTGATGCAACCACTCAGGAAGAGACCCACATCAACAGTGTTCATTTCACAACCACAAACAAATGTCTCTCTGCAGCAGTGGACGAATTGGCTGGTGGCACTGCTGAGGACTATGCACAACATATTTGTGAAACAATTGACAATTTGTGTAAAACATACACTTACTTCAACGAACAAACAAATTTTCAAGATACCAGACAACAAATAATAGATAACATTTCGAACACAATTAGTGACAGGTGTGCAGCTAATCATGCTGCTATTCGGATAGTGAGTAGTGAGTGGGGCAAATATTTAAACGAGCTCTACTGCCACTTGCATCCGCTTGACACCATTGCTACATCAGTCCGCTCAGCCCTAAAAATGCAGAAACAATCCGGAGGACAATTCTTGTTTGGGAAAGACTGTCTAGCAGTAAATGCCATTCTGCAGATGAGCAAGCTTAGGTACAAAAACGGAAAAGGGGACCCAAAAGGATTTGTTGCGTTTTTAGATGACAGGAACATCCCCCGAGGTGTCCTCCCACGGTACCGTGGCAACAGATTGCACATATTGTTTCACATTGGTGGGAAGCTCATAGAACATTATGACGACTTTGTTGCCCTGCTGAATAGCGGAACATCCTGTGGGGGGTTGAAAAGCGCCATCCTCCATGACTTCACCCAGGCTGAAGCAAAAGTAGAACTTCAGATATTAGGCTTACTTGGCAAATATCTGACTGGGCCTTGGATGAAGCGCTTCTACACTTCAAGCCAGAATCAGATCAACCATGTTGATGGCATTAAAGTGGTTAAAGGGGTGATTGCTGCTCTAAAGGAAGCCACAGAAAACCCAGACAACTTGATATTGGCAAGGGAAGATTTCTTCGGTGAGGAGGTACATCTTGACGCCACATTGACAAAACTTCGCGAGCTACCAGTACATCCACAGTTCAGATCAAAGATGAGGAGCTGTCTTCAAGCTGTCATCACTGTGTTGGAGAGGCAGTATAGTAAATACTTTGAACTTGATGTAACAGAGAAACTGAAGGAGGAGACTGCATCAGCAAGATCACACAACATTGATGCTGAGGAGATAATGGGGATGTTTAGCTCATCGAAACAGAAATCTCCCAATGCCACCATGTGTTATTTGTCATGTAGGATGCGGGCTTGCAAGAATAGAACAGTCAATTACCTTGATAATCTCGAGGAGCATCGTAGGGAGGAGGTGCTCTGCAAGGCAGTGACATGGGGGAGAGTGCAGAGGAACAGACGGAAGAGAAAACAGAAGGAATTGAGAGCAGAAATCATCAAGCGACAGAAAGGCAAGGAGCATGCTCGGGACACGAAAGAGAGGAAAAAGCTAGGGAAAAAATTGAAAGAGGCTGATTTAAACAGCATTCGCAGAGATTATCCGGATTTGGACTACTCCAAATGTGATGATCTACAGGACATTCTTAATGGCAAAGTAGTGGGCAGAAAGGCATGTCATGCGTGGTTTGAAGAGCAAAAACTGGTAGTTTACAATGCCAAAATTGAAAAGTTGAGGAAAAACAACATGTACAGAGTCGCTTATTGGTTGCAATCTGAGGAGTATGATGATGCCACTGATTTTGATATACCGATGTACCAGCTAGCAACTGATCTTCTCTATAAAGACTTTGTCTTTTGCTAGAAATTGTAATTTATTTACCTATCTGTTACGGACTTACAGCATATAATACAATAATATTAAAGTTCTGATCTTTAGAAGATCACATTTTTGAATTTTCAAGGCAGTCTGGGTGTTTATTGCTATTTCCGACGCAATGGTCTATTTTGTAATTAGCTACAATTAGGTAACTAACTAATTATATGCTTTAATTTCAAGTTATCCAAGTAAGATGTTTTATATTTGTTTCAGAATGCGTCAATCTGTAATAACTGAAAATTTCATTGAGTTTTGTTAATTTTTAAGAAAGTTATGGGCTTTTAACTGTCCTCGATCACAGCTTTTGAGTGAAGTCAATGCAAAGGCAATGGGGGTCAAGATGCTAATTTCCCAGTATGAAAATGGCCATAACTTTTTTTATACAGAAGATATGAAAGTGAACTAGGTATCAAATTAAACTTCTTTTTATGCTTTATCAGATGGGATAAATTGCAGACTTGATTTTTAAAATCTCAAAATTTTGTAACATTGCTACATATGCTGTCACAACACACTGTAGTCTCTAAACAACCCTTCAGTAATTTTCCTTGCCCTCCATTTCAGAATAACCTGAAAATTGACTGAATCCTAGATAGTGAAGAAGGCTGTCAAAAGAAACTGCAGGATATTGACAAGTTGGAAATATAGGCAGAGAAATAGCAGATGAAGCTTAATCTGGACCAGATCTAGTGGCACGGTGGCGCAGCGGTAGAGTTGCTGCCCTGCAGTGCCAGAGAACTGGGTTCGATGTTGACTACGGGTGCTGTCTATACTGATGTTGTGTGTTCTCCCCGTGACTCTGCGGGTGTTCTCCAGGTGCCCCGGTTCCCTCACACACTCCAAAGATTTACAGGTCAGTAGGTTGATTGGCTTTGGTAAAATTATCTAAATTGAACCTAGTGTGTAGGATATTGCTGGTGTATATGGATAGCGTGTCAGTGCTGACTCGGAGGGCCAAAGGGCTTGTTTCCGTACTTTATCTCTAAACTAAACGGAACTAAATGCATGAAGAAATGATACAGTAAATTTCAGGACCATTAGGAGAATTGATGTAGAGAAGAATCCTGGGTCCATAGATCCCAGAAGGGGGCAACACAAAGAGAGAGTGTCAGAGAAGGTCAATGGCATAATTGCCTTCATTGATCAAGGCATTGAGTATAAAAGTGGGGAAGTCATGTTGCAGCTATACAAAACTTTGGTTAGACCACATTTGAAATATTGTGTGTAGTTCTGCTCACTACATTACAGGAAGGATGAGGAAGCTTTGGAAGGATTGCAGAAGATACCAACCAGGATATTGCCTGGAATCGACAGTATCTCTATAATTATAAAGCTCTGATCTTGGATGTGTGTGTGTGTGGATGTGTGTGTGCGTGCGTGTGTGTATAATCACATCATCTCGAAAAAACAACGCGCTAATGGTCACATTTTTACATAGTCCGGTAGAGATTTATCCCGTGGACTCGGAAATCATCTTATCTGAAAAATTAATGCATTATTTCTCGAGTTATTAATTAAAATGTTCACAAATCTGAAATAACTTTGAATCTAGACATGATGGTCTCGCTGATGATGTCACAATGGGTCTGCTGCGCGCAGCCTGCGCTGTGTTTCAAGCGCTGCGAGTGATGTTACCACCTGCCCCCCATCCTATGGTTGCCTCACGCCCGCTCACCGTCCACCCCGCCCCTCAGCGTCCGCCCCGCCCCTCAGCGTCTGCCCCGTTCGCCGATTTCAAGTCTGCCCTCTCCCTCTCTCTGCCCCCTCCCATTCTCTCCCCTCCCTCACCCCCCCTGCCCCCACTCTCTCTCCTCCCTTCCCCCCTCTCTCTTCACTTCCCCAGCTTCTCTCCTCTCTCCCCACTATCTCTCCCACCCCCTCTTCCCCGCTCACCCCCCCATCTCTCCCCTCCTCTCTCCCCTCATCCTCTCGCCCCCCTCCCCTGCTCCCCCCTCTCCCCCCCTCTCTCCCCCTCTCCCCCCCTCTCCCCCTCTCTCTTTCCCCCTCTTTCCCCCCTCCTCTCCCCCTCCCTCCTCTCCCCTCCCCGGCTTCTCTTTTCTCTCCCCTCCTCTTCTCTCCCCCTCCACTCCTCCCCTCTTTTCCCCCTCCTCTTCCCCTCCATCCTCTCCCCTCCCCCAGCTTCTCTCCTCTCCCCACCCTCGCTCCCACCCTCTCTCCCACCCTCTCTCCCCCACTCTCCCCCCTCCACCCTCTCTCCCCTCCTCCTCTCTCCCCTCCTCCTCTCTCCCCTCCTCCTCTCGCTATCCCCTCCACTCCCCACCCCCCTCCTCCCCCCTCCTCCCCTCCTCTTTCCCCCCTCCTCTCCCCCTCCCTCCACTTCCCTCCCCAGGTTTCTCTCCTCTCCCCATCCTCTCTCCCACCCCTCCCCCCTTCTCCCCCTCTCTCCCCCCTCTCTCCCCGCTCTCTCCCCCCTCACTCCACCCCCTCTCCCCGCCTCTCGCCACATCTCCCACACCTCTCCCCCCTCTCTCCCCCCTCTCTCCCTCCCTCTCTCCCTCCCTCTCTCCCTCCCTTTCTCCCTCCTCCTCTCTCTCCCTCCGCCTCTCTCCCCTCCTCCTCTATCCCCTCCTCCTCTGCTCCCACCTCCATCTCCACTCCCCACCCCCCTCCCCTCCCCTCCCCCGACTTCTCTCATCTCTCCCCACCCACTCTCCCCACCCACTCTCCCCCCCCCTCTCTCCGCCCCCCTCTCTCCCCCCCCTCTCTCCCCCCCCTCTCTCCCCCCCCTCTCTCTCCCCCCTCTCTCCCCCCCTCTCTCCCCCCCTCTCTCCCCCCCTCTCCCTCCCCTCCTGCTCTCCCCCCCTCTCTCCCCCCCTCTCCCTCCCCTCCTGCTCTCCCCCTCCCACCACTTCCCTCCCCGGCCTCTCTCATCTCTCCCCCCCTCTCTCTCCCCCATCTCCCCCTTGCCCCCTCCCCTGCCTCTCACCCCCCTCTCTCCACTCCCTCTCTCTCCACCCCCCCTCTCTCCACCCCTCTCTCCCCCATCTCATTCCCCCCCTCTCCACTCTCTCTCTCTCTTGACCCTCACTCTCTCTGCCCCTCTCTATGTCTCTGCCCCCTCTCTCTGTGTCTCTGCCCCTCTCTCTCTGCTCCTCTCTCTGTGTCTCTGCCCCTCTCTTTCTGTCTCTGCCTCCTCTCTCTCTTCCCTCTCTCTACCCCCTCCCTCTCCCTCTCTAGATGCACCTGCGAGTTGGGGGTTATGCGTGAGTGGATAGGGCGGGAATGGGGTAAAAGGAGCGAATGAATAATATTAATATAATATCAAGGGGGTGGTTAGTGTGTGTGTGTGACGCAGTGCCAGATTGGCTTGGCAGGCTGTAGCCTAGGGCTTCAAAATCTAGGGGGCCTCCTGCCAAGGTGTATAATATTGTTGACACTGTCATAGGCCTTTCTTACATATGCTGTCACAACACACGGTAGTCTCTAAACAACCCTTCAGTAATTTTCCTTGCCCTCCATTTCAGAATAACACTGTTTTAAGCTGATAACTCAACACTAGCACTGGCAATAAATACATTTTTTTTAAAGCGCAGCTTTCCAGCCCCTTATCTCATTGGCCATGCTTGGCTGCACATCAGTGTCAATCTGATGGCACCGGGGTCCAGCAAACTTTCACAAGTGCTCCAGTAAGCAATGATGGCAGGTGCAGGGAACATCTTTGGATACTTGCAGGCTTTAAAAGTCAAAAACTCAGTAGGAAAGTGCAAAGATATTTGAACTAGGAAGTTGGCAAGGAGCAATGCTAGGGGTAGAGCTGATAATCGTTGCAATGGCAAAAGTTTTTCACAGTGTTAATTTTAACATTTATACTTTTTTTTTCAATCACTACGGTATTTAACAATAATATTTTATGTCCTTTAGAGATGGAATTGAGAAATGGGTATTTTAAACACCCATCATCATCCTTGGCTTTACTCAAATTATTTAAAACACTCTTCCATCTTCCTCTAGTTGTTGGAGTGCGGGATTGAGAGGGGCCTCACAAGTGGAATAGCCTAGGGCTTCACTTCATCTAAATCTGGAACTGGTGTGACGCTGCAGGCTGCCCCCCCCCCC
This sequence comes from Raja brachyura, assembly GCA_963514005.1. Next base: position 17,141,738 of record OY740788.1, read on the forward strand.
CCGCAACCGCGCGTGGAGGGGACGGGACCCAACGGGTCCCACTTGGTCTAGTTATCTATAAAGAGAGGGGGGACTAGCTGGGATTAATTTCTCTGAAGTGTCGGAGGCTGAGGGGCTATTTGATAAAAGTATGTTAAATTATGAGAGGCACAGATAGGGTAGATGGTAAGAGTAATTTTGCAAGGGTGGAAATGTCAAATACTAGAAGCATAGAAAATAGGTGCAGGAGTAGGCCATTTGGCCCTTTGAACCAGCTCCGCCATTCAATATGTTCATGGCTGATAATCAGTACCGCGTTCCTATGACTGTGATAGGAGTAGAATTAGGCCATTCCGCCCATCATTGTCTGGGGCCATTCATGGATGATCTATCTCTCCCTCCTACCCCCATTCTTCTGCATTTTCCACATAACCTCCAACACCTGTACTAATCAAAAATCTATCTCTGCATTAAAAATATCCACTGACTTGGCCTCCACAGCCTTCTGTGGACAAAAAATCCACAGATGCACAATCCTCTGACTAAAGAAATGTCTCCTCATCTCCTTCCTAAAAGAACGTCCTTTAATTCTGCATCTATGACCTAGACTCTCCCACTAGTGGAAACATCCTCTCCACATCCACTCTGTAGCAATGTTACAAAATTTTGAGATTTTATAAATCAAGTCTGCAATTTATTCCATCAGATAAAGCATACAAAGAGGTTTAATTTGACACCTAATTCATTTTCATATCTTCAGTATTAAAAGAGTTATGGCCATTTTCATACTCGGAAATTAGCATCTTGTTCCCCATTGCCTTTCCATTGACAACACAAAAGTTGTGATCGAGGACAGTCAAAAGCCGATAACTTTCTTAAAAATTAAGAGAACTGAAAGAAATGTTCAGTTATTATAGATTGAAGCATTCTGAAACTAATATGAAACAATCTTACTTGGATGACCTGAAATGAAAGCATATAATTAGTTAGTTACCCAATTGTAGCTAATTACAAAATTCAATTACTAGATCTAAACATCTATCCATTTCTTAAGAAAATATTAACTTTATTTTTAAAGCCTAAGTGTCCAAATAACATTCACACAAGAATTCACAATATAACATGATTTTTAAATCTCATTGTTATGAATTTATAGGCCAAATTGAAGGAATTTAGTGTTTAATGCCCATAAATTAATAGGCATTTTAAACAGCTTGCGAGTGGGATTTTCTGGAATGCGATGGTTTAGAACGTTGCGGTTGTGGTGAATTTAAACCCAATATCAGCAGGAAAAATTCTGTCAGTTCATTTGGGGACTAAATCACCGTTTCGCAACATGAAATATTGATTAAAGTCACGTAAACAAGCAGGTTTATATGAAAAAATAAACAGCTTTCACTTACCTGTCCCCTACGTAAAATCGATCCCTGTTGTCGGCGTTCACGGCATTAGGAGCTAATTTTTATTTTACTGCAGAGCTGAAATAGTCGGGCGATTAAAAAAAAAAAATTTACTTACCGGCAGTCGGTACAATTCTCCAGAAATAGCTCACACCCCGACAAAATATAATTCTGATGGCAAGGGGAAAAACGCGTTTTAACCCCACCCCCCCCCCCCCTTAAAGGCACGCGTAAGGCCAGCGGCAGAACTGCAGCACCGCTGAAGATAAGGTTTGTAACATACCTACACTCTGTCCAAGCTTTTCACTATTCTGTATGTTTCAATGAGGCTCCCCCTCATTCTTCTAAACTCCAGCGAGTACAGGCCCAGTACCGAAAAACGCTCATCATAGGTTAACCTACTAATTCCTGGGATCATACTTGTAAACCTCCTCTGGACCCTCTCGAGAGCCAGCCATCCTTCCTCAGATATGGTGCCCAAAATTGCTCACAATATTCCAAATGCGGTCTTACCAGTGCCTTATAAAGCCTCAGCATTACATCACTGTTTTTGTATAGAAGCCCTTTTGAAAAAAATGCTAGCACTGAGTTTGCTTTCTTCACTACAGATTTGACTTGCAGATTAACTTTTTGGGAATCCTGCACCAGCACTCCCAAGTCCCTTTGCACCTCCGATTTCTGGATTCTCTGCAATTTAGAAAATAGTCAACGCTTTTATTCCTACTACCAAAGTGCATGACTTCACACTTTGCTACACTATATTCCATCTGGTGCCTTTCTGCTCACTCTACCAACCTGTCCTTCTGCAGAGTCGCTGCTTTCTCTACACTACCTGCCCTTCCACCTATTTCAGTATCATCCACAAACTTGGCCACAAAGCCTTCACTCCCCTCGTCCAAATCAATCATGTACAACGTGAAGAGTAGCGGCCCCAGCACAGATCCCATTGCGGAACTCTGCTTGTCACTGGCAGTCGACAAGAAAAAGCCTGCTTTATTGCCACTCTTTGTCTTCTGCCATCCAGCCAACCTGCTATCCATGCAAGTATTTGCCGTTTGATACCGTGGGCTCTCACCTTCCTTAACAGCCTCACGTGTGGCACCTTATCGAACCTGTCCTATCCATGTACTTGTCCAACTTTTTCTTACACGTGATAATCCCAGCCTCAACTACCTCATCTGGCAGCTTGTAACATACACCCACCAACCTTTGTGTGAAAAAGTTACCCCTCAGATTCCTATTAAATCTTTTCTCCTTTATCTTAAACCTATGTCCTCTGGTACTTGATTCACCTACTCCGTGCAAGAGATTCCGGTCAAGAGACTTATTTTAGTGTTGGGTGCCCGCTACGCACAGCCAGGTGAGTGTGAAATAGCAACATATGAGAGACATTCAGATAGGCACCTGAACAGATGGGGAATAGTAAGATTGAACGAGAACTTACCAGTTCGAAGGTTGATCTTTATTTCATGAGGAGTCGAAGTGAGGGATTTCGTGAAGAGCCCGCCGGCGCGCATGCTCGACATACTTCAAAGTAGCGGCGTGGAATCACAGAAACCAATCAAAAGAAATGACTTCACATAGTAAGAATGAAACGACTAAGATTACCAGATGAAGGTGATTGAGGGTTGGGCGAGGAGGGCACGAAATCCCTCACTTCGACTCCTCATGAAATAAAGATCAACCTTCGAACTGGTAAGTTCTCGTTCAATCTTACTATTTCATTTCGGAGTCACGTGAGTGACTTCGTGAAGACTTCAAAGCTTCTGTGATGACACGCCCTGGACCACGTCCATGCTGTCACACCACTACCAGGGATGGATGGGAGGAATAACTTGCTGACTAGTCCATACTGCAAAACAAAGCATATTTATTAACAAACAAATCAAAAAAACCCTCATTCGGGGACATCTCCACGTTCTTGCCCCGCATTTAGCACGGCTTCTGCGAACTGTAGAGGCGCAGCAACGGGCCGGTTGTAGAACCGCTGGAACACAGCTTCATTAGCCCATCCTGCTGTGGCGAGAATATGGTCCATGGGCACCTCCATGACCCTCGCCGCCGACGTCGATGCAGCCCTGGTGGAATGAGATTTGAACACATTAGTGTCGATACCTGACTTACCCAAGACGACTCGAAGCCACCTGGATATCGTCTGTGTTGTCACTCGATGGTGAGGTCTCTTATGAGTGACAAGCAGGTATCTCTCCATTCCTCTGATGCTTGCCGTCACCTTGACGTAGTAACGGATATGGGAGGCTAAGCATAGACTAGCATCGGCGGGGTATGCCGGGAACTTCAGCTGCAGCCCTGTGCACCCAGGTCTGTGCTGCTTTAGTAGCTCGTCAACAAAGAAAACTACTTCTGTGGGGGTAGACATCATTCTGTCGACACGTAGTTTATGGAGTGTCTGTACCCTCTGTGCTGAAGTCAGCGCTAGTAACATCACCAGCTTCATGGTGAGTTTGTCCAGCTGGAGCCCTTCCATGGGGGACCACGTCCTGAGCAGAGTTAAAACGTCCCTGACATCCCAGGTGATATGGTAACGTGGTGTAGGCGGATTCGTATTGAAAATACCCCGCATGAGTCTGGACACTAGCCTGTTGGATCCCACCTCAATATTGAGGTAGAATGATAGAGCGCTCCTGGCGCTGTTGATGGCACTGTAGCTTAAGTGTTCATCATGGTGCAACCCCGCGAGGAATTCCAGGACGTCGGTTATAGTCACGGCATCGTACGTGATGCGAGAGCGGCTGCAGAAGGCTTACCACTTCCTGATGTGAGAGCGGTATCTTCGCCTTGTAGACTCTCGGCACGACGCCGCAATGGTATCCATGGTCCGGGTAGAAAGGCCGTATTGGACTAAAGGCCGATTCAGAATCTGCAAGCCAACAAATTTAAATAGCCATGGCAGGGATGTGGCTCCCCTGAAACAGGGTGAGTAACTAATTCTGGGCTACCCTGCAAACGGACCCAAGGTTCACTGAGCGTGTCAAAGACCATCGGATACCACGGCTGTGTAGGCCAGTCGGGTATGATAAGGATGCCCTTGGCACCATCCATCTGAATTTTATGTAATACCCGACTGATGAGGCAAAACGGGGGGAATGCATAGAAAAAGCAATTCCCCCAGTCTAGCGAGAATGCATCTAACGCTATAGCCCCAGGATCTGGTTCCCACGAGACGTAGGTTGGTACCCGATGGTTCAACCGGGACGCAAAAAGGTCAATGTCCGGTTTCCCAAATTTGGTTGTGATTTTTGCAAAAATTTCAGGATGTAACATCCATTCAATATTATCATTGAAGTTGCGTGACCTGGCGTCCGCCACAATATTAAGCTCACCTGGCAAATAGGTAGCTGAAATCCAAATGTCTCTCTTGACACACCAGAGCCAAATTGAATTAGCCAATTTATCACATGAAACTGACCTGGTACCGCCCATGTGGTTTAAATACGCCACCGCTGTGGTATTGTCTATTTGGAGCCGGACATGTGCTCCAATGATCTTGGAACAATATGCACGAAGTCCGTGAAACGCTGCAAGCAGCTCCAAATAGTTGATCCCTTGTGATACCAACATCGTATTCTCAAGGGTATCCCATCGACCCCCACAACTAGAATATTGATTCGTAGCTCCCCAGCCATCAGAGCTCGCATCAGTTTGTAAGTATATCATCGGTTTCGCCTCAATAATAGTTTTAAACGAGTTACTAATGTGGCAAACCCACCATCGTAACTCATCCAATGCTGCAGGCGGCAGCTGCATTGATCGATCATAATGACCAGCATGCCGTCGCAACGCAGCGATCTTGGCTCTCTGCAAGTTTTGATAATGCAGAGGTCCATACCGGGCTGCCGGAAACAAAGCCACAATCTTGCCAATGACAGTAGCTGTGTGACGAATCGATGGTATACGAGTATTGATTAAATCTGTACACACCTGTGTTACCTCCTCAATTTTGTTAATTGGTATGGTGACTCTCATGCTAATGGAATTCACCTGGAACCCCAGATAATTAATTACCTGGGTGGGGCAGAACTTAGATTTTTCTGGATGAATAATGCACCCAAGCTGTTGGAACAAATTGACCGCAGCTGCAACCCCTTGTTGAGCTGATTCCAAGGTGTGGCCGACAATTAAAATATCATCTAAATAGGCCATGACGATATGATGTTGTTGTCTTAAATAAGCCATAATTGGCTTCACCAATTTAGTAAATAATCGAGGGGCTGTGGTGAGCCCATTAGGCAACGTCCTATATTGCCACAGCTGATCCATCCAGATAAATTTTAAGAACCTTCTGTAATATTTTTTCATGGGTACGGTATAGTACGCATCCTGTAAATCAATGCATGCCATAAAGCACCCTTGTGAGATCAATGATTTGGCCGTTTCAAACGTGTCCATTTTAAAATGAGTATATGTTACAAAGTTATTCAGAGTGGTTAGATCAATAATGACTACAGCCTCCACCCTTCTTAGGTCGAGTAAAAATATTGGAAACAAATTCAACGGGCTCATGAATCGTTCTCTCTATGACCCCTTTCTGTTCCAACCTTAAAATTTCCTTATAGCCTACGGACTGTTCCGCAGCCGTTAGTTTAAAAGTACGACCCGGTCTATGCTGAGACGGAGGGATGTCCCCATTAATAAACTCAATGCTATGGCCCTGAATATTCCGTAACACATACTCATCACTGGTAATGTCACCCCATGCACCCGCAAACAACCGCAGACGCCCCCCAACATGTGAAGTTAAACAAAGAGAAAAAAGAGAACCAGACCGCCTCACCTCTGTGGTTACCGGCGGTCCCTGACACGAGTGGGTGGACGTAGAGGTGCTGGGTTGGTTTGAGGTCGTGGCGTCCTCATTTTCCACCTCGGCTTCTGCCGAGCCTGTCCTAAAAAAGACCCCTGGTGTTGGGGTGGTTGATATCGGTTTGGAGCTGGAGGGTAATTTCTGGTAGACGTGCTGACAGACCCTCGTGAGCGGCCAAGCGGAGCTTTCGAGCTCGATGGCGTGGGGGCACTATGAGAGCGCATGAGCCCCACGGTCTTGGCTTGTTCATCAAGCTCTCTGACCCTTTTGGAAAGGTCTTCGCCAAAGAGCTGACGGGGCGGCGGCGGTGGTTTGCACAACCATGCAAACTTAGGGTTGAGCGCTGGGCGGATGCTATTTTTGCGAAAGCCATTTATTTCATTTTGAGTAGCGCACAGAAGCGCCAGAGCATCCTCCTGGTCCAAATTAAGCTCCTCTCCGTCGACCGACCGCACAAAGGCAGTAATCCTGGCCGTGAGGAGTTTCAGGATCCGCTGAATCTTCAACTCCTGCTGACGGATAGCCGCACTGATGTTGCCCCATATTGGCGTATTGACCACAGGCACGTTGAGGGAGTTGCAGTTTGATGGAGCTTTGTGACGGCTCATGGCTTGTAGTAGAACTTCCTCCTGAAGCTGATGATTATTTAGGAAGTCCACAGTGGCTGCCAATTTCGAATTGATGGGAAGCCCCAAGGAACTTGGTGGCCACATCGAGGAGGTCCTCCGCCGGTAATTCAGGCGGGGGTGGGATGGGGTCGACCACTGCCTCCTCGTCCTGCTGCTCCAGGCTGGTGTACGAAGCTGGTGATGAAGCCCTGTGCCTGTCGCTGCTGGATGCCTGTTGTTGTTGACCTTGTATGAGAAGCTCCAGCAGCCGCTCCATAAGGTCAATATGCCCTTCACCCTGAACACTCAGGTGGTCGGAGTCCTCCAGCTCTGAAAATTGGCCGGGGCTCCTGTCATCGGCCCGCACCTCGTCGAGGCCCTGCCGGTGCCGGTAGTTGTCGTCGACAGCCGCCGAGGCAAAACTGCGCGATTCCTGCACGGGCGTGTTCAACCGCCTCCGTTTAGCGGGAGCGGAAGCCGTTGCCTCTACGGACAGATGCGGCATGGTGTCGGCACCAGCCGAAGCCTGGATACCTTGAGCCCGTGCAGGCTTGCCAGCTGCCCACATCGTGGACCTTGCCGACGCATGGTCTCGCCCACCCATCCATGGGGGGCTCGGCGACCGTGATGGGACCCCCAACTGACTCGTCCCGGCGTCGAAAGTTGGGGGGCGACGGCTGGACCTCACAGCTGCCCCGGGTCCCATCCTGGAACCTGACCGCTCCTTGGCGGCAGGCAGAGCCTTAGCCCCGACAGGGTTAGGCTTCTGGGCTCCTGCCCTTCCCCTCCTCAGAGGGCTGCGTGAAACGGGCCGTGCAGCCGCACGGACCCTTCTGCTCGAGGCCGTCAGCAAGCCTGCTGACGACCTGACTGCCATGGCAGGGTCGTCCTGCTCTGGCGGCACACCACACTCCTCCTCGTCGAACTCCTCCGAGCTGTGGTGTGCGGGCGGGTCCGGACCTGAAAAGACAGAGCTCACCGACATCTCCGCCCTCGTTCCGGTCTGTGTTGCAGGTACCCCCGACAACTCTCGCTCCGGAACTGCTGGCCGGCGACTTCTCCCCGATCTCCGGCCTCTCAAACTCCCATCCATGTTCTTGCTGTGAAGCAAACACAACAAGAACCACCAACTTAAGGTAGCATACTTACCTGCGTGGTTCCCTTATGAAGGGCTGGCGAGGAGCGCGCTCCTCCGTCAGCCGTCGCAGCAACGCGGTACGACGATATGTCGAGCATGCGCGCCGGCGGGCTCTTCACGAAGTCACTCACGTGACTCCGAAATGAAATTAAGTGATATGGAGCACATGCAGGCAGTTTAAATTGGCACCATGGTCGACACAGAGCTAGTAACTGCCCATGGGCCAAAGGGCCAGTTCCTGGGCTGTACTATTTTACGTTCTCAGACTAGAACTTCCCTGGAACAAGAGAACTACCCTGGAATCCGAGGCAACATATATCTTGTCAACAATAGATTGATAAGAAATGTTAATGTGTGCACATTGGTATCTGGCCTTCCTATTAACCAAGAACAACTCTTGATCAGTAGCAGCTCATTGGCAGCGAAACACTCTGATGCACTCTGGTGTTTTTGAAGTATAGATTTTATCTTGCATGCATTTCCCAAATATATTCTTTGCAATCAATCTCATTTTTATTTCTATATTAATACTATATTAATATATAGGTTGGATTTTCCTGTAATTGAGTGTGACTTCACTAAAGTTTAATAAATGAGCATGTTAGTTTGTTTCCAGTCCAATGCAGTCAACATTGGTGTTCAGAGGCTCTCTGATGATTGCAGTCAGCACCTCATCAAGCTCATCCTGTGACTCACTTTGTGGAGCAGGATAAATGTCTCTTGATCCTTAGGATCTTGCTTGCTTTTATCTCTATTCTGCTTTTGAATACGAAACGATACGATGCGATATGATACCATATAACTTTTTTTATACCAGAGGGAAATTGATCTGCCTACGGTCATGAAACACAAGATACATGAAACATGCAATTAAAGTGATGAGTGGAAAGGATTGGAGAGTGGAAAGGATTGGAGGGGGGAGAGGGGAGTCAGTCTGCCCCACGACCGAAAGGGGAGGAGTCGTACAGTTTGATAGCCACAGGGAAGAAGGATTTCCTGTGGCGTTCTGTGCTGCATGTTGGTGGAACCAGTCTGTTGCTGAAGGTACTCCTCAGGTTGGCCAGTGTGTCATGGAGGGGGTAAGCTGTATTATCCAAGATGCTCCATAGTTTGAGGAGCACCTCCCCACCAAGACCATCTCCCATGAGTATTCCAAGGCCGTTAGTTGCCATTCAGCTTCTTCCTTCCCCCACCTCACCCAGAAGATCAGTCTGTCCATGTGTCACGTCAACTTGCTGTTTGATTGTGTAATCTGGCTATGTTAAAACACACATTCCACATTACGTCCCATTTCTCAGCAAGCAGGTAATCAGATGACACCCTGAACTGAGGGAATGTTGTTACTTCAGTTTTGGGCACCAAAGTAGTATCTAGGCTTATATTATAAATCTTGTGTCTGGCACCTTAAGATATGCATGATGTTTTACTGCAGCAATGGGAGAATTTACTTACCACAGCAAGTTTCTTTTCTGCTCTGTAACCTCTAAACAATATTAAAATGTAATAAAAGCTACATAAAATATCCCAGTTATTTTAATTAATATTAATAAAAATATCCCAGTTACTTTAATTTTGTAAGTAGACAGGGATACCGGTTTCCAGGTGTGAAAGTGAAAACAAAGGTCACAGGCATTGAACAACTTCTGACTCCAGCCAGTTTGCTTAGCTGGGCACCATTTTTAAATCTTTGACAGCAAGTGATTGTCCATTCCTTTGAGAAACACAGGCACTTCACAGCCCAACATGTCCTGATGCATACTTCCTCCTCAACAGCAAAACCAAGCAAAATAGAAACTTACTATCGTGATAAGCGACCTTTTGGCTGCTTCACAGGGCATCTTGCTCGCAAAGCAATTTTCCAGCCTGATGAGTTTGAACTGAAGCTGTTGGCACAGCAGATATTTTATGTTCAGGCTGAATGTTACATATATGGCTGTAAACCTGCAAACCTATATATGGGCCTTTAGTTTGTTGTAGCCTATTATTTAATGCAGCAGCTCATCGAGGTTCATGCCTTTCACAGCTAGTTTCTGTTTTCGTATATGTGCTTCTGTTTCTTGGATTCATAATTTTGCATATTGGTACGTCCATGTACAGAGTATGGCTGGTGGGCATGAAATATAATTTTTAAATTCAGTGGGTGTATACTTGTATGCGAGGGCATTTTGAGATCTATAAGGAGATGGTGTTAACGTTTCTTGATGTGGGTTAAGGTGAATATATTACCAGGGCGTGATGGGGATGTATGCCAGGTTATTGAGAGATGCAAGAGAGTAGGTTGCTGGGACTATGATACAAACACCTTTTGGTTTAGTTTAGCGACACAGCGCTGAAACAGGCCCTTCGGCCCACCAAGTCCGCACCGGACAACGATCCCCTCACATTAATACTACCTTACACACACTAGGGACAATTCTACATTTACACCAAGCCAATTAACCTACAAACCTGTACGTCTTTGGAGTGTGGAAGGAAACCGAAGATCTTGGAGAAAGTCCATGCAAGACACTGGAAGAACGTACAAAGTCCGTACAAACAGTACCCATAGTCAGGATCGAACCTGGGTCCCTGACGCTGTAAGGCAGTAGCTCTACCACACGCCATTTACATCCTATTGTATCCTCTCTAGACACAGGCAAGGTGCTGGAGGGCTGGAGAGTCGCAAATGTTGATAATTTGTGTAAGTAGACTTATAAGAATAACCTAGGAAATTATAAACTGGTGAACTTTGGTAGTGAAGCTCTTGGAGCAGATTGTTAGAGATAGGATTAACTTGCATTTGGAAGTCTGGGGTAATTAGAGACAGTCAGTATGGCTTTCTCTGGTGGGTTCATGGGAATACCATCACCAGCAGGTTCCAAGTCATGCACCATCTTGACATAAAAATATCTCATCGGGTTCTTTGTAGTTACTGATCTTAATGTTAGAACTACAAGCTCAAAGGTACTGGAGGTGTATCCTTGCCAGAAAGATTATAACCGTTCAAGAGAAAAGCTCACCAACAAGGCAAAAGCAATGAATACTGGCCCACAGCAAATTTCTCTGTTAGTGATGACAAAATATGAGGTTTAGAACTTTTAATATTCATTTTAACACGTTGACAAATTTTCTGCGGCCAAAAGTTGATCGCCATGGAGAAAATCGATAGTTTTGTAGTCGTAGGTGCAGTTGTAGTGGTGTCATAGAAACATAAAACATAGAAAACATAGAAAAATAGGTGCAGGAGTAGGCCATTTGGCCCTTCGAGCCTGCACCGCCATTCAATATGATCATGGCTGATCATCCAACTCAGTATCCCATACCTGCCTTCTCTCCATACCCCCTGATCCCTTTAGCCACAAGAGCCACATCCAACTTCCTCTTGAATATAGCCAATGAACTGGCCTCAATGACCTTCTCTGGCAGAGAATTCCAGAGACTCACCACTCTCTGTGTAAAGAATGTTTTCCTCATCTCGGTCCTAAAGGAATTCCCCCTTATCCTTAGACTGTGACCCCTTGTTCTGGACTCCCCCAACATCAGGAACAATCTTCCTGCATCTAGCTTGTCCAACCCCTTAAGAATTTGGTAAGTTTCTATAAGATCCCCCCTCAATCTTCTAAATTCCAGTCAGTACAAGCCGAGTCTATCCAGTCTTTCTTCATATGAAAGTCCCGACATCCCAGGAATTAGTCTGGTGAACCGTCTCTGAACCCCCTCTATAGCAAGAATGTATTTCCTCAGATTTGGAGACCAAAACTGTACACAATACTCTGTAGATGAAATGTGTGTACACCTTTAAATATAGTGACGTAATCATTTCTAACCACTCCCCTCATCATTCAGTATAATTGTGACCTTTCCACCCTTAGCTCTCTCTCTAGTATCCGTGACAGACCACGTACAGCTAGGGCAGTGATGTGTGTGTTTAATTAATAAAGTAGTAGTAAAGATTCTCTGTGTAAGCACCAATCCTTTACATACTCCAGGTGTGGTCTCACCAAAACCCTATACAACTGCAGTAGAACCTCCCTGCTCCTATACTCAAATCCTTTCGCTATGAATGCTAACATACCATTTGCTTTCTTCACTGCCTGCTGCACCTGTATGCCTACTTTCAATGGCTGGTGTACCATGACACCCAGGTCTCGTTGCATCTCCCCTTTTCCAAATCTTCCACCATTCAGATAATAGTCTACCCTCATGTTTTCGCCACCAAAGTGGATAACTTCACATTTATCCACATTATACTGCATTTGCCATGCATCTGCCCATTCACTCAGCCTATCCGAATCACACTGCAGCCTCCTAGCATCCTCCTCACACCTAACTATACCCCCCAGCTTGATGTCATCTGCAAATTTGGAGATGTTGCATTCAATCCCCTCGTCCAAATCATTAATGTATATTGTAAATAGCTGGGGTCCCAGCACTGAGCCTTGCGGTACCCCACTACTCACTGCCTGCCATTCTGAAAAGGACCCGTTTACTCCTACCCTTTGCTTCCTGTCTGCCAGCCAGTTCTTTATCCACGTCAATATAGAACGACCGATACCGTGTGCTTTAAGTTTATTTACTAATCTCTTATGTGGGACCTTGTCGAAAGCCTTCTGAAAGTCCAGATATAACACATCCACTGATTCTCCCTTATCCACTCTACTAGTTACATCCTCCAAAAAATTCTATAAGATTCGTCAGCCATGATTTACCTTTTGTAAATCCATGCTGACTTTGTACAATGATTTCACCACTTTCCATATGCGCTGCTATCCCATCTTTAGTAACTGACTCTAGCAGTTTCCCCACTACTGATGTTAGACTAACTGGCCTGTAATTCCCCACTTTCTCTCTCTGTCCTTTTTTAAAAAGTGGGGTTGCATTAGCTATCCTCCAATCCTCAGGAACTACTCCAGAATCTAAGGAGTTTTGAAAAATGATCACTAATGCATCCACTATTTCCGTGGCTACCTCCTTGAGCACTCAGGGATGCAGACCATCTGGCCCTGGGGATTTATCGGCCTTTCATCCGTTCATGGTCGCCATGTAGTTATACGTAGTCGATGTAGTCGTAGGTAGTTTTAGCTAATCTCCTTTGCTGACCGGGCATTTTAATTTGCTCCTTAAAAGTGTCTCCACTTATTCTCCCCCCCCCCTTCTCCCCCCCCTTCACCCCTCCCATTCTCCCCCCCCCCTTCTCCTCCCTTCTCCCCTCCCTCATCTTTTAAACGACTTACCGTACACTGTGCTAGCCGTCTTAACCTTCCTGTTCATCGCGGTGTGTGTCTGTATCACCTTGGCTTTGCACAGTGTGAATTCCATACAGTGCTTCCACGCTTTCCCTGCCCCCGCCTTTGCGATGTGTTTGTGTGTGAGTGTGTGTGTGTTCCACTCTGCCAGTCGCCGTTCCAGTTCCCGGTATTTCAGGCGAGTGCCGCGAACTTGACAGTCGTCTACAGTCCGCTGAAAAATTGCCTAAGTGGGACAGGCCCTATAAGCACACCAGTCAGCATAAAATGGTGGGCCAAAGGGCCTGATGTTTTGCTATTCAATTCCATAGCCTATGTTTTATTAGTTGGAAGCAGAATTAGCCAGGGGCAGGTTAGTTGCAAAGGAGGGAAAATACTCCAAAGGTGTTTCATCCACAATGAATTATATTGCCAACATAATGATGGGTGTCGTATTACTTGAACAGATGGCCCGCTGTCTGAACCTCACTGGTTGTGCATTCCAGTGAGGGAAGAAGGATTCCTCATCACAGGCTGCATCCTGCAGCTTCAGCACTTGCTTGCTTTCAGCTGCAGAGCAGGAGGAACAGGAAGACACATCCTACCAGAGTACCCTGAGCTAACCTGCAGCCTATATCACCAAGGAAGATAAGAGCAAAGGTTGCATGAGTAGACCACCTTCTGCAGGTCCCCATCCAAGTTCCACACAATTCTAATTTGGAAATATATATTGGTCCTTCATCCTCATTGATGCAAAATCCTGGAACTAATTGTCCTACATTACTTGCAGCAGTAGAAGCATCTTCTCATGGGCCGTTGGAGATGGGTAATAAATGCCAGAAATGCTCGTCCTGAAAAATATATAAATAATAAGACAGCTCCATGGGATTACTCATCTAGGACCTCTGGACTGAACTCTTGTAAGACCTCACCTTCTGGAGCTGGCACCTGGACAGTCCTTTCCCCCCAGTCTGGCTGCAGTTCACTTGTGATGCACCATATTCGACTCCTGCCGGTGAAATAATTGTCAAGAGTCTGAGCTGCTGGCGGCAAGCACCAGACTGAGTCAAATTTCATCTTTCAATCTCCTGCTGTTCAATGACTAATTGGTCAGGCGAGAGGTTCTTGGCATCTGTAAATAGAAGGCACCAGATCCGCTTTAATTGCAGGAAGTGTGGAAGATAAATAAATCCTACTGTAGCTTTTAAATCAAGAGAGTTTGTGGATGATGGGGTCAGTGTTATAAAAATAAACCATCACATTTAATAGTTGTTTCACCACCAGCCAACAGGAATACTTTGATGGCTGCTTCTATAATGGCCAATGCTCTCCCCTCCAGGCTGGTGTCCACGAAGCAGCAAACTCACCATTTATGCAGCAGCTTATTCTGCAAGAGAGGTGGGAGCGTGTTTGCGAGTGTCAGTGTGTGTTTGATCAGCAGAGGTTGTGTGGAACTTGTGAGTAGTAGATGTGAGCTTTGAATTGTCAGCGGGTGCAGATGAGCATACAAATGATAGATACAAGCTCTGGTTGGTAGGGAATGCTGCCACATACGATGCCGCTGCAATGTACCATGCAGTGTACCAGGCTATTGGTGCACCTGTTTGGAGATATTTTCTGATGTGTGTCGGGTCACTACATCGCAGGCACCATGACATTCAAGTATCAATGCTTGCTCTTTGTGTTGAATTCATTCGAAATCTAATTCCACAACCCCTCTTCCCTGCTGCTCAACCTTCTTTGCGAAGGTCTGCATGGACTCCTATAGATATCGCACCTCCCTCCTATCTTCCAACAGTTTGGTCAGGGGTTTCAAGAGATTACTTCTCTTAGCCATAAGGATGGCTTCAGGTAATGTGAGCTGATCCAAGGTCAGCAACAGGGGCTGAGGTTAGCACCATCGAATGCTAAAAGCATGAGGTTGGAGTAGAGGGTACACAAAATGCTGGAGAAACTCAGCGGGTGCAGCAGCATCTAAGGAGCGAAGGAGATAGGCAACGTTTCGGGCCGAAACCCTTCTTCAGACTGATGGGAGGTGGGGGGGGGGCGGGGAGAAGAAAGGAAAAAGGAGGAGGAGGAGCCCGAGGGCTGGGCGAGAGGTGGGAAGGGGAGGAGGCAGCAAGGGTTAACAGAATTGAGAAAATTCTATGTTCAAGCCCAGAGGATGCAGACTCCCCACGCGGAATATTAGGTGCTGTTCCTCCAATTTGCGGTGTTGCTCACTCGAGCCGTGGAGGAGGCCCAGGACAGAGAGGTCGGATATGGAATGAGAGGGGGAGTTGAAGTGCTGAGCCACCGGAAGGTCGGGTTGGTTATTGCGGACCAAGTGGAGGAGTTCGGCGAAACGATCGCCAAGCCTCCGCTTGGTCTCACCGATATAGATCAGCTGGCATCTAGAGCAGCGGATACAGTAGATGAGGTTGGAGGAGGTGCAGGTGAACCTCTGTCGGACCTGGAAGGACTGCTTGGGTCCCTGAAAGGAGTGGAGGGGGGAGGTAAAGGGACAAGTGTAGCATCTCTTGTGATTGCAAGGGAAAGTGCCCGGGGAAGGGGTGGTGCGGGAGGGAAGGGTAGAATTGACAAGGGAGTTGCGGAGGGAGCGGTCTTTGCGATAGGCAGACGGGGGGGATGGGAAGATGTGGCGAATGGTGGGGTCACGTTGGAGGTGGCGAAACTGGCGGAGGCCTATGTGTTGTATGTGCCGGCTGGTGGGGTGAAAGGTGAGAACCAGGGGGACTCTGCCCTTGTTGCGAGTGGGGGAATGGGGAGTGAGGGCAGTGTTACGGGGTATGGAGGAGACCCTGGTGCGAGCCTCATCTATAGTGGTGGAGGGGAATCCCCGTTCACTGAAGAATGAGGACATTTGTGATGACCTGGTGTGGAACACCTCATCCTGAGAGCAAATGCGGCGTAGACAGAGGACTTTGGAATAGGGGATGGAGTCCTTACAGGAAGGAGGGTGGGAGGAAGAGTAGTCCAGGTAGCTGTGGGAGTCACTTGGTTTGTAGTGGATGTCGGTCAGGAGTGTATCACCTGCAATAGAGATGGTGAGGTCAAGGAATGGTAGGGAAGTGTCGGAAATGGTCCAAGTGTATTTGAGTGCCGGATGGAAGTTGGTGGTGAAATGGATGAAGTCAGTCAGTTTTGTGTGGGTGCAGGAGGTGACACGAAAGCAGTCATCGATGTAATGGAGGTAGAGGTCGGGGATGGGGCCCTGGTACGCCGAGAACAAGGATTGTTCGACTTACCCGACAAAGAGGCAAGCGTAGCTCGGGCCCATGCGTGTGCCCATAGCTACGCCTTGTGTTTGGAGGAAATGGGAGGAGTCATATTGAGGGTATGGAACAGCTCCACTAGGCGGAGGAGGGTGTCAGTGGACGGGTATGGGTTGCTCCTCTGGTCGAGACCATCCTGGTGGGGGATGGAGGTGTAGAGTGACTGGACGTCCATGGTGAAGATGACAGGATGGGGGCCTGGAGAATGGAATGCGCAGAGCCGACGGAGGGTGTCTGAGGTGTCTTGAACATAGGTGGGGAGGGATTTAACCAAGGGGGATAGGATAGAGTCAAGGTATGTGGAAATGTGTTCGGTGGGGCATGAACAGGCAGAGACAATGGGTCTGCCGGGGCAGTCAGGTTTGTGGATTTTGGGGAGAAGGTAAAATCGGGCTGTGCGGGGCTGGGAAACGATAAGGTTGGAGGCTCGGGGGTGCAGGGAGTTGATGAAGTTGGTTATGGTGCTCAAGATGGTGGCCTGGTGCTCATCAGTGGGGTCATGGTCCAGGAGTAAGTTGGAGGAGGTGTTCGAGAGTTGGCGCGTGGCCTCCGCTTTGTAGAGATCGACGCGCCAGACTACCATGGCACGTCCCTTGGTGGCGGGTTTGATAACCCAGTCGATGGCAATACGTTCGGGGGGGGGGGGAGAGATTGGAGTGAGACAGTGGAGTGGAGAAGTCGAGCCTGAGGGCCACGAGGGGGGGGCCACGAGGAGGGGGTTCGTGGGAGACAGGAAAAGGGATCATCAGTGGGGTGCGAGGACTTATTCCCGTGGAAGAACGCTGTGAGGCGGAGGCGACGGTAGAAGAGCTCCAAGTCGTGGTGAGTGTGGAACTCATTGAGGTGGGGACGGAGGGGGATAAAGGTAAGACCTCTGTTGAGGACCGACCTTTTGGTGTCGGAGAGGGGGAGGTCCGGGGGGATGGTGAACACGCGGCAAGGATGGGGGTTGTGCCCGGAGGAAGGCAGGTGAGTGGACTGAGGATGAAGCGTTGTGTGGTGGGGGGGGGGGGGGGGGGGGTGGAGGGTGATCAGGGGGTGGGGGGGTATGGGGGCTGTGGTGTGGGTGGGGAAGAGCAGGGGTTACATGGTAGAAGGGGGATGGGGAAGACCCAGTGGAATAGCCACTGAGGTTACCAGGGTTGGGGAGACGGGCACTAGGACCCAGTGCCGTCAAAACCCTAGTGGTGGGAGTTAGCAACGTGGAGGCTTCAGGCCCACTGAAAAGTCCAGCCTGCAGGTGAGGCGATGGCTGCGGGCTGCTGGAGGGCGGTGGAGTATCGTGGGTCGGCGGGCCCGAAGGTAGGAATCCACGGGCAGTAGAGTCGGGGTCGGCAGGTGATGCGTGGGTGGTCCCGGTGGGCGGGTGGTCGGTGGGGTGGCGCAGTTCGGCCCGCCCGGTGAGGCGTCGAGAAAAGTGGGGTGCAGTTGGAGCAGAGATTTTGTGTGTGCCTTCACAAAATAAAATGAACAAAGGTTAATTGTTTATCTGTGGCTTTTACACTTGTTAACTTTGTCATGGGAATTTGAGTTGATTTTCACCACAAATTCAAATTTTATTGGCTGGTAGGAGAGAGGACTGGATTGGAAAATCAGCAGACAAAAGTTTACATATTATAAGGTCATAAGTGATAGGAGCAGAGTTAGGCCATTCAGCCCATCAAGTCCACTCCGCCATTCAATCATGGCTGATCTATCTCTCCCTCCTAACCGCATTCTGCTGCCTTCTCCCCATAACTCATGATACCCATTCTAATCAAGAATCATATTAAGAACCACTGCTCGTCAACAAGGACAAGAAAGGACACATGCTGGAGATGAAAAGAGATTCAGACTCCTGAATGAGTTACAGTTTGTGTACAAGATCTGTGCATGCAAACAGCTTTAGTGAAATTAGGCTTTAGTTGAAGCTAGTATGGCTGAGCAACAGAGAAAATGTGGTGGAACATGTTAGGAAATAGAAATATTGTCTATTGAGATTTTGAGATATTGAGTTTTGAGATTTACCATTGGTTAGCTAGGGCAACTTGGCTGCATGTCCATGGGCTCAGTCGAGTACTATAATAAAATTGGCAGTTGCAGCACTAGGTTTCAGGTATATAGCATGTGGGTTACTGCATTGTGCAATGGAAACTTCTGGCTTAATAAAAACCCGATCTCAGTCTAGTCATCAGCTAGCGCAGCTATGGACATGGTATGGAGAATGAAGACTGAAATCTAGTTAGGTTTTATTGGTGTATTTTGGGAATTTACCTCATGTTTTCAGCCAGAAATGCTAAGGGAACATCGGTGGCAAATAGCTTTGTAGATGTGGGTGAAGAAGGCACTGAAGATCTAAATTAAGTAACATGAATAAGACCACGTTGGAGAGAGGTTAACAGATCACAAAAAACAAAAAGTAAAGTTATTCTATTCGGGACTAAATAACAAATTTCAATTTGATATGAACATCGATAAATGGGTGAACATTTTTGAAATTATCCTCAAAAAGCTGGATAAAGGTTTAAAAATGTCACCAATTATTGTGCTGTAAAGTATGTCAAACCATGCACTACAGAACAAAACTTGGAGTCTACTAGCCAGAAGTGATCCCTTCATTTTAGCATGCTTCTAAGCCTTAGGCTAACTACGTCAGGCATCTCACAGCACCACAGATATTCCACCATTGTCATCTCTACATTATTCTCCAGTAAGGATAAGCAAACACGCATCAGCATCCTTGCTCTACCTCAGCCCAGGGGCCCAGTTACACTCATTAAACTACAGGGGGCAGGCCACATCAATCCTATGCTGACACCCGACTCTCAGACACACATTCCATCCCATTATCGCTGAGATTGCCAAGTGCAAAGCGAAAATAATTCAACGATATACTCAAGCAATCTTAAAGAGTTGCAAGGATAGACAAAAATGCTGGAGAAACTTAGTGGGTGAGGCAGTATCCATGGAGAGAAGGAAATAGGCAACATTTCGTGTTGAAACCCTTCCTCAGACTTCTTCAAAGAGTTGCAACATGTCCACCGACCCCTGGTAAACCCAGGCCAGTCAAAATGGGGAAGTGATGGGATGCTATGAGAACCCCAAAATGATATGTTAGGAATGCACAATTGTCAGGCATTCCCTGCCCCTTCTGTGGAAGATGGTGTTTCCACAATGGCCTCAGCAACCACCACCCAGCACATCAAATTGAAGCAAATAATCATCAATCTTAACAGATTGGTGAGGAAGAAAAATGTTGTTAATAAATTCCATTATCCTAATATGTATTCCAACCTGGAGTGTTGATTAGTAAAGCTAACAGTTCCAAAGACAAAAACGCCAGAAATCAAGGTATCATTCAGGTCTTCATTGGACAATCTTTATCAACAATATATTCTGTTCAATGTTGATGGAATTA
The DNA here is from genome assembly GCA_963514005.1 of Raja brachyura. The sequence continues at coordinate 17,161,561 of OY740788.1, forward strand.
ACAGATATATAGCTTTGGTTCATGGAACCCCTAGATAAATAGTGAAAGGCTTGGATAGAGTGGATGTGGAAAGGATGTCTCCACTAGTGGGAGGTCATAGCCTCAGAATTAAAGGACATTCCTTTAGGAAGGAGATGAGCAATTTCATTAGTCAGAGGGTGGTTAGTCAGTGGAATTCTTTGCCACAGGAGGCTCAGTCAATGGATATTTTTAAGGCAGAGATAGATATTCTTGATTAGTACGGGTGTCAGGGGTTATGGGGAGAAGGCAGGAGAATGGGGTTAGGACGAAGAGATAGATCAGCCATGATTGAATGGCAGAGTAGACTTGGTGGACCAACTGGTCTAATTCTGCTCCTATCATTTATGACCTCATGACCTTATGAGAAATACTTCTTTATCAATGTCTATCATGTGTTCAGCTCTATAATTTCCACAGCAACATTGCTAACTTGCTTCCTCGATGCAGTGCGAGTTTGGGAATTACTGATTTCACAGTGTCATGAGTAGCAATCAGCATGTCATCTGTATCAACCATAATAAACTGTTTAGTGAATTATAACTCTGTGTGCATCTATCTTATATATGTTCTATCTCCTATACATAACTAAAACTCTGATCTTGTGCTCTTCCGGTTTTGTGTATTACGCAAAAGCGGTACACGGTAGCACTACGATTTTTCGCCACCTGACTCACCATTTTCCTGTGCTATAAGGGCAACATGTTTTGTTCCAATCAATGGTACATTTTAAAAGTTATTAAGGTTTAAAAATCTTTAAAACTGCGCATGCGCAGATTGGTCTCCTCTTCGGTCAGTCGCTGCCACGCAGATTGGTCTCCTGTCAGTCAGCAGGTCCGCTGTCAGTCACGGGCAGCACCCGCCTCACCTTGCCAGGAGAATATAGATCTGAAGGAGCGGACTGAGCATCACTAACGCTCCGCCGGCTTAAGTTGCGTCTGCGGGTGCCTCCATGGTGCTGAGCGGTCGGCTGAGCAGCCGAGCCACTGCACGGCCTCCGTGGTGCCCAGCTGCGAGTGTCATCGGCTGCTTCGTCCAACCAGGGCTTCTACCCACGAGGCCCTGGCCGGGGTTCTATACGGCGATCCAGGAGGCATCGAGACTGCGTCAGTGAGGCCTCATGATGATGGGGCTGCGGTGGCAGTGGGACCTCACGGTGATGGAGCTGCAGCAGCGGTGGGGCCTCGCGGCGGTGGTGGGGCCTTACCGAACTTCAAAATTCGTGGAGAAATCTATCTCTTCCTCTTTTTTCAGTTTTTTCCTGTCTGATGTCTGGTGGGGGAGGAGGGGGAATAGTGGGTGCAGAGTGGGGAAGGTAGGGATTGGGGAATAGAGGGAGAGGAGGGCAGTGGGGGAGGTGAAGTGGGATAGTGGGGGAGGATAGGGGAGGTGGGGAGTTGGAGGATAGAGGGGTAGGAGGGGGGTATGGAGTGAAGAGAAGTTATGGAAGGAGGGAGGATGTAACTAAGGGTAGGGGAAAGGAGAGGGAGGGAAAGGTGTGGGATGGATTGGGGGAGGGGAGGAGGAGAAGGGAAAGAAGAGGGAGGGTGAAGAGGAGGGCAAGGGAGTGCTAGGGGATTAGGGGAAATGAGCTGCATCTGCACAGTGCGTGAGTGGTGGAATATTACATTGGGGGAACAGGTTGCGTTGGGGGAACGGGTGAGTGGTGGAATATTGCATTGGGGAGCAGAACCAATGGGTCTGCACTTAGTCTAGTTCATCATAAATCACACACAAAGTTTGATCTACTCTTTTATTTTTGTTCAACTTTTTAATTGCACTTTGACCCATTAGCTATCTTTCTCAAGTGCTTGTAGAGAGAAATATCAGTTTTACATTTATCAAACTAATGTATACAAGCATTCTGGAACTATTGCAATTTAATGGTTTCTATATTTTCATTAATATTCTTTAGACTCTTTTAAACACAAAGTGCGGCTATTCAAGCAAGGAAATGTACTCTGTTTCAAATGTACAGTAGATTTTAGTAACCGTTTTCGCAATGTGAGAGTTTTTCTTTTCGAGAGGGCAAGAATAAAATATTTTTCTGTGCCCTTCATATTGGCCGTACGCAATCATAAATTCTGCTTCATTTTCATTCTCTTTTCTTTGCTTGCAGACCAATCTGATATTTGCTTTTTCTGTCTTTAGGTGCAGAGTGAGCAAGAAACAAAAGCAGAACACTCGTTACCCAAGGTGAAGTAGACACTTATTAGCTTCTGCCTTTTAAGCAGACGTTCCATTAATGCATTATTTATTACTTTTGTTATAGCAGCTTCTTGAGGGTTAATTATGTATCTTGTTTTGTGCAAATAAATTGGTATTTGTACTTAGTACATACATTTTTGTTTCGTTTTCTCTGTAAATATTTTAAATGCTCCCAATTTGGTTCCATAACTATTACTAATTTTCTGCACCAATGGATTCATGGATCGGCAAATCTTGATAATATTCACCTGCTTTGTTCTCCTTTCTGACTGGATCACCAAAGATATTTACTTTTAACTTCTTCTGCGTCCAATACATACCAAGCACCTTCCACACTGCTCCTGTTTGATAATTCGTAGTCTGCGGCTATTTTAGGCAAAGTATAATTGGTCAAGGCAGCATTGGTCGCATTATGTTTTTACATTTTATGTCAGCTATGGAGCACTTTAAATGCGATCTAAACCAAAATTTGCATCATAACAATCGCAGAAAGTACCCAGAAATATGTAGCATGAGCACAGTAGTGAGCTTGTAACTTGCACATTCACAGCATTCAAATCAAGAAACTGGAATTATTTAAATGAGAGAATTGGGATCTATTGAATGAGTAGACATCACATGATTGCATTTGCCTTGTCTTGGTAATATGATAATTACTTATTAGAACAAATATTAAAGGTAATGTTTACAATTTCCAGTGAAGAGACTAGGTAATCTACAAAGGATTTGTGATTACATTCACTTGAATACATTGATGAGAGGAAATTAATCTAAGACGGCACAGTGGCACAGCATAGAGTTGCTGCCTTACAGCGTTTGAGACCTGGGTTCGATCCAGACTGCGGGTGTTGTCTGTACGGAATTTGTACATTCTTTCCGTGACCGCATGGGTTTTCTCTGAAATCTTTAGTTTAAATTAAACTAAACTAAAGACTGCAGATATACATTTTTGATAGAGAGGCCCCAGAATTATGAACTGTGATCCTGCTAGCTAGCCTGAGGTTTGTGGTTATTCTTCAAAGACACCAACAATTCTCATGTCGGTTTCATAGATATGTTCTCTTTGGTCAAAAATTGTTAAAGCTGTAATTCCCATGGGAGATATGCTAAGCACAGAAATTAAAATAGAAAATACTGACAACATCGCAGGTCAGACAGTTTTCGGTAGCAAAGAAAGTTGGGGAGGGATGACTGGAACGAAGGAGAATATTTTTGATGGAGTGAGACTGCATTACTGTAGCAGTTAAGTAGCAGGTTAAAATGAGATTACATTTCTTTGTCTGTGCCTGTGGTAAATACTCAGCAGGCCAGACCATCAATAAATAATATATATAACTATGTCCCATCTTGTACATATGTATGTTTGTATATATGTTCCTGAAATACAGCCAAAACGGTACACGATAGCGCAACAATTTTAGGGGCGCCTTACTCACCTTTTGCTTGCGGTGTGCAGTATCAAGTTTCGTTATATTTTACAAGTATTTCACTTTATAAACTTTAATGAACTTTATATTGTGAATGGGACAAGTTTCAAGGGCAGTGTGCTCCCACTTGCCGGGTCCGTCAGCCACGTGTGCGCAGTTGGGGGAGGGTTGCCGGGCCTGGTATCTGCGCGTGCGCAGTTGGAGGAGGGTTGCCGAGCCTGGCGACGGTGCGCCCAGAAGGAATGAAGAGACGGAATTTGAAATAACTGAACTTTGAGGATCTCTGGAATGAATGTTCCCGAAATACAGCCAAAATGGTACACGATAGCACAACAATTTTAGGGGCACCTTACTTATCATTCGTCTGCAGTGTGTAGTATTAAGTTTCCTTCAAATTGTTGCGCTATCGTGTACCATTTTGGCTGTATTTCGGGAACATACATATACATGTATATATACACACAAGATGAGATCGCCATTTTCAGATTTCCATTTTGATCTAATACTCCCTTGTGTACTTGACTGGCGTCACGACGGGGATCCAACGGATCCACGGGTCGTCTAGTACATCATAAACGTAAAGCTGATGGATGTTGGACCTCAAGCATTAACTGTTTCTCCTTCCATTGATGGTATTCGACCTGCTGAGTGTTTCCACATTTTCTGTTTTCATTTCAGATTTCTAACGTTTGCAGTTTTTTTTATTTTAAGCGCAACATAGAGAGCAATGCTTTGAACACTTGAAATTGTGGCTAGAGATGGAGTAAACCCCCTTTATAATGGATTTTGTTTATAGCGTACGGACCTGCCGATGCCACCCCTGGGTCGCACTGCACCCCCTCTGCTTACAGCCTCAGCTTCTGACGCCACCCCTGCCCTGCAAGGTGCACCGGCGAGCCCTTCTTCACCCACTGCACGATCCGGTTGACGTGGCTGTTGTTGTGGTTCACGTTGTAGCTCCTGGGGACAGTGCTTTCTCTGGGCCGCCACCATTTACAGGACGTGCTCAGTCAAGGTGGGGCTCCCTCCACTCTCACCAGCTGCTGCTTCTTCCTGTTGGCCATTGCTTTGTCTGCTCCCCACTCCACTGTCCCCTCCCCTTGATCTGTCCACTCAGCCAATTCCGCCCGTCCACCATCGCCTCTTCCTCCCTCTCCCCTGGGCATGAGGAGAAGGACATGGCGGTGGAGAGGGCAGTGGCGGAGTAGACGCAGCAGCGGAAGAAGGAGGAGAAGGTGACAGTGGAGCGGGGAGTGGACAAAACAAAGGAAGAAGCAGCACCTGGTGAGAGGGGAGCGTGAGCCATGGTGACCGAGGGCATCTTGTCATTGGCAGCGGCCTGAAGAAAGCTCTGCTGGCCATTGGCTACAATGTGAACCTCAGCAAAAGCTGCTTCAACTGGATTATGCGATAGCTGGTGTAGAAGGGCTCGGTGGTGCTGAAATGAAGAAAAAAAAACTTAGCAGTCGACAGGTTAAGGTGAAACGACACGAAGTTCTGGAGACTGAATCTGTCTGAAGAAGGGTCCTGACATCATCTATCCATGTTCTCCAGAGATGCTGTCTGACCCATTTAGTTACTCCAGCACTTTGTGTCCTTTGGTGTGTCAACCAGCATCTGCAGTTTGTAGGGGTTTTCTCGTTTCCCACAAAAGGGATTCCCCTAGGTTCTATACCTCGGAATTATGGTGGGATATGATAAAAGGTTGAATTGACCAGAGTGTGCTGATGAGAGAAAACAGAAACCAAGATGGACTCAAAGCAAGTCTAAATTTACAGGCTTTATTAAACAATTAGAAATCGAATCTCACCAACACTACATAATACGTGGTTAAACTTATGCTTTAAACTAAGACTATGGAAGGAAAACTATCGGGCATGTCGTAAAGCTTACTTTAACAATATTTTACTCCCCTTTCCCCTTATTTACTCAACCTCCTATCCTATTTCGGGAATTTCACCAAATCACCGGGATACTCACAGCTAAGTCGATGCAGGCTCACGAGCGGTCCAGTAGAGCAGGAAGAGCAGGAAGAGCCGAAAAGAGCAGAGAGCACAGAGAGGGCCGAGTTCTGGCTGGACTCCTGTTTTATACCTGAGATTCCTTTGAACCCCCCCAGGTGGTCCTCTGGATAAAAGGGCTTCTTTTGATGTTTCCCAGTTTCGATCTGGCATGAACAATAGGCTTCCGATGATAAGGGGTTTGCTGATGTCATGATCCCTCAGCCTGATCGTTATCCCATCCCCTGGATGGGCTCCTATTGTCTCGATGGATGGGTCATCCATGATGGTGATTGTGCTTGTTCCTGGCCTGTTTACCATCGTCTGCTGAGGCTTGGTTCCTTCCTTTGTGTATCCAAGAAAATCTCGTTATCTCCGTCTCTGCCTTTGTTCACACCGTTGTGTGATGTCCAAGTTCACGGACCAGACGGTTTGAAACCTGAAACTGAGTCTTTCTGTGGATTGCGGGTTTTTCCGTTGCAGCCAGCAAATCTGTCTTTTTAAAAGTTCTTCCATAATTTTGGAGGATTTGCCCCAATAACTTACAAGTTCTTCATTTCAACTACTTATACAATAATACCTTACTCGGTTATAGTGGACAATTGGCAATAGCGGACACCACCAGCTGGAGTGAAAAAGATAGATGAAGATCTGCATAGTTGGGTGAAGAACACGAGATGAAATTCAATGTAAGGAAGATGGAAAGGATGAGGAGAGCATTGAAATAGGTGATGCAGTTGAAGGTAGAGGTTGCTGGGGGATAGTGAGAAGATTGTGGCAATGAAAAGGATTGCTTGAGATTGGAGTGAACATTAGAGTGGACCATGGGTCAACATGGATTAGGAGCAAAGTTAGAGGGACTGAGGAGAGGTTTGTGGAGAAGGTCAGTGGGTGAAGAGAGATTAGGGTAATCGGAGAAGATAGTGGGATTGTACAAGGAAAAGTGAGGAGATTGAGGCAGATAAGAAATGGGTTGGAGCTGAGGAGAGATTTGGGGGCATGTTGAAAACATTGGAAGGGATTGGAATATGGTCATGAATGCAAAGGCAAGACTACTAACTATAACCCTGGAGACAAAAGTAACTTGCTTTAAGGCTGAATATAAAATTCTTAAGGGATTTGACAGGCTAGATGCAGGAAAAATGTTCCCGATGTTGGGGGAGTCCAGAAACAGGGGGTCACAGTTTAAGAATAAGGGGTAGGCCATTTGAACTGAGATGAGAAAAAAACATTTTCACCCAGAGAGTTGTGAATTTGTGGAATTCTGTCACAAAAGGCAGTGGAGGCCAATTCACGGGATATTTTCAAGAGAGCGTTAGATATTTTCAAGAGAGCGTAGGCCATTCGGCCCTTCGCAGGCTCGAATGGCCTACTCCTGCACCTATTTTCTATGTTTTCTATATAGTTCTTAGGGCTAAGGGAATCACGGGATATGGGGAGAAGGCAGGAACGGGGTACTGATTTTGGATGATCAGCCATGATCATATTGAATGGCGGTGCTGGCTCGATGGGGCCGAATGGCCTACTCCTGCACATTTCCTATGTTTCTATGAATAGGCTATCAGACAATACTCTTCACTGCTGGACTCCTAGAAAGGCTTACAGGGCCTACAGGACTGTTTTATCCCTACAGGAGCAAGGCCTCTGGTTTTCAGGCAAACCCTGTGCTGTTGGTAGTTGTAAATTCCCGGTGAAACGTTGTGCTTAATATGCTGACTGATGGCATTGCAGGTACCCAGTGACCTCCAAGCACAAGAAACGACATGCTTGGATGACTGCGCTGCCATTTACAGAAGAACACAACACACATATATTGTGCCCAGTTGAGATTAATGACCGGGTTTAAGGCAGAATTCTGCTGTGTGGCAGGTTAAAACATGGCATTGCACAATACAATTTATAGACCTTGGAATCAAACCTCAAGCACTAGAAGGAAAGAATGAAAAGCAGTAAGAAATGAGAACCCTCTCGCAAATACATCCTTTAATCTTTTGAGCGTAAAATTCACACTAATCATTTTACCATTCCGATATTTCATGCGTATTTAGTTGATTGAATAATGGAATGGATTTGCTGACATTAACCAAGGTTTTCAAAAGATTCAACTCATTAAGAAATGCACCAGATGACTCAATTAAACTGCTTAAAACTATTCCTGCATTTTAGATGTTTGTGCATTTATTTGTTTACAAGCCTGGACTGAATTCGTTTCAGTGGAAATCAAGGCTAATAATCGACAATGGGTTCCATGTCACTTATCCAAGAAGGTTACAAATCTGCATTCCCAATATGTTGCTTGGTCTTTGGGATTAGGCAGCTCCTGAGCAGCTGCAAGGCTGGTTTGAAATCGACTTTAGCATATTCTAGATATTTATCACCAAAGAGCAGAGAGAAAAAAAGAAAAAGCATTCTTCTGTATCTTTGTTATCAAAATAACCAGTTATTGTGCGATGCAATCTTATATATAAATCAGAGTTGTGTTTTGTCTCTCTCTATAAAAATACAGACTTATTAAACAAGAAGTGCTCCTTCCCCTTGCTCAAGTGGCTTGTGCATTGAAAATAGTAGAACTGAACACCAACAGGTTAATCTGCAGCTTCAGTGCTTTGATTGACCTTGATTTTTGTGTCAGAGAAGCAGCAGAACCCATTATTGTCACCTTGATTACAGTGTCAGCTGCTGTTTCAGGTATTACCAGGCTTTTACGGTTCTCAGAAACTTTGAAAATTGCTGTCTGGCTTCAGTCATGCAGAAATCTCCATTGGTGCTGATGCACTAAAATGGGTAATTGATTGACATGTTGTGAATGTATTTTAAGTGTGCTAGTAACTCAGTTCAATAGTTAACTGCAAGTCCTTGTGAACCATTATGTGTGCAGAAATAGCCACGTATGAGTTATTACTTAGCAAATAGACCATTCAGCCGACTAAAAGATTCATTGTTGAGCCCTTGATTGAATCAACAATGTACAATCAGTGGTCCAAGCATTTATATAACTGACGTTTTATTTTTAAGATTGTTGTTTCCTCTACACCGCACAACTTTTAACGTGAAAAAATACATGACTGAAATAATGACAGCTATTTGAACATACACAGTCCCATTGATTTACAAAGGCATCATACAGTTTTTCACATAAATAATAATAGTACAAAGATAAAACAATGCTCCAAAGTTTATGTAGTTCTGCTTAGTTGGAGGTCGTAGTGTTTAATAGCCTGATAGTTCTTGGGAAGAAGTTGCTCTTGACTGGGCATTGTTCGCCACTTTTGTAATCTTCTTCATTCCAGGATGTTCAAGTTGCTGAACTAGGCCATGATGCAACCAGTCAATATGTTTATACTATACACCTGTAGACATTCAAGAGACCATTTGTCGACATATCGAAACTCCTCAATCTTCTAAGGCAGTAGAGGTGTTGATGGGCTTTCTTCATGATTGCATCAATGTGCTGTATCCAGGGCAGATCCACAGAGATATACACGCTCAGGAATTTGAAGCTTTTGATTCTCTGCACTACCATCCCGTCAATGAAGACAGGTTTGGGGACCCTTGGCCTTTCTCTTCTAAAGTCAACAATCAGTTCCTTGGTTTTACTGACATTGAGAGCAAGGTTGTTATACTGACACGATTCGGTCAGTTGATCGATCTCCCTCATGTACTCTGACTCGTGACCATCAGTATTTTATCCAACAACTGTAGTGTCTTTGGTGAATTTGGAGTTAGAACTGTGTGTGGCTACACTGTCATGGGTATAGATTGAGTAGAGCAGGGGCTGAGGACACAGCCTTGAGGTGCTCCTGTATTGACGGTCATTGAACAGGAAGTGTTGCTGCCAATTCGTACTGATTGGGTTCTGTTGATGAGAATGTCTAAGATCCAGTTGCAGTGGAATGTGCAGAGACCCATTTCCTTGAGCTTTTGTACCAGTTTTGAGGAGATAATTGAGTTCTACACTGAGCTGTAGTCTATAAACTACAGCATGAAGTATGGCTTTTTATTGTCCACGTGGTCCAGTGCAGAGTGGAGAGCCAGTGAGATTGCATCCTTCGTTGACCTGGTGTGGCGGTACGCAAATTGTAGCGGGTTCAGGTTCTTGTTGAGTACAAGATGTTATGCGCCATAAACAACCTCTCAAACCAACCTCATCACCACAAAAGTTAGTTGCTAATCATTGATTCACCTTGCTCTTCTTGGGCACCAGTATTATTGATGCCCTTTTACAGCAGGTGGGAACCTAAGACCTCAATAATTAAAGGTTAAAGATGTCCGTAAAAACTCCAGGCAGTTTGTCCACACAAGTTTTGAGAATGTGACCAGGTATGCCAATAGGTCCTGATACTTTCAGGGGGCTGACCCTCCTGAAGGATCTTCTGACTGTGGCCTCTGTGACTGGGATTATAATACCATAGAGGGCCATGGGGGCCCTGGAAGGCCCATCCATGTTCTCCCTATTGAAGATGCATCTAGCTTCACTGTCGCTCGAGTTTCCCCTTGGTTTTGTCTTGTGGGAGGCGACAGCATTGACATCCTGTTACAGCTACTGAACATCCATCTCGCCCTCTAGTTGAGAGCAAATGTCCCTTGTAGCCTTTCTCATGGCCTAATAAAGATTGTATCTGGACTTCTAGTATGAATTCGCATTGCCAAACTTGAATGGCCAAGATATGGTTCTCAGAATATAGGGTCGAGACCCTAGTTCAGGTACATTGTATTCACAGCTGTTACCGATTTCAGTTCTGGTGTTCTTCCTGAAGCACCAGCAACTCCCATGTTGTTCTTCTGTGAGATTTGGATAGGGGAATTAGTCCTTGACCACCAAGGTACCATGGCTTCCTCCTGCACACCTTGCTCCACATCCTCTTCTTCTCTCCCCTCGCAACGTGCCAAGTTTGCCTCCGTCATTCCTGGACTATCATTCTTTCCTTCGTGAGGAGCATATTTTGAGGCCAGTAATGACTATTCTATCTTTTTCCCTTTGGAGTCTTGGTGGGTTTCATCTCATCTCCTGTTCATTTCAGGAGAAGAACAGAGCTTATAAATTATGGAGAAAGGGGATGCAAATGGCAGCGATTGCCGGATTAATAATTAAAATAGAAAGACATGAATAAACATGGACAGAATGGATAACAGTAAGACAGGCAACAAGAAGAGTCAGACCAGAATAGAATTACAGAAGATTATGGTGAGTTTTGTAATTCACCAAAATAACAGTGGAGGAGCTTTACTGCCTTTTATATGATTATCTGCCTGGTCCATGACTCTTGCCATTGACTCTGAAGGTGTTGAGTGCACTGACTATACAAGCATTTTACAGAATTATTTGCCACGTGCTAAGAGCTGACTGGGTTATGTGGTCTCAAAACACCAAAGTTTGACTTCCGTTGGGCATTGAGCTCTGCTCCCGTTAAATCCTGGAAAAAGACGTTTTGGAAGACGTGACTGATTTTAAAACACTCACCGGAGCTGTTGACGTCGCGTAAGTGACGTCATCAGAAATCGTCCCAAAATAACGGAGATTAACGGCAGTTTTAAATGAAAAAATTGAATCCTCATCAAAAGCCTGCAAGACCTGCTACAGATTTAACCTGAAAGAACTTGGTAAAACTCTGCAAACATCAGCTGAAAGCTCGGAAGAAGAAGCCGATTCTCGAAGTCCACCTACAGAAATGACCTCAAAGGACAGACAGATGGAGCAATTGGAACAATTGGTAAAAACTTCAGTTACTAAAGATATTTCTAAAATGATACAAGAAGGGAACACCGCACTGGAGAAAAGTATCTCTAAAAAAAATTAAACACAGTAATGAGGAAGTGATGGAGAAAATTAATAACTTAAGAAAACGTGTTGAAGAAATTGAGGAGGATTTAACCAAAGAAATTAAGCGGGTTGAAAAAGACTCTAACAAGAAGTTTGATTCCATTCTCAAGACTACTAAAAAATACGATTTGGTTATGGAAGAAATGGAAAATACGATGACTGAGATGTCTAAGGAGATAAAGAGACTGAGAAAGGAGCAAGAAAGTACTGAGGGGCAACTTGCCAAAATGAATGATAAATGCCTGGACTTGGAAGCAAGATCGAGAAGGCAGAATTTAAGAATAGCTGGAGTAAAAGAGGGAAGGGAAAGTGGAAAAAGCCCTCGGCAGTTTGCTGCCAACTTACTTAAACAACTATTTAATCTGCCTGAAAACCCGAGAATAGACGCGGCTCACCGGGTTTGACGCAAGGCTCAAGCAAGTTTAGCTGCCCCTCCAAGACAGATCATAGTGAAATTTCATGACATATTTGCTCTGGAAGAAATTATGAAACTGATTCTATTTGGATTGAATCTGATGTTTGAAGAGGATAACCTAAGATTGTTTCGTGACTATCCAGCTGAAATTGCTAAAAAGAGGGACATGTTCCCAAAGACAAGACAGATTCTGAAAGGAAACACTAATGTAAGATATGGAATAATATATCCTGCAAAGATGAGAATTACTTATAAATCTGTTGAACTTGCCTTCACGGACACCGAAGAAGCATTTAAATATGCACAAGATATCGTAAAGGAGGTCGACTGAAGTGGCGAAGATAAGACTTTTTAATAAAAAAGCCTGCTCTTGTTAAGATGGCGGATTCTTCCACGAGGTGATGGCTAGACATTTTATCTCTGGAATGTTAATTCAACATCAAACTCTATGTTTCACTCTGAATGAAGGACTTAGAAACAAAGTGGAACCGAGGAACATGGAAAACAAGCGAAGTCCGGGAACACGAAAAAATAATACAAATGGACTTGTATACAAAAAAATGTACGACTTAAGAAATTTACAATTATATACTAACACAAAAACAATTAACTAACAGAACTAACTCAACAACAATAACCTACTAGTGTGTAATATTGATTAATGCACAGCGTAATAATGATTGACTCCCCTAAAGGGGAAAAGGGAGGCTTATTTCACAATGCTAATTAACTCCTAAGTACAAGGATAATGTGTTAAATGTGATCAATATATATTAATAATATACTAACAAACTAAAATGGATATAACACATCTCGTCCAAGCTGCACGTAAAGGAGGGGGGGGGGGGGGGGGGAGGAGACTGAGATACTTGGAAGCTATCCAAGAGTCTGAAACTGGTTAACCCCCTGGAGCCTATGGTTGTCTAAAATAAAAGAATGGGACTTAATTGGGGAGTTAAATGGAATAATTGATGGCATATAGGCATACATGGGTACATAACTAACATAGATATTGGTATATTTTAGCATATAGCTAATGTTGAATTTTTTGAAGATGCATTTGGATAGATTTAAAGTGCGCTTTTTCTTATATATATTTTTCAGTTTTGAAACGGCCTTTCTTCTTTTTAATAATATTTGGTCAAGGGGGCAGAGCGGAATGAAAAACAACATCTACGGAAGTCTACAAGAACTTACCTACTACATTTAGGTGGTTTCTTTCTTATAATATCTTTATTTTAGATATTACTAGACTAAGTGGGACCCATTGAGTTCCAATATTGGAGGCCAGTGGGGGAGCTCTCTGGAGCGCTGGTATGTGTTCTTGGGGTGGCAGCTCAGTCCCTCAAGCCTGATGTGCTGGGAGCTCACTCACAGCTGGTGGGCTAGCAGTTGACTCATGACTATTCCTTGAAATTCCATTTCAAGCAGGGTGCCACAAAATTCACCAAATGCCACCAAATTCAAATCCATTTTCCGACCATTTCAAGCAGGGTGCGAGGCCACCAAATTCAAGTGCAGTTTCTTACCACTTCGAGCAGGGAGCAAGGCCACCAAATTCAAGTGCAATTTCATATCATTTCAAGCAGGGTGCAAGGCCACCAAATTCAAATGAAGCTTCAGACTATTTCATGCAGGGTGCAACGCCACCACATTCAAAGGCAGTTTCATACCATTTCATGCAGGGTGTAAGGCCACCACATTCAAATGCCGTTTCAAACCATTTCAAGCAGGGTGAAACCACCATAAAACTACCATAAACCACACAAAACACCAAACTCACAGTTCAGTCGACATTCCGTGTGTTCAGTTGATTCACAGCTCAGACAGAGTCATGACCTCTCCCTCCCCCATCATGCAGAGACTGAGCCACACCCACACTTCCATTGTGATTGACAGGAGAGAGATTGTCAACATTTTTTAAACACTAATAACACCTTTATTGTTCATTGTTGGGAAGAATCCTCTGCACCTGCTGAGCGGAGGGGGACTGAGTAAGATGGGCAAAAATCAAAGCCATAAGTGGTAACGTTTTATACAGTGCAAACAGGAAGTTAGCCAAAGCACCCAAGCCACCATTTGCAGTAGTGCCTTTTCACCTCAAGCCAAAGCACCCAAGCCACCATTTGCAGTAGTGCCTTTTAACTTCAACCCAAAGCACCCAAGCTACCTTTTTCAGTAGTGCCTTTTCACTTCAAGCCAAAGCAGCCAAGCCACTATTTGGATTACTGCCCTTTCACTTCGGGCCAAAGCTTCCAAGCCACCATTTGCAGTAGTGCATTTTAAATACAAGCCAAAGCACCCAAGCAACCATTTGCAGTAGTGCCTTTTCACCTCAAGAGAAAGCACCCAAGCCACCATTTGCAGTAGTGCCTTTTAACTTCAACCCAAAGCACCCATGCCACCATTTGCAGTAGTGCCTTTTCACTTCAAGCCAAAGCACCCAAGCCACCATTTGTAGTAGTGCATTTTCAAATTAAGCCAAAGAACCCAGGCCACCATTTGTAGTAGTGCCTTATCACTTCAAGCCAAAGCACACAAGCCACCATTTCCAGTAGTGCCTTTTCACTTCAAGCCAAAGCACCCAAGCCACCATTTGCAGTAGTGCCTTTTCGCTTCAAGCCAAAGCACCCAAGCCACCATTTGCAGTAGTGCCTTTTTGCTTCAAGCCAAAGCACTCAAGTCAACATTTGCAGTAGTGTCTTTTAGCTTCAAGCCAAAGCACCCAAGCCACCATTTCCAGTAGTGTCTTTTAGCTTCAAGCCAAAGCACCCAAACCACCATTTGCAGTAGTGCCATTTAGCTTCAAGCTAAAGCACCCAAACCACCATTTACAGTAGTGCCTTTTAACTTCAACCCAAAGCACCCAAGCCACCATTTGCATTTGTGCCTTTTCACTTCAAGCCAAAGCATCCGAGCCACTGTTTGAAGTAGAGCCTTTACACTCAAGCCAAAGCACCCAAGCCACCGTTTGCAGTAGGGCCTTTTCACTTCAAGCCAAAGCACCCAAGCCACCATTTGCAGTAGTGCCTTTTAGCTTCAAGCCAAAGCACCCAAACCACCATTTGCAGTAGTGCCTTCTCACTTCAAGCCAAAGCACCCAAGCCACCATTTGCAGTAGTATCTTTTCACTTCAGGCCAAAGCACCCAAGCCACCATTTGTAGTAGTGCATTTTCAAATTAAGCCAAAGAACCCAAGCCACCATTTGTAGTAGTGCCTTTTCACTTCAACCCAAACCCCCCAAACAAACATTTGCAGGCAGTGCCTTTTTTACTTCAAACCAACCATATTTTCATTTTCAAACCACATTAAGGGCACTCACACTTGAGTAGACATATGTTCAGTGCTATTCAGAGCTCAGAGAGATGTGACCATCTGGCTTTCTCCATCTTGCAGAGACTGAGTGAGGCACACCACTTCCTGGTTTTATAGTCCCTCCCCCTCCCTCCAGCAGGGGCAGCAGGGAGAATGGGGAATTTTTAAAATATATTAATATTTCTCTGATTCTTTATCAATGAGAAAAAATCCTCTAGTCCAGGAAGGTGGAGGAGGGCTCTGAGCGAACTGACCAAAAATAACGGCCGTAGGTGGCGGCGTTCTCTCGGAAATCACAGCACAGCGAGCCAAAAGCGGTCAAGATCAGACTTTTAGTAATATAGATAATCTTAAATATAGAAACACCAACGATAGAGGCAATTAGAAGGGACTGGAAACGAGGAGTATTGATAAAAATTCCGAAAGACAGATGGGAAAAATAACTATTATATGTACATAAATGTTTGATTAATGTAAGGCATAACTTAATTTAATTTATAATTTAAATAGACTATATTACTCGAAAACTAGACAGAATAAAATGTTTCCAAACGTCTCCCCCACTTGTGACAAATGTCTATCTCAAAATTCCACTCTAACACATTCGTTTGTCTCCTGTACTAAACTTCATAAATTTTGGAACAACATTTTTGGAACTTTTACAAAACTATTTAACATAAAATTGAACCCCAATATAGAATTGATTATCTTCAGATCAATGGAAGATGGACGTAAGCTAACTACTTTTCAAGAATCTCTCTTTAATTACGGTTTAGTAACAGCAAAAAAACTTATACTTAAACTTTGGAAAAAAGCATCCACGCCAACGTTTGAAATGTGGATTTCAAATATGTTGGAAACGTTACATCTTGAAGAAATGAGATTACTCCTATTAGGCAAAGATTCTTAAAGATTTGGTCTCCTTTTATCGACTTCTTACAAGCATATGGTGCAATATAACCTTAGAAATGAAATGGTTCAGAACCGGGTGATGGGTGGGTAAAGGTATTTCTCTTAAATACTCTAAAGATATCTCTCTTAATCTCTTTTCCTTCTATTTTTTCCTCTAGCTTCTTCTTTCGTCTTTTTGTTTCTCTCGCTATTTGTTTCTACTCTCTTGTCTATCTATCTCTTTTTTCGGGCTTTTCTTATTATATCACGAACTGGCACCATCACCATTTCCTACGACGCTTTCTATTTTCTTCTTTCTATCATTGCTTTTCATATTAGCTGTTCTATTATTAAATTAAAAATAGTAAGATTAAACGAGAACTTACCAGTTTGAAGTTTGATCTTTATTTTATGAGGAGTTGCGATGAGGGATTTCGTGAAGAACCCGCCAGCAAGCATGCGCGACATTCTTCAAAGCAGCGGTTTGGAATCGCAGAACCAACAAACAAAGAAATGACTTGTTATAGTAAGATTGAAGAGACTCTAATTACCAGTTGACTTTATGATCGAGGGTTGGGAGCGGAGGGCACGAAATCCCTCATCGCAAGTCCTCATAAAATAAAGGTCAAACTTCAAACTGATAAGTTCTCGTTTAATCTTACTATTTCATTTCGGAGTCACGTGAGTGACTTCGTGAAGACTTCAAAGCTCTGTGATTTCATGCCCTGAACCACGTCCATGCTCTCACACACGCCACTGGGGAGTAGTTGTATGTTCTTGACCCGCATTCAGCACGGCCTCCGCGAACATTACAGGAGCGGCAACAGGTTTGTTGTAAAACCGTTGAAAAGTGGCTTCACTAGCCCATCCCGCTGTGGCAAGAATATGGTCCATGGGCACCTCCAAGACCTTTGCCGCCGATGTCGATGCAGCCCTGGTGGAATGAGATTTAAATACATTAGTGTCTATACCTGCTGTGTCCAAGACGATTCTAAGCCATCTGGAGATCGTCTGAACCGACACTCTATGGTGTGGTTTTTTTGTGGCTGATTAGCAGATATTTTCCCATTCCCCTTAAATTCCGCGTCACTTTTATACAGTGGCGGATATGGGTGGCTAAACATAGCCTTGCATCAGCGGGGTATGCTGGAAACACCAGCTGCAGCCCTGTGAACCCAGGTCTGTGCTGCTTTAGTAATTCATCAATGTAGAAGATTACTTTCTCTGGGGTAGAGACCATTCTGTCAATCTTGATCTTTTGAAGCATCCGTACCCTTTGTGCTGAGGTAAGTGCCAATAACATCACCAGCTTCAGGGTGAGTTTGTCCAAATCGAGACCAGCCATAGGTGACCATGTCCTGAGTAGGGTTAATACTATCCCAATGTCCCAGGTAACATTGTAACAGGGTCTGGGCGAGTTAGAATTAAATATTCCCTGCATCAATTTGGACACCAGTTTATTGGATCCTACTTCGATATTGAGGTAGAATGATAGCGCACTCCTGGTGCTATTGATGGCACTGTAGCTGAGGTGTTCCATGATGCAACCCTGCAAGAAATTCCAGCACATCTGTTATGGTGACGGAGTCATATGCAATGTTCAAGCGGCCGCAGTAGGTTTCCCATTTCCTTACTTGCGTCAAATATTGCCGTCTTGTAGACTCCCTGCATGATGCTCCAATTGTATCCATTGTCCTTGATGAGAGACCATACTGCAGTAATGGTCTATTCAGAACCTGCAAGCCAATAATTTCAAATGACTATGGCAGGGATGATGTTCCCCTGTAACAGGGTTCGTCACCAATTGTGGGCAATTCTCTAAGAGGGCCCATGGTTCACTTATCATTCCAAGGACCACCGGATACCATGGCTGTGTAGGCCAGTCGGGTATGATAAGAATGCCTTTAGCAGCATCTGACTGGATTTTCCGCAATACCCGACTGATGAGGTAAAATGGAGGAAATGTGTAGAAGAACCATTTCCCCCAGTCTAGCGAGAAAGCATCCATCGCCATTGCCCCAGGATCTGGTTCCCATGATACATATGTTGGTGCTTGATGGTTTAACCGTGACGCGAAAAGGTCAATATCCGGTTTACCAAATTTGGCTGTAATTTTGGCGAATATTTGGGGATTTAACATCCACTCAATGTTGTCATTAAATTTCCGTGACCTGGTGTCCACCACTGTATTGAGCTTACCTGGTAGGGAGGTAGCTGAAATCCAAATATTATGTTGTATGCACCAGAGCCAAATTGTATTAGCCAATTCATCACATGAAATTGACCTGGTACCGCCCATATGATTTAGATATGCCACCGCAGTGGTGTTGTCTATTTGGAGACGGACATGAGTGTCAGTAATGTTTGAACAATAAGCTCTAAGTCCGTGGAATGCCCCTAGCATCTCCAAATAATTTATCCCTTGTGATGACAAAAGGGTAGATTCAAGTGTGTCCCATCTGCCCCCACAACTAGTGTTGTTGTCCATAGCTCCCCAGCCATGGGAGCTTGCGTCTGTTTGTAAGTACACCAACGGACGAGGCACAATGATGGGTTTGAATGAGTTACGGATATTATCAATCCACCATTGTAACTCATTTTTTGCCTTAAATGGCAGCTGCATGGGTCTATCAAAATGTCCAGCATTCAATTTTTATGCTGAAATCTTGGATCTTTGCAAATTTTGATAATGTAAAGGTCCGAATTGAGCAGCTGGAAAAGCTGCTACCATTTTCCCAATTACCTTGGCAGCTTGTCTGATTGATGGTATACTGGCGCAGACCAGATTATTACATGCTTCAATGATATCCCCAACTTTGTTAATTGGAATGGTGGTAATCATTCGATTGGAATCAATCGTAAATCCCAGATAGTCCATGATCTGTGAAGGACAGAACTTCGATTTATCTGGATGGATAATAAATCCCATTTTTTGAAATAATGTCACAGTGGCTGTAACTGCCAATTTTGTTGATTCCAATGTATTCCCAATAATTAGGATATCATCAAAGTAAGCCATAACCGTATGGTTTTGTCTTCTCAGTGTTGCTAACACTGGCTTAAGTAATTTAGTAAGCAATCTAGGGGCTGTGGTAAGCCCATTGGGCAAAGCTCTGTATTGCCAAAGTTGATCCATCCAGGTAAATTTTAAGAACTTCCTGCAATGTTTCTGAATGGATACCGAATAGTATGCATCTTTTAAATCAATGCATGCCATGAAGCAGCCCTTGGAAACCAAAGATTTGGCTGTCTCAAACGTGTCCATTTTAAAATGGGTATATTTTACAAAGGTATTCAAATGGGTTAGATCTATGATAACCCGACATCCACCATCTTTCTTAGTTTTTGTGAAGATGTTAGATACGACTTCAATTGGTTCATGGATTGTCCTTTCTATCACCCTTTTTTCTTGTAATCTCAAGATTTATCTTATTCTAAGGATAAGGGGGAATTCCTTTAGGACTGAAATGAGGAAAACATTCTTTACACAGAGAGTCGTGAGTCTCTGGAATTCTCTGCCACAGAAGGTAGTTGAGGCCAGTTCATTGGCTATATTTAAGAGGGCGTTAGATGTGGCACTTGTGGCTAAAGGGATCAGGGGGTATGGAGAGAAGGCAGGTACGGGATACTGAGTTGGATGATCAGCCATGATCACATTGAATGGCGGTGCAGGCTCGAAGGGCCGAATGGCCTACTCCTGCACCTATTTTCTATGTATTTCAGCATAGCCTTCTGCTACTTCCTTATTGGAAAGCGCAAATTTGCGATTCGGCATATGCTGAGGTGGGGGAAGTTGACCATTAATAAACTCAATCTCTTGGCCTTGAATACTTTGTAAAATAAACTCATCTGAGGTGATGGTATCCCATGCCTCCTTAAAGAACCGTAATTTCCCTCCAACATGTGAGGTTAAACAAGCAAGTGCATGAAATCCAGACCGCCTTACCTCCATGGTTACCGGCGGTCCCTGGCATGTTTGGTGGGACGTGGAGGTGCTGGGTTGTGCTGGTGATGCGGTTGCCGCATCTTCCATGCTGGTCGTCGTGGGCCTTGCCCTAAAAAAGGCCTCGGCTGTTGAAATTGCTGGTATTGTGGAGGCGCCGGTATGTAGGTCCTTGCTGGCCTTTCGGTTTGACCCCGCGGTCTGGGATATGTCATTTTCCTGGCCGCTTGTCTGGTCGAGGTGTGCGACCTCATAAGACCCACTGTCTTGGCATGGTCATCTAGATCCTTGACCTGCTTTGGTAGGTCTTCCCCGAATAGTTGTCTGGTTGGTGGTGTTGGAGATGCTCTGCATAGCCCCGCAAATTTGGGATTTAGAGTGGGTTTGATGGTAGTCTTCCGAAACGCATTTATTTCATATTGCGTATTACACAACAATGCAAGAGCGTCTTCCTGTTCGGTGTTTAGATCCATCCCGTCCACCAACCTCGCAAAAGCGGTAATCCCAGCCGTGAGCAATTTTAGGATTCTTTGCGATTTTATCTCCTGTGCTCTTATGCCCGAGCTTATATTGCCCCAAATAGGCATATTTACTATAGGTACATTAAGTAAGTTGCAATTACTCCGTGCCTTGTACCTATTCATGGCTTCCGCAAGGACCTGATCCTGTAGTTGATGATTTGTGAGGAAGTCAATGGTAGCGGCCAGTTTTGGTTTAAGAGGTTGCCCCGATGATTTGGGTAAAGCAAACTTGGCTGCCACATCCAATAGTTCTTCCTGAGGAACCTCAGGTGCCACTGGTTCGTATACCAATATGTCCTCTTCTTCCCCTGGCTGCCTCATGCTACCCATTGACGATGGGGATATATCCAATATTCCCCTGGAACTGGACATTTCCCGCCTTTGATTTTGATGCAGGATCCGTTCCATCATCCTCTCCATTCGTTTGATGCGTCCTTCATCGTGAGTGAATGGGAGGTCAGAGCCCTCATGTCCGAAGGAACTCCTGAGGCTCCTATCACCGGCCTGTACCTCGTCGAGGTAATCTCGGTGCCGTGATGAAAAGTCGCTGCCAGCCGCCTCAGCAGAGCTGTACGACTCCCGCGCGGTTCTGCTCATTCGCCTCCTTTTGGACGAGCTAGGTCCGCTTGCCTCAAAGGCCATATGCGGTGTGAAGTCGGCACCTGCCGCCGCAGCGTGGTGACCCGACATCCGCGCGGGCTTGCCGCCTGTCCTTCTCCTGGACTCAGGCGACGTACGGTCCCGTCCTGCCGCTAATGGGGGATGCGGTGACCATGGTGAGACTCCACCTGCACGACTTCTACTGGTTCTGCTAGGTGGTGAGTCAACACTGGCCCTTCCTGGTCTGCCAGTGGACTTGGGTCTCGATAAGCCACAAGTCCGCAGTCTAGCGGCCTCTGGTGAATATTCTGCCCTACAAGGGCTTTGCTGTTGAGCTCTATCCCTGGCTCTTCCACGAGTGCTCGGGGAGAAGGGCCGTGCAACAGCACGGGTAACCCGTTTGCTCATTTCAGCCAATGTTTCTCTACCAGTTGGGGATAGAGAAAGGGAGTCAGGGTCTACCTGCTCAGGCGCCGTTCCAACTTGCTCTTCTGCGGGTTCCCCGCTCGTACACAGCTGTGTCGGTGGGTCGGGTCCTGTAGTCACAGGGCTCCCCAATTTTCGCGCCTTTTTCCCGGCCCGACTTGCGGGTGCTGCCGTTGTAGAGAGCTCCGGGAATAATGGCCGACGACTCCTTTCGGAAGTCCTGCGGCCTGCACTCCTTTTATCCATATCCCTGTTGAAGAAACACAATTCAAACACCAGGGACAACCAGCTCAAGGTTGTCTATACTTACCTGAGCCGTCCTTATGAAGGGCTGGTGGTGAGCCGCGCTCCACCTCCAGCCGTCGACTGCAAATGCGAGCGACGTTATGTCGCGCATGCGTGCTGGCGGGTTCTTCACGAAGTCACTCACGTGACTCCGAAATGAAATAAGAAGTTATACAAGAATTGTAATATGTCTGTATGCATCAGGTACTTCTGTACTACATTACTGTATTTACTTCTAACAAGAAAATAACAAAAATAAAAAAATAAAATAAAAATAAAGAAAAACACCAAAGTTTCTTTGATAAGTATTGAGGGGATGTGGGGTCATTTAGTTTCTGGTGCAGTAATATGAAGGGTGGGTAAAGATAGCATCAGATAATACTGTTGTGAGCCTTCCACATTCTTCACAGAAAGAGATTAAATTTACTGAAAGACCATATTGCATGTGTTCACATGCAAAAAAATCCTTCACATAAATGTCAGATGTGCTTTCCTGGAAGTCCACAAGGAAACTAGCCAAGTTAACAGATGGCTCTTGGTGGCAAGACATATCTCTTGCCACAGGTATATAATGATCTCTCTGTAGAACTGTAAATGTGCATTACTATTAAAAAGTACACAGCTCCATCAGAATGATTATCAACAGTAGCCAAAGTAGGCTGGACATAGACATTTCACTGAAACTGTTGCAGAATAGCACATGTGAAAGACCATCTTGCAAGCAGCGAGTGAGTAGTTGAGAGATGCAGAGGGGGAGATTTAAAAAGCAGGCATTACTGTCTAGCTAGAAGAGTAGCCTATTGGGAGCAGAGAGCCCATGTGTTGAGTGCTGCGACTGATGATAAATGTAGAGGCTTTGGCTTGTAAACCTTCAGTGAGGAGGCTGAGTGTAGGGTGATGGCAGAATAAGATAAGGTCAGTTTTCCTTTTTTGTAGCTCTTCCTTGGTCTTACTGTGGTAGGGTTGGCATTTAGAGCACTGGTATGCTCTACCTGCAGGATGTGAGGAGTCAAACGCCTGTCCCACTGTGGGGACTTAATTCGCGAGTTTAGAAGGGTTTGTGCTCGCCACAAACTCGCAGCATGGTCGACACGTGGTCCTAGGAGGCCTATGTAACTCTCCTTCATGCTTGAGAGAAGTCCCCGCATTCTCGCGCCTCAGTTTGGTCGAGAAGTATTTTTTAGCATGCCGAAAAATTGTCTGCGAGTAAACATTAGTCGGCATGGAAAAAAATATGTCTTTACTCATTGGTTTAGTCGGAGTAGGTCATAGTAGGTCGTAATGCTACCGTAGGTAATTGAAGGCAATCGAAGGTAATCAAAGGTAGTTAAAGGAAATCAAAGGTAGTCGAAGGTAGTCGAAGATAGTGTTAGTATATCGCGTCTGCTCATTGCAATGGCTGTTTGAGGAAAAAAAGGTAAGTAAACATCAGCCAATGATGCGCTGTCATTCCAAGGCGTGGTCATTGCGAGAGTTTTCTGGAAGAGCATCACTTATTTTAGAGATGGCTCCAAAGAAAAGGCAGCAGCGCAGTGGCAGGACACAGCCCTCAAAAGAACCTGCCATGAAGGTGTTGCTCACCCAGGAGGAGGAGTGGCAGGAGGAAATGCCACATTTAGTGAGAGTCCAGGAGGAGGAAGCCCTGGATGAGAGCTCCCTTGAGGAGGAGACCAGGGAGGTAGGCCTTGTATTGCTGGCTTGAAATGGGCCAGTCAAGGATGTCCCCACCACCACCCCATCCTTGACTGGCCCATTTAAAGCCAGCAATACAGCCCCTTCTGCTGTGTCTGTGTATCAGAAACCAATTGGTGGTGAGGGAGGGCTGGAGGATGGTCTTGCCTTATACCTTCACCAGGCTGCAGGAAGGAGACCTGGTGGAATGGTATCAGCAAAACACAATCCTGTATGATAAGGAACATGAAGAGTCCAGGATGAGGGAGAAGAAGAACAAATTACTCAGGCACGGAAATCGCTATCAAAATATGGAGGGGGTCTTGGCGGCCGCTCGCGCATGCGCACATTCACACACACGCGCGAGGCTTTGGAGGTTCAATCCAGCGCTAAATGCAGCTCAACTCTGCCTGTCGTGCCGGGTTAACCTACAGCCCTGCCTGGACTGATGGGACACCAGCGCTGCTTCTCAGTGCTGGCTGTAAACCTTGGCCATATTTCCTGCTAGTCCAGGCAGGGCTGTAAGTTAACCTGGCGAGAAAGGCATAGTTGAGCTGGGTTTAGCGCTGCTTCTCTGTGCTGGCTGTGGGCCTGGGGGCACCTCTTCCATCTGACCCCCGACGTCTCTGGCCACCCCCTGGGTGGGGGGCGGGGGGGGGCACTCGGGTTGGGATGGGAGTGTTTTGGCACATCTCCCTCCTCCAATCACCGCGCTCTATCCTCAGTCCCACCACCCCTACTCCTCCCTCCTCCAATGATCGCGCTGAATCATCATGTCCCGCCCCCATTGCATGCTGACCGACGTCTCTCTCGTCCAATCAGCGCCCTCGATCATCAGTCCCACCCCCCACTGTCTCGCGGAAAGTGGAGATTTCACCGGGTTTTAAAATGCGGATTACAAAAAATGGGGTGGAATCGTCACCCACCTTTCATGACAGAGGGGGGACGTGTCCCCCCTGTCCCGTCCTCCCCCCCACCCCCCGGGATTTCCACCCTTGTCCTGACTGCACCTGCTTATTTTTTAACTTCAGTAGCTCAACCATTCTTTTGAAGCCATGAAGACAATTTTCACAGGTTCATTTAGATTTAAAAGTTCATAATTTTTTCCTGCAATACCTCTTTAAACTATCACATACATGAGGACCACACCGGTGGGAAGTGCGTCCAGCAGCCTCTCCTCACTGACTTAGTGATGGAACTGGAGCTGTGGCTGGACAACCTCAGGTACATCAGGAGTATGGGAGTGAAACAGGAATGAGTTATATCGAGGTGGTCACAACCAAGATACAGGCACAAAGTAGATGGGTTACCATTCGGAAAGGAAGTGTGCACAGAGTGCAGGATCTCCAGTGAGCAATCCCCTCAAAAACAAGTGTACATTTTTTAGATACTATTGGAGAAATGAATGTTCAGAGGAGAGTAGCAGCAGTAGTCATGTCTGTAGCATCAGGTCTGGCTTTTAGCCACAGTGGAATACGGTAACGTGCATATAGTGAAAAGGGACTCATTAGCTTGGGAGATACGGGAGATTGGGTGGCAGCAGATGGGATTCCAGGGTGGTGTGTAACCTTCCCGTGGCTTGGAACGGCTGCAGAACTCTCTCATAGGGGACGTTGGACAGGCTGATGTAGTTGTGCACGTTGACGCTAATCACAGAGGTAGGACAAGGGATGAGGTCCTGCAGAGTGAATACAGATAGTTAGGAAAAAGGTTGCAAACCAACATCTCAAGGGAATAATCTCTGGATTACTCCCGGTGCTATGTGCCAGTGAGGTTGAGAATGGAAAGATGGAACAAGTCTGAAGAAGGGTCTCAACCCAAAACATCACCCATTCCTTCTCTTCAAAGATGTTGCCAGCTCCGCCTAGCTAGTCTAGCATTTTGTGTCTATTTTCGGTTTAAACCAGCATCTGCCATTCCTTCCTGCACATTTTGTCTGCTCCACTGCGAAATCTCCTCCAGGTATGTCTACTTTGAAGAAGTTCTCTTCCTGTCTCCGACGAATTCTGCAACATCCTCTCTCGCTGCTCCTCCTCAGTGTTTCCTCCTGCTCTCTGCCTCTATGACCACGTTTAATCCAGACTCGCTACCACAGCCACGTGTGTTTTCTCGGTGCTTGCCTGCGCCTCCATCTTCTACCTCGAGGATTCCAACTCCGGTTCCAGCCATCCCAGCTGTCTGAAGAAGGGTTTCGACCAGAAACGTCACCCATTCCTTCTCTCCAGAGATGCTGCCTGTCCCGGTGAGTTACTTATCTTTGGAATAGATGAATGCGTGGCTGAGGAGTTGGTGCTGGGAGCACGTATTCAGATTTGGAATTTCTTCTGGGCCAGAGGTGACGTGTACAATAGGGATGACTTGCACATGAACTGGAGGGGGACCAATATCCTGGCAGGCAGGTTTGCCAGTGCTACTTGGCAGGGTTTAAACAGATTGGCAGGGAAACGGGATCCATTGCAGTATTGAGACAGATAGGAGTCTGGAAGGCGGTACAGAAGTCAACCACAACAAATTCAGTCAACATGATAGGCAGGAGCATTGCAGAGAGCAAGGAAAAATGGTTGGATTAAATTGAATTTATTTCTAACCTGGAAGCCTGGTAGGTAAAACAGATGAACTGAAGGCGTGGTTAGGTAACAGTGACTCGCACGCTGTAGCTGTTGCAGTAATGTGGCTAAAGGAGGGACAGAACTGGCAACATAAAGTTCCAGGGTACAGGTACTACAGCGGAGATATAGATGAGGATAAAAGAGGAGGGGGATTTGCTTGGCGACACATGGAACTACAGATGTTGGTTTACAAAAAGAGATACAATGTGCTGAAGTAACTCAGTAGATCAAGCAGCATCTGGAGAATATCACAGCAGTAGTCCAAGATGACATTACTTATGGATCATCCTGTAAGGGTATAGGGATGGAGCTGACAAATAAAAAAAAGGGATTATCACTTTATTGGATTGTACTATGAACCCTCAAGCAGCCGATCGGAATTAGAGGTACAAATATGCTGCGAGCATGGGTTTTCTCCGAGATCTTTGCTTTCCTCCAAAGATTTACAGATTTGTAATTTAATTGGCTTTGTATAAATGTAAATTGTCCCTAGTGTGTGTGGAATTGTGTTAATGTGCGGGGGATGCTGGTCATTGCGGGACTGTTTCCGCACTGTATCTATAAACAAAACTAATCTAATCTGCAAGATTTATAGGGTCGTTTTAGCAGGGGATTTTAACTTTCCCAAATAGACTGGTACTGCTGGTTACACAAAAAGCTGGAGAAACTCAGCGGGTGCAGCAGCATCTAAGGAGCGAAGGAGATAGGCGACGTTTCGGGTCAAGACCCTTCTTCAGACTGGTCAGGGATCAGGGAAACAAGAGATATAGACAGTGATGTGGAGAGATAAAGAACAATGAATGAAAGATATGCAAAAAAGTATTGATGATAAAGGAAACAGGCCATTGTAAGCTGTTTGTAGTGTGAAAATGAGAAACTAGTGCAACTAGGGTGGGGGGGGGGGGGGGAGATAGAGAGAGAAGGAATGCCAGGGCCCGAGGGCTGAGGGAGAGGTGGGGAGGGGGAGGAGGCAGCCTGGGTTAACAGAATTGAGAAAATTCAATGTTTAAGCCCAGAGGATGCAGACTCCCCAAGCGGAATATGAGGTGCTGTTCCTCCAACTTGCGGTGTTGCTCACTCTGGTCGTGGAGGAGGCCCAGGACCGAGAGGTCGGATACGGAATGGGAGGGGGAGTTGAAGTGCTGAGCCACCGGGAGGTCGGATTGGTTATTGCAGACCGAGTGGAGGTGTTCGGCGAAACGATCGCCCAGCCTCCGCTTGGTCTCACCGATGTAGATCAGCTGGCATCTGGAGCAATGGATGCAGTAGACTGGTACTGCCATAGTGTTAAGGCCATAGCTGGGGTGGAATTCATCAAGCGTGTTTAAGAAAGTTTCCTCAGGAAATATATATTGAACCCCCACAAGGGGGAAAGCAAAGCTTGACCTCCAGTAAGGGAAATGGACAGGGCGAGTGACTGAAGTGTCAGTGGGTGAACCTTTTGGGACCAGCAACCACAGATCTATTAGCTTTAAGGTAGTTGTGAATAAGGACAGGGTTGATTCACAAATTAATGTCCTAAATTCGGGGATCGCAAACCGATGATATTAGATAGAAAAATTGCAAAAGTTGATTGGAGTAAGTTGTTTGCAGGCAAAGGGACACATGGACAGTGGGGGTGCGCTTACAAGTGTGACAGTGAGAATTAAACATTTGCAATTTTCAGTTCGAGTGAAAGGCAAGGTAGGTGGGTGTAAGGAAGCTGAGATGATGAGCGAATTTGAGGCTCTGGTCAGAAAAAAGATGGCGGCATGGGTCAGGCCCCCGTGATCAAGTGTTTCCTTGGAGGAGTACAGGGGATTGAGGAGCATGATTAAGAAGGAAGTCAGGAGACCAAAAGATCCTTGTGGAATTCCACTCATTATAGACCTCCACCCCGAATAACACCCTTCTTCTCTTAATTTGGCAGTTGTGAATCCAAACAACCAAAGCACTGTGGAACTCATGCATCTTAATCTTCTAGATAAACCTACCATGAGGGACTTTATCAAATGTCTTACTAAAATCCATGTTGACAACATCCACTGTCCCACTCCCATTGATCCCCGTCACATCCTCAAAAAACTCTATCAATTTTGTATGACATGGCCTGCTGCAGACAAAGCCATACTGACTTTCCCTAATGAGTCCATTCTCTTAGAATGATCCTGAAGAATCTTCTCCATTAGCTTCCTACTACGCTCATGAGGCTCACTGGCCTATGATATTGGATGATCTTTACTTCACTTTTTCAACAAAGGATTTTGTATAAAATATTGCTCTCTAACCAGTGCTCCAGGATCTTGCCAACGGCTAAAGAAGATAAAAGGATCTTTGTTAAGGCCCCTGCAATCGCCTCACTTGTCTCACTCAATATATGCCCTCAGGCCCTGGGATATGTCCCCCCAAATGCTCTTCAAGAGCTCCGTCATCCCTCCTATTTGATCTCAAGCTGCTGTAGCATATTAGTATTCTACTCATAGTCCTCCATCTCCACTGCGTCCTTCTTCTTGGTGAATACATATGCAAAGTTGTAGTGAGACCAGGCAGGTAGAGCGAAATATTCTTTATTAGCGAACAATACTCGAACTACACGCGTACTAAGTCGGGAATTAACGATTTAAGCTCCTGTCGTCGTGAGGAGCACTAGCTACTGAACACACTCAAAAGCCCGCGAACGAACCCCTAGTCATGTGACAGTCCCGACCAATGACGAGGGTTCTGAATACTCAGCTTTACCATTAGGTGTCGCTACAAAGTACTCATTTTGTACCTTGCTTAACATCCTTTCAGTCCAAGCATAGATTCCCTCCTTTATCTTGAAGCAGTCCTAGCGTCTATTGAACAAAGGAATACTTTATTGTCACATGTGACAAGCCCCAGTGAAATTCTTTGCTTGTGTACCCATGGTATGCAAATAGTCACCCATAAACGGTGCTGACAAGTTATAAAGTACCCCACGCCCAGGTCCCCCTTCCTCACAGCGGTCCCCCCACGCCATAACTTGGACGCTGGGTCCAAGTTTGAAGGGACATAATGGTCCCTAGGGACATAATGGTCATTGTTCGAAGGGACATAATGATAAGGGGCCAATCATTTATAAACTGCGGTACACTGAAATGTGTTTTCTTAGAGGAAGGTGAATTTCTGGAATTCTCCGCCACAGTGCATGATGGAAGCTGGATCATTAGAAGTAGTTAAAGAGGATGTGGATACATATTTGATAGATCGAAGAATAGAGAAACAGCGCAAAGGAAGAATTAAAGTCAGCAGAGATCAGTCATGATCACATGTGATCACATTAAATGACAAGGCAAGCTTTAAGGGCTGCTGCACCTATTTCCTAGTGTTCTTTAGTATCTTTGTGCCCATAGTCTTAATCTTCTCTTTAAAAGGGTTGGTGTGAATGAATAAAATTCATGGTGCAGTATCTTCACAAAGTTAGCTCTTTCATGGGGCCGTGAAATTTATTTTGCGTAGTCACTATTGTAATTTAAGACAATGCTGTCATCCGTTTGCACATAAGATCATTCAAACAATTACAAGGTAACCGGCCAAGAACTGTTTCTGTATTGTTAACGCAGGGATCTAAAGAGCCTTTCTGAAGAAACCAATGGTGTTTAACTTGTTTCTCATCCATTCAGAAGTACATAACCTTCGGTTGACTACTAGGCAGCCTAAATTATGAGCCAAAACGTTCTATTAAAATTTAGAGCTACATGAGCATCACTGTGTGAGGATTGACACATAACAGACTCATCACATGATTCTGTATAATGGCAATCTCCATGAAATAAAAAAACTATTCTGCAGTGCAAGTGGGATGGAAGTTTTGGTCATTTAATTGGTTTCTATTTTTAATCTACACTTGCGCTGCACCCTGAAGGCTAATAAAGAAAGTTCTGTCGAAATCCTTGAGGGCCAAGGTTTCTGTATTAGGCAGTCACCCAGGGTGGTGAATAGCTTGCTTCCACTTCCGTTATAATGAGTGGAAGTAGTTGTCCTTTCCCAACAACTTAGCTTCGGGAAGGAGTTGCTGCCAGCTGCTTGTGTTTGGTAGACTGCTGATCCTAATGCAAGCACGCTAGACAGGTACATGGATAGGACTGGTTTAGAGGGATATCAGCCAGAAGCAGGCAGGTGGGACTAGTGTCGCGGGGACATGTTGGCCGGTGTGGGCAAGTTGGGCTGAAGGGCCTGATTCGACACTCTATAACTTTATGAGAAGGAAATGCTGATGCTGGAAGCTTGACCAAAACACAAAGTGCTGGAATACCTCACTAGGTCAGGCAGCATCTGTGAAGAGAATAGATAGCCAATGTTTTGGGTCAGGACCCTTTTCCAGACTGAAGTATTTCCATCACCATTCCCCTGATTCTTATAATGCTAGTCTAATGGCAATTATCAGATCCTGACAACCCATGTCTGGGCCCTAAATTCCAGTGCCCATCTTCAGTCCAACATTCTTGTGGAGGAAGCAGCAGTTGGTTTGGTTGGTTGGTTGGTTTATAACTATTGTTACATGTAGCAAGATAAAGTGAAATACCTTTGTTTGTGCCCTAACTAGACAAAGCGTACGGTATTTCAGTACAATCAAGCCATATGCAAATGCAACAGGTAATTCAAAGTGAAAACTACTGGAGTGCAGAAATATAATGATACACCATTATAGCTTAACATTACAGAGAAAGAGCATATTAATTTTTAAAAGTTCAACGGCTGCAGTGAGATAGGGTTTCGATATAATACTTTGGGTATGATAGGGTCGTTCAGTAATTAGCAAACTTAGTTCTAATATGCAATCCTGCTTTGAATTATGCTTCCGTGCCGCTCCTGCATGGACTTGGAAGACCCTAGCAATGTGTCAAATACAGCACTATCTTTGTGACTCCTGTTAAAACAGACACTGAGTTAAAAGTGATGTTCCCTGAAGATATTAGTCTTGGTGTAAGAACATTTTGGCAATTCAAAGACTGTACACAATTGCATTAACTGCCCACTGAAATAATTATTTTGGCTTTTAATATTCAGCATTATTAAGGTCTGTTTTGGGACTTTAATATAGTCAAAATACATGTCTATTGTCACGTAAATATATTATATGAAGAATTGTCGAAATTTTGATTTTAATAAAATTCTACCAAAAGGTTAGTGAGAGATGCTGGAAAAGTAATTAAATATCCAAGCAAAAAAATATGATATTGTAGAAATAGCTAATATTGCAGTCTGTGGCTTGTTAAAATCATGGTTAAA
Source organism: Raja brachyura (assembly GCA_963514005.1). The sequence continues at coordinate 17,192,944 of OY740788.1, forward strand.
ATTTTGATTAATTAAATGTTAACACTTCTATTTTTTGAACAATCTATAAATATTAATTTAGTCCAAAGGTAGATGTTGAATATGGAATTAATTGAGGTGGCGTATTAAAATAAAATTATTTTTTCACTAAACCAAATAAGCAAAGGAAGAACCATTTTGGAGGACTATGCGTGACATTTAGAATTACTGTGCTGTCAGCTGTAATCTGTGAGCTCCGCACTGTGAAACAAAAACAAGAACATCATTGAAGTGCAATTCCTGGTAGTGTCCTTAAGATCAATGTGCTAATTGATATAATAGCATTTGTATTTTGGCAGCAATTTACCATTCATCATCCGAAGCCCGCAGTGATGCACTATCCACTAATGATAAAGATAGGCAAGCTAACAGTTTACAATTGGCTAGCAGGATCAAATCCATCATGCAAGAGTGGATATGTTTCCTTTGAAGCAAAACAAGGAGATTTTTTTAACAAAACTAAAATAGAGGAAATTTTCACATTTTAATGGTACTTCAATGTCACATATATCATTACAGTGAAATTCATTTTTTGCATACAGTTGAGTAAAAATCTTACTGTAGTATATCGACACAATCATACTTTTAACCACAAGGGTGTAAGGATAGTAGATTACGCTGAGGCAGTACATACAATTTGCCACATTTCCGATGCCATCTTGTACCCTCCAAGTTCAGTGTAGTTAAAAATGTGGAGCCATGGAAACTAAAATATATATTTTCCTGATGTGACATGAACAGAATGGCAAATGCTTACTTCTGACAATGGGAAACCCTTGCTATATTCTACATCTGCGGCAGGGGCATTACAGAAAAAAGGAATGTGTTACATAATTCAGGCAGATTATTAGAAGTGGGGCATTATTGATATTTTTGGAAATAAAGAAATGATCTTGAACTTTGAGATTGTTTTAACATCTCCTACATTCTGGTCATAATTTCAATTCTAGTAATTGGTGGTGTCCACTACTAATAAGAAGTAACTTGATCTATGAAACGACAATCATCTCTTGGTCCAACCAAGGAAATGCCAATCAAATTCCCCCAATGTGGTAAGCTATTGTGAGATTCAAATATTTGGTGGACTTAAAAGAATGTTATGTCTACTGTGCAACTATTAATCTAGCCATCCCATAAAAGTTTCAACCAGATTTGCAAGACATGCCTTTCCCAGAAGCCACAGGACATGATCCTAATCCTCTTCAGCGTTTTTTAGGCACCATCTAGTGTTATGGGTGATGTGGTGGGTAATGCGATCAATATGGGAACCACAGAGCCTTACTTAGATAGAATGGGTTAGTGGGTATTTGTGAGGTGCCCTGTGCCTTCTACAATATGCACAGGGTCTCTATGAGCTTACAATGCATTTGAAGTTCTCTATGCCATCCTGAGTGCACCTTCATCATATTGAGTAATTACGAGCCAGTCATTCCCAGGGAAGATGTCACATTTTTTGAAGGAGTTTAGTGTACATCTTTTAATCCTTTCATCAGTTCACCTGCTAGACTTCTTCCCATATAATTACAGACATGGTTCTGGAGATGTTGGCTGAAGAAAGACATGAATATTGGCTCATTTGGCTTTGTGGTGAATTTGGAAGATTTTACAGAGCTTGTTGGTACTATTTTCCAATGTTGAGCAGCTGCCTGTTGTAATTAGTCCAGGTCTCAGTAGGATAAGGAGGGCAGGTAACATTACTGTCTGGTAGATTGAGTTTTGTGTCAGATTTAAGGTATTGATCTTCAAGTAACATTTTCCTCAATCAATCAGATGATGGGTGGTGGCAAATTTCATCATTGATATCTGCCTTTGCTGTGAAGTGGAAGTGGTCCATATGTTCCAGTGTTTTGCTGTGAACCTTTCTTGTTAGAGGGCGGTGTGGTGTAACAGAATTGTGTGGCGTGAATGTTGAATGTAAGGCCCAGCCTCTCACATACTTCATGTCAACAATAGAATGGAGCATGGCCTCTGAGATGCACAAGTGCAAGCATATCATCTGCACACTGCAGTGATGTTGGTCCTGGAGTGCAGTTGTCATAGATTGAACAATTTCCTGTTGGATCTGAAGAGTAGATTCACTCCGATGGGCAGTTCATTGAATACTGGCAGAAGTGTTGGGGCCAATAACAGTTTTGACTGAGACCAGTTCTGTTGTAGGTCATGGTTTGCATGTCATCATGGAGCAAGTTAAGATAGAGATCATGTGGGCAGCAGAATTTATGGAGGGTGTTCCCCAATTGATGGACATACATGCTTTGGTAAAGTACAAAAAGACAAAAGTATATGGCTGTTTATCTCTTGGCCCACAATGAATATCAGGTCCATTGCCTTAGGAAGCAGTTCCTCAGCCATTGGATTGAGGAGATTGTGAAGGACATGCCTGATCACTGCCTGAAGGAGTGATCGTTTGCCTTGTCACAAATGACAGGGAGACCTCTCTGCGATTGCACTTGTTTTCTTTCTTCAGAATGGTAACAGGTACTGCATGTCCATTGCTCCCTGGCATCTTCCTGTTCACAGATGTGGGCAATGAAGCTGTAATTTATGACTGAATCTTTTCAATGCCAAATTGTATGATTTCAGCAGGTCACCATCTGCTTCTGAGGCTTTGTTAGGTTTTCATTTGGGATATGGTCTTCTTGACAATTTGTTCCTTTTCTATGTTTAGTTTAGTGTATTCATACAGCACAGAAACAGGCTCCTCGGTCCACAGAGTCTGCACCGACCAGTGATCCCTGAACATTAACATTGCCCTACACACAAGAGGGGCAATTTTACATTTATAACCAAGCAAATTAACCTACAAGCCTGTGCGCCTTTGGAGTGTGGGTGGAAACCGATCTAGGAGAAAACCCACGCATGTCATGGCGAGAACGTACAAACTCTGTACAGTCAAGCACCCGTAGTCTTTATCGAACCCGGGAACCACGGTAAAAGAGAGCATGTGCCTGAAATTGAAATAAAATAGAAAATGCTGCAAATAATCAACAATCCTGTAGGATTCGGAGAATGTGAACTATCATTTTAGGGTATCATCAGAACTGGAAAAAGTAGCTATTAAAGTAAAAAAAAAGCTTAACGTTGCAGAGAATGTGTTGAGGGACAGTAAGATAAGACAATAATAGTAAGATTAAATGAGAACTTATCAGTTTGAAGTTTGATCTTTATTTTATGAGGAGTTACGATGAGCGATTACGTGAAGAAGCCCGCCAGTCCGCATGCGCGTCAATCTTCAAAGCAGCGGTGTGAAATCACAGATAACAGTAGTCGAAGTGACATAGTAAGATTAGAAAAGACTAGAACTACCAGATGACCTTTATGATATGAGGGTTGGGAGCAGAGGGCGCATAATCGCTCATCGTAACTTCTCATAAAATAAAGATCAAACTTCAAACTGGTAAGTTCTCATTTAATCTTACTATTTTACTTCGGAGTCACGTGAGTGATTCCGTGAAGATTTCAAAGCTTTGTGATTTCATGCCGTGGATACGAGTCCATGCGACACACTGCCTCAGTTGACACAGGATGAGTAATTATCAGTAATGCATTCGAACAGGATACAGACTTAATCATGTTGATGCTTTAATTAGCAAAAAAGAAAACAATAGTGACCAGGGGGAAGCTATAAAACAGAATTTAAAATGGGGTGGGCAAATACCCCCAGTGTGGCAAGAGGTTTATTATAGAACCTTTGAAATGTTAGTTCATTGGACCATCCTGCAGCCGCAAGGATTTGGTTGAGAGGGACGTCCAGTGCCCTCGCTGCTGACGTTGATGCCGCCCTGGTGGAGTGAGATTTAAAAATGTCAGTGTCCACTCCGGCAAAAGCCAGAACCTGTTTCAGCCACCTTGAAATGGTCTGTACCAACACCTTCTTATGAGGCTTTTTGTGACTGATGAAAATCGTTAATTCGGAGCCTCTGAGGCTCTTGGTGATCTTGATATACTGCTGCAAGTGCGTAACTACACATAGGCGAAGGTCTATGGGGTATGCCATAAAAATAAGTTTAAGCCCTGATGTCCCTGGCCTGCTCTGCTTAAGTAAATCATAAACATAAAATGTTATGTTATTTACAGATGAAACCATGCTGTCCAGTCGCAGCTTCTGCTACGTCTGGACGCGTTGTACTGAAACCAGCGCCATGAGCATGACCACTTTAAGAATAAGTCTGGGCAAAGACAGGGATGTTGCTGGAGCCCATTGGCAAAGCAGCGTGAGGACCATGCTCGCATCCCAGATCTCCGTGTACCTGGGCCTGGGGGGGATTACAGTTAAAAATACCCTTCATGAACCGGGATATTAAAGGGTGAGACCCAACAGAGTGTTGTCCCGATCCCTGCCACAGGTAGAATGATAAGGCACTCCTGGCACTGTTGATGGCACTATAGCACAGTCGCTCATCAAAATATAGTGTGGAAAGAAATTCCAACACATCCGGTGTGCTTGCCGTGTGATATGATATGTTCGACTGCAAGCAGAACACCTCCCATTTCTTGGTATGAGAGATGTATTGGTTTTTAGTACTAATCCTCCAGGCTGCAGTAATCACATCTACTGTTGGACCTGATAGTCCGAGTACAGGAACGGTCTCCTCAGAATCTACAAATCAATAGATTAATACGGTCATGTAGTGGATGGTTCTCCCCAGTCACAGGGTGAACTAGCAGGTCACTGCATTTGGGGACAGCCATAAAAGGCTGTGTTATTAGTCTCGGAATTAGTGGAAACCATGGCTGTGTCACCATAATACACCAGTGCCAAATACGGCCAGTCGGGAACTACCAAAACGCCTGAGGCGGAGTCCTGCTCGATCGTAAGCAAGCACCGACTGATGAGGCAAAATGGGGAAAATACATATAAAAACATTCCACCCCAGTGTAGCAAGAATGCTACCACTACTGCCCCTGGATCAGGTTCCCATGAAACATACTTTGGTAGCTGGTGATTTAGTCTGGATGCAAACAGATCAATATCTGGTACACCATACCGAGCGACAATATAATTAAATATTGCATGATTCAACATCCATTCTGTGTTGTCATTGAATTTTCGTGACCTGGTGTCCGCCACTATGTTAAATCTACCTTGTAAGTAGATAGCTGAAATCCAGATGTTTCTTGTAATACACCAGTGCCAAATAAGGTTAGCCAATTTATCACATGATGTCGACTTGATTCCACTCATGTGATTAACATATCCTACTGTTGTAGTGTTGCCAATCTGAAGCTGAACAAGCAAGTCATGCAATACGCCCTTAAGCCCCAATAGTGCTCCCAACAACTCTAAATAGTTAATACCATGTGATTGAAGAATTAATGCCTCATGCATATTCCATCTGCCACCGCAGCTAGAGATGGTATCAGTAGCTCCCCATCCTAGAGCACTAACATCAGTTTGTAAAATAACTGAAGGTTGATCAATCAGAATTTTACTGGAACAATGCCAAATATTCACTATCCAGCACTGTAACTCAACAATGGCTTCAGCTGGTAACCACATGGGTCTACTGAAATGACCTGCATATCTTTTGAGTACCTGCTCCTTTGCACATTGTAAATTTTGATAATGTAAAGGCTCAAACCATGCAGCTGGAAAAGCAGCCACTAATTTCCAATTATACTAGCCACCTGCCAAATAGGACGTTGTTGCTCATCAACGAGATTGTTACAAGCTTCAATTAACTCTGATCTCTTGCCCATAGGCAGAGTCACAGACATGTGAGCTGAATTAATGGTGAATCCCAAATAGCCAATAACTCTAGATGGTATCAATTTGGATTTAACTGGATGGATGAGAAACCCCAACCTCTTAAAAAAAAATGAGTTTGGTAGCTGAAATAGATAATTCAGCTGATTTCTGAGTCTTGCCTATGATTAGGACATCATCCAAATAGGCCATTACAACATGATTCTGAGCCCGGAGTAGGCCCAACACCGGTTTTAACAATTTTGTAAATAATCTAGGAGCTGAAGTTAACCCATTAGGCAATGCTTTAAACTGCCATAGTTGCCTCATCCAGGTAAACTTCAAATATCTCCGGTGATTGCAATGAATGGGTACTGAATAGTATGCAACAAAAGTTTCCATTTTGAAATGTTTATACAGCACATAGGAGTTAAGTCAAGTTAGATCAAGAATAGTTCGACACCCACCATCCTTCTTTTGTCTAGGAAATATATTAGACAGAAATTGGTGAGATTGATGAACCGACTTCTCAATTACCCTTTTTTTAGATAACACTTCAATTTCAGTTTGTACATCCAAAGACTTGTTGTGAAGAAACCAATGTCCGGCTTGGTGTATGCTGTGTAGGTGGATGGAAATTGAAAAGGAATTTTATTCGGAACCCTTGTATACTGTGCAGTATAAACAAATCTGATTTTATCCAACACCATTCATTGAAAAACAAGTGTAATCTTCCACCAACTTGTAACTGACCCATACATGATATGTTTTGAAAAGAGCCAGATCCACCTACCTCCATGGTTGTCGTTGGAAACTTCTGCCCCCGAGTTCTGGAGGGGAAGAATGTTGGAGTGCGCCAATTGCACATGGTTGGCAAGGGCCGGCTTGGTCCTTGGCGTGAATCAGCTTCAGCGAACCGTTTGTAGGGGTGCTGCCGCCGAAGTGGAATTTTGCTAGTCGGTTGGGCTTTTTTGAGGCTGACTGTTTTCGCCTCGTCGTTCTTCCGACCTCAGAGTCAGAACAATACTGACCCCGTATGCTCTCCTCCTCCTCCGAGAGGGAGACATTATGCAGCCCTTCTACAGGTGCCGCTGCCATGGGCCCCCGAGGAGACCCACGGATATAAAGCTCCTCTTCCTGGAGCATATCATGATGGAGCATCCTCTCCATCAGGAGCTCCATCCTGGACAAACGTCTGAAGACGCTCTCCATTGTGGGAGGGGAACCCTCCTGGCCTGACTCATCCGAGTCAACGGGCCTTACTGACTTCTTAATGGATTTCCTTCCCCTGGAGTAGCCATGGTAGCCACGAGTGGTGGGTCTCTGGAACTCTCTGCCACAGAGGGTAGTTGAGGCCAGTTCATTGGCTATATTTAAGAGGGAGTTAGATGTGGCCCTTGTGGCTAAGGGGATCAGAGGGTATGGAGAGAAGGCAGGTACGGGATACTGAGTTGGATGATCAGCCATGATCATATTGAATGGCGGTGCAGGCTCGAAGGGCCGAATGGCCTACTCCTGCACCTAATTTCTATGTTTCTATGTTTCAATCGGCACCAAGTCGGAAGCCACTGGCCGTGCTGCCAGTGACTCTGAAGGTATGATGGACGGCCGCCCGCTACCCGCAGTCCCGCGGTCTTCTATGGCTATTCTCCCGGCGGTCCATCTTGACCTTCCCTTAGTAATTTTCTCCATGGTTTGAACTTGCTCCTGCAACAAAACTTACCGACCGCAGAAAACTACCTCAACTAAGTTTTTTAAAACTTACCTGAGGTTTTTTAAAACTTACCGCTGGTGGAGCTACACGCCTGCCAGCACGTGACTCCGAAGTAAAATCAGGTCATAGCACTTAGAGTCTCCATCCAAGTACATTTTAAGTCTGAAGAAACGTTCTGCTGTTACAATACATTTTTAGGCAATAAACAGTGACCCCTGGCATCCTCTGGGTGTAAACGGTCTCCTCCTATCTTGCCACCAATTACTATCAATCTGTACTCACTGAATTTTGACATCTGTGTTAAGGGAAATAAGCTCATCCTACTTCCTCTATGTAGGTCCTTTGAAATTTTATATACCTTGTTAAATTCTCCTACATCTTCCTCTGTGGCATAGACAAGCATAATCAATCCTCCCCCCAGACTACAATTGTCCACTCCCAGGAACTTCTTTAAATCAACTATTCTGCAATGTGTTCACCAGTACTTAAGGTGTAAATGGAGGCACAAAAAGCTGTTGATGCTGTAGTCTGGAACCATAAACAAACTGCTGGAGGAACCCAGTGAATCAAGCAGCATCTGCAGAAGGGACAGTCAACGTTTTGGGTTAAAACCCTTCAAACAGGATGCTGGAAATGTGAGATACAAGATCATAAAGGCTGATTATCTAAAACAATTTAATTCAATGTTAAGGTTGTGGCATGTTGGAAGATAAATGGTTGTTCTTTAAACTTGCATTGCAGTTCTTTGGTACGATGTGAGAGGCCAAAGTTCGACAGGGAGCTGGATAGCTAATTCATGTGACAGGCAACTGGAAGTTTAGCGTAAGCCTGACAGACTGAAAGTAGGTGTTCTGGAAAGTGGTCATCCCAGCTAATTTTGGTTTTCCCCAGATAAAGGAGAAAGCAATGAGTGGAGCAGTGTGGAAATACACTAAATTGGAATAACTTCCTGCTTCTCCTGAAGAGAATGCATTTCACAATAGACAATAAACAGTAGACAATAGGTGCAGGAGTAGGCCATTCGACCCTTCGAGGCAGCACTGCCACTCAATGTGATCATGGCTGATCATCCCCAATCAGTGCCCCATTCCTGCCTTCTCCCCATATTCCCTGACTCAGCTATCTTTAAGAGCTCTATCTAGCTCTTTCTTGAAAATATCCAGAGAACCTGCCTCCACCGCCCTCTGAGGCAGAGAATTCCACTGACTCTCAACACTCTGTGTGAAAAAGTGTTTCCTCGTCTCCGTTCTAAATGGCTTACCCCTTATTCTTAAACTGTGGCCCCTGGTTCTGGATTCCCCTAGCATCGGGATCATGTTTCCTGCCTCTAGCATGTCCAAACCCTTATATGTTTCAATAAGATTCCCTCTCATCCTTCTAAACTTAAGAGTATACAAGCCCAGCCGCTCCATTCTCTCAGCATATGACAGTCCCGCCATCCCGGAAATTAACCTTGTATACCTACGCTGCCTTCCCTCAATAGCAAGAATGTCTTTTCTCAAATTAAATGGACCAAAATTGCACACAATACTCCAGGTGTGGTCTCACTAGGGCCCTATACAACTGCAGAAGGACCTCTTTGCTCATATACTCAACTCCTCTGGTTATGAAGGCCAACCTTCGCTTTCTTTACTGACTGCTGTACCTGCATGCTTACTTTCATTGACTGATGAACAAGTACCCCCAGATCCCATTGTACTTCCCCTTTTCCCAACGTGACACCATTTATTTATTTATTTATTTATTTTTTACATTTTATTTTATATTTTTTTTATTTTTTATTTTAAGGCTTTAGAAAAGAGAGAATAGAGAGAAAAATAGCAGCATAGAAAGTAGAAAAGTGAAAAAGAGATGTGAAAGTGCCAAAGCGTGACAGAGGGAAAGGAAACCCTTGAAGAGTTAGAAACGGGAATTAAAAGATAGACCCTGGAGAGGAAAGAAAAATAAAGAGGGAATAATAGAGAAAGAAAAAAGAAAAGCCAGTTACTTTATTATAAACATCTCCCAATAGGAATCTACCAACTCGACAATTTTTCTTCCCCCCTTACCAAGACCCGACACCGGTATTTTTTAAGGTATTCTTGCACCTTATCCTTGTAATAGATTTATAAATGCAGACCACGTCTTATAGAAACAGTCTGATTTTCCTGCTAGTCGGAGTCTCATATCTTCCAAGTGTAATGTTTCGAACATAGATGAAATCCACATATTGACTGTGGGTACCAGAGAATTTTTCCAGAATTTTAAGATGAGCTTTTTCCCAGTTATTAAGCCATATTCAAATAGAGTCTTTTGAAACACGTTTAAATCAGGGCAGTCTTCTGATATCCCGAAGATATTCCAGTCTGCTTCTGGGGTCAGTTTTATTTTAAATATATTTGTGAAAATTTCAAAAATTTCAGTCCAACATGTTTGAATTTTTGTACAAAAGACAAATGAGTGTGCTATATTAGCTTCTTGACATTGACATTTATCACATATAGGAGAGACGTTGGGAAAAAGTTTACTTATTTTAGTTTTAGAATAGTATAATCTGTGTAAGATTTTAAATTGTATTAAGGTGTGTCTTACATTAATTGAGCATTTATGCACGTTTAATAAATATTCTTCCCACCTTTCTTTGGGAATTTTTATACTTAATTATTTTTCCCAGTCTCTCCTGATACCATCTGTTGTTGGTATTTCTGCATTTAGAATACTATTATATATATATATGACATTAGGTTTGCTGATTCTGCCTTTGTATTCATTACTTCTTCCAGTAAGTCTGGAGCCATATTGTGATAATCTTGTGTGTATTTTTTCAAATAGTCACAGATTTGGAAATATTTAAAATACTGATTGTTTCCCAAATTGTATTTTAGTTGTATTTGTTTAAATGATAATAGTTTTCCTGATTCATACACATCACCGAAGATTTTAATTCTAGCTCTTTCCCATTGTGTAAATGCTTTATCTATAGTTGAAGGTTTAAATGAGGGGTTTTTACCGATAGGATATAACTTTCTTAATTTTAGATTGTGTTTTATTTGTTTCCAAATTCTGGTTGTACTGTATATAATTGGATTATTGTTGTAATTTATATTATTCATCGATATTGGAGAGAGAAGGATTGCTCCAATATTATAAGGAGAGCAATCCACTCTCTCCATAATCGTTCAATCTGGTTGTTGGGGAGAGTTATCCAGCAATTGGATCATGTTTCTGATATTTACAGACCAGTAGTAATACGTAAAGTTGGGGAGTGCTAATCCCCCTACTACTTTGGGTTTATTCAGATGAGCTCTTTGTATTCTGTGGGTTTTATAATCCCAAACAAAATTTGTGATATCTGAGTCCAGTTTTTTAAAAAACTTTTTGGGTAAATATATTGGGATAGATTGGAACAGGTATAGAATTTGTGGTAGAAAAATCATTTTTATGGCACTTATTCGGCCTATTAAGGACATCGGAAGCGTTTTCCAAAATTTAATCAAGTTACATAGTTTCTTAAGTAGAGGGTTATAATTTTTGTCAAACATATCTTGATATCTTCTAGTAATTTCGATGCCCAAGTATTTAAATTTTTCAGTAGCTATTTTGAAAGGAACCTGTAAAAGATGCGTAGAGTCTTTTGGTTTTATTGACATGATTTCACTTTTATTCCAATTTATTTTATATCCTGAGAATAATCCAAAGTCCTCTATTAATTTTAAAATATTTGGTATAGTAATATGAGGTTTTGTGATGTACAAAAGTACGTCATCAGCATATAGTGATATTTTATTATTGGAGTATTTTGTTTTATATCCATGGATATTCGGATGAGTTCTAATTCTTTCCGCTAGGGGTTCAATTATGAGGGCAAATAACAACGGTGATAATGAACATCCTTGTCTATTTCCCCTTGACAAATGAAATTTTGTTGTAATATTTTTTTATTTGAAGTAATCAGTTTACAATGTATAGCTTACTTTATAAACTAACACCTTAATTCAATATTACTACAAATAACATATCAATACTTAATATCTTCTATTTTTTGGAAATAAAGAAAAAGATATATAAAAGAGAAAAAAAAAAGAGAAAAAAAAGGGAATAAAAAAAAAAAAAAAATTCCCACATACTTCAACCATAAAAAAAAAGAAAATTTAAAAAACAAAAATATTACATATATATAAACAAAACTAAATACATTATACGAAATACTATTTCATACAGTAATATCTATAATAAATGCGCAATAATATCAAATGTAAGTAAGTTATTCGCATCGGATTCCGTAGGGTGCCCGTCGAGCCGTGATTCCAAGAATAGCTACTTCTCTAAATACTGTATATATGGAGACCATATCGATTCAAAAGAATTATACCTGTCCAAAAGGACAAATCTAATTCTTTCCAAATTCAACGTCTCCAACATCTCTGCTTTCCACATTTTAATTGTTGGGGATAATGTTCCCTTACAAAATTTAAGTATCATTTTTTTCCCTATTATTAAACAGTAATCAAAAAAATTTCTTTGATTTACTGTGAGTACCAAATTTGGCTCCGGGATTCCAAATATTATTAATTTTGGGTCTGGGTCGAGTTCAACCTTAAGAACTTCCGAAATAACTTTAAAAATTTCAATCCAATAATAATTCAACCGTGGGCACGTTACAAAACTATGTATTAAATTTGCTTCAAAATTCTTACATTTATCACAAATAGAGGAGAGACTAGGAAAGATACTTTTTAATTTGGTTTTCGAGTAGTGTAATCTATATATAACTTTAAATTGTATCAATGTGTGTCTGGCATTCAAAGAACACCAATGTATTCTTTGTAAGCTTTCTTCCCAAGTTTCTTTTATTATAGGTAATCCAATTTCATTTTCCCATGCTTGACGATATGTTTCAGTTGTTGGGTTCTCTTTATCTAAAATAATATTGTATATATAAGCTATAAGCTTATCCGTATTTGGATGTAAATTAAACAGCTCATCTAATAAGCCTGATTCTTTATTTTTATAGTCGTGTGTTGCATTTAATAAAATCTCTAATTTGTTAATACCTAAAATGGTGTTGTGAAGGTAGTCCAAAAATATCTTGTAACTCTTCAAATAATAAAAATTTTCCATTTCTATAAAGGTGTCCTATCCTTTTAATTCCTGAATCCTCCCACAGTCTAAACCCCGCATCTAAGATTGAGGGTTTAAACAGTGGGTTATTCCTAATTGGTAACCTAAAAGAAAGATTATCCAGATATAAGGTCTTAACTATCTGTTTCCAAATACGCCTATTATTATGAATTATAGGGTTGTCCCTATAAGTCTTTTTTTGTACTTCCTTTGGTGCGAAAATAATCGACTCTATATTGAAAGGTAAACAGTCTTCCTTTTCCATTTTTAACCACATTGGTTCATCATCCATATTTACCCACCAAAAATTCATATTCTTAATCTGGACTGGCCAAAAGTAGTATAGAAAATTTGGAAGTGCTAGCCCTCCATTTATCTTAGACTTACATAAATGTTTTTTACTTATTCTATGACTTTTGTAATCCCAAACAAAACTATTAACAATATTATCAATTTAAAAAAAAAAAAATTTTGGGAGAAAAAAAGGAATTGCCTGAAATAAATATAACAATTGTGGTAAAAAAATCATCTTTATAGCATTAATTCTACCGATCATAGATATAGGGAGTGTTTTCCAATATGAAATGTTTTTTTTAAGTTTCTCTAATAATTGATAATAATTAGCTTTAATTAATAATTTATAGGATTTAGACACATTGATTCCTAAATATTTAAATTTATCTGTAACTATTTTTAATGGGTATTTTTGTAATATATTTACATTTATACCAGTTATAGGCATAATGTCACTTTTATTCCAATTAATCCTATATCCTGAAAATACGCTAAATTCATTTATAACATTGAATAACTTGGGAATACTACATTCCGGCTTAGTAATATAAATCAGAATATCGTCTGCATATAAAGATATCCTATTATTTGTTGTGTCAGTATTATACCCATGTATTTCAGGTTCTGATCTGATTCTTTCAGCCAGAGGTTCTATCACCAAGGCAAATAATAAAGGGGATAACGGACATCCCTGTCTGCATCCCCTAAAAAGTCTAAATTTAGGTGATAGTATTCGATTGGTTAAAATTCTTGCAGTAGGGTTAGAATATAATATTCTTACCCATTTACAAAATCCATCCCCCAGTTGATACTTTTCCATTATATTAAATAAATATGACCATTCCACCTGGTCGAATGCTTTTTCAGCATCCAACGATATAACTGCTAATTCTATATCTCTTCTTCTTCTCGAGTAGATAATATTAAACAAGCGTCTAAGATTATGTGATGAGTAACGTTTTGGAATAAAACCTGTTTGATCATAATGTATTATTTTGGAAATCACTAAACTTAGCCTCCGAGAAAGTACTTTAGTTAATATTTTTTGATCAGTATTTAAAAGGGCAATCGCTCGATATGATCCAGGATCTTCCAGATCCTTATCTAATTTAGGAATTAATGTGATTGTAGATTCATTTAAATACTCTGGTAATTTTCCTAACTCATAGGTGTGTCTGTACACTATTTGTAATCTTGGTGAAAGTAGATCATGAAATTTTTTATAAAATTCTGCACTCAGGCCATCGGGGCCCGCTGTTTTACCATTTTTTAACGATCCAATTGATTCTTCAATATCTATTACAGATATTTCAGCGTTTAACAATTGCCTACTCTCAGAATCTAGCTTATTAAAATGACATTTTTCTAGAAATGTTTCCATTTCATCTATTTGCCCTGTTAATTTAGATGAGTAAAGATTTTGATAATATTGTAAAAATGTGTCATTAATGTCTCTTGGTATAGTCAACGTATTTCCCTGTACCGATCTAATACTATGTATAGTTTTTTAATCGTCTAATCTTCTGAGTTGTCGTGCTAATAATTTTTGAGGTTTATCACCAAATTCAAAATGAACTTGTTTAGTTTGTTGATAAAGTTTTATCACTTGATCAGAGTAAATTTTATTTAATCTATATTTTAATATTGCAATTTTATTACTCAACTCTTTAGAAGGATGTATTATATTTTCACTATCTAATTGTTTTATCTCTTTTTCTAACTTTTGCTCCATCTTTCGATTTTCTTTATTAAAATGTGCTTGTGCTGATATTATTGCACCGCGCATAAATGCTTTAAATGTGCCCAATAATAATAATGGGGAAGTCTCAGGTTTATCGTTAGTTTCAAAAAATAATTTAATCTGTTTCTCCACATAATTACAGCAGTCTTTATCCTTTAATATCTGTGTGTTGAATCTCCAAATATTAGTTTTATTAACTATATCTTTTAATTTTATCTTAAATGTTAACGGGGCATGATCTGAGATAATAATATTATGATACTTTGCATCATACGTAAAGGGGAGTAATTTTGAGTCAACTAAGAAATAATCTATCCTCGAATAAATTCCGAATACCGGCGAGAAAAATGAATATTCCCGTCCGGTTGGATTATCCAATCTCCAAATATCTTTAACATTCGATGTATTAATAAAAGAATTTATAAGCTTACTTGATTTAGAAAGAGCCTTACTTTTCGTAGAAGATCTATCCAAATAATTATCTAAAGTACAATTTAAATCACCTCCGATTATTAAATTATATTGGGTGGATATAGGAATACTATTAAATATTTTCTTAAAAAATAGTGGATTATCAAAATTAGGTGCATATATATTCATAAGAATTACTTTTTTTGAATGTAATTCCCCTGTAATTATTAAATATCTACCCTCCTTATCCTCTATTATCGAATTAAGTTTAAAAGGTATACCCTTACGAATAATTATTGCAACTCCTCTAGATTTGTGTATAAACGAAGAATGATATACTTTTGAAATCCATTTAGCTGTTAATCTATATTGAGCATCTTTTTTAAGATGTGTCTCTTGAAGAAACGTAACTCCAGATTTCAATCTATTCAGCTGAGCTAATACCTTTCCCCTTTTAGTTGGTTCATTGATTCCTTTAACATTCCAACTGCAGAAGGTGATTCCATCACCCCCACTCCTTACATTCATATCTTGCATTTTATTGTTAGGGTGGCTTTTTTTGGAGTAGCCTTCTTGACTCCTCCAGCCCGACATTACACCCCAACTTCAATCCGATGCGAATTTCCAATTCCATTAAACCATATCCATTTAATCTGATTATATAATATAGATAGAAGTCATGATTATATAATATATAATATAAAATCAAGTATGTGTTATACAAAAAATAATAACGAATGTAAATATAAAAAAAGTAAAGGGTGAAAAAATGGTGATCAGAAAAAAAAGAGACTACACTTTTATAATGTGTAGTGTGCACAGGTGAAAGCCACACTAACATGGCTACTAATCTAGCGACTTCCGTTTTCTAAAAAAAAAAGATGTTGAATATTCCAGCTCTTATTTGGAATACTGTATATATTGGGGTGGGGGTGCTAACTTTATGTTCTTAATAACTTTTTCTATTATTCATATTACTAATTTTTAGTTGTTAATTTCAACTATAATTAGTATCATAATTAGTAATACTATATAAGGGGAGTAAGGGAAATCAAACTAATTAGTAATTAGTGATTAGTAATTAATAATTACAAATTAGTATTTATTAATTAATTAGTAAGCAATATAATACTACAATTCTATGTCCGTTATTCCGCCTTTTTCTCAGTGAGTGGTTCATAACCGCAGGTCCATAAAGTTCATCCATCAATTACTCCTGTCGGGTCTGCTCCTTCTTCCTCTGCTTCTCCTTCTTCTCCTTCTTCTGCCTTCTTCTGTATTTTCCGAGCGAATTCCAGTGCCGCTGTATGCTTAATGAAACGATAATCCTTCTTCTCGTAGGTAACTCTAAGTATTGCCGGGTACACCAGACCATATCTGATCTCCTTTATTCCTTTTATATCTCTCAAGATGCGTCTTGTTTCTGTAAATAGAGCTCTTCTTTTAGCCACTTCAGCCGGGTAGTCTCTGAAGATACTGATGTTATCTCCTTCGTATTTCAGATTTCTTTTTCTTATTATTATCTTCATCATATCTTCAAAGACGCCGTCATAAACCACCTTTACAATTACTTGTCTTGGTGGTGCACCACTCCCAGAAACCGGTCTTAGAGCCCTGTGGGCTCGGCCCAACAGGGGCTCTTGATCCAGATCCAAAATGTCCTTGAGGAGTTTTGCAAAGAATTTACGTGGGTCATGGTTTCCTTCGCGTCCCTCAGGCAGACCTACTATGCGCAAATTCTTACGTCTTTGCCGCCCCTCCAAATCAATACATTTCTCATTTATTTTACGTAATAATTCAGAGAGGCATTTGTTCTCTTCGTTTATCTTCTCATTCTCCCTCGCAGTTTTTAGAGCAACATCAGTTAGGTCTTTAATCGCATCATTTTGTTGATCCAGTACAGTTGACATAGGGCTTAACCTCGCCTCTATTTTCTCATCCATCATCTCTTCCATCATTCGCTCCATCCCAGCAATCTTATCAGTTACCTCGATCAGTTGAGTATGTATCTCCTCCTCCACGTCTGTTTTCCATTCATTCAGCATGCTTTTTACCATTTCTTTAACTTCTTTTGCTAATTCTTCTTTGATTTTTCGAATATCCGTTTTTAAGGCCTTCATTTCATCCTTAATTTCTTTATAATCGTTCTTCACTTCTTTTTGTGTTTCTGTTTGTGTTTCCTTCAGCATTTTCCTCATATCAGCCAGCAGAGATTTTTTAAGTTCTTCCATTTCAGCTTTTCTTTGTGAAATCTCTTCTTGGGAGGCAGCCAGTCCCGAGCCTGAAGCTTTGGTGGGGCCTACCTCCCTTCTGGAGCTTTTCTTCGGCTGAGTGGGGGAGGAGGGATTCATTTTAAATTTCTTACCGGAGTCGCTAAAGTCGCGCGCCTGATGACGTCACGCAGCTTACAATCGCACCCGGAGCCGTTTAAAATCGATCTCCTACGGTAAGTAACGTTAGCAGCCTCCTCTAACCCCGTTTTTTTTCAGATTTTTTAAGAGCTGGTCTGACGCTGTTCTCTCCTAGAACATGGCGCCACCGGAAATTTTGTAGATAAATTATTGTTCGTTAATATTCTGCCCGTTGGCTTATTATATAGTAGTTTAATCCATAGAATAAAATTCTCTCCCAGTTGAAATTCTTGCAATACCCTGAGCATATAATCCCATTCGACCTGATCTAATGCTTTCTCTGCATCCAACGATATGATTGAGAGTTTTTGATCTTCAGTTTGGTGTGAATGCATTATATTGAACAGACGTCTCAAATTATTAAATGATTGTTTGATCCGGATGTATTAATTTACTAGCATAATTACTTAGTCTTCTAGCTAGTATTTTCGCTAATATTTTTTGATCTGTATTTAACAACGCAATAGCTCTGTATGATCCAGGTTCTTCCACATCCTTATCTTTCTTAAGTATTAGTGTGAACGTGGATTCTGCTAGCGTTTCATGTAGTGTTTGTTCTTTGAAGGCATAAGTATATATTTTCTGTAGGCGGGGGGTAAATATGTCATAAAAACTTTTATAGAATTCATTACTAAATACGTCGGGACCTGGTGTTTTTCCATTTTTTAATGAGATTATTGTTTCTTCTATTTCCTTATTTGAGATTTGTGCTCCCAATTCCTCTTGTTCCTGCAACTCTAATTTAGGAAGGTTACAATTATCCAAGAACTCTGTAACTTTGTTGGTGTCCATTATCGTTTTAGATGTATACAAATTCTCGTAAAATTGTGCAAATCTTTTATTAATATCACTCGGCAAGGTCAATATTTCCCCTCTGTCTGATTTAATTTTTAAAATTGTGTGATCCTTTTCTCGTTTTTTAAACTGATGTGCCAGAAGTTTGTGGGGCTTATCCCCAAATTCAAAGTGTTCCTGTCTTGTAATTTGTAATAATCTTATGACTTTCTCTGATAATAATTTATTTAATTAGAATTTCAGTATTATTATTCTTTTATGTTTATCCGTAGTGGGGTCTTTAGTGTTTTCTATGTCCAGTTGTCTAAGTTGTTCTTCTAATTGTCTTTGTTCGTTCTTATTTTTCTTATTTTGAAAAGCTTGATATGGAATTATCACGCCTCGAATAAATGCTTTAAAAGATTCCCATAATAATGTAGGTGTTATGTCTGTCGTGTCGTGTCGTTTATTTCGAAGAAAAGGTCCATTTGCTCTTTTAAATATGTACTCCCTTGCGGGTCTTTTAAAATTTGTGGATTGTACCTCCAAAACGATTTGTTCTTAGTCATTCCTTCCATTTTTAGAAACAAAGTCATTGGGGAGTGATCTGAGATCGTATTCATGTGTTTTTTTAGTTTAGAAGTGTGGGGTATTAGTTTTGTATCCACCAAAAAATAATCTATTCGTGAATATGTCTTGTGTACCATAGAATAAAATGAGTAATCCCTGCCGGTCGGATTTGCAATCCTCCAGACATCTGTTATGTTTGTGTTTTTTATGTATGTGTTTAGGAGTTCGCTAGTTTTGGATTTCGTAATACCTCTTTGTTTTTAATTGGATTTATCTAAGTAAGTGTCTAAAACACAGTTAAAATCTCCGCCGATTATGACATTTTGGTAGTTATATTCTGCAATTATATTCAAGATTTTATTGAAAAAGTGCGGGTTGTCAAAGTTGGGCGCGTATATGTTTACCAAGGTAATTGGGGCAGCATGGATCTCCCCGGTAACTATCAAATATCTCCCGTCCTTATCTGTTAAGGTATTTTTGGGTTTAAATGGAATGCCTTTGCAGATAATAATAGGCGTTCCTCTAGATTTCGACGTGTATGACGAGTGAAAGGTTTGACCTTTCTAGTTCGCCCTCAATCTAGCTTGGTCTTGAAGTTTAAGATGGGTCTCTTGTAAAAAGGCAATATCAGTATTGTATGCTTTCAGCTGAGCTAGAATCTTACCCCTTTTAATGCGTTCATTAACACTCCTAACGTTCCAACTACAAAATGAGATTCCTCCCAGTTTATTTTGGTTATCGTCTTGCATTTTGAATAGATTTAATACCTATGTGTCTTGCGGTGCATTCGTACCTCAGGTCTATGGATGTAGGGGGATTATTTACCCTACAATGTTCAGTTAGTAGATTCCCTTTGCGATAGTACTTGAATAAAAAAAACACACAAGTGATTAAATGTGAAAATGATTAAAAAAAAATAATACAAGTGAGAATACAGTGTCCGAGCTTGTCGGCACTGTAACAAGTGACCCACCTGTAGATGGGAAAAAACATTTTATTGACTTCGGTGTCGATATAAAACAAACAAATAGCACCGCTCCCTCAATTAATCATAACATATTGGAACGGGACCAGTTTAAAAAAAAAACAGATGTATAGTACCCACTTACAGAATATATGTCCATTTCCTGGGTATTTCCAGATATAACTATAATTTTTGTCTACTGAGTGTTAAGCATATATTTTAACCTCAGAGATCATCAACTATTGGTTGAAGGGGTTAACCTATTTCTGGCTCCTGGAACTAAGCCAGTAGCTCGCCTCTTGCCCTCACGCCCCAGTTATAAATCTACTTAAGAATTATTAGGTTAGATTAAAGTGTTAATTTGAAAATCCCCATTTCTGCAGTTCTGATTAGCATTCATTACTGTTTCTATGTTGATATTCTATGTTAATATTGTTAAGAAAGCTAATGCTATGCCATTTAGGTTGTTCATTCAATCTCGTATACAACAGTAATAGCTAAGCCAGTCTGTTGATGAGCTCTGCTTTTGGTGTTAAACTTACAAACTTCTTAAGGGGTTGGACAGGCTAGATGCAGAAAGATTGTTCCCGATGTTGGGGAGGTCCAGGACAAGGGGTCACAGCTTAAGGATAAGGGGGAAATCCTTTAGGACCGAGATGAGAAGGACTTTTTTCACACAGAGAGTGGTGGGTCATTGGAACTCTCTGCCACAGTGGGTAGTTGAGGCCAGTTCATTGGCTATATTTAAGAGGGAGTTAGATGTGGCCCTTGTGGCTAAGGGGATCAGAGAGTATGGAGAGAAGGCAGGTACGGGATACTGAGTTGGATGATCAGCCATGATCATATTGAATGGTGGTGCAGGCTCAAAGGGCCGAATGGCCTACTCCTGCACCTAATTTCTATGTTTCTATGTTTATCTTTTTACAGCTTCATTTGGAACAGAGTATGTCCTTGAGTTAGCATTCCGCCGATAGGACGTCTAAACAAAGTTCCTTCTTTGGGCAGTGTGCCACCATTCTGGGCGCAATAGTAAAGAGAGTGTCCAAAATGTCCAACCTTTCCAGCTAGTCTTGCTGTTCCACGATGGTTAGAGCATAATTGTACGCCTCCTCGGGATTTGTGAATGATTTTTGCTGTTCTTTGTAGGAAATGCGCATTCTAGCTGGGAAGTAAACACCATATCTGACTTTCTTATATCCTTGGAGAGCCTGCTTTGCCTTAGAGAATTGATTTCGTTTTTGCATGATTTCATAAGGGTGGTCCCTGAAGATTTTAAAAGTAATTACACCATACATCAGAGGCACGCCATGTTTGATATTCCTCATAACCTCTTCCACATCAGCAATGCCCCGGAATTTCACAATAATCTGTCGTGTACGTTCTGAGCCATCCTGAGATTTGTGTTTGAATCTAGGAACCCGGTGTGCTGCTTCAATTTTTGGTAGTTTGGTAGTTTGGTAGTTAGGGAGCTTAAGAGCCTCTTTAATTAATCCCGCAATGAACTCGCAAGTGTTATCTCTCTCGGCTCCCTCTGGTACACCAACTAATCTTAGGTTATAACGTCTCAAAACAAGCCTGGAGGTCCAGACATTTGTCTGAAACTTTAGCCAGCTGAGTCGCCATCCGTTGTGTAGCAAGGTCTTGTTCTGACCTCACCTTCTTCATCTCCTCCACCATTCTTGCCATCTCATCCTCCATCTCGTGCATTGTTAACATACAGGTTGATACAGTGTCCAGCACATCGCCGAACTTCTTCGTGGTGTCTTCTTCACCCTTATCAATTTTCTCTGATAGTTCATCTCTCACATCGTCAATTCGTTTATTAATAGTGCCAATCGAATCCTTCACAGACTCAATAACATTCTGATTACAAGAAGTCGTATTTAGCGTTAAGCTTTTCTACCTTTTCCATCATAACTCCCATCATGTGTTCCATCTTTTTTCCATCCACCTTTACATCTTTCAGTTCACTTACCGAAAGCTTTCATTCTTCAAACTCTTTGTCCTTGGCCAAATCTGCTTTGAGTCTTGTAGCCATATCGAAAAGCACCTTTTCTTCGGAAGCCACTTCAAAATAAATCTGCAGGCTTCGTCTGGCTTCCCCAGGAGAGTTTTTGTAACTGTCCTCTGAGTGCTCGTACCCAGGGAAGAAGTGCTTTAAGCCTCTGTTAAATTCACAGCTGTTACTGATGATGTTATCAGCAAGTCGAGCAGAGGCTCCGATAAGTCTTTTTAATATGTCCCGACCTGTAGACCCGGTTTTAACGCAAAAAATTAATCACAAATTTTAGGGAGTGGAGCTATGTGCAGCGTCTGTTCAGATAACATGGCGCCACCGGAAGTCAACTTGTCCTCAGTGGGTCCTTTTATCCAACTCCAAACTTGACACCATCTGCCTTCCTGTTTTTGCTACCAGTGGATAACCTCACATTTATCCACATTAAACTGCATCTGCCATGCACCTGCCACTCACCCAACCTGCCAAGTCACCCTGCATTCTCATAGCATCTCATTCATATTTCCTCTGTTCAGTTTTTCTCTTTCTACTATTCTGGTAATTTCAGATTTCATTCATCTCCGACAAACATTCCCCTGAGACTAAAACATCAGGGAGCTAACTGGAGATTGAGTAACCAATGCACATGTCCTCAGTGGGTGTTTTTTAAGAAACTTCCTTTTATCCAACTTCAAATGTTTCAATCCCCTGAATATAGGGGATATAGTACATAAATAGGCTGGTTAAGTGATCATGAAGTGTAGTTTAGTTTGGTGATACAGTGTGAAAACAGCCCCTTCGGCCCACTGAGTCCGCACCGACCAGCGATCCCCGCACATTAACACTATCCTACACCCTCTAGGTACAATTTACATTTATAATCAAGCCAATTAACCTTAAAACCTGTACGTCTTTGGAGTGTGGGAGCAAACCAAAGATCTTGGAGTATATTTATATATGAATATATAACTATATAAATATATATATATGTGTGTGTATATATAATATATATACCCCCCCACACACACACAATTTCCCTCCTGGGATTAATAAAGTTCTATCATATAGTGTTAAAGAAGGAACTGCAGATGCTGGAGAATCGAGGGTTACGCCAGTCTGAAGAAGGGTCTCGACCCGAAACGTCACCTATCTCCTTCGCTCCTTAGATGCTGCTGCACCCGCTGAGTTTCTCCAGCTTTTTGTGTAACCTTCTATCGTATAGTATTGTGTGTGTACGAAGGAACTGCAGATGGTGGTTTAAACTGAAGATAGACACAAAAAGCTGGAGTAACTCAACAGGTCAGACAGAATCTCTGGACAAAATGAAAATATTACATTTTGGGTTGGGTCTGAAACAGGTTCCTGCACACCTTTGGAATGTGGAAGGAAACAAGATCACCCGGAGAAAACCCATGAGATCTAAGGGAAAAGGAGCAAACACTATACAGACAGCACCCACATTCAGGATCATTTCCGGGTCTCTGGCACTTTTAGGCAGCAACTTTATGGCCAATGTACTGCCCCATAGTCTTGAACTTAATTAAAACATACAGTAGCTGTAAAGGGGGACATAGCGTCACTTGGAGATTTAAAACTGAAAATGGATATTTTCATTTTTTTAGTAACCAAAGTTATCAATGTATACTTTTTTGTGTGTTGGAAAACAAAATATAGTGGCACAGCTGGTAGACTTGCTGCCTCACACGCCAGAGATCTGTGTTTGATCCTGTCCTCAGGTACTGTCTGTGTTGAATTTGCACATTCTCCCTGCAAGCGCGTGGGTTTCCTCCCACATCCCAAAGGCACATTGGCTTTGTAGGTTAACTTGTCTCTGTAAAATTGGCCCTAATGTGTAGGGAGTGGGTGAGGAAAGTGGGATAACAGAACTTGTGTGAATGGGTAGACAAAAATGCTGGAGAAACACAGCAGGTGGGGCAGCATCTATGGAGCGAAGGAAATAGGCAACGTTTCGGGTCGGGACCCTTCTTCAGATAGATGTGAGGATGGGGAGGATGGGAAGAAGAAAGAAAGAGGCAGAGACAGTGGGCTGAGGGAGAGCTGGGAAGGTGAGGAGAAAGCAGGGATTACCTGAATTTGAAGAAGTCGATGTTCATACCGCTGGAGTGTAAACTGCCCAAGCAAAATATGGTGGGCCTCACTCTGGCCATGGAGGAGGCCCAGGACAGAAAGGTTGGATTTGGAATGGGAGGGGGAGTTGAAGTGTTGAGCCAACGGGAGATCAGATTGGTTATTGCGGACCGAGCAGAGGTGTTGGGCGCTGCGATTGCCAAGCCTACGCTTGGTGTCACCGATGTAGAGAAGCTGACACCTAGAGCAGTGGATGCAATAGATGAGGTTGGAGGAGGTGCAGGTGAACCTCTGCCGCACCTGGAAAGACTGCTTGGGTCCTTGAATGGAGTCAAGGGGGGAGGTAAAGCGACAAGTGTAGTATTTCCTGTGGTTGCAAAGGAAAGTGCCAGGAGAGGGGCGGTTTGGGAGGGAAGGGACGAATAGACCACGGAGTTATGGAGGGGGTGGTCTCTGCAGAAAGCCAACAGGGGAGGAGACGGGAAGATGTGGCCAGTGGTGGGATCCCATTGGTAGGCTGTGGGAGAGCTGGGAATGGGAGGGGAAGGAGGGAGAAAGCAAGGACTACCTGAAATTAGAGAAGCCAATGTTCATACCACAGGTATGTAAACTACCCAAGCAAATATGAGGTGCTGCTCCTCCAATATGTGGTGGGCCTCACTCTGGCCTCACTTTGGCCATGGAGGAGGCCTAGGACAAAAAGGTCGGATTCCAAATGGGAGGGGGAATTGAAGTGCTGAGCCAACAGGAGATCAGGTTGGTTATTGCGGACCGAGCGGAGGTGTTGGACGAAGCGATCGCCAAGCCTGCGCTTGGTCTCACCGAGGTTGATTATACGCTGAATAATCAAACCACATTTTTGTTTGGAAGTGGAAAGAAATAATAGAAATTGCATTCATTGCAATGTGTAAAAAGAGCTACTGGATTATAATTTTGCTGCATGTCATTGTGGTATATATCATGTCTTGATTGGTGAATATGTTTAGTTTGTGACTTTATTTGAAGCAGAAATAATATGTGAATGCTTCATTGAGCATAATTCCGACTGGTAACTAGGCACTTCGTCCGAGCACATCATCCCACGCATCATGCAAGCCGTCTTAAATTACATTTGGCAACTTAAAAAGCTGCCAAGGTTGCCCGGCTGAAAATAGAGAAAATAAATTAAGTGAGAGCCCTGCAAGGTGTATAATATTTTTGACACTGTCATAGGCCTTTCTTACATGTGCTGTCACAACGCACTCTAGTCTCTAAACAAACCTTCAGTAATTTTCCTTGCCCTCCATTTCAGAATAATAGCCAATAACTCGACACTAGCACTGGCAATAAATAAATAAATAAATAAATAGATAAATAAATAAATGAGCGCAGCTTTCCAGCCCCTTATCTCATTGGCCATGCTCGGCTGCAAATCGGTGTCAATCTGGTGGACCATCTTCCTCTAGTCATGGGGATGGTGTATTTGGAGGGGCCTCACAAGTGGAACAGCTTAGGGACTCTCTTCATCTAAATCCAGCCCTGCCGGTAGGAAGCGGCCGATTCGGGAACTCCAAGCTGCAGAGTGTCCATCCATCCCGACGTCGCAGTTTCGAGCATCACGACGAGAGGGCCTGTCCGTTGTGGCGACTGCGGAGGGTTCATGGCCACGACCACGGATGAGCAATGGAGGAGGACTGACTGAACGTTATTGCCTTCCACTACAGTGAAGAATGTTGATTCCACTGTAGCGGATGTTCATGTTAAATTCTATTGTGTATTGTGCTCTTTTTGGTTGTGTGGCTGCATGGTAAATCAATTTCCACTGTACCTTAATTGGTGGATGTGGCAATAAATGTGAACTTGAGCTTGAACTTATAATTGCTTTGCTAGTTCCTCATGAAATCGAATACTGCTTCTTATGTTGCAATTGTAGGAGGTTCCTGGATCATCAGACTGACTGCATTATGCGATTGATACAAATATGTCTGCTTGTAATTTGATTCAGATCTGTAGTTTTCTGTTCATATGCAGCCTTTGTTTGGCCATAGTTATGCATATCAATTTACCCAATACTTTTTGTGAGGTCATAGACCTTACTCCAGTTATCTGATTAGTTTCTTCAGGCATATGATTACGGGCTTGTTGTCAAAGAAATTCCTGATTCATTTTGTATTATCAAGTTATCAGTAATGCATCATTAAAAGGACATTTCCATCCACCATTCAATCTGCAAACAACATAGATCTTTATCAATGAAGCTTGCTTCATTGCATTTATGTGAAGGTCAGCAGCAGTAGATATTGGAGGCAGGGAGTGCTCTCACCGACTGAAAGCGAACACCCAGGGATAGTCATGTTGCTCAGGGTTGTGAGAAAGGTGGAACACAGGAGAGATGAAGTAGAAAATTAACTTTAAACCAAACAAGATGATCTAATGAAGTGTGTCTTCATTATTCTCAGATTATTTTCCAGACAAGCTGTGCTGATTGAAATGTCAGCTCAAGCACAATTGTTTCATTGTATGTTCATTCATCTTTCTGTGAATTAAAGCAAGGATGTATTAAACATGGATATACACAAAAAGCTGGAGTAACTCTAGTCACTTTTTTGCATATCTCTCATTCATCCTTCTTTATCTCTGTACATCATCGGCTATATCTCTTGTTTCCCTTATCCCTAACCAGTCTGAAGAAGGGTCTTGACCCGAAATGTCACCCAATCCTTCTCTCCAGAGGTGCTGCCTGTGCCGCTGAGTTACTCCAGCTTTTTGAGTCTATCTTCGGTTTAAACCAGCATCTGCAGTTCCTTTCTACACATACATTAAACTTGGCCTTGTCTTACGGCAGCTGAGACCAGTGTCAGAGGGGTAGAAAGATATGTTCCTATTCTTAATCACAAGGGAGTATATTTATTAAGTTCTAGGCTATAATGATATTCAAGAACACAAAGGGCAACATCAGTTGATTTCGATAAAAGAAAGATGAGAAAAGCTGGGAGAATGAAGGAAACCACTGTCCAATTAAATGCCTGTGCTCCAGGTTAGAAATGTTCAGATTTCTGTGGCATTATTCATGTTCTAAACTATATGGTACAAATCTTTATGTGTAGGAGGAACTGCAGATACTGGTTTACACTGAAGATAGACACAAAATGCTGGAGTGACTAGGTGGGACAAACACCATCTCTGGAGAGAAGCAATGGTCGAGGAAGAGTCTTGACCCAAAAGGTCACTCATTCCTTCTCTCCAGAGAAGCTGCCTGTCCCGCTGAGTTATTCCAGCCTTTTCTGTCTATCTTTGGTACAAATTATGATCAAGTATAAAAAGTATAAGAAGTAAAGTGGTTGAGCTTGAGGCTCAGTTAGAGATTGGTAGATATGACATTGTGGGGATTACAGAGACAAGGCTGCAGGAGGATTGGGCCTGGGAACAGAATATTCAGGGTTATATGTCCTCAGAAAGGACAAGCAGGTAGGCAGAGGAGGTGGGGTAGCTCTGTTGGTGAGGGATGAAATTCAGTCCCTTGCGAGGGGTGACATAGGAACTGAGGATGTTGAGTCACTGTGGATTGAATTGAGGAATTGTAACGGTAAGAAGACACTAATGGGAGTTATGTCCAGGCCCCCAAACAGTAGCCTGGATATAGGGTGCAAGTTGCAGCAGGAGGTAAAATTGGCATGTAACAAATGTAATGCCACTGTGGTTATGGGAGATTTCAATGTGGTAGACTGGGAAAATCAGGTCGGTTCAGGACCCCAAGAAAATAAGTTTTCTTGGGGTCCTGCAGAGTGCCTCCGAGATAGATTCTTAGAGCAGCTTGTACTGGAGCCTACCAGGGAGAGGGCAATTCTGGATTTGGTGGTGTCTAATGAAACAGATTTAATAAGGGAACTCAAGGTAAAGGAACTGCTGGGAGGTAGTGACCATAATATGATAAGTTTTAATCTGCAATTTGAGAGGGAGAAGGTTAAATCAGAAGTGTCAGTGTGGCTGGCCAAGGTCGACTGGAAAAGGATCCTAGTAGGAATTACCGTGGAACAGCAATGGCAGGAAATTCTGGGCATAATCCAGAAGATGCAGAATCATTTCATTCCAAAGAGGAAGAAAGATTCTAAGGCGAGTAAGAGGCAACCGTGGCTGACAAGGGAAGTTAGGGATGGAATAAAACTAAAGGAAAAGGTGTATAACATAGTAAAGAGTAGCGGGAAGCCAGAGGATTGGGAAATTTTCAAAGGACAACAGAAGGTAACAAAAAGGGCAAGACGGGGTTAAAAGATGAAGTACGAGGATAAGCTAGCCAAGAATATAAAAAAGGATACTAAAAGCTTCTTTAGGTATGTTCAGAGAAAAATATTAGTAAAGACAAATGTGGGTCCCTTGAAGGCAGAAACAGGTGAAATTAGTATGAAATTAGGACATGGAAATGGCAGTAGAGTTGAACAGGTACTTTGGTTCTGTCTTCACTAAGGAAGACACAAAGTATCTCCCAGAGATGTAGCAGAGCACAGAGCATCTAGTGAGACAGAGGAACTGAAAGAAAATAGCATTAAGCGAGAAATAGTATTGGGTAGAGTCATGGGACTGAAGGCTGATAAATCCCCAGGCCTGATGATCTGCATCCCAGGGTACACAAGGAGGTGTCTCTAGAAATCATGGACACATTGATGATCATTTTCCAATGTTCTATAGATTCAGGATCAGTTCCTGTGGATTAGAGGATAGCTAATTTTATCCCACTTTTCAAGAAAGAAGCAAGAGAGAAAATGGGGAACTATAGACCAGTTAGCCTGACATCGGTGGTGGGGAAGTTGCTGGAGTCAATTATTAAAGAAGTAATAACGGCGCATTTGGATAGCAGTAAAAGGATTGGTCCTAGACAACAGGGGAATCCTGCTTGACTAATCTTCTGAAATTTTTTGAGGATGTGACAAGTAAAATGAATGAAGGAGAGCCAGTGGATGTAGTGTACCTGGACTTTCAGAAAGCCTTTGATAAAGTCCCACACAGAAGATTAGTGGGCAAAATTAGAGCACATGGTATTGGGGGTAGGGTATTGACATGGATAGAGAATTGGTTGGCAGACAGGAAACAAACAGTGGGAATAAATGGGTTCCTGTCAGAATGGCAGGCAGTGGCGAGTGGAGTGCCGCAAGGCTCGGTGCTGGGGCCGCAACTATTAATAATATATATTAATGATTTAGATGATGGTATTAATAGTAATTAGCAAATTTGCAGATGACACAAAGCTGAGTGGCAGTGTGAACTGCGAAGAGGATGCTAGGAGGTTGCAGGGTGACTTGGACAGGTTGAGTGAGTGGGCAGATGCAAGGCAGATGCAGTATAAAGTAGATAAATGTGAGGTTATCCACTTTGGTGGCAAGAACAAGGAGGCAGGTTATTATGTCAATGGTGTCAGATTAGGAAAAAGGGAAGTGTAACGAGTCCTGGGTGTCCTTGTACACCAGTCACTGAAAGTAAACATGCAGGTAGAGTAGGCAGCGAAGAAAGCTAATGGCATGTTGGGCTTCATAACGAGAGGAGTTGAGTATCGGAGTAAAGAGGTCCTTCTGCAGTTGTACAGTGCTCTGGTGAGACAACATCTGTAGCATAGTGTGCAGTTTTGGTCTCCTAATTTGAGGAAGGATATTCTTGCTATTTCGGCAAAGTAGCGTAGGTTCACATGGTTAATCCCCGGGATGGTGGGACTGTCATATGAGGAAAGATTGGAAAGACTGGGCTTGTATTCCCTGGAATTTAGGATGAGAGAGGATCTTATAGAAACATATAAAATTATAAAAGGACTGGACAAGCTAGATGCAAGAAAAAATGTCCCGGTGTTGGGGGAGTCCAGAACCAGGGGTCACAGTCTAAGAATAAAGGGGAGGCCACTTAAAGCTGAGATGAGAAAAAAACTTTTTCACCCAGAGAGTTGTGTATTTGTGGAATTCTCTGCCACAGATGGCAGTAGAGGCCAATTCTACTGGATGAATTTAAAAGAGAGTTAGATAGAGCTCTATGGGCTAGCAGAATCAAGGGATATGGGGACAAGACAGACACGAGTTATTGATTGTGGATGATCAGCCATGATCACAATGAATGGTGGTGCAGGCTCGAAGGGCCAAATGGCCTCCTCCTGCACCTATTTTCTATGTTTTCTAAGTCATCTCTAGCACCAGAAAGCAATTGAGAATGCCTGCATTATACATGACATTTCCTAGCTTAACATATTTATATGCTTTCAAAGTTAAAGGCTATCTTTGCTCTCACGGAGAAATCATTTTAAGCACTCGCTTCTTTTCATATAATTATAGAGTGATACAGCGTGGAAACAGGCACTTCGGCCCAACTTGCCCACGCCGGCCAACATGTCCCAGCTACACTAGTCCCACCTGTCCGCTTTTGCCCCATATCCGCCAAACCTGTCCTATTCGTGGATCTGTCTAACTGTTTCTTAAATGATGGGATAGTCCCAACCTCAACCACCTCCTCTGGCAGGTAGTTCCATACACCCACCACCCTTTGCGTGAAAAAGTTACCCCTCAGATTCCTATTAAATCTTTTCCTCTTCATCTTAAACCTATGTCTGGTCCTCGATTCACCTACTCTGGGCAAGAGACTCTGTGCATCTACCCGATCTATTCCTCTCATGATTTTACACACCTCCATAAGATCATAGATCAGGAAATCGAGGTTTATCTCCTGTATAACTTAAGTCCATAAGCGTACTTATGCAAAATTGCACACAAAACAATGGTTAAACCTCTTTATCTGGCTGAGAGAACTTTTTCTTTGTTGTTGACAGCCTTCAGGACTTAAAATGGGCATTTCAAAACCAGCTCTATTTGGTAGAACAACACAGCACCAACTGACATGTTATAAGGTTAACTCTATGTCCATTGTTTGAGTTATAAACAGTTCCCTGGAATGGAACCCTGTCATCATCTCAAGAGGATGAGTATGTAATACTTGTCTGAGCTCTCATTCCAATGGCATATATTTCCCTCTATACTGGCATTTGCTACATGGAACAGACAATCTTACATGCAAGCTCTGCATGTTTTCATTGAATAGTTCTATCAATTGGACAATTTTCAGTGCATTCTTAAAGGTCAGATTCACTTGTGATAACAACTGTGTCTGACTCCAGTCATCATTAATTGCACACACTAACGTTTCTTAGCTTTTGAGAGAGTGTGTTAATGTAATAACAGCCTTGTGATAACATCCGCAATTTAGCTACAACCTAGGCCACTGACTCAATCATTTTTTACTTAACAGATAATAAAATCTAAACCTTTGCATGGTCTAGCCTAGCTTTGGATCAGAGTGAATCTTCAAAAAAGTCCACAAATACCTTAAATATGTGTATTACGGGATTTCTCTAGCAGATATCTCATTAAACTGTTGCTTGGACACCCATCACACTAATTAGGACATCCTTAGTTATATTCTCAGCATCAATGTTGTTTGCAGCAAAGAATTGCAATAATATTTTATGTTTCTCCCTGGTTGGATTTCAGATTCAAATGCTGCAATCGAGCATATTGTTGTGGCCATTTTCTTTTTCTTAATACTTCCTTTTTTAAAAAAAAACTTAAACCTTGTTATACGTTCCTTACTGTTTTTATTTTTCTTTTGAAAACGTTGTTTCTCTTCCATCCTACTCGATTTCAGGCACAATTTATTTTGTCACCAGTATGTTGCACCTCAAAAAACAAAAAGTGCGGAGGCTCGGTTTTGTCCTTTAGAAAGTTTGTTTCTATTCTGCCAGCTTGTTGAATGCACACTTCTGCGAATGCAGGCCTCACAGAGATCAAGCAAGATGACATCTACCAAACCTCAAGAAAATGACAGAAGATAACCCTCAAAATACATCATGGCTCCGGCTGCCTCGGAGAACAACTGTGTCCTTGCAACATGAATTGCACACAAAAGTGTGATGAACAAACCAACAGCTTTGAGATTCAATGGCCCCAGAAAAGGCAGGTTAAATGGTTGTAAACAAAAAATGCTGGAGAAGCTTAGTGGGTGAGGCAGCATCTACGGAGCGAAGGAATTGCCGATGTTTCGGGTCAGACTTAAATGGTTGAACTTGTGGGGGTTTTGGTTCCCTTTACTCCACTTCGAGCCCAAATGCCCGAGTTATTCTCTCCCTTGTCGGTGGGTCAATCGGCCACCACTCCACTCGAGCGGTTCCCAAGAGAGAGAATACAAAAAAAGGGATTCCCCCGGGTTCTAGACCTCGGAATTATGGTGGAATATGATAAAAGGTTGACTTGACCAGAGTGTGCTGATGAGACAAAACAGAAACCAAGACGGACTCAAAGCAAGTCTAAAATTTACCGGCTTTATTAAATAATAAGAAATCGAATCTCACCAACACTACATGATACATGGCTAAACCTGGCTATTAAACCTGGCTCGGAACTCTGAACATTAATATCCCTCCATCTGTTATTTGCACTTTATTAATTTATTAAGTCATGGGTGTATTTATGTATAGAATTGTAGTCAATGCCTTCTATGTTCTGTTGTGCTATGCAAAGAAAGATTTTCAGTGTCCTGTCAGGGACACATGACAATAAACTCTTTTGACTTTTTGACTTTTGACTTTAAACTTATGCTTTAAACTAAGACTATGGAAAGAAAACTATTGCGCTTATTGTAAAAACTTACTTTACACAATTTTACTTACAGTACACCTCCTTTCCCCTTCTTCCCTCAACCTCCATCCGATTTTGGGAACTTCACCAGGTCACTTGGGTACTTACAGCTTAGATTTGATTTTTTTTTAAATATTTCAAAATAGACTTTATTCGAGTAATAAATATATACAATACATCAACCGTGCGGAAAAAAAAAAAAAAAAAAAAATCCATCCAACATTTTCGGAGGCTATACAAATCGCTCCATACAGTCTATATACATTTTTCAAATTTTTCAAATTTAACTCATGTGGCCCCCCAGCATGGGATACCTTCCCTTATTTTGAGGGGCGTCTCCACCATACTGTGCCCCCCATGTCCAGCAGCGGAAGAACCTTAGACTGTGGCCCTCCCCCACCGAGCCTTGGCGTTGGCTGCACCGAGCTTCAGTGCGTCCCTCAGCACGTACTCCTGCAGTCTGCAGTGGGCCAGTCGGCAACATTCCCCGACGGACATCTCGCTCTGCTGGGTGGTGAACAAAGCTCGGGCAGACCAGAGAGCGTCTTTCACCGAGTTGATAACCCTCCAGCAGCACTCGATGTCAGTCTCTGAATGTGTCCCTGGGAACAGTCCGTAAATCACAGAGTCCTCTGTGACGGAGCTGTTTGGAATAAAGCGTACCAGGGACCCTTGCATTTTTCTCCAGACTCTTTGGGCAAATCCACACTCTGAAAAGAGGTGGGCAACCGTCTCCACTCCATAGCAGCCGTCCCGAGGGCAGCATGCGCTGGTAGTGAGGTTCCGATGGTGCAGGAAGGATCTGACTGGGAGGGCTCCCCTCACCGCCAGCCAAGCCAGGTCTTGGTGCTTGTTGGTAAGTTCTGGCGATGAAGCATTTTTCCAGACAAGCTGGGCAGTCTGCTCAGGGAACCACGCCACCGGGTCCATCGAGTCCTTTCCCTGCAGCGCCTGCAGGACATTCTGTGCTGACCACTGCTCAATGGACATGTGGTCAAAGGTGTTGGTCCGGAAGAACCTTTCCACAGACGACAGATGGGGCGGCAATGTCCAGCTGACTGGCACCTTGCGTGGCATCTGCGCCAGGCCCATCCTTCGCAACACCGGGGACAGGTAGAACCTCAGCAAGTAGTGACACTTGGTGCCCACGTGCCTTGGCTCTACACTCCGCCTGATGCAGCCACACACGAAGGTGGTCATCAGGATGAGAGCGACGTTGGGCACGCTTTTACCCCCGTTGTCTGCTGACTTGTACATTGTGGCCTGTCGCACCCGGTCCATCCTCGACCCCCAGATGAACTGGAAGACGGCCCGGGTGATCCCTGTGGCGTAGGAAGGAGGGACAGGCCACACCTGTGCCAAGTACAGCAGGCCTGAGAGCACCTCACACCTGATAACCAAATTATTTCCCGTTATGGAGAGGGAGCGTTGCCTCCACAGCTCCAGCTTCTTCCCCACCCTGGCTATCCGCTCCAGCCAATTCTTGTTACACGCCTCAGCCCCCCCGAACCAGATCCCCAGCACCTTCAAGAAGTCAGGCTTGATGGTGAAGGGGACGGAAGATCTGTCGGGCCAGTTGCCAAAGAGCATGGCCTCGCTCTTCCCGCGGTTCACCCTGGTTCCCGTGGCCGACTCAAACTGGTCGCAGATACTAATCAATCTGCGGACCGACCCTGGATCCGAGCAGAAGACAGCGACATCGTCCATGTACAGGGAGGTCTTTACTTGAATGCCCCCACTGCCGGGCAGTGTCACTCCTCTAATGCTCGCAACCTTCCTGATGGATTCGGCAAAGGGTTCAATACAGCAGACAAACAAGACAGGAGAGAGAGGGCAACCCTGCCTGACTCCAGACCTTACAGGGAAACTGTCTGATTCCCACCCATTGATTTGGACTGCACTACGGATGTCGGTGTAGAGCAGTTTGATCCAATTCAGGATTCCCTCCCCAAAACCCATTTTGGAGAGCACGTCCCTCATGTACGTGTGCGAAATCCTGTCAAAGGCCTTCTCCTGGTCCAAGCTGACTAGGCAGGCATCCACCCGTCTGTCCTGCACGTAGGCGATGGTATCTCTCAGCAGCGCTAGGCTGTCTGAGATTTTCCTGCCAGGTACAGCACAAGTTTGGTCCGGGTGGATCACCTGTCCCAGAGCAGACTTGACCCGGTTGGCGATAGCCTTAGACAGGATCTTGTAGTCTACATTCAAGAGTGTTATGGGTCTCCAATTCTTTATGTCCTTCATCTCCCCCTTCTGCTTGTAGATTAGCTTAGATTTGATGCAGAGTCCAGAGCTGTCCAGCAGAGCAGAAAAGAGAGCGCGTCCTTGCTTGGCTCCTGCCTTTATACCCGAGTTTCTCCTTTGAAACCTCCCAGGTGGTCCTCTAGACAAAAGGGTCTTTCGATGCTACACAAAAAGCTGGAGAAACTCAGCGGGTGCAGCAGCATCTTAGAGCGAAGGAGATAGGCGACGTTTCGGGTCGAGACCCTTCTTCAGACGATGCTTCTTTCGATGCTTCCCAGTTTCAATCTGGCATGAACAATAGGCTTTTGATGATAATGTGGTTTGCTGATGTCATGATACCTCAGCCTGATTGTTATCCCATCGCCTAGATGGGCTCCCATTGTCCCGATGGAAGGGTGATTGTCATGCTGCTGGGCTGTTTACCACCATCTGCTGAAGACCTTCCTTTGTCTCTCCAAGATAATCTCATTATCTCCGACCTGGCCTTTCATGTCCACACCATTCGCATAGTCATCTAATGCCCAGGCCCACAGACAGGTTTTAAACTGGTTCTTCCTTTGTGGATTGGGAGTTATTCCTATGCAGCCAGCAAGTCTGTTTTAAAAATGTCCATGTCCTTGTCCCAGAGTTCTTCCATAATTTTGGAGGATTTGCCCCAATAACTTACAAACTTGTGCAGCTTGTCAATGGGGACTCTGGTAGAGGGATTCGAGAGATGAAGCCAGATATACGAACTGTATTAAAGTGGACATTGTCAGTGGTTGTTCGAGTGAATTTGCAGTCCTGGCTGTGACACGCTGAGGAAGCTTCTACACAATGCTTTGTTGTTCTGATAGTGCTCAATGATCATTACAAGTCAGAACAATGAATAAAAGATTTGCAAAAAAGTAATGACGATGAAGGAAACAGGCCATTGTTAGCTGTTTGTAGGATGAAAACAAGAAGCTAGTGCAGCTTGGGTAGGGGAGGGATAGAGAGAGGGGGAATACCAGGCCACCTGAAGTTACTTTTTTGCATATCTTCCATTCGTTGTTCTTTATCTCTCCACATCATCGTCTATATCTTTCATTTTTCCTTATCCCTAACCAGTCTGAAGAAGGGACTTGACCCGAAACATCACCCATTCCTTCTCTCCAGAGGTGCTGCCTGTCCTGCTGAGTTACCCCAGCTTTTTGTGTTTATCTTTGGTTTAAACCAGCAACTGCAGTTCCTTCCTGCACATATCATTCTTTGATATTTCTGCCAGCTTCAAGCTGATCCCACCACCTAGTCAAATCTTTCTCTCCCCAACTTTGTCTGCTATCTATGTTGACCACTCTCTTCCCTCCCCTTCACTCCATTCCCTTCGTTCCCCTCCACTCCCCTCCCCACCTCTCCCCTCCCCTCCCCTTTCCCTTCCCTTCCCCAGGTACATTCTGCTACAACCAGGGGAGGTGAAACATATATCCTTCCACCTCCTCTCTCAGTTCCATTCATAGCCCTTCTAGGTGACAAAAAGATTTACATGCAACTCCTCCAATCTCTCCTATATCAGGGAGTCTAAGTGCAGACTAGGGGCGACCAATTCAACAAACACTTGCACGCTATGTGCCCTGGTCAGCTGGTTCTTCCAGTTTCAATCCACTGCAGTTCCCAGACCAACACATCTGTCTTTGGCCAGAGAGAGGTTGCATGCAAACTGGCAGAGCAGCACCTCATATTTTGCCTGGGTAGTCTGCAACCCGTCAAATGAACATTTGAAGTTTCCAATTTTAGGATCTCTCTCTTGATCTACCCAGGTTCTCTTTCCCCTTCCCCTGGGCCCATGTCACCCAGTTCCTTACCTCTCCTCCACCTCCTCCTTCTGCCTATCACCCAATTTTACTATCACCACATCCCCTATTCTCCTCACAGCCCACCTCTACCAGCCATTCTCCCTCCCCCTCCTTTCTTTTCAGATACCACCTGCTGCAACGCTTTGTTTTCTCCACTTATCACCTCCAGCCTTTGTGACTATCTCCGCTCTTTTCTGTAGAAGCGTCTCGACCCGAAATGCCACCTATTCTTTCTCTCCAGAGATGCTGCCTGTCCCGCTGAGTTACTCCAGCTTTTTGTGCCTACTTTTTTTTCCCCACCTGACTCATTTGCCTAACAACTCTTTATCTGGATCCACTTATCATTTGCCAGCTCTTGCTCCACTCCCTCCCCTCTCCTCATTGTACTGGGTAGCTCACTCTGCTCTGGTTGTGAAGAAGGGTCCTGACCCTGAACATTGCCTGCCTGCTTCGGTCCACAGATGCCATCTGACCCACTGAGTTCCACCAGGTGTTTGTTTTTTGCTCAAAATTTCAGCATCAGTCTCTTGTGTCTTCAAAAACTACCTGCTTGCCTGTCCCACCTGTGGAATAGTATTTGGTCCCCACACTGGTCTCATTTGCCACCTCAGAAACCACAACTGTGGAGTGAAAGCATTCACTTCATTTGCACAGCAGGAAGACTGATAAAATCAGTAAAAAATAAATTAACAAAAACATAAAAGTGTATTAAATCATGAGAGGAATAGATCGGGTAGACGCACAAAGTCTCGTGCCCAGAGTAGGTGAATCAAGGACCAGAGGACATAGGTTTAAGGTGAAGGGGAAAATATTTAATTGGAACCTGAGGGGTAACATTTTCACACAAAGGGTGCAGGATGTATGGAACGAGCTGCCAGAGGAGGTATTTGAGGCAGGGACTATCCCAACGTTTAAGAAACAGTTAGACAGGTACATGGATAGGACAGGTTTGGAGGGATATGGACCAAATGTGGGCAGGCGGCACTAGTGTAGCTGGGACATGTTGGCCGGTGTGGCAGTTGGGCCGATGGGCCTGTTTCCAAGCTGTATCATTCTATGACTCTACGACCCTAAAAAGTGTTGTGATAGAGTTGTGGATGGTTGGATTTATATGTTAATTTTAATGTAACAAAACATCCTCAGGTACTTTACAGATTAGTTTGAAATTGCATGAAAATTATAGGCACTTTTGGTGGACATCATGCAAGCTGAATAGTGAATAAATGAGATTAGTATAACACAGATCTTATTCTTAATGTCTGTATTAATATAGCTTCTTAAACCCAGTGCACCAATATTTTAAAATCTGTCATGGATTAATTGATCTGGTAGAGAATAGGGGCTATCATTGGTGAGAAACTAGATATCCATTTCGAAATTCTGTAATTGTTTATTTTGTGACTAAATCGTAAGTCACTAGCATAATACCATTGAGATTAAATTAATCTTCTGCTCATGTAATTAGTAACAAAATTCCTCTGAAACAACCTTTCAACTCATTTCCGTAAGCTTCCATATCATATCCTTGACGGTACTTAATTAGCAGATGCCCTCTACAAAATCATATATTAAAAATTATCAAATGCAATGATAATTCCCTGATCTTCAATTGAATGCCACGAAATATGAAGTCAGTAAGTTAGCACAGTCCCCAGTGCTGCACTTTATTAAGTGTCAGGTTGAAAGAAAGTTCATTGTGAGCTTGAGCTTTATCATTAGTGAAATCACTATTTTAATATCATTGCAGCAAAATGGCACGTTGAAGCACCTTTCGTTTTCTGACAGTGTGAGATATATATTTAATGAAAAAATATCCACTTTCAGCCCAAAGCTGTTGGTCTGAGATTTTACATTGTTTACGAAAGAAGCACCAAATGTTCATGTATATTGTGTCTTTACTATTGCAAAGTCTTTGTTCGAAGTGTCCACCAAAAGTGCTGAGGTCTGAACATCTCAGGTGATAGATGGTGAGGAGGTAGAAATAACATCAAGGTAGAAAAATTATCGTCCAGCCCAAAGTCATCGGTCATCCCAGTGTCTGACAGGACAATGAGGTGGAGAGGTCAAATAAGGGCATCTCATTACTGACCTCCAAGTCTGTGAATGGTGACTGTGAAGGAACTGCAGATGCTGGTTTACACCGAAGATAACACAACATGCTGGAGTAACTCAGCTGGACAGGCAGCATCTCTCTCAGTCTGAAGAAGGGTCTCGACCTGAAACGTCACCCATTCCTTCTCTCCAGAGATGCTGCCTGTCCTGCTGAGTTAAGGGCCTGTCCTACCAGCATGCAAGTCTATGCGATGAGCACGACCTAACGTGGTCGCTTGAGCCGTCTGGCGTCGCGGGGCCGGTCCCACTTCGATTGCCGGAGCCGTGCGGAATTGTGCAGAGTTCGTCCCGACATCTCGCGGGGCTCCGAAAAACTGACTATGTTCAAAATTTCCACGCGGCAACGGCTTATCGGCTTGCAGTCGCCTCGACGCATGACACACCGCCTCGACATTGTGCCTCCGTGACCCTCTCTGTAGGTGCCTCCATGACCCTCTATGTGTGTGGCTCGGTGGCCCTCTGTGTGTGTGCC
Source organism: Raja brachyura (assembly GCA_963514005.1). The sequence goes on from OY740788.1 coordinate 17,231,992, forward strand.
TCTGTGCCCCTCTCTGTGTGCCCCTCTCTGTCCTGGCGAACTTACCTTGAGACTTTGCTTCAAGTTCGCCTCACTTTGCGCCGCGTTGCGCCACTCACCCGACCTCCGCGCGGCCCTCGCTGCCGGTTTGGTTTCGCTTGCCGCATGCAGGCGCATTCTGGTGGGAACGGCCCTGTACAGGGGATCGCCTGACCTCCGCGCGGCCCCCGCTTCTAGTTTGATCGCGCTCATCGCATGGAGTCAGATGCTGGTAGGACAGGCCCTTTACTCCAGCAATTTGTGTCTATCGCCAGCATATTCGTGACACTCAGTGCTTGTGTGCTCAACTGCATGTATCTTGAATGGGGTGGCATGTGAGCAGGAAAACACAGACACATGAGAAACACTGTCTCCACCCTGCAAAACCCTGACTAATTGAAATTGTTCACAATCAGAGAGCACTTATGATCCTGTCACTGAAGATGGGATATGTATTTTCTTTAAAATAACTGCAGAAATTTAGAAAGATTTATAAATCTTTTTCATTATAAAGTGGTGCCATTTTTCTTGTTTCATTGCAGTTAATTCATTTTCCCGCTTCATGATGAGACATAATTGGCCGAGCTTGTGGTCCCTTGACAATAACTTTTAATGACTCAGTATCCGATGAATTAGGTCTCAGTGGTGGTCTTGACCTAAGCATTTGAAAAAAGTTATTAAGTCAATCTAATTAATTTTCACTGATTTAAATTTTAGTAGCAATGAGCCGAAAGATGCTGCAGATCTTTAAATAGTTTAAATGTCATCACATGACATAAAGCTTAACTACAGTAATTAACCACCTGCCCACAAGATTATAGCATTGGCTTGAATGCGTTCCATTAAGAGAGACTATATTATTAGGAGTGAGACGTATGAATGATGAAATCTGCTCTCCTGTCTTCTCAAATGGATGGATGAGATTTTTGCTTTTAGACATCTATTAATTGCAAAAAAATTGAGTACTGATCCAAAATGGTGGAAGGATTTTATGTTCATGTTAAAGAATCGAATAATTGTGATCTATAATTGTTAGTATGACCATGGATCTCATCTTTAGATTAAAAAGTGTTATTTTCATTGTGTGACTTTTTTCTCTCAGTCACAAACCCATGCCTCGAAAACACAAGTGCAATCTCCTGCACTCTTCCAGTTATCTGTTGGCATATTGGTGGATCAAGATTTCTCTCATTTATCATGCTGAATTAACCAATATCGATGCTATGTTTTCACACGCACATTAATCCATGAAGAGTTAATTTCTTATCAAGAAAGTAAAGCATAACTGAAAATAACAATGCTTTCAACCTATCAGAAGCTCAAGTTTACATTCATATTCATAACAGATGCTTTTTTTGTAACTCTCATTCACCAACCCTGACAACAACCTCGTAAATTTCAACTGTATCCTCCCTGGAGTTATCACATTCCACCTATCATGTGGTGACAGTCCTCTCGATGTGGTTAAGCGAGTGATTTAGACATCTCTTGCATTAGCTCCTTTCTCTTTCGATTCCATGTCATAACAAGTAAATAGAGAGGTATTTGTTTTGTAAATGAGTCCGAACTCGTTCTTCTGATGGGATATGCTTCTACTTATCATTTCCTGTCTGGTACCAGTGTCGGCTAAATTGATACAATCTTAATAAATACAATGGGACCACATGCCGAAGATAAAAATAAAAGCTTTTCAACTTCCCGACACTAACTTTCTGTTGGAGAACCGAGCTGCAACTGTGCCACTTGTAAACAATTAACTCCTGTGTGTCTGCATTTAAAAAAACTTCTTAAGATGAAATTATGTAACTGCATGATACGATACGATACGATACGATACGATAGAACTTTATTTATCCCAGGAGAGAAATTGATCTGCCACCAGTCATAAAACACAAGCTACAAGAAACATGAAATCAAAGTGACGAGTGCAAAGGATTGGGGTTGTGCAGTGATTGGGGTGGAAGGGGGGCTGGGGAATCAGTCTACTCCACGACAGAAGGGGTAGGAGTTGTACAGTTTGATAGCCACAGGGAAGAAAGATCTCCTGTGGCATTCTGCACTGCATCTTGGTGGAACCAGTCTGTTGCTGAAAGTACTACTCAGGTTGACCAGTGTGTCATGGAGGGGGTGAGCTGTATTGTCTAGGATGCACAGTGTTTGTACTGCCACTGAGCCTTGTTAATTTTGGCGCAGTCATCCATTCTCCTCACGGTTATTGCTACATTGTGTGAAATGCACTAATCCATGCATATCCACCTGCACCTCAGAACTTTGTTCCTCACTGTGAACCACAATGCCAACATTTTACCTTCTATTATGTAACACACCGTTAAACAGAAGGTCAAATTGCAATTATTTTGTTCTGAATCAGATGTGACTAAAATGATCAATGCAAGCAACATACCTTGAAAAATGTCAAACTGAGCTCATTTAGATGCTATTTTCTTTGTGCTTCCTTGCTAAGCAGTCTGTAAGGAAACCAATTACTAGGCCTGTGCTCACTGAAGAAGCCAAGGATTTTCATCATGTACTGAAGGTAATTGACCAGTGCACATTCTCTGAAGTTTGGCTGAGCAACTTTAAAAAATGTTTTGCTATCCGTAAGATGGCCATTTCAAGAGCGTAGAAATCAATGTTTCACGCAACTGTAGAAGCTTTAATTCAGAAACAGATTGATGCCTGATCTAATTTACAATGTGAATGAGTTTAGTTTAGAGCGACAGCATGGAAACAGGACCTTCGGCCCATCAAGTCGGCACCGACCAACAATCACCTGTACACTCGTTCTATCCTACACAGAGTTAGATAGAGCTCTAGGGGCTGGTGGAATCAAGTGATATGGGGAGAAGGCAGGCACGGGTTATTGATTGGGGACGAATAGCCATGATGACAATGAATGGCGGTGCTGACTCGAAGGGCCAAATGGCCTCCTCCTGCACCTATTTTCTATGTTTCTACATTAGGGACAATTTACAGAAGCCAATTAACCTACAAACCTGCACTACTATGCCATGTGGAAGGTAACTAGAGCACCCGGAGAAAACCCACACGGGTCACAGGGAGAACATACAAATGCTGTACTGACAGCAATAGTAGTCAGAATCGAACCCGGATCTCTATAAGGCAGCAACACTACTGCTGCACTACCATGCCGTCCCTAATGAGATAAAGCACAATCTGCCAAACAGCATATTCGCTGCTGAGGTGAGAAGTGAGATTAGGGTTTGAAATTAAATAAATCGGCATTATGCTCCTTGATGATCGTAATGCTTCTGATTGGCATGAACTGACATTTTTTGTTGTTGGTTAATGCAAGAATCTAAAAGCTTTCAACAGATCAGACATTTTGGCAGTTATTCGTGATGCTCAAGGTCATGTCTGGATACCTGTGGAGCCGGCATTAGTTGACGTCAACTACATGTACTTAATGTACTTATTATATCTGCTGTGGAACATGTACAAAAGGTGAAATAAAAGTGTATCGGTGTAACATGCAGTAACATGCAGTAACCTGCAGTAATCTGTTCTGGCATAATCTGGCATTCATCTGGCAAAATCTGTTTATCTAGAAGTCCCAAGCATCCTCAATTAATGGTGCGTTAATGTATTTGTTTTTATAATGGTTGCAAGAGAACTTTAATAGTTAAATCATTGTTTAGTGATACATGCTCTGGCTTTTCCTACATTTTGTAATTAATGAAACACATCAACCAAGGATAGAAACATAGAAACATAGATAATAGGTGCATGAGTAGGGCATTTGAGCCTGCACCGACATTCAATATGATCATGGCTGATCATCTGAAATCAGTACCCCGTTCCTGCTTTCTCCCCATATCCCTTGATTCCGTTAGCCCTGAGACCTATATCTAACTCTCTCTTGAATACGTCCAGTGAACTGCCTTCTGTGGCAGAGAATTTCACAGATTCACAACTCTCTGGGTTAAAAAGTTTTTCCTCATCTCAGTCCTAAATGGCCTACCGTATACACTGTGACCTCTGGTTCTGCACTCCCCCAACATCGGGAACATTTTGCTTGCATCTCGTCTGTCCAATCCCTCAAGAATTTTTATGTTTCTATAAGAATCCCACTCATCCTTCTAAATTGCAGTTAATATTAGCCCAGTCGATCCATTCTTTCATTATATGTCAGTCCCGTCATCCCGGGAATTAACCTGGTGTAGTTCTTTTAACCTTAACCTCTCATGTGACAGTGGCTTAGCTGACAGCATTCTCACATTTGAATCAGGGAGATATGCGGGTTCATGTCCTATTTCTGCGGCTGCTAAGGTTAGGAAGGTGACAGGTGAGACGGATGAGATCAGAACCAAGGTCTGTTCTCTCAAATGGATGTGAAAGTTGCCAATGCTGCACCATTCCGAAGCAGAACATTTACTTTCCTAGCCAATATAGATTTTGACATCACAGCTCTCAAAACACAATGCTGTGTGTGGGACCTAGCAGTGTACAAACTGGCTGACCATGTTCCGACATTTCAACAGCAACAACACATAAAGAAGGGTAAAGCATTTTAAATGTTCCTGTTATGGGGCCTGTCCCACTTACCCGATTTTTTCGGCGACTGCCAGTACCCGTCATAGGTCGTTGCAAGTCGCCGAATATTTTCAACAAGTTGAAAATCCAGCGGCGACCAGAACAAGGTACGACTCTTTGGGCGACTATTCACGATCACACAGGCTTCACTCCATGCCGGGGTGTTGCCTGTATGGTCATGAGTCATCTCCTCTGTCGCCCAAAGAGTCGTAGTGTCTTTCTGGTCACCGCTGGATTTTCAATATTCACAATTTTCGGTGACCTGCAACGACCTCTGACGGGTGCCGGCAGTCGCCGAAAAGGTCGCATAAGTGGGACAGGCCCATGAGGTTGTGAAAAAGCATTTGATATATGCTCTTTTTTCTTTCAGATTGGATTGCTGTAAGGCTATTCTAGGTAAAAGTAATGGGATTTTGTAATCATCCGATTGGACGGGAATTGAAGAGTTATGAGTCTTTCCCACTTAGCCGACTTTTTAGGCGACTACTGGAGACTATGCTGTCGCCACATGTTCGTGCATGGTTGCCGGAGAGTTGCCGTCATGGTCGTGAGTAGTTCCCGCATTCTCAGAACTTGTCGCGGCTTCATTCTGGTCGGCGCTAATTTTTCAACATGTTAGCGGCGACCAGAATGAAGCCACCATGGAGAGTAGCGAGAATTCTCGTGTCATAGGTGCAGTGGTAGTGGGTCGCCATGAGGTTGTAGGTTCTCGTAGGTTGTTGCCGTTGCTGACCGGTAAATTTCATTGGCTCGTTGGGAAAAAAAACGGAAACAGTAGTTTTCAGAACTAAGGTTAACCGACCGGTAATGTTAATGTCCGCCGAGCTTCACAGCCTTGTATCTCTGGCTTCTTAACAAGTTGTCACCATTCCTTCTCCCCACCTCGTCTCCCCCTTCTTCCCCCTTCTGGCCCCTTCTGCCACATCTCCCCCCCTCTTTTAAAGGACTTAAGTGACCCTTCCCGTATACTGTGGTTTCACTATCTTAATTACAGCACCAACCTTCCTGTTCATGGTGGTGTGTGTCTGTATCATATTGGCTTCGCACCATGTGAATTTCACTCAGACAGCACTCCCCCCGCTTGCCCTGTCCCCCGCCTGCATAACAGGCTGGTGAAGGAAGCGATGTGTGTATGTGTGTGTGTAAAGTGGCTTGCAAAAGTATTCATACCCCTTGAACTTTTCCACATTTTGTCATGTTATAACCACAAACATAAATGTATTTTATTGGGATTGTATGTGATAGACCAACACAAAGTGGCGCATAATTGTGAAGTGGAAGGAAAATGATACATGGTTTTCAAATTTTTTTACAAATGAAAAACTGAAAAGTGTGGCATGCAAAAGTATTCAGCCCCCTTTACTCTGATACCCCTAAATAAAATCCAGTGCAACCAATTGCCTTCAGAAGTCACCTAATTAGTAAATAGAGTCCACTCGTGTGTAATCTAATCTCAGTCTAAATACAGCTGTTCTGTGAAGCCCTCAGAAGTTTGTTAGAGAACATTAGTGAACAAACAGCATCATGAAGCCCAAGGAAAACACCAGACAGGTCAGGGATAAAGTTGTGGAGAAGTTTAAAGCAGGGTTAGGTTATAAAAAAATATCCCAAGCTTTGAACATCTCACGGAGCACTGTTCAATCTATCATCCGAAAATGGAAAGAGTATGGCACAACTGCAAATCTACCAAGACATGGCCGTCCACCTAAACTGACAGGCCGGGCAAGGAGAGCATTGATCAGAGCAGCAGCCAAGAGGCCCATGGTAACTCTGGAGGAGCTGCAGAGATCCACAGCTACGCTGGGAGAATCTGTCCACAGGACAACTATTAGTCGTGCACTCCACAAATCGGGCCTTTATGGAAGAGTGGCAAGAAGAAAGCCTTTGTTGCAACAAAGCCATAAGAAGTCCCATTTGCAGTTTGCCACAAGCCATGTGGGGGACACAGCAAACCTGTGGAGGAAGGTTCTCTGGTTTGATGAGACCAAAATTGAAGTTTTTGGCCTAAATGCAAAACGCTATGTGTGGTGGAAAACTAACACTGCACATCACCCTGAACACACCATCCCCACTGTGAAACATGGTGGTGGCAGCATCATGCTGTGGGGATGCTATTCTTCAGCATGGACAGGTCAGAGTTGATGGGAAGATGGATGGAGCCAAATACAGGGCAATCTTGGAAGAAAACCTGTTACAGTCTGCAAAAGACTTGAGACTGGGGCGGAGGTTCACCTTCCAGCAGGACAATGACCCTAAACATACAGCCAGAGCTACAATTGAATGGTTTAGATCAAAGCATATTCATGTGTTAGAATGGCCCAGTTAAAGTCCTGACCTAAATCCAATTGAGAATCTCTGGCAAGACTTGAAAATTGCTGTTCACAGACGCTCTCCATTCAATCTGACTCAGTTTGAGCTATTTTGCAAAGAAGACTGGGCAAAAATTTCAGTCTCTAGATGTGCAAAGCTGGGAGAGACATACCCCAAAAGACTTGCAGCTGTAATTGCAGCGAAAGGTGGTTCTACAAAGTATTGACTCAGGGGGGCTGAATACTTTTGCATGCCACCCTTTTCAGTTTTTTATTTGTAATAAAATTTGGAAACCATGTATCATTTTCCTTCCACTTCACAATTATGCACCACTTTGTGTTGGTCTATCACATAAAATCCCAATAAAATACATTTACGTTTGTGGTTGTAACTTGACAAAATGTGGAAAAGTTTCAGGGGTATGAATACTTTTGCAAGCCACTGTATGTGTGTATGTGTTCCACTCTGACAGTTGCTGTTCTAGTCACCATTCTAGTCGCCGGTTTTTCAGCAACCTGCTACAACTTGACAGTCGCCGGCAGTCGCCTGAAAAATCACCTAAGTGGGACAGGCCCATTAGGGAATTAAAAAAGAGATAATTCATAACTGCTTTGTTTCAGTCATTTTAATCCACAGGTTGAGCAGTAGATGGAGTGGTAGATGGCAGTGAATGAGACTGGGAGATAAACCCCCAGCTAACCAAGTTTTCATCTTCAATTCCTACTATAGAGAGGAATTGAAGATGAAGATTACCATGGGCCCAATCTTTCTGCTGTGTAAAATTGACCCTCAAAGGAGAGGATTGCTTGGCTTTCTGCCCAGACAGAATTGCTCATATGGGCATGGTAAATGTCATAACATCTAACAGATTGAAGTGCTAAACAAAATGGGCCTTTACTTCTTCAAGGTAAAGTACAAGACTCCCAGTGAATATGTATTAACAAATTGATTTTCAAAATGTCATTTGCGATACGCTTTGTGTTACATGGCAGGACTCTCACTAGGCAACCTAGGCAGCATTTTAGGTTGCCGAATGACAGTTTAGGTGGTCATTTAAGATGGCTTGCATGATGTGTACGATAATGAGCTTGCACGAAGTGCGTAGTTACCAATCGGAATTATGCACAATTAAGCATTCACATATTATTTCTGCTTCAAATAAGGTCACAAACTAAACATATGCACCAATCAAGACATGATATATACCACAATGACATGCAGCAAAATTATAATACAGTATCTCAACTCTTTTTACACGTTGCAATGAATGCAATTTCTATTATTTCTTTCTACTTCCAAACAAAAAAGTGGTTGGATTATTCGGCGTATGATCAACCTGAATAAATCCTGGACCATGGTAACATATATGCTTAACCATGCACACATTGATGCAAGCATGTTTTCTGTGAGGACCAGAAATTATCATGACATGGCCATAGCATGGGTCTTTTCCTCTTGAATCTACAATCATCAATCTCTGTTGTGCCCAGTCACAGCAAGGTAAGTTGATAAAGAATTGAATCGGTCTGTTTGAAACCTTTGAGGGTAGACAATAACAACATCAAGAGGGGGAAAATAGATACATAATATATCTCTTCTGGTCTCGGATTTTGTGATTTAAAAGAAATAAAGAGAATAGAAGTGTATTTTGATTTTATTTTCTTGTAACATACTTGTTACTGTATTATTATTATTATTACCTGACCAGACCTACACCATACTTTTGAATGTACATAGTACCTCTTTTATTCTGTGCCCACTAAGAAGATGAGTTATGGAAGTAGTCATGAGTTATGGACTATATGGAATCAATCATGGAACTTGGCAAGTGAGATTGCCCAGAAGGCAATAAAAATGGCTGAAGTGTTTTTTGTTTTTTTTGGGGGGGTGTGGGGGGCGGGGGGGATATCAACTTTAAATGAACAGAAAATTATATTTGTGAGAACTTATGTAACTTTTCTGCTTGTTATTTATACCATCTCCTGAAAAGCAAAGTAAAGAGAGCTGTTCAAATACATGTAAAGTCACTTTAATTGTCATCTGTGTCGCTCTCGAGCAGAGCATCCTCCTCATCAGACTTGTCACTGTCAGGGTGAGGTCCTGAGACAGATGCTGGGTCTTCTCCCGTGTCAGGCCTCCTTGCCCTAATCCCTCCTGCATGCTACAAGCTGATGGCTGGCTGGGGATCAAAGTCCTTGATGTTACTGGTATGCAGCATGATGAGGAGCTGGTCCGTCACCTGGTCATCCTGGAGGGAACTTCTGATGGTGGTCTTCAGCTGCTTCAGCCGGCTGAAGCCTCGCTCAGCCTCAGCTGAACTTGCCGGTATGGTAAGGACGAGTTCAAGGAGAGTGCAGATGTTGGGTAGCTCTTCTGGTGTGGGACTTCAGGATCACCATGCTATATGACACCAACCCTTTCAGCAACATGGCTGTTACTTGGCACTACGCTGGAGCATTAGGGGGAGCTTCAATGCCCAAATTTCAGTGTGAGTTTCCGATGAAAAAGTGGGGGAGCGAGAGACAGAGTTACAGAGACAGAGAGAGACAGAAAGAGCAGAGGCAGAGACAGAGATAGACAGAGATGGAGACAGAGACAGGGACAGGTACATGGATAGTTCAGGTTTGGAGGGATATGGACCAAACGCGGGGCAGGTGTCTTTGCAGTTACTCTCCCCCTCCCGTGGTGTGAGGGATTTAAGGGCCTGTCTCACTTGGGCGACATTTTTGGCGACAGCCTTAAAAGAGGTTGTCGCGTCGTGGACGGGTCGTGACGCATGGTGACGCATGTAGTGACCCATGGGTGACGCACGGTGTCTCCCTGTCGCTCCAGGATTTTGGAGTGTTCAAAATTTCATTTGGGTGTCTCATCATGTCGTGTGCCCTGTCACACGCTGACGTATGCTGTCCTGCGGGTGACGCCCAGTTAGGGTTAGGGTTAGGGTTGGGGTTAGGGTCCACAGATGGGCTGTAAAATATTCTTCCTTCAATACATGGATTTTAAACATTAATATATTTAAATTAATACAATAAAATCAATTGTGCAAATGAAAAGATGTCTCGTTCAGTTTTATATTGTATTGGTCTGCAGATCCAAATCACCATCTCTATGTTTTCACAGGGATGGATTCAGTGAGTGTAGACTGAACATCTCTCTCCCCTACACCCCCTTCTTCCCCCTCCTGCCCCCATCCCTTCCTCTCCACTCCCCCCTACCCCGCTCCCTTCCCTCCTCCCCCCATTTTTCCCTTCTCCCCTCTTCCTTCTCCCCGCTCCACTCTTCTTCCCCTTCTGAACTCCCCCCCACTCACATCCCCTTCTCTCTCCTTTCTCCCATTTTCCAACCCCCCCTCTCACTTTCCCCAGCAGCCCCCATTTCTGGACCCAGTCTGTGACAGCTATATCCCACTAATAGTACTGCCAAAGGCCTCATCATCTGTTTTAATAACATTGACAATGGGATAAATGCAGACTTTGGGAACAACACCCCTCACCTTGCTTCAAAATGGGTGGTGGGTATTTAGCCTCAGTGGCCGGAGCAGGTGGGTGGCACTGGTACATTGACAACATTGCCTGTACTCAGTTGAAAAGCCCGCTGCCTCTGGGGGTTTGGAGAGCGATTGGAAAAGCGATCTGCCTCTGGAACAACTCGTGACCAACAGTTTAGTTCCCATGCAGAATATTGGGGGTTCGAGTCCAAACCCTGGGGTCCCTGGGTCACATTTAGTTCAGAGATACAGTGCCCTTCGGCCCACCGAGTCCGCACCGACCAGCGATCCCCCGCAAACTATCCCACACACGCTAGGGACAATTTATAAATACCAAGCCTATCAACCTAATGCTAGTGTTAGGGTTACGTCCCGCACTCCAAAGGCTTGTATAAATCGTCCCTAGCGTGTGTGGGATAGTATGCGGGAGATCGCTGGTCACAGGCTGGGTCCACAAATGCGGGGCGCCGGGGAAAGTGTGGGGTGGAGGTTGGAGAGGGAGGGAGAGGGGGAGAAGGGGATGTGAGGGGAGTGGGAGGGGAGAAGGGGAAGAAGCTTCTCGAGCTCTGTATTGCAAAGTGAAAACAATGTTCACATAGCGTGTAAGAAAGAACTGCAGATGCTGGATTAAATCGAAGGTAGACACAAAATGCTGGAGTAACTCAGCGGGACAGGCAGCATCTCTAGAGAGATGGAATTGGTGACGTTTTGGGTCGAGACTTTGGAAGGGTCTCGGAGCGAAATGTCACCCATTCCATCTCTCCAGAGATGCTGCCTGTCCCGTTGAGTTACTCCAGCATTTTGTGTCTACTTTCACATAGTTGTAATTGTGCTACCATTCCAGATTTATTATTTGAAGCTAGAGTATTAACTATCTATAGTGTAATGCTTTGTGATCAAAGCATTCATCGTGCAAATTGTATTTTCCTTCATTCAGTGCTTGCAATATAAATTTGATTGGAATATTAACTATAATATAATTCACAATACAAAGGTCTTTTTATGGCATGGTAGTGCAGCGGTAGAGTTACAGCGCCAGAGACCCGGGTTCGATCCTGATTATAGTATTGTCTATACGGAGTTTGTACGTTCTTCCCGTGACCTGTTCTCCGGGATCTCCGGTTTCCTCCCACACTCCAAAGATGTACAGGTTTGTAGGTTAATTGGCTTTGGTAAAATTGCAAAAGTGTCCCTAGTGTGCAGGATAGTGCTAGTGTTCAGGGATTGTTGATCGGAGTGGACAGTGGGCTGAAGGGCCTGTTTCCCTGCTGTATCTCTAAACTAAACTAAACTAAGATTAATTTAAAAATGTCGATAAACCTTAGAAGCAGATGAGTGGGTTATCACTGGGTACCCACCTTAAATATGAATGTTTGGAGTTACAATTTTCTTGCCCTGTTTGTGAAACAATGATGAACAGGTGAAAAGAAGATTGTGGACAATCGTGGAAGTAATGGAAAAGCTCTTATTGTTATATGAACAATCAGAGAACTGTTCATGGGTGCATCAGGCCATTGAAGCTTGTTCAAGGACAAATATGAAGGATTCGCTGAGTATCATGGTAATGTTAATTGAATATTGTCCATTGACATTGTTGAAATTGATGTTCAATGGTCAAAACTTAATGATAGGGTTTATAAAAACATAAATCAACGTATTATCTGACAGTGAAAGACCTGAAAATAAATGGAGCAGCTGAACTGAAATCCATCTGTGGGTGAACAGGCAACGCTGTGCTTTGTGGTCTCTTTGGTTGCATTTTTTAAAGCACTCTGGATTGTGGAATAGTTCTTGTTGATTTTAAGGTTAGTCTACATCCTGTCTTTGGTTCACAGACAACACCGTTTGACATCGGGGGGGGGGGGGGGGGAGGTGTGTGTGTGTGTGTGTGTGTGTGTGTGTGTGTGTGTGTGTGTGTGTGTGTGTGTGTGTGTGTGTGTGTGTGTGTGTGTGTGTGTGTGTGTGTGTGTGTGTGTGTGTGTGTGTGCGCAACTGATGTTTCTAATATTGATGTCTGTGTTTGCCTCAAAGTCAATCCATGCTAAAACGGAAGACACGGACAATTTTGCCATCCATACACATACATAATGTGTTATGTCCAGTTTTGGCTCTTTAGTCATTTTGTTAGAGATTGTCAAACACTAGTAATGAGCCAGCCCATAACCTATGTGTATCAAAAATTGTTTTTTCCCATGCTGAATGTAGAAGTGACATATTAGCACAGTCAATGCGGAGTCTAATGAGAACAAACTTCAGGTATTACCATCTTCTCAATCGCCAAGCTTCAAGCGTATTGAACTGTATTCACTGCATTTTATAATTATATGGTCTGTAACTTTTACAAATCAAGGAGCTATTTCAGTGTGATCTATATATTGCTGACATGCTATATCTATGTTTGATGGATGAAATTAGCATCTCGTGGTTGTAATGTTTTCAAGTAATGCCCAAGATGAATAACAAGATAAATAATAAAGCCATTCAAAGGTGGCATATTGGTGTATGATTTTGCTTGAGGCTCTATTTACAGCAATTAATCTAGGAATAATTAGACACTTGTTCAAAACTACAGACGCTGATGTAGCTTGTCATGCAGGGTTTAATAAGTCAAACTGGTGATGTTCACAACAGAACATGTCAAATACCCCTGATTATTTGATCAAACAATTGCTTTGGATAAGAAAGAGTAAATTAAATGGATATGGTGGATGGAAGGAAGCTGGACTGGAAATGGGGCATCCGGTACCGGTGTAGGAAGGAATTGCTAATGCTGGTTTATACTGAAGATAGACACAAAATGCTGGAGTAACTCAGCAGGCTAGGCAGCATCTCTGGAGAGAAGGAATGGATGACGTTTTGGGTCGAGACCCATCTTCAGGCTCCAGACTCCAGATCCAATAGATCTGTTTGTCTGTCTGGCTGGATGATGGGAGGAAAAATAAAATAATTATGCTGATGTCCTGAGTTGAACTCTGCCAGACCTCGCCATTACTGCACCTACTGCCCGTTAAAAGTGGGTTGCTGCTTAAACTCACTGTCCACCTAATGTGTAAATATTGGCAGCAAATAACAAACTTGTTAATTCTTGAGGAGAGAAATTCCTTGAGAGTGTAAATAACATTGATGTTATTATGCACTATCAGCCCTACTTATAGAAACATAGAAAATAGGTGCAGGATTAGGCCATTCGGCCCTTTGAGCCTGCACCACCATTCAATATGATCAAGGCTGATCATCCAACTCAGTATCCCGTACCTGCCTTCTCTCCATACCCCCTGATCCCCTTAGCCACAAGGGCCACATCTAACTCCCTCTTAAATATAGCCAATGAACTGGCCTCAACTACCTTCTGTGACAGAGAATTCCAGAGACTCACAACTCTGTGTGAAAAATGTTTTTCTCATCTCGGTTCTAAAAGACTTCCCCCTTATCTTTAGACTGTGACTCCTTGTTCTGGACTTCCCCAACACCGGAAACAATCTTCCTGCATCTAGCCTGTCCAACCCCTTAAGAATTTTGTAAGTTTATATAAGATCTCCCCTCAATCTTCTAAATTCTAGCAAGTACAAGCTGAGTCTATCCAGTCTTTCTTCATATGAAAGTCCTGAGATCCAAGTAATAAGTCTGGTGAACCTCCTCTGTACTCCCTCTATGGCAAGAATGCCTTTCCTCAGATTAGGAGACCAAAACTGCATGCAATACTCCAAGACCCTGTACAACTGCAGTAGAACCTTCCTGCTCCTATGCTCAAAATGTATAAGTAGGGCTGATAGTCTGCTGCCAGCCTCGCTCAGCAGGGACGAATTTAGTAATGGTTTTAGCGATCAAAAGCATGAAGGACACTGGGAATCTCCATGCTCTGCTTTCCCTGTAATTTGATTGTACCAAATTATTCTCTGCAACAGAAATAATCATGGTAGTATGCAGCTTTCAGTTTTTATACACTATTAAGATGAGACAACAAAATTCAAAGAACTCCCCAAAATAATGCCCTTTTCATAACAAGACCTGAAGCGGCATTCAGCACTGTAGGTCTTTTCCGGCAAAAGGAAGATCAACCCATAGCTTCAGTGTCCAGAATTTAAATATCTGTTACAAAGAAGGAGAAATCCCAGTAGCTCTTGGCTCCAGTCCAAGTTCCTGGACCTTGAAATCTGTACCAAATGATTAAGCTTGATATCTCCAAACACAATTTTACAGAGAATACAGGAGGCGTTTTGGGCGCGAGCTTTCTAAAGTAATGAAAAATCCATTTTCATGCAGTGTAGAAATATTTATGAGACAAGGTTAATTTTGTGCATTCTCGAGGTCAGTAATTAATGAATAGATCCTGGTTGGCTCCAACATGCTATGGGGATTTTTTTGTGTGGAGAGAAGGTTCAGCAGCATTTTTAACAAAGGAATCATTAATCTCCCCTGAGTGGGAACAGATGTAATTTAATTTGTATCTGGGAAGTAGTTAGCAATGTCGATTGCATCCACAATTATTTCCATTCCCCATTCAGCCACTGGCAACGTAAATCATTGTTATCCCACGTTTTAAGAAAGGAGGGAGAGAGAAAACAGGGAATTATAGACCTGTTAGCCTGATATCGGTGGTGGGGAAGATGCTGGAGTCAATTATAAAAGATGAGGAAAAACGTTTTCACCCAGAGAGTTGTGAATCTGTGGAATTATCTGCCACAGAAGGCAGTGGAGGCCAATTCACTGGATGTATTCAAGAGAGAGTTAGATATAGCTCTTGAGGCTAACAAAATCAAGGGATATGGGGAGAAAGCAGGAACAGGGTACAGATTCTGGATGATTAGCCATGATCATATCGAATGGCGGTGCTGGCTTGAAGGTCCAAATGGCCTGCTCCTGCACCGATTTTCTATGTTTCTATGTCTCTCTGGAGCAAAGGAGGCTGAGAGGTGATCGTGCAGGGGTATGAAAAATTATAAGGTGAATGATTACAGTCATCTTCTCAGAGCATGGAAATCTCAGCCTAAAAGGCATAGATTTAAGGTGAGAGGGAAAAGATTTGCAAAGGTCCTGTGGAGCAACTTTTTCACACAGAGGGTGGCGGGCATTTGCAATGAGCTGTTAAGGAAATTATAGGGCTGGCTACAATTACAATGTTTAAAATGCATTTGGACAGGTACATGGGACAGGAAACATTTATGGGATTATGAACCAAACACAGTCAAATGGTACTAGCTCAGTTAGGCAACTTGTTTGGCATGGATGAGCTGTATATGTCATGGCTCTGACTAAAATTGAAGGGATCAAGCAAACTGTTTTAGGAAAATGGAAATAAAGCAAAATATTGCATTTACCACTAAAAAGCTTTATTATTGGCTCCAAAGATAAACATTTCCAAGTACAATTTAACTTATTAGTCATTTTATCCATCCCATTTGTTTTGGTATCATGGCAAAATCCAGAATGAAGAGAAAGGTGATTGACAAGAGTTTGCCAATGATTACTGAATCCATTTGCTAAGAGTTTTGTTGGAACAACCATCCATTTCCATGCAAAAATATTCTCAGTCTGTGCTTGATGCCTTCATACAGCTGTGTGGTTGAGTTGTGCATGAAGGAACTGCAGATGCTGATTTAAACCAAAGATAGTCACAAAAAAGCTTGAATGACTCAGCGTGTCAGCGTCACCCATTCCTTCTCTCCAAAGATGCTGTCTGACCTGCTGAGTTACTCCAGCTTTTTGTGTCTATCTCTCATGTGGTTGAGATGGCAGCTTGTCTCAGAAAGGGAACCACCGCTGACTGTCATGCCTTTCCATGGGTAGCCTGGAATGGGATTGAAAGGCACTGCCTCTTCAATGCTGATGGATGTTAATGTAGGAAGGAAACTATTTTCTTTTTAGTTTTCCTTTTCCATTTAAACCTTACAAAATCTTCCAAAGTGAAGAAAATTGATAGTTTGTTTCAAAATCTCATGGTATTGCTTCAAATATGAAATTGTATGAGAGATGGTAACGTTTCATATGACTTCTGCAGCTGCTATCAGTAGATAACTGCCATGAAATGAATTAATGCTGTTGAAGAATGTCTCTGCTGCATTACCCTATCTCCTGCAAAGGTGTGAAAGCAGGGGTAAGGTTTTCTTGGTTGTCATTTAAACAGCAGAGATATTGTGTAACAGAAACCACAAAAAGCTACGAATCATTCAATAAACCTGCACAGTGGCAATGTTTTTTTTCTTTTGAAGAATAGATTTTGAGTAATGCTGCAACCAGCATGATTTAATGCAATGCCGCCGTGAGAGAATTTGTAGGATTTAGCTGAGTCTGGCTTTAGATTTACATTTGTTATGCAGACGTACTCTCTTGTCTGCCCATTTCAGTGGGGAAGCTAACTGAGATCAGAACAAAGGATGTAGGAAGGAACTGGTTTACACCGAAGATAGATACAAAATGCTGGAATAACCCAGCGGGACAGGAAGCATCTCTGGAGAGAAGAAATGGGTGACGCTTTGGGTTTCAATCTGAACAAGGGTCTCGACCCAAAAGGTCTCCAATTCCTTATCTCCAGAGATGCTGCTTCTCTCGCTGAATTACTCCAGCATTTTGTGTCTCTCTTCAGTACAAAGGATGCTTGTTGTGGATATAAGAGAGAATATTGCGCTGTTTTAACCTGTTCTACAAAACTATGGCAATTGACAATCAAAATTGAGGATGTAGCTTTAGAGCATGGATATATATTTGCATTCCAAAACTTATTTAGGTTTTTTATTAATTTCATTTAATCTTTCTTCTTGATTTTGTTTGTTTTCCCAAACAATTTGGAAAAAAGCAAAACTTTGACATTCCCATGTAATTGGCATTAAAATATATTCACAAATCCAAAGCACTATTGCAAGGTTGATAAATAACTAATTATGGCATGTGGCATGCATTGGACCAAATGCTTCAGACCAATTCATTCATCCCCACCAGGTTCTGTGGCAAAGCTAGTCTCATCGATTGTGTTTTGTGCCCATATCCCTCTAAACATTTCCTATCTTTGTATCTGTCAAAATGTCTTAAACACTGCTATTCTCTGGCAGCTCATTCCATATATGCACTACCCTTTGCCCCCTGACTGGGCAGTGTTCACCACTTCTGTAATCTCCTTCATTCTTGGGCATTCTAGCTGCCGATTTAGACTGTGGTGCAATGCCTACCACATATCCTGTCATAGGATATAACATGGGAGGAATCTTAAAGGAGGGATGTTGGACATGGTCTGACATATCCCTCCTATTCTCTGCTTAGAGCCTCGATATCTTTCATTAACCAGGATTCCCTAAACCTGCCAGCTTTGCCCTTTACTCTAACAGGAATATGCCTACCTTGAATCTGAATCTCACCTTTAAAAGCCTCGCATTTACCTCTCAACAGCATCTTCTCATTAACCGTTGCAAGTCTCTGTCTAATGCCTTCAAAACTGTCCTTGTCCATATTTAGGAGGTAACTTGTGGATCAGTCCTCTTTATTTTCCTAACTATTTAAAAAATGAATGAATGAATGAATGAATGAATGAATAGCCTTTATTGTCATTCAGACCTTTAATAGTCATGGTTACTGGTCCCAAAGTGTTCCCCTACTGACATTTTAGTCACCTGCCAAACCGCGTTCCTTAATCGGAGTAGCACCCTCTTCAGTCGGGCCTTCTATGTATTGTTTAAGAAGATTTTTCCAGAGACACTTAAGAAATTCCACCCCATCCAAGCCCTTTATGCTGTTGGATTCCCAGTGAACATGAGGGAACTTTAAATTACCTACTATATTACCTGTTATTATAGTTATCTACAATCTCCCTACAAGTTTGCTCCTCTTATTCCCACTGACTATTGGAAGGCCTGAAATATAACCCCATCAAAGTGATCATCCTCTTCACAATTCTAAATTCCACCCAAATGACATAATTGGACAATATGAGTTGATTACTGAATGCAGGAATGAGAAGCCAAGAAGTTGTGTTGGTAGGAATTTACTATGAGCACTGTTCCTGTCTCAGGTTATCTACATTGAAAAGAAAGACTGGAGGGTGATTACTGTATTTAAGAAGGGATGCAAGGATAAGACAGGGAACTACGGATGGTGAGTCAATCATTAGAGATGGGAATATTACTGTAGGGGATTCTGGCAGGTAGGATCTACCTGGATTTGCTAAGGTAAGGGGTGATCAGGGATAGTCAGCATGCATGTGCATCCAACAAACATGAATGTGTTTTTGAAGAAGAGGGGATTGATGAGAGTAGGGTTGTAGACATTGTTTCCACAGACTTCACCAAGGCTTTTGACAGTGACACTCATGGTAGATCTCTGGAAGGTGATACCACACATGATGCAAGGTGTGCTGACCAACTGGCTTGTTGGAATGAGTCAGAGGTTGTGACAGTGAAAGTTGTTTTTCAGATTGGAAGCCTGTTATCAGTGGTGTGCTGCAGGGCTTGGTGATAAGGTCATAAGGAACAGTAGAATTAGGCCATTTGGTGCATCAAGTCTACTCTGCCATTCAATTATAGCTGACCTATCTCTCCCTCCTAACCCCATTCACCTGCCTTCTCCCCATAACCTCCGACACCTGTGCTAATCAAGAATCTATCTATCTCTGCCTTAAACATATCCACTGACGGCCTCCACAGCTTTCAGTGGCAAAGAGTTCCACGGATTCACCACCATCTGACTAAATAAATTTCTCCTCATTTCCTTCAAAAAGAACGTCCTTTAATGCTGAGGTTTTGACCTCTAGTCCTAGAATCTCCCACTCGTGGAAACATCCTCTCGACATCCACTCTATTCAAGCCTTTCACTACTCTGCATGTTTCAATTAGGTGCCCCTCATTCTACTAAATGAGTACAGGTCCAGTGCCGACAAACGCTCATCATACGTTAACCTTACTCATTCTTGTAAACCTCCTCTGGACCCTTCCCAGAGCCAGTACACCCTTCCGCAGATATGGTGCCCAAAATGTCTCACAATTGGTGTTGGGTTCCCTGTTATTTGTCCTATATTAAAGATTTGAATGTGATTTTGGGTGATTGGTAAATCTGTGGATAACACCAAAATTGGTGGTGTACTGGAGTGTGAAAAAATATTATTTACGATTACAACTGAACCTTGATGAACTGGGGAAGTGGACAATTGAAGGAGCAGATGGTATAGTAAGATTAAACGAGAACCTTCCAGTTTGAAGTTTGATCTTTATTTTATGAGGAGTAACGATGAGCGATTACGTGAAGAACCCGCCAGCCCCCATGCGCATCAATCTTCAAAGCAGGGGTGTGAAATCACAGATAACAGTTGTTGAACTGAATATAGTAAGATTCGAGAAACTAGAACTACCAGCTGACCTTTATGAAAGAGGGTTGGGAGTGGAGGGCATGTAATCCCTCATCGTAACTCCTCATAAAATAAAGATCAAACTTCAAACTGGTACGTTCTCGTTTAATCTTACTATTTTACTTCGGAGTCACGTGAGTGACTATGTGAAGATTTCAAAGCTCTGTAATTTCATGCCACAGAAATTAGTCCATGCGTCGCACACTGCATCAATTGACCAGGGATGAGTGAAATTTAATAAAGCACGATATAGAGTCAAACATGCTGATGCTTTTTAATGACAAAATGATAATTATAGTAATCCCACTCATCCAGGAGGAATTAAAATATAGAACCTAAATATCATGTTGGCAAATACCCCTGGTCTGGCAATGGGTTTGTTATAACACATTTGGAAGTTCGCTTGTTTGACCATCCTGCAGCCGCTAGGATGTGGTCCAGCGAAACACCCATAACCCTTGCTACTGATGTTGTTGCAGTCCTGGTGGAGTGAGATTTGAAAACATCAGTGTTCACTCCTACACAAGCCAAACCTGTTGAATCACCTGGGGATGGTCTATACTGATACCTACGTATGAGGTTTTTGTAACTAACAAACATTGCTAGTTCAGAGCCTCTAAGGCTTAAGGTGACATAATGACTGTATAGATATGTGACCACACACACAACCAAAGGTCCATGGGGTATGCCATGAAACTAGTTTGAGACCTGATACCTCCGCTCTACTCTGCAAGACTGTCATGAGCATAAGTATCATATTATTTGAAGCTGTAACCATCCTGTCCAGTCGTAGCTTATGCAACAACTGGACCCATTGCACTGAACCCAGCGCCATGAGGATAACCACTTTGTAAGTGATTTAGACCGAGGACAGGAATGTAGCTGGAGCCCACCGGCAATGCAGCGTCAGCAGGACATAACATTCAGACTGATTCCTTGGATGTCAGGACTGTCTTATGAAGAAAGACTGGATAGACTCGGTTTATACTCTCTAGAATTTAGGAGATTGAGAGGGGATCTTATAGAAACTTACAAAATTCTTAAGGGGTTGGACAGGCTAGATGCCGGAAGATTGTTCCCGATGTTGGTGAGGTCCAGGACAAGGGGTCACAGCTTAAGGATAAGGGGGAAATCCTTTAGGACCGAGCTGAGAAGGACTTTTTTTCACACAGGGAGTGGTGGGTCTCTGGAACTCTCTGCCACAGAGAGTAGTTGAGGCCAGTTCATTGGCTATATTTAAGAGGGAGTTAGATGTGGCCCTTGTGGCTAAGGGGATCAGAGGGTATGGAGAGAAGGCAGGTATGGGATATGGAGTTGGATGATCAGCCATGATCATATTGAATGGCGGTGCAGGCTCGAAGGGCCAAATGGCCTACTCCTGCACCTAATTTCTATGTTTCTATCTATGTTTCTATCCCATATCTCTGACTGGGATTCCCCGTTTTCCATGAAGTGTTCCCCGCGCGCCGCCCGGAATTCGCCCACGAATTTCAGCAGGCAAACTCTGTAAAAAGAGAGTCCTGCAAAAGAAAACACAACCTGGGAATAAGTTTAAAAACGTTCCTTGCAGGTTTAAACTTACCGCTGGCAGGAGCAGCTTGCCTGCCAGTCAGTCATCGCGCCATGGCAGGCGAGCTGTAATGATGTGCATGCGGGCTGGCGAGTTCTTCACGTAGTCACTCACGTGACTCCGAAGTAAAATGTAACTCAAACCTGCGAGAATGATGAGTTTAGGGAAATTTAACCAGAGCAGGATGCAATGAATTAGATGGCCCTGGGAGGTGTTCAACAACAGAGAGAGGTATACAACAAGGGGTATAAATACACAGGTGAAATGGTGACACAGGTAGACAGAGTGATGAAGTAACCTTCATTTATTTGCCTTAATCGGGCAAGGGTTGGAACATCATGTTATACCTGTACAAGACATTTGTGAGAATATTGTTTGTAGTTCTGGTCGCCATACTATCGGAAGGATGTGATAAAGTTATAGAAGGTGCAAAGAAGATTCACAAAGATGTTGCCAGGACTGAAGGGCATGGTAATGCTGGGACTGTTTTCCCCAGAACCGAGGAAGCAGTGGGGCGACTTTATAGGTGTATAAATTCACTAGACTAAGTGGGACCCATTGGGCTGGGCTGGACCCCCAATGCCTCTACCTCTCCATCAATCCCAATATTGCCGGCCATTTTGGGGGGCTTTCTGGAGTGCTAGTATGGGTGTTGTGGGCCGAAGGGACTGGTTTCTAGAGGGCTAGTATGGACATTGTGGGCCGAATGGATTCTTGGGCTGGCAGCTCAGTCACTCAGGCCTGGTGGGCTGGCAGCTCAGAAACTGCCAGAAATTCTGCCCAAAGCAGGTGAGAGACTCTGTGAGAGTGAAGGGGGAGAGGGTGGAGAATCAATTGTAGACATTTTTCATCTTTTTCTGCAGATCACAACAATGAAGGTGGAAAGTCTATCCTGGCCTGGATCTCACAGGGAGCAAATGAAGGGAGGGTGAAAAATACTGGGGTGAGGTTTAATACTTGCAGGGGGAATACTTACTGATGGGCTGAAGGGGCTCCTGGGCTAGTACAGGCCTGATGGCCCGAAAGTGCTCTTCAAAAAAAACCCGAGTGGAATCTCAGTGTAAAGCACTTTTTCTGGAATTTTCTTGGCCCGGTATGGGCCTTTTGTGCCAAAAGGCTCCTCCTGGGCTAATACGGGCATTTTGGGCAAAAGGGACTGGTTTCTCGGCTAATAGGAGCCCAGTGGGCCGAAATTAGTGGTTTCAGGCAGGCCAAACAACTCATTTCATTTAATTTCCAATTGCATTGGAGTTTCAAGCACAGGGCAGGCCAAGCCAAACAGCTCATTGCATTTTCAGTTAACTTCCATTGCCATTGCACTTTCAAGCACAGGGCAGGCTCAATCCAAACAGCCGATTGCATTTTCACTTCATTTCCATTGCCACTTCATGTTCAAGCACAGGGCAGGCTCAAGCCAAACAGCTGACTGCATTTTCACTTCATTTCCATTGCCATTGCATTTTCAAGCACAGGGCAAGCTCAAGCAAAACAGCTGATTGCATTTTCACTTCATTTCCATTCCCAGTGCACTTTCAAGCACAATTTCCTAGCTCAGACAAAGAGTCGAGACCTCTCCCTCACCATCTTGCAGACCCACGCCTACACTTCTGGGTTTTATAGTCCCTCCCCCCTCCCACCAGAAGGGGCGTGGCCTTCATGGCGGTGATCGACAGGAGAGAGAATCTCAAGATTGTTTAAACACTAATAAGTCTTTTATTTTTCATCGATGGGAAAAATCCTCAGGGCCTGCGCAGTGGAGGAGGAGGGTAAGATGGCCAAAAAATCACAGCCATCTGTGGTAATATTTTGTTCTAAAATCAAAGCACTGTTCAAACAGGAAGTGGTCAAGATGACACTTTTAATTATACAGATAAGGGGCATGGTCTTTTGATGGATGGCCACAGTCTTTTCCCCAGGGTGGGGAGACTCATGTGTGGACGGGGCATCGAAGGACGAGAAGCCGAAGCGAAGAAGTGGAAGCCAAGTTACCGAATGGAAACCATGCCTAAAAGCCAAAGAACCAAACGGAAACTACGGCAAAAAAGCCATTAAACCAAACGGACACGACGCCCAAAAAGCCAAAGCCGAAAAGTCTGGACATCCGGTGCCGCTGTTATTGGCTGCCTCCGCCCACGGTCTGGTTGTCTTTTTTTTTTGTTATGTAGTGCGTCCAGCTTCAGCTCCTAAAGGACCATGTTGGGGCACTGGAGAAGTAGCTGGATGGCCTCAGGGCCATCCGGGAAAACGAGAGTTTCCTGGACAGGACCTACAGTGAGGTACTCATGCCGAGGGTACGGGAAGAACCAAGGTGTGTGACGGAGAGATAGGGTGGAAATCGTGGAGTGCAGAAGACCCAGGTGGCTGTGCCTAATGAAAACAGGTACGCCCTCTTGTGAACTGTCCGGGAGACAATGTCACCAGTCCGTGCAGCGGACACATCGGTGGCTCCAATCCTGGAGATGGGACTCGACCGGCGAGGCCGACGTCGAGCCCTAGTGGTGGGTGACTTCATTGTCTGAGGAGTGGACAGGAGATTCTGAGGTGGCAGACGAGATGCGAGGATGGTCTGTTGCCTCCCTGGTGTCAGGGTTCAGGATGTCATGAGCTGAATTCTGTGCATCCTCAAGAGGGAGAAGGTGAACAGCCGGCAGTAGTTGTGCAAGTAGGCACAATCAACATCGGGAAGAAGAGGAAGGAGGTTCTCCAACATGACTTCAGAGAGTTGGGAAGAAGACTGAAATGCCGTACTTCTAGGGTGGTTATCTCTGGATTGCTTCCAGTACCACGTGCTAGTGAGGACAGGAACAGGGAGATAGGGGATCTGAATGTGTGGATGAGGGGCTGGTGCAGGGAGCAAGGATATAGATTTATAGACCACTGGGATCTCTTCTGGGGTAGGGGTGATCTGTACAAAAGGTACGGGTTACATCTTAACTGGAGAGGGATCGACATTCTGGCAGGCAGGTTTGCTAGGGCTACACGTGTGGGTTTAAACTAAATAGTGGGGGGGAGGGATTGACAAATTGGGAGTATAAAGATGGAGTTGAAAGGGAAGTGGCTACAGGAAAAATTACAAAAGATTCTCGAATTAATGGGAAGGAAAGCTTGAGAATGGACAACAGAGTAAGGTCAGGGCCAATTGAGAGGAGGAAGTGATTACTGGCGTCAAAGTACTGTATATGAATGTGCAAAGTATAAGGAATAAAGTGGATGAGCTTGAGGTTCAGTTAGAAACTGACAAGTATGATGTTGTGGGAATTACTGAGACATGGCTGCAAGAGGGCCAGGGCTGGGAACTGAATATTCAAGGGTATATCTCCTATCGAAAAGACAGACAGGTGGGCAGAGGCGTTGGGGTTGCCCTGTTGGTGAGGAATGAAATTCAGTCCCTTGCAAGAGGTGACATTGAAACAGGAGATGTGGCGTCAGTATGGATAGAACTAATGAATTGTAAAGGTAAAAAGACCCTAATGGGACTAACCTACAGGCCCCCAAACAGTAGCCTGGACATAGGGCGCAAGTTGAATCAGGAGTTAAAATTGGCATTTAGTGAAAGTAATGCTGTGGTTGTTATGGGAGATTTCAACATGCAGGTAGACTGGGATAATCAGGTTGGTACTGGACCCTAAGAAAGGAACTTTGTAGAGTGCCTTTGTGATGGATTCCTAGAACAGCTTGTATTGGAGCCTACCAGGGAGAAGGCAATTTTGGATTTAGTGTTACGTAATGAACTGGATTTGATATAGGACCTCAAGGTTAATGAGCCATTAGGAGGCAGTGACCATAACATGGTAACGTTTAATCTACAATTGGAGAGGGAGAAGAGTAGATCGGAGGTGTCAGTGTTGCAGGTGAATAAAGGGAACTATGGGGCCATGAGGGAGGAGTTGGCCAAAGTTAACTGTAAAGATACACTAGCAGGGATGACAGTGGACCAAAAATGGCAGGTGTTTCTAGGAATAATACAGAAGGTGCAGGATCAGTTAATTCCTAGGAGGAACAAAGATTCCAAGGCGAGAAAGGGACGACCATGGCTGACAAGGGACGTCAGAAACAGTATAAAAATTAATGCGAAGAAGTACAACATAGCAAAGATGAGCGG
Source organism: Raja brachyura (assembly GCA_963514005.1). The sequence goes on from OY740788.1 coordinate 17,257,361, forward strand.
GAAGCAAGAGGATTGGGTAATGTTTAAAGAACAACAGAAGATAACCAAAAAGACAATACGGGGAGAAAAGATGTGGTATGAAGGTAAGCTAGCCAAGAATATAAAGCAGGATAGTAAAAGCTTCTTTAGGTATGTGAAGAGGGAAAAATTAGTTAAGACCGAAGTTGGACCCTTGAAGACCGAAAAAGGTGAATTTATTATGGGGAACAAGGAAATGGCAGATGAGTTGAACAGATACTTTGAATCTGGCTTCACTAAGGACACAAACAATCTTCCTGATATAGTAGTGGCCAGAGGATCTGGGGTGACAGAGGAACTGAAGGAAATCCACATTAGGCAATAAATGGTGTTGGATAGACTGATGGGACTGAAGGCTGATAAATCCCCAGGGCCTGATGGTCTGCATCCCAGGGTTCTTAAGGAAGTGGCTCTAGATATTGTGGATGCATTTGTGATAATTTCCCAATGTTCTATAGACTCAGGATAATTTCCTGTGGATTGGAGGGTAGCTAATGTTATCCCACTTTTTAAGAAAGGCGGGAGAGAGAAAACAGGGAATTATAGACCAGTTGGCCTGACATCGATGGTGGGGAAGATGCTGGAGTCAATTATAAAAGATGAGATAGCCGCACATTTGGATAGCAGTAACAGGATCGGTCCGAGTCAGCATGGATTTACAAAGGGGAAATCATGCTTGACTAATCTTCTGGATTTTTTTGAAGATGTAACTAGGAAAATGGACAAGGGAGAGCCAGTGGATGTAGTGTACCTGGACTTTAAGAAAGCATTTGATAAGGTCCCACATAGGAGATAAGTGGGCAAAATTAGGGCACATGGTATTGGGGGTAGAGTGCTGACATGGATAAAGAAGTGGTTGGCTGATAGGAAACAAAGAATGTGGATTAACGGGTCCCTTTCAGAATGGCAGGCAGTGACTAGTGGGTACCACAAGGCTCGGTGCTGGGAGCGCAGCTATTTACAATATACATCAATGATTTGAATGAAGGGATTCAAAGTTACATTAGCAAATTTGCAGATGACAAAAAGCTGGGTTGTAGTGTGAACTGTGAGGAGGATGCTATGAGAATGCAGGGTGACATGTACAGGTTGGGGGAGTGGGCAGATGCATGGCAGATGAAGTTTAATGCAGATAAATGTGAGGTTATCCACTTTGGTGGCAAAAACAGGAAGGCAGATTACTATCTAAATGGTGTCAAATTGGGAAAAGGGGAAGTACAACGGGATCTGGGGGTCCTTGTTCATCAGTCTATGAAAGAAAGCTTGTACACTCTGGAGTTTAGAAGGATGAGAGGGGATCTCATTGAAGCATATATGATTGTTAAGGGCTTGGACACACTAGAGGCAGGAAACATGTTCCAATGTTGGGGGAGTCCAGAACCAGGGGCAACAGTTTGAGAATAAGGAGTAGGCCATTTAGCACGGAGACGAGGAAACACTTTTTCTCACAGAGAGTGGTAAGTCTGTGGAATTCTCTGCCTCTCTGGAGGACGGTGGAGGCAGGTTCTCTGGATGCTTTCAAGAGAGAGCTGGATAGGGCTCTTAAAGATAGCGGAGTCAGGGGATAAGGGGAGAAGGCAGGAATGGGGAGCTGATTGGGGATGATTCACCATGATCACATTGAATGGCGGTGCTGGCTCGAAGGGCCAAATAGCCTACTCCTGCACCTATTGTCTATTGTTTAGAGTGTGTTTTTTTAGATTTTATCAGTATTTTCTGTGGGGGGAGGCGGGTAGGGTAAGGGGGAAACCGTCCTCCAGCCGCTTCCTGGCGAGGATGCGGCTATTATCTGAGTCGCGTCCTCCCCACCCCCTCCCCCCACCCCCCCCCCACCCCCGCGGCCTACCAACTGGATTGGCGCGGCCTTTCCTACTGGGACCGGACCAGAGCTGCAGCAGCTGCGGCGCTTGGGGTGCGGAGGTCCCAACGCGGGCGGTGCTGACTTTGATATCGTGGAGTCCTGGGACCCTTTGCCGTGGGTCACCAGCAGAAATCTCCTCCCAGCGCGGGCTGTGGACATCGGGAGCCGCGGACCCCGGTGGAAGGTGGCTGATTCTGTGGTCCAGGCCGCTGAGGATGTTCTCCCGTTCGACGTCGGGGTTCCATCGTTCCCGGCAAGAGTGCCTGAACATTGGGCTGCCCGTAGTGGCGACTCCGGGTGCTCGGGAGGCCCCGACCACGGGTGAACATTGGGGAACATCAGTGAGGAGGTTGACTGGACTTTGGTTCCTTCTCTCATAGTGGGGAACTTTGGTGCCACTGTGGGATGTTTGTGTTGTGGATTACTGTGTTCTGTGTTTTTGTGTTTTTTTAAATTTTATTTTTTGTATGACTGTAAGGGAAAGAGACTTTTGTTGTCTCTTAGTTGAAGACAATGTCAATAAATTAAATCAAATCAAATCAAATCAAAATAACAGAACGGGCGTGATGCCGAAAAGTCAAATAACAGACATGACATCTCTGGGGACGGGAATTGTCCGAGACCTTGTCAGCGATTGTTCCAGACCCCGCGTCCATCACATCACTGGCCGAGGGAGACGGGGTGCTTGGGGTGCACCCCCCCACGGTGCTTGGGGTTAAGAGGCTGGAATCTCTCTATCTCTCTCTCTCCCCCCTCTCCCTCTCCCTCTCCCTCTCCCTCTCTCTTCTTTTTTTTTCCCGGTTTTCCAAAGACATCTGCATCTGCAGTTCCTTCCTATTGAAGAAGAACCCTGGCCCGAAACAACGCCTATTCCATTCCCTCCACAGATGCCGCCTAGCCCGTTGATTTCCTCCAACACTCTGTGTTTTTTATTTAACTCTGAAATTGAAGATAGACACAAAACGCTGGAGTAACTCAGCGGGACAGGCAGCATCTCTGGATAGAAGGAATGGGTGACGTTTCGGGTCGAGACCTTCTTCAGACAATCACAAGTGCTCTTACGGACGAGAGTTCAAGAAGGGCATCGACCCCAAACATCACCCATTCCTTCTCTCCATAGTCGCTGCCTTACTCCAGCAATTTGCATCTACCTTCGGTGTAATCCAGCATCTGCAGTTCCTTCCTACACTGCTCTCGGAAATCTTGTCTGCACTCTCTGCCGTGCTTTCGCGCTGTACAGCGCAGTGCCCAATATCCCAGTGTTTTAACAAAGTTCAACACAATCTCCTTACCTTTGTACCCTGCACCTTCAGTTACAAACCCATGCAAATGGTAGGCATTGTAAATACTGCATATTTTTTACAATTTCCCCTATCACCCTGAGTGTATTTCCTATCGGAAAGCTGAATATAGTTGATGCGGTCGATTAGATCAGACGAAAGCCGGTTGTGAAATGTGTCTAATATCGCCCAATGCATTTGATAAAGGTTTTCTCTACAACTGACCCAGTTTTCCAACCCGAAGGAAATCGCAGAACGTCAAACGACCAGTACTGTCATAATCATTGAACTGACTCCGGGAGCTAAGATATTCTTTAAAAAAAAGTAATATTTTTTCGTCTGGTTTCTCGATTCACACCCAAAGGCCTTCAAGATGCACGATTGTGTATGTATTGTGGTAGACAAAATATAATTGTTACAGCATTACTGTTGGTGTAAATATCTATGGAACCAATTTGGATTATCATTTTGTTAAATCAACTGAAAGTTGCAATCACATGCGGTTTTATTTTATATTCAAGAAAGTCCAAAAGCGGCGATGGAAAATTAAAAATCCATCCCACCCTCCCGTCTCCGCCGGCCAGTGAAGTGATGAACGTGGGGGTCTGGACCAATCGCCTGCAAGGTCTCGGACAAATCCCGTCCCCGGAGACGTCATGTCTGTTATTTTGCTTTACGGCTTTGTGTCCGTTCGGTTATTTGGCTTTTCGGCGTCGTGTCCGTTTGGTATCTTGGCTTCCACTTCTTCGCTTCGGCTTCTCGTCCTTCGACGCCCCGTCCGGGTACCGGGAAGACTAGAACTGGAGAGCACAGGTTTAAGGTGAAAGAGGAAAGATTTAAAGCTAACTTGAGGGGCAGGTTTTTCACATCAAGACTATGGGTATGAACGAGATGCCAGGGAAAGTGGAGGAGGCAAGTAGAATTACACTGCTTGAAATACATTTTGACGCTGTTTGTGGATAAGAAAGGTTCTGGGGGGATATGGGCAAAATGCAGCTGTGGAAATAACTCAGGAAGGCACCTTGGTTGTCATGGAGAAGATGGGCCAAAGGGCCTTGCTGCAGAGCTCCATGACTATAAAATTAAAGCACAACCAAGGGACGAGAAAAGATCACGAGGATGATGCCAGAGCCAACAGTTTAAACATATCATGAAAGACTGAACAAGCTTGGGGACATCATTCTAGAAATAAGAAGGCTAAGGAGATGAAGTGACAGAGATCTTTATGCACAAATTGATAAATTGGATGCAGCAATAAAATCCACTTACTGGAGAATCTACACCAAGAAATGATAACTATAAAATAACCAGTAAATTCAGCAAGGATGTCAGCTTAAACATAACTTTAAATTAATCTTCCTTCCTGACTTCTACCTTGTCACATGAAAAGTGTGTATGCTTAGCCAGCTGGCAATTTCCCTGTGAATGAACTGTATATATATCACACATGGATGGCAGTGCACTGACATTTGTCTGACTTTTCAAATGTTGCTTTTCACTGGTGAGCCTTCAGTTTTGTGTTTCAGAATTCACTTGCATTCGTGGTAATACCTGCCCCATTTTTGATTGCAGTGAACCTGGAAGGGCGAATCACCTCTCTGTGAGGTCGGGTGAATTTGATTTTTAAAAAGCAGTTTTCAGTACAGACACCTCGGGGAGCATGCTTGATCCTGACAGATAGTGAAGGATCTGCATCTCTGTGCATCACACTATTTTAACTCTTTCTTTATTTCTGACTCTCTGGACCAGGGATGGCTTACAGGCATTCTCCAGGAATAGGACAGTTTAGTTTAGTTTAGAGATACAGCGCAGATACAGGCTCTTCGGCCCACCGAGTCCGCACCGACCAGCGATCCCCGCACATTAACGCTATCTCACACACACTAGGGACAATTTTGCATTCATAACTAGCCAATTAACCTACTAGCGTGTACATCTTCTGGAGTGTGGGAGGAAACAGAAGATATCAGAGAAAACCCACGCATGTCACGAAGAGAACGTACAAACTCTGTAGAGACAGCACCCATAGTCGGGATCGAATCCAGCAAGCAACAAAAGCTTTTCACTGTACCGTGATGCACGTGACAATAAACCAAACTGAACCCGGATCTCTGGCACTATAAGGCAGCAACTCTACCGCTGTACCACCATGCGCCCTTACAAAAGCTGTGGAATTCAATGCGGGTCTAAGGTTTTATGCAGCTAGAATCATCAGGCAAAGCACAAAATGTCTTTTATGGAAACCAGTCTGCTCTTCGTGGCTGTATATAGCGAGTGATTGGTGACGTCTTGTCTGAGGAAACATTTTTTCATTTTTACATAGGGGAAGTGCTATAAGGTAAAATTGATATGGGACCTTTTCGTCGCTGGTATGGTTGTGGAGCAAGAGAATCAGTTCAAGCAGAAATGTATGAATACGATCAATCCTTCACCTCAGGGAGGGAGAGGGAAGTTCATTCACCATTTGATGCTGTCCACATATTCTTCCTTTACTTGGGAAAAGCATACGTAGAAACATAGAAACATAGAAAATAGATGCAGGAGTATGCCACTTGGCCCTTCGAGCCAGCACCGCCAGTTAATATGATCATGGCCGATCATCCAAAATCAGTACCCCATTTCTGCTTTCTCCACATATCCCTTGATTCCGTTAGCCCTAAGAGCTATATCTAACTCTCTCTTGAATACATCCAGCGAATTGGCCTCCACTGCCTTCTGTGGCAGAGAATTCCACAGATTCACAACTCTTTGGGTGAAAAGGTTTTTCCTCATCTCAGTCCAAAATGGCCTATTCTTACACTGTGACCCCTGGTTCTGGACTCCCCCAACATCGGGAACATTTTTCCTGCATCTAGCCTGTCCAATCCCTTAAGAATTTTATATGTTTCTATAAGATTCCCTCTCATCCTTCTAATTTCAAGTGAATATAAGCCCAGTCAATCCATTATTTCATCATATGTCAGTCCCACCATCCCGGGAATTAACCTGGTGAACCTACGCTGCACTCCCTCAATAGCAAGATTGACCTTCCACAAATTAGGAGACCAAAACTGGACACAATGCTCCAAGTGCGGTCTCACCAATGCCCTGTACAACTACAGTTGGTTCTCCTTTCTCCAAAAACACAAATCCACTATGGTCAACATGCCATTTGCTTTCTTCACTACCTGCTTTCCCTGCTTGCTTACTTTCAGTGACTGACGTAAAAGGACACCCAGGCCTCGTTGCACCACCCCTTTTCCTAATCTGACAGATAATAAACTGGCTTCTGGTTCTTGCCACCAAAGTGGATAACCTCACATTTATCCACATTATTCTGCATCTACCATGCCACTCCCCACTCACCCAAACTATCCAAGTCACCTTATAGCATCCTCCTCGCAGCTCACACAGCCACCCAGCTTTGTGTCATCCACAAATTTAGAGATGTTACATTTAATTCCTTTGTCTAAATCATTAATATATATTGTAAATAACTGGTGTCCCAGCACTGAGCCTTGCGGCACCCAACTAGTCACTGCCAGCCACTCAGTCCCCTAGTATTTCTGGGAGATTGTGTCTTCCTTAGTGAAGACAGAACCAAAGTATTTGTTTAACTGGTCTTCCATTTCCTTGTTTTCCTTTATAAATTCACCTGTTTCTGACTGTAAGGGACCTACATTTGTCTTCACAAAGTGTTTCCTTTTTACCTATCAAAATAAGCTTTTACAGTCAGTTTTTATATTCTCCACAAGCTTTCTTTCATGCTCTATTTTCCCCCTTTTAATTAACCCCTTTTCTCCTTCTCTGTTGAATTCTAAATGTCTCCCAGTCAAGATTTTATACGCATCTATAAGTTCAACTCCCAGTCCCCTGTACTCCAAAGAATAAAGTCCTGGCTTATCCACGCTCTCCCTCGAGTTCTGGCAACAGCCTCGTAAATCTTCTCTGCACTCTTTCCAGCTTTGTGCCATCTTTCCTGCAGCAGAGTGTGCAAACTTGAACACAATATTCCAAATGTGGCCTCCCATTATCATGTACAATTGTAAAATAACATCCCAATGTCTATACGCAATTCCCTGACCGATGAAAATCAGCATGCCATAAGTCTTCTCACACTATCTAGCTACGATGTCACTTTCAGGGAACCACGTACTTGTATTCCTCGATCCCTCTGCTCTACAACACTCCCCATGGCCCTGTAGTGAGTTAACTGTCTATGCATATTGTTAAAGAAGGAACTGCAGATGCTGGAAAATCGAGGGTACACAAAAGGCTGGAGAAACTCAGCGGGTGCAACTCAGCTGATTCTGTCTGAAGAAGGGTTTCGGCCCGAAACATTGCCTATCTCCTTCGCATCTTAGATGCTGCTGCACCCGCTGAGTTTCTCCAGCCTTTTGTGCACCGTCTATGCATATTCATCTGGTCAGTCTGGCAGTCTCACACCCAAAGTATCCCTTTGTGCAGTTAAGGCCTTGATTACTGATGATTCAAAGATTAAATCTCTAATTACCACATTTCTCATGGGGCCCTTCTGGTATTTTAAAAGGAATTTAAAGGGCATGGAAGCAGACTCGTCAGCCAACCGAGTCCATGCCGACCATCGATCACCCATCCACTAGTTCTATATTATCTCACTTAAGTATCCTACACATGAGCGGCAATTTACAGAAACCACTTACCCTACAATCTACACGTCTTTGGAAATGTGGAGGAAGCCAGAAGAGGAACCCCACGTGGCCACAGGGAGAACATACAGTACAAGTAGCACATACACAGCATCCGTAGTCAGGTTTGAACCCGGGTCTCTGGTGCCGTGAGACAGTAGCTGCACGACTATGTCGACCAAATTTATTTTAAATCAATAATGGAAAATAGGATAGTGCAGCGCAGGAAAAAGTCCATTAGCCCACAATGTCTGTGGCGAACATGCCACATTAACCTCTTCCGCTTGCATGTGATCCATATCCCTCCTTCTGGGTGCCTATCTAAAATGTTCTTTAATGCCGCTATCGAATCTGCTTCCACCTTCACCTTGGTAGGTATGTCACTCACTACTCTCTGTGTAAAAGAAAATACCTCACAAATCTCTTTTAAACTTTCCCCCACTGAGCTTGAAGTTATACCCTCTAGTATTTGATATTTCTTCCCTGGTAAAAAGATTCTAAAACTGCCTCTTATAGTTTTATAAACTTCTCCCAGGTCTCCCTGCAGCCTTCAACACTCCAGAGATCACAATCCAAGTTTGTGTGCTCTCTCCTTATACCTCACAACCTTTAATCCAGGCAGCATCTTGGTAAATGTCTTCTCCTCGTCTCAAAACCTAGCCATGAGTCAAGAGAGTTTTATTGTCATGTGTCCCAGATATGACAATGAAATTCTTACTTGCTGCAGCACAACAGAATATGAAACATAATACAGAATGGGAGGTAAAGTTCAGTGTGCCTATAGACTATAGACTATACACAATAATTAAACAGATAAAGTGCAATAGTAATAATAGACTGTTATTGTTCAGAGCCTATTTGATGTCGTGTTTAATAGTCTGATGGCTGTGGGGAAGAAGCTGTTCCTGAACCTTTGTACCTGCAACTGTTCAGTAGCTTGAACGTTTCCAATCGGCGACTGCCGGCACCTATCATAGGTCGCCGAAAATTTTCAACATGTTGAAAATTTATCGGCGACCAGAAAGATGCTATGACTCTTTGGGTGACTGAGGAGACTACCCACGATCACACGGGTGACACCCTGGCGACATATCGCGGGGTGAAGCCTGGTTGGCTGTGTGTAGTCGCCCAACGAGTCGTACCTTGTTCTGGTCGCCGCTGGATTTTCAACATGTTGAACATTTTTGGCGACCAGAAAGATGCTATGACTCTTTGGGTGACTGAGGAGACTACTCACGACCATACAGGCGACACCCTGGCGACATGTCGCGGGGTGAAGCCTGTTTGGCCGTGTGTAGTCGCCCAACGAGTCGTACCTTGTTCTGGTCGCCGCTGGATTTTCAACATGTTGAACATTTTCAGCGACCTGTAACGACCTATGACGGGTGCCGGCCGTCGCCGAAAAAGTCGTGTACGTGGGACAGGCCGTGACTGATTTGAGTTAGAACTGTATGTCAACTAAACTATTGTTCTTTCTCTGTTTGATAGGTAAATAACTTACAGCATTTTTAATGTGTAGGAAGGAGCTGCAGATGCTGGTTTAAAACGAAGATAGACACAAAAAGCTGGAGTAACTCAGCGGGACAGGCAGCATCTCTGGAGAGAAGGAATGGGTGACATTTTGGGTCGAGACCCTTCTTCAGATTGGTTAGGTATAAAGGAAACGAGAGATATAGACAGTGATGTGGAGAGATAAAGAACAATGAATGAAAGATAGGCAAAAAAGTATCAATGATAAAGAAAACAGGCCATTGTTAGCTGTTTGTAGGGTGAAAACGAGAAGCCACAGCCTGTCCCGCTGAGATACTTTTTGTGTCTAACTTTTACTTGCAGCTCAAGTTTGTAACCTAGATTTTATCATCATTTTAATCCATTATGCTTGGATCTTTAATATTTGTACATATTTATTATCAGCAAGTCTTTTTTTTTGTTAGAAGTAAGTACAGTAGTGTGGTACCTAAGTACCTAATACATACATACACATTACCATTCTTGTACAACTTCTTATTTTTAATTTAATAATACAAGAGCAGTGAAAGAAAAAGGAAAATAAAAGGTGTAGAGATAGATAGACAAGCGAGTAGAAACAGATAGCAAAATAGACAGAGAGCAGAGATAAGAAGCTAAGGCGATTAAAAGAAAAAGAGAAAGTAGAAAGAAATTAAATTTGGAGAGATATACCTATTTCGTATCTTTACCCATCCGTCACCCGGTTCTGAACCATTTAATTTCTAAGGTTATGTTATGTTGCACCATATGCTTGTAAGAAGTCCATAAAAGTAGACCAAATCTTTAAGAATTGGTCTACTTTGCCTAGTAGGAGGAATCTCATTTCTTCAAGATGTAGTGTTTCCGACATATTTGAAATCCACATTTTGAACGTTGACGTGGTTGCGTTTTTCCAGAATTTGTGTATAAGTTTTTTTGCTGTTATTAAACCATAATTAAAGAGAGCTTCTTGGAACATAGTGAATTTACGTCCCCCTTCCATTGTTCCAAAGATAATCAGTTCTGTATTGGTGTTCAATTTTGTGTTGAATAGTTTTGTAAAAGTTCCAAAGATTTTATTCCAAAATTTATGAAGTTTTGTACAAGAGACACAGGAATGTGCTATAGTGACATTTTGAGTGAGACATTTATCACAAATGGGGGAGACATTTGGATATATTTTATTCAATCTGGTTTTCAAGTAATATAATCTGTGTAAAATTTTAAATTGAGTTAGGTCAATCGAACATTTGTGTTCATATAATAGATTTTTTTCCCATCTGTCGTTCGGAATTTTTATCAATAACTCTTGTTCCCAGTCCCTTCTAATTGTCTGTCGTTGGTGTTTCTATATTTAAAACTATATTATATAAATATAATATTAAATTGCTTGATTCTGCCTTTCTATTCATTTCTTCCTCTAATAAATCTGAGGTTAGAGTTTGATATCCTTGTATATATTTTTTCAAATAATCTTGAATTTGAAGATATTTGAAATATTGGTTACTTTCCAAGTTATATTTTAGTTGTAATTGTTGGAATGATAAAAGTTTTCCCATTTCATACATATCTCCAATCATTTTAATTCCTATTCTTTCCCAATGGATAAACGTTTTATCAATAATAGATGGTTTGAATGGGGGATTGTTAGCTATTGGGGAAAGAAGCGATAAATGTCTTAATTTTAAAGTTAATTTTATTTGTTTCCAAATTCGTATTATACTGTGAATAATTGGATTCTTCTTATATATTATATTGTTCAGTTTCATCGGGGAAAGAAGAATTGCTCCTATATTATAAGGGGAACAATCCTCTTTCTCCATTCTTATCCAATCTACTTGTTGGGCAGAAGCAAGTCTTGTTCACAATATATCAGTTTCCATTTTCACTGAAAACACCAAACACTTATGTTGAATAGAAGAGAATGTATGATCTTTATGTAGACACAACATGCTGGAGGAACTCAGCCTAAAGACATTTCGGGTCGGGACCCTTCTTCAGATATAGTTTTGTTTAAAGAATCAGAGCAGAAGCAGACCCTTCTGACCACCAACTCCGCACTGACCAGTGATTCCCGCACATTAACACTTTCCTACACACACTGGGAACAATTTCACGTTCATACCAAGCCATACCGAGCCTATTCCACTTGGGCGAACTAATCCGCGAGTCCAGAAGAGTGCCTTCGACCTTCAAGCTCGAGGGCACTCGCCTGGTATGCCTCGAGCTGGATCGACCGGCCACGTTAAAACTGCGAGCTGGATCGACCAAACTGCAAGCTGCATCTTCCGACCACACACACACACACACACACACACACACACACACACACACACACACACACACACACACACACACACACACACACATACACACACACACACACACACACATACACACACACACACACACACACACACACACACACAGCGAAGGTGGGGTCCAGGAACAGCGGAGGAGCGCTGTCTGCGCAATAAAGAGGAGGGCAAACGGCTGCCGCAGAGTACCGTAAGCCCTTTATAGAGTGCAGGGGGGAGGGAGAGAGGAGAAGGGGGGAGAGAAGGGGAGAGACGGAGGGAGAATGGGAGAGAAGGGAGACAGAGGGGAGACAGAAGGGTAGAAAAAGGGAGAGAAGGGGAGAGAAGGGGGGGTGGAAGGAGTGGAGACACTTTTAAGAAGTTGAATAAAGTTAGCGGGCATTTTACCTACCAGTAAGTCTTCCTAGGTCGTGAAACTCCAATGAGCCAATCAAAATGGCCCGTCAGTGAAAGAGTTTGCCTACAGGTGCCCTCGACTGCCTGTAAGTAAATAGCGACCCCATTCCACTGCACTACGAGTTAAAAAGAACCATGCCGACCAAATTTTACTTGCGGACATTTTTTCAATATGCTGAAAAATTTTCCGCGACCTAGCTGAGGCCGCGAGTTGGCGGGAACCTCCCTCGAGCATGAAGGAGAGTTCCAGTCACCTCATACGACCTCCTAGGATCTCGTGTTGACCATGCTGCAAGTTTGAGTCCAGGGCAAACTCTTCTAAACTCGCAGTTTAGGTCGCCCAAATGGAACAGCCCCTTGAGGCAGCAACTCTACCGTTGCGCCACCATGTATGTTTGAATCTTCTGAAAATATTTACATCATTGAGGAATAAAGACCATGTGGAATAAGTTTCCAGAAGTCAGCCCATCAACAAATGTAATTCTTCAATGACCACTTTAGTATTATTTATCTGAATGATCAATTTTCACTAGTAAAGGTATAAATAATAAACTTGTAATGAATACAGCCAGTCAAAATCGATCTCAGAATTCCAGCACTAAATTTAAGCAACTAGAATTAGAAAAATCAATCATATTTCCCTAACCCCTTGACCTGCAACCCTTGTTATGTAACACAAGATCTGATGTGTCCGGAATGTCCTCAACCTATGGGGCTGACATATGAAGCTTCACATGTAAAGGATAGTGGCCATTGTCTTTACACCTGCCATTGTATTTACAACCTTTACATATTTCACTAAGGAAACAAAAACAGGGCCAAATCTTTGAATGGCAGTTCATTATTTTTTTAAACATCTGTAGATCCTGAGCCCATACTACACAAATATGCAGTATACTTACATGGTGAATAAATCAATGATAAAATCAAAGCTCCTAATGTTAATTTAATAATAATAGTGGCCCTCTCACCCCCTCCCCACTCTCTCCCCCCTCTCTCACACCCCCTCTCTCTCTCTCCCTCTCATTGAAATAACATTTCTCCCCATCCCCTTCCCACTCCCTCCTCTCCTTACAACAATGTAACAAATCTCTCTGGGTGGAAGATTGTTGATGGGCAGTTTATGTAAATGAGATCCCATTGTGAGGCCATAGCTCCTAATTGCCAATGCAGATGGAGAACATTTTCTCAACATGGGATTTTGTAAAGTTACAAATGTGAATAACTTGTAAAATATACCATAAATATGAACAAAACTTGATACAACCCACCACAGGACAATGGTGAGTAAGGTGGTCCAAAAATTGTAACACTATCATGTACCATTTTGATGTAATTCAGGGCATCAGGGCATGTAACAGACAGACACCCAGACAGACAGGCAGACTCACAAACAAACAAGAACAGAGTTTTAGTGATATACTGGACCAAGTGGGACCCATTGGGTCCCTGTCACATGGGAGGGCTGGTCCCCAAACCCAATATTCCACCACTTACCAGCCAGACGTGGCTGATGGGTTCCCGTTGTGATGCCAGAGATCCCCATTGTGACGCGCGTCATGACAACCCTCCCTAACTGCACCTCGCCATCCCTCTTCCTACCCCTATCCTCCTCCATTCCCCCTCTTCCCCCAACACTCCCTCCCCTTCTCTTCACCCTCCCTCTTATCTCCCCTCACCACCTTCCTTCCTCCACTCCCTCGCTCACCTCTCCTACCCTCTCCTTTCCCCTACCCTTCTCCACTCCTTACAACAATGTAACAAATCTCTCATTGCACAGGGTAGAACTCTGTGGATGGTCAGTTTATTAAATGAGAAAAAATACGTAACCAGAGCATGCCATCTGGGGGAGGGGGGGGGGGGGGGGGGGGGTGTTCAGCGTACACGTACATCCGCAGAGTTCTGAAACAGGGAGATGCCACCTGGGTGCGCACGCATACCAAGGACTGGCCGCTCTCCTCTAGGGGGAGACTCAGGACCGCTGCCTCTCCCTCTTTTCTCTTTCCTCCCTCTCCCTCTCCCTCTCCCTCTCCCTCTCCCTCTCTCCCTCTCTCCCTCTCTCCCTCTCTCCCTCTCTCCCTCTCCCCCTCTCCCCCTCTCCCCCTCTCCCCCTCTCCCCCTCTCCCCGTCTCCGTCTGTCTCTCTGTCTCTGTCTCTCTCTGTATTTCCTGGTGTGAAAGCAGAAGGGTGGCTAGGCACATTTTGAACTGAGTGCTTTCACTTCGTAAAAATGACAAACAGGGCAAAAGCAGATTAAAAATCTAGAGGGAAAACTGCAAATTGCTGATCTTGGTACTCCTCTGCCTCAAGGAATTTGAGTGATAAAATTGATTTTGAGCGATAAAATCATACCAAGGGATATAGTCTGGTGTGTTTCTGCTTTCTGTCTGCAAGAAAGCATGAGGTGTCTTTTTGATTGATGTGATGATGTGCAACCTCATTTACAAAAGTCATTGACTTACCCAATTATTCTCTACAGATATTACAATGGATGAACAAAATATCTAATGTAAGATTAATTATAGTTTTACCAAATAGGAACAGCATGTTCTTACGATTTTCTACTGCTGTGCTCTGAGTGTATTTGCATAATCCATGTGAGTTATTTCCATTAACATTCCTTCCAATCTTGCTCCCACACATTACGTATTTGCTACTGATTACTATTGGCAGGAGCGTGTCTCACTGTATTAAGGAACCTTGCATATCTATCAGTGATGTGCTATGGCTACCCTTTTGGAATCAGACTTGATAAATGAGAGGTGAAAGTTAAATCTTTCCAGACAGGGTAAGAAGCTAAATGGCAGGGTTTTGTTAGTCATACATTCTAGGTGTCTAGAACTGCCCCCTCTCAATGAACCAGAGGCCTGTGAACAGAATGATGAAGAGCTAAAATATACATTTGGGAAAGTGGTGACAGAAGAGGCGCTGTTTGATTAATGACTTGTGATGTAAATGTGATTGATTTCTGGCAGAGATTCACTGTGTTTTTTCAGCGATAATTCATCTTCATTTTGTGGTTATTATCGATAAATTGGTGTGGACCTATAAGGTGTCATCCATGATGCACGTCTCAAGACCAAGGCGCTCACGAAAAAGTGCAGATTTAATATGGTTTATTTATTTATATAGCTTTGTTGCTTCTTTCACATCATTTGAGATAGAAAACCGAAGCCTTTTCTCCTGATGTGGACTGTAAAGCGAAATGAAACGTAATGTTGTAATATTGTACATTTTTCCACTGCACAATCCATGGGTTTCCCACATATAAAATTCCACTGTAATAGTGCTGAGAGGAGCTCGTAGCAATCTGAGATCATTGGCAGGGGAATGTTGTGAAAATCTTACAGTAATTAGTTTTCCCTTAGTTTGTAGATTAAGGGATCAGGCAGGGAATATTTCACTGCAGACCAATTAAGCAGTAAAACAGTAACTATTTCATCAATAAAAAGAGTAAACTTCCACAAGATTTGCTTTTAAAAATGTGTAGGAAGGAACTGCAGCTTCTGGTTTAAACCTGAGATAGACAAAAAAAAGCTGGAGTTACTCAGCGGGTGAGGCAGCATCTCTGGAGAGAAGGAATGGGTGACGTTTCGGGTCGAGCCGGTTGAGTCTGAAGAAGGGTCTCGACCCGAAACGCCACCTATTCTTTCTCTCCAGGGATGCTGCCTGACCGCTGAGTTACATCTTTTTGTGTCTATCTTTGCTTTTAAAAACCTTTGTTTTGGAACAGTAATATAATTCTGCTCTCTTCCTCCTTTCCAATGTGGAATTTTAAGGTTATTAATAGGTTATTTGCTACTAGATAATACATAATGTTTGTTTTTCATTGACTGCAAATTATGGGAGGCTTTTTTCTTTGGAAAATTGGAAAAGCAGGAAAATTAGGGGATTGCTTCAAAAGATGAAGGCAGAAAGTATTCACTGCCATTCATTTTAGACTCACTTTAGAGTTTGTGCGGTTTGTGGGGGGGGGGGGGTAAACTGAGATTAGGGATAATCTGCAACTGGAGGAGCAATATTGAAATTCACTGAAATTACATTGTTAACAAGTAGCCATAAGAGTCAATCCTGTGCTGGAATTATGTATGGAATTGAGGCTCTACAGTCTCATTGACTTTTGGACTGGAGTTCTGCGATGAAGAGAAGATTGCTGAATGATTTGAAGGATTGCCAAACATTTCAGGTGCTTGGGACCATGACATTTATGGCAGTGGTTTATTGTTTGTTATTATTTATGTGTAAATGGTTCAGCAGCTTCGGGCATGTAGGGGATATATTTTAAGTGCCATTGTCTGGAGGTCATCACACAATTGTACTGCTCCAAGCTTAAACCTACAAAAGTAGCAATTTCCTACATGTTCACCCGCATGCATTGAATATCTTGAATATAGACACAAAAAGCTGGAGTACCTCTGCGGGTTAGGCTGCACCTCCAGAGAAAAAGATTAGTTGACGTTTCGGGTTAGAACGCTTCTTCAGACTGGATAGACAGATTGTATGAAGAAGGGTCTCGACCTGAAACGTCAACCCATTCCTTTAATCCAGAGGCGCTGCCTGTTCCGCTGAGTTACACCAGCATTATGTGTTTATCTTTTGTATATCATTAAGTTGTTTTGATGTGGTGAAAATGAACTAAACTTATTGCAGTTGCTTAGGACTAGCAACTAATATTATGTGTTATTTTATTGCATGAAAAATATCAATTATCACCAATTAGTGTTCCTAATCAGTGATCATGAGTATGAATAATTGTTTTGAATATTTGTTGGAGTTTTTTTAAACAATGTGAATTTTAAATTACATTTTCTTCCTGTTTCCCTTCTGTCTTTATTTTGCTCACTATTAATCTTATCTTTAATTTTATTTCTCTTCAATAACTAATGTCTAGGTGAATTCAACCACTTTGTTTATTTTCTCCATTTGTCGACTCTATTTCCCACTCCTTCAATCGTATTTGTTGTGGATATGTTTCCGATCTATTTGGTGTCCTGGTACCTGCTGTGACCTGCTGGATCATTGTCAGCTCATACTATCAGTAACAAAGGACATTGCTTTTGTAGGACTGCACAATGCAAGGGCAAGTCTAACTAACAAAAGATGCCGAAGATAGACACAAAAAGCTGGAGAACTCAGCGGGACAGGCAGCACCTCTCGAGAGAAGGAATGGGTGAAGTTTCGGGTCGAGACCCTTCTTTAAACTAGTTAGGGATAAGGGAAACGAGAGATATAGGCGATGATGTGGGGAGATAAAGAACGATGAATAAAAGATATGCAAAAAAAGTAACGACGATAAAAAAAAACGGGCCATTAGCTGTTTGTAGGGTGTAAACGAGAAGCTAGTGCGACTTAGGTGAGGGAGGGATAGAGAGCGAGGGGATGCCGGGGCTAACTGAACTGAGAGAAATCAATATTCATACCACTGGGCTGTAAGCTGCCCACACAAAATATGAGATGTTGTTCCTCCAATTTGCGTTTAGCCTCACTCTGACAATGGAGGAGACCGAGGACAGAACGGTCTGTGTAGGAATGGGAAGGAGAATTAAACCGGGAAATCAACAACAGATGCCTGCTAATGCAAAATCTGGCCAATTATCTATTTGTTCAATCATTTTGCTGTTTTTTCAGATTTTCTTATATGTAAATCGACTGGTACAGTAATCTATTTTGCAACAGTAATTGTATTTGAAAATCTGTCAGTGGCTTTGGGATTCTGAAATGTGCAGCATGTTACATATAATTGCAATTCTATTTTACATACACTTGCATAAAGTGAATGCAGTGTAACCGTGCAGAGTTCAGATTGTGTGCTAAATGAACTGAACCTGTAAAATATATCAATGTACATCCCTGCAAATATGTACCTATTTATAATAACACTTGGGTCATTCATTTGCCAACCATAAACTCAATGGAAATTGAAGCTAATATTTAATTTTTAATATAAAAAAAGATAACATCTGTTTAATGAATAGACAAAATGTTTAATGAAAATGTTTTTGCTTTCCTGGTTCAATTTCTGTAATGATGCATAATGATTGTTAAAGCGGTCTCCGACTGCTGGCTTTAAATGACTGAACTAGCTAAAAGCCTGTTGATGAATAGACTATGCTCTGATGGGAAAGGATTTGTGAGAGACAAGCCAGAGCTAAATAAACACTTCCACTATGTTATGATCGATTGGAAGGACAAAAATCAGTGCTGCTGTTGACCAAACAAATCCTGATTCATTAGAGGAATGACACAACCTTTTAAGTCCTCAAATTTGAATTGCAGCAATTCACATTTACCGATTCAAGATAAGTCAGGCTAAAGGGAGTAAATATTCATATTTTCATCTCCTTCATTTGCACAGGAAAGGTTTGTGCAGGGTGCACAATATTTGGCAGATTTTCAGCCAGGCTAATGGTTGTTGTAGCTGTGTGAAGGTCATTCCACATCAGAATGAACCTGACCAACTAATGTTTGCTTGTTCATGTTATCAACATAAATGATAATGAAACTGTACTGAACTAACCATTCTTTGAATAATTTCGCTGTTCATAATTACATAGAATGTCATAGGATGCAAGTAATCAAACTGTCCAACCTGCCAATCTTCTTCCATCTTTTCTCATCCAGGTCCATCAGTGTAAATCAATAATAAAAACAAAAAGCAATGGGAACACTGAGGCAGCATCTCTGGAAAAAGATGTAGCTAACGTTTCAGGTCCAGAATCCTTCATGAGAACTGGGAAAGAGAGAAAAACAAGTTCGTTTTCAGTTGGATTGACAATGGAGAGAGATAGTGACAACAAAATGAATATCTCTGATAGGGTGAGTCCAAATGGTTTAATTGGGGAAATACATTAAGTTTCTTTGACTGTAATGTGACTAATATAAACATGCTCAGTGGCCCAAACTATACTAATAGAAAAATAAAAATAAAATTGCAAACAAATTGATGACAGGTAGAAATGGCCAATGCTGATACCAGAAACAGTGATCTACCTATCCCTGGAGAAGTTGATGTTGTCCAGAAGACTGCATCATGCTCAGACAGAAGATAAGCTGTTGTTCTTCTAGTATGCATTGGGTCTCATTGAAATAATACAGGAGACTATACACATTAAAATCTAAGTAGTAGATAGTCACAAAAAGCTGGAGTAACTCAGTGGGTCAGACAGCATCTCTGGAGAAAAGGAATAGGTGACGTTTCGGACCAAGAGCCTTCTTTAGAATGAAAGTCAGGGGAATGGGAAAAAAGAGATACAGACGGTGATATAGAGAACAAATGAATGAAAGATATGCAAAAAAGTAACGCTGAGAAAGAAAATAGGCCATTGTTAGCTGTGGGCTAGGTGAAAACGAGTAGCAGATAATGAGACTCAACAAAACAACTTTGAAGTTAGTTGGGTTGGGGAGGGTTGGTGAGAGAGAGGATGCAAGGGTTACCTGAAGTTGCACAGGAAAGGATTGTGCAGGATATCAACTATCATACCACTGGGTTGTAAGCTGCCCCAGCAAAACATGAGGTGTTGTTGCTCCAATTTGCATTTGGAGGCCCAGGACAGAAAGGTCAGTGTGAGAATGGGAAGGGGAATTAAAGTCTTTGGCAACCGGGAGATCAGGTAGGTCCAAGCAGACTGAGCGAAGGTGTTCGCTAATTGGTGGTGTAAATTTAATCTTTTTTTTGATTGCTTATACATCCTCTTAAATGCATCTGCACTACTTACATCAACTAATCTTAGTGTTAGCAGGATCTACATTTTCACCATTCTGTGGTAAATAAGTTTTTTTTGAATGACAGTGTTAGATTTCTTGTTCATTTGACTTGATAATGATCGGTTTTGGATTATATTATTTTAAAATGATGACCAATGTAAAATTCCAGTGAATTACAGAATTCCACTCATTACCATACAGATTGGGGCAATGCTATAAAGTTGCCAAAATCAAGCAGTGCCCACAATCACATTGCAATGACTTGCAGGTCATTTTCTTGGAAGGCAGGAAAAAGAGGTGCAGGTAGACAAAGGTAGTTGAAGGTAATAACTCCGGGGTGAAAAAAAGGTCAGTCGAACTAACATGTATTGTGCTGTGCCACTATGACTGATGATTAAAGCTGACTTAAACACCATACAGCGTCCGTACACTTGTTTAGATGGTGTCAGAAAGCTGGAAACTACCCACTGCATCAGTTTATCGTGTTTTATTTGTATTTTATTGATTTGATCTTTTGCTACGATGGCTGACTCATGCCGAAAGCCAGCCCAACTAGTCTTTGATACTGACATAGGCGAGCAATGCAGGCTCTTCGAGATCGACTACGATCAGTACATCAATATCGCCCATCGCAATGACCCAGACGAGGTCAAGGCATCTCTCTTGCTCAACCTGGCTGAACCAGAGGCCATGATTCAGCTTTTCCGAGAGGGTGCAGAACCATGCGAACAGACCTTCGACTTTGCGCCACCTGACTAGACCTGAATGGCCAGGTGCTGGTCCCAGCTGAGATGTCGCGCAACCCAATGGTGCTGCTACGAAAATTACATGAGTTATGTGACATACCATCTAACTGCATTCTAGAAAGAGTTAGGTATTTTGCACGACACCAGCTTCCAGATGTGGAACGTTTCATTTGTGATTTAAAGCACATGGCCCCGCGATGTCACTTTGGTGAAATAACCAATGAGTTAATACGTGATAGGATCGTTAGCGGCATGTCTGATCGTAAGTTAAAGACAGAGTTACTACGAAATGCAGACCTGACCCTTGAACAGGCTGTACACGCCTGCCGCATGTCAGAGGTCGTGCCCCGCTGAGTGATCAGCTTGACTCTCAGCCTGTTGCTCAGAAACTTAATGTCAATCTGACCAGTTTCAGTAATCGCACCGCGTCGACCGCAACTAAAAGATCCGTGAATGAGCCACCACAGAGGTGCGCAAACTGCAACTATTTCCGTATTAAAGGTCGATAATTCTGTCCAGCAAATGGAAAGCCTTGCAATTACTGCAAGAAACGTAACCACACGCTGCCTGCTGCCGTTCCTGTGGGAACCGTAATGCGAAGTCAGAATTTAATCTCCACCTGCTGCAGCAAGACCCAACATTCTTTGTTTCCCTTGAACAGTTTGAAGCCACCCACGACACAGAGACAATTAGCTCACAAGATGAGTCTACTGTTCACACTCTCGTACACACATCTGGTAAGCTTCTGGACCCTTTTATTACTGTTCACATTAATAACAAGTCTCGATAAGCTAAATTGGACACGGGAGCGCGCGTGAATGTGATGTCCCTGAAAGTCTACAACAAGATAAGGAATAATGAGACCTTAGCTAAGGATTCCTCCACCTTACACGCCTACGGGGGGGGAGGTTCTGCACCCTCTCGGAAAAGCTGATTTCAAGTGTGTAGTTGACAATATCGTTAAAAACATGAATTTTTTAAAGTTGCGAAATCAAATTCTGAGACTTTGTTAGGCATCCATGCATGCCAAGAACTGCGACTGGTTTCCTTCGGATGTGCTGTTCACAAGCTGCGCCTATCTGACAAACCGACACAAATCTATCAGGATTTGTTTGACGACAAACTGGGCAAACTGCCAATAGTTTACTAGATCATTATTGACCATGAAGTTGTCCCAGCAATTCGTGCTCCTCACCGCTTACCCCATGCTATGCGTGACAGAATTCAAGGCGAACTTAGACACATGGTGTCCATGGGGGTACTGGCTGAAATAAGTGAACCCACAGACTGGGTCTCTACCATGGTTGTTACAAAAAAGAAAGACAAAGATGAGCATCAACTCAAGGGACCTGAACACATCTATTAAACGCCCACACTACCTGACGCGGACCATCGAAGACGTTGCAACCTAAATCGGTCGCGCAACAGTGTTCTCAGTACTAGATGCCAAAAGCTCGTTTTGGCAGATTACTCTGCATGACGCATCCTCAAAATGTACCACATTTGCCACACCATTCGGCAGATTCAGGTTTCTCAGGATGTCATTTGAAATCAACTCAGCCAGTGAGGTTTTCCAAAGAGCTATGGAACAAGGCTACCCATGTGCCATCATCGTTGACGACATTCTCGTGTATGGTCGCGACCTAGCGGAGCACGACTCAAACTTAAAAATGATTCTAAACCAGGCATGTGAGATCAATCTAAAGTTCAACCCAAAGAAGTGCAAGTTCCGTGTCTCAGAGGTTACCTATGTCGGACATGTGTTCACCAGCGAAGGGTTAAAACCGGACCCCAAAAAGACTGCAGCCATCAACAAACTGCCTGCTCCCACTGACGTGAACAGCCTTCAGCGTATTCTGGGTATGGTTAACTATCTGGGGAAGTTCATACCCAATCTCGGAGGACTGGGAGAAATTCAGAATCCAGCAGAGGAGGACAAAGGGCTTAATTAGGAAAGGGAAAATAGATTATGAAAGGAAACTGGCAGGGAACATAAAAACTGACTGCAAAAGTTTTTATAGATATGTAAAGAGAAAGAGACTAGTTAAAACAAATGTTGGTCCCTTGCAGTCAGAAACAGGTGAATTGATCATGGGGAACAAGGACATGGCAGACCAATTGAATAACTACTTTGGTTCTGTCTTCACTAAGGAAGACATAAATAATCTGCCGGAAATAGCAGTGGAACGGGGGTCAAATAAGATGGAGGAACTGAGTGAAATCCAGGTTAGCCGGGAGGTGGTGTTGGGTAAATTGAACGGATTGAAGGCCGATAAATCCCCAGGGCCAGATAGTCTGCATCCCAGAGTACTCAAGGAGGTAGCCACAGAAATAGTGGATGCATTAGTGATAATTTTTCAAAATTCCTTAGATTCTGGAGTAGTTCCTGAGGATTGGAGGGTAGCTAATGTAACCCCACTTTTTAAAAAAGGAGGGAGAGAGAAAGCGGGGAATTACAGACCAGTTAGTCTAACATCGGTAGTGGGGAAACTGCTAGAGTCAGTTATTAAAGATGGGATAGCAGCGCATTTGGAAAGTGGTGAAATCATTGGACAAAGTCAGCATGGATTTACGAAAGGTAAATCATGTCTGACAAATCTGATAGAATTTTTCGAGGATGTAACTAGTAGAGTGGATAAGGGAGAACCAGTGGATGTGTTATATCTAGACTTTCAGAAGGCTTTCGACAAGGTCCCTCATAAGAGATTAGCATACAAACTTAAAGCACACGGTATTGGGGGTTCAGTATTGATGTGGATAGAGAACTGGCTAGCAGACAGGAGGCAAAGGGTAGGAGTAAACGGGTCCTTTTCAGAATGGCAGGCAGTGACTAGTGGGGTGCCGCAAGGCTCAGTGCTGGGACCCCAGCTATTTACAATATATATTAATGATTTGGACGAGGGAATTCAATGCAACATCTCCAAATTTGCAGATGATACCAAGCTGGGGGGTATAGTTAGGTGTGAGGAGGATGCTTGGAGGCTGCAGGGTGATTTGGATAGGCTGAGTGAATGGGCAGATGCATGGCAGATGCAGTACAATGTGGATAAATGTGAGGTTATCCACTTTGGTGGCAAAAACATGAGGGTAGACTATTATCTGAATGGTGGCAGATTAGGTAAGGGGGAGATGCAACGAGACCTGGGTGTCATGGTACACCAGTCATTGAAAGTAGGCATGCAGGTGCAGCAGGCAGTGAAGAAAGCAAATGGTATGTTAGCATTCATAGCGAAAGGATTTGAGTATAGGAGCAGGGAGGTTCTACTGCAGTTGTACAGGGTTTTGGTGAGGCCACACCTGGAGTACTGCGTACAGTTTTGGTCTCCAAATCTGAGGAAAGACATCCTTGCCATAGAGGGGGTACAGAGAAGATTCACCAGACTGATTCCTGGGATGTCAGGACTTTCATATGAGGAAAGATTGGATAGACTCGGTTTGTACTCGATGGAATTTAGAAGATTGAGGGGGGATCTTATAGAAACCTACAAAATTCTTAAGGGGTTGGACAAGCTAGATGCTGGAAGATTGTTCCCGATGTTGGGGGAGTCCAGAACAAGGGGTCACAGTCTAAGGATAAGGGGGAATTCCTTTAGGACCGAAATGAGGAAAACATTCTTTACACAGAGAGTGGTGAGTCTGTGGAATTCTCTGCCACAGAAGGTAGTTGAGGCCAGTTCATTGGCTATATTTAAGAGGGCGTTAGATGTGGCACTTGTGGCTAAAGGGATCAGGGGGTATGGAGAGAAGGCAGGTACGGGATACTGAGTTGGATGATCAGCCATGATCACATTGAATGGCGGTGCAGGCTCGAAGGGCCGAATGGCCTACTCCTGCACCTATTTTCTATGTTTCTATGTTTCTATCTCAGCGAACTAGTCTCGCCACTCAGACAACTCACTCACAAGGGCACTGCCTGGGCCTGGTACCAGCAAGGTACCAGCAAGTGTTTGACTCTTTAAAACTGCAGCTGGCTAGCACCCCCACCCTTACGTATTTCGACCTCTTGCGGCCGGTCACCATCACCTGCGACGCCTCGCAATACAGTCTAGGCGCAGCCAGCCTACAAACAACAACCAACGGTACCATGCTACCCATATCGTACGCCTCTCGAACCATGACAGAGACCAAGCAGCGTTATGCCCAGATCGAAAAGGAGCTGCTAGCTGTCATCTTTGCATGTCCCAAGTTCAGAGACCTTATCTTCGGGAATACTTTTACAATTGAAACCGACCACCAACCACTGATCACCATCCTGAATAAGCCTACTCACGCAGCGCCTGCACGATTGCAGTGCATGATGATGCGGCTTCAGCACTTTGATTTCCAAATTGTTCGCAAAAAGGGCAAAGATATGCTCATCACCGACACACTCTCTCGAGTGCCACGGGCGTCCTGTGAACAACACCCCTTTGAGTGTGACGAGCTCGCCGTGTTTAAAGTCGATTTCGTCCCAACAGAACGTCTGCGGAGCACACAGCTGCTGACAGAATGCTGCAGCTGCTCTCCTCCATCATCAAAAGGGGCTGGCCTATGAAACAATCCAGCACACCACTAGAGGTACAGCCATTCTTCTTAGTTTGCGATGAACTGATAATACAAGACGGGATCATCGTCAAGGGCCACAAAGTTGTGATTCCCTCATCCCTGCAGGAACAATACTACAAAAACGTCCACAACGGCCATGCATTGTCTGAGGCCACACTCGCCCGTGCCCAAAGCATGTTTTATTGGCCAGGAATGACCAAATACTTATGTGAAAAAAACGCATCCTGCTCCACTTGGCACCGCACCAACAGAAACAGCCTCTCCTGCAACAACCCGCTCCAGCGCTACCCTGGACTTCCCTCGCTGTGGACATTTTTGAATGGCACGGCAAACACTCCTTAGTTCTGGTCTTGACCCGAAACGTCGCCTATCTCCTTCGCTCCTTAGATGCTGCTGCACCCGCTGAGTTTCTCCAGCTTTTTGTGTAACCCTCGATTCTCCAGCATCTGCAGTTCCTTCTTTAACACTCCTTAGTTCTAGTCGATTCCTATTCCAATTGGTTTGAACTTGATCTGCTACCTACCATTACGTCTGAGATGGTGATACAAAAGCTTCTGAGACATTTTTCTGTATTTGGTGTACCGGTTCGATTGCAAACTGGCAACGGAATACAATTCACCAGCCAAGCATTTATATACTTTGCAAGACAATGGAACTTTGAGCATGTTACCAGCAGCCCCGAATACCCTCAATCCAACGGCCTCGCTGAGCATGCTGTCAGGAGCGCAAAGCAGCTAATGGAACATTCACATCTTGCCAAATCCAATGTCTACCTAGATCTGTTAAACCTAAGAAACATCTCCAGGGTTTGTGTCCTGGGCTCTCCTGCCCAGCACCTGATGTCTTGCATGACAAGGCCCCAGCTCCCCATTGCTCAGCAACAGCTGAAGCCACAGGTGCTCACACCAGCTGTGGTCCAGAAGCGTATTCAGGAAAAACATGATGCCCAGAAGCGCTCCCATGACAAGTCAAACAAACCACTTAAACCGTTGCTGCAAGGTCAAGTGGTTTGCCTGCAGACGGCAGTTGGACATACCCGACTGGGTTTCGTTGAGGGACTATCCAAGGATCCTCGTTCCTACCATGTCGACGTTGATGGTGCTCAGTACTGACGCAGCCACCAACACCTTCTGCTCGTGATTGAGCCGCGACTAGCTCCTCCCGGTCCTCATGCCCCGCCGTTGGTTTTCAAGATGCCTGCTGCTGTTGTCCATCCACGACCCCCTGACCCAAGTATGCATTCCCCGTGACGTTTGGCTCCCCCACTCCACAGTGACCCTGGCCCTGCATGCTCGCCCCGCCGTTCATCTCCAGGTTCTCCGGCTGCATTCTCATTCTCGGGTTCTCCACCACCCAGACCTACTAACTCTTCCGGAATGGAGGGTGAGGGGTTTGTCCGCATGCGCTCGGGTCGGGTTAGTAGACCGCCGAACAGATACGGGGAGTATGTTTAACTGCATGTATTCTGACAACTGACAGGGACAGGGATAAGAATGGCATGCTTGCCATCCACTGCCCCACACGTGTGCTTAAAGTTCCATCTTTTGTCAAAGCCCAGCGCCACTCTCTTCCAGTCATCTGGTGTGCTGCAACAGTCCATCACATCATTTCCATTCACCCATTGAGACCTCCTCTTGTGCTTCATTTTCACCCTCGCTCTTCCCCTTCTGCCTTTCTTAAAAGGCTTCTTCTTCTTCTTTCGTGTGGCGTGCACAGCCTAAAGTTGTTGAACAACTTGTTCTATTGGATCTTCGGTTTGTGCACATCGAGTGGATTGCATTAGTCGAAACAGGGCGGACCACGTGAAGGTTGCAATCTTCCACCCCTCTTAAAAGGCTGCTGAAGCAAAAGGGCTATTGCAAACAGCAATAATTGTATTTTTACTAACATCCTCCAAACTGGTTCCTTCATTGCTTGCATGGTTCAGAATCATTAAAAAAAACCTGGGAGGCATTTTTTAGTGATAAGAAAATACAGACATGACATCATTTCATCAGGTGATCATTTGAGCTGTAGACACTCGTCACTGGTCGTTGTTGGTTTTCGGTGTGGTCCTCTGAGGTGGAAGGGAGTCATGCTCATTCACGAACCAATTTGCCAGAGACCATCCTCGAGTAAAACGTACATGGTCGAAGCCAGTCTTCAACATAGTCGAAGGAGGTCGAAGGAGGTTGAAGGAGGTCGAAGGAGGTCTTCTTCATAGTCGAGGTAGGTCTTCAACATAGTCGTAAGAGGTCGTACACATAGTCGTGGAAGGTCGTAGGTCAAACGACCTTGATTTAAAAAAAAATTAGCTTAAGGTCGCCAGAGGTCTCCTAAGTGGGACAGGCCCTTAATGCCAGAGTGTTTAAAAACATTTAAATTTACCCCCCTGTAAGGATGTCAGTGGGAATATAATGAAGTGGATTCATACCAGTGTAGTAGGTGTAAGTATTCTTATCTCGCTCCCCACTTCTGAAACAAGTAACAGGCTATCAATACATTACACTTTTTCTTCAAACTGAGAAAGTAATAATTCTAAATCATACATAATGATGCGCAAAAACCTCTGAGTGGCCTTAATCAAGCCACTGTATTTGTTTTTATTGAACATCAGTTGCAAAGCGAAAATTTGTGTTGTTGAGTAGAATAATCACACCATTTTTCTGAGTGCGATCATTCAATGAATCTTAAAGTAGGCACTCAACTTTAATGTGTATGTGTATGCGACATTTGGAAATATTGCAGAGATACTGCAGTTCTGATGTGGCATTGTAATGCTGTTCATTTTCATGTATTACATAAGCCACTGTATACTGTCAGGAACTGACATGTGGATTCAAAATGTACATGATGTTCGTCCTGCATGGCCAGAGACTGAAACTGTGAATATTAATGTCACATAAATTGATTGTGTCTCGGTCTTGCTCTGCAGGCTTTTAACATTGTGCAAAATATTATCTTGCTCTCCTCAATGCAAAGCTTTGATGCACAAGCCAATCAAATTAAATTCCTACTTTGAGTTTTCTTTAGGGACCAGATTTAGAATTGTTTTTTTACCATAATATTATTTCTGTTACATCCAAGTTTTGGTTGTTCAACAATAACATATCATTCATTCATTCATTCTTTCATTCAACTATCTGAAAACTGCCAACTCCAACAAATACATTTATAAGCAGAATGGAACAGTGTAGGACAGATCTTGAGTAATAAAGATTTGGAAGAGCTGGAACTATGGAGCCTGGGACTGAGAGATAGAACAGAGGAGTAGTGAACTTATCATAATTATTGAAGGCTGTATGGGTGTTTCTGCAATTGAGACACAGGTTAAAATGGGGGTTATTACAGAGGTAGCTATTCCAGCTTGAATTCCAATGGAATCATAAAGTTACATACAGCCTAGCCGGAACCAAAACATACACGGAGGTGGAATTAATGGTAAAGATCTTTAGTTTGGCAATGAACATGACTTTGGTTAGCTAATGATTAACCAAAAAATATATAACTTTGGTCAAGCATATACCAGAGCCAGATGCGGTCATGAGATATTGCTGATTAGGAATAATGGCTCTGTGTCATGGGAGTTAGATGTGGCCCTAGTGGCTAAAGGGATCAGGGGGTATGGAGAGAAGGCAGGTAAAGGATACTGAGTTGGATGATCAGGCATGATCATATTGAATGGTGGTGCAGGCTCAAAGAGCAGAATGGCCTACTCCTGCACCTATTTTCTATGTTTCCATGTTTCGATGTGTCTGGGATGCCATCATTAATGATGGAATATTTTTAAGATAAATAAACAGAATCTTGGAAGAGGCCCAGAGGCAAAAAAAGAGCCGCAACTGAGGTGCACTGGTAATAATTGAATAGTTGAGGTTGGGACCACATGAGGCATTGTTGCCAAGTTGAACAGCAGCAAAAAGAGTATTATGAGAAGTTGACGTGTTCAAATGGAGACTTATCTCTCTTTATCCTTCTCAACCTCTCTGCTGCCTTTTGACAGTTACAGAAGGCATGTTAAGTGAAGTTAATATTTGCTTAAGGGATTTAAACATGATTTAGGCACAGAGTTAAAGGAATAATAACATAAAGTTAGATAATGCCGAGTTAACCAAGGACATAAGGGAGTTGAAGAAGATTTAGTGATGTATTTTATAAGAGGACTTGAGCTGAGAATAAGTTTTATGAGTCAGCAGTTTATGATGATAGTCTTGAAAAAGAAAGACAATTCCTGAGGATATCATTGTTGGCAATGGAGACATGCAAAACATTTGGGTAAACAGTTTTTTAGTGGGAATAATATCCAGGGTTTAGAACAAAGTAATTGGGAAGGAAACCAGAAAAAGACAATTGATACAGGGATAGATCATAGGCCAACCATGAAATGATTTCGAACATACTATGAGCAAGGTCAGGGAATAGTTATCATAGTCCGAGGGACAAAACATTTCAGGAACTGCTTTTTTTTGGTTAGGGAGAGAGCAGAGGAAAAGAGGAGATGAAATTAAGGAATTTCTGGTAATAGAAAAATATTTGTATAATAGACTATCTTCTCGTAGATACATTGTGGTTTGTCAGCGATTACCATGCATGAACTTGGTACTAACTCCATACAGACAAGGCCGGCCTTAGAAGGTGCGGGGCCCAATTGTGAACAATTTTGGTGAGCCCCAGTTTCCCAGCCAAGGTCTGTAGAATCATAGAAATACAAATAAGGTCTATTATAGACTTTATATCTCTATAGTAGAATGGAAAGTAATCAAAATGTGTGCTTAAAAAGTGCCTGCGAGTTAATGGACCAAACAGATCTAAGCTACATTTTAATATAAAATTGCATACGTGTAAGCCTACAAGTAACAAACAAAATGTGTAGATCACCTCTGAAAAGTACATCGTTACAATACCACTTGTTTTAGTGACCGTGAAATGAAAAAAAAAGTTATTTAATTAACTAGATCCTGGCAATTGGTGAAAATTGGTGAAAAACCAATCCAGGCATTAAATTTTGGGCTTCAGCCCCATCCTACCCTTTGGACTTCTATCGCATCCTAAATTAGTTGTGTGTGTGTGTGTGTGTATGTTAGTTGTCTGTGTGTGATGTGTGTTTTAGTTGGCTGTGTGTTATGTGTGTGTGCATGGGAGGGAAGAAGAGAAGGGAGGGAGGGAGAGAAAGGAAGAACGAGAGAAGGGAGTGAGGGAAGTAGAGAAAGAAGGGAGGGAGGGAAGGGGAGAAAGAAGAGAGGGAGGGAAGGAGAGAAGGGAAAAGAGAGAGAGGAAGGTGGGAGGTAAGGAGAGAAGGGAGGGAGGGAAGGGGAGAAGGGAGGGAGGGAAGAGAGGGAGGGGAGGGAAAAAGAGAAGGGAGGGAGAGGGTCGGCAGTGGGATCGGATGCTGTGGTCCGGGCGAACGCGTGGCCCGGCCCTCCCTGTATTGTTCACCGCGTTTCCCCGGGGAGTGAGTGGGGTGGAGCCGGGGCTGTGTGCGTGAAGCACGGCAACTGGAGGGGCGGGAGCGCTGCCCTGGGACCATGAGGGACCTCCCCCTCTCCCCCTTCTCCATTCCCCCTCACACCCCACTCCCCGTATACCCCTTTCTTCCACCTCCACCCCTCTACTCTCTCTCTCCCCGTCTCTCCCCCCTCCACCCGAGGTAGATCTACTTGAGCTGAGAGTAGATTACTCCAAAGATCCGAGCGGATCCTAGGTGCTGGGCTCAATTGGGAGCAATCGGCCGAATCGGCTTAAAAGCCATGTCTCTCGGTACGAGTTCATTCCAAGAGCTCTCCCAAGTTTGCCCTGATTCGAACTCGGAGATTTATGAAAATGGCCACTCGTCGGTACTCGGGGCTCTCGTGGACATTTTTCAACATGTTGAAAAATCTTCGCGAATCTTCCTGAGTACCTGCCGTTCACGTTACGAGCTGCTAAGAGACGTCCCCGAGCTCCGACGTACCCGCTACGTTCATTCTCCATGCTTACCCCGAGTTTGAATTTTTTTAAACTCGGGGGAGCACTTGGAATGAACTCGTACCATGGGACAGGGCTTTAAGGCCGGCCCTGCATACAGACAGCACCTGTAGTCAGGATCGAACGTGGGTCTCTGGTACTGTAAGGCAGCAGTGCTACTGCTGCACCACTGTGCCATCCTACTGCCTGTGTGTGAATGGTTCCACATTATTTGTCCATAGCAGAGCTGCCAACTCTCACGCTTTGAGCGTGAGAATCATGCATTTTAACAAATTCTCACGCTGATCAGAAATTTCTCACGCTCGGTGGTGAGAAATTCTGTGATCAACAAAAATGTCAAAACTTATATAAACTGCATGGTCCACGGGTGTTGGAGAGCCGGGGCTGAGGGAGGGATGGAAGCACAAGCAGCAGCGGAGACAGATGCGGACGGGGATCCGGGGCTGGCGAGTGTTTGCCGGGGCTGGCGAGTGTTTGCCGGGGACAGATGCTGGGAACGGGGCTGGCGAGTGTTTGCCGGGGCTGGCGAGTGTTTGCCGGCCTGGTGAGTGTTTGCAGGGCTAACGAGTGTTTGCAGGGCTGGCGAGTATTTGCGGAGCTGGCGAATGTTTGCCAGGGACAGATGCCGGCGTTACGCCGCTGTCGTGAGAGTCTCTGTCCCGAAGGGACAGATACTCTCAGGCAGAGAGAGAGAGAGGGGAAGGAGACAGGGACACAGGGGGGAGAGAGAGGGGGGTGAGAAGAGAGAGAGGGGAGAAACAGAGAGGGAGAGAATGGGGAGAGAGAAGAGTGAAAGGGAGAGGAGGGGAGATAGATAGGTAGGGAGAAAGAGGGGAGAGAGGGGTTGGAGAGGGGGGAGAGGGTAGGAGAGAATTGGAGAGAGAGGGGGAAGACAGAGGGGTGGTAAAAGAGAGAGGGGGAAGAGGGAGAGAGGGGGAAAGAGAGAAACAGGGGAATGAGAGAGAGATGGGGGCAAAGAGAAAGAGGCGATAGAGACAGGAGAAAGAGAGAAGGGTAACAGTGAGGTGGGAGGGAGAAATGGGGGAGAGAGTGGGGAGAGAGGGGGCGAGAGAGGAGGAGAGAGAGGAGCGAGAGGGGGAGAGATAGAGAGAGGAGAGAGAGAGGGGGGAGAGAGTGTTTGGAGAGAGGGAGAGAGAGAGGGGGGAGAGAGGCGGAGATAGAGAGGGAGGGGAGAAAGGGAGAGAGGGAGAGAGAGAGAGGGAGGGGAGAAAGGGAGAGTGGGAAGCGAGGGGGAGAGAGAGAGGTAGAGGGAGGGAGAGGAGAGGTGAGAGGGGGAGGGGAGGGGGAAGAGAGAGGAGAGAGGGGGGAGAGTGAGGTGGGTAGAAGGGGAAGAGAGAGGGGGAGGGGAGGGGGAAGAGAGAGGAGAGAGGGGGGAGAGTGAGGTGGGTAGAAGGGGAAGAGAGAGGGGGAGGAGGAGGGGGAGAGAGGGGAGAGAGGGGGGAGAGTGAGGTGGGAGGTAGAGGGGGAAGAGAGAGAGGGGGAGGGGGGAGGGGGGAGAGAGAGAGAGGGAGAGGAGGGGGAGAGAGAGGGGGAGGGGAGGGGAGGGGGAGAGAGAGAGGAGAGAGGGGACGGGAGAGGGGGGAGTGAGGTGGGACGGAGAGGGGGAAAAGAGAGAGAGGGAGAGGGGTGAGAGAGAGAGGGGGAGAGAGGAGGGAGAGAGGGAAGAGAGAGGGAGAGGGGGGTGGAACACGCGGTGTCCATGGGAACTCTGGAGGCCTTCAGTCAACGCTGGTCACCACGTGGGGTTGAGAATATTGTAAACAATGAACGTACTGTTGTACTACAATGATTTTTTTTGATATAGTGTTATTTTGATTATGTTTTGATGTGGTGTATTATATGATTGTGTCAAATAATGTTTTTGAAAAGAAAAAAAAATAGAGAGAGGGGGGAGGGAGAAGAGAGAGGAAGGGGAGAGAGGGGGAGACAGGGGAGAGAGAGGGATGTGAGAGGAGAGAGGGAGAGACAGAAAGGGAGAGGGAGGGGACAGAGAGGGTGAGGGGAGAGATAGAGGGAGAGAGAGAGAGGGGAGTGACAGGAGAGCGAGTGGAAGAGGGGGGAGAGAGAGAGAGAGGAGGGAGAAAGAGAGGGAGGAGAGTGAGGTGGGAAGGAGAGAGAGAGGGGAGAGAAAGAGAGGCGGAGAGAGAAGGGAGGGAGAGAGGGGAGGAGAGAGAGGGGGACAGAGAGAGGGGGAGAGGGGGAGATAGAGGGGGAAGAGAAAGGGGGAGAGAGAGAGAGGTGGAGTGAGAGAGGGGGAGGGAGGGAGAGGGGGATAGAGAGGCAGGGCTGCCAACTCCCATGCGTTGAGCATGAGAATCACGCATTTCACCAAATTCTCACGCTGACCACAAATTTCTCACGCTCTGTCGTGAGAAATTCTGTGATCAACGAAAATTTCAAAACTCATATCAACTGCATAGGCCATGGGTGTTGGAAGCAGGAGCAGCGACGGGGACAGATGCAGACGGGGAGCAGGGCTGGCGAGTTTTTGCTGGGCTGGCGAGTCACTGACTGCAGCTCCGGCCATGGAGCAGCCTCATTGCAAGGCGTCGGAAGCATTGTGCCGTTGCCGGGGAGTCTCTGTGCCAAATTCGCCCCGGTGACCGGCATGGATCAGGCTGCAGCTCGGTGCATCCTGGAGGACAACCAGTGGCTGCTGGAAGTAAGTACCAAGCACTGGGTAGAAATGGTGGACTTCAAATGGGGGTGGTTGGAGAAAGTATCCTGCTTGCCTGCTCGATTTTCACTTACTGTAACTGCAGGAAAATGTTCCTGATGTTGGGGGAAGTTCAGAACCAGGGGTCACAGTTTAAGAAAAAAGCTGGGGCCAGTTAGGACTGAGATGAGGACAAACTTTCTTCACGCAGAGCGTTGTGAATCTGTGGATTTCTCTGCCATAGAAGGCAGTGCAGACCAATTCACTGGATGTTTTCAAGAGAGAGTTACATTTAGTTCTTGGGGCTAACGAAATCGAGGGATATGGGGAAAAAACAGGAAAGAGGTACTGATTTTAGATGAATAGCTATGATCATATTGAATGGCAGTGCTGGCTCGAAGGGCCGCTGGCCTATTCCTGCACCTTTTTTTCTATGTTTCTATGCTTGAGTATATGGCAATAAAACTCGATAACTTGATTTTGAAGCATTCATGCATGGTGGAGGTATAATGCAGTCACAGAGTGATACAGTGTGAAAACAGGCCCTTCGGCGCAACATGCCCACACCCGCCAACATGTCCCAGCTACGCTACCTGCTTTTGGTCCATACCTCCAAACCTGTCCTATCCATGTATCAGTCTAACTGTTTCTTAAATGTTGGGATGTACCCTGCCTCAACTACCTCCTCTGGCAGCTTGTTCCATCCACCCACCACCCTTTGTGTGGATAAAGTTACCCCTTAAAAAGTTGCCTCTTAAAAATACTTCATACAAAAAACATTGAAATCATACTTCTACAATGCACTAAAACATGATTTTAATAAATCATTTCAAAAGGTTCCTACCCTGGGAGGGGGGACACCCTTCTTCCACACCCTCTCCCCACTCGGTTGCTCCGGGTACCACTAAGGCCAGTGATCAGATGAACACTGCCAGATGTGAGCAGGGAACTGAGGCCAGTTGTCCATGATGTCTGGATCCCAATGCTCAGCGCTTCATGTTTCGGAGTTGGCTAATGTTATTGATTTGGAATTAGCCTGAATTAGTTGACAAAACCTTAATGGGAAGGTAGCACTATTGTCATTTGCCACTCAATTATTATGTTTGTTTACCTCACTGACTATTTCTAACATCCCCCCCCCCCCCCCCCCCCCAATTCCTTTGACAGGTTGAATAGAAATGTCCCCAATCTCGTTGTTTTATTAATTGAACATGTAGATGAACATCCCCAAGGAGTGTAATCAGATGGATACTGATTCAGGTGCGATATTTAAGAGCATGTTTGAAGAAAGGGTATATTTTAAAGGAGTGACAGAAATACTTGCAGGTGAATGTGTGAGGAGATTATTATTTGTCTTTAGTTTTAGCTTGAACCAGGACATCTGAAGATTCAAAGTTTAATATAGAGTAATTGTGCTGATACTGACCCCCACCAACCACGTAATGAATATCATCCATTCTGGAGGTTTTACTTTTATGATGCCATTTCAACTTCACTTGGATTTCAATCACTTCAATATAAAAGTAATTGGGAATGGGGAGCATTGGAACAAAAATTTGCCCTCAGTACATATTAACTGTAATGTAAAAATGTATGCATGTAGGTAGGTGCAATCAAAACAAAGATCTTTTTCTCATTGTTGTGTTATGAGTACCACAGCAAACATTATGCACTCTCAAGATCCCAGTTAATAGAATAATATTGCTTAAGCATATAGTTATTGAACTTTGCATTTC
Source organism: Raja brachyura (assembly GCA_963514005.1). Next base: position 17,292,719 of record OY740788.1, read on the forward strand.
GGAAAGTCCAGCTGAGAGGAAGACAGCAAAATACTGAAAATATTGGGGGTGAAAATGACTTCAGGACAGTTTGTTACGGAAATGAAAGAAATTGAAATTATACAGCTGAGTGAGTTAAATTTTATGGATGGTAATTTTGTTCAACCAATTGATGACCTCTTTGACAAAGTAACTAGCATGTTAGATAACAAGGAAGCCAATGAATGTAGCACATTTTGTTATCCATAATTTTGTCTGTGAAGTGCCCCATAAAGGATTACTGCATTTGATAAGTTCCTGTGGACTTGAACATAATAGGTTAAGTCCAGAGGGTCTGATATGGGACTTTATGTGTGGGCAAGATATATTGTCAGTGAAAAGGGGCTCGGAGCAAGGCCAAGTGTGCATCCAGTCAAGGTCTGGAATAGTACTAGGTGTGCAGTCAAAGCTGGGACCAGGGGTGTGTTCAGCACTGGGAACCGAAGCGGGTAAGCAGCTGTGATCAGGGTAGAATAGGGGGCCAGGTGTAAGGCTGGATTCAGGGACAGGAATGAGAGAAGGTATGCAACTGGAGTCAGGGCCAGGAGTAGTACCAGGTGTGCAGTGAGACCAAGGCTGGTCAACATGGGCCAAGTGCTTGATTATAATCTGATTTCCATACATGAATACACTAAGATCATTCATGTGCTGCACCTGTTGATCAGAGCCTGGGCTCTACTGTGGCATGTAATTAGGAATGTAATTTACTCTATCCTTATTCATAGCTAATCCAATTTAAAGCATATATATTGCATTCAAGTGTAAGTTAAAAGACTCGCTACAGTATGCACCATATTGCACAATTTCAAGCTGAAAAATGCAAAAGTTCCATACCAATGGGAGGGGACACACCCTCCTCCCACACCCTCCTCCCACACCCTCCTCCCACAATAACCACCCCCCCCCCCCCCCCCCCCCCCCCCCCAGTCTCTACGCTCCCTCGGGCTTTGCCATAGCATTGTGCAAGGATTATCTTAGTACTTTAATAATTTACCTGAGCGTGGGTTGATTTTGAGTAACAGCCTTGTTATTGCAAACTTGGTGGGACCTTGAAACTGATTGTAAACTGCTGGAACAGGTTTCACTGTAATTATAAGATTATTTTGTGTTTCATGGTCAGTAATTAAGATTGGACTGTACAGTTGGTACCTGAGAAAGCAGATATTTTGACCATAATGCTTTGCATGAGACAATCCCCATGATTCTGAAGAAGAAGATTAAAGAACAGAAGTATGCTTTAAGTACAGAATGTTTTCTGAAAATCTTCTTTGAAAGAAATCTCTTAAGCGAACTTTGATCTGTATTTTCATTTAGCTTTATTACTGCTCTATTTTACAGATACTCTGTGTTTGATAACATTTCACTAAATTATGGCATCTTTTTGTTATATATCATTAAATAATTATACAAAATAATTTTGGTGCATGGGTTATGAGAAAATAATTTAAGACTTTTGTACAAAATAATATTGTATATTTATTTAATACAAAATTCTTACATTATTTTTTCATTACCCAAGCAACAATTGGATTGAAATATGGGTCCAGAGATGAAAGAAAATGTTTGAAGAAATCAGCTGCTCCCATTGAGTACATTTTTGCCATTTTGCCCAATTTTGTTGCATTATTTATTTAGCATTAAACTCCTAGAAAATATAATTAGCTATGACAGAACGGTGGAACAGTTATTCAGGCGCTCTAATATCGCTACTGAAGGAGCCTTTGTTATGTTCAGTAAATTGGTGCAGTCTGTTATGGAGATTACATCAGTGAAAATTAAGAGGTTTGTTTATAAGGTCATAAGTGATAGGAGTAGAATTAGGCCATTCGGCCCATCAAGTTTACTCACCATTCAATCATGGCTGATCTATCTCTCCCTCCTAACCCCATTCTCCTGCCTTCTCCCCATAACCCCTGACACCCGTACTAATCAAGAATCTATCTATCTCTGCCTTAAAAATATCCACCCACGGCCTCCACAGCCTTCTTTGGCAAAGAATGCCACAGATTCACTACCCTCTGTCTAAAGCAATTTCTCCTCATCTCCTAAAGGAATGTCCTTTAATTCTGAGGCTATGATCTCTAGTTTAGGGAAATGCTTTATGAGTTGAAGTATCAGTGGTTGATAAAATGAATGACACAGTGTCAGTGATACGTTGCCTAGTTAACTTTCCCGTGGTACATTTCTTTGCATTATTTTCTCACTTTGTGATCTCACTTAATGGGGATGATATCAAAGGATTTTAATTGCTTATGTTTTCCACAAAGGTTCAGCTCTAATCCATCTGATATAATTGCTTTAATTACTTTGGTGAACAGATTTTATTTTTTCTATAATGCCGGTCATGACTGTAAGGTCAGATGTGATACTAAGGTTTGCATGTATTCTAAAATTTAAAATGCCATTTTTAACTGAAGAGTAGACACAAATAAGATCATCTCTATGTGGGTTTAGTTTAGAGATACTGTTCAGAAACAGGCCCTCCGGCCCACCGAGTCCATGCCGACCAGCAATCCCCTCACATTAACTCCATCCTACACACACTAGGGACAATTTACACTTACACCAAGCCAATTAACCTACATATATGTACCTGGGTTATGAAGAGCAAAGATCCCACCCAAAGATCAAAGCAAAGATTCAGCGCTCTATCTCTAAACTAAACTAAACTAAACTAAAAAATACCATGAACTAAATAGTGCTGAGGTAAATGAACCATGTGGTACTTTGTGACATGGCAGCTGGCAGCACAACTGTCTCTCTGCTTTGTCACAGGGCTCCATGTGGAGTCCAATGCTGGAAGACAATTGGGCTTTTGTAACATGTAAGAAGGAACTGCAGATGCTGGTTTAAACCAAAGATAAACACAAAAAGCTGGAGTAACTCAGCGGGACAGGCAGCACCTGGAGAGAAGGAATGGGTGACGTTTCGGATCGAGACCCTTCTTCGGACGGACTAAGGATCCCTCCAGCTTTTTGTGTCTATCTTGGGCTTTTGTAGCATGTGGATTAAATAAGAACAAGTTGTTTCAAAAACAATTTAGGAGATCAGTTAGTTCTCTTTGAGATAACTATCTGCTTACATTACACTTTTATAATTACAATACATTTTTTAGTTTCTCTGGAGCAATTTGTTTCATCTTGCTTCAGTCGTAATTTCCCTATGATAACATTTCTTTCAAGGTAGACAAAATTTCTTTCAAGCTTTGGCACGTGCATCATTTGGTGATAAAGCATTCAGTATCTCGACTGGATTCAGTGTGCATGAGGCAGCAACCTGAATGTTGAAGTGATGCAGCGATAATAAAGATGGTGTCAGAATACGTGTGGGATGAAAACTTTTCTCATTCGGGTTTTCAATGGCACAGGCAAGAACTTACATCATATCCCTTTCTATTAAAATATACATGCTCACACTTTCATATGTGAAACAAAAATCACTGGCAATACAATTTACCACAACAATATGTTACTTGTATAGGGATCTAGTTCCTTCCAAGCTATAGATCTCAACTCACTACATTTTGGGAGGCACAGTGACAGTGTTTTCCCCGTGACCGCATGGGTTTTCTCAGAGATCTTTGGTTTCCTCCCACACTCCAAAGACGTATAGGTTTGTAGGTTGTTTCTTAACCTACCTGGTCTCCCGGTGGATCTGCACTTCAACTCCCCTCCCATTCCCACTCTGACCTTTCTGCCCTGGCCTCCTCCATTATCAGAGTGAGGCCCAGCGCAAATTGGAGGAACAGACCTCATATTTCGCTTGGGTAGCTTACACCACAGCGGTATGAACATTGATCTCTAACTTCAGATAGCCCTTGCTTTCTCCCTCCATCCCCTTCCCCTTCCCAGTTCTCCCACTAGTTCTACTGTCTCTGCCTACATTCCATCTTTGTCCCGCCCCCTCCCATGATATCAGTCTGAAGAAGGGTCTCGACCCGAAACGTCGCCCATTCCTTCTCTCCAGAGATGCTGCCTCACCCGCTGAGCTACTCAAGCATTTTGAGTCTACCGGGTTAATAGGTTAATTAGTTTGGTATAAATGTAAAATCATCCCTAGTGTGTGTAGGGTAGTGTTAATGTGTGGGTATTGCTGGGATGTGCGGACTCGGTGGGCTGAAGGCCCAGTTTCTATGCTGTATCTCTAAACTAAACTAAACTAAAATTCAGGTAGACCAAGGGAATGCTACGTATCCTGTGAAACAATCATCATATAGTTTTGTGAGTTTATGGATCAATATAAGTTCTGGCACAGCATGATTGAGATTATTACTCCATTAATGTTTAATTTACTCCATATTGGTTCCTAAAGGTGTCATCCATCCATGGCAGAATCCTCCCATTGTATGTCTTCTTTCATATTGTGATTTGGGACGCCATTTGTTAACACCTAAATATTGGTAATTCAAGCTAATTAGTGTCTTGTCATGATCATTAAAATAAATTCTCTGGAGAGTAAATGTCAATATTCTTGTGCGAGTCCACTATTATCTTTTTTCCATTAATCCACAACACACTCTATGAACGGAATGAATTGCATTTCATTGTATTTCCTACATTCTGTCAATATTTCTTCAAGAATGTAAGTGGCATTGCTATATAAATGGCTTGTGTGTAATTATTTTAGTCCTGAAAAATAAAATAATCATATTACAATTGCAATGCAGGTCATTGAGTTATTAACATTGAAATCAAGGTGGAAGAAAATGACCTTTAATTGTGTGTTGGAAGGATCTGCAGATGCTGGTTTAAACCGAAGATAGATACAAAATGCTGGAGTAACTCAGCGGGACAGTCAGCATCTCTGACCCTTCGGCTCATGACCCTTCTTCAGACTACTCGGGGTAAAGGGAAACTAATATGATATAGACGACGATGCAGAGCGATCAAGAACAACGAATGAAAGATATGCAAAAAAAAATGATGATAAAGGAAACAAGCTATTGTTAGCTGTTTGTTGGATGAAAATGAGAAGCTGGTGTGACTTGAGTGGGAGAGGTATGGAAAGAGAGAGAATGCCGGGGTAACTTGAAGTTAGAGAAATCAATATTCATACCACTGGACTGTAAGCTGCCCAAGCGAAATCTGAGATACTGTTCCTTCAAATTTATGTTTAGCCTCACTCTGACAATGGAGGAGATCTAAGACGGAAAGGTCAGCGTGGGAATGGGAAGGATAATTAAAGTGTGTAGCAACTGGGAGATCAGATAGGTCCAGGCGGAATGAGTGAATGTGTTCAGCAAAATGATCGCCCAGTCTATGTTTGGTCTCGCCGATGTATAAGAGTCCACATCATTGAACAATTGAACAATATTGAACAATTTCTTTTCTTCGGTATTCACCAAGAGAAGGATGTTGAATTATGTGAGGTAAGGGAAACTAGTAGAGTAGCTTTGGATACTATGAGTTTCAAAGTAAAAGAAGTACTGACACTTTTGAAAAATATAAAAGTGGATAAGTCTCCAGGTCCTGACAGGATATTCCCTAGGACATTGAGGGAAGTTAGTGTAGAAATAGCCGGGACTATGACAGAAATATTTCAAATGTCATTAGAAACGGGAGTAGTCCCCGAGGATTGGCGTACTGCGCATGTTGTTCCATTGTTTAAAAAGGGTTCTAAGAGTAAACCTAGCAATTATAGACCGGTTAGTTTGACTTCAGTGGTGGGCAAATTGATGGGAAAGATACTTAGAGATAATATATATAAGCATCTGGATAAACAGGGTCTAATTAGGAACAGTCAACATGGAATTATGCCTGGAAGGTCATGTTTGACTAATCTTCTTGAAATTTTTGAAGAGGTTACTAGGGAAATTGACGAGGGTAAAGTAGTGGATGTTGTCTATATGGACTTCAGTAAGGCCTTTGACAAGGTTCCTCATGGAAGGTTGGTTAAGAAGGTTCAACTGTTGGGTATAAATGCAGGAATAGCAAGATGGATTCAACAGTGGCTGAATGGGAGAAGCCAGAGGGTAATGGTGGATGGCTGCTTGTCGGGTTGGAGGCAGGTGACTAGTGGGGTGCCTCAGGGATCTGTGTTGGGCCCTTTGTTGTTTGTCATGTACATCAATGATCTGGATGAAGGGGTGGTAAATTGGATTAGTAAGTATGCAGATGATACCAAGATAGGGGGTGTTGTGGATAATGAAGAGGATTTCCAAAGTCTATAGAGTGATTTAGGCCAGTTGGAAAAATGGGCTGAAAGATGGCAGATGGAGTTTAATGGTGATAAATGTGAGGTGCTACACCTTGGCAGGACAAATCAAAATAGGACGTACATGGTAAATGGTAGGGAATTGAAGAATACAGTTGAACAGAGGGATCTGGGAATAACCGTGCATAGTTCCTTGAAGGTGGAATCTCATATAGATAGGGTGGTAAAGAAAGCTTTTGGTATGCTAGCCTTTATAAATCAGAGCATTGAGTATAGAAGCTGGGATGTAATGTTAAAATTGTACAAGGCATTGGTGAGACCAAATCTGGAGTATGGTGTACAATTTTAGTCGTCCAATTATAGGAAGGATGTCAACAAAATAGAGAGGGTACAGAGGAGATTTACTAGAATGTTGCCTGGGTTTCAACAGCTAAGTTACAGAGATAGGTTGAATAAGTTAGGTCTTTATTCTCTGGAGTGCAGAAGGTTAAGGGGGGACTTGATAGAGGTCTTTAAAATGATGAAAGGGATAGACAGAGTTGATGTGGACAAGCTTTTCCCTTTGAGAATAGGGAAGATTCAAACAAGAGGACATGACTTTAGAATTAAGCGACAGAAGTTTAGGGGTAACATGAGGGGGAACTTCTTTACTCAGAGAGTGGTAGCGGTGTGGAATGAGTTTCCAGTGGAAGTGGTGGCGGCAGGTTCATTGGTATCATTTAAAAATAAATTGGATAGGCATATGGATGAGAAGGGTATGGAGGGTTATGGTATGAGTGCAGGCAGGTGGGAGTTGTTCGGCACGGACTTGAAGGGCTGAGATGGCCTGTTTTCGTGCTGTAATTGTTATATGGTTATATGTTATATCATGAACAACAGATACAGTAGAAGAGGTTGGTGGAAGTGCAAGTGAATCTCGGTCTAACCTGAAAGGACTGTCGGGGCCCCTGGACACAGTTGAGGGAGGAGGTATAGAGACAGCTGTTGCATCTCCTGCAGTAGAAGGTACCTGGGGAGGGGGTTGTTTGTGTGGGAAGGGATGTTGACCAGGGAGTTATGGTGGGAACGGTCTCTGTGGAAGGTGGAAAGGGGTGGAGATCGGAAGATGTGACTAGTGTTGCAATCGTTGTGTCTAGCCTTAAATGTGTGAAGCCATAGGGAGTCAAAATGCTGAGGCCCCTCCCCCCAGAACACCACATTAATCATTATATCAATTATGTAAAAATGATGGTGAGTTCTGTAATAGAATGGGAGGTGAGATGGGGCAGCATCTGGCCTTCAGTTTGTCATGGATTGGTTCCTTCAGCTGAAGATCTATAGAAATCCAACACATGCCACTGACTGGCGATGGATCTCCATGAAACCACAAGGCCTCAATCCCCATTAGTTGACCATCTGTGGGCCTCAGCTCCAGAGAACTACAAAGAATCACATCCTCAGAGTAAAATAAATTGACCTCCTATCCATCTTATCTGGATGACCTGTTATCATCGTCCATTCCTGACATTGTGACCTGAGCAAGTAATCTCTCAACATCTACTCATCGATTCCTTGACTCTGGACTGTGTTAATGAGATCACTCCTCATTCTTCTAAAGTGAGTTAAATCCAATCCCACAATTTGTTCCTCAATTTATAATCCCTCCCCTCCCCCATTCCAGGAATCGATGGAATTTCATTCGGATAAAATTAATCCTCGTGCTCTTCCCAGATTTTATTATGGCCTCCACAACTTGCAGAAGGAAGGAGGGACACGAAAAAAGGCAAGACCACAGCTTGACAATTTCTTGATTTTATAGATGATTTCATGGACACCTTGGTGATGCTTCATGGCCCAAGGGTGTGGCATTCTATCCACTACTACCCCAGTAAATAGACTGTTAAGATGTCTTCAGTGTTTTTATATCAGTCACCAGGTAGAAAGTGATATTAAAAAGTGATATAGAAAGAGTTATAATATCTTTTGGCTTCATTCAAATTTGCCCAAAGCATCTCTTCTGTTTCATCTGGTATTTTAAATCCAAATTAAATGTCCTCCCACCACCTCCCAAACTACCCCTCCCCAATAACCTCAAAATGAGGCAGGAATCCTGAGAAAGGCTCTACTCACCAAATGGGAAATCACAGTCTAGGGTGCTTAAAAACATAAATTATCATAAATTAAACTAATCTCAGCGGTTCTGAATTGGAGCAAGGCAAACCCTGATGCTAGTAGAACTTGCAAGAGTTGGTTGGAGTAGGTTGTTTGCAGGAAAAGGGGTGTCATGAAAGTGGGGTGCTGTTAAAAATGCGATGGTAAGAGTTCAGGGTTTTTTATGTTCCTGTTGGAGTGATGGTAAAGAAGGTAGGAGTAAGAACACTGGATGACAAGAGAAATTGAGACTCTAGTCAGGAAAAAGAAGGCAAGGATCAAGTGCATCCCCAGAGGAGTATAAGGGATTAAGGAGCATATTTAAGAAAGAGGGCAAATAGGGAGGCATAAGATAGCTTTGGCAGATAGGATTAAGAAGAAAATAAAGATATTATGTATTATACATTATGGATAAAACGACAACTAGAACAACTAGAAAAAGATTAGGGTTCTTCAGAAACCAAACTGGCCATCTATGGGTGGAATGGTCCTCAATGTGTCAATTCTCCTCTGTTTTAACCGTGGACAAAGACAAGAAGACTTGGAAACTTGGGAAAGTCAATGGAGATGCATTGTGGAAGGTCGATATTACAGTCAAAACGATGCTGGATGCCCTAAGATGCTTGAAGATAGAAAAATCTCTGGGCCTGATTAGATAATATCCAAGAACACTGTGAGAAGCTAGAGAAGAAATGCGAGAGTCCTGACAGAGATAGATAAATTATCGTTGGACACTGGTGAGGTGCCAGAACTGAGAGAATGTAATGAAAAAACAGGAACTGTTGACTACTGAGCCATAACACATGTGTTTGTAAAGCTATTGGAGGAGATTCTGGGGAATAAAATATACATCCATTTGGAAAAAACAGTTTGACAAGGGAAAATCAGCATGGTTTTGCACAGGGTTATTTTGTTCCAAAATAATCAAAGAACTTGAAATGTAATCATATACTGTAACATTAGTACCAGTGGTCATTCGACCAGGTTAGTTGGGAAGTGGTGTTGGGTAAATTGAATGGATTAAAGGCCGATAAATCCCCAGGGCCAGATAGGCTGCATCCCAGAGTACTTAAGGAAGTAGCTCCGGAAATAGTGGATGCATTAGTGATAATCTTTCAAAACTCTTTAGATTCTGGAGTAGTTCCTGAGGATTGGCGGGTAGCAAACGTAACCCCTCTTTTTAAGAAGGGGGGGAGAGAGAAAACGGGGAATTACAGACCAGTTAGTCTAACATCGGTAGTGGGGAAACTGCTAGAGTCAGTTATTAAAGATGGGATAGCAGCACATTTGGAAAGTGGTGAAATCATTGGACAAAGTCAGCATGGATTTACGAAAGGTAAATCATGTCTGACGAATCTTGTGGAATTTTTTGAGGATGTAACTAGTAGCGTGGATGGGGGAGAACCAGTGGATGTGGTGTATCTGGACTTCCAGAAGGCTTTCGACAAGGTCCCACATAAGCGATTAGTATATAAACTTAAAGCATATGGCATTGGGGGTTCAGTATTGATGTGGATAGAGAACTGGCTGGCAAACAGGAAGCAAAGAGTAGGAGTTAACGGGTCGTTTTCACAATGGCAGGCAGTGACTAGTGGGGTACCGCAAGGCTCAGTGCTGGGACCCCAGCTATTTACAATATACATAAATGATCTGGATGAGGGAATTGAAGGCAATATCTCCAAGTTTGCGGATGACACTAAGCTGGGGGGCAGTGTTAGCTGTGAGGAGGATGCTAGGAGAATGCAAGGTGACTTGGATAGGCTGGGTGAGTGGGCAAATGTTTGGCAGATGCAGTATAATGTGGATAAATGTGAGGTTATCCACTTTGGTGGCAAAAATAGGAAAACCGACTACTATCTAAATGGTGGCCGATTAGGAAAAGGGGAGATGCAGCGTGACCTGGGTGTCATGGTACACCAGTCATTGAAAGTAGGCATGCAGGTACAACAGGCAGTGAAGAAAGCCAATGGTATGTTAGCTTTCATAGCAAAAGGATTTGAGTATAGGAGCAGGGAGGTTCTACTTCAGTTGTATAGGGTCTTGGTGAGGCCACACCTGGAGTATTGCGTACAGTTCTGGTCTCCAAATCTGAGGAAGGACATTATTGCCATAGAGGGAGTGCAGCGAAGGTTCACCAGACTGATTCCTGGGATGTCAGGACTGTCTTATGAACAAAGACTGCATAGACTCGGTTTATACTCTCTAGAATTTAGGAGATTGAGAGGGGATCTTATAGAAACTTACAAGATTCTTAAGGGGTTGGACAGGCTAGATGCAGGAAGATTGTTCCCGATGTTGGGGACGTCCAGGACAAGGGGTCACAGCTTAAGGATAAGGGGGAAATCCTTTAGGACCGAGATGAGAAGAATTTTTTTCACACAGAGAGTGGTGGGTCTCTGGAATTCTCTGCCACAGAGGGTATTTGAGGCCAGTTCATTGGATATATTTAAGAGGGAGTTAGATGTGGCCCTTGTGGCTAAGGGGATCAGAGGGTATGGAGAGAAGGCAGGTACGGGATACTGAGTTGGATGATCAGCCATGATCATATTGAATGGCGGTGCAGGCTCGAAGGGCCGAATGGCCTATTCCTGCACCTAATTTCTATGTTTCTATGTTTCTATGTCATTTTGATTATTGGGCTCATTGAGCTTGATCCACAAATTAAATAATTGACGAAAACTGCAGATGGAAGTTCAAAGTAACATCTTTCACCCGTAACTTCAATTTTCACCTTTTATTCTTAATAGAGATGTCAATATATTTTCTTGAACCATTCTCCAATTCTGTATTTTTTTCATGATCCATATTGATAATTAATCTCAACCTTGGAAAAGTACCAATGCAACCACCTCCAGTTTAAATTCCATTTGGAATATTTGGGAGGATCAAGAACCAAGATTCCAAGAACCAAGAACAGCCTCTGGTCTCTCATTCACAACACTTCAGTTATCTGTGAGCAAGTATCTCAATTTAGTGGAAATTAGGGTGGACATAATTAACTACATACTTTGCAAGAGGTCCCTCTTCTTGTAGAATATTTTTGTTATCCTCTTAAAGCCCCTGTCCCACTTTCCCGAGTTACTCACAAATTCTCCCTTGATTCAAACTCGGAGATGCCAGCCGTAAGTACTCGGGGCTATTTTTTTACTCGTGGACATTTTTCAACATGCAGAAAAAACGTCCCTACTTACCTGATGCCCTGAGTACCTACGGCTGGCATTACGAGCCGCTACAAAATATCTACGGACTCCAACGGCCTCGCTACGGACATTCTCCGAGTTTGAATCAAGAGGAAAACTAGGGGGGAATTCTTCGGGAAAGTGGGACGGGGCTTTAGCCTGTAGTTGATTAGAACTTGGCTCCAGATGCGACGGGCAATGATTTTTAATTCATCTAAATTACGAGGAGAATCTAAATTAAAAATATCTCTGGCAATTCGACATATTGCTTAATTTGAAGCTTGTGTCAACTCTTTGATTTTTAGAGAATATCTTAACAATTTACGAGTTGAAAATCAAAAACTAGATTACCATCTGTCTCTGAGCAGGCAATAAGAATCTGATCATAACTTAGCCAAAAATCTAAAATGCAATTGCAATGCTAGAAATTACTATTCATAACAGTGATAATATTTATATGGTGGTAGTCATGCTGCTAACAGTGAACCAGGACTTCCAGTGAAATGTGAAAGTACACTAGCTGCTCATCCACTATTATTTCAGCAGTAGCAAGAATTTTCTTTTGGATTTATATTTCATCCGTTTTGCTACTGAAACAGGATGTGGATGTTTGTTCCGCCACAAGTGCTCTCTGAACTTCCATTCACCTTTTAGGGTGATACGCCCATTCTGGGTGACACAGTGACGTAGTGGTAGAGTTGTGTAGGAGGGAACTGCAGATGCTGGTTTAAACCAAAGATAGACACAAAAAGCTGGAGTAACTCAGCGGGACAGGCAGCATCTCTGGAGAGGAATGTGTGATGTTTCGGGTCGAGACCCCTGTCTGAAGAAGGGTCCCGACCCGAAACGTCACCCATTCCTTCACTCCAGAGATGCTGCCCGTCCTGCTGAGTTACTCCAGCATTTTGTGTCTACCTTCATATTAGTTTATACATCTTGGTACTCAATGACATTGAGAACAAAGTATCTTTGATCTGATGTGAGTGAACATGAGGGGTTGAACTTAATGGGAAATGGTAATAATTTGTGATGAACTGACAGCATTTTTCCACATAGGTGCTATCAAGTTTGGAAATTCTGCATGTGCTGTCTACTTTACACTTGTGCATTTTTGTCTGGGCACTGATGTTCAACAAACCCTTATTCTTACATTGAGAAATCTGCCTGCTGGGCCTGAGTCCATCCATTCAATGGATTGAAAAGACTGAAGGACAATTTTGTGTTTCAGTGTTAGTTTTTTTTAAATTTGTTTAAATGTTGTTTAATTGTGGAATGTTTCTAAACATCTAGATTTATTTAAGGTCTTGATAGGCTTGACTATTGATTAACCCAGCAGTTAGACTTTAGGCTTTAGAGATTGTTACGACTCCTGAAGGCAGATACCTCAGAGTCGCGTAACATAATCAAAAAACAGGTTCAAGTTTAAGAAAATAGCCTTTAATTTAGTTAAAAGAAGACAAAAACCCAAACCTGATTTAAACAACAGTCAGGGACAACAATCGACTAATAAACAAATATAACAGTGCTCCAGCCAGCCTCGCAAAGGACTGTCGAACCGGAGTCTCTAATCCTGCCTAAATAGAGATAACCCTGAAACAAAATACACGAAAACCCTCAGGTCAGCCCTTATCCATCCCGATACAACATTAAATGACAAATACAGGTAACAATACACAAAGTTCTAGGTCATGCAGCCAGGCCTCCTGCAGCTCAGACCGGCAGCCTGTTCACTTGTCAGGGTCGGCGAAGAAGAGAGAGAATTCTGGGAACACCGGTCATCTGACGCAGCTTGGCCAATCGGGTACAGGAGCTCTTAACCCCTTGATTCCTGACTCCCAGCCACAGGGCCTGCACTCAGGAGAGAAACAGAAAAGGTAAGTACACAGCATTCACCGGGGTCGGCAGGGGGGGGGGGGGGGGGGGGGGGGGAAGCGCCTAACACCCCCCCCAAAGATACTGAATAAGCTTCAGAAGAAACTATTCAGTACTAAAACACTACTGGCGCGACAAGGCGTCATCCAAGATATTATCCTTGCCCCTTATGTGCCTGAACTCCAGGTTGTATTCATGCAGCTGCCAACTCCAGCTCATTAACTGCCGGTTCTTATTCTTCATGTTCTGCAAAAAAACCAAAGGGTTATGATCCGTGAATACGATGACAGGGTCATTCGAGGAGCTCACATAAACCTCGAAATGACTCAGAGACATTAACACAGCAAGGGATTCTTTCTCAATGGTGGAGTACCACCTCTGATGGGGATTAAACTTCTTAGAGATGTACGAAACTGGATGCCCCACGCCATGTGAATCATCCTGTATAAGAACCCCACCAACCCCACGATCACTAGCATCCACTGCCAGCTTAAATGGACGCTCAAAATCCGGTGCCGCAAGCACAAGTGCGCGCACCAGAAGACCTTTAGTATGATCAAAGGCTTGTTGACACTCAGTGGACCACACAAAAGCTACCTTCGGACTCAGCAAATCCGTCAAAGGAGCAGCCACTGCAGAGAAGTTTGGACAGAACCCCCTATAATACCCAACCATCGCCAGATACCTACGGAGTTCAGTCCTAGATGTTGGAACAGGAAATGCGACAATATGTCCCACCTTGTCCTCGAGAGCGCGAACCTGACCCCGGCCCACCATCTTACCCAGATACGTCACCGTGGCCTGGCCAAACTCACACTTCACCAGATTGATCGTTGGGTTTGACAAAATACCTCCTTCAGATGACCGATGTGTTCGATCCAAGACCTGGAGCACACAACTAAATCATCAAGGTATGCTTCACAGAAGGACAAACCAAACAATACCATGTTCACTAACCATTGGAAGGTTGCCGGCACATTGCGCTTTCCAAATGCCATTACCGTATACTGAAGAAAGTTATCAGGCGTAACGAACGCTGAGATCTCCCTCGCCCACCTAGTCAAAGGAACTTGCCAATACCCTTTTAGTAAGTCCAACTTAGACACAAAATATGCACTTCCCACATGATCCACGCAATCCTCCATCCGTGGAAGAGGATAACAATCCGGCTTAGTTACAGCATTCACCTTCCGAAAGTCCGTGCAAAACCTGTCCTCCCCATTAGTCTTCTTAGTTAGTAGACACGGGGAACTCCACGGACTACAACTAGGTTCAGCAATTGCAAGCTGCAGCATGTAGTCAACCTGACTTCTTAGGTGATGGCGCTTGTCAGGATTGACCCGATACGGATGCTGTTTAATTGGTGCAGCACCGGCCACTTCAATGTCATGCTGCAGCACAGATGTCTGCGAAGGTACATCCGAGAACAGTGACCCATTTGACCCCACCAAAGCAAGCAGATCATCCCGCTGACTTCCAGACAAATGAGACAACCAAGGGAAGCGACTCCAAAGCTTCAGAGTCGCACAGCTTTCCCTGCGTCACTGCCACAGACAACCATGCCTCACCCACATCACCACCCGTGTCAGGGGAAGCACTTCTACAGCCAAAACTGGCTTAGACAAAACCTCCCTATCAACCTGTACATGCTCCTGTTCATGGCACTGCTTCAGCATGTTGACATGACAGAGCTGAGTCTTACGCCTCCGATCAGGGGTACCAAGAACATAATCCCTTGCACCAACCTTCTTAACCACCTGATAGGGACCAATATACCGAGCCTGCAGACTGGAACCAGGAATAGGCAACAACACCAGGACCTTGTCACCTGGAGAAAAATTCCTATTAGAAACCTTCCTGTCGAACCATTCCTTCATCCTAAACTAAGCAGAAGCAAGATTACCCATTGCCAGTTTGCATGCCCTCCACAGTCTAGACCTAAAAGTACAGACGTGGTCTAAAATACTACGTTTTGAATTCTCCTGCAACCATTTCTCCTTCAGGTCCCTCAACGGACCACGAACAGTATGCGCCAACACCAGGTCAGCAGGACTGAACCCTAAAGACTCCTGCACGACCTCACGCACCACAAACATAACTAGATGAACCCCCTCATCCCAGTCTTTTTCAAACTCCAGGCAGTAAGTCATCAACATAGACTTCAAAGTCTGGTGAAACCGCTCGAGATCTCCCTGGCTCTCAGGATGATACGCACTGGATTAACAATGCTCAATATCCAACAATTTAATTACCTGACCAAAAACCTTTGACATGAAATTGGAACCTTGGTCACTCTGCACAACCTTGGGCAAACCGAACCACGAAAAAAACTTAGTGAGAGACTTCACAATGGCAGGGGCAGTAATGTTACGCAAAGGGACCACCTCCGGAAAGCGGGTAGACGCACACATAATTGTTAATAAAAACTTGTTGCCCACCCTTGTCCGATTTAGAGGACCCACACAATCAACTAGAATCCGTTCAAATGGCTCTCCGACCACAGGGATTGGATATAAAGGCGCTGGAACAATTGATTGGTTCCTGCCACCTGGCAAATGTGACAACACCTGCAGTGCTGCTTCACGTCCTTTTTCAACCCTGGCCAAAAAAAATTCGGTAAGATACGGTCATACGTCTTATTGACCCCCAAATGTCCACCCAGAGGTCCATCATGAGCTAAGCTGAGTATCTCGTCCCTGTACCGACAAGGTATCACAACCTGATCAACCATGCTCCAATCATCATGCCCTGACATATCCAAGGGAGACCACTTTCGCATCAGTAAGCCATTCCTCAGAAAATACACCTTTGCTGTGGAATCCATATTCCCCTCAGGCACCGCGCAGTCGAACAGATCCGATAAACCTGGATCATTCTTTTGCTCCTCAACCAGCTGGTCACGTGACAGCGACACCGGCACATTTTCAGACAAGACCCCAACTTGAGATGTAGAAACACCCTTCACAACACAGGATCCATCATCCTGATCTCCAAAAATGCTCTCACTCAGGTCCACTACATCTTCATACTTTGCCTGGCTCTTAGCCACAGCCCTCGTGACAGCACAAGCTGTGAAGACCGTTGGATGCCGCATAGCCAATCTATCAGGACTCTTCACCACTGGAACAGCCGACACCTCAGGAGTAATGAAAACTCTACCTCCTGCCAAGTCATTCCCCAAAATCACAGAAACTCCCGCAACAGGAAAACACGGCCGTACCCAACAATTAACCGGCCTGAAATCACCTCGGACTCGAGACTCATGATATGCAAAGGCACTACCATGTCCTCCAACCCGAATCCTACCACAGGGACACTGGACCCAACCAATGACTCCCCAGAAAACGGCAGTACACTATCCAATATAAAGGACTGAGCAGCACCAGTATCACGCAAGATGGATACTGGAACTCTGACCCCCATCCTCTAGAGAAACAAAACCTTTTGTGATGAACACAGAATAATTACTACACTCATCAGGCGCAGGCATCTCAGGAACCACAGGTGCTTTTTGTGTACCAACCAAAACCACAGGCTTTGCATTTTTCTTGTGCAGGACGGGACACGACTTTACGATGTGCCCGCTCCATTTACAATAGTAGCACACAGGACCTTCCTTAGTCCTAAGATCTCCGTCAACCTTATCAGCTCGGACCTCCCCCTGTATCAATGTGCTGACACTTGCAGGTACAGAAACAGCTTTGACACTGCCACCGGTGACACCACCACGATTAACCGGCCGCGCACCAAAACTATAGGATCGCCCAACAAACTCAGTTTTATGAGTCAATACATACTCATCTGCTAACACCGCGGCCTTAGACACTTCCGTCACCTTCTGCTCATTAAGGTAAGTAGCAACCCTCTCATGGAGACAGTTCTTAAAGTCTTCCATAATCATCAAGGCCCGCAGCAGCTTAAAATCCTTCACTCGTTGAGAAGCGCACCACCTGTCAAAAAGTGCCTCCATCTCCCAAGCAAACTCCACATAAGTCTGACTATCAAAATTCGTATGGCGCCGGAACTTTTGCCGGTACGCCTCTGGAACTAATTCATAAGCTCTTAATACCATTGACTTCACACACTCATAGTCCCGACTGTTGTCAACAGATAAAGACGAGTACACCTCCCGTGCTTTACCCACAAGGACACACTGCAAGATCAAGGACCACATGTCCCTAGGCCACTTCAAGGATGAAGCCACCCGTTCAAACACTGCAAAATACTTGTCCACATCCTTCTCATTAAACGGGGGAACCAGGCGGATGTTCCTGCTCATATCAAACTCCCTTTCCCCAGAAGAAACTCGGGAGGCATTCAATTCCTTCTCCCGCAGGTCCAGGCGTTTCAGTTCAAGCATGAGCTCTTTCTCTCTTAAGGCTAAAGGGCCTGTCCTACAAGCATGCAACTCCATGCGATGAGCGCGACCTAACGTGGTCGCTTGAGCCGTCCGGCGTCGCGGGGCCGGTCCCACTTCGATCGCGGAATTGTGCGGAGTTTGTCCCGACATCGCGCGGGGCTCCGAAACACTGACTCTGTTCAGAGATTCCGCGCGGCAATGGCTTGTCGGCTCGCAGTCGCCTCGACGCATTACACACCACCTCGACGTCGTGCCTCCATGAACCTATCTGTAGGTGCCTCCGTGACCCTCTATGTGTGTGGCTCCGTGGCCCTCTGTGTGTGCGCCTCTGTGTGCCCCTCTCTGTCCTGGCGAACTTACCTTAAGACTTCACTCCAAGTTCGCCTCACTTTGCGCCTCGTTGCGCCACTCACCCGACCTCCGCGCGGCCCTCACTGCCGGTTTGGTTGCGCTTGCCGCATGCAGGCGCATGCTGGTGGGAACGACCCTGTACAGGGGATCATCTGACCTCCGCGCGGCCCCCGCTTCTAGTTTGATCACGCTCAGCGCATGGAGTCGGATGCTGGTAGGACAGGCCCTTAACTACTTAAATCGAATGAGGTCCCCCATTCCTGAGCAGGCTGTGTAGAAGCTAGAGGACTGTCTGCCTCAGCAGGCAATACCTTACTCCTCTTCAATGCAGACCATAACACCGACTTTATAGCCTCTTTCTTCGAATGCTTATCAATAGGCACCTTATAGCTCTCTGCCAGCACTAACAACTGCTCCTTCGTACATTTGTTGAACAACTTCCGACTAGGAGCCTCAATAGAGTCCTCCACTTTAAACTCCATATCAAATGTCTGGACCAAACCACCAGACAAACCCTGGGCACAAATGTTACCACAAACGGAAATGAAAAAAAATCCCC
This sequence comes from Raja brachyura, assembly GCA_963514005.1. The sequence goes on from OY740788.1 coordinate 17,311,341, forward strand.
TCACAACACAGACTTCTTCAGTCACCAGAAGCCTACCAAAAAAAACCCCAAAACTGTCTAGGGTCCTCAAAGCTTAGGACGAGCCCCCATTATGTTATGACTCCCAAAGGCAGGTACTTCAGAGTCGCGTAACATAATCAAAAACCAGGTTCAAGTTTAAGAAAATAGCCTTTAATTTAGTTAAAAGAAGACAAAAGCCCGAACCTGATTTAAACAACAGTCAGGGACAAGAATCGACTAATAAACAAATATAACAGTGCCCCAGCCAGCCTCGCAATGGACCGTCGAACCGGAGTCTCTAATCCTGCCTAAATAGAGATAACCCTGAAACAAAATACACAAAAACCCTCAGGTCAGCCCTTATCAGTCCCAATACAACATTAAATGACAAATATAGGCAACAATACACAAAGTTCTATGCCATGCGGCCAGACCTCCTGCAGCTCAGACCGGCAGCCTGTTCACTTGTCAGGGTCGGCGAAGAAGAGAGAGAATTCTGGGAACTCCTGATATTTAAGCTTTCGATGAGTCACTGGTCACCTGACTCAGCTTGGCCAATAGGGTACAGGAGCTCTTAACCCCTTGATTCCTGACTCCCAGCCACGTGGCCTGCACTCAGGAGAGAAACAGAAAAGGTAAGTACATAGCATTCACCAGGAGGGGAGGGAAAGTGCCTAACAGAGATACAGAGTGAAAACAGCCCCTTCGACCCACCAAGTCCTTGTCGACCAGCGATCACCCTGCAGACTAACCTACACACACAACGGACAATTTTACAACTTACTAAAGCCAAATAACCTACACACCTGCATGTCTTTGGAATGTGGGAGGGAACCAGAACACCCGGAGAAAACCCAAGCTGTCACAGGGCGAACATACAAACTCCGTACAGGCAGCGTCCTTAGTCAGGATCGAACCTGGGTCTCTGGTGCTTTAAACAGCTACTGTACTGTTGCATCACTGTGCTGCCTAAGCAGTTATGGTTTAAAGCTCTTTACATCTGTAATGTAAGTGGAGCTTATTCAACCCCCCATGTATGTGATTATATTGTGTCACACAAGATCTGCAGCATGATGTTTAGGACTGAGATGACACCTGAGCCAGCAGCAGCAGATTGCCAAAATGTATGTGCTTAACATATGGGTCTATCGTGAGAGGAGGCAAATTTATCATTGGCAGGAATTCGTCATATAATGCACTTCCTATCACTTGTGAGGCACCCAAACCTGTGTCTTTCAGGTGTATTCCGTGCAAAACTATGCTGATCCTGACAAGTCGGCCAGGTTCAGGAATGCTTGTGGTCATAGAAAGTATTGCTTGCTCTATTAGCAATTCCCACATATTTACTTTTTTAAATCTATCCATTTCTAATAAGGAATTAAAAATGACATCAATATGAATGACATGTAAATTTTCACAGAATTTAAAAAAAAACAACTCCAAATCCATTTACTGAAAACTCTACAGCCATCATTTTTCAGGAACAAGATGATTTTGTAGGCATACTTTAATTATTATGCAAATTATGTGTGAATATTTCAGCAAGTTAACAGCAAATAAACCTTTGAATTTATGAATGCCTAATTACATTAATGAGTTTCAAAAACAGGACTATTTTTGCCATACAACTAAATCCTCAAGAGTAATCAATAAAATCGTGATAAATTGAAGTCTGGATCCTTTGATTAATAAGATGTTCTATCAATTTTATGATTGCCTTATTAATTCGCCAGCACAGCCAGCAACACTTTAACTTTCTTTTATGTTTTAGTTGTTTTTAGCATGAATTATCCTTAAAATGCCCTCAAGATGTTGCTGGTAAGTGTCTCCAGTGAACCTTACAGTCTTTCAGTCAAGGTGCAACCACTGTGAATTTGAAGATTTAGATGCAGTTACGTTGAAGGATGATATATTTCAGTTATAATAGCATGTCTTCTTCTTATCGAGTCCACACACAAGATTAGAAATTGTTCAGCCAGAGCTGAACACACTTCTCGGCATCTGCATACAATGGTGTCTGTCTTGCGCTTCTTGTGCTACCCATCACGTGGTGGTGGAAAGATTGGTGGAAACAGGGCCGTGACGTGAACGCTCTTTCCTTAACCCCATAATAGCATGTGATTTGATGGGTAATCTGATGGTGGTTAATGGGATGAAATGTCCCAAGGTATCTTTGGTCTTCGTTTTGGCTCTTATTTTTATTCTTGCATATCTTCGAAGACATATAAGGAGGAATTATTCCAAGTATTTTTTTATTCCCAAAACAAATAAACAACATCAACAGAGTCAACATCATCACAGAAAAATTGTCAGGAAAAAGATCTGGAATTAGCCAGAACAGGAAACATTCACTTATCTCATTAACACAAATTCCATAAAAATACCAATCCCCGCTGAGAATTGATTGTTTGGGGTGGGAGCAAGTCGTGGGAAGGAATAGATTAGAAGGAAGTAGGAGACTGAAATTACAAAGTAAGACATGTTCAGGAGTTGAAGCTTATGATTTGCAAGCAAAATATAAGCTTTTTTTATGTTGAATCAATGAATAGATCAGAATGACATTGAATTGAACCAAGATATCACCAAGAAAAAGAGAGTTGGTCCTGCTGATAAGATAACTTTGACATCTGGACTTTCTCCTCTCTGAAGTTATTGTCTTGGAGATGCAATGTACATCTAAGCAGTTGCCTGCCCTAGCAACTGCATGGGTATTAGCATCCATGTTGTGCGTTTCAGGTGGAGACAACAGGTAAATGGCAATTTACCTCAGAGTGTTAAGTGGAGAACATTAGATGAACACCCCCAACGTGATTTAGTCCTTCAGAAGTTTAGGGTACTATGAAATAAATGAAGTGACATTAACACCAATCAGTCAGTAATAAAAACAGATATTTGTGGAGGCACCCAGGTGATAGAATGAAACCAAATGGGTTAAAGGAGACACGTGGAGTAGAATTGGATATTTTTACACAAGAGTGAAGTGGGAAGTGATTGGAAAGTTGACGGGGAAGGTAGTAGCAACATGTATGGCAGCGATGTTGAGAAGGCATTTGGGTGGAAAGCTGTGAATAGAGGGATGTAGAGTATATGTAGGCAGATTGGCATCATGTTCGGCACAGTCATGACAGTTTAAAGGGCCCTTTTCTGCGCTGTACTGTACTATGTTCAATATTAGCACTATATTTTATATGGAATATTTATTTTTATGACAAACATCAAAAATGACACCATGGCATGATTACTGAACAAAAAAGGTCAACTAACAATGAGATGGTTGTGGAAGCAGTTGTGGAAAATATAACAGTTTATTTGGCCACAGCATCATCTTAACCTGGTATATCTGATGATTGTTCTTTGAAAACTAGAATAGGAGGTCAATTCATAATTCTGATTTGGAGCATTCTGTGTCATGAACAAATACCAGGGGCTTGGTTGCAGAAGGCAGTTAGCTCCGCAGGATTCTCCACCCAAATGTCACAGCAAGGTGAAAAAGCAATAACAGCAGCATGGACAAGCAATGTTTTTTGAAGACGAGTGGCAGTGCGAATTAGATACTTTCAAGTTTAGATATGGATTGAATCAAGTCTTACTGGCCAAATTGAAACTGCCCCCTTTACTAATTTTATGATTACAGAATGTACTGTTTGACTGTTCGCACCACATTACCAAATTGATGTAATTCTGCTGAACAAACGTTAATTGTCCTTAATTTGGAAATAATTAATATTAAATTTGGATTGATAATCTTCAAGTTTTATTATGTTAGCTGGTGTGGGAAGTAATACTGTTATTCAGGGAAAGCAAGCTGATTCCTCTGAGACTGGATTAATCTAATGCAGAAAGTATATTGCTGTGTGTCTAATCATTGTCTTGTGCTTGATATTAACTATCCATTGAAAAATATGGTGTATTTTACAGTGTTAGCACCTTACATATTTACGTGTTGTAGAAGTATACCTCTTTATTAATCACAGATGTTCTGACACAATTTCAAATACTAATTTATCATTGGGTCTGATTGTTTGAATAGAACAACATATTCTCAGTCCAACAAATATTGGTTGTGTAAGGCAGAGGAAATGAACGATTCTTTAAATTGAGAATGAAATGAAATCTGATCTCTGTTGTGTTGAAATTGTGATTGAATAGATAACCAGATTTTAAAATGTTGGTCTGTGTAGGGAAACTGCCCTTGCTGCGAGGGTCTTTCCCCTAGATGTGGCTACTATTTGTTTCCCTTTATTGAATAAGTGCTCTGCCAGGCATTTAAAATGTCACTTTGTGTAACGAAACTTCATTTTTCTGTTACATTTGCTTTTCAAGTTTATGTCCCTCAAATATTATTGACTATCAGGGGATTTACAAAAAATCAATGCATTTAATGTTGGTTTAACAGGAGATATTTACTACATCTGGACAGGTTTGATTCAGGCAAGTTTTGGAAATACTTAGTTAGTTTAAATATTTGTTGTATAGCAGCATTTGTCGCTCTTTGGACTACCATACATTGCTCTATTTGATATTTTTAATATGTTGTCTATGCTGGGATCTTCTGTGATGTAATTTAATCCAAGCTATTTCTAGTCATACTTTATTACCAATATGGAGATATTTTCTTTCTGGGTGACTTTTGCTCTTTTAATCTACATGTTGGAGCTAATTGGATGCGGAGTGTATCATGGAGGGAAAGGAACAAGTGGAAACATTTGCATGTCTTTGATTAATGACACCTACTAGTGCATTCCCATTGGCATAATGAAGATACAGGATGTTCATATTGGATGTGACTTCCTAGTCCCTTGTTTCATCAAATATTTAACCTTTTCTAGGTTATTGCTATTCATCCGCAAATCTTTTTTTGAGGATGAATAGCAATAAGCCAAAATCATCTTTTGTATTTCACAGGCAATACTTCTTCTAGTGCTAATAGGGCGGCACGGTGGTGTGACGGTAGAGCTACTGCCTTACAGCACCAGAGACCTGGTTTCGATCCCAACTACGGGTGCTGTCTGTACAGTCTGTGCGTTCTCCCCGTGACATGCGTGGGTTTTCTCCGAGACCTTCGGTTTCCTCCCACACTCCAAAAACGTACAGGCTTGTACGTTAATTGGCTTGGTATAATTGTATAAATGTAAAATTGTCCCTAATGTATGCAGGGTAGTGTTAATGTGCTGGGATTGCTGGACGGCGTAGATTCGATGGGCCGAAGGGCCTGTTTCCAAGCTGTATTTCTAACCTGGTCTAAACTAAACTATTAAGATGAATAGTAAGATTAAGCGAGAACTTACCAGTTTGAAGTTTGATCTTTATTTTATGAGGAGTTACGTTGAGCGATTACCTGAAGAAGTCCCGCCAGAGCGCACGCGTGTCAATCTTCAAAACAGCGGTATGAAATCACAGATAACAGTAATTGAAGTGACATAGTAAGATTAGAGAACTAGAACTACCAGATGACCTTGATGATATGAGGGTTGGGAGCGGTGGGCACGTAATCGCTCATCGTAACTCCTCATAAAATAAAGATCAAACTTCAAATTGGTAAGTTCTTATTTAATCTTACTATCTTACTTCGGAGTCACGTGAGTGATTCCGTGAAGATTTCAAAGCTCTGTGATTTCATGCCGTGGAAAAGTCCACACAAACACAACTGCATTAATTGACCAGTTTCTTTTAAGAGAAACATTGATAATGTATAAAGACATTACATGAATTTAAAACATGCTGTTGCTATTTAATGAACAAATAATAATAATAGTAACCCCTGTCATCTGGGAGGAACTATAAAATAAAACCTAAAATAGGGCTGGCAAAAACCCCCGGTCTGGCTATGGGTTACTATAAATGTTTGGCAAGCTCGCTCGTTAGACCATCCTGCAGTCGCTAGGATGTGGTCCAGCGGAACATACATAACCCTTGCCGCTGATGTTGTAGCAGCCCTGGTGGAGTGAGATGAAAAAATATTAGTATCTACTGCTGCATAAGCCAAAACCCCGTTTTAACCACCTGAAGATGGTCTGAATTGATACCTTCTTATGAGGTTTTCCGTAACTAACAAACATTGCTAGTATCAGAGCCTCTAAGGCGCTAGGTGACCTGGACGTATTGTTGTAAATGTGTGACCACACATAACCAAAGGTTCATGGGGTATGCCCTGAGAACTAGTTTGAGACCTGACGCCCCTGGCCTGCTCTACTTAACTAAATCATAAACGCAAAATATTATATTATTTGCAGGTGTAACCATCCTGTCCAGTCGCAATTTACGTAATGAGTGGACCCATTGCGCTGAGACCAGCGCCCTGAGGATAACTACCTTATGAGAGCCGGGCCAAATATAAGGATGTAGCTGGAGCCCCCTGGTGAAGTACTGTTAACACAATGTCAATATCCCATACTTCCGTGTGCTTGGGTCTGGAAGAACTTGTGTTAAAGATATCCTTTATAAACTGGATATCAGAGGGTGAGGCCCAACAGAGTGGGTCCCGCTCGTTGCAGGAAATATGATGAGAAGACCCATTGGGCTCAGTTAATGGTTTTATAACTTCATTTATTGTCAAGCACCCATTTGAAATGAACTCCTAGACATCAGTAATCCATGCCGTATTATATGTAACATAGTATTTAAATAAAACGCTTCCCTTCTCCTGAAGAAGAAATGTACTGATTTTTCGGTGATACCCCTGCACTCTGCAGTGAGCACATACATGGATCGGTCTGACAACCCGAACCACAGGAGCAGTCTTAGCAAGTCAATGAATTGATTTTATCATGCAGGGGCTGGTTTCCAGAGGCACATGCTGAACCGCAATTGTATGTTTAGAATAACCATATAAGGTTCTATTATATTCCCAACATAAGCGGGAAACACAGCTGCACAAGCCAGTCAGGCAGTACGAAAACCGCTGAAGCGGGATCTTGCTAAATTTATTGCAAGACCCGACTGATGAGGCAAAATAGAGAAAAGACATAAAAGAACATTCCTCCCCCGTGCAGCAAGGATGTATCTCTCGCCACTGTGAACCTCATATTTTTGCAACGGGTGAATGAACCTGGATAAAACATATCGATATTTGGTGTTCCATCGAACTATAATGTCTTAAAAGACTTCGTGATCCAACATCCATTCTGTGTTGTCATTGATTTTACGTGATGATACACTAGCGCCAAATGAGGTTAGGTTAGTATGACCGGACCTTTGACTGGACTGCACCCATGTGACTAACATATGCCATCACCACAGTGTATGAATTTGGAATTGAGCATGCAAATTATGCATATTCGCACACTAACTCTTTACCCCATAGAATGCTCATAGTGTCTAGAGATAGTTGATACCAATAACTGGAGAATTGGTAACTCATGCAAATCCCTTCTGTCTCCGTGACTAGAGATGGCATTCGTAATTTTTCATTTTTGAGTACTAGCATCAGTTTTGTAATATAATTGAAGATTTAGTGGCCAAAACCTACTGGAGCAATGCTGAATATTGTTCGTCCACAATTGTGACTTTGGTAGCTTCAACTGGTAATAGCATAAGTCTGTTAACAATTACCTATATGGCAACTAAGAGGTTACTACTTTGCACGTTGTAAGTTCTGATATATGCAAAGGTCCAATTTGCACAGCTGAAACACAGCTGCTATATTGGCAATTACACTTGATGAATAGAAGGCTGCTTCATAACAACAAGGTTGTTACAGGTTTCAATAGTTTCTAATCTCTTGTTCCAGGGCGGAGTCACAGACAAATGAATAATTAAAGGTAAACCTCTATAATCAATAACGCTGGTTGGATCAACCTAAATTTAACTGGATGGATGAGGAACCTCAATTTCTCAATTATAGTTTGCAGCTGAAACAGTTGATTTTTAGCAAAATACAGCATTTAGAATACCATCCAGATAAGTTTGAACAAGTGTTTTTGAGCTTTTGGCAGTCCAAGCACCGGTTTTATTATTTGGTAAATAACCTGGGAGCTGAAGTTAGCCCATTTTGCAACGCTTTAACTGTTATCATTGTCCCATTCAGATAAATGTCAAATGTTTCCGGTGATCCCTGAGAATGGAAATCAGTTGTTTAACAGTAACAGAATGCCATATTCTGAAAAGTGTCTGTTGTACATGTGAGTTAAATCAAAGATGAACCGACATTCTCCACTGTTCACAATGAACAGGCCATACCTGTCATAATTCCGTGCCTATCTCGAACAACAACTCTGACCAGATTCTTGAACCTGTCTCAGAAGGTAATTCTGGCCATAAATTGAATCTGCCTTGAAGACAACTCTGGCCATAAAACTGGGTCTGCCTTGAAAGACAACTCCGGCCATAATTCTGAGCCTGCCTCAAAAGACAAGTCTGGCCATATTTCCGAGCTTGTCTCGGCAGGCAATCCTAGCCATTATACTGAGCTTGCCTCGAAAGGCAACTCTGGCCCCATGCTTGGAACTCTTGTATACTGTGCAAAATAAACCAATCACCAATCACATAAACCAATCATTTTAGTTTATAAACAGATCTGAATCTCATGTTATCATTGTCATTAGTACAAAACACAATTGTAAATATTACCAACTTGTAAATGGCCCACATACCCCATGTTTCGGAAGAACCAGACCCATCTACCTCCATGGCTACCGGTGGTCTTATGGTAAGCCCAAAGGCCCCTGATGTGGGTTCTATTCCTGTCCTTGATTGGAGAGTAGGACTAAATGGGTGTGTGGATTCCATATTTCCTGAGACCGGCTTGGACCTTGGCCTGAAAGACCGCTGCCTCCAGCTTCAGTGAACTGCTTACTGCCGATGAGGCGGGGGGGGTGTCATCTTTTGCTTCCTCATCCAGGTATACCTGTTGGATAAGTCTTACCTGAATAGAAGCTTCGGTGGCTGGTTTCATTTCTCCAATGTCACCCCTGATAGCGCTGTTCACTGCCGGCCGTGAGGGGAATTCAGGCCCCTTCCGGGTTTTCTGCCCATGGCAGTACCCTTTTGTTTGCGAGTATTTCCTTGGAGCCATATGCATGTGCTCCAGTATGTTCCATGGACATACTTCGAATTTGAAGTCAGTTACACCTCTCCATCAGGTGCTCCATGTGGGTTAATACATTCAAAGACATTACCCATTGAAGGAGGGGATCCTCTCCATCAGGAATCCTCCTGGCCCGACTCGATTGAATCAACGGGCCTTAGGGACTTTGCTCTTCCCTACGCTCCCCTCCTCAGCGAGGGAGATATAATATCATGGCTTACCCTCCAAGCGGGGTTGCCTGGGTGCTACCAGCACCAGTCTGAAGCCGCTGGCTCCACCGCCAGCGACTCGGAAGGCAAATTCAACCACCGCCGGATATCCGCACTTCCGTGGTCTCCGTAGCGGGTTCCCCGCGGTCTGTGGCCGGGATTCCCCGGCGTCATGACCGGGATTCCCTGCGGTCCGTGACTGGGATTCCCCGCGGTCCATAAAGGTTTCCCCGCGGCCCGTCCGGACTTCGCCCCAAAATCCAAGAGGATAAACTCTGTAAGGAGAGATTCCTACAAGAAAACACATAACCTGGGAATGTCTGGAAATTACCTTCAGGTTTAACTTACCGCTGGAAGGAGCAGCGCCTGCCAGTTGGTCATTGCGCCATGCACTAAGGCGTAATGACACGCGTGCGCTCTGGCGGGACTTCTTCACGGAATCACTCATGTGACTCCGAAGTAAAATGTTTAGATGTCATCAGACTAAAATCTTTTGCCTGAGTGCCTATTTTCCAGCACTATCACCATATCCCATGATTCCCAGGAATGTATTGATCACTGCCCAGAAATACATTGATCTCTGTTTCGAATGAAAGCAATGAGTGAGGCTCAACAGCTCTCCAGGGTGGAAAATTCCAAATGTTCATATCCCTCTGAGTGAAAACCTTTCTCCTCACCTCCAATAGTTTAGTTTAGTTTAGAGATATGGTGCAGAAACAGGCCCTCCGGCCCACCGAGTCCACGCCGACCAGCGATCCCCAAAGGGTGGTGAATCTGTGGCATTCTTTGCCACAGAAGGCTGTGGAGCCCATGGATATTTTTAAGGCAGAGATAGATAGATTCTTGATTAGTACGGGTGTCAGGGATTATGGGGAGAAGGCAGGAGAATGGGGTTAGGAGGGAGAGATAGATCAGCCATGATTAAATGGCGTAGACCTGATGGGCTGAATGGCCTAATTCACCTCCCATCACTTATGACCTTATGACATGATCTCAGTCCTGACCACCCTCTCCCTTAAGGGCCTGTCCCACCAGCATACAACTCCATGCGATGAGCGCGACCTAACGTGGTCGCTTGAGCCGTCCGGCGTTGCGGGGCCGGTCCCACTTTGATCGCCAGAGCCGTGCGGAATTGTGCGGAGTTCGTCCCGACATCGCGCGGGGCTCCGAAAAACTGACCGCGTTCAAAAATTCCACACGGCAACGGCTTGTCGGCTCACTGTCGCCTTGACGCATTACGCACCGTCTAGACGTCGTGCCTCCGTGACCCTCTCTGTAGGTGCCTCCGTGACCCTCTCTGTGTGTGGCTCCGTGGCCCTCTCTGTGTGTACCTCTGTGCCCCTCTCTGTGTGTCCCTCTCTGTCCTGGCGAACTTACCTTTAAGACTTCGCTCCAAGCTCGCCTCACTTTGCGCCGCGGTGCGCCACTCACCCGACCTCCGCGCAGCCCCTACTGCCGGTTTGGTCGCGCTCACCGCATGGAATAGCATGCTGGTGGGACAGGCCCTTTACACTTAGGAAGTGCCCCAGGCTTCAGATCCCAGCCAGGGGAAATGGCCTCCCTGAATCCAGTCAGTTAAGCCCTTTAAGCATATTGTACATGCAGGAAGTAACTGCAGATGCTGGTTTAAACTGAAGATAGACACATAAGCTGGAGTAACAGCAGCTCAGACAGCATCTCTGGATAATAGGAATAGGTGACGTTTCAGATCGAGACCCGTCTTCAGACTGAGAGTCAGGGGAAAGTGAAGCAACAAAAATAGACCGTGATGTAGAGAGATATAGAACAGATGAATGAAAGATGCAAAAAAGCAACGATGATAAATGAAACAAGGAGTTAGTCCAGCTTTTTGTGTCTATCTTAAGGATATTGTATGTTTTGAGTAGATCTCCTATTCTTCTGAACTCTAAAAATATAGTCTATTCAATCTCTCCTCATAAAGCAATGTGGTACTATTCTAATCAACCTTTGCTGCACTTCCTCTATATACTCCACAACAAGTGTGTTCCTACGCAGCAAACAAATACGTGGTGCAATCTTGCAAAGGCTCTTTATAATTTCAATGAGATTTCATTATTCCAGTCAGAGGAGCCATCTTTTCTCAAGTCTAAAGTAAATGTATTCTACTGATCTTCCTCGTCCTGTGGGAATGAGAGGTCCATTCACCTTAGCAATATGGGAATAAAGTATGGCAATTTTATAAATATTCAAGACAAGAGAGTTTATTGTCATGTGTCCCAGAGAGGACAATGAAATTCTTGCTTGCTGCGGCACAACAGAATATTGTAGGTATAAATGCAGAACAGATAGAATATATACCTGTATACACACACATAAATAAACAGATAGTGCAATAAACTGTTATAGTTCAGAGTTTGATTGAAGTTGTGTTTAATAGTCTGATGGCTGTGGGGAAGTAGCTGTTCCTGAACCTAGATGTTGCAGATTTCAGGCTCCTGTACCTGAAGGCAGCGGAGAGATGAGTGCGTGGCCAGGATAGTGTGGGTCCTTGATGATGTTGGCAGCCTTTTTGAGGCAGCGATAGATCCCCTCGATGGTAGGGAGGTCAGAGCCGATGATGGACTGGGCAGTGTTTACAACTTTTTGCAGCCTTTTCTGCTCCTGGATGCTCAAGTTGCCGAACCAAGCCACGATGCAACCGGTCAGCATGTGCTCTACTGTGCACTTGTAGAAGTTCGAGAGGGTCCTCCTTGACATACCGACTCTCCGTAATCTTCTCAGGAAGTAGAGGTGCTGATGTGCTTTCTTTATAATTGCATCAGTGTGCTGGGACCAGGAGAGATCTTCGGAAATATGCATGCCCAGGAATTTGAGGTTCATGACCCTTTCCACCATCGACCCGTTGATATAAACGGGACTGTGGGTCCCCATCCTACCCCTTCCAAAGTCCGCTATCAGTTCCTTGGTTTTGCTGGTGTTGAGAGCCAGGTTATTGTGCTGGCACCATTTGGTCAATCGGTCGATCTCACTTCTATACTCTGACTCGTCCCCATCAGTGATACGTCTCACAACAGTGGTGTCATCGGTGAACTTGATCAGTGGTGTCATCGGTGAACGAGTTCGCACTATGTCTGGCTATGCAGTCATGAGTATAGAGTAATGACAGGGCTATGACAGAAATATTTCAAATGTCATTAGAAACGGGAATAGTGCTGGAGGATTGGCGTACTGCGCATGTTGTTCCATTGCTTAAAAAGGGTTCAAGGAATAAACCTAGCAATTATAGACCTGTTAGTTTGACATCAGTGGTAGGCAAATTAATGGAAAGGATACTTAGAGATAATATATCTAAGCATCTGGATAAACAGGGTCTGATCAAGAACAGTCAACATGGATTTGTGCCTGGAAGGTCATGTTTGACAAACCTTCTTGAATTTTTTGAAGAGGTTACTAGGGAAATTGATGAGGGTAAGGCAGTGGATGTTGTCTATATGGATTTCAGTAAGGCCTTTGACAAGGTTCCCCATGGAAGGTTGGTTAAGAAGGTTCAATCTTTGGGTGTTAATGGCGGAGTAGCAAGATGGATTCAACAGTGGCTGAATGGGAGATGCCAGAGAGTAATGGTGGATGGCTGTTTGTCAGGTTGGAAGCCGGTGACCAGTGGGGTGCCTCAGGGATCTGTGTTTGGTCCACTGTTGTTTGTCATGTACATCAATAATCTAGATGATGGGGTGGAAAATTGGATAAGTAAGTATGCAGATGATACTAAGATAGGTGGTGCTGTGGATAATGAAGTAGATTTTCAAAGTCTACAGAGAGATTTGGGCCATTTGGAAGAGTGGGCTGAAAGATGGCAGATGGAGTTTAATGCTGATAAGTGTGAGGTGCTACATCTTGGCAGGACAAATCAAAATAGGACATACATGGTAAATGGTAGGGAATTGAGCAATGCTGTGGAACAGAGGGATCTAGGAATAACTGTGCATAGTTCCCTGAAGGTGGAATCGCATGTAGATAGGGTGGTAAAGAAAGCTTTTGGTGTGCTGGCCTTTATAAATCAGAGCATTGAATATAGGAGTAGGGAAGTAATGTTAAAATTGTACAAGGCATTGATGAGACCAATTTTGGAGTATGGTGTACAGTTTTGGTCGCCTAATTATAGGAAGGATGTCAACAAAATAGAGAGAGTACAGAGGAGATTTACTAGAATGTTGCCTGGGTTCCAGCAACTAAGTTACAGAGAAAGGTTGAACAGGTTAGGTCTTTATTCTTTGGAGCGCAGAAGGTAAAGGGGGGACTTGATTGAGGTCTTTAAAATTATGAAAGGGATAGACAGAGTTGACGTGGATAAGCTTTTCCCATTGAGGGTAGGGAAGATTCAAACAAGAGGGCATGACATGAGAATTAAGGGACAGACGTTTAGGGGTAACATGAGGGAGAACTTCTTTACTCAGAGAGTGGTGGATGTGTGGAATGATCTTCCAGCAGAAGTGGTGAAGGCAGGATCGATTTTAACATTTAAAAGTAAAGTGGATAGGTATATGGACGGGAAGGGAATGGAGGGGTATGGTCTGAGTGCAGGTAGATGGGACTAGGTGAACATAAATGGTTGGCACGGACTGGAAGGGCCGAGAAGGCCTGTTTCCGTGCTGTAATTGTTATATGTTATATAGTAAGTACAGCAGGCGGCTGAGAATGCAGCCTTGAGGTGCTTCCGTGCTGATTGTTTATCGAGGATGACACATTTCCACTAATACGGACAGACTGTGGTCTGTGAATGAGGAAGTCAAGGATCTAATTGCAGAGATGCACAGAGACCCTGACCTGAGAGCTTGGTAACCAGCTTGGAGGGGATGATGGTATTAAATGCAGAGCTGTAGTCAATGAATAACAGCCTGACATACGTGTTTTGTTTGTCCAGAACGGAGTGGAGAGCCAGTGAGATCGCATCCACCATTGTGGCGGTAAGCAAACTGCAGTGGGTCCAGGTTTTTGTCGAGGTATGAGTTGATTTGCGCCATGATTAGCCTCTCAAAGCACTTCATCACCACAGACGTTAGTGCCACAGGTCGATAGTCATTGAGGCACGTCACCTTGCTCTTCTTGGGCACCGGTATTATTGATGCCCTTTTAAAGCAGGTGGGAACCTCAGACGTCAGAAGTGAGAGGTTGAAAATGTCCGTAAAAACTCCAGCCAGTTTGTCTGCACAGGTTTTTAAAATACGCCAGGTATACCATCAGGTCCAGGCGCTTTTCGAGGGTTCACCCCACTGAAGGATCTTCTGACGTCGGCCTCTGTGACTGTGACCGAAATACCATCACGGCGAATGGGGGCTCGGGAAGGCACATCAGTGTTCTCCCTATAAAAGCGTGCACAAAACGCATTGAGCTCATCAGGGAGTGATGCTTCGCTGACATTTGATATGCCTCCTGATTTCACCTTGTAGGAGGTGATTGCATTCAAGCCCCACCACAGTTGCCGAACATCCGTGTCATCCTCCAGCTTGGAACAGAAGTCCCTTTTGGCCTTTTTGATGGCCTCACCAAGGCCATATCCAGACTTCTTGTAGACCTCTGTATCTCCAGACCTGAATGCCCGCGATCTGGTCTTCAGAGGAATGTGGATCTCATGGGTCATCCAAGGGTTCTGGCTAGGAAACACTCGGAATGTTTTTGTTGGGATGCAGACCATGTTGGTGGAAGTTAGGGAGCGATTTCTTAAGGTTGGCTTTGTTGAAATCCCCAGCTATGGTGCTAAGTGCCTCGGGGTAAACCGTCTGGTGCTTTTTGACCATGGTGTGCAGCTCCCCCAGTGCCAGACATCTAGCTGGGGAGGGATGTAGACCGCGGTCAGGATGATGGAGGTGAATTCCCACGGTAGGTAGAAGGGATGGCACTTCACGGCCAGATGTTCCAGGTGTGGAGAGCAGGAGTCGTATAGGATTGCTATGTCTGAGCACCACGCAGAGTTGACCATGAGGCAGACACCCCCTCCTCTCCCTTTCCCAGATGCCAGTGTACGGTCCATGTGCTGGATGGATAAACCTTCAGGCTGGACTGCTGAGTCTGGCGAGCTGGGGGTGAGCCATGTCTCTGTGAAACAGAACACAGCTTAAAGTAAATTAAATGTTATTTATATAGCACGTTTGAATCAACTCGCGTTGAAACCAAAGTGCTTTACGTAAAATAAATAATAAAGTTTAATAATAACAGAGCATTCAAATATTCAGAGATAAAGTAACGCACCTTCACCTACTGTATGTGTAGGTATTTAGCTATGATCTCTTGACCAAGCCAAGATGAGAAATGCACAATCAGTCGCTTCAGATATCATGTTCCACGCATGGTCATCTTGTGCTGGGACCCTTGCCTTGCACCATGATATGTTGGTTTCTTGTCTGTAGGGTCCCTTTGTTCATATTGTTTCCATATTGAAGGTATTTGGACTAGGCCTGTTGTCTCCAATTACCACTTTTCATGGGTTGGGAGAGCGGTGTCCTAGTCTCCTTTATTTCATAGGGTCATAAGGGATAGTAGAATTAGGCCATTTGGCCCATCAATTCTACTCCGCCATTCAATCATGGCTGGCCTATCTCTCCCTCCTAACCCCATCCTCCTGCCATCTCCCATCTCAAATTCTGTTGTACAGATCATGTCTAATTTATTCATGGAGTGGATATGTACTTTGTCTTACATTGTATACTTTCCTAAACATTGCAAGCTATGTCTGACTACTTTCACCCGTCTTATAATAATGATCAATATACAGTTAATCACTTGCCTGGCCTGTCTGTTGACCTTTAATGACTATTGCATAAACACATGTCCATCTCGTTGAACTTCAACGCCATCTAATCTCATTTTTTAAGATGAACCTTTTGTCTTGTATGCTAAAGCGTAGTCTGCAAGGCCTGTTCTCAACACTCACTCATCTTCTCCATTTCACCTAGAGGCATGTTTATATTCTCCTGCTTTTGCATAACCCACCTAGTTTAATGCCACTTGAAAATGTGGCCTCTCAGCAAGCCCTTGATTTTGCAGGTGAAAAGCTGGTGCCCAAGCATCAGTTCTACAGTTTGAAGAAGGGTCCTGACCTCTAGCGCCACTTATTCATTTTCCCCAGAGACATGCCTGACCCGTTGAGTTACGACAGCCCTTTGTGCATTTTTTTTTGTAAACCAGCTTCTGCTGTTCCTTGCATCAGAATTTTACTGCTCTACTGCAAAATCTGCTTAAGGTATACCTACTTTGAAGAAATTCACCTCTCTCCAACAGGGGACCCATGAGTCCCTCTCTCACTGCTCCCCCCTCAGTGATTCCCGCTGCTCTATGAGCGTGCAGAATCTGCCACCACCTGTCAGCCCTCACCACATCCTGGGACACTCACAGACCAAGCCTACCATCTCCTAACTTCTCCACATCCCCAGCTGTGTCAGGACTGGGCTTACCGATGCCAACGCCACCACTGACCGCTCCCAAGCCAGGCCCACCGACCTTCACCGCATCGCCGGCCACACCTAGGGTGGATCCGCCACGTCGACACCATCTGTGACACATGCCTACACACTAGCCACCCACAGGTCGCGGTCACTGTCTCCACCGATCCTTACCTGATCTTCAGTCCCAGTTCAAGCCCAGGGACCTCCATGCTGTCCTCTCCAACTGCTCCACGTGGACTGAGTCTCTGGGTCCTACTGCTCCCCTCTTCTAATAGGGAACCTCAATTGTGGCACTACTTGGTTCTGCTGCCCTTACACCTATTCAACAATGCTAATTCTCCTATCCCCAACCCCTCACCTCCCCCTTCCATCCAAGCCTGATCCTACCCCCATAGTGCGTCCCCTGAGTTTCCTTCCACCATCCTTCCTGACCTCCCTCTTTATGAGCCGACGCCTTACTTTTGTACTCCTCTGCCCACACCCCATTCTTGTAACTGATATGACAGAGGTAGTGACTTAGCAGTAGACATACAATATTCATACTTTGTGTCCTTTTTGTAAACCAGCATTTGCAGTTCCATCTTTCAACGTACAATACCTTATTTATTCATGTATTAATAGAAACATCGACCTTACATGGTAGGGAAATAGGCCATGTATCACACTTTGTCCATGCTGACTACGCTTCGTGCACAACAGCATAGTCAAAAGTCTGTAACAATAGTAAATGCTGAAGTACATATTGGTACATTTCACTGTGTCACATCCAAATTCTTCTGCAGGTGAACAAGCAAGCACCTGGTAAAATATGAGAGGTAATAAGAAGTGAATAACCTTACTGAGCAGTAGTCAAGAATTGTATCACTTAATTGAATGAGAACATTTGAAGAATACCAAGCAGACCACGCAGACACTCTCACATCATTTGGTCAATATATCTGTCTTAAAGAGGACAAATTTCTGCAGTGTTTTAAACCTCTTAGATGGAGTAAACACCATGACCCTCCTATGTGGGGTCTATGCTCTCTTTGTGCAGAATCATCTGTTCGCCACCAGGAATACATGGAATACGATAATACAATACAATAATACTTTATTCGACAAGTATGTTTTGCAACATACGAGGAATTTAATTTACCAAGTCAGTCATACAAATAAAAAGCAACGGAACATACAAAATACATTTTAACATAAACATCCACCACAGTGCCTCCTCCACATTCATCACTGTGATGGAAGGCGAAGAAAAAAGTTCAATCTCTTCCCTTCTTTGTTCTCCCGCGGTCGGGGGCCTCGAGCCTTCCATTGACAGGACGATCTTGACTCCTGTAGACGGCAGCGTTTGGGCCCTCCGCGTCGGGGCGATCAAGCTCCTGCATCAGGGTGATTTCAGCTCCCCCGTACCGGGCAATACAAGCTGAAGATTTGCTGATTCTGTGAGAATATTGTCACTTCAGAATTGGTTAAAATCTTATTTGAATATAAAATGTTTTTATTCACACTTTCTATGGAAAAATATCCCTGAAATATCACACTGCAAATAAGGGACTGGGTTGAAGTGAAAATGCACTGCAAATGGCTGTTTGGGGGGTTTTGGGTTGAAGTGAAAATGCACTGCAAATGGCTGTTTGGGGGATTTTGGGTTGAATTGGAAATGCACTGCAAATGGCTGTTTTGGGGGGGTTTGGGTTGAAGTGAAAATGGAAATGCACTGCAAATCGCTGTTTAGGGGTTCTTGTGTTGAAGTGAAAATGCACTGTAAATGGCTGTTTGGGGGGGTTTGGGTTGAAGTGAAAATGCACTGCAATGGCTGTTTGGGAGGGTTTCGGGTTGAAGTGAAAATGCACTGCAAATGGCTGTTTGGGTTTTTTTTGGGTTGAAGTGAAAATGCACTGCAAATGGATGTTTGGGAGGGTTTTGGGTTGAAGTGAAAATGCACTGTAAATGGCAGTTTGGGGTTTTTTTTGGGTTGAAGTGAAAATGCACTGAAATTGGCTGTTTGGGGGGTTTCGGGTTGAAGTGAAAATGCACTGTAAATGGCAGTTTGGGTTTTTTTTGGGTTGAAGTGAAAATGCACTGCAAATGGATGTTTGGGAGGGTTTTGGGTTGAAGTGAAAATGCATTGCAAATGGCTATTTGGGGGGTTTGGGTTGAAGTGAAAATGCACTGCAAATGGCTGTTTGGGGGGTTGGGTTCAATTGAAAATGCACTGCAAATGGATGTTTGGGGGGGGGGAGGTTGGGTTGAAGTGAAAATTCACCGTAAATGGCTGTTTGGGGGGGGGGTGGGGTTGGGTTGAAGTGGAAATGCACTGCAAATGGTGTTTTGGGGGACTTGGGTTGAAGTGAAAATGCACTGCAAATGGCTGTTTGGGGGGTTTGGGTTGAAGTGAAAATGCACTGCAAATGGCTGTTTGGGGGGGAGGGGTGGGTTGAAGTTAAAATGCATTGCAAATGGCTGTTTGGGTGGGTTTGGGTTGAAGTGAAAATGCACTGCAAATGGCTGTTTGGGAGAGTTTTGGGTTGAAGTGGAAATGCACTGCAAATGGCTGTTTGGGGGGGGGGAGTTGGGTTGAAGTGAAAATGCACTGCCAATGGCTGTTTGGGGCTGAAGTGAAAATGCACTGCAAACGGCTGTTTGGGGAGGGGGGTTGGTTTAAGTGAAAATGCACTGCAAATGACTGTTTGGGAGGTTTTGGGTTGAAGTGAAAATACACTACAAATGGCTGCTTGGGGGGGTGGGGTTGGGTTGAAGTGAAATGCACTGCACATGGCGGTCTGAGGGGTTTTTGTGTTGAAGTGAAAATGCACTGCAAATGGCCGTTTGGGGATTTTTTGGGTTGAAGTAAAAATGCACTGCAAATGGCTGTTTGGGGGGTTTGGGTTGAAGTGAAAATGCACTGAAATTGGCTGTTTAGGGGGTTTCGGGTTGAAGTGAAAATGCACTGTAAATGGCAGTTTGGGTTTTTTTTGGGTTGAAGTGAAAATGCACTGCAAATGGATGTTTGGGAGGGTTTTGGGTTGAAGTGAAAATGCATTGCAAATGGCTATTTGGGGGGTTTGGGTTGAAGTGAAAATGCACTGCAAATGGCTGTTTGGGGGGTTGGGTTCAATTGAAAATGCACTGCAAATGGATGTTTGGGGGGGGGGAGGTTGGGTTGAAGTGAAAATTCACCGTAAATGGCTGTTTGGGGGGGGTGGGGTTGGGTTGAAGTGGAAATGCACTGCAAATGGTGTTTTGGGGGACTTGGGTTGAAGTGAAAATGCACTGCAAATGGCTGTTTGGGGGGGTTTGGGTTGAAGTGAAAATGCACTGCAAATGGCTGTTTGGGGGGGAGGGGTGGGTTGAAGTTAAAATGCATTGCAAATGGCTGTTTGGGTGGGTTTGGGTTGAAGTGAAAATGCACTGCAAATGGCTGTTTGGGAGAGTTTTGGGTTGAAGTGGAAATGCACTGCAAATGGCTGTTTGGGGGGGGGGGGGGGGAGTTGGGTTGAAGTGAAAATGCACTGCCAATGGCTGTTTGGGGGGTTTGGGGCTGAAGTGAAAATGCACTGCAAACGGCTGTTTGGGGAGGGGGGTTGGTTTAAGTGAAAATGCACTGCAAATGACTGTTTGGGAGGTTTTGGGTTGAAGTGAAAATACACTACAAATGGCTGCTTGGGGGGGTGGGGTTGGGTTGAAGTGAAATGCACTGCACATGGCGGTCTGAGGGGTTTTTGTGTTGAAGTGAAAATGCACTGCAAATGGCCGTTTGGGGATTTTTTGGGTTGAAGTAAAAATGCACTGCAAATGGCTGTTTGGGGGGTTTGGGTTGAAGTGAAAATGCACTGAAATTGGCTGTTTGGGGGGTTTCGGGTTGAAGTGAAAATGCACTATAAATGGCAGTTTAGGGGGTTTTGGGTTGAAGTGAAAATGCACTGCAAATGGATGTTTGGGAGGGTTTTGGGTTGAAGTGAAAATGCATTGCAAATGGCTATTTGGGGGGTTTGGGTTGAAGTGAAAATGCACTGCAAATGGCTGTTTGGGGGGTTGGGTTCAATTGAAAATGCACTGCAAATGGATGTTTGGGGGGGGGGAGGTTGGGTTGAAGTGAAAATTCACCGTAAATGGCTGTTTGGGGGGGGTGGGGTTGGGTTGAAGTGGAAATGCACTGCAAATGGTGTTTTGGGGGACTTGGGTTGAAGTGAAAATGCACTGCAAATGTCTGTTTGGGGGGGTTTGGGTTGAAGTGAAAATGCACTGCAAATGGCTGTTTGGGGGGGAGGGGTGGGTTGAAGTTAAAATGCATTGCAAATGGCTGTTTGGGTGGGTTTGGGTTGAAGTGAAAATGCACTGCAAATGGCTGTTTGGGAGAGTTTTGGGTTGAAGTGGAAATGCACTGCAAATGGCTGTTTGGGGGGGGGGAGTTGGGTTGAAGTGAAAATGCACTGCCAATGGCTGTTTGGGGGGTTTGGGACTGAAGTGAAAATGCACTGCAAACGGCTGTTTGGGGAGGGGGGGTTGGTTTAAGTGAAAATGCACTGCAAAT
This sequence comes from Raja brachyura, assembly GCA_963514005.1. Next base: position 17,332,503 of record OY740788.1, read on the forward strand.
GACTGTTTGGGAGGTTTTGGGTTGAAGTGAAAATACACTACAAATGGCTGCTTGGGGGGGTGGGGTTGGGTTGAAGTGAAATGCACTGCACATGGCGGTCTGAGGGGTTTTTGTGTTGAAGTGAAAATGCACTGCAAATGGCCGTTTGGGGATTTTTTGGGTTGAAGTAAAAATGCACTGCAAATGGCTGTTTGGGGGGTTTGGGTTGAAGTGAAAATGCACTGAAATTGGCTGTTTGGGGGGTTTCGGGTTGAAGTGAAAATGCACTGTAAATGGCAGTTTGGGTTTTTTTTGGGTTGAAGTGAAAATGCACTGCAAATGGATGTTTGGGAGGGTTTTGGGTTGAAGTGAAAATGCATTGCAAATGGCTATTTGGGGGGTTTGGGTTGAAGTGAAAATGCACTGCAAATGGCTGTTTGGGGGGTTGGGTTCAATTGAAAATGCACTGCAAATGGATGTTTGGGGGGGGGGAGGTTGGGTTGAAGTGAAAATTCACCGTAAATGGCTGTTTGGGGGGGGGTGGGGTTGGGTTGAAGTGGAAATGCACTGCAAATGGTGTTTTGGGGGACTTGGGTTGAAGTGAAAATGCACTGCAAATGGCTGTTTGGGGGGGTTTGGGTTGAAGTGAAAATGCACTGCAAATGGCTGTTTGGGGGGGAGGGGTGGGTTGAAGTTAAAATGCATTGCAAATGGCTGTTTGGGTGGGTTTGGGTTGAAGTGAAAATGCACTGCAAATGGCTGTTTGGGAGAGTTTTGGGTTGAAGTGGAAATGCACTGCAAATGGCTGTTTGGGGGGGGGGGGGGGAGTTGGGTTGAAGTGAAAATGCACTGCCAATGGCTGTTTGGGGGGTTTGGGGCTGAAGTGAAAATGCACTGCAAACGGCTGTTTGGGGAGGGGGGTTGGTTTAAGTGAAAATGCACTGCAAATGACTGTTTGGGAGGTTTTGGGTTGAAGTGAAAATACACTACAAATGGCTGCTTGGGGGGTGGGGTTGGGTTGAAGTGAAATGCACTGCACATGGCGGTCTGAGGGGTTTTTGTGTTGAAGTGAAAATGCACTGCAAATGGCCGTTTGGGGATTTTTTGGGTTGAAGTAAAAATGCACTGCAAATGGCTGTTTGGGGGGTTTGGGTTGAAGTGAAAATGCACTGAAATTGGCTGTTTGGGGGGTTTCGGGTTGAAGTGAAAATGCACTATAAATGGCAGTTTAGGGGGTTTTGGGTTGAAGTGAAAATGCACTGCAAATGGATGTTTGGGAGGGTTTTGGGTTGAAGTGAAAATGCATTGCAAATGGCTATTTGGGGGGTTTCGGGTTGAAGTGAAAATGCACTATAAATGGCAGTTTAGGGGGTTTTGGGTTGAAGTGAAAATGCACTGCAAATGGATGTTTGGGAGGGTTTTGGGTTGAAGTGAAAATGCATTGCAAATGGCTATTTGGGGGGTTTGGGTTGAAGTGAAAATGCACTGCAAATGGCTGTTTGGGGGGTTGGGTTCAATTGAAAATGCACTGCAAATGGATGTTTGGGGGGGGGGGAGGTTGGGTTGAAGTGAAAATTCACCGTAAATGGCTGTTTGGGGGGGGGTGGGGTTGGGTTGAAGTGGAAATGCACTGCAAATGGTGTTTTGGGGGACTTGGGTTGAAGTGAAAATGCACTGCAAATGTCTGTTTGGGGGGGTTTGGGTTGAAGTGAAAATGCACTGCAAATGGCTGTTTGGGGGGGAGGGGTGGGTTGAAGTTAAAATGCATTGCAAATGGCTGTTTGGGTGGGTTTGGGTTGAAGTGAAAATGCACTGCAAATGGCTGTTTGGGAGAGTTTTGGGTTGAAGTGGAAATGCACTGCAAATGGCTGTTTGGGGGGGGGGGGAGTTGGGTTGAAGTGAAAATGCACTGCCAATGGCTGTTTGGGGGGTTTGGGACTGAAGTGAAAATGCACTGCAAACGGCTGTTTGGGGAGGGGGGTTGGTTTAAGTGAAAATGCACTGCAAATGACTGTTTGGGAGGTTTTGGGTTGAAGTGAAAATACACTACAAATGGCTGCTTGGGGGGGTGGGGTTGGGTTGAAGTGAAATGCACTGCACATGGCGGTCTGAGGGGTTTTTGTGTTGAAGTGAAAATGCACTGCAAATGGCCGTTTGGGGATTTTTTTGGGTTGAAGTAAAAATGCACTGCAAATGGCTGTTTGGGGGGTTTGGGTTGAAGTGAAAATGCACTGAAATTGGCTGTTTGGGGGGGTTTCGGGTTGAAGTGAAAATGCACTGTAAATGGCAGTTTGGGTTTTTTTTGGGTTGAAGTGAAAATGCACTGCAAATGGATGTTTGGGAGGGTTTTGGGTTGAAGTGAAAATGCATTGCAAATGGCTATTTGGGGGGTTTGGGTTGAAGTGAAAATGCACTGCAAATGGCTGTTTGGGAGGTTGGGTTCAATTGAAAATGCACTGCAAATGGATGTTTGGGGGGGGGGGAGGTTGGGTTGAAGTGAAAATTCACCGTAAATGGCTGTTTGGGGGGGGTGGGGTTGGGTTGAAGTGGAAATGCACTGCAAATGGTGTTTTGGGGGGACTTGGGTTGAAGTGAAAATGCACTGCAAATGGCTGTTTGGGGGGGTTTGGGTTGAAGTGAAAATGCACTGCAAATGGCTGTTTGGGGGGGAGGGGTGGGTTGAAGTTAAAATGCATTGCAAATGGCTGTTTGGGTGGGTTTGGGTTGAAGTGAAAATGCACTGCAAATGGCTGTTTGGGAGAGTTTTGGGTTGAAGTGGAAATGCACTGCAAATGGCTGTTTGGGGGGGGGGAGTTGGGTTGAAGTGAAAATGCACTGCCAATGGCTGTTTGGGGGGTTTGGGGCTGAAGTGAAAATGCACTGCAAACGGCTGTTTGGGGAGGGGGGTTGGTTTAAGTGAAAATGCACTGCAAATGACTGTTTGGGAGGTTTTGGGTTGAAGTGAAAATACACTACAAATGGCTGCTTGGGGGGGTGGGGTTGGGTTGAAGTGAAATGCACTGCACATGGCGGTCTGAGGGGTTTTTGTGTTGAAGTGAAAATGCACTGCAAATGGCCGTTTGGGGATTTTTTGGGTTGAAGTAAAAATGCACTGCAAATGGCTGTTTGGGGGGTTTGGGTTGAAGTGAAAATGCACTGAAATTGGCTGTTTGGGGGGTTTCGGGTTGAAGTGAAAATGCACTGTAAATGGCAGTTTAGGGGGTTTTGGGTTGAAGTGAAAATGCACTGCAAATGGCTGTTTGTGGGGGTTTGGTTGAAGTGAAAATGCACTGAAAATGGCTGTTGGGGGGGGGGGGTGCTTGAAGTAAAACTGCACTGCAAATGGCTGTTTGGGTTTTTTTTGGGTTGAAGTGAAAATGCACTGCAAATGGCTGTTTGGGGGGGTTGGGTTGAAGTGGAAATGCACTGCTAATGGCTGTTTGGGGGGGGGGGGTTGGGTTGAATTGAAAATGCACTGCAAATGGCTGTTTGGCTAAACTTGACAACTTCCTGTTTGCACTATATTGATTTTAGATAAAACGCTACCACTTATGGTTGTGATTTTTAGCCATCTTACTCAGTCACCCTCCGCTCATCAAGTGCAGATGATTATTCCCATCAATTAATAATAAAAGTGTTATTAGAGTTTTAAAAATGTTGAGAATCTCTCTCCTGTGAATCACGCCATGAAGTCCACACCTTTTCCGGTGGAAGAGGGAGGGATTATAAAATCCGGAAGTGTGGGTGTGGCTCAGTCTCTGCATGATGGGGGAGGGAGAGGTCACGACTCTGAGCTGTGAATTTACTGAACACACTGAATGTCTACTGAACTGAGCGTGGTGTTTTGTGTGGTTTTTATGGTGGTTTTATGGTGGTTTTACCCTGCTTGAAATAATATGACACTGCATTTGATTGTGGTGGCCTTGCACCCTGCATGAAATGGTATGAAACTGCATTTGAATGTGGTGTAGTTGCACCCTGCATGAAATGGTATGAAACTGCATTTTACTTTGGTGGCCTTGTACCCTCCTTGAAATGGTATGAAACGGCACTTGAATTTGGTGGCCTTGCACCCTGCTTGAAGTGGTATGAAACTGCACTTGAATTTGGTGGCCTTGCACCCTTCTTGAAATGGTAGGAAAATGTATTTGTATTTGGTGGTCTTGCACTCTGCTTGAAATGGAATTTCAAGGAATAGCCGTGAGTCAACTGCCAGCCCACCAGCCGTGAGTGAGCTGCCAGCACATCATGCTTGGGGGACTGAGATGCCACCCCAAGAATCCATTTGGCCCACAATGTCCATACCAGTAGTCCCTGCAGCCAACAACACCCATACCAGTGCTCCAGAAAGCCTTCCCCCCGCCACTGGCCCTCCCGTGCAAACATGGGACCCAACGGGTCCCACTTAGTCTAGCAACTAATATAAGGGAGGTCGTGTTTGTTGAGTAGAGGTGATGTAGGTTGAAGAATTTTCTAATCATCCACTTGATTAGGTTCATGGGAGCGGAAACTTTATTGGAGGTAAGATACACTATTGGTTAGCAGGCAACAAAAAGCTTTTCACTATACATCAGTACATGTGACAATAAACTAAGCAAAACAGTATTAATATTGAGAAAAGAGTTTGAGCAATTGCACAACTTGGATTGTTCCTATGGCGAACGTCTTGAATTATCATGGCTTGGATGTCTTCGTGTAGCCGATGTGCAACAGTAAAGGGTTTCTGAGCGTAACCAAACTTGAAAAGAATCCTCTGCAGTTCCTCTCATTGACAGATTCAAAGGCTTTTGTAAGGTTAGAAAAGACCATGCGTAGTTACAGATTCTGCTCCCTACTGCTTCCCTGGAGCTATCGCACAGTGAAAGTCATGTCCCTTCTGCCTTGATGGATGAATCAACAAATCCACAGCATGATTCAGGCTCTTCAGCAGTTCAGAGGGGACAGTTGAGGAGGATCGTTGTAATGATTTTCCCTGTGGTCGACAGAAAGGAGACCCTCTGTGGCACAACTAGATTTGTCTCGTCGCTTGTGATTTACCACTGTCGTACCTCAAAGATTAAATACCAGCTCTAAACAAAGCTAAGTCCAAAGAGCACAGGTTGTACTGCAGCTAGCTAATAATTGCAAACTGTATGGATTCTTCGATGCTGTCAGTATTATTCAAGCCCAGACACTTGAGTCTCACCCCACTGACTGCCAAGAACGGAGGAGAGATTAGAAACACAGGAGATTGCAGATGCTGGTACTCAGCATGTCAGACAGCATCTGTGGAGGGAAATGGATCCTTGGTAGTGACCATTCTTCAAGATGGTGAATGGGGCAAGAGATGACGTGATAGATAGATCCAAGTGAGGAGGGCTGATAGACAGATGTCAGGTGAAGGAGGTGTGGATGGAGATAGACTAAAAGGCTGGAGGTGATAAGTGTAGATAAGAAGGCTTGCAGATGGTGGAATCTGGGAAGAAAGGAGGATGAGGAGTGAAATGTATTACCAGAGGTAGGGATGGTAGGTAGATGGGTACTGGAGTCGGTGTAAATTGGGGAACTATCGATAGTAGGGCTGGATGATGAGTGGAAGGAGGATGTGGAGAGGTGAAAGAATTAGGTGATGATGAGTGGGGGAGTGGAAAGGAAGGCATGCTCAAAGTTGGGGTGGGAGCTGTAGAAAAGGAGGTGCATTTTTTACCATTAATTGGAGAATTGGGGGGAGGGAAGAAAGCTCGAAGAGAGGGGCAGGATAAAGCCTGGTGGGTTGAGGCAGTTTCACTTGTGGTTGGAAAGGTGGGCAAGCAAATTGGACATTAGTCATGGACACTAATCGTGGCATTCCCCTCAGTATTGTGACATGCAGCCACAAGTGATGACTCCAGCAGGATATCTTTGGATTACAGTGGACAGAAGGATTGAGAACCCAAGTATAGGTATGGTGAAAAGCAGCCACCAGGAGCAGACCACAGACGGAGGTTAGTGTGAACTCACGAGCTATGCCAATATCAGTTATATACCTGCAGCGATGTGTGCAGCCTCTGCATCACCTCACAGGTACAATTTGCTTATTCTCTGAAGATGCCCATTGGCATACGTGTAGATATCTTATTCATGTCAGGACAAGTGCAGTGGTTAATCAGTTCAACTCCAAAGGATGCACTACAATACGCAGGTGCAAGTGCAGATACCCAGCCATTGTTTTTTTTTCAGTGTAAGGATTCAGAGAGGAAGCTGCAAATGGCTGTTGCCAGTTGTACAAGATGGTTGGCACGGGGTGTTTTGTGGGTCTGAAGAAGCTTTCAGCAAAGTAAACACACCTTTTCAGTGACTCATGTGGCAGCATTATTGTGAACAGGGTCAACATCTGTATATGTTTGTTAGCCTTGCCATAATGTCAGATCAGGTCCCCTGTGCCTTAAAACAGCTGAAAGAGGAAGACCTATGCACGATAGCAAAGATAGGGTTTGGTGAAGGTCTAACAGAATATTTGTGCAAGAACGGTCTCGACCAGAAAATCACCCCTTCTCTCCTGAGATGCTGCAATTCCCACTGAGTTACTCCAGCTTTTTGTGTCTATCTTCAGTTTAAACTGCATCTGTAGTTCCTCCCTACACATTTGTGCAACCCTATTGTGATTGGCCTAAAGGGTGACAAAATTATAATTATGTGGGTATAACAATATTACCCTGAACCGAACAGTTCATGATGACCATTAGTTCTGTCCAGCTGACAACATTCATTCAAGGAATCTGTGTTTTTTTTAATGTTAGCTGGAAAATTTCTGCATCTGCACACAGTTGGTTGTTGGCTCACCGGTTGTATGCCTGCAACATGGTGCCACATGGGGTTAGGTTGGTCCCTGAGATCTTTCAGTCTGCAGAGTATAAAATGCTGCAGGGGCTCAGGTACATCTGTGGAGTCAAGCTGAAGTTTTATAGGGACAGAGAATGAACAGGAATGCTCGATGGGGCACCTTGAGAAGTACTCAGCAGGTTACAAACGTCCACATGCTACTGAAAAAGATCGTGTGTATTGTTGAAAACCGATGCTTCTAATTGGACTTCAGAATTAACAAGAGTGGGCAAAGACAGTCTTGATAAAGATTGGTGGCTGTGTTTTATGTTCGAGAGATAACTTGGAAGACTTACAGATTTGTAGGATAATTGGCTTGGTAAATGTAAAAAATGTCCCTATTGTGTGTAGGATTGTTTTAATATGCGGGGATCGCTGGTTGGCGCGGACCCGGTGGGCCGAAGGGCCTGTTTCCCCGCTATATCTATAAACTAAACCATGCTAAACTAAATATAGTGATTTGAATCAGGTCAATCATCATCTCTAAACTGTCCAAAGAATCAGGGACTTTCTTCAGAACATGGGAGAAAAAAGTTCAAAACCTTGTAAATTATGGACTGCAAAACATTGTAGTGATTGAAATTAATGTTTTTGCAAAATTATACATTGTGGATAGATATCCCTGCTTTGGAAGGAGATCTATTTTCATGTCCAGTAAATCCAAGACCCAGTTCAAAAAATGTAGAATTGCTGACTAAAACTGGTTAATCTCAAGCTGAGCAGGTCTGTGTTATTGCAGGCGCTAAGTGTCTTTCAGGAAAATGCTGGCAAAAAGAATGAATAGCTGTCCTCCCACATTGTTGATATATCTTCCCATGAGAGCCAATTATCTGTACGGGCTGTCCCTGCCTTTTCACAGTTTTATCATCTCACAAGCAGGAACACTTTTTCTGCACTTGGTATTAAATGAATATAGTTTGGGGATTTTATTGGGGACATTCATTGACAGTACAGATTCAACCAATGTGTGATTTTTATAACTGAGTAACATGAAGAATATTATTTGTAGAAATGGAAGTTTACAGTAATTCACCATGTACATGTATTTATAGCCTTCTGTTGAAACCTACATCTGAATCTGCCACGGCGATGAAGTTTCACAGCGGGCACATGAATACAATGTCACCACAGCTTGTCTCTTGTCCACTATCTTCTATTAATATAGTAGTTTCAAACCTCTGACAATAACTTGGAAACTGATCATGTTGATTGACAATGATGAAAGTTTAATTCATCACTTATTAAAACCAATTGAACACCATAATGTAATATCTGAGTAATTTGGAGTCTGATAATTTGGCCTCCACAGATATCAAGATCCACCATGCAAAAACAAAGTATTTTCTCAACAAATCAATAGCAGCAGTCAGAAAAGCTTGACATTCTCACAAAATGTTGTTTGCAAATCACTAAAGTCCTAATTATTCTCATTCTGGAATTGCAACAACTAAATACATGCTAAATTGCTTCTTCAGACATTTGAAACAAACATGCTAAAAAATAGAAAACCCTATTTTATTTAGAAAAGTAATAATTGAACAATTAATTTGTTTGCGTCCTTTGAGAACTGAGATTCCATTATCCAAGGATCTATAATTATGCAGCCGTAAAGAGTTAGTTTATTCCCCTCACATGTTAATGAATTAGTTTATTGCTGCTGGTATTTCCATTAAAGAGAATTGTTTCCCATATTTCAAGCAAACTCTGATTTTTTTAAAAGCGGTTTGTTCTTTAGTTATGTGCCAAATCTGAAAAGTGATCTCATACCAACTCTACCGCAAAAGGAATGCAGTTAGGTTTAATAATAAGATTAAATGAGAACTTACCAGTTTGAAGTTTTATCTTTATTTTATGAGGAGGTACGGTGAGCAATTATGTGAAGAAGCCCCCCCAGTGGGCATGCACGTCAATCTTCAAAGCAGCGGCGTGAAATCACAGTAACTATAGTCAAAGTGATATAGTAAGACTCAGAAGACTAGAACTACCAGATGATCTTTGCGATTATGAGGGCCGGGAGCGGAAGGCACGTAATCACTCACCACAACTCCTCATAAAATAAAGATCAAACTTCAAACTGGTAAGTTCTCATTTAATCTTACTATTTTACTTCGGAGTCACGTGAGTGATTCCGTGAAGATTTCAAAGCTCTGTGATCTCATGCCGTAGATCCAGTTCCATACGACACACTGCTTCAGTTGACACAGGATAAACAAATAATGTATTAAACATTGTTTAAATTATTCAATTAATGTTTTTAATAATAAAAGAACAGTAATAACCCCTCTCTCTCAGGGGGAAATTACAAAGGAGAACTCAAAACAGAACCCAAAACAGCATGCCCAAATCCTTCCACTGCGAGGACAGGTTTATTATAAAATCGTGAAAAGGTTCCTTCACTGGACCATCCTGTGGCCCCGAGGATTTGGTCTAAAGGCACGTCCAGCGCCTTCACTGCGGATGTTGACGCCGCCCTGGTGGAGTGAGATTTAAACACATCAGTGTCTACTCCAGCACAATCCAAAACCTGTTTCAGCTATCTAGAAATAGTTCGTACTGACACCTTTCTATGAGGTTTTTTGTGGCCGATGAGCATCACTGTTTCAGAGCCTCTGAGACAATATATCGACCTCAATATATTGACTCAGGTGCTTAACTACACATAGTATCACGTCAATGGGGTATGCTTTAAAGCTTATTTTGGTTCCAGCCATCCCTGCCCTGCTTTGTTTGATTAGGTCATATACATAAAACGTAATATTATCTACAGAAGAATGCATGCTGTCCAGTCGTAGCTTTTGCAATGTCTGGACCCGTTGCGCTGAAACTAGCGCCATGAGCATGACCACTTTGAGCGTCATCTTCTGGAAATACAGAGGGATAATTGGAGCCCATTGCCAAAGCAGTGTGAGAACTATGCTCACATCCCAAATTTCCGTATATCTAGGTCTGGGAGGGTGTTTGTTAAAAATACCTCTCATGAATCGGAACACCAATGGATGAGATCTGACAGAGTGTTGTCCCAACCCTTGCCATAAATAGGAGGACAAAGCACTTCGAGCACTAATAATGGCACTATAGCTCAACTGTTCGTCAAAATGCAAAGTAGCAAGGAACTCCAATACATCAGGTATGCCTGCAGTATGATAAAATATATTTGACTGTAAGCAGAACATCTCCCATTTCTTAATATGAGATACATATTGTACTTTCTCTCCAGGCCGCAGCAATCACATCCACGGTCCTACTCGATAGTCCGAGCCCCTGAAACTGTCTGGTCAAAATCTGCAAATCAACAGATCAATACGATCATGTAAATGTTGACTCCTGTCACAGGGTGAACCAACAAGTTGCTGCATTTGGGGATAGTCACGATGGCTGTGTCATCAGTCTCAGAACCAATGGGAACCATGGCTGTGTGGGCCAGTCAGGAACTACCAAAATGCCTGAAGTGGAGTCCTGCTCTATTTTGGTGAGACATTGACTGATGAGGCAGAATGGGGGAAAAGCGTAAAAGAACGTACGTCCCCAATGTAGCGAGAATGCATCCACCGCTACTGCCCCTGGATCCAGTTCCCATGAGACGTATTTAGGTAACTGGTGATTTAACCTGGATGCAAACAGATCTATGTCTGGCAATCCATACCGGATGACAATCATTTTGAAAACTTTTGGATTCAGCATCCATTTTGTGTTGTCATTAAATTTACGTGACCTGGTGTCTGCCACCACGTTATCTCTGCCTGGTAGGTAGATTGCTGAGACCCAGATGTTTCTCGTAATGCACCAGTGCCAGATGAGGTTAGCCAGATGATCACATGATAATGACCTAATTCCACCCATGTGACTGATATATGCAACAGCTGTGGTATTGTCAATCTGGAGCTGAACATGTAAATCATGCATTGTTGAACAGTATGCTTTTAGGCCATAGAATGCACCCACCAATTCTAAGTAGTTTATACCATGCTTCTGCAGGATTAATGCCTCTTGCACACTCCATCTGCCACCACAGCTAGACTCGGTATCAGTGGCTCCCCATCCCGAAGCACTCGCATCAGTTTGTAAAATCACTGAAGGTTGTTGAGTCAGAATGTCTCTAGTACATCAAGAGACATTAGTTATCCACCATTGCAACTGGGTTAAAGCTTTGACTGGCAACTGCATCGGTCTATCGAAATGACCTGCATGTTCTTTGAGTGCTTGTTCTTTAGTTTGTTGCACATTCTGATAGTGCAGCGGCCCGAACTGCACTCCAGGGAAAGCCACCACTCATTTACCAATAACACTGGCTATTCGTCGGATTGAGGGTTGCTGTTCATCTACCAGATTGCTACAGGCCTCCATAATTTCTAAAGTTTTGGCTGTAGGCAAAGTCACTGACATGTTAGTTGAATCAATGATGACCCCAAATAGTCAATAATTCTAGATGGTACTAATTTGGATTTGGTTGGATGGATGAGAAAACCTAACCTCTCAAACATTTGTTTGGTAACTGAAACCGACACTTCAGCTGCTTCCTGAGATTTGCCTATGATCAGAAGATCATCCAAGTATGCCATCACTATGTGATTCTGAGCATGGAGTAGTCCTAATACTGGTTTCAACAATTTTGTAAATAACCTAGGGGCTGAGGTTAACCCGTTGGGCAAAGTTTTAAATTGCCACAGCTGTCTCATCCAACTAAATTTTAAGTATCTACGGTATTGGTGATGAATTGGTACTGAATAATATGCATCTTTCAGATCTATGCTTGCCATATAACACCCTTTGGATACAAGTTGCTTCGCAGTACTGAAAGTTTCCATTTTTAAATGTTTATGCTGGACATAAGAGTTAAGTCGAGGTAGGTCCAGAATGACTCGACAACCACCATCCTTCTTTTGCCTGGGGAATATATTGGACACAAATTGTTGAGGCTGATATGCCGTCCTTTCAATTACCCCTTTTTGGAATAATATTCCAATTTCATCATTCACCTGTAGAGTCTCTGGTTTTGAAAAATAAATACCCGACTAGGTGTATTTTGTACGGGTGGATGTACTTCCGAGATAAACTCGATTCGAGACCCCCGGATACTGTCCAGTATAAATAGATCTGATGTTATGCAGCGCCATTCATCATAGAACAATTGCAACCTACCCCGACCGGTGACTGATCTCTAGAGGATATATCCTGGACAAGTCCAGTTACTCGTACCTCCATAGTTTCTGGATTCCTCTGTTTCCTGGTCCTGTTGGGGGTGTGCATTGGTGCTAGCCAATGGCGTGTAGATGGAATTGCCCGGTTTGGTCCTTGACCTGCACCAGCGTCTGTAACCCGTCTGAAAGGGTATGGTTTGCGAGGCGGCATCCTGCCCCCGGGATGAGTTTTGATGAGGCCAATTGTTTTCGCCTCATCGTCCAGGTCTTTAACATGTTTTGCCAGATCCTCCCCGAATAGTAAGTTTGGTGGCTGGATATTGGAGGATCTGCACAAGGCTGCGAATCGTGGGTTGAGCGTAAGCTTGATGGCTATTTTCCGTAAACAATTGATTTCAAAATGGGCGTTACACAGAAGGGCCAGCATATCCTGCTATGTGTTTGATAGTGGTGCCCCTTGTACCATTTGCCCAAATACCATTATTCCTGCTCCAACCAGTTTCAGGACTTTCTGCAGCCTCAACTCCTGCGCTCGCATGGATGCGCCCATTTGCCCCCAGATGGCCTGGTTCACTGTGGGCACTTTGAGCGATGCACAGTTAACAGGTGTCTCGTATCTTCTCGAGGTTTCCTCCATTATGGAGTCCTGGAGCTGGTGAGAGGCCATGTAGTTGATATTGCTGGCCAGGTTTTCATCCATCTCCTCACCAGTTCCAGCCAGTATGGCAAATTTGCTTGCCACATCCGGCACACCTGGAGCGAAGCTCGTGTGCTTTGGTGTAAGCTCTTCCGCAATATCACCAACTTCAGGGTCAGAGTCATACTGTCCTGGCTCTCACGGATCATGCCCAAGGGAGGTATCATGCAGCCCTTGACATGGCGCTGCTGGTATGGGTCCCCATGCAGACTCTTAGGCATATGGTTCTTCCTGTCAGTATAGCTCTTCACAATGCGGACCTCTGCTAGAGGTTGCTGCTGATAGCTGCAGGGGAACCCTGGGGGTATAAAACCCTGGCTGGAACACTTCATGGTTGAGCATTTTCTCTAGGAGGTGTTCCATCTTATCCAGACATCCCCAAACCTTTTTGTTGGTAGGAGGGGAGTCTTCCAGGCCTGACTCATCAGAATCAACAGGCCTGGATGATTTTCTCTTGGCCTTCCTCCCGACAGGAGTGGCCACAGTGCTCTGAGTTGCTGCCGCTGGCTGTACTGCCGGCGGCTCTGGAGTCGGCATCACTGGAGCCGGCGTACATCCGCTGACCGTGGTCCCGCGGGCAGGCTTTTTGCTTTTACCGGCGGCACACCTCGCCTTACTCTTCGTTAGTTTTTCCATTTTGAAATTGTTCCTGCTGGTTCCTGCAACCAGCCTTACGGAACCTAAGCAAACCGCAGTAAAGTTTAAAGCACTTACCTGCGGGTTTTGAACTTACCGCTGGTGGAGTTGCGTTCTCCAGCCTGTCGGTGCGCCATGCGTCTGACGTAATGACGCGCATGCGCACTGGCGGGGCTTCTTCACGGAATCACTCACGTGATTCTGAAGTAAAATTGAGTGTTCTACCTGCTGCTTCATCCAGCTCTCTTTCTCTGTCTGACTGGGCTTATATATACTTGCAGTAATTTTGGAAGATAATAAGTAGAGTTAAATTGAAGATGGTGTAAACGCAATGTACAGGGTAAAGTACAGAGACGGACTGCAATGAGTGAGTTATTGCATTCTGGTCCTGATAGGAGACAACACTTGGAATCAATTTTTGCAACGTGAAGAATCAGTCAAAGGAATGGATCCTCATAGACATTCTGTCATTTCTGTTCAGTGATGCAAGCATTGCACATCTGCAATATTTTTCACCCAGGTAGCAGAATCAGAAACATCTTTGGCTAAAAAACTGTTTCCAAGGTAGTGCTGAGTCTTGGGCTGTTTTTATTTTTTGGCCTGATTTCTTGTTAGATGTTTCCTACAATTCATGTCACGAGACCCTGGTGCAGACAAAGATTCTACTGTTCTCCAGTCCCAGCTGGAAATTTGATGTTGTCCAAATGTGTATATTCGTTTCAGCACACCACAAGGATTTTAAATTAACTTCCCTTGCAATCTATCTTGTTCTGTTGCCTATAGTATTTGATACAACATAATTCTAAGTTGGAGTGAAAGGTTTCTTTACTGATAAACATATGATTTATTTTGTGTGTCCTCCTTGTCAATTCACACTCATCAAAGCTCACCGTTATCACTGTCCTATAACCCCTTCTCCTGTTGCTCCTTCATAATGTCTGGACCTCTTGCTACCACACTCTGGTATTGTTCACAGGACTTGCATGGCTGACCACTTGACAACAACCAGCAGCAAGTCAGGTTAAATTTGACTAAATGAAGAAGAAGTTGGAGAAAGCACTACTGGCAATTCCAAAACAATAAAAAGAGCTATAATGTTACCGTAAATGCAATCAACGTCACATACAGGAATATGAGAGTGGTCAGCAAAGAGAAAGATAAATTTATAATTCAACTTAAAGTTAAATAGGATAGGCAGTTAAAGGCTCACAACAACATCAACATCACCATGCATATTTATGTGAGATCTTTAATGTTATATGGTTGCGAGAAAGTTTAAAGTTAAACTTTGAAAGGAAGATCCAGAAAGTGGGCTGCTCTTAAATGTGTGATGACAAGAGTTCATACCATGCGTGTTCTAGTTACAGTGAAGAGCAAGAGAGTTGGGATAAGGAAAACCGAAGATTGACACAAAAAGCTGGAGTAACTCAGAGGGTCAGGCAGTATCCCTGGCGAAAAGGAATAGATGACGTTTCAAGTCGAGACATGGAAATATGGGACAGATATAGGCTGCTGCGATCAACTGTGTCCATGGAAAACCTTTGAGAATTGAGGAACTTGTGGAAGTCAGGAGGGTAGAAAGCATGTAGGAGATAGCTCTAGCAGATATGTTACGAAAAATCCACAGCGATTGTATGTACATTACGGGAAAGAGGGTAACTAAAGAGAGAATAGGGCCCCTCGGGAACCAAAATAGCCATCTCTGTATTAATCCGCAGGAGATAGGCAAGGTTCTCTGTGAGTATTTCTGCAAATACTCATAGAGTACTGCAGTGCTCCTGCAATGAGTGGAAATTGCAGGAGCCCTGGCTGAGATGTATGAATGAGTTAGACATGAGTGAGGTGCTGAAGGGTAGCTCATGTTGTGCCTCTATTTAAGAAAAGCTGCAAGGAAAGGCCTGGGAACTGCAGGTCAATGAGCCTAAAATCTATGGTAGGCAAGTTGCTGGAAAGGATTCTGAGGGATAAGATATATATCCATTTGTATAGAAAGTGGCTGATTAGGGATAGTCAGCCTGCTTTTGTAAGTGGAAAATCATGTCTTATGAATCTGATTTAGGTTTTTGAAGAAGTAACGAAAAAAGATAATGAGGCCAAAGCCGAAGGAGTTGTTTATCTGAACTTCAGTGAGGCAATTGGCAAGGTTCTGCTCTGGTAGGTTCGATCACAATGGTACCAGGGAGAGAAAGCTGACTGGATAGAGAATGGGCTTCATGGAAGGAAGCAGAGAGTGACGATAGAAAGTTGTTTTTCTGACTGGAGACCTGTGATTAGTGGAGTGCCTCAGGGATCAGTGCTGGGCCCATTGTGGTTCATATCAATTATTTGGAATGAGAATGTAGAAGACATGATTAGTAAGTGTGTAGATGACACTAAAGTGGGTGGTATCATACATAGCAAAAACGTTTATCATAAATTGCAGCAGGATCTGGATCAGCTGTGCAAGTGAACCAAAAAATGATTAATTAAGTTTAATGTAGATAAGTGCGAGATGTTGCATTTTGGGAAGTGAAACCAGGGTTGAACCTTCATAGTGTATTCAGGACCCTGGAGAGTGTTGTAGAGCAATGGGATCTAAGAGTGCAGATACATAGTTCCCTGTAAGTGGTGACACAGGTAGATGAGGTGATCTAGAGGGCTTTTGGTACATTGGCCTTCATTAGTCAATGTATTGAATAAAGACGTTGGGATGTTATGTTACAGTTGTATCAGTCGAGGCTGCATTTACAGCATTGTGCTCAGTCTTAGTCATCCTGATATAGAAAGGATGCCATTAAGCTGGAAAGATTGTAGAGAAGATTTACCAAGATGTAGCCAGGATTCGAGGGCTTGACATATAGGGAGGCAGTGGGCAAGCTAGTATTTTAGACAATAGGTGCAGGAGTAGGCCATTCAGCCCTTCGAGCCAGAACCGACATTCAATGCGATCATGGCTGATCATCCACAATAAGTACCCCGTTCCTGCTTTCTCTTTATTCCTTGTAGCGTAGGAGACTGAGTGACACAGGTATCGATGGGTATCTTGATCGGCATGGCCTGAGCAGCCTGTTTCCTGGATCGATGACTCTATGATTATATATAGGAATGAACACTCAATTGAAAGACAGTGAAAAGTTAGGATGAACAGTGACTTGAGATTCAAAAACATTGTTCAAGGATGCACAACTGATAATAATGATAGGAAAGCAAAGGAAAAAAATGGATCAGGACTCTTTGATTGTCTCTACCAATTAATATAGTCATAATTGATCATTAATCTCAATACCACATTCTTGCACCCTCTCCATACCTCGTAATATATTTTGTGTCTATAAATCAATCTGTTTCCTTCTAAAATATACTCAGTGAGTTGGCCTCTACCACCATAGAAACCAAAGATCCTATAGCGGAGCAAGATAGGCCACTCCTGTGAAATGCAATGGGCTGTCGTGTAGTACGCAACGGAGCGGAACATGGGCATTTTTTTCATCCATTTCATTAACCGGAACCTACCCGACACGATTCGCAGTGTAATCAACGTTGCGGGGGGAACAGTTTGTGTGTGTGATATAGGGTTAGATTCATAATTCTGTTAATTCTTGTTAAAGAATAAAATGTTAATAAATTTTGATTCTGGTCATTTTCTTTTTTAATGTTTTTTAAATCATTTCTTTTTAAATGGCTCATATGCTGTGTATGAGTTGATTTTGTTGAGTTGACACTTGCATTCTGTAATTCATTCATCTAATCACACTGCTCACAACTGCAGTATTTGGGGAAATAATAGCAATATGAAGATTTCAGTTGCTCTAGCCCTGGAATGTTACTAAATGTTTTTGTGTCTATGGAGTTGTTTCTCAACAATAAAATGGGTCTGGTCTTCCCAAAAGCCAGAGAGTGGAATGAGATCTGTCTGTAATGGCGGGGTTATCGAAATTAAGCATTTCACAAAATTAAATGTGTTTAAGCAAGATTTACAAATCATGTACAGTGGCTTGCAAATGTTTTCATACCCCTTGAACTTTTCCACATTTTGTCACGCTACAACCACAAACGTAAATGTATTTTATTGGGATTTTATGTGATAGACCAACACAAAGTGGTGCATAATTGTGAAGTGGAAGGAAAATGATACATGGTTTCCAAATTTCATTATAAATAAAAAACTGAAAGTGTGGCGTGCAAAGATATTCAGCCCTCCCGAGTCAATACTTTGTAGAACCACCTTTCGCTGCAATTACAGCTGCAAGTCTTTTGGGGGTATGTCTCTACCAGCTTTGCACATCTAGAGACTGATTTTTGCCCATTCTTCTTTGCAAAATAGCTCCAGCTCAGTCAGATGGGATGGACAGCGTCTGTGAACAGCAATTTTCAAGTCTTGCCAGAGATTCTCAATTGGATTTAGGTCTGGACTTTGACTGGCCCATTCTACACATGAATATGCTTTGATCTAAACCATTCCATTGTAGCTCTGGCTGTATGGTTAGGGTCGTTGTCCTGCTGGAAGGTGAACCTCCGCCCCAGTCACAAGTCTTTTGCAGACTCTAACAGGTTTTCTTCCAAGATTGCACTATATTTGGATCCATCCATCTTCCCATCAACTCTGACCAGCTTCCCTGTCCCTGCTGAAGAAAAGCATCCCCACAGCATGATGCTGTCACCACCATGTTTCATGGGGATGATGTGTTCAGGGTGATGTACAGTGTTAATTTTCAGCCACACATAGCGTTTTACATTTAGGCCAAAAAGTTCAATTTTGGTCTCATCAGACCAGAGCACCTTCCTCCACATGTTTGCTGTGTCCCCCACATGGCTTGTGGCAAACGGCAAACGGGACTTCTTATGGCTTTGTTTCAACAATGACTTTCTTCTTGCCACTCTTCCATAAAGGCCCGATTTGTAGAGTGCACGACTAATAGTTGTCCTGTGGACAATTCTCCCACCTGAGCTGTGGATCTCTGCAGCTGCTTCAGAGTTACCATGGGCCTCTTGGCTGCTTCTCTGATCAATGCTCTCCTTGCCCGGCCTGTCAGTTTAGGTGGACGGCCATGTCTTGGTAGATTTGCAGTTGTGCCATACTCTTTCCATTTTCGGATGATGGATTGAACAGTGCTCCGGGAGATGTTCAAAGCTTGGGATATTTTTTTATAACCTAACCCTGCTTTAAACTTCTCCACAACTCTATCTCTGACCTGTCTGGTGTGTTCCTTGGGCTTCATGATGCTGTTTGTTCACTAATGTTCTCTAACAAACATCAGAGGCCTTCACAGAACAGCTGTATTTATACTGAGATTAGATTACACACAAGTGGACTCTATTTACTAATTAGGTGACTTCTGAAGGCAATTGGTTGCACTGGATTTTATTTAGGGGTATCAGAGTAAAGGGGGCTGAATACTTTTGCACGCCACACTTTTCAGTTTTTAATTTGTAAAAAAATTTGAAAACCATGTATCATTTTCCTTCCACTAGACAATTATATGCCACTTTGTGTTGGTCTATCACATAAAATCCCAATACATTTACGTTTCTGGTTGTTACATGACAAAATGTGGAAAAGTTCAAGGGGTATGAAAACTTTTGCAAGCCGCTGTATAACTTAAGGATGGTTTTATTCAGCGAGCATACAACTATTAGATTGTGCTGGAAAGAACACACATACATGAATGTGATATAGATGTATATAATAATATAACACACACATTTACATTTGTTCCGATTTTTATATCCAATGATGAACTTTATTTCAGACTAGACAAGGGACAACATTAAATAAAAAAACATTGTAAACCTCCCCGCAACTTCACTTTGGTGTCTCGGCCGTGCTGATCAGGGCCAGACTCCCCGCACGTTGTGGAAGGAACATCTTTTCGCTTTTAATGTGATTTATTTCTCTTTTTAACACTGAATATCTGATAACGACACATCGGCAGCATATGGCACCAATATTGCCATGGGCCAGTTCAAACTCAGCTGCCGAAGCTGCCACCCTCATAGAAACACAGAAACATAGAACATAGGTGCAGGAAGAGGCCATTCGGCCCTTTGAGCCAGCACCACCATTCATTGCGATCATGGCTGATCGTTCCCAATCAATAATCCGTGCCTGCCTTCTCCCCATATCCCTTGATTCCACTAGCCCCTAGAGTTCTATCTAGCTCTCTCTTAAATCCATCCAGTCATTTGGCCTCCACTGCCCTCTGTGGCAGGGAATTCCACAAATTCACAACTCTCTGGGTGAAAACATTTTTTCTCACCTCAGTCTTAAATTGCCTCCCATTTATTCTAAGACTGTGGCCCCTGGTTCTGGACTTGCCCAACATTGGGAACATTTTTCCTGCATCTAGATTGTCCAGTCCTTTTATAATTTTATATGTTTCTATAAGATCCCCCCTCATCCCTCCAAACTCCAGTGAATACAAGCCTAATCTTTTCAATCTGTGATTGTAAATAAATATTTCCTCTTCTTGATCCTCAGTGTTTGAATCCCATATACTGAGATCATGAACACTCTATTTAGATTGACTGAAAAATATTCAATTTTTACCATTCCTTTCTGTCATTAAAATTTCAATACATGCCACTATATATTAGATGTAATGCAGCTTTAATATTGCACATTAGCATTTTATGTGGGACCTTCAAAGATTTTCTGAAGTTACATCCTTAATACACAGTAGATTTACTTAGTGATTTTCCTCTGGTTTCCTCCTGCTGTCAATATTTTCTGTTATCACATTCCTTCATAATGGATTCTAGCATTCACCCTACTACCAATGTTAGACTGACGTCTGTGGTTATTTGTTTTTTATCACCCTCATTTTTATAAATATTACAGTTATATGTGCACCTCCCCCCATCAATCTGTAGGAACGATTCCATAATCTATAGAATTTTGGAAGATGGCAACTAATGCATTCATTCTTTCCATGGATATCTTTTTGTTAGTATTTGGGGATGTAGTTATCAGTTTCTAGGAAATTTATCAGTGTTTAGTGCAATTCAATTACTTAATCGCTAAGGCACAAAATAAGGCCATTTAGCCTTCTAGGCCAATCAAGTCCATGCCTGCTCACAACAAAGCAATCCCACCAGTCACATTCTGCCTTATTTTGCCATAGGCCTACAAGATATTCTCTCTCCCAGGCCCATTACTTGCCTTTTGATTCTTTTGCTACAAACCTACACTAAGGAATAATTTACAGTAGCCAAATCATATACCAGTACATCTTTTGGATGTAGGAGGAAATATAAATGCCCACTGGAAAGCCGTATGTTATGGGGAGAACATGCAAACTCCACAACAACGGCGCTGGAGGTCAAGATCAAATCCCAATCTCTGGAATTGTGAGAAAGGAAGAAAAACACTGTGTCACCATGCTGCTCTTAGTAGGGACAACCCGCCCCAGAATTTCTCCTGCATTTTTCAATAATTCCAGCTATTCCTTTTTATTAGGCACTTGGTTCCCTGGACATTCTGAGAAGTTATTTGTGTCATCTTCTAGAAAGGCAGAGTCAAAGTATTTGTTTATTTATTTGGCCATTCTTTGGTTGCCATTAGAATTTCTCCTGTTTCTGATTGTAGGGGAGCTACATATGCGTTCACTGATCTTTTTTTCTGTGCTTGCTAAAGCATAAAGAGTCCAACTTTTATGTTCCATGCAAGTCTACTCTCATATTCTATATTTGCTTTCTTAATCAATATCTTAGTCCATTTTTCCAGAATACGAAACTACTAACCGTAAGGCTCTTTATTTTTTTAGAATCATAGCCAGGAAGGCTTTCAGCCCTTCATGTGCAAGCCACCCAGCATTCTGTGCATTGACCATTCAAGGGCTCATCCAGATACTTTCTAAATGTTGTGGTGGTGCCTACATCCACCAACTTCTCTGAGAGTACGTTGCAGATTGCAACCAATTTCTGGATAACCAAATTCCTCAGATATTGTCAAACATAGAACATAGACCAGTAAAGCCCAGGTGCAAGCCCTTCAGCCCACAATCTTCCAGCATGTATACCTCTATATCTCTCCATTCCCTGCATATCCGTGTGCCTTTCCAAAAGCCTCTTAGACACCACAGCCATATCTGCCTCCACCACCATCCCTGGCAGCACGTTCCAGGTGCCCACCACTCTAAAACACTTGCCCAACACACCTTCCCTAAATTTTGCCTCTTTCACCTTAATCCCAACCCTCCTATGCCTCACCTTAAATTTATGTTCTCCAGTTTGAATTCTCACTCTTATGAGGTGAATTTACTTAAATTCCTGCCATTTATACTTCATAATTTTGTATAGATTTATCAGTATCTCCCTCTATCTTCCTCCCACTCAAAACAAACACAGACAATCCATTCCACTCATAAATGATATATTGGTGGCAGCCCGGTGGCGCAGCGGTAGAGTTGCTGCCTGACAGCACCAGAAACCCAGGTTCTATCCCAGCTACGAGTGCTGTCTGTACGGAGTTTGTTCGTTCTCCCCGTGATCTGCGTGGGTTTTCTCCAGGATCTCCGGTTTCCTCCCAAAGGCGTACAGGTTTGTAGGTTAATTAGCCTGGTATAATTGTAAATTGTCCCTGGTGTGTGTAGGATAGTGTTAATGAGCCAATTACTTCTGCACAGAGTGGAACCCGATGCGGATTCAGTGGACAGATTTGCTGAGGCTTTGAGTTCAACCTCAGAGTGCAGTTGACAGAATGCCTGTGATGAAAATGGCATTAATTGTACTGCCCATTATTTCCCCTCAAATTGATTTATGTGTGTAAGCATGTGCATGGAGTACTTCCAACAGAAACTAACAATGACTGAAGATGCTACTTAGTTTATTTTTCATATTTTCAGAACCTCATTCACTAGAATATACTGTAAAACAATATCAGCATTAAATTTGTAGGCATGGAATTGTTTTGCATTTTCAGCTTCTGAATTCTTTGTTGTGCGTGAATGTATTCCTAATAACCACCTCAAACTACAAGTTTGCAGTGATCTCAGATGCATTCTAATCTAGAAGCAACGAGTCAAAATACAGGCTTAATTGGTTGAGAATGGGCATAGGGAATGCAAATACGTGGTGGAAATGTATTTTCAATCTCTATCTAATCTGCATTTTGTTGTACATGATTAATAATTGTACATATAAACCACAAATATAACTCTCTGCAATGGAAGATCAACAAAATAAAAATATTTCAGACATCAGCTTAGCTCTTTGCCAAAGATTTAAGTTGAAAGAAAGCCCAACAGAAATGCAATGCCTGCATCTAAAGATTAAAATTTCAAAGCATCAATGATTTTACTTGTAATGGACATACTCAGAACATCCCTGTGGTTTTAAGAATATTTGTGAATATCTTCTTGGCATTTATCGTTGAGTGTCAGAGGAAACTGTATAACCCAAGAGTAATCCAGGTAGCCAGGAGTGCAACAGCTGGAATGAAAGATCAGCTGGGGCCTTAATATTTCAGACTCTCTCTCACAATGTCAATTTTCATTCGACTCAATGTTTGTCCCAAAGATGACCCATGTCTAAGGCACAGTGGAAAGCAGATTTCCCGTAAAGCTACTCCAGATTTGTACGGATAGCTGCATGATGAATCATGCACTTAAATGATGGTTTCTGTATCCCCGGGATGTCCCAGAGAACTTCACATTTACTGGGCACTTTAGATGTGAGGGCATGTGTCAGTGTGTGCTTGGCAGGGCCCATGAATGGCACGTGATATCCTGCTTTTAATTGCTAAACAGATAATCTAGTTGTTATAATATTTTCAGGGGATCGGTATTTTGCTTGGTTTAGAGATTCAGCGCTGAAACAGCCTCTTCAGCCCACCTAGTCCGTACCGACCTGTGATCCCCACACATTAACACTCTCCTACACACACTAGGGCCAATTTCCACATACACCAAGCCAATTAACCTACAAAACAGAAGATCTTGGGGAAAACGCAAGCGGTCACGTGGTGAACATACAAACTTTGTACACACAGCACCTGTAGTCAGGATCGAACCCAGGTCTCCGTCGCTACAAGAACTGTAAGGCAGCAACTGTGCCACCGTATTGTTAAAATACTGTAAACACAGACAGGGACATCGCTGTTTAACACCTCGTGTGAAGGGAAGGCACTTCCACCAATACAGCTCTCCTTCAGTACTGCACTTGGCTGTCAACCTCTGCTCAGATATTTAGCATAGGCGTGAATTTAATAACTTCAGATATATAAATAAAAAGAGCATCAAAATAGTGCTGCTGCCTCACAACTCCAGCAACCTATGTTCAATCCTGATCTCTGATGCTGCCAAGATGAAATTTACACATTCTCCATGTGGATTTGCCCTAGTTTCCACTCACATCTCAAAGACATGTTGGTCGGTTAGTTGGCTGCAGTAATTTACCCCTGATGTAGGTGAGTGGTAGGTGGTTCAGGGCGGAGGTGTTGGACGCATGAGAGAGCATAGTTACAGAGAGGTCGGTGAGGGAATGAGATTGTTGGGATTGTTCTGAGAGTCAGTATGTAGTTAATGTGTCAAATGGTCTCTGTGGAAGGAAATATGGAGAGATGACAACATTTCTGATGTTGCTGTCCATGCAGGAAGCCTTCAATTCATTTACCAAAGATATTTTAAGTTTATGGATAAATTGCAGCACGGTGGTGCAGGGGTAAAGCTGCTGCCATTCAGTGCCGGAGACCCGGGTTCAATCCTGACTATATGTGCTTGTCCGTACGGAGTTTGTATCTTCTCCCCGTGACCTGCATCGGTTTTCTCCGGGATATCCAGTTTCCACCCGCACTCCAAAGATCTACAGGTTTGTAGGCTAATTGACTTGGTATAAATGTAAATTTTCTCTAGTGTGTGTAGGATAGTGTTAGTGTGCGGGCACTGCTGTATCTCTAAACTAAAATAGCACATGGAAATGTAGCAGGAGGGCCAGTCAACCATTCAAGCCTGCGCCACCATTCAAAGTGATCATGTCTGATAATCCAAATTTAGTACCCTGTTCCACCTTTTCCCTCATATCCCTTGATTCCTCAATCCCTAAGAAAAATATGCAAGTATATTTAATATTTTGTCTTTGAACTGCTCTCTGTGGTAGAAAATTCCAGGAACTAACCATTCATTGGGAAAAATATATATATATTCCTCACTCTAAAAGGCTCAGAGCTTATCCTTAATGTAGCCCTTGGTTGTAAAATCTCTGACCTTCATGCATTTAATCTGCCTGGTTCTGTTAGAATTTTACAGGATTCTAAACACCACCCTCTCAAACTTCTAAGCTCAAGTAAATACAAATGTAATTAAACCAATCTCTCTTCATACTGCATTCCTGCAATCGCAAGAACAAATCTGGTGAACTTCTGTTGAACTACCTCCATCATTTCTCAGGATAAATCGGCAACATTTCATGCAATGCTCAAGGTGCGGTCGCAATGCTCAAGGTGCGGTCTCGCTGCGACCCTGCACATTTGCAGCAAGCCATTCGTGCTTCGATACGTGAATCCTCTCACTGCAAGGGCCAACACATCATTAGCCTTTCAAATCACCTGATGGACCTGCATACTTACTTGCACCAATTAGTGTAGACACACAGTTCCAAAAGCCCCTTTCCCAAACAATTAATAACCTGCCCTCAGGTTAATCCCACCAAAGTGGATAAGTAGTGTCACATTTGTCCATGTTGTATTGCTTCTGCCCTAGTGCGGAAATCAACCTGGAGATTCTCTAAATTCTTTTCAAGGGTTTCCTTTCATTCAGTTTCATGACATCCACTGACCAGGGCACTTTAATTTTGTCTAAATCATTAATGTACATTGTAAATGGACATATATAAATTCAATATGCATAATGTAGCCATAGCATCAATGAACAGTGCTGTATGAAAAACAGTTTTTGGGTAGAATCTTCCCCTTTATTACCATGAAAATTGTACCTTAGAAAGGTGACATCATTAGAGTGTAGAAGGACATAGATCACCAACATTCATAAGCTCTGTTGTGGAGTAATTTTGCATACATAATGTTCTTATTATTCCCTTTTACTACTGTTGCTAATCCCTCTCATCTTTGCTGTTGTGACAGGAAATGCTTTATAAACTGCCCCAGAATCCCATTACTGGTACAGGAAACAGATCAAACTACTGCTTCAATTAACATTTGCAGACAAGTATTGTAAACCACCCACAGGAGATAAATTAAAGGTGTCATTGAGCTAGAAAGGAGTGTGATCCAAATGGAGATCTAGTGCAATAAAATAGTAAGATTAAATGAGAACTTACCAGTTTGAAGTTTGATCTTTATTTTATGAGGAGTTACGTTGGTGATTACGTGAAGAAGCCCCGCCAGTCCGCATGTGCATCAATCTTCAAAGTAGTGGTATGAAATCACAGGTAACAGTAATTGAAGTAACATAGTAAGATCGGCAACTTGCGAACTACCAGATGACCTTTGTGAGAGAGGGTTGGGAGTGGAGGGCACGTAATCACCAACGTAACTCCTCATAAAATAAAGATCAAACTTCAAACTGGTAAGTTCTCATTTAATCTTACTATTTTACTTCAGAGTCACGTGAGTGCTTCCGTGAACAGTTCAAAGCTCTTTGATTTCATACCGCTGATTCAAATCCCTGTGTCTCACTGAATTGAGTGAATAATCAACAATGTATTAACCATGACATTGATTCAAATGTATTAGTGGTTTACGTTAATAAAGAAAATCAATAGCAACCCCTGTATCTCAGGGGAGGCTAAAGTGGACACAAAACAGAATGGGCAAATAGACCGGGTCAGCAATCGGCCTATGGTAAAAAACAATGTGAAAATCAATTCAGTTAACCATCTTGCGGCCGCGAGGATATGGTCTATGGGACGTCCGTTGCCCAGGCCGCTGACGTTGATGCCGGCCTGGTGGAATGAGATGTAAAATTGTCAGTTTTAATACCTGCATAAACCAGAACCTGCTTCAGCCACGTTGAAATAGCCTGAACCGACTTTTTCTTGTGTGGTTGTTTGTCGCTAATAAACAATGTTGATTCCACACTTCTTAGGCTTCTTGTGGCCTTAAAATAATATAGCAAGCCTGCCCTCACACATAGACGTGAGTCCGTGGGGTATGCCGAAATATGATCTTAATTTTCTACCACCCCTGGTCTGCTCTGCTTGTGTAGATCAGAAATGTAAAACATAATGGCATCTGCAGCCATTTCCATCCTATCTAGCCGCAGCTTTTGCAATGTTTGCCCTCATTGTGCTGATTCTAGTGTCATGACTAAGGATGTAGCTGGAGCCCCCTGGTGAAGTATTGTTAACACACTGTCAATATTAAATGCTGCATATACTTGTAGTGGGAGAACCTGTGTTAAAGATATCTTTTACAAACTCGATATCCGGGGTTGAAACCCGACAGTGGGTACCGTTTGCTGCAGCTAATATGATGGGAAGGCACATTGGGCACAGTTAGTGACCCTATAACTGAATTATTGTCAAAGACCATTTAAGAATGAACTGGAAGACATCAGTAATCTGTACCGTATTAAATGTAACATTAACATTAAACAAACCGCTTCCGATCTCCTCAATAGGAAATGTACTGCTTTTTTGGTGCTATCCCTGCACTCTGCAGTGAGCTCATCCATGGATTGATGTGAGTACCTGAGCCGTAAGGCAGTCCATTCAGAATGTATAAGTCAATAATTGTTTTCTTATGCAGAGGCTGGTTTCCTGAACCACAGTTTGAACCAGCAAAGTTTTCATTTGTTAGAATAACCATATACAGTTGTATTATTATACCTGACGGAAGCAGGAAGCATGGCTGCATAGCCAGCCAGACAGTACAAAAACTAAAGCGAGATCTTGTTGACTTTATTTCAAGGCCGGATTGATGAGGCAAAATGGAGGAAGACGTAAAAGAACATTCCTCCTTCTTGTAGCGAGAATGTATCTCTCCCCAGTGTTATGCCACATATTTTTGCAATCAGTGAATAAGCATGGTAATAACATGGTAATAGAATAAGCTTGTTAACAATGATCTACATGTCATTTGAGAGGTTGCTACTTTGCACAATGTCAGCTCCCCGACTTGCACAGCTGAACACAGTTACTATATTGCCAATTACTCTTGATGAATAGAAGTCAGCTTTATAAGAGGTTTCTACTAACTCCAATCTCCTGCCACAGGGTGGAGTCATAGGCTAATTAATAGTTAAAGATAAATCCCAATGACCAACAAGTCTATTTGGTAACAACTTAAAGTTAACTGGATGGATGAGCCCAATTTCTCAAATATGGTTTGAGGCTGAAACAGATGATTTTAACAAAATACGGTCAGAATATCATCCAGACAAGACTTAACAAGTGTTTTTAAATTCTGAGTCCAAACACCTATTTTATTAATTAGTTAAATAACCTGGGTAAATAGTTTATCCCATTTTGCAATGTTTTACTGTTATTAGTACAGTTATCATTGCCTTTTGATAATCTCCAATGATCTCTGTAATGGGAACTGCATAGAATGGATCTTTGAGACCCTTATGAATCCATTTTAGACAGTAAAAAAGTTTCCTATTTGGAAAGTTCATATGCGAGTTAACCGACATTCTCCATTTTTCATAATGAACAGGCCACTCCTGCCATCATTCCATGGGTGCTTCGCACGATAACTCTGGCCCAATTTCCGAGCCTGTCTTAAAAGACAATCCTGGCCATAATACTGAGCCTCTCTCATAAATGTTGTTCAAAGGCAACTCTGGCCATTATACCTAGCCTGCCTAAACGACAATTCTGGCCCTAATTCCAAACTTGCTTGGAATGCTAGTATTGTGCAGTTTTACATGGTTAAATGCCTCTAAGCAGATGCTTTTATCATTTGTGTGTTGTACAAAGTTTAAATATTACCAACTTGTGAGTGGTCCACTTACCCATGTTTCGGAATTTCCAGACCCACCTTGTTGAGTAGGACTGGTAGGGTGCATGGAACGTCTGCCCAGCGGTCATGCTGCCACCAGCTTCAGTGAACCGCTTACTGCCGATGAACGCCTGGGGTACGTTCTGATACGATGAACCTTTGCCCGCCGTTGGCCTTGATTGATCCGACAGCTTTTGCTTCATCCACCAGGTTTTTCCTGTTGAATAGGCCTTACCTGAATAGAAGATTCGGCGGCTGGTTCTCATATCTCCCTGTTAGCGCGGTTCACTGCCGGCACGCATGTGCTCCAGTATGTTCCATCGACATCTTTAGAATCTGGAGTCAGTTACATCTGACCGTTCACACTCCCCTCCTCAGAGAGGGCGATTCGTAAGCAGCACTAAACAGGAGCTGCCGCAGGCCCCTGAGGATACCTGCGCTGATACGGCCCCCAATGGACCTATACCAGGATGGAACATTCTGTTGGGATGGCAAACTTTGTTGTCAGGAATGGCACCTCCGACAAGTGCCCTTCATCCCTTGGGGTATGCTCCACAACTATACCCTCAGACTAGGTGTCAGAATTACACTGACCCGGCATGCTCTCCTCCTCCAAGAGGGAGACGTGAAGTAGCCCTGTGCCAGGCGCTGCGGGCGCGGGCTCTCCTTCAGACCAGCACTGTCACACATTAAGCAGTCCTGTCAACAGGCACTGCTGGCGCGGGCTCTCCTTCAGACCAGCGCTGTCACACATTAAGCAGTCCTGTCAACAGGTGCTGCTCGCGCGGGCTCTCCCGTAGGCCAGCGCTGTGACAGATTCGGTATCAGCAGTACACTGACCCGTCATGGTCTCCCCTTCCAACAGGGAGACATTAAGCAGCCCTGTACCACGTGCTGCTGCCGCGGCCTGTCCCATAGGCCCACGCTGTTACAGATCCTGTGTCTGAGGTGTACTGACCCAGCGTGGTGTCCTTCTCCAAGCTGGGACATTAATTTTGGAGTGTGGAACTTCACCTGTGAAGGGTTAAAATGACAACAGCATCCTCCATGGGCATCACAGCAGGCTGGAAGCCACTGACTGCTTGTCAGTGGCTGGAATCGCGAACCTGACATCTACCGACCATCCGCTTCCATGGTCAGAACCGGGGTCTCCCACAGCCCATAGCCGGTTCACTCGCCGGCCTTCGCCATAAATCTAGCAGGAAACCTCTGTGAAGGGAGGTTCCTGCTCAAACAGCACACCCTGGTAAGTAAACCAAAACTTACCTACTAGGTGTAAACTTACCGACGGCAGGAGCGATGCCCTGCCAGTCCGGATATGACGCACATGCGGACTGGCAGGGGCTTCTTCACGGAATCACTCACGTGACTCTGAAGTAAAACAGAAAGAGGAAGCAAAGAATTTAAACAAAAGTGGAAGAAAGATTTGGGTTTGACAAACGGGTTGATCTTTGGAGACCATCTTATATTTACGTGTTTTGAGATGCAGTACACTAACTGTCCCAACAGAGATGCCAATGTGCCAGAAATGGAAGCTTCAAAATCTATAATAGTCTTTTTTCTTTTGCTTTTTTTTTTCATGTGTGATAGAGAGGGGGGGGGGGGGGGAGGGGGAAGCAAGCTTGAGAGCTTATACATCTGTTAGTGGATCGATGTGATTACAGACCGAATGACCATGTCTTAATCTATTCACTCCATCCCAATTTATAAAATCAAAAGTTTTCGCTTCAGAATATAAATCTTTTAACTCTTATAAAGGGAAATGTGTAACTGGAAAGTTATTTCCTTGTCATTTGACCAGAGGACTGCCATATAAGTATAATTGATGAACTAATAAATATTTATTCTTTGAATCGTACAAACACGTGGAAGCCATTGTGCGCAACAACATTTTAAATTGTAAATGGATTTATAAGATGCAAGAACCGATAGTCATTGAAAATACTTCCTGTCAGTAAAGTTATCTTTATTTTATGGAAAATATACTAGTTTGTTCAGAATTTCTTTTTTTTTTAATATCTTTATTTATTAGAGGTACCGTAAGTTACATCAGTGTACATCCCTTATATAGTATTACAGTCATTGTACCCCTTAATTTTTTTTAAGGCTTTAGAAAAGAGAGAAAAGAGGGAGAAATAACAGCAAAGAAAGTAGAAGAGTGAAAAAGAGATGTGAAAGTGAAAAAGCGTGACAGAGGGAAAGGAAACCCTTGAAGAGTTAGAGACCGGGGATTAAGACATAGACCCTGGAGAGGAAAAAAAGGAAGGGAAAGAAAGAGAAGGAAAAAAGAAAAGACAGTTACTTTATTATAAACATCTCGCAAAAGGAATCTACCAACTCGACAGAATTTTTA
This sequence comes from Raja brachyura, assembly GCA_963514005.1. The sequence continues at coordinate 17,363,021 of OY740788.1, forward strand.
ATCAGACATTCTTTCTTCCCATTTGAGTCATATCCTTTAACTTATTGGAGTCTGCCATTGTAAATTGATGGTTAGATGTAGATATTGCTTTATTTTTGTTTTCATGCCTAGCTGATAGCACGGGTAAGAAATTTTACTTTAGACCTTAAAAAGTTTACTGGAAGATTAATGTGAAAAGCTGTGTGGAGTTTTTTGTTCCAGGTGCACCTTTCACTGTCTATTTTTCATTCCTTTCTCCATCTGACTTTGGCTGACAATATTAAGTATTGTAAAGGAAGGACCTGCAGATGCTGGTTTAAACCAAAGGTAGACACAAAAAGCTGGACAGGCAGCATCTCTGGAGAAAAGGAATGGGTGACATTTCAGGCCGAGACCCTTTGTTAATATTCTACCTGGAAATATTGAACTTGGAAAAAATTGGACACTTTTCATAAATAAAGGACATCTCTTTTGGTGTATGTCATGTATTTAGTCACAAACTTTCCAACAGAGTTCTTTGCATGCATCACTCACTCAGCCTATCTTCTGGCTGCAGCTGGTTATCTCTGTCAATATGGCGAGCACATGACTTGCCACTCTGCACACTTGCCATTGTATTCCTTAAGCCTGAAATTAAATGCATTGATTGTGAAAGATGCCTTTCCAATTTCAGTGTATATGTTTGATATGTTTTTCATCAGATTATATCAGTCTCTGACTATTTTCAAAAGGTGGTAGTCAGGATTGTGTTTCAATGGCAATCGTGAGTTAAATACTAGATTGGCTGCTCGTATTAAGTAGGCTTTTATGTGCATTACACAATTCTGATAAAAAGAATTGCACTGGGATTGTTATCTCCTCTCTTTGCATCTCACTTTATTTAAAAAAACTGGTGCTGGAAGGAGTATTAATTATCTCTAATTAAGATCCAAGATCATTATTGTTATCTTTGTTATTGTTATATTAAGAAGATGAAAAATTGCTCAATTTCCTACTTTGTATTTAATTTATGTACTGATCATTTTTCATATCTTTGATTCAAACCTTGTAAACTAAATATTTCATTCCAAATATTTGAGAAACAGAATATGAAGATCACCTTTGTCGATGATAACAGACTAGGGATATCTGGTCTTAATTTCACAGGTAAATCTGGTATTAATTTCCAAGGCCTCAGGAACAATTCTACTGAACAGAAACACAAAGTGATCTGTAAGAAGACTTTTTAAAGAGGGAAGGTGCTAATTACCATAATCTTACATCCTATTATTGATGTAAAAGATAGAGGCAGTTGGGTCGATGGTTTAGGGGTATGATTCTTGCTTTGGGATTTAAACAGCTGACCTTGTCCAGATGATCCCCACATTAAACAGATTTATGGTGGCACAGTGGCATAGCGGTAGAGCTACCACCTTACATAAACAGATTGCCTTATAGATCAGGTTCGATCCTGACTACGGGTGCTTGTCTGTATGGAGTGTGTACGTTCCCCCTGTGACCTGCGTGGGTTTTCTCCGAGATCTTTGGTTTTATCGCACACTCCAAAGATACAGCTTTGTAGGTTAATTGGCTTGGTAAAAATTTAAGTTGTCACTAGTGTGTGCAGTATAGTGTAAGTGTGCGGGGATTGCCGGTCAGTGCGGACTTGGTGGGCCGAAGGGCCTGTTTAGGCGCTGTATCTCCAAACTAAACTAAGATAAAAATGTTTAACAGACAGGTTGCTAAGATCTACAGATGTTAGCATCGCATTCACCAGGGTGGAGTGACTTTGCAGAGATTGTCATCTGCAGGACCATCATCTCTCGAGGATGTAGACCCATTCTTGGAGGCCTTTCAGTATCTTCTCTGGGGTGACAAATGCAATGATGCATCTTCATATCTCAGAAACCCCTTCCTTCCATCTCCCGACTTCAAACAATTCCCCTCTTCCATCACATGTTTTCTCCTTTCAAAAAAATAACCATAGATTTGCCTTTTCACTTGTTGGGCTATGTGTAATCATCTGCTTCTCTCAAGGCTGTTTACCCATTCCACACACAACTCTACTGCTCCCCATTTATCATCTCCTCTCTGTGTTTGCTTGTTTTCCTGTTTAACGTCTGTAGTCCCAATATCTGCTCTCTTTTATCCAATACAAATTGCACCTCACCCTCTGGTCTGTCCAATTAAACAATACTGATGTCCAGATCTAATAATTGTAAAAAAAATTATTTAATCTTGAATCGTCATCATCTTTCTGGAAAATGTATTTTGATACGGAAGAATACTCTGCAATAACACATTGATGGCTTGCGGGACTCCAATGGAAGCAGTGCACAGAGTTCATTGTCACGATTTCAGCATCTGAAATGCGGCCTGACTAGCACTTTATAGGGTCTCAGCATTGCATCCTGTTTTTGTATACCATCCCTCTCGAAATGAATGCTAGCATTGCGTTTGGTGATGGTGGGGATTAAACCCCTCATCAGATGGTGATTGAGGGGGTTTAAATGGAGCTGAAAGTGGTTGGGGAAATTTAGATTGTGGGAGCGGGGAGAGCTACAGATTGTTGCAGATGTCATTTAGAGTATCCAGCATCGTAATAATATTATAATGACAAGCTCATTTCCAGTGACAGGAATGGCTACCCGAACTTCAGTTTGTTCTTGACAGTACGTGCATATGAGGCAACTGTAATTTCTGTTCTAAATATTTTACATTTGAATACCTTTCACAACCCCAACTAGCTGCATCAGTGAGATAAGATTCAGCTTGTACAAGCAGGAAGGTCTATTTCACTCTCCATATCTCATTGTGCCATGTCAGTTGTGGTGACAGTAGGGCGTTGCTTTTATTCCAGTTGCTTTTCGTTGTTATCCCGCCAATCCTGTTGGAAAATACATGTAGACTTGTGGCGTGAGAATAACGATGGGCTCGGCTACTCAATATCATTACATCTACTGAATGCCATCACACTCATTAATAATTGGTCGTTTTTCAATGCAATATCAAAGTCATCAGAAGACACTTTTGCGAGTAAGGGTAACTTGCCCTCTAGTAGGAATGATTAAATTGTGGGAAAAATAGGTTCTCTTGGAATGTTTAGCTGATCTTTGCAAATCTGATGTTGAAAATGGAAAATACTAGAATTTATTTTTTAAACGGAAGAGGAAATGTTGTGCCTGTGCATCAGAAGTGATGTTCTCCTTGGAGAGGGAAGCTGTCCAGAGTTTTGTCAGATCTTCTGTGGCACTGTGGTTGTGGTTTCAAATATTTCTGAACGTGGATCATCATGATCATCAGAAATGGCTTGGTTAGAGTGGATGTGGAGAGGATGTTTCCACTAGTGGGAGAGTCTAGGACCAGAGGTCATAGCCTCAGAGTTAAAGGACGTTCTTTTAGAAAGGCGATGAGGAGAATTTTTTATTTATTCAGTGGGTGGTGAATCTGTGCAATTCTTTGCCACAGAAGGCTGTGGAGGCCGTCAGTGGATATTTATAAGACAGAGATAGATATATTCTTGATTAATATGGGTGTCAGGGGTTATGGTTAGAAGGCCGGAGAATGGGGTTAGGAGGGAGAGATAGATCAACCATGTTTGAATGGGGGAGTAGACTTGTTGGGCTGAATGGCCTAATTCTGTTCCTATCACTTATGACCTTATGACCATGCAAATATAGCTCTGTGCCTCCATAATTATCAATCTCCCTCTTCCTTTCCATGATACACTGTCTCTATGAATTCCTTCACATCTCAGTCCATCTCTCCCTCTGGCCCTCTCAGTTTTTTCCGCGTATCAGTAATAGCAAAGTCTATCCTTGTCTAATTATTCCCAGCCAGGTAATAATTAAAAGGTTATGGTCTTTCAAAATCAATCAAGCAATGATAATCTCCTTACTGCTTCTCAACATTATTATTATGCTTTCTTTACAATGCAAACCTGGGAAAGATTGCAGCAGTACTACCTATCTTTCATGTCAGCCTACATCGCTCTCTCTCACACATATTTTCAAGCTCTCTTTTTAAATCTAAAATAAAATAGATTTTAACCAAATAAAGCTGTTATAATGTGACTTTTGACTGTACTATAAATATTCACCAAACATAGAAAACAAATAAAATTGCAGATGTTGTAAAAACAGAAATACTGAAATGCCAGTCAAGCAGCATCTGACCATTCCTCACACATGCCCAAAATCTTTAACATGCCCATATCTCACCTTGTTTCCATCAAAAAAAGGTCATCATTCATGCTCCTTATCTCATGATATGTTTTAACTTATCTCATCTAGTCTTTTGTCTTGCATCTCACTCTTGGCCCCAGCTCTTCTTTGTAAACTGTAACCCCTCCACTCTTCCCAAGTTCTAACAATTGGGGTGTTCTAACAGTTCTAACCCTCCACTCTTACCCAGTTCTAACCGGCACGGTAGCGCAGCAGTTGAGTTGCTGCCTTCCAGCGCTTGCAGTGCCAGAGACCTGGATGGGTTCGATCCCGACTATGAGTGCTATCCGTATGGAGTTTGTGCATTCACCCCGTGACCGCGTGGGTTTTCTCTGAGATCTTCGGTTTCCTCCCACACTCCAAAGACGGACAGGTTTGTAGGTTAATTGGCTTGGTATAAGTGTAAATAGTCCCTTGTGTGTGTAGGATGATGTTAATGTGTGGGGATCGCTGATCGGCACGGACTCGGTGGGCCGAAGGGCCAGTTTCCGCGCTGTATATCTATACTAAACTAAACTAAACTAAAGTGGTCGGTGACCTGGAAAGTTAGAGGCGCCAGAAACTGCAGATGCTGGAATCTTGAGTAAAACACAGAGTGCTGGAGCAACTCAGCAGGTCAGGCAGCATCTCTGGAGGGAATGGACAGACAACATTTCGAGTTGGCACAATAACATGCAGATAGTTTTCTGTTTTGACTTAAAAGGCTAACTGATTTCCTTTGATACTGCTGGTCCCGCTCAGTTACACTTATGTTTTTGTTTCACCACACAAATTGATGTTATTTTTGGGACCAGGAAAACAGGTTATATTTTCTTGAGCATTCTAAGCATCAGTCTTAAATCCTGAAAAGCTGACGACTGTGCAAAGTCAGATGATAGGATGAGCCTTCTGCTAATAGCATCATCAATCTGGGCAGAATTACTACATTTGATTTTTATCTTCACTGCCCGGTGGAAAATGTTGCTGATGTCCTTTTCAATCAGCCACTCAGATCCAAAGGAGATCTATTGAGCTAGTTGGTTGAGCAGTGAATATAATTGTGCAGATATAAACAGACTCAAGGTATGAGTAGTTGGGATAGAAAAAGGGGTTTAGAGTTTTATTTAATTGGTTCCTGCTAGCTTCATTACAAAAAGCAGTCAAATTAATTACCTTTAATTGATTGAAGAAGGGTCTCAATCCAAAACGTCACCTATCCTTTTTCCCCAGAGATGATGTCTGATCCGATGAGTTACTCCTGCTTTTTGATTACCAACCTACTGGAGTTTGTTCCTTGCTTTCTTTCTTTTGCTCCCCCACCACCACACTGGTGAGCACCTATTTCACTACTATCCACCCCCCTTGCCCTCCAAACTCTTTTCACGGGGTGAGACCACACCTGGAGTTTTGTGTGCAGTTTTGGTCTCTTAAACTTATATCCCTCCCTCTGACTTTACATTTCACTCTTTTTCTCTCCATATCTGACACACATTTGTCTCTTTGTCTTGCCCACACCTTCTTTCAGCTTCCCCCCCTCCCCCCCCCTACTTAAAGCAGTCTGAAGGGCTGTGATTCAAATGTCACCTATCCATGTCCTCCAGAGATGTTGCCTGACCTGCTGAGTTACTCCAGCACATTGTGCAATATTCTGGCTTCTGCGGTTCCTTGCGTCTCTACTTAGTTACTGGACTTAGTAACTTATACAATACCAAAATATCACCTGAAGTACACGTCCATAAATCAAACCACACTCTTCCCGCTACAAGGATGTGTAGCTACTGAATGAATGGATGCTACAATAATGGAAGAGTAATGCCATTGTGCTTCAAAGGATTAGAAGGTGTAGCGGGTATGTGGATACTGCTGTGTGCAATTTTTCAGCTGCATATCCACATTACACCCGTTGTTTATCTTCTCATCTTCGTTTGTGTAAAGTGTTCTGTGAATATTTGGACACAGATGCATTATATAAATGAAAGTCTTGCATTTCACCTCCAGTACAACATTAATAATTTTTTTTTTCTCAAGTCTGCTGTAAAGCTTCCAGGTCATTTCCAACTGTACTAATGTGGATAATGGTTATATTAGCAGCTTAAACACGTTGCAATAAATAGTTAACTATATTTTCCACAGTTTTCAAGCTAGTGTTTCCAGGACCAGGTAACTGCTGGTAACATTTTTTTAGTGTTTATCTTCATAAATAAATACTACAGTGCAATCCACATTGATAGAATTCAAGAAAATAACTGTCTTTGAGTATCCACAGAGCATAATTAATAATAATATTGATAATATTATAGATTGAAAGGTTTAACAACTTTACAGCGTTTTAGTTTCTCCAAGTCAAGAAAGATAAACAACCTCTGCATAGACAATTATTAATATACCAATTCTATTGTTTCAATACCATTGCTGTCCAAGAATGTCATTACAGCAGAAACTCTAATGATATCTGCTGACAAAAAATAAGGTAATTTGTTTTATCACAGCGAAAAAATTAAGACATGTCTATACAAAGCTTCTATTATTTTCCACAGCATTCTGTCAAATAACATCGTAGAGTTATGTATAACCTTGACAAGAATTGAATTTCCTTGGAAAAGCCTATTACAAGTAAGGGACGTCAGGTTAAAAGTAAATGCACCACATCATTCATTTTCAGTCGAGGTAAAGCGTATCTTAATGGCATCCTCAATGGCTCAGGGCTGTTGGGGGATTTGTTTTGAAAAATGCTGCATGTTGCAGTGATGTGTAGCTGGCATTCTGCCTAATGGCCAATGTATTACCCTTCAATTGTGCCACTTCTGAGAAAGAGCCAGAGCTCTGTATGTGCTGGAAGGAAATTCCTAAATCGATTTTATCAACCACTTTTTCACTTTTATGGCACTTGAAAGAAATAGAAAATAGAAATAAATGACTATACTACACTGTCTAAATGAGAGAGCTGCTGGTAAGCCATTGGTTTATTTGATATTTTTCATCAAAGAAAAGAGAAATAAAACAATCCCGGCCTTCAAAGAGACTGTCCACCGCTGTGAAATTAGTTGCGCAGAAAAGATATATAACTTCAAATTGTTATATGTATTGTTCATTTAATAGAGATTAGACTCATTGGGTTAATGCTTCAAATTTCTACCTTGTGGTCAATCATGAATGGTTATAGTGAAAATAGACTCAAAAAGCTGGAGCAACTCAGCGGGACAGGCAACATCTCTGGAGAGAAGGAATGTGACGTTTCGGGTCGAGACCCTTCTTCAGACTCCAGGAATGCTTCGGTTTAAACCAGCATCTGTAGTTCCTTCCTCCACATGAATGGTTATAGAATAGATTCATAACTTCTTTGGTGATTCTGTTGTTTCTTTCTAAAAATCTGCATATCTCAAAACACAAGAGGAGTGATAACCTGAAGGATCATAGTGGCCAATCAAAAGGAAGGGTTTTAGCCTTAATGTACAATTTGTTGTTTACATCCTATATAGATTGAAACATATATGAACAGCAAGCATTCTGCCCAAGCAGGTGGTTGGTTTATTTCTGATAGTATTTAGGGTTGTGAGCCAGAGGTAAAAGGATGGGAAATTATAGCGAGATTATATAAAAGACAAATCAAAATCAGATACTATCAATCAAAATCATATATTTGAAACCAAGATTAAAATTTAAAGTTGTATTACTTTATCATTTCTATTTTCTTGCATTAATTTCAACACTTGCGATTCTTTCAGTTCATTATGGTATAAAACCATGGGCGGAAATACGGGGGGGGGGGGGGGGGGGGGGGTAAAGGGCCTGATTCGGGTAAAGGGCCTGTCCTACAAGCATGCAATTCTATGTGATTAGCGCGACCTAACGTGGTCGCTTGAGCCGTCCGGTGTCGCGGGGCCGGTCCCACTTCGATCGCCGGAGCCGTGGGGAATTGTGCGGAGTTCGTCCCGACATCGCGCGGGGCTCCGAAAAACTGACTATGTTCAAAAATTCCGCTCGGCAACGGCTTGTCAGCTCGCAGTCGCCTCGACGCATTACACACCGCCTCGACATCGTGCCTCCGTGAACCTATCTGTAAGTGCCTCTGTGACCCTCTATGTGTGTGGCTCCGTGGCCCTCTGTGTGTGTGTGCCTCTGTGCCCCTCTCTGTGTGCCCCTCTCTGTGTGCCCCTCTCTGTCCTGGTGAACTTCCTTAGACTTCACTCCAAGTTCGCCTCACTTTGCGCCGCGTTGCGCCACTCACCCGACCTCCGCGCGGCCCCTGCTGCCGGTTTGGTCGTGCTTGCCGCATGCAGGCGCATGCTGGTGGGAACGGCCCTGTACAGGGGATCACCCGACCTCCGCGCGGCCCCCACTTCTAGTTTGATCGCGTTCATCGCATGGAATTGGATGCTGGTAGGACAGGCCCTTAACATTACCATGTGAACTAATTGGATTGGTGGATGGGAAAGATTTAAACGGGTATCGGATTTAAATGGGTCAGGTCATTAAGGGCTCCCGTCAAACGGGTTTCCTGGCTGGCTTGCAGGTAAATCCCTCATTCAGGTCACTCATGTTATTTAGTATTTTTTTCCCATCTCTCTCCCCCCTCTTCTATTTGTCTTTATTTGTTCAGTTTTATTTGTTAAAGTGTTGTTTATCACATTGTAGCTTTTGAAAGATTCAAGCGGGTATCAGACGCTTTCTAAGAGCTGAATCGGCCCGTTTATGGGGTCTTTCAGCGCCCGGCGCGGCTTAAAATCAAACTTCTGCATCGAGGCGATTGAGGCTCCCGATGTTGAAGCCCCCGCCGGCTGATGAAAGGCCCCGCAAACGGAACGAATCAAGCCCCATGATTTAGGGCGGATGAAGCTGCTATTGCTGGAGTTCAGAGTCGGTCACCAACCAGGTCAGCTCCTGATGTTACCGTCCACAGGGCCCACGGCCGAAGCCTCCAAAGCCTCGCGAGAGTGTGTGTGTGCTCATACGGTGCGCGCGGCCAACAAGAAATTGCAACCCCCTCATGTTTTTATAGCGATTTCTGCCCTTGTAAAACTGCTTGTGAAGGTTGCAAGTGACCACAGGGAAAATAGATGCTGTGTAAGATATTTCACTTGTTTATACTTCGTGGTGGAATTTATGAATTGAGTTTGTAGATTGTGCACAATTGATTATCTGGATTTGTATTTTCAACATTGAGTTAAAGCTTTTTTTCTCCTGTAATTCTTTAAATTTTTTTTATTATTTTTATTAGAAGTAAATACATAATAATAAGCATTTTGTTCGTTGTAGTCATACGTTATCAATATTATTTATATTAACAATTGTATAGTAATTGTACTTCTATATTTTTTTTCCAATTTTTATAAAGATAGAAATTAATAGAGAGGGAGAAAACAAAAAAGAGAAGAAAAAGTTGAAGAAGAATGGAGTGTTCAATAGATTATGCATCGTTGGAGATATATCTGGGTTTTATGAAATGTAATTCTTCATCTATTCTTTGATTCAGATTTCAGTCGGGTTCTCGTGCCGAACCAGTTTGCTCCTTCAAATATTCAATAAATGGGGACCATATTATTGTAAATAGTTCTTGTTTGTCCATTAAGACAAATCTTAATCTTTCCAAATATAGGGTCTCCAACATTTCAGTAGTCCACATTTTAATTGTGGGGGTTTTTCTCTTGTAATTTAAAGAAAATATTGGCTTTAAATTAAATCAAATTACATAATGGGGCAGAAGATAGACACAAAATGCTGTAATAACTCAGCGGAACAAGCAGCGTCTCTGGAGAGAAGGAATGGGTGACATTTCAGACTGCAGAAGGGTCTCAACCCGAATCGTCACCCTTTGCAGTGCTACCTGTCCCGCTGAGTTGCTCAAGCATTGTGTCTATCTTCAGTTTAAACCAGTGTCTGCAGTTCCTTCCTATACATAATGGATCAGTTGTCCTACTCCTGTCAAGGCAGTTACTGGGTGAGTGCTTAGAGTGGAAAGAATCAGGCGGGGGGCCGGTAAGCGGACCGTCTGCAGGAGGGAGTGTACTGCCTGATGGTGGAGTGGGCTGCTGGAGGCTCTGCTGCAGCCTAGGGTTCGGCTGGACCAATCACTGCTCCAAGAGGACGAGCACGTGGACCAGACATGGCCTGCAGTGGTGGAGTAACAGCGGAGGACACCATGGCCCAGCTTGGCCAGGCTGGCCCTGCAACACTGGCAGGAATACCCGGTCTTCATGGTCTAGAACCCAGCATCTTTGGAGAGAAGGAATGATCACAGGGGATTGTGCTTTGGGCATTAGGATGTTGGGGAAGGTGGGGTGGGGGATTCCTTCCTTCTCTCCAGAGATGCTGCCTGTCCCGCTGAGTTGCGACATCTTTTTGTGTCCATATCTGCATAAAGGCTATGTTTCTAAGGCTGAAGTTGGCAGATCTTTGACAAGCAACAAGCAACTTATATTATGAGGATAAGTGGGAAATTGGACCTGAGGTGACAATCAGATCAATCCTAATCTTATTTTGCTTCGGAGTCACATGAGTGACTACGTGAAGAAGCTCCGCAGGCGCATGTTCGGCATTACTTCGACGCATGTGGCACCGACAGGGTGGAGAGCGCAGCTCCCACCAGCGGTAAGTTTAACCCACAGGTAAGTCAGTGTTGAACTTCTTGCGAGTGTTTTTTAAACTCTGTAAGTCTGCAGAGCCAGCTAGAGTGCTTATGTATTTTGGAATTTTTTTTAAATGGCTGCGCTAAATGTGGGCTCCAAATACCCACAATTGTAAAATAAAGTCTGTTCTGTATATATGTTACCAGATGCAGTTTTCTTTATGGAAATGTATATGACCCTGTGTGATACTGAGGTTAATACAAATATTCTGCAAGCAGAATGTGCCTCTCAGAATTATAATTTTAGACATATATGATTTATGCACAAATACAAAACAGTAAAGAAAGTAACTCTTCTCCAAGGGAGGCCAAGAATGAGGGGAAGGCTGGAAATGGAGAAAATGCTCCACACTTGACTTAATCAAGGGTTCTAAGACCCATGTATATCTTCCTGTAAGGCAAGCTCCAAAGGAGTTTCCATACAGTGAGTATGGTGCCGATGAAAATGGAATTCTGATTCTCCAGTATATTGGTTAGGTCTGGATGAGGTCCCTAGAGCAAGATAAAATGCTCAAAACGCTAATCAGTCAAGGGTTCTAAAGACCCAGGAGATTCTAAGGCAGGCTCCGTGGGAGTTTCCATACACTAAGTATGGTGCCTATAAAGAATGAGAATCTCATTCGCCAGTGCCTTGCATAGGTCTGGATGAAGTCCTTAGAGCAAGATAAAATGCTCAAAACTCTAAACAATTAAGGGTTTTAAGACCCATGAGATTCTAAGGCAGGCTCCGAAGGAGTTTCCATACAATGAGTATGGTGCCTATGAAGAATGAGAATCTCATTCACCAGTGCCTTGCGTAGGTCTGATGGAGTCTCCCTAGAGCAAGACTCGGGAGTACCAGGGCAGGATGAAACTGACCCTGAAGCTGGTGTCCCTACTTATATGTATACACCAGAGCACAATAGAAATATTCCGAGTGTTCCCGATGTAGCACCAAGTTTTGCTATATCGGAATGGACTGGTGAGGCTATGAATGAACCTGGCGGCCAACATTATTTGGTTTCTCACCTACTCCAAGATATTGTTATGACTGAAACAGTAAATAATATATAAAAATATATAAAACACCCGTCTATTGTGCCGCGCTCAGGGTGCCAACAGTAATTGGGCTCCCATGAGTGTAACGATGCGAGGACAGGAAATGTGTTCCAGCATGTCCTCTAGCTGATATCAGTTGGCATCACTGCATTTGGGGAAGACATACATGGGTCGATTATGTCCAATACTTATAAGACATGCTTGCTTTACTCTGCAAAGCATATTCAAACCCAATTGTATGATGAAAATTGCCATTGGCTAACATTATACCCAAAAAATGCAGGATTATGTGGGCAAGCTATAACCAGATTTATGACTGATGAATACGAACCCCTATAGTAAGAGAAGGAGAACTTCTGGTTCATTTATGGAAGTACAGGAATGGCATTCCATTACACATGGAATTTCTGGGGAAACAACCTCTGGTTGGTTAAGATTACAATTGTTTTGGAACAGTTGTGGTGGTCGATGAACTGTCCAAGACGATTAATTCTCCAAATACATGGTTGAATTATTTGGAGTTATTGGGGGTGTTTTATGCATTGATAGCTGTTGTTCTACAATAAAGAACTTACATGTTCAATTATGTGTAGACAATACCACAACTGTGGGAGAATACAATATTGTGGTAAGACAACAGATCACGGTAGTGCAATGACAATACGGAATGAATGTTAAAATTCAAAAAGTTTCAAAAAATTGTCAGACAGTATGTGTACCAAATGTTGATCTGTTGTGTCTGGATGAAATCTTCACTGGTCTAAATGTGTCTCATGGGAGTCAGACCCAGGAGCATTAGCGGTGGATGCATTCTCGCTACATTGGGGAAGTATAGTCTTTTATGTTTTCCCCATTTGTCTGATTAGACAATGTGTCACCAAAATAGAGCAAGTCTCCGCCGCAGGCGTTTGGTGGTTCCAAATTAGTATTGTTCTCGGCCTTTTGGCTAAGATCAAGTGTAGTATCTGTTCTTATCAGTTAATATCTGATACGTCCCTTATCTAGGGTCCATTACTACACAGTCATTGTTCCCATTGGTGCTTAGAATGATGATTCGGACATTCATGACAATTCCCAGGTGCAGTAATTGTTGGTACATCCAGTAACAGCAGAAGTCATCCATTACATGACCGTATTAATTGTTAATCTGCAGGTTCTGATGGAATGTCGGATAGGACCATGGATGTCATAACTGCAGCTTGGAGAGAGAGCACTAAGAAACAATATATGTGTCATATAAGGAATGGGAAATGTTTTTGTATACAGTCAGATATATTTTATCGTACTGCAAATATATCGGATGTATTGGAGTGTTTTGTCCTCCTATTTAGGACTATTTCAGAATCAACAACTATTGTGTCTCATCTGTTAATATCCCGATTTATGAGAGGAATTTTAATAAAATCCTACCTAACCCAGATATTCAGAAATCTGGGATGTCAGTATCGTTCTCACATTGCTTCGGCAATGGACTCCAATTACGACACTGTCGTTTCAGAAGTTAATATTTCAAGTGGTTATGTTCATACCGTTAACATCAGCACAATGCGTACAAACATTACAAATGTTGTGGTTAGATTGTATACAGTTGTCGGTAGATAAAATACCATTTTATGTCAATGATCTAAGCAAGCAAAGCAAGCCAAGAAAGGCTGGAACCAATGTAATCTTTAAGACATACGCTGTCAACTAAACATTATGTGTGGTTAAGCATCTGAATTAATATACATTGAATTAAGAGTCTCCGAGATTGTGAGACACCAATGTTCATTACCCACAAAAAGCATATAAAAGTGACAGTACAAACTATTCTAGATGGATAAACAGGTTCTGGATTAACTGGAGTAGACATTGATGTGTACAAATCTCACTCCACAAGGGCGGTATCAATGTCCGTGGCGAAGGTGCAGGACGAGCCGCTCGACCAAATTCTGAGACTGCAGGATGGTCTAAAAAAGAAACTTTCCTAGTTTTATGATAAACCTGTTGTTACAGTGCCAGAGTTGCACTTGCTGTGTTGGGTTCTGTTCAAAATTGTTTGCTTTGTTGCATAACATTTGTTGTTATTTCCCCTGGGATAGAGTGGTTATTATTTTTCATTTTATTATTATTATTAAAAAAGAAAGAAATTAAAAATAAATAAATTAATTAATTAAATTAAAAAAAAACATATATATATATTAAAATATTTATTGCATAATTTCAAGCAATATATATTATTTACTCACTACTGGGTAAACTGAAGCAGTGTGTCGTATGGAATGATCTACAGCATGAAAATCACAGAGCTTTAAAATCTTCACGTAGTCACTCACGTGACTCCGAAGTAAAATAGTAAGATTAAACGAGAACTTACCTGTTCGAAGTTTGATCTTTATTTTATGAGGAGTTACGATGAGGGATTACGTGCCCTCCGCTCCCAACCCTCATAATATAAATGATCATCTGGTAGATCTAATCTTTGTGAGCCTTACTATCTTACTCCGGCTATTGGTTCTGTGTTTTTCACTCCGCTGCTTTGAAGTATGCCAAACATTCGCCAGCAATCTCTCATCGTAACTCCACATAAAATAAAGATCAAACTTCGAACAGGTAAGTTCTCATTTAATCTTACTATTAAATGGCAGTGCAGTTTGAGGGGCTGATTGGCCTATTCTTGACCCTATTCTGGATGTTCAAATGATTGTTAGTGCTGAAGCCACATACACCTTTGGACTGAGATTCTATGAACTCAGTTCTAAGTGAAATTTAAATTGAACCGTTCTGTGAACCTTTGCTCTAGTAGTTAAAGCATTAATCCTGATCTTGTTTAAGATGATTCTTTGGACCATCTTACAGATGATTGTGTCTTGCAACCAAAGCCTTGGTAGCTAACTATGGTGTTGAGTCAGCTGAGATCACTCATGCAGACCTTCCAGAGGAGTATTCAATATGTTGATCTCCTCACTACTTTATTTCATTGCAGAAAGTGGGATAACTCCATGGCCACAACTCCCCCCCTTTCCCCACCCCACTTTACCCAACATCCTGATACCCAAAGCACAATCCATTGTGGTCACCAGCCTCCATGATTCTCACCTACCAACACCAACCCAGACTGTGCCCAAGTTCCCAGTGATAATTGTGGTGTATTTATTTAGACTGGATATTTTATTGTATGGCTGTCTGGTGATCACATTTCACTGTGACAACCGCACATGTGACAAATAATTGTATCTTGTATCTTGTATCTTGTTTTGTATGAACATGTTCCAACCCACGGACTCAAGGCAGTCCTGAAGTGGACCCTTCATCCCCACAGACCACTGCTACATTACTCTTTTAGTTGGTGTCCCACATTTCAACTAGAATGACTGTAGGCCGCCAAAGACGCCACCAACACATGGATAGACTGGCCTATCCATGGACATGGATAGAAAAGCGAGCGAGAGATGGAGGGATAGGTCTAATTAATGGTGGTGGAGTAAGGATTAAGAGCATTGACACCCTGTGTGGGGCAAGAGATAGTAAATTGTCAGAATGCGGTTTTCATAAAATATGCAAAATTAACAGCTCCCAGTTAGTTTTTTTTTGTACATTAAGAAACAGCACTATTCAAAACGTTTGCCAATTGGTCTCTGTGAATCTGAATAACTAGCTGCATGTTTGGATCTTCAATAAAATCTGCATATGAACATAATAGGCAGAAACTTGTGGGATGATTAATTCACACCTGACCCTGCTTTTTGCACAAGGCTCTTTAATGCAAAATGTCACTGAAACTCCATTTGTGCTGGAAGTAACTTGTGTCCAGAATTGTACAACCTTTTGCACCAATTTTATATATTTCAAATCAGCAGAAACTTGAGTTTTATTTCTTTCTCCAGCTATTGCCTGGGACCATCAGGTTGAACAGCAAAGGCAGAACGAGAACCACTCAATAGATATGTAATGAATTGATTGGCAGATAATCTGAATGTGACTCTATACTTTCTTCCAAGCCCAATAAATGATTCTGGAGCAACCAGCATATTAAAAATTCAACGTTTTCTGAATTCCAAGTGTCAGCTAGATTCAGACAAAATGAGAATTCTTTAGCTACAGATTTATCATGGATGTCAGCTGGGATGAGTTAGCCTGAGTTTCTTCCTGTCTTTAAAATGCCATACTTCAAGAAATTCAATCCCGACAGAGCAAAGCTACATCCGATTAAGTAGGAAAGGGGTAGATTATCATTTCACTCATTACCATCTCACAAGATTCAAAAGAATAAATAAGGGAGGTGATTGGACTTTTCTTTGCCCAGGTTCTCTTCAAGACAGCCCTATCTGAAACGAAAGTGTTCAAACTCAGTTATAAATGTATCATCCTGTCAGAGGTAAGGGGTGAGCTGCAACGACCTATAACTGTACAGTAACTACAGTTGGGCAATACTGATATTAAACTGAATGTTTCCAACTTTGGAAGGCAGGGAATCGTGCAGACAGGAGAATGAAGGCAGACGTGATCACAGGACAGAAAAGCTTGTGGTTGTTTGTTCCATGGCGATGAAGGCAAGCACTGGATTTTAAAGTTCTTGTCATATCCTTCACCAGATGGTATCTTCTTGGCAGATGCTGGTTTACAAAAAAAGACACAAGGTGCTCAAGTATCTCAGCGGGTCAGGCAGCATCTCTGGATAAGGTGTGTAGGAAAGAACTGCAGATGCTGGTTTAAATAGAAGATAGACACAAAAAGCTGGAGCAACTCAATGGGACAGGCATCATCCCTAAAGAAGGGTCTCATCCTGAAACAGCACCCATTCACTCTCTCCAGAGATGCTGCCTGTCCCACTGAGTTACTCCTGCTTTTTGTGTCTATCTTCAGCATCTCTGGATAACATGGATAAGTAACATTTCTGGTCAGAACCCTCTAGAGAGACTGAAGAAGAAGACTTCAGGAAGTTTCTGCCTATTATGTTCATATGCAGATTTCATTGAAGATCCAGATATCTGAAGAACCAATATCATGGTGAATAACTGCCTCAAGGCCGGAGGATGAGATATTTTAAAATACAGTTGAAGGTGACCTCTGGAGACCATTTTCATGGGTAAATATACCAAGAAGTGGGGTAGGAGTAATTCCTGAATGAATATATGCATAGCAAGCTGCCATACAAAGAGCAATGAGATGAAATACTGGTCATTATTGTTTAGTTTATGTATTCACTCACTTTTGTGTGAATAATGTAGAGAGTTCATCCAAGACCATATCAGGGCTGACAGGGCAGATTGAATTAATGAATACGTTTATTGGCCAAGTATTCACATACAAGGAATTTGCCTTGGTGCTCTGCTGGCAAGTGACAACATGACATACAGTGACAGTTAAGAATGATACAAAAAACATTAAACATTAATAATAAAACATTATTGATTAAACATGCGAATTAAATAAAATACCTGAGAAAAGGTGGCTACAGTTTTTTGGTTGTTGAGTAGAGCTATAACTCGTGCAAAAAAGCTGTTTTTATGTCTGGCTGTGGCAGCTTTGACAGTCTGGAGTCGCCTTCCAGAGGGAAGTGATTCAAAGAGTGTGTGGCCAGGGTGAGAGGGGTCAGAGATGATCTTACCCGCTCACTTCCTGGCCCTTGCCGTATACATTCGTCAATGGAGGAAAGGTTGCAGCCAATAACCTTCTCAGCTGATTGAATGATTCGCTGCAGCCGCCAGGTGTCGTACTTGGTGGCTGAGCCAAACCAGACCATGATGGAGAAGGTGAGGACAGACTCTATGATGGCAGTATAGAATTGGACCTTCATTTCCTGTGGCAGATTGTGCTTCCTCAGCTGCCGCAGGAAGTACATCCAATGTTGTGCTCGGTTTTGAATGTGAAGTCGACGGTAGCCCCCCACTTAAGGTCCTTGGAGATGATGGTTCTCAGCAACATAAAATACTCCACAGATGTGACTGTGGTGTTGTTGATGGTGAGTGGGGTGAGGGGAGGGGGAGCTCTCCTAAAGCCTACAATCAATTCCACTGTTTTAAGAGCATTGAGCTCCAGGTTGTTGCGATGGCACCAGGACGCCAGCTGTGACAGTTCCTGTCTGTAGGCAGATTCCTCCCCATCCTGGATCAGTCCAATCAGGGTTGTGTCATCCGCAAACTTGAGAAGCTTGACAGAGGAGTCAGTAGAGGTACAGTCATTGGTGTAGAGAGCGTAGAGAGGGGAGAATACGCAGCCTTGCGGTGCTCATATGCTGAGGGTTTGCAGGTCCGAGATGTGCTTTCCAAGCCTCACATGCTGCTTCCTGTCTGTCAGGAAGCTGGTGATCCACTGACAGAGGGGTTCAGGCACAGTCAACTCCGAAAGAT
The DNA here is from genome assembly GCA_963514005.1 of Raja brachyura. The sequence goes on from OY740788.1 coordinate 17,381,176, forward strand.
TGGAGTGTAGTAGCTCTGGCACAACGGTGTTGAATGCAGAGCTAAAATCAACAAACAAAATCCTCACGTAGGTCCCCTGGCGGTCTAGGTGCTGGAGGATGAAGTGCAGGGCCAGGTTGACTGCATCATCCACAAATCTATTGGCCCGATATGCAAACTGCAGAGGGTCCAGCAGGGGGTTTGTGATATTTTTCAGCTTGGCCAGCACAAAATTAACAAGATAAACAAAATATGGTAGCTCCAGAATGGGTGTGTACTAAAAGGCTTTATGATCACGGCTCAGTGCCACCAACTTCTCCTTATTTGGGGAAAGATGAGTTTGCATTGGCAGCACTATCAGAAAAATTCACTAGGTTGATTCCTGAGATTACTATTTTTGAGCACTAGAGTTTAATAAGACCTATTAATAAGGTGAACTTTTAAAATACGTACCATTCTGAAAGAGCTTGACAGGGTCATAACTTTCTCAGGTGTGGTTTCTGAATAAGGGATTTAGGCTGTGGGCCGAGCATCAAAAATGTGTCTAGAAATCAGTTTTCGTGACCCAGGTCACAGAACTACATGAAATTTTCCACAGATTTAGATGAAATATAATTGAGAAGGATGTCATAACTTGACACTGCCAAAAGTTGCACATTAATTAATTAAACTAATTAGAAAATGAGATCGGGAAAGTAAGCGCCATCTAGTGGCTAATGCCCATATTACACCATGGGCAGCCGATTTCCGTGTTGCAGTCCATTTGAACTATATTATTATACTGTGACTACTGTGACTGTAAATATGACTGCAATCATAAATATTTAAGTATAATTATATTATATAAAAGTAATATGATGAATATAATTGTGAGTGTTTTTTTAATGACACTGTCGCAGAGGTCCTACTCCTGAACAAGCTTTATTAATGGGTGAGGGCAGTTCTTGTGGGTTCCTCCCTTTACTGAACCCCACTGACAGCCAGTGTGCAGAGTGGGGGTCACAGCCATAGTGGGACTGGGGCAGTGCCAGGCTGGGGGACAGTCCTGCAAGGCACCTTCCAGTTGCTTTAATAGGAAATGTAATGAGACTGCAACAGAGGTCCCGGGTTTTAAGGGGTCATGGACCTGCCTAATTAAAGGGTCAGGACAGACACTCTGGGTTCCCCCATTTACTGAACCCCACTGACTGCCATAGTGGGGAGAGTGGGGGTAAAAGCCATAGTGGGACTGGGGCAGGGCCAGGCTGGGTTACGGACCAGTAAGAGACCTGTCTTATTTCTTATGTAAATGTCACATCCTGACCAAGAATCGAATGCTCTGATGTTTACTCGATGAGTATTCATTTTAAGCTACAATGAGCCTATATTTATGTTAGAGACCCCCCGATGGTGCTTTTGCAAATGAGGGTTATTACCTTTAACCTAAAATACTCCTAAAAGTGTTGCATTGTTTGAGTATCTGTAGTTTGTGTGTGTGTGTCTGTGTATACCTGTCAAATGTGTATCTGTGGATGTATGTGTGGATGTATGTATGTGTGGGCATGGATGTGTACATGTATGTCTGCGTGCGGATGGATATGTGTGTGTGTGTGTGTGTGCGGATGTATGTGTGCGTATGTGTGTGTGTGTGTGTGTGTGCATGGAAGTTTGCGTACGGATGGATATATGGGTTGGTGGACTGTTGCACTGTCATTCACCAGCACACCATTATTATAACTAATTCACTCATTGTTTAAATAAGTTGACCAAATAATCAATGAAATGATCGTCATTAAAATAAAACATTATATAATCATTTATTTCCCCGATTTATTTGTTTACATTACATCTGATCTTCATCTGAATATTCTTCATCAGATTCCAAGTATTTTGATAACTTTTGATAAGTCCATTGATAAGTTAGTTCAAGTTCAAGTGGAGGGTCAGGCAGAGGCCACAAAAAAACCCATCTCATAGTCATTAAGTCAGCATGGACTTCAATTCATAAAATTCCACCTCTTCTTAATGTTAATGAGAATAACACTGTTACTACCAAAGATAAATTAGTTTGTTCAAATACACCAATTCATTTCTACATAAACATCAGCCATTTCTGACCATTTCTCACTCCAATGGAAGCCTATAAAGTGCAATGGATGGCACTATAAAGTGCTACGGATGGCGCTATGTACATCCTTCCCCCCCCCCCCCCCCCCCCCCCCCCGCGGACATGATCCAAACACACTCCGCAGCTCCATGTTCGCAAATCGGCCACTTCTTAATTGAGACCGCGGCTTCACTATGTTAAGTACATAGGCCCCGCGATCGGAGCACTTGTACTCGGTAAGTTATCGCAGGCAGCTCTGAGATTAGATGTTAAAGACTTATTAGACTACAGCAAGCTGGCATTAGTGAAAATGTGTAATTTACCTTGTTATGGATACACATAGTTTAGGCCCTCAACGTCATGAATGAATGGAGTGAATGAATGAGTGAGTGAGTGAGTGAGTGAGTGAATCAGTGAATGTACAGCCTCCAAATCTCATTTTTTGAATTGAATTACCTTTATTGTCGTTCAGACCGAAATTTCATATCTGCAGTCATACATATATAAAAAATAACAAAACCACACAATAAACACAAATTTAACATCCACCGCAGTGAGTTCACCAAACACCTCCTCACTGTGGTGGAAGGCAAAAGTCTTAGAGTCTCTGTCTTCCTCCCTCCCTGTTCTCCCTCTGCGCTGAGGAGATCCAGGCCTCCGATGTTGCCGTCCACCAGGCCCGCGGCCGAGCCTCTGAAACCGGGCCGCCGCCACCCGCTGTCGCCGGAATGCCAGAACACCGCCACAGGGCCCGCCGCTGGAACGCTGGAGCACCGCAGCCCCGAAACCCAGGTCGCCGCTGGAACGTTGCTGGAGCAACGTTTATACACAATTTGTGACAATTTCATGTAGTTCTGTGATTTGGGTCACAAAACATTGGAATAAAGCTCCTCGGCCCACAGCCTAATTGCCATTTCAGAGGGAGATGAGATGTTTCATCGTTGTGGGTTATGCATCTTTGGAATTCTCTATCTCAGCAAATGTTGGAGGTGGAGACATTGTATACCTGCAAGGAGGGGGAAAGGCAACACGTTGGTCTGTAGTCCTTCAACGATTAAAGTAGAGTTGCAGTGGGGTGAATCACCAATGATCTTATTATATGTCAGAGCAAATTTAAGAGGTCAAATTGACTACCCTTGGTCTTGCTCCTTAAGATCTTAGTGTTATGGAAAAGGGCCAAGGCCATAGGCACCGTTGACAAGCACATGACAAGCTCTATTTAGCCAGACGTTACGCTTGTACATTACCAAAGGCATTCCTCGTTACGTTTAGAGGTGGTTACGTACAACATTTTTAATAAAATCCTTCCCCCCCCCCCCCCCCCACTTTTTCAAAAGCTTAAAGCAATCAAACTGCTCTCACCCACAGAATGTTGGTAAACATTCCATCGTGTGATGGCACAATGCCCAATGCTCACAGATGGCCAATCGGAATGGATCTCATTTACATCTGCCTTGGACCAGCCCCAACCCCCTCCTCCCCTGCCTGATGTTCCAGCACGTACCATTGTGTGATGTCACAATGCCCTCCCTCACAAATGTCCAATCGGAATTGATCTAATTTACTTCTGCCTTTGCCCCAGCCCCTGCAGCCTGTGTCGAAGCGAGTGATCACGTGTGTGGGAATAGAGGAAGAGGATTGGGGATGATAGGGAGTGCGGAATAGATGGACTGCCCTACCCCTCCCCCTCACTACCTCCCCACTCTTTCCCCTCTTTCCCCCACCCCTCTCCCCCTCCCTCCACACTATTCCCCCTCCCTCCCCTACCCCATCTCCCTCCTCCCCCCCCACACCTCTCACCCTTCCCCATCCCTCTCTCCTCCCCACCCCTCTCTCTTCCCCCTCTCCATCTCCCTCCCCTCCCCCCTCCCCCCCTCCCTCTCCTCCCACCCATCCTCTCTCACCCAACCCTCTCCCACCCCCTTCCCTCTCCCCTCCCCACTCTTCCCCCTCCCTCAACACTCTTCCCCCTCTCTCCCCTACCCCATCTCCCTCCCCTCTCCGCCACACCTCTCTTCCCCTCCCCTCTCTGCTCCCCTCCCCCACACCTCTCACCCCTCTCTACTCGCCCCATTCCCTCTCTCCCTCTCTCCTCACCCCTCTCCCCTCACCCTTCACCCCTCTCCCTCACCCCTCTTCTCACCCCTCAACCCTCACCCCTTCCCCTCACCCCTCTCTCCTCTCTCCTCACCACTCTTCTCTCCTCTCACTCTTCTCACTCCTCTCTCCCCCCTCTCTCCCCATTCCTTATTCCGCTCACCCCTCTCTACTCACCCCTCTCTACTCACCCCTCTCCCCTCTCTCCTTACCCCTCTCTCCTTACCTCTCTCTCCTTACCCCTCTCTCCTCACCCCTCTCCCCTCACCCCTCACCCCTCTCTCTTCTCTCCTCACTCCTCCCTCCTCGCCTCATTCCTCTCTCCTCACTCCTCTCTCCTCACTCCTCAATCCTCACTCCTCACTCCTCTCTCCTCACCCCTCTCTCCTCATCCCTCTCCTCACCCCTCTCTGATCGCACTTTCCTCACTCCTCCCTCCTCACCCCCCCTCTCTCCTCGCCCCTCTCTCCCCCCATTCCCTATTCCCCTCACCCCACTCTCCTCACCCCTCTCCCCTCACCCTCTCTCCTCTCCCCCTCTCTCCTCACCCCTCTTTCCTCCCCCTTCTCCCCTCACCCCTCCCTCTTCATCCCTCTCCTCCTCCCCTCCCCCTCACCTCTCTCCCCATCTAACCCTGTCTCACCCTCTCCGCTCTCCTCCCCTGCCCATCCTCATCCTCCTCTCTCTCTCGTCCCCTCCCCCTTCCATCCCCTCTCCTCCCCCTCCTCAATCTATCCCATCTTACCCTTCTCCCCTCCTGCTCCCTTCCTCTCCCCCCGTCTCCCCCTCTCTCCTCACCCCCTCTCCTCCACCTCTACTAACCCCCCTCCCCTCAATCCTCTCCCTCTCTCTCCTCACACCCTCTCTCCTCATCCCTCTCTCCTACCCCCTCTCTCCCCCATTCCCAATTCCCCTCAGCTCTCTCTCCTCAGCCCATGCTCCTTACCCCTCTCCTCACCCCTGGAACCCAATTACATATGTCTTCCCAATTCCCAATGCCCCCTCACCCTCTCTCCCCACCCCTCCTCACCCCTCTCTCATCACCCCTCTCCACATCTCCACCCCCCTCCTCACCCCTGAGGAGAGACCCCTCTCCATTGCCCCCTCTCCTCACCCCTTTCCCCATCGCCTCCCCTTCTTCCTCCTCCTCCCTCCCCCCTCTCTCCTCCATCCTTCTCTCCTCTTCCACCCCTCCCCCTACACTACTCCCCACTCTTCCCCTTCTCTCCCCCTCCCCCTCTGCCCCCCCACCCACAACCCCTCCCCCTTCCTTCCCCTACCCTTCTCTCCCCTTCCCCATCCCCTCTCTCCACCACTCTCACATCCCCTCCCCAACCCTGCTTCTCCCTTCCCCTCCCCAATCTCTCCCCATCCCCACCCTTCCTCCTTGCCCTCTCTCCTCACCCCTCTCTCTACGCCCCTCTCTCTACACCCCTCTCTCTACACCCCTCTCTCCACACCCCTCTCTCCTCACCCCCTCTCCTCACCCACTCTCCTCACCCCCTCTCCTCACCCCCTCTCCTCACCCCCTCCTCACTCCTCTCTCCCCCTCTCTCCCCTCCTGCTCCCCCCCCCTCCCCTCCCCCCTGTGCCCCCCTCCCCCACTGCCCCCCTCCCCCTCCTCCACCCTCCATCTCCCCTCCTCCAATTCCCACTCCTCTACTCCAACCCCCCTCACCCCTCCTCCAACCCCCTCTCTACTCCAACCCCCTCACCCTCCTCCAACTGCTCTCCCCTCCTCCAACCCCTCTCCCCTCCTCCAACCCCACTCCCTTCCTCCAACCCCTCTCCCCTCCTCCACACCCCTCCAACCCCCTCTCCCCTCCTTCAACCCCTCTCCCCTCCTCTTCACCCCTCCAACCCCCCTCTCCCCTCCTCCAACCCCCTCTCCCCCCTTCCCTCGCCACCCTCTCTCTCCACTCTCTCTCTCCACTCTCTCTCTCCACCCTCTCTCCCCCCTCTCCCCTCCCTCTTTCTTCCCCTCCCTCTTTCTCCCCTCTTTCTCCCCCCTCTCTCTCCCCCTCTCTCTCCCCCCTCTCTCTCCCCCCTCTCTCTCCCCCCCTCCTCTCTCCCCCCTCCTCTCACCTCCCCTCCTCTCACCTCCCCTCCTCTCTCCCCCCTCCTCTCCCCCCCTCCTCTCTCCCCCTCCTCTCCCCCCTCCTCTCCCCCTCCTCTCCCCCTCCTCTCCCCCCCTCCTCTCCTCCCTCCTCTCCCCCCTCCTCTCTCCCCCCTCCTCTCTCCCCCTCCTCTCTCCCCCCTCCTCTCCCCCCCTCCTCTCTCCCCCCTCCTCTCCCCCCTCCTCTCCCCCTCCTCTCCCCCTCCTCTCCCCCCCTCCTCTCCCCCCTCCTCTCACCTCCCCTCCTCTCTCCCCCCTCCTCTCCCCCCCTCCTCTCTCCCCCTCCTCTCCCCCCTCCTCTCCCCCTCCTCTCCCCCCCTCCTCTCCTCCCTCCTCTCCCCCCTCCTCTCTCCCCCCTCCTCTCTCCCCCTCCTCTCTTCCCTCTCCTCTCTCCCCTCTCCTCTCTCCCCCTCCTCTCTCCCCCCCTCTCCCCCCTCCTCTCTCCCCCCCTCCTCTCTCCCCCCCCTCCTCTCCCCCCCTCCTCTCCCCCCTCCTCTCTCCCCCCTCCTCTTTCCACCCCTCCTCTCTCCACCCACCCGTCCCCCCTCCTCTCCCCCCCTCCCTCTCCCCCCTCCGCTCTCCCCCTCCTCTCTCCCCCCTCCTCTCTCTCCTTCTCCCCTCCCCCCCACCTCTACCACCCTCTCTCCTCCCTTCTTTCTCCCTCCCTTCTACCCCCCTCCCCTCTACCCCCCTCCCCTCTACCCCCCTCCACACCCTATTCTCCCCCCTCTCCAGCCCCCTCTCCAGCCCCCTCTCCACCCCCCTCTCCACCCCCCTCTCCTCCCCCCTCTCCTCCTCCCTCTCCTCCCCCTCTCCACCCTCCCCTCTCCTCCCCCTCTCCACCCTCCCCTTCCCCCCTCTCCACCCTCCCCTCCCCCCTCTCCACACTCCCCTCCCCCACTCTCCACTTTCCCCTCCCCCCCACTCCACTCCACCTCTCCCTCTCCTCTTCTCTCCCCCACCTCCCCCCTCCACCTCTCTCCTCTTCTCTCCACCCACCAACTCACCCCCTCCCCTTCTCCCCCTCCAACTCTCCCCCTGACCTCTCCTCTCTCCCCCTCGCTCACCCCTCCCCTCTCTCCCCCCTCCCCATCTCCTCGCTCTCTCCCCTTTAATCCCTCTGTCTCCCCTCTCACTCTCTCTCCCCATCCGTCCCTCCCTTCCACCCCATGCCTTTCTCCCACTCCCCCTTCTCTCTCCCACTCCCCCTTCTCTCTCCCACTCCCCCTTCTCTCTCCCACTCCCCCTTCTCTCTCTCCCCCTTCTCTGTACCACCTGATTTCTCTCTCACCCTCCTCTCACCCTACTCTCACCCTACTCTCTCCCCCTCCTCTCTCCCCCTCCGCTCTCCCCCTCCGCTCTCCCCCTCCTCTCATCCCCTCCTCTCTCCCCATCCTCTCTCCCTCCCTCCTCTCTCTCCCCCTCTTCTCTCTCCCCCTCCACTCCCTCTCTCCCTCTCTCCCCCTCCAATCTCTCCACGTCCCCCTTCTCCCCTCCCCTCCCCCCCCCGCCTCTACCACCCTCTCTCCTCCCTCCTCTCTCCCTCCCCCTCACCCACTCTGCCCTCCCTTCTACCCCCCTCCACCCTCCACCTCTTATTCTGCTCCCCCTCTCCACCCTCCCCTCTCCTAATTCATCTCCCACCTCCACCTCTCCCCCTCCTCTTCTCTCCACTCTCCACCTCCCCCCCCTCCACCTCCCCCCTCCTTTTCTCTCCCCCTTTTCTCTCCTCCCTCCTTCTCCTCTCCCCTCCCCTTCCCCTGCCCACCCTTGTCTACTCCCTCACCCACCCCTCTCTCTCCCCTCCCCCTTCTACCACACCCCTTCCCCCTCTACCACACCCCTTCCCCCTACCCCTGTCTCCCCTTCACCTTCCCTGTTCTCCCCTCCTCTCCCCATCCTCATCCCCCTCTCTCTCCCCCTCCTCTTTCTCCCCCTCCTCTCTCTCCCCCTCCTCTCTCTCCCCCTCCTCTCTCTCCCCCTCCTCTCTCTCTCCCTCCTCTCTCTCCCCCTCCTCTCTCTCCCCCTCCTCCCTCTCCCCCTCCTCCCTCACCCCCTCCTCCCCTCTCCCCCTCCTCCCATCTCCCCCTTCTCCAATCTCCCTCTCCTCTCTCCCTCTCCTCTCTCTCCTTCTCCCCTCCCCCCACCTCTACCACCCTCTCTCCTCCCTTCTTTCTCCCTCCCTTCTACCCTCCTCCCCTCTACCCCCCTCCCCTCCCCTCTACCCCCTCCACATCCTATTCTCCACCCCCCTCTCCACCCCCCTCTCCACCCTCCCCTCTCCTCCCCCTCTCCATCCGCCCCTCCCCCCCTCTCCACCCTCCCCTCCCCCCCTCTCCTCCCCCCCTCTCCACCCTCCCCTCCCCCCTCTCCACCCTCCACTCCACCCCTCTCCACCCCCCCTCCCCCCTCTCCACCCCCCCTCCCCCCTCTCCACCCTCCACTCCACCTCTCCCCCTCATCTTCTCTCCCCCACCTCTCCCTCTCCTCTTCTCTCCACCCACCAACTCTCCCCCCCCCTTCTCCCCCTCCAACTCTCCCCCTGACCTCTCCTCTCTCCCCCTCCCTCACCCCTCCCCTCTCTCCCCCTCCACCATCTCCTCGCTCTTTCCCCTTTAATCCCTCTGTCTCCCCTCTCACTCTCTCTCCCCATCCGTCCCTCCCTTCCACCCCATGCCTTTCTCCCACTCCCCCTTCTCTCCCACTCCCCCTTCTCTCTCCCACTCCCCCTTCTCTCTCCCACTCCCCCTTCTCTCTCCCACTCCCCCTTCTCTCTCCCACTGCCCCTTCTCTCTCCCACTCCCCCTTCTCTCCCACTCCCCCTTCTCTCTCCCACTCACCCTTCTCTCTCTCCCCCTTCACTGTACCACCTTATTTCTCTCTCCCCCTCCTCTCTCCCCCTCCTCTCTCCCCCTCCTCTCTCCCCCTCCTCTCTTCCCCTCCTCTCTCTCCCCATCCTCTCTCCCTCCCTCCTCTCTCTCCCCCTCTTCTCTCTCCCCCTCCACTCCCTCTCTCCTCTCTCCCCCTCCAATCTCTCCACGTCCCCCTTCTCCCCACCCCTCCCCCCCCGCCTCTACCACCCTCTCTCCTCCCTCCTCTCTCCCTCCCCCTCCCACACTCTGCCCTCCCTCCCTTCTACCCCCCTCCACCTCTCCCCCTCCTCTTCTCTCCACCCTCCACCTCTCCCCCTCCACCTCCCCCCCTCATTTTCTCCCCCCCTCCTTTTCTCTCCACCCTCCTTTTCTCTCCCCCCTCCATCTGTCCCCTCCCCTCTCCTCCCCCTCACTCTCCCCTTCCCTCCCCCTCTACTCTCTCGCTCCCCTCTAATCTCACTCTCCTCTCCCCTTCCCCTCTTCCCCTCTCCTCTCTCCTCCTCCCTTCTCCTCTCCCCTCCCCCTCTTCCCCTCTCCTCTCTCCTCCTCCATTCTCCTCTCCCCTCCCCTTCCCCTCCCCACCCTTGTCTACTCCCTCACCCACCCTCTCTCTCCCCTCCCCCCTCTACCACACCCCTTCCCCCTCTACCACACCCCTTCCCCCTACCCCTGTCTCCCCTTCACCTTCCCTGCTCTTCTCCCCTCCCCATCCTCATCCCCCTCTCTCTACCCCTCTCCCCCTTCCCTCCCCTCTCCTCCCCTCCCCACTCTCTCCCCCTCCCCCTCTCTGCACTCCAACCCTCCTCCCTCTCCCCCCTCCTCCAACCCCTCTCCCCCCCAACCCCCTCCTCCATCTCCCCTCTACCCCCCTCCCTTTCCCCCCTTCTCCGTCTCCTCCTCTCTCAGCCCTCTCTCCCCCCCTTTCCCCCTCCTCCCCCTCTCCCCCTCTCCCCCTCCCCCCCCGTGTGTATGGCAGGTGGTTAGTGTGCGTGTGAAGCCGCAGCAACTCCCCCTCCCCCCGCAACCGCACGTTGAGGGAACGGGACCCAGCGGTCGCCCCACCCTCCCCTCGCCCACCCTGTCTCCCCCTACTCCCCTCTCACCCCCTCCCCCCCCCCCCCCCGTGTGTGTGTGGGGTGGGTAGTGTGTGTGTGAAGCCGCTGCACCCCCCCCCCCCCCCCCACCCACCACACATTGGGGGAACAGACCCAACGGGTCTGCACTTGGTCTAGTAACTATTAAAACTCTCGTTGGTTTGTTGGTTTGTAACAGGTTCTATTTTGCGAAAATTCATTTAAGCTGTTTGTGAATTTACTCCTTCACCCTTTGCCGTAACGGAGACATTTTTACATATTTCTGTAGAGTTTTTCCTCCTCACGTTCTGTTTACTAATTTCCCTGCTTTTTTAGTAAAAAACATCAAAACAATTTTAAACCTAGATGCTCGATCACAATGGATCTCATTTACATATGCCATCACAATGGGACAGGTGTAGGAGATTGGAACCTTCACGTGGTCTGGCGAGCACAATCAAATAAGATAAAATAGAACAAGTTGTCCTACCCCCTCCCTATCTACCCCCTCCCTCTCCACCCCTCTCCTTCTCCACCCCCTCCACTCACTCTCCCCCTCCACCTGTACCCCTCCTATCATCCCCCCCTCTCCACCATCCCCTCCTCTTCTCCCCCCTCCACTTCTCACCTTCCTCTTCTCTCCCCCCTCCACCACTCCCCCCTCCACCTCATCCTCTCCCCCTCCTCTTCTCTCCCCCTCCACCTCCCCTCCTCTTCTCTCCCCCTCCCCACTCCCCTCTACTCTCTCTCTCTCTCCCCTCTACTCTCTCCCCACTCAAATAGAGCAAGTTGTCCTACCTCCCTCCCTATCTACCCCCTCCCTCTCCACCCCCTCTCTCTCCACCCCCCTCCACCCCCTCCCCTTCCACCTGTACCCCTCCTATCATCCCCTCTCCACCCTCCCCTCTCCTACATCCCCTCCACTTCTCCCCTTCCTCTTCCCTCCCCCTCCACCGCATCCGCCTCCACCTCTTCTTCTCTCCCCCTCCACCTCCCCTCCTCTTCTCTCCCCCCTCCAACTCCCCCTCTTCTCTCTCCCTCCCATCTCCTCCATCCCCCTCCCCCACCCCCTCCTCTCTCCCCCTCCCTCCCCCCTCTCCCCTCTCCCCTCTCCCCTCTATTCTCTCTCCCATCTACTCTCTCTCTCCCTCCCTTCCACCCCCTGCCTTCCCCCCTCTCCCCCTCTCTCTTTCCCCCTTCTCTCTCCCCGCTTCTCTTTTCCACTGTCTCTCATCCCTCTTCTCTCTCCCCCCTCCTTTCTCTCCATCCCTCCTATCTCTCTCCACCTCCCCCCTCTCCTCTCCCCCCACCTCTACCACCCTCTCTCCTCCCTCCTCTCTCCCTCCCCCACTCTGCCCACCTCCCTTCCACCCCAATCCACTGCCCCTCCACCCTCCACCTCTTATTCTCCTCACCCTCTCCACCCTCACCCCCTCCACCTCCCCCCTCCTTTTCTCTCCCCCTCCAACTCTCCCTCTCCTCTTCTCTCCCCTCCCCTCTCCTCCCTCCTCTCACTCACCCCTTCCTATCCCCCTCCCTCCCCTCTCTACTCTCTCTCTCTCCCCTCTACTCTCTCACTTCCCTCTAATCTCTTTCTCCCCTCTAATCTCTCTATCCTCCTCCCTCCCTCCCTTCCACCCCCTGCCTTTCTCTCACTCCCCCTTCTCCCTCTCCACCTTCTTTCTCTCCCCCTTCTCTCTCCCCCTTCCTCCCTCTCCCCTTCTCTCTCTCCCCGTTCTCTCTCCCCCTCCTCTCTCTGCCCCTCCACTCTCTCCCCCTCCACTCTCTCCCCCTCCACTCTCTCCCTCTCCTCTCTCCACCTCCAATCTCTCTCCACCTCTACCCCCCCTCCTCTCCTCTCCCCTCTTTCCCCCCCTCCCCCTCCCCCTCTTCCCCTCTCCTCTCCCCTCCCATTTTGGTTGTGAGATAAATATTGGGAAGGACTCCCCTAAATGTTCAACTTGTGCAATGGCACAGTTTACATACACCTAAAAGTACAGATGGGTTATTTGTTCAACGTTTCTTCAAAAGGATTCAAGTTTCAAATAAAGTTCATGATGCACTTTATACTGGACCCCTGCCATTATGTTGCTGACTGACAAGCAAATGGCTCCAATTATACGGCTCTGTTATTTTCATTCCAAGTTCCTGACTGGCATTTCTTTTCACACATGGAGGGAAATAGGCACAATGGGAGATTTGTTGTGACACAATATCACTGATCAATATTTCAGCAAATCAGTTTTAATAGAAACACATTGGTCTCATTGATTTTATTTTCCTTCAAAGCCATTGACCTATTCGAGAAAATGCTTTGTCCTTCACATACAATATGTATTGTATATGTATTGGGCGGCACGGTGTTGCGGCGGTAGAGTTGCTGCGTTACAGCGCTTGCAGCGTCAGTAACGTGGGTTCGATCTCGACTGCGGGTGCTGTCTGTTTCGTGTTTGTATGTTCTCCCCGTGACCACTGAGATATTCCGACTCCTCCCACACTCCAAAGACGTACAGGTTTGTAGGTTAATTAGCTTGGAATTAGCTTGTAAATTGTCCCCAGTGTGTGTGTAGGATAGTGTTAATATGCGGGGATTTCTGGTCAGTGCGGACTCGATGGGCCGAAGGACCTGTTTTCGCAAAACATTTCTCGAAACTAAACTAAAACTAAATAGTCACATTTTATCAAAACAAATTTCAAAATGAACAATCAATAAATACATTTATTTGAAACCAAACGTTCAATTTTGGAGGTGAGTAAATATCATGCATCAGTTATTTATGTATTTCCCAAATCCTTTCTGCAGCTTTGTGCTGAATGTGCACACTGCTGCTTCAGTAGCATGGCAGCTCATTTGTAAAATAAAAAGACCAACACAGCAGGTGAGCACCGTGAAACCACATCTTGTGCAAAGCAATCAATGGAAAGCAGCACACGTTACTCCCAGCTGTCGGCCTACAAGAGCTTAATTGGTCTTAATAGCAAAGGGTAGGACTTTTTTCGAAAAATGTGTTTGATTATTTTGCTATCTTTCCTCAAAGGAAAAAGTAGTCTGGCTCTGAAATTTACAAAATCAGCTTATTTACTGTATCACTGGGGCCAAATCTTGCCTCCGTGACAAAGCATTTGAGGCTGAATTTCTCTTTATGCATCACTCCGTCATCACAGGAATCGACCTAGTGAACCTTTTCTGCACAGCCTCCACTGCAAGTGTAGGCTTTCAAAACCACACACAATGTCAGTGACCTTAAAATGGAACCTTAAACTTCCCCCACAGAATCCTCTACAGCCTTCAGAATTATTTGCTGTATCTGAATGCTAACCATTTGTGTTTCAAGCAGCAAGACCCCTTTCTGTAACCACATTTTGAAGTGGCGTTTTTTCATTCTTCCTTTGTCACATTCCTTTGTCACAAACCAACAAGGCAACACAAACCATATTCACCCTGCAAATTGGAGGCCTCATATAGTTCCTTTCTTTGTGCTTAATAGAAACAGAAACATAAAATAGGTGTAGGAGTAGGCCATTCGACCCTTCGAGCCAGCACCGCCATTCAATATGATCATGGCTGATCATCCAAAATCAGTGCTCCATTCCTGGTTTCTCCCCATATCCCTTGATTCCATTAGCCCTAAGAGCTATATCTAACTCTCTTGAAAACATCCAGTGAATTGGCCTCCAGTACCTTCTGTGGCAGAGAATTCCACAGATTCACAACTCTCTGGGTGAAAAAGTTTTTCCTCATCTCAGTCCTAAATGGCCTACCCCTTATTCTTACACTGTGACCCCCTGGTTCTGGACTCTCCCAACATCGGGAACATTTTTCCTGCATCTAGCCTGTCCAAGAATTTTATGTTTCTATAAGATTCCCCTCTCATACCTCTAAATTCCTATGAATATAAGCCATTCTTTCAATCATCCTGGGAATTAACCTGGTGAACCTACGCTGCACTCCCTTAATAGCAAGAATGTCCTTCCTCAAATTAGGAGACCAAAACTGCACACAATACTCCAGGTGTGGTCTCACCCATACAACTGCAGTAGGACCTCCTTGCTCCTATACTGAAATCCTCTCGCTATGAAGGCCAACATGCCATTAGCTTTCTTCACTGCCTGCTGCATCTGCATGTTTATTTCAGTAAGCGTGATGAACGTCGTTACTATACCAGTGACTTCTCACCTTGCGCAACAATTTTGGAGACCTCAGCATGTTCTAATTCAATAGGTTTTTTTGATGCCATAATATAAAGATCTGATTGAGCTTTCATAATATGTGTTGAACGTCATCTATGTTCAGTTTTCACAGATTGTTTTTGATCTGTATTATACAAAACATATCTATATGATATGTTCCTTGTTGCTTTCATAATATCAACAAATGTGAATCCAACAAATTAGATCACAAATACTGTGATTGTATAAATCTGATTGTAATCCAATTCATTTTTCCATCATATCAATAGTTCACAAATTTATAGGTTCGCAATGTTCACTTTTTGGATTGAAATCGCGAAATGTTTAAATTAGTGCTGTGTTATGTAAAATAAAAATAAACTGATTGAAGCTGAATTGCTAGGTATACGAGGTCCTGTAGGAAATACATTATTAAACATTAATAGCACGACCAGACTGAAATATTTTGATTTCTCTGTAGGTTTATAGATACAGGATAATACAACTATCGTTTCTGCAAATGCTGCTTTAATCAGAATTTATGAATCAGCTACTTCTTGTAGCTCTACCCAACAGGCGATATCAGATGAGGAATTGCCTAAGAAGGACCCTAAAGAGATTTGGTGATGAGACAGGGAGATTTGCCAAAGAAGTAGTTCTCTGATTAGAAGCCTAGTAAAGCCATTGAAGTGGTTATAAAGAAAAAACTGTCCGCACAGCACACCATCATAACACAAGCTGGATTAATAGTTAAATAAATCATTTGAAGAAGTTAAGATACCAAGAGACTGTTTATCAAAGAAATAGAGAGGACCACAATACAACAGCAATTGAGAGTAATCGTTTTGAGAACGAGTATTCGGATAAAATGTATCAAAGTGTCCAAGAAATTCGATGAAGGTTGGGCTAAAGGTCCAAATAGAGGATGAGTGATGGTGAAAGATTGAGAGCACTGCTCACTGTGTCGAAGCTCTTCAAGAAATAAGAAGGATGAGCAAGACGGCAGGCGATGACTGAGAAGGTGAAACATTTGCAGCCAGTTTCAGCCACAAAACTGCTGAATGCATATTAATTTCTGTTGACACTTTCACATATGTCCATATCAATTTCACTTGAGGTGCAAAGGTCCAGCCCCTCACACAAGCAAATCATAAACAAATATAATTTAATTCACGTGATATTAGGAAACACCGAATGCACAAAATGCTACAGGTAACTTCCAGGATGTGATGCTGAAGCTGGGCCTTCAGTAAAACTACTTCAGTTAAACGCCGGTACTGGCGTCTGATCATCGATGGATCTCAGGTTTGAGATTAACCGGGTTGTGAGGTGGTTGTCATAGCCAAGGTGATGTCAATGGACTCTACCTCCAGTGGAGTAGCAGATGATTGGTGCAGTGGACTGATGTCGAGTGTGGAGCCCCTCTGCTGCCTTTACTGGTTTGAGATTTTCTGGTCCCCATAAGGGGGAGGCTTGATGTTCACAATACATCGTGGATGCTTCTTCGCCATTTTCAGCAGTCATTGTTCACAGATTCTCACATATCAGTGAGGAGTTGCATGTTTTTCAAGGAACGCTTTGACACTAATTTCTTGGACAATTTGATACAATTTATCTGAATACACATCTCAACACGATCACTCTCAATCGTTATTGTCTTGTGCTCCTCTTTATTTTTTCAGATACACAGTCTCTCGTTGTCATAAGATACTGAAATGATACCAGGACAGTAACATATCCCCTGTCCTGGTAATATCTTGCGTGACAAAGCTTGGAGTGCCCATTTCTGTGGCCTGGTGTATGGAGGAATATACAAGCTGAGCCACAGTACATCACTGCTCATGTCAGTTAATAATTCAGGTGATGGATGGAGCAGTGATCACCAAGCTGCTTTGTCCAGGATGGTATTACGATTCTTACATTTTTCTTGAAAATGGAGCTGCCAATCAAATGGAGCATATTCACTGAAATTCCTGACATAGCATTTTGTAGAAATGACACTTTAATCATCTTCGAAATAGGTATTGCTAATACAGTGCGATGTACAGAAATGATCAGAAGGCAGGAACCCACTAAATAAAATGCCTCTCACAGTGGAAAATTGTACTTACAATAAAACTGTCATGAATTTCAATTAATAATCAGATATTAGCTTGCAAATATAATTGCTTCCGCAAACAATTTAAATCAGATCAACTTCTGCAGGATGGTGATCGATTAAATCTGGAACAACTATACTTGTGAGATTGTGCCTATGGTTATATGGGACTTATTTCACAGCTTGAGCAGACTGCAGCTGAAGGCCTGGCTGTCATTTAAGCATTTCTCAACATATGCGTCTCGCTTCAATCATGAGTTTCAAGAATACAACCCTTTGTCTTTCTGGAGGTAAGGAGCTGGCTAGAAAATCCAAAAAAGGCTTATAAAAATATCACCTGAATAAAATTCAAATAAAGTTCAAATTCTAATTATGAGATTCTGAGAGAATTGTAGCAATGTAAAGCAATATCATAGGAGTTTATTTTGTTGACTTACAATAGAATAGTAAAATTAAATGAGAACTTACCAGTTTGAAGTTTGATCTTTATTTTATGAGGAGTTACGATGAGGGATTACGTGAATAACCCGTCAGCCGCGCATGCGCGTCAACCTTCACCGCAGCGGTGTGGAGTCACAGACAGGAACATTGACCCGAGTCAATATTGACCAAGTCCTAGGGGGCGCCGTCCTGTGTGGTATGGCTGCCCAGCCTGCAGCCGTATGTCTTTTCTTCTTTTCTTTTTTTTTAGTGTGTTAAGTGTTTTGTTTGGAGCCTATTCTTTTTTATGTGGGGGGTGAGTTGGGGGGGAAAGGGGGAAACTACTTTTCAGGGTCCCTACCTGGTTGGAGATGCAGCTTTTCTCCGGGCTGCATCTCCGACCCGATCCTCGCGGCCTACCAGCGGGCCTGGAGCGGCGTTTCCCGAGGAGACCGTCCAGGGCCTCGGCTTCGGCAGCGGCGGAGCACTGGAGCGCCATCGCGGGGCGGAGCGGAGCAGGCGATGCCTTGCCTGGGTCGCCGCGCTGGAGCTCCGGTGAGCTGGATCCGCCGGAGCCAAACATTGCGGAGCCGCGGGTCTGTGGAGCGGCCAGCTGCAGGCGGCAGCGCTGAACTTTAACACCGGGAGCCAGCGGAGGTGAGCTCCATTCAGCGCGGCCTTGTCGGCTCTGGAAGCCGCGGACTAGAGCGGGAAGCGGCCGTTCCGGGTGTACCAAGCCGCAGAGAGCACCACCACCCCGCGAGAACGGCCTGGAACATCGGGCCTCCGTGAAGGCAACTGTGGAGGCCTCAATAGGCCTGACTATGGGTGGACATGGGTTGGGAACTGGACATTGTGCCTTCCCTCATAATGTGAACCATTGTGGGGGGATGTTTTTATGTTTAAATCTCTTTATTATTGTTGTGTCTGTATTCTTTATTTTATGTGTTGCATGGCAAGAAGCATTTCACTACACCAATTGGTGTATGTGACAAATAAACTAACCTTGAACCTTGAACCTTGGAGAATAGTAAGATCGAAGAAACTAGAACTACCAGCTGGTTTTATGAGGAGGGGTTGGGAGCGGAGGGCACGTAATCACTCATCGTAACTCCACATGAAATAAGGATCAAACTTCAAACTGGTAAGTTCTCATTTAATCCTACTATTTTACTTCGGAGTCACGTGAGTGACTACGTGAATATTTTAAAGCTCTGTGACTCCATGCCGTGGAAGGAATCCATGCGTCACACACTGTATAGTTGACCACGAAGAGTGGACAAAACTGTTCAGTCATGACATAATGAACGAATTGACAATTTAATGTGTAGTTAACAATAACAAAACATCAACAGTTCCCCCTCTACCCGAGAAGGCCATTAACGCGAACTTAAAACTGAGTTTGCAAACATGCTCGTTCCGGCTAAAGGCTTGTTATAAAATGTCTGAAACGTGCATGCTGAGGACCACCCTGAAGCCGATAAAATCTGGTCTAGTGGGGCGTCCATGACCCTTGCCGCCAACGTAGCTGCAGCCCTGGTGGAATGAGATGTAAAGATTTTGGTATCAATCCCAGCCTCTGTTAAAACGTGCTTTAACCACCTGGAAATGGTCTGAGTTGAGACCAGCGTATGTGGTTTTTTGTGACTAATCAGTAATGCTAACTGAGACCCCCGAAGCCCCTTGGTGAGGGTAATGTGTTGCCGGAGGTGAGCAACTACACACAAATTGTGATCCAAAGGATATGCCATGAACTGTAATTTCAATCCCGAGGCATCTGGTCCATACTGTTTAATAGGGTCATACACAAAAAAGGTGAAACTAATGGCAGAAGTGAGCATCCTGTCCAATCGAAGCTTTTGCAAGGACTGGGCTCTTTGAGCTGAAACTAATGCCATCAGCATAGCCACCTTATGCGTGAGTTGGAGTAGAGACAGGGAAGTTGGCGGAGTCAATGACCGGAGTAAAGTTAACCACCCCTACATCCCAAATTTCAGAATATCTGGGCCTAGGAGGGTTCAAATTGAAGACTCCCCTCATGAATCTAGACACTAAAGGGTGAGACCCCACTGATTGGTGTTCTGAAAGTGGCCGCAGGTAAGACGACAGCACACTTCTGGCACTATTGAGAGCACTGTAGCTTAATTTGTCATCGAAGTGCAATTTCGAGAGGACCTCCAGAACATTTGTAATCTGTACTGCCTCATAAGAAATGTCGGCCTGTGCACAGAGCACTTCCCATTTCCTATTGTATGAGGCATATTGTTTTTGAGTACTGCCTCTCCAAGCCGCAGTTAGCACATCCACCGTACGATTAGCTAGTACCAGTCCAAGAAAAGGTCTTCTTAAAACCTGCAAATCAATAATTTGAGCTGATCATGCAGAGGCCGGGTTTGTCAACAAAGTCCTGACTTTTGGAATGTTTCACACAGGTTCCACAACCATGCTCAGAACAAGAGGATACCATGGCTGAGTCGGCCAGTCAGGGACTACCAGAATGCCAGAGGCAGAGTCCTGCTGAATTTTTTGCAGACAGCAACTTTCAAGGCAAAATGGGGGAAATGCATAGAAAAACATTGCACCCCAATGTAGTGAGAACGCGTTTATCGCTACTGCCCCTGGGTCTGGTTCCCATGCAACATACTTGGGTAATTGATTATTTAATCTTGAAGCGAACAAATCCATATCCGGTGTTCCATACCTAGAAATAATATCCTTAAACACTCTATGATTCAACGCCCATTCTGTGTTGTCATTGAATTTACGTGACCTGGTGTCCGCCACCGTGTTGAATCTACCTGGGAGATAGATAGCTGAAACTCAAATATGTCAAATGAGACATGCCAATTTATCACGGGATACTAACTTGATACCACCCATGTGATTTATGTATTGCTCTGCTGTAGTGTTATCTATCTGTAATTGAACATGCACATGGTGCATGTGTGCACAATAAGCTTTCAGACCGTAAAGGGCTGCGAGCAATTCCAAATAGTTAACACCATGCAACTGCAGAAAAGATATCTCATGCATGTTCCATCTGCCACCGCAGCTAGTAACGGTGTCAGTGGCGCCCCACCCCAGAGAAGTGGCATCAGTCTGTAAAACAACAGAAGGGCTTTCAATTTAAATATTGCCAGAAAACATGGACAATATTGGCTTTCCACCACTGTAACTCATCAATGGCTTCGGCCGGTAATTGCATTGTTCTGTCAAAGTGGCTGAAATTATGTTTGAGTGCCTGCACCTTTGCTCTTTGTAATTGCTGATAGTGCAAAGGCCCATATTTGGCAGCTGGAAATGCAGCCA
This sequence comes from Raja brachyura, assembly GCA_963514005.1. The sequence continues at coordinate 17,401,397 of OY740788.1, forward strand.
CCAATTTCCCAATCAAGCTTGCTACTTGTCGAATTGAAGGCAGCTGCTGTGTGATAAGATGATTGCAGGCTTCTATTAACTTCAATCTCTTGCCCTCAGGCAAAGTGACTAACAGGTGATTGGAGTTAATAGTAAATACCAAATAATCCATAACCCTGGATGGAGTCAACCTGGATTTTACAGGGTGAATCAGGAACCCCAACTGTTCAAACACATTTGGTGGCTGAAACCATCAAAATAGCCAATTCCATAGTTTTCCCAATAATGAGGATATCGTCCAAATAAGCCATTACTATTTGTTTTTGCTCTCTCAATAGAGCCAGAACAGGTTTCAATATTTTTGTGAATATGCTGGGAGCTGAGGTTAACCCATTTGGCAATGCTTTAAACTGCCATAGCTGCCCCATCCATTTAAATTTCAAGTATTTTCTGTGATCCATGTAGTATGGTACAGAATAATAAGCATCTTTAAGATCAATGCATGCCATGTAACATCCCCTGGAAATTAGCTGTTTTGCAGTCACAAAACTTTCCATTTTGAAATGTTTGCACTGCACAAAGGTGTTAAGTTGGGTTAAGTCAAAAATGACTTATTTTCCCTGGTGAAAATATTTTAATACAAATTCATGAGGTTCATTTCAATCACTCTTTTAGCGCTTAATTTTGTTTCAATTTCAGCCTGAACTTCCAAACCATCCCGTTTTGAACAAGCAAAGGTATGGTTTGAAGCATGTTGCCTGGGTGGGAGAGAGCCCGCAAATTCAATTTTGAACCGTCTATACTGTCAGTAAGAACAAGTCAGAAGCTAACCACCGCCACTCATGCACAAAGAAACGTAACCTACCACCAACATGCAATGAACCCACACCAGGTATGTTACATTGAGACCCAGACCCACCTACCTCCGTATTAGTCGGTGGATTCTGGACATTTATTTCCTTCCTCGATGTTTGGGGAGTTGAGGTGCTGGTGTGCGCCAGCTGCACATCTTGGCTGTCGACCGGTTCGGGCCATGTCCTAAAAAAGACCTCCGGCCGGTTCTTTGGTTCTTCGAGCTGGAGGTGGTCTCCGCAACTGGTCTTGTGCTGGTCAAGGCATAGGGATGCTGGCATCGAAACGATGACTATCTGTTTGGTGGTGGAGCTCGAAGTAGCCCCACAGCCTTCGACTCGTCGTCCAAGTCCTTCACCTGCCTGGACAAGTCTTCTCCAAACAGTAAGTTGGGCGGCAGTACATTACTCGCCTTACACCCTGCGAACTTGGGGTTGAGAACAGGATGAATGGCATTCTTACGAAAGCAATTAATTTCGAATTGTGCATTGCAAAACAATGCCATTGTGTCCTGTTGAGCCACCGATAATGTGCAGCCGTCTACTGACCTGGCGAATGCTGTCAACCCCGATGCCAGCAGGTTTTAAATTATTTGCAGCTTGACCTCTTGGGTCTTAATGCCACCGCCAATGTAGCTCCAGATGGAACTATTCACCATAGGTACCTTGAGGGCAGCACAGTTGCTGGGAGCGTCGTACCTCATGACTGTCTCCATCATAACTTGTTCCTGAAGCTGGTGGGAAGCCAGGTAGTCAATGCTGGCTGCGAGCTATTCTTCCAGCGGCTCCCCAACCAGTGGCGGCACTGCAAACCTGGTGACCATGGTTGGCACCTCCGTTTCCCGTAGGTCTCGCACCGAGCGGTCCTCCACCAAGGACTGGTGGTCTATGCTCCCATCCTCGGATGGGGACACATAATGCAGCCCTGCACCAGGTGTTGCTGCGAGCCCTCGAGGCCTGCTGAGATATGACTCCTGACCAGAGGACACATCATGTTGGAGCATCTTTTCCAGAAGATGCTCCATGTGGGAAAGGTGGCCGCCGACGCTTCGCGCTCGAGGAGGCGAAGCCTCCCGGCCGGACTCATCGGAGTCCACTGGCCTGTTGGACTTGCACTTGGCCTTCCCGACCCGCGGGGTAGCCAAAGTGCTGTCCATGGGCACCGAGCCCGGGGACGCTGGCTGTGGAGTCAGCGGCCGCGATGGCGAAACGGACTGCCGCCCACTGACCACACTGCCACGATCTTCAGAAGCGGTTCTCCCTGCAGCCCGTTGATTCTTCACCTTATCTATAGTGTTCTTGCTGTAAGACAGAAGAAAAACACAGACTAAGTTCAAGACTTACCTGGAGGCCTTTTAAACTTACCGGTTTATGCGCCACTAACCAGTTAGAGCGCCATGCGTTTGATGTAATGACACGCATGCACAGCTGACGGGTTCTTCACATAGTCACTCACGTGACTCCAAAGTAAAATATTTATTATAGGTCACAAAAAGGTATTGGAGAGACACACTAAAGAACAGAGTTGAGAACATGCTGGAGGTTCCAGGCAGCACCCCCATGCCTTAATTTCATATTTATTTGGATCTTTCAGTGGTAACTTCCCAAACAAAATAGGCCCAACGATGGCGGAGTGGGTACTGCACGAAACAAGGTAATGTTGTCACAAATGCACTACAACCTAAAGCTGCAATACAGCCTATCCACAGTGTTAAAGAAGGAACTGCAGATGCTGGAAAATCGAGGGTACACAAAAAGCTGGGGAAACTCAGGGGGTGCAGCAGCATCTAAGGACCTGAAGAAGGGTTTTGGCTCGAAACATTGCCTATCTCCTTCGCTCCTTAGATGCTGCTGCACCCGCTGAGTTTGCCCAGGTTTTTGTGTAGCCTATCCACAGTGTTTTGACAACCAACTAAGCCAAATCCCAAGACCAATGTTCTACAGCAGTGATATTCACTATTTCTCACGTAGGGACCACTTCCATATTAGAGCCACATTAACAAACTGAAAAACACTGTATTTAGTACATCGATATGCATTGCGCCTTTTGTACATCTCTCTCACACTCTCTCTCTCTCACTCTCACTCTCTCTCTCTCTCACTCTCACTCACATTCACACTTATTCTCTCTCACATTCTCACTCACACTCTATTGTGTCCTATCACACTCACTCACACTTACACTGCATGCCTTTGAGCACTGTCTCCTTCCTTGGTTCCCTCCTCTTGACTGCCTGAAGTTTCCCTATATGAACCATTTCCATGTCTCTCCCTATGCACTCTGACTTCAACACATTCTCCCACAGACCCTTTCCTTCCTCTCATACAATATACCAGCTCATGTTCCCAGTTGTGTTATCAAGTTCCCATTCCTGACCATACTACATCCCCTGGATCCAAGCTGCATAGCGGGTCCCATTCGACATGGTGCATCATCCACACACTTGACTTCATTGCTTGTTATACTCATCCATCTTCCCAGTAACACAGCAGTTCTGAGCAAAGAAAAACTGGGCCACCTTTGAAAGAGATTAGTATTGAAATTAATTGATGTTAGTGTGGGATGGGAACAGTGTGTTATTCTGTAGTTTATGCTCTTCTAATTATTCTTGTTCTTGAACAAAGATTATTGGCAACATTTTCAAAATATTGAATATGCTCTAAAATTTGAATTTTATGATGTTAACATTTGAATACTAAGCAAAATGTCAAATTTGAATTATAGAAGTTTTTCCTTTAAGCCTCACTATGCATTTTATTAGGTAGATCTTGGCATATAAAAATATATTCAAATATTTATTCAATAGTTATACTATAAAATATGTTATTGCAAATTTGAGTCTGCACCAGTTATTATATCTGATGAAATATTACTAATATCTGCAATGACTATGCTAATATGAATCTACTTGCACTGTATAAATCAAGATGTATCATAATGGGGTTGTGCTGCATAACAAAGAAATCCCTTGCAACCCAAACAGGAGACAATAAATCTTGATAATTATTTTCATAAGGACTACTCCAAGCTTATAAAATGTAGACTAATTAATGTTTCATACACAGTAACCCACATATATACAACACCTGCAACATGACATTATATCTCAAAATGTTTTATAGCAATATCATTATTTCGAATTGTCATCAAGCTACATACTAAGTAAATGTCAAGCAGACATTTGGTCAAAGAGTGAGATTAAAATGCAGAGTAAGTAAGGAGGGGAATGTAAATTTTGGCATCCAAGTAGGGTGGCAGTGGGTTTGAAGATACTGTAATCAAGACATTAGACTTAAAGGAACCCTTCAACATGCCTAATATAAATTTAAAAAGCTGCACATGTACACACTCACATGCGCACACACACACACATACAGGTATATATATTTATACACATAAACATATCTGTGTGTGTGTGTGCATATATCTATCTATATATTACAAAAAGTCTGATCTTGACCACTTTTGGCTTGCTGTGCTGTGATTTCCGAAAGAACGCCGCCACCTACGGCCATCATTTTTGGTCACCTCGCTCAGAGCCCCCCTCCCCCTTCCTGGACTGGAGGATTTTTCCTGTTGATGAAAAATCAGAGAGATATTAATGTTTTTAAATGTTTTCCCATTCTCTCTGCTGCCCCTGATGGTGGGAGGGGTGAGGGACTATAAAACCCAGACGTGGTGTGCCTCACTCAGTCTCTGCAAGATGGAGGAAGCGAGAGGGTCACGTCTCTCTGAATAACACTAAACACATGTCTACTCAACTGTGAGTGCCCTTAATGTGGTTTGAAAATGAAAATATGGTTTGAAGTAAAAATGTACTGCAAATGGCTATTTGGGGGGGTTTTGGGTTGAAATAGAAATGCACTGCAAATGACTGTTTGAGGGGTTTTGGGTTGAAGTGAAATTGCACTGCAAATGGCTGTTTGTGGGGGTTTTGGGTTGAAGTGAAAATGTACTGCAAATAGATGTTTGGGGGGGTTTTGGGTTGAAGTGAAAATGCACTGCAAATGGCTGTTTGGGGGGGGGGGGGTAGGGTGAAGTGAAAATGTACTGCAAATGGTTTGGGGGGGGTTTGGTTGAAGTGAAAATGCACTGCAAATGGCTGTTTGGGGGGCTGGTTTGAAGTGAAAATGCACTGCAAATGGCTGTTGGGCGGGGGTTTTGCGTTGAAGTGGAAATGCACTGCAAATGGCTGTTGGGCGGGGGGGTAGGGTTGAAGTGAAAATGTACTGCAAATGGTTTGGGGGGGGTTTGGTTGAAGTGGAAATGCACTGCAAATGGCTGTTGGGCGGGGGTTTTGGGTTGAAGTGGAAATGCACTACAAATGGCTGTTTGGGGGGGTTTTGGGTTGAAGTGAAAATGCACTGCAAATGGCTGTTGGGGGGGGGGGGGGGTAGGGTTGAAGTGAAAATGTACTGCAAATGGTTTGGGGGGGGTTTGGTTGAAGTGAAAATGCACTGCAAATGGCTGTTTGGGGGGCTGGTTTGAAGTGAAAATGCACTGCAAATGGCTGTTGGGCGGGGGTTTTGCGTTGAAGTGGAAATGCACTGCAAATGGCTGTTTGGGGGATTTTTGGATTGAAGTCATTTTTAGAATGGCAGGCAGTGACTAGTGGGGTACCTCAAGGCTCAGCACTGGGATCCCAGCTATTTACAATATATATTAAGCATACAAATTAGCCAAAAAAAGCAGCCTACCAGAGGACTGGGAGAAATTCAGAGACCAGCAGAGGAGGACAAAGTGCTTAATTAGGAAAGGGAAAATAGATTATGAAAGAAAACTGGCACAGAACATAAAAATGGACTGCAAAAGCTCTGGACTGCAAAGTCTGAGCTGTGAATCAACTGAACACACTGAATGTCTACTGAACTGTGAGTGTGGTGTTTTGTGTGGCTTTATGGTGGTTTAACCCTGCTTGAAATGGTATGAAACTGCATTTGAATGTGGTGGCCTTGCACCCTGCATGAAATGGTATGTAACTGCATTTGAATGTGGTGTCGTTACACCCTACATGAAATGGTATGAAACTGTATTTGCATTTGGTGGCCTTGCACCCTCCTTGAAATGGTATGAAACTGCATTTGAATTTGGTGGCCTTGCACCCTGCTTGAAGTGGTATGAAACTGCACTTGAATTTGTTGGCATTACACCCTGCTTAAAATGGTAGGAAACTGAACCTGAATTTGGTGGCCTTGCACCCTGCTTGGAGTGGTATGAAACTGCACTTGAATTTTGTGGCCTTGCATCCTGCTCAAAGAGGTAAGAAACGGCACTTGAATTTGGTGGCCTAGCACACTGCTTGAAATGGTAGAAAATGGATTTTAATTTAGTGGCCTTGCACTCTGCTTGAAATGGAATTTCAAGGAATAGCCATGTGTCAACTGCCAGTCCACCAGCCGTAAGTGAGCTGCCAGCACATCATGCTTGAGGGACTGAGCTGCCACCCCAAGAATCCATTTGGCCCACAATGTCCATACCAGCCCTCTGGAGACGGGTAGTGCCTGCAGTCAACAATACCCATACCTGCACTCCAGAAAGCCCCCCCCCCCCCCCCCCCCCCCCCCACTGGCCACCAATATTCAAATTTGTGGAGAGGTGGAATATTGCATTGGGGGACCAGCCCAACAGGTCCCACTTAGTCTAGTATATATATATAATACACATACATGCACATAATGTATATGTATATATGTATATGTATATACATATACACACACACACAAATACATACATATAAAATCAAGCATACAATAATAGTGCAAATAGACAAAACCAATGTCATCAAGTCTATGTGGTTCAGAGTTTAATTAGAGGTTGGATAGTTTAATAGAAAGATTAAACAAAAACTTACCGTTTGAAGTTTGATCTTTATTTTATCCAAAGTTGACGTGAGGGATTACGTGACGAGCCCGCCAGCCCGCATGCACGTCAATCTTCAGGGCATCTGTATGAAACCACATTCCAGTTGCAGAACTTAAACTATAGAAAGATTAAAGAGCCTAGACCTACCGGATGATCTTTATGAGAATTAGGGTTGGGAGTGGAGGGCACGTAATCCCTCACTTCAACTTCTCATAATGCTAACTTGCATACATGGCCATTGCTCTTAATCGGACCATCGTCCCAATTGCCTTTGAGTTAGGCAATAACTCATGCAACACTGTACAGAATTCTATCTGCAATCATCCAGGCATATTCAACCAAAAAATTGTAACTTCTGAAAATGCACTATGTAAACCTCCTGCTGTTGCAAGAAGATGGACAAATGGGAATATCTATTCTATAGGCTGCTAATGAGCCACCAACAATCTCTTGAAAACCTATTAATTAACAATGAAGAAAGTATCCTTCATCGCAAAGGTACCAGCAAGCTCAATGTACTTGTATACATAATAACACCCCCAATCTCCGATCTGGTGGGTATGCTGTCAACTCCAACTTGTACCCAACCATGCCCATTTAGCTTTATGAGATCATTCCCATAAAAAGCTACCCTCATGTCAGTTATGACCCAGAGACTGAGCCAGAGATTGAGTAAAGAGTGTGTTTGATGTGCTGAACCAGCTGCTAAACCATAATCAACTTAAAAGATTCTGCTCCCATTGGGAGAACAGTAGATTAATATCTGCATAACAATTTACTGATATACATTCCACACTACTATGAGTCTAGGCTTTAGAGTGGTCATATAAAACACACATGATGTTAGTCAACAACGGGAGAATAACCAATCATTTATTGTCCCACATTTATTGGTACTATAGAGAATGACAAAGCAGCTCAAACAGTGTCAATTGTACTTCTCTGAGCGCAAACTGAAAGAAACACAAAGCTCTGCTACTTCTGTTTAAAGGTAGCTCACACGTCTTCTTCACAAACTTCCCATACAATAGTGCAGAGCTAGTTGCACGAGAAATAGGCTGAACTAGCCATCACTCGTGACCGAGTAAATATGAGCTTCTTTCAGCCATCTTTACCATGGACACTCTGAATGAGTAGGCATATTTGGCATTATTACATGTCATGTTGCCTCATCCTTAATATCTTAAGAGGCATCTACTGATAACCCCCCTGAGTCTTATCAGCTACAAAATGTGCATGTCGTCCATAAACTCCATGACACAATGCCCTTTTGATCTGAGTAGGGCAGCATTAGCTTTAGAATCTTTGTAAATAGCCTATGCCTGAAGACAACCCACAGGTAGAGCCTGGACTTCGCACCACGGGCTTTGTCATCAAAACACCAGATATATCTGTGCCCCTCGTGAAGGGATATGGCAAGGTATGCATCTTCAAGATCGATTGAGGATCTCATCCTCTGAAAGGGCTAAATTGATGAAAACAATTATCCATCTTAAAGTGGTAATGAGGCACATGATCAGACTAGCCAAATCCTAACCTGATTTGGCATGCTCCACTTTGCTACAACCTTGAGAAATATCAGAAATATACCCCCTCTTGTTCTTGGGCAGGCTAACATTGCTGTATCCACTTGGATAACCATCATTCCCTTTATTGACCATATGGAGGAAACTGTTGGCTTCTCTTGCCGCGGAAGTTGCATTTATCTACTTATTTATTTATTTAATTTGCTCATAACATATAATCAGATCTGATAACTAGAGCTGAAATACAACATCCAGTTGATGTGGGAATACACGTTCCCTGTCAACTCTTGCCTGTCAAAGTCACTACAAAACCTCAGCCTTCATCCTCAGTGGAAAATAGCATAATGCAACCCTGAACCAGGAGTTCCGCAGTCCTCTGACTGAAACCACATCTCAATCGCCAGTGTGCGCAACACTCTCTCTTCGACCAGCCACTCAATCCGGAATACTGGTATTGAGAGCCTACAGATTATTGTATATATATTTTTTAGTCACAATATGAACCTGCAAGTCAGATATAAAATGCTACATGCCAGACCAGCTTTCTGCTGGTAGCTACCTATCCTAGAGAGGATGGCAATGAAGTTTCTAATGAACTGCCAACTCTACTAACTGAGCTGAAAGAATTAAACATGTGTTGAGGGAAACCTCAAACTACCTCACTCTACTGAGCAGCTAGATGAACTCAATCACAGATATTGAGGCAGACCTTCCCTGGTCAACATGATCCATATGACCAGCCAGTTCCAACTTAGAGCTTACAGAGGTTGCCATGCAAGGCACCCTACCAATGTCTCTGCATCAACCTGATCTCTCCAGAGACAGTGAAAAGTACTAGACAGCCCATGCTGCCAGCAAATCTAAACCTGGGGAGATTTCGGAGTTTACAGCGGTTAATAAAGAGACCTTACCTGCCAGTGTTTCTGAGCCCAGATCGACCTGCTTGTTGGAGCTTCAGTGAAGTTCCATTGCAGACCCTGTCTGAACACATCTTCAGCCCCATGCTTGCCAAACAGCTTGTTTCTGGACCTCAAGGGCGATATTGCTGTGCAAGACACGCCCGCCAGCATTCCGCAGCCCAATGGGACCGACTAGTTCTTCAGCCTACAGCCTCTTTGGAGCCTTGCTGGAGCTTTACAGTGCAGGTCATGCTACCAATTATTCCCAGCCTGGTTGGACACACCGCTCCGACTCCTGCTCCATTGGAGCCTTAGCGGACTGAACAGGCCATGCCTTCCGTAATTCCGAGCCTGCCTCGAAAGGCAACTCCTGCGGCCTGCCTTTACTGGAGCCTTTGCTGGAGTTGACTATGCAGATCGTGCTGCCAGCTTCTCCCACCCATCAACAGGCTGCTCCTTTGGCCAGCTGCTCCTTCGGAGCCTCAGCGGGTTCACTGGACAGGTCACGCCTGCCATACTGCAAGCTTGCTAACATAATTCTTTGCTTAAATATCATTACTGGGATATCTCAACAGATACAATTGATGTATGGAACATCCAAAAAATCTGGCAGTTTATGTGGACTGGCACATGTGCCGGATACGTTTAGCCAGATCTTCCTCCAGTGAATCTCCTATCCCCAAAGGGATGGAAAATATGTGACAAGAGCCGGTAGCTCCCGCATATCATTGATAAATCATGGGATTCAGATATCTTGTTAATATTCCCATAATCGGAGTCACATCTGTAATATTCTCCAATACTCCCCTCATCAGAGTGGGAGTAATACTGCAACCCTGAGCCAGGTGTTGCCATAGGCATTTGGCTGGAGCCGCCTGTTAATACCTCCGGTGCACGGAGCATATTTTGTTCACATGCTTAAAATGAAGCATATCCCCCATTAGTTCAGAGATTTGATTTCCTTATCGATATTCACATAGTTGGAGTCAGTTACATAAGAATCTCCAACACTCCCCTCTTCTGAGCGGAAAATATCATGACACAACCCCGAACCAGGTGTTGCTCCCACTTGCATCTGACAGACACAGCCTGTAAATGCCTCCTGAGCTCAGAGCTCCTTGCTCCCTTCTGGAGTCTCAACGGAGTTTCTTAAGGGAGGAAATAGAACACAACCCTGAACCAGGTGTTGCCACCTCAGAACCTCTGGCTGACTCCCTTTCAGACCATCAATCTGTACAGGCATTGCTCGTCAGAAGCTCCGAACAGCTGCCTGCTCCAGTGGTGCCCCATTCTGCCACGGTAGTCACAGACGTGGCCGAGCGGCAGCCGCTATTATAAACCGCCAGCTCCTGCTGAGCCTCTGTGGCAGCCGCTATTTATAGCCGTCAGCTTCACCTTCCCAGTGGTTGCTGCTCTACAGCTTTTGCTGAACTGACCTCAGCCGGCAGCTGCTATTTTTAAAATGCCAGCTGCTGCGCAACCTCCACAGCATATGCTGACCCAGCAGCTGAGCTTCCATGGCGGTCGCTGTCCTGGCTGCGGCTGGGCGCCGTTATTTTTAAACCGCCAGCTGCTGCTGAGCTTCCGCAGCGGTTGCTGACTTGGCCACGCCGGCAGCCGCAATTTTCCATCCCGCCAGCTCCTTACGGACCTCACTGGCGGCCTCTCCAAGTCCGGCCGCCTTCTCCCGTTTGGAGCTCCAACGGCGGCAGCTGCTCAGGCTGCACCCGTCAGCTGCTCCGGGACCGCTGCACCTCAGCGGCCCGTTCCTGAAACCAAAATTGGCTTACCTGCCAGTGCAGTTTCGAACTGCTCCAATTCCCGCACTATGCGACGACATATTGACGCGCATGTGGGCTGGCGGGCTCTTCACGTAGTCACTCACATGACTTTGAAATAAAATAGCCTGATGGCTGTCGGGAAGAAGCCAGTGTTCCATGGAACACAAACCAAGTCTGTCCAACCTCTCCCTGTGCTCATACCCTTTAATCCAGGCATCATTCTGGTGAACTTCCTCTACACCCTTTCCGAAACTTCCACATCCTTCCATTATTGGGGCGACTTCAACTACACGCAATACTCCAAATGCAGTCCAACTAAAGCCCTATAAAGCTGAATCATGCCATTCAACGTCGCAAGTGCAATACCTCACACTATCTTAGATTATATTCAATAAATTATATCCTCAACCATTGCTGTAGCTGATCAATATCTCGCTGTATACTTTGACAGCCTTTCTCACAGTCCATGACCCCAGCAATCATGGTGTCATCTGCAAACTTACTAACCAGTCAATTTACGTTTACATCCTATATATATATATATATATATATATATATATAGCCTGAATTTTGGCCTTCCACCACACTCCTCTGTTTTCAATCAGTAAGCCAGTTATGAATCCGTACAATCATGTCAATGTTAATCCCATGCATCTTAATCTTCTGTATCAGCCTATCATGTGGGGCTTTATCAATGTCTTACTAAAATCCATGTGGACAACATCCACCACCCTGCCCATATCAATCACATTTGTCATCTCCTCAAATCATTTCTCCAGTTAGTAAGACATGACCTGCCGTGTACAAAGCCATGGTGACTGCCCCTAATGAACCTATTCTCTTTCAAATGGGAGTAAATACTACATTTACTTCCCTTTTTAAACAAAAGGACAACATTAGTCCTCCAGGACCTCACTGGTGGCTAGAGAAGATGCAAAGATCCCACCATCTCCTCTCTTGCCTCTCTCGATAACCGAGGATAGACCCCATTAGGCTCTTGGAATTTATCCATCTTAATGCTCTTCAAGAGCCCCAAAATCTTCACCTTAATAGTAACATTAAAAGAGAACTTACCAGTTTGATCTTTATTTTATGAGGAGTTACGATGAGCGATTACGTGAAGAACCCCGCCAGTCGGCAAGCGCGTCAATCGTCAAAGCAGCGGTGTGAAATCACAGAACAACAATTGAAGTATTATAGTATGATTATAACCCTAGAACTACCAGGTGAGCTTAGTGTTATGAAGGTTGGGAGCGGTGGGCACGCAATCGCTCATTGTAACTCCTCATAAAATAAAGATCAAACTTCAAACTGGTAAGTTCTCATTTAATCTTACTATTTTACTTCGGAATCTCGTGAGTGATTCCGTGAAGATTTTAAACTGGTTTGGTGTGATTTCACGCCAATCCAAATCCAGACGTCTCACACTGCAAGCAGTTGACTCAGGAGGAGTGAATTAGTAACAACATTGATTCATGATACTGATTAACATGTTAATGCTTTGATTCACAAATAACAAAAAATAATACAAAATAGACTCCTCTCTCCCAGGGAGAAGCTATGAAGCAACATTTAACAGAGTAGGCAAACACACCGGATTCAACAAGCAGCTTGTTGTAGAACCTTTGAAAAGTCGATTCATTTGACCATCCTGCGGCCATGAGGATATGGTCTAGAGGGACGTCCATTGCCCTCGCCGCTGATGTTGATGCCACCCTGGTGGAGTGAGATTTAAAATTTTCAGTATTAACTCCTGCACACCCCAGGACTTGCTTCAGCCATCGTGAGATGGTCTGAGATGACACTTACATATGTGGCTTTTTGTGGCTTATAAATAGTGCTACCTCAGAGCCTCTGAGGCTCTTTGTGACGTCAATATAACGCTTCAAATGCGCCAATACACACAACTGTGACAAGGGTCTGAAGAAGGGTCTCGACCCGAAACATCGCCTATCTCCTTCGCTCCTTAGATGCTGCTGCACCCGCTGAGTTTCCCCAGCTTTTTGTGTAACCCACACAACTGTGACTCTGTGGAATAAGCTGACAATACAAGCTTGTATCCGGACACCCCTGGTCTGCTCTGTTTGAGTACGTCATAGATGAGAAGTGTAACATCATTCTGTGATAACACCAACCTGTCTAGACGCAGTTTGTGGAGAGTCTGAACCCTTTACGCTGATGTAAGCACCATGAGCATAACCAACTTGAGGGTGATCCTTGGTAAGGACAATGATGTGGCTGTTCCCCATTGATGGAACACTGTGAGTACCATGCTCACATCCCAGATTTCAGAGTACTTAGGCCTAGGAGGATTAGAATTAAACACACCCTTCATGAATCTTGATATTAACGGGTTAAACCCCAACGGTTGGAGTCCTGACCCCTGGCACAGCTACGATGTCAGGACACTCCTGGCACTGTCGATGGCACTATAACTCAACCCTTCATTGAAATTTAAGTGGGATAGGAATTCTAACACATCTGGGATGGAGGCTGTGTGGTAAGTAACGTTCCTATGGAAGCAAAAGTCCTCCCATTTCCAGATATGGGAGATGTACTGCCTTTTCGTGCTATCCCTCCAGGATGACGTGATGATATTCACAGTCTGATTGGATAGTGCCAGACCCAGGTACGACCTTCTTAAAATCTGCAAGTCAACAAATGTACAAGATCATAGAAACATAGAAACATAGAAAATAGGTGCAGGAGTAGGCCATTCGGCCCTTCGAGCCTGCACCGCCATTCAATGTGATCATGGCTGATCATCCAACTCAGTATCCCGTACCTGCCTTCTCTCCATACCCCCTGATTCCTTTAGCCACAAGTGCCACATCTAACGCCCTCTTAAATATAGCCAATGAACTGGCCTCAACTACCTTCTGTGGCAGAGAATTCCACAGACTCACCACTCTCTGTGTAAAGAATGTTTTCCTCATTTCGGTCCTAAAGGAATTCCCCCTTATCCTTAGACTGTGACCCCTTGTTCTGGACTCCCCCAACATCGGGAACAATCTTCCAGCATCTAGCTTGTCCAACCCCTTAAGAATTTTGTAGGTTTCTATAAGATCCCCCCTCAATCTTCTAAATTCCATCGAGTACAAACCGAGTCTATCCAATCTTTCCTCATATGAAAGTCCTGACATCCCAGGAATCAGTCTGGTGAATCTTCTCTGTACCCCCTCTATGGCAAGGATGTCTTTCCTCAGATTTGGAGACCAAAACTGTACGCAGTACTCCAGGTGTGGCCTCACCAAAACCCTGTACAACTGCAGTAGAACCTCCCTGCTCCTATACTCAAATCCTTTCGCTATGAATGCTAACATACCATTTGCTAGGTGATCATTCAATAGGTGTGGATCCCCAGTCACAGGGTGCACCAATAAATGTTTTCGTATTGGAACCACCATAATAGGGTGCGTGATTATGTCCGAGATGAGCGGGAACCATGGCTGTGTAGGCCAGTCGGGTACCACCAAAACCCCTGTAGCGGAGTCCTGCTTGATCTTAGTCAGGCTCCGACTGATGAGGCAGAAGGGGGGAAAGACATATAAAAATATTCCGCCCCAGTGCAGTGAGAACGCATTCACCGCCACTGCCCCTGTATCTGGTTCCCATGAAACATACTTCGGTACCTGGTGATTAAGTCTGGATGCAAACAAATCGATATCTGGCACCCCATACCGAAGGACAATTTCATCAAATACATCCTGATTCAACATCCACTCAGTGTTGTCGTTAAATTTACGTGACCTGGTGTCTGCCACCATAATGAGTCTGCCTGGCAAGTAGACTGCTGAAATCCAAATATTCTTTTTAATGCACCAGTGCCAATTAATGTTAGTCAATACGTCACAAGATTTTGACTTGATTCCACCCATGTGATTGACATATGCCACTGCCGTGGTGTTGTCAATCTGCAGCTGAACATGTAAGTGATAAAATAAGCTTTGAGCCCATAAAATGCTCCTAAAAGTTCTAAATAATTTATTCCATGTGATTGGAGCATCATGCATATCCCATCTGCCTCCACAGCTTGACCTGGTATCAGTAGCACCCCAACCTAGGGCACTAACATCAGTCTGTAAAATAAGTGAAGGTGCTTCGGTCAAAATTGTGCCATAACAATTTAATATGTTTCTAATCCACCACTGTACTTCTGCAATGGCTTCAGATGGTAAGTGCATGGGCCGATTGTAATGACTTGCATGTATTCTCAGTGCCTGTACCTTTGCCCTCTGTAAATGTTGGTAGTGCAAAGGTCCATATTGGGCTGCTGGAAAGGCAGCTACCAATTTACCAATTAAGCTGGTGACCTGTTTAATTGAGGGTGATTGCTCCCTCAAGAGCTTGATACAGCCTTCAATTAAATCTACTCTCTTGCCCTGGGGCAGAGTCACAGACATGTGATTGGAATTAACTGTGAATCCCAGATAGTCAATTAGGTTACCAGCACCAATTTTGACTTAACTGGGTGGACAATGAATCCTAGCCTCTTCACCAGGAGTTGATCAGCTGAAACTGATAACTCGGCTGCGTCAAAGGTGTTTCCAATGATTAAAATGGCATCCAAATAGGCCATGACAATATGGCCTTGTGACCATAATAACCCAAGTACTGGTTTTAGCAGCTTTGTAAATAAGCAAGGGGCTGAGGTTAGCCCATTAGGTAGAGCTCGAAATTGCCCCAATTGTCCCATCCAGCTAAATGTCAAATATCTGAGGTAGTCTTTATGAACAGGTACTGAATAATACGTATCCTGGAGATCCTGCCATATAACACCCCCTGGAAAGCAATTGTTTGACAGTAGCAAACGTTTCCATTTAAAAATGTTGATACTGCTCAAATGGATTAAGTCCTGTTAGGTCCAAAATAATCCGACACCCACCATCCTTCTTTGGTTTAGGAAACACATTAGACACGAATTGATGAGTTTGATAAATTGTTTTCTCAATTACTCCCTTGAGGCATAATTTTACTATTTCAGCTTGGATCATCAAACTCTGTGTTTGTGAGAAGATGAGTGCTGTTTTGGCTTGTGCTGGGTGGGTGGATACAGGTTGGGAATAAATTCAAGTTTAAACGCTTGAATACTCTGCAGTATAAACACATTCGATGTTATTTTATACCATTCTTCCAGAAACCTGTGTAACCTCCCCCCAACTTGTAGGTAATTCTCTCTCAATATGTTTCAACAAGACTTAGACCCACCTACCTCCATGGTTACCGGTAGAACTTTTTGCCTGGTTCTGGGTGGTAAAGGCATGTTTCCCCGTGCTCCTGCTGGGGAGCGCCAGCTGCGCACATTAAACGGTCGGCTTGGTCCTTGCCCAGCCCCGGTTTCAGCAACGCTTGTAGGGATACAACTGTCAAAGGGTTCTGCTGGTCACTGGCGCCTTGATGATCCCAACGGTTTTTGCCTTGTCGTCCAGCTCCTTTACTGTTAGCCAGGTCATCCCCAAATAATAGGTTCGGCGGCTGGACGTTGCCAGGCTTGCATTGGGCAGCAAACCTGGGATTAATGGTGGGGCGGATGGCGCTCTTTCTGAGGCAGTTAATCTCAAAGTGCACATTGCACATGAGAGCCAGGACATCCTGCTGAACTTCAGTCAGGGGCCCACCATCCACCGACCTACCAAAAGCCGTTATTCCGGATGCCAGCAGCTTCAGCACCCGCTGCAGTTTAATCTCCTGCGCTCGGATGCCTACCACCATATGGTCCCAAATGGTATGGTTAACTGTCGACACCTTCAGCGGGATACAGTTCTCTGGGGTATCATATTTTTTGGCCGTGGTGTCCATGGCCAGCTCCCGGAGCTGGTGCGAGGCCAGGTAATTTAGCCACCTCTTCTCCAAGCGACTCGCTATTGTCTGTAGGGACGGCAAACCTAGCTGCCACGAACGGGACCTCTGGCGCTTGGCCCTCGTCCCATGGGGCAGCCTCCATCGCTAGGCCGAATTGGCGTCAGATCCACTCTGACCCGGTATACTCTCCAGGAGGGAGATACTAGGCAGCCCTGTAGGTGCTGCTGGTGTGGGCTCTTGGGGAGGCCAGCACTCTTGATGGAGCATCCTCTCCAATAGGAGCTCCATCCTGGATACCCGTTCCACGGTATCCATTCTTAAGGGCGAATCCTCTCGACCGGACTCGTCTGAGTCTATTGGCCGGACAGACATTCGGGTGGCCTTACGCCCCTCCGGCGTAGGCACAGTGCCCTCAGACACCAAGTCTGTAGTCGCTGATTTGACAACTAGCACTCCCGCGGGCTTGAGATATTTTTGCCACGGCTCGCCTTGCCGCCCCCGACTTCTTCATGTTTGGACTTGTCCTCCTGCAACAAGAATTACCAAACGTAGAGACCTCCAACAAGTTTAACACTTACCTGGGGCTTTTTAAACTTACCATGCGTCAGACGTAATGACGCGCATGCCGACTGGCGGGGTTCTTCACGGAATCACTCACGTGACTCCGAAGTAAAATCTCAAAGCCATGCTGCCCGACCCGCTGAGTTACTCCAGCAATTTGTATATCTTGGATAATGCTCTTTATTTTATACTTTCAATCTGTATCCCGTTTAGTTATTATGTCCCTACAGGAATCACAACTTTTAATTTCCCCATTTAAAAAAAAAGATATTTGATGAGTTTGAGCCAAAGCACTTTGGAAACAATATATCGCAGTCTCACTATTGCAGCTGTAAGACATTACATCAATTTGTAATTAGAGAGTTCCCAGAAATTTGAAATATGCCTTCCCTCATCTGTTCTTCACCTAACCACTCATCTGTAATGGGCCTGTCCCACTTAGGCAATATTTTTAGCGACTGCCGGCGACTGTCACAGTCATAGCAGGTCGCCGAAAAAGCGGCGACTGGACCCCCTCCTACGACCATATCTATGACCAGCTATGATAACCTACCATCTAGTCGACATCAAGCTACCGACAACCGGCGACCCAATCACGCGACTTAGGACGTCCACCTACAACCGCACAGGCGACAACCTACAACAACCGAAGTCAACCTACGTCCACCCACGACAAGCTATGACAAGCAACGACCCTGTCGGCGCCAACTAAAGATAATTGAAGATAATTCAGTCGCTTGTACCTGTCACAGGTTGGCGTAGGTTGACGTAGGTAGTCGCCAATGGAATTCACCAAAGTCAGCACCCGGCGACAACTAACGCCAGCTGGTGACAAACTGCGTTATCCTGGCAACAACCTAAGACAGTACCTACGACATGAGAATACAAGCTACGTCAAGTACACAGTTGCCAAAAAGTTTTGAACATTTCAAAATCCAGTGGTGACCAGAAAAACATTACGACTCTTTAGGCGACTTGAGGAGAATACTCACGACCGTATAGGCATCACCATGTGAAAACAGCCTAGTTGCCTGTAATGGCCAAAAAAATCACCTAAGTGGGACAGGGGCATAACTCTGTGCCATTGCCTATTCATTAGCAGCACCCACTGCAGTTGGACAACCATGATGAAAATTTAAGATAGACCCAAAAAGCTAAAGTAACTCAGCAGGTCAGACAGCATCTCTGAAGAAAAGGAATAGGTGAGAGTCAGGGAAAAGGGAAAATAGAGATATAAACAGTGATATAGAGAGATATAGAACAAATGAATAAAAGATATGCAAAAAAGTAACGATGATAAAGGAAAAGTGGCCATTGAAAATCTCCTGGATATTTCTAAATTTCAATGGTTTCTTCAGTTTCCGTTTACTATTTTTACATAACCATCTTAATGTTTATTGTACGATCAACAGCAACAGCTGAAAGAAAAATCCCCTTTAACTATGCCTGTGAGTATTATTAGTCTGAAGAAGGGTGGATAAATGTGAGGTTATCCACTTTGGTAGCATAAATAGGAAGGAAGATTATTATCTAAATGGTGTCAAGTTGGGAAAAGGGGAAGTACCACGGGATCTGGTGGTCCTTGTTCATCAGTCAATGAAAGTAAGCATGCAGGTACAGCAGGCAGTGAAGAACGCTAATGGCATGTTGGCCTTAATAAGAAGTGGAGTTGAGTATAGGCGCAAAGAGGTTCTTCTGCAGTTGCACAGGGTCCTATTGAGACCACACCTGGAGTATTGTGTGCAGTTTTGGTCTCTAGATTTGAGGAAGGACATTCTGGCTATTGAGGGAGTGCAGCGTATGTTCACAAGGTTAATTCCCGGGATGGCGGGACAGTCCTATGCTGAGAGAACGGAGCGGCTGGGCTTGTATACTCTGGAATTTAGGATGAGAGGGGATCTTATTGAAGCATATAAGATTATTAAAGGTTTGGACACGCTCGAGGCAGGAAACATGTTCCCGATGTTGGGAGTGTACAGAACCAGGGGACACAGTTTAAGAATAAGGGGTAAGCCATTTAGAATGGAGATGAGGAAACACTTTTTCACACATGTGAGTCTGTGGAATTCTCTGCCTCAGAGGGCGGTGGAGGTCAGTTCTCTGGATACTTGCAAGAGAGAGCTAAATAGGGCTCTTAAAGATAGCAGAGTCAGGGGATACGGGGAGGGTAGGAACGGGGTACTGATTGTGGATGATCAGCCTTGATCACATTGAATGGCGGTGCTGGCTTGAAGGGCCGAATGGCCTACTCCTGCACCTATTGTCTATTGTCTATTGGGTCTTGGCCTAAAACATCGTCTTTCCATTTCCCTCCACCTCACGTGCTGGGTTCCTCCAGCACTTTGTGTTTTTCTCCTGCGAGTGGTTGAAGCAATAAAATCAATCTCGTTCAACCATCCAGATCTTTCAGTTACAGCCACAGAACTGAGGCTGGAAATAAATAAAACCAATATCCTCCTTTGCAGGTTTTTATTTTATCGGCAAGTTTTACATTTCCTCAGCTGTGAGAAATTTCAGATTTAGCAGCATTCTTCCTCCATCGTTTCCTGTTTATCACGTGACCACAGAGTGCTGTTTGAGGCAATTGTAAGGGGATACATTTCTCACAAATTTTACTCTGGTGTTTAGTGCGGCTTTAAAAATAGATAGTAGTGATATTAAGCTGTAGTGTCAGCAGTCAACCAATCATCTTGTGCTCATCCAGCGACCCTGGTTCATTAAGTGATAGTTAATTGAGTTTGATTTTGAGTGTTGGAAAAATAACAGATGCCAAAAATTGGATTAGTATATTGTTTGTATTAATTATGCATAAGAGTGGATTTCTGCAGGTTGGATCATGCGCCAGAACACTTCTGGGTTTGCTTAGCATCCTTCAGTGTATTGACTTGGGAACAACCATGCATACTGCCTCTTCACTCGCCTGACGTTTCTCTGGCAACAGTTGCACAGATGAAGCAGGCATCAGCAAAAAAGCAAAGTGCTGGAAGAACTCGGGTAGCATCCATGGAGGGAATGGACAGAAGGTGTTTCTGGTCAGGACTAATTCCATTCTGGCCATTCCCTTGACTGATGTTGCCTGACCTGCTGAGTTCCTCCATAACACTTTGTTTGCTCAAGATTCCAAATTCTGCAGTTTCTTGTGTCTCTATAAAGTCAACATTTTTTCAGTGGCAATTTCTTTGATTACCAAATAATTTTTCTACATTAAGATGCAATTTATTACCCTTTACTCAATAGGCATAAAAAGGAACCCATTCTGTATTGGATTAGCAGAGAGGTGCAACCTAAAAAAAAACTTCTAGTGGGGCCTCAGACATAGGTTTAAGGTGAGGGAGGAAAATATTTAATAGGAACTTGAGGGGTAACTTTTTTACACAAGTGGTGGTGGGAACGTATCTCGTGCTAGGGAGGACAGTGCTAGTTAAAACCAAAGTTGGACCCTTGAAGACTGAAAAGGGTGAATTTATTATGGGGAGCAAGGAAATTGCAGATTGGTTGAACAGGTACTTTGGATCCGTCTTCGCAAGGGAGGACACAAACAATCTTCCTGATGTACTAGCCAGAGGATCTGGGGTGACGGAGAAACTGAAGGAAATCCACATTAGGCAGGAAATGGTGTTGGGTGGACAGATGGGACTGAAGGCTGATAAATCCCCAGGGCCTGATGATCTGCATCCCAGGGTACTTAAGGAAGTGGCTCTAGAAATCATGGATGCATTGGTGATCATTTTCCAATGCTCTATCAATTTAGGATCAGTTCCTGTGGATTGGAGGGTAGCTAATGTTATCCCACTTTTTAAGAAAGGAGGGAGAGAGAAAACAAGGAATTATAGACCAGTTAGCCTGACATCGGTGGTGGGGAAGATGCTGGAGTCAATCTTAAAAGATGAAATAGCGGCACATTTGGATAGCAGTAACAGGATCGGTCTGAGTCAGCATGGATTTACGAAGGGGAAATCATCTTCTGGAAATTTTTGAGGATGTAACTAGGAAAATGGACAAGGGAGAGCCAGTGGATGTAGTGTACCTGGACTTCAGAAAGCATTTGATAAGGCCAGACATAAAAACAGCTTTTTTCCACGAGTAGTAGCCTCCTTATTCTCTGGCATTTTATTTCATTCTTCACATGCTTAAATTATGTTTTATTCTTAATTGTTTACTGTATATCGTGTTGTACTTGTGAGCAAAGCACCAAGGCAAATTCTTTGTTTGTATACAGACTTGGCTAATAAAATGTATTCAATTCAATTCAATTCAATTCAATGGATAGGACAGGTTCAGAGGGATAAGGGCCAAATGCCATATCCCTAGTGACTAGTGTTGATGGGACGTGTTGGTTGGTGTGGGCAAGTTGGGCCGAAGGACCTGTTTCTTCTCAGGGTTTCACTCACAGTTTCTTCAGGTGTTCAGTTCATATGTGAAATAACTGAGTTTGCAGCATTTTTGTTTCACATACGGTGTAAGCTGCTGTAATGTCTGGCAGCATGTTCAGTCATCACTTCACTCTGACATGTGGCACTCACATTATAAAATGCCATGCGTGCATTAGATTGCATTAGGGGAATTTTAGGGGAACACACTGCAGATTGCTCCACCTCTCTTTCCAATATTTTATCTTGGTTTATAAAAGAACTTTTGACAAGGCTACCATTAAGAGAGGCTTTTTTAAAGTTCTGGCCATCTACCCAACTATCAGCGTGTCAGCGATATGGCAGTTGTGAGTTTTGCAAACCGTTCTTGATGGCAAATACACAGGTTTTGTTCCGACACCAGTAATGGTGTGAAAATTGATGTAGCGTCTTTTTCACATATTTTCTCCCAACTTCATAATCCTAACCCTAAATGAGTGAATGTTAGTATTATAGACAGCATGTGTTTAGTGCATCAAATAAGGTTGGACATCAACTTCTACGCAAATGTGTATGAAGCTTTTCTGCTTGCATTATGCATGATTACTCTGCATACAATTGAATTTAACTGGGAGTTTCTCTATTGTCATTTTTTCCCTGTGTGTCATTTTTCTATAATTATTTATAACATATCATAAGACATATTATATTCAGCAAGCAAGCTGTTTGCATCATACAGAGAAAAATACAAATTATTGCAGTAATGTAAAATGAAAACAGCTCTTTTATGTATATATCATCAAATGACAAAGCATACGGTTGCCACGCTATGTATATCATTATTTCTTCATCGTAAACATCTGAAGTAGTCCAATGTAAAACATATGTAAAGTGGCATGGTGGCACAGCACGAGAGTTGCTGCCTTACAGTGCTTGCCGCGCCGGAGATCCGGGTTTGATCCCAACTACGGGTGCTGTCTGTACGGAGTTTGTACATTATCCCCATGACCTACGTGGGTTTTCTCCGAGATCTTCAGTCTCCTCCCACACTCCAAAGACATACAGGTATGTAGCTTAATTGGCTTGGTGTATGTGTAAATTGGTCCTAATGTCTGTAAAATAATGCTTCCGTGCTGCATCTCTAAACTAAACTAAAAGTATGCACAAAAATTCTGAAATACATTATTCTTTACAGGCTCCATTTGCATGGATGTCAGAGGCTGATGGGACCTTGCCACATCCAAGCCATCAAGCTGGAAAGTGTGGATATAATTCACTAACTCCGAAACCTGAGGCTGTAGTTCATGCTATCAAGGTATTAGCCACACTCATTCAGATATTCAACTATTGAGGAATTTGAAGAGTATAATTGAAATCACAAATGCAGTCAACCCTAAAATAAGACTCTTTTCAAAAGTATTGTGAAATGTGCCTTGCAACAATTTCACGAGTAAGCTAAGCAATATATATTTTTAACAATGTTATAAATCTTTGTGAATTGTTGTTCAAACTTAAAGAAATATCTTTGTTAACAATTCCTTTTTTTTCAGAGCATGAAAAGAATTCCATGACTTTAGATCTTGTATTGAATTTCTATTCTTATGAATTCAAATCACTGGGTTAATACCCACGTGATGTGGTGCCTGGGAACCCTCTGCTTTGTTCTCAATGGGGCTGAATCGAACAACTGGGACATTGAAAAAAATACAATAGACAATCGGTGCAGGAGTTGGCCCTTCGGCCCTTTGAGCCAGCACCGCCATTAACTGTAATCATGGCTGATCATCCACAATCAGTACCCCGTTCCTGCCTTCTCCACATATCCTTAGACTCCGCAAACTTTAAGAGCTCTATCTAACACTTTGAAAGCATCCATTGCCTTCTGAGACAGAGGATTTCACAGTTTCACAACTCTCTGGGTGAAAAAGTTTTTCCTCATCTCCGTTCTAAACGGCCTACCCCTTATTCTTACACTGTGGCCCCTGGTTCTGGACTTCCCCAACATCGGGGACATGTTTCCAGCCTCTACCGTGTCCAATCCCTTAATAATCTTATATGTCTCACTAAGATACCCACTCATCCTTCTAAATTCCAGAGTATACAAGCCCAGTCGCTCCATTCTTCCAACATATGACGGTCCAGCCATCCCGAGAATTAACCTCGTGGACCTACGCTGCACTCCCTCAATAGCAAGAATGTATTTCCTCAAATTTGGAGTCCAAAACTGCACACAATACCAGGTATGGCCTCGCTAGGCCCCTGCACAACTGCAGAAGGACCTCTTTGCTCCTATACTCAACTCCACTTGTTATGAAGACCAACATGCCATTAGCGTTCTTCACTGCCTGCTGTACCTGCATGCTTACTTTCAGTGACTGATGAACAAGGACACCCAGATCTCGTTGTACTTCCCTGTTGCCTAACATGCCACCATTCAGATAATAATCTGCCTTCCTGTTCTTGCCGCCAAAGTGGATAACCTCACATTTATCCACATTAAACAACATCTGCCGTGCATCTGTCCGCGACCCAACCTGTCTGTCACCCTGCATCCTCATTACATCCTCCTCACAGTTCACACAGCCACCCAGCTTCGTGTCATCTGCAAATTTGCTAATGTTAATTTTAATCCCTTCATCAAAAACATTAATGTATATTGTAAATAGCTGCAGTCCCAGCACCGAGCCTTGCAATACCCCACTAGTCACTACCTGCCATTCAGAAAGGGACCCGTTAATCCCTACTCCTTGTTTCTTGTCTGCCAACCAATTTTCAATCTAGACCAAAACTGTACGCAATACTCCAGGTGTGGCCTCATCAAGACCCTGTACAACTGCAGTAGAACCTCCCTGCTCTTGTATTCAAATCCTTTTGCTATGAATGCCAACATATCATTTGCTTTCTTCACTGCCTGCTGCACCTGCATGCCTACTTTCAATGACTGGTGTACCATGACACCCAAGTCTCGTTGCATCTCCCCTTTTCCTAATTCAAATAATAGTCTACTTTCCTGTTTTTGCCACCAAAGTGGATAGCCTCACATTTATCCACATTAAACTGCATTTGCCATGCATTTGCCCACTCACACAGCCTATCCAAGTCACCTTGCAGCCTCCTAGTATCCTCATCATAGCTAACACTGCCCCCCAGCTTCGTGTCGTCCGCAAACTTCGAGATGTTGCATTTAATTCCTTCGTCCAAATCATTAATATATATTGTAAATAGCTGGGGTCCCAGCACTGAGCCTTGCGGCACCCCACTAGTCACTGCCTGCCATCCTGAAAAGGACCAGTTCACTCCTACTCTTTGCTTCCTGTCTGCCAGTCAGTTCTCTATCCACATCAATATTGAACCGCCAATATCGTGTGCTTTAAGTTTGTATACTAATCTCTTGTGTGGGACCTTGTCGAAAGCCTTCTGAAAGTCCAGATATAACACATCCACTGCTTCTCCCTTATCCACTCTACTAGTTACATCCTCAAAAAATTCAATAAGATTCGTCAGACTTGATTTACCTTTTGTAAATCCATGCTGACTTGGTCCAATGATTTCACCACTTTCCAAATGCGCTGCTATCCCATCTTTAATAACTGACTCTAGCAGTTTCCCCACTATTGATGTTAGACTAACATCATTTTCTCTCCCCCTCCTTTTTTAAAAAGTGGGGTTACGTTAGCTACCCTACAATCCTCAGGCACTACTCCAGAAACTAAAGAGTTTTGAAAAATTATCACTAAGTCATCCACTATTTCTGGGGCTACTTCCTTAAGTACCCTGGGATGCAGCCTATCTGGCCCTGGGGATTTATTGGCCTTTAATCCATTCAATTTACCTAACACCACTTTCCGGCTAACCTGGATTTAACTCAGTTCCTCCATCTCATTTGACATTCGATCCCCTGCGATTTCCAGCAAATTATTTATGTATTCCTTAGTGAAGACAGAACCGAAGTAGTTATTCAATTGGTCTGCCATGTCCTTGTTCCCCATGATCAATTCACCTGTTTCTGAGTGCAAGGGGCCTATATTTGTTTTAACTAATCTTATTCGCTTCACATATCGATAAAAACTTTTGCAGTCAGTTTTTATGTTTCCTGCCAGTTTTCTTTCATAATCCATTTTCCCTTTCCTAATTAAGCCCTCTGTTGGACTGAATTTCTCCCAGTCCTCTGGTAGGCTGTTTTCTCTAGCTAATTTGCACACTTCATCTTTTGCTTTGATACTATCCCTGATTTCCCATGTTATCCACAGATGCACTACCTTCCCTGATTTATTATTTTGCCATACTGGGATGAACAATTGTTGTAGTTCATCCATGCAGTCCTTAAATGCCTTCCATTGCATATCCACCGTCAACCCTTCAAGAATCAATTGCCAGTCTATCTTGGCCAATTCACGTCTCATACCCTCAAAGTTACCTTTCTTTAAGTTCAGGACCCGTGTTTCTGAATTAACAATGTCACTCTCCATCCTAATGAAGAACTCAACCATATTATGGTCGCTCTTGCCCAAGGGGCCACGCACAACAAGGCTGCTAACTAACCCTTCCTCATTACTAAATACCCAGTCTAGAATAGCCTGCTCTCTCATTGGTTCCTCTACATGTTGGTTTAGAAAACTATCCCGCACACATTCCAAGAAATCCTCTTCCTCAGCACCCCTGCCAATTTGATTCACCCAATCTATATGTAGATTGAAGTCACCCATTATAACGGTTTTACCTTTGTTGCACGTATTTCTAATTTCCTGTTTGATGCCATCCCCAACTCCACTACTACTGTTAGGTGGCCTGTACACAACACCCACTAGTGATTTCTGCCCCTTAGTGTTTCGCAGCTCCACCCATATCAATTCCACATCCTCCAAGCTAATGTCCTTCCTTTCTATTGCATCAATCTCCTCTCTAACCAGCAACGCTACCCCACCTCCTTTTCCTCCCTGTCTATCCTTCCTGAATATTGAATATCCCTGGATGTTCAGCTCCAAGCCTTGGTCACTCTGGAGCCATGTCTCCGTGATCCCAACTATATCATAATCATTAATAGCTATCTGCACATTCAACTCATCCACCTTATTACGAATGCTCCTCGCATTGAGACACAAAGCCTTCAGGCTTGTTTTTACAACACTCTTGTCCCTTTTACAATTATGTTGAAAGGTGATCCTTTTTGATATTTGCCCTGGATTTGTCTGCCTGACACTTTTCACCTTGCTACCTATTGCTTCTATCCTCATTTTATGCCCCTCTGTCTCTCTGCTCACACATTTAAGAAACCCACCACCTCTTATTCTCTGTTTATTATTTTTTTCTTCTTTCCCCCCTACGTGTTGCTTCTGACTGCTTCCCTTCTCTGCCTCCTGCCTCACACACAGTCTACTTGCTTTCTCTATTTGAGTCCCTCCCCCCAACCGATCTAGTTTAAAGTATCCCCAGTGAAGTATTAATAATCTTGAAGTTAAAGTATGGCCTATTAGTGAGCAGTCTCATCACCTCAATTCATTAACAATTTCCATGGCACCATACAAGTGAACAAGACAATTTAAGATAATTGGCCAAAACTCCTCCCTCGTTCACCAACAATAAACAGATTAATTGGTCATTGTTCTTCTTTATAAATTGTGGACTAGGTGTGACAAATGACAGGTGTATTTACCGACATAACTTTAAATGTACAATGTATTTAATTTCACGTTATGTACTAAGAGATATTTCTTTCCATAATATGTTTCTCCAAAATGTCAACTCTTTGTTTCTAATTGTGCATGAGAGATCCAGGGGATCTATCCTGTCTCCTCTGTATCCCACAGTTCTGGTCTTGATCCCCTCTCCTCCCAGATGGAACAACAACAAAGATCCCCTGGTCCTACCCTTTCAGCTTCCCACCAGCCTCCAATTCCAAGACATCATTCTCCATCATTTCCACCACCGTCAATGTGATCCCACCACCAATCTTACCTTTCCATCCCCACCCCTTTCTGCTTTCCATGGGAACCACTCCTACTGGATGTTTGCACATCCCTTCACACTGTTCCTGCCCACTCCCCAAGCACTTTCCCCAACAACTGCTGGAGATGCATCTTCCTTTCTTCTTCCCGCCCCCACCATCCTCACATCAGTCTGAAGAAGGGTCAAGACCCGAAACATCACCTATTCCTTCGCTCCTTAGATCTGCCTCACCCGCTGAGTTTCTCCAGCATTTTGATCTACCTTCGAATTTTCCAGCATCTACAGTTCCTTCTTAAACATCCCTATATCTTCTTTGTTCTTCCATCCAGGGACCCCAGCAGCCCTTTCAACTGAGACGGAGGTTTACGTGCACCTCTTGATACCTCATGTGCTGCATTTGTTGCTCCTGATGTGGCTTCTTTTACATTAGTGAGACTAGGCAACCGTTTTGCCGATCACTTGCACTTAGTCCACCAAGATCTGCTGGATCTACCGGTTGGCTAACTAATTAAGCTTCCCTTCCCATTCCCATACTGACCTTTTTGTCCTGGGTCTCCTCCATTGCCAGAATGAGGTCACATGCAAACTGGAAGAAGAGCACCTCATATTCCACTTGCAACCCAGTGGTATGATAATTGAATTCTCCTATTTCAAATAATACTCTCCAATCCTTCTCTCTTTCCCCTGCCCCATCCTAGTGCACACACTTTTATCCCAACATTCCAGTCAGCCTGTTTAGGAAGGAAGTCCAGATGCTGGTTTAAACAAAATGCTGGAGTAACGCAGCGGGACAAGCAGTATCTCCGGATAGAAGGAATGGGTGACATTTCGGGTCGAGGTCTGAAGAAGGATCTCGACCTGAAACATTACCCATTCCTTCTATCCGGAGATGCTGCCTGTCCTGCCAAGTTACCCAGCATATTGTGTCTAGCCCCAGTCACCCTGCTCCTTATCCACTTCACACAGTGATCCCCCCATCCCTGAGTCCCACATGCCTCATTTATACCCTCTTGTATCACCTCCCCCGATCTCATACATCCACATCCCCTCCACTGGCTTTACACCTCCCCTTCATTCTCATTGGAAAGGGACACTAGCAGAAATGACAGTGGAGCAGTAATGCCAGGACTTCTTGAGAGTAATTCAGAAGACGCAGGATCTTTTCATCCCAATGAAAAAATGAAAAATTCTAAGGGGAGAATAAGGTGACCCTGGCTCACGAAGGTAGTCAAAGACAGCATTAAGCTAAAAGAGAAGGCATACAATATTGGAAAAAAATTAGTGGGAAGCTAAAGTATTGGGAAGCTTTTAAAAACTAACAGAAGGTAATAAAAGGAGAAAAGATGAAATAATACCTTCATAAGCTGGTCAATAATATAAAAGAGGGTAGCAAAAGTTTCTTAAGATATGTAAAGAGTAAAAGAGAGGCAAGAGTTGACATTGGACCGCTGGAAAATGATGCTGGAGAAGTAGTGACAAGGAATGAATAAGTGGCAGATGAATTGAATAGGTTTTTTGCATCAGTCTTCACAGCAGATGGCACTAGCAACATGCCTGAAATTCAAGAGAGTCAGGGAGCAGAGGTTAGTGGAGTTGTTATTACCAAGGAGAAGGTGCTTAAGAAATTGAAAGGTCTGAAGGTGGAGAAATCACCTGGGCTGAATGGAGTGCACCCCAGGGTTATGAAAGAGGTAGCTTCAAAAATTGTGGAGGCATTAGTAGTGATCTTTGAAGAATCACTAGTGTCAGGTGTGGTCCCAGAGGACTGGAAAATGGCTAATGTTATTCCGCTGTTGAAGAAGGGATCGAACAAAAGAGGGGAAACTATAGGACGGCGAGCCTGACTTCAGTAGGTAAAATTTTAGAGACCATTATAAAGGATGAGATTTCTGAGTACAAAGAAGCTCATGATAAAACAGGCCAAAGTCAGCATGGTTTTGCAAAGGAGAATCTTGCCTGACAAATCTATTAGAATTATTAGCAGAGTAGACAGGAGAGTCAGTGGATGTTGCTTACCTGGATTTTCTGAAGGTCTTTGATAAGGTGC
The DNA here is from genome assembly GCA_963514005.1 of Raja brachyura. Next base: position 17,431,001 of record OY740788.1, read on the forward strand.
CAGACGTGAGGCTGCTAAAAAAGATGAGAGCCCATGGTATTTAAGGGCAGATACCCACATGAAGCCAATGTCATTGTTGGTGTTAGAAATTGTCAGTTCAGGAGATACTGTTGGAGTAATATAGACACATTACACAGTGCATTTTGTGTAATCCACTGATGGGGGTGAGATTTAATCACGGCCAGTTACCCATCAAGCGGGCTGGGTTCTCCTGGATCATATCAATCTATTTGAGTGTTGTGGGAGCTCTAGTCATCGAGGAGCACAGAGAATATTCCATACTCTGGTTTGTTGGTGGTGAGAAGGCGTTGTGGTGTCAGCAGGTGCCTCACTCACCATAGGATACATATCCTCATACAGCTATTTTAACCATATAAAAAGACACAACATGTTGAGGAACGCAGTGGTTCAGGCAGCATCTCCGGAGAACGTCGATAGATGACGTTTAGGCGGATGGCTCAGTTGAGTGTCTCCATAATGTTGATGGTTGAGGTGGGGGCGTAGGTGGCTCCCAGTAATAGTGGCACATTGAATGTTACGGTTAAGCTCTTTCTTGCTGGTGATGATCAGTGCCTGGCTCTTTCGTGATATTATATTATTTGTCACTGATTAGTCAATGCCTGAGCATCGTCTGGGTCTTGGTACATGCACCTGTGGCCTGCTATATCTGCAGAGGAGTTGTGAGTGGAATTGAATATTGTGCAATCATCAGCAAACCTTCCCGCATATAATAGATGGAAAGTAATTGAAGAAGCAGCTGTAGATTTTGGAGCCTAAGGCACTATCGTGAGTCAGTGCTGCAGTAATGTCCTTGGATTGGGCTGATTAACAGTGAGAACTATCCTGGCTTTTGTGGAGTTTGACTCTAGTCATTAATTAATCTTTGCTTTCATACACATCAACTTTAGTTTTAACTAGACTAAGTGGGACCCATTGGGTCCCAGTCACATGGGAGGCCTGGTCCCCCAATGCAACCCATTCCCCAAAGCAATATTCCACCACTCACCTGCTCCCCCAATGCAACCCGTTCCCCCAAAGCAATATTCCACCACTCACCCATAGCCTCTAACTGCACAGGGTGGGGGTGGGGAAGGAGGGGGGGTAGGGTAAGTGGGATTGGGGAATGAGGGGAGGTGGGGGAAGTGGGGGAAGGGGGGGTGGTGGAAGGGGGGGTGGTGGAAGTGGGGTAGGGGGGGCCTGGGGGTGGGCGTGGGGGAGGGGGGTGTTGAGCTTCTGCTGTTGGAATAACCAAAGTCACACACCGTGATTAAGATCCAAAGACTTTATTAAAGTTACAGCATAGGTAACTTCATCTAAGCACGTTACTCTAAAAGTGAGATAGAAAGGCAGGGAGGCTTTCTGTTACACTAGTGGGCATAGCCACAAAGTTTGACTCATAAAATGAGTCACTAATCTGGATAATACGGAGGTGGAGCTGGCTCATTCACAGACAGGATATGCTGTCTGTTATGCCTGTAGGTGCCGCCATCAGCACTGACCAGATATGAACGTGGCTCAGAAGCAGTTCCAGATCTTACACCAATATGTTCATGGCCTTTGTCAGTCGGCAAACGAACCACCTGCCCCTTGGTTAATGTGGCAGCGACCTACTTGTTTTGTCATACCACTGTTTTTGAATGTCACGCTTTTGTTGCAACCTGGACTGGACTTCCGATGGTGGAACCACCTTTGGGATCAATGCCTGATCTGCCACATGCACCGTGGCTCGGGTCTGCCTCGACAATAAACGCTGAGCAGGTGAACCCAAAATGGGGTCGCGGGAGATGTTGCATAAGTTGAGTAGATCCAGGACCTTCGTCAGATTAGCATCATGTTCTTCGACAGTTCGTCCCGCAATGAGGATGTCATCCACTACAATTGAGCATGGGTAGCCTGCAAACAACTGCTCCATAGCTTGTTGAAATACTACACTAGCACAGCTTATGCCAAAAGGCATGCAAATAAATCTGTAATGCCTGAACGGAGTGCTGAAAGTGGTTAACTTGGAGGAGTTGTGATCCAGTGAAATCTGCCAGAATGAACTCTTGGTATCTACTACTGTGAATACAGTTGCCTCAGCCACCTGTGCCGCAATCTCGTCCACAGTGCGCATGGTATAGTGTGGTCGTTTAATGGCTGTCTTAAAGTCCTTAGGATTAAAACAAATCTGTATTTCATCATTATTCTTCTTCGTTGCCACAACCATGGTGGAAACAAAATCCGAGGGGTCAGCGACGGGAGCAATCACACCTCGAGACGCCATTCTGTTAAGTTCACTTTGAACACGGTCCCGCATAGCATGGGGAATGTTATGAGCAGGACAAACAACTCACCTCAGGGTCCATGGTAATTGTGTACCTAACAGGCAATCTGCCCAGCATATCGTCAAACAAAATCTTGTATTGTGTCAGGATTTGTTGGCTAAAATCACAGGCTGTAGTCAGATGACAAACAGAAGGGCTGAAAGAGACAAGACCCATGTCTTGACATGCATTGGCATCCAGTAGAGACAGCACATTCTCACGAACCACATAGAAACTCAGGTCGTGGACACGTAAGTTAAGACAGCTGCGCCACTCAACTTGACCGATAGCGTGCACTGGACCTCCTGCAAATGGGATAAGGGAGGCAGCCATTGGAGTGACAGTCTCTGTTTTTCGTAACTTTTTAAACACAGCTAAACAGATAACATTGTATTTGGCGCCTGTGTCAACTTTCAGATAAAAGTACTTGCCATTGACGAGCAAAGCGACCTTGGGGTCTAGTTGTTTATGCATTAAATCAGACAAGGAATGTATACCAAAGTCAAAACCTTCACCAGCAGCCTGCAAATCCGTGGGAGCTGGTTGAGAGCATTCTGAGAGCAAGTTTTCACAGCCAAGTGAATTAACAGATAGTCTTGTTTGAACTCTGTTGCTACGTGAATGACAGCATTTGAAGAAATGATTTATTTTGTTGCAAAATCGACATAATGTTCCACACGCAGGGCAACGGTCACGAACAGCAGCATGTGAACCCCCACAGTTAAAGCAATTGTCTATTAATCTCACAAAAGAGGTATCAGGCACTTGAGGAGAACGGCGAGAGATTTGATAAGACATACCGGCAACATTAATTTCATGACCAGCAGAGTGTCCTAAGACTTTTGTATGAGCATCAGCCATTCCAGCAATGCGACAGCGGTTTTCAGCAGTCTCTAGAGTAAGCTCAGCTTCCGGCAGTAACTCATTGCGTAATTTATCATTGCGGACACCGTAAACCAGACAGTCACAGACAAGGCTATCACATATCCCTGAAATCACATCGATTGGCAATGTGCTTCAATGCACTGATATACATCTCCACAGGTTCTCCCTGTTTCTGGCTTCGGGAAAAGAACAAATGACTCTCCATTACCAAGTTAGTACGTAACTCACATAACTGTCGGAATTTGCATAGTAGGCAGTCAAGGTCTCGGATAGATTCAGCAGGAGCAATCTGGACACAACCAGGTCAAATCTAGCCAGTTCATAGTGAAATCTCCTGGCATGTCAAGCAGCTTCTGTGCCTGCCAGATTAAGAAGAATTGACGCTCGAACTCCGGGAGCAGCAGTAGGGTGAGCTGCTTCAATATAAATTGAGAAATCCTCTTCAAATACCCGCCACCATTCTGCAAGGTCTTCATCAAACATAGAAACATAGAAAATAGGTGCAGGAGTAGGCCATTCGGCCCTTCGAGCCTGCACCGCCATTCAATGTGATCATGGCTGATCATCCAACTCAGTATCCCGTACCTGCCTTCTCTCCATACCCCCTGATCCCTTTAGCCACAAGTGCCACATCTAACGCCCTCTTAAATATAGCCAATGAACTGGCCTCAACTACCTTCTGTGGCAGAGAATTCCAGAGACTCACCACTCTCTGTGTAAAGAATGTTTTCCTCATTTCGGTCCTAAAGGAATTCCCCCTTATCCTTAGACTGTGACCCCTTGTTCTGGACTCCCCCAACATCGGGAACAATCTTCCAGCATCTAGCTTGTCCAACCCCTTAAGAATTTTGTAGGTTTCTATAAGATCCCCCCTCAATCTTCTAAATTCCATCGAGTACAAACCGAGTCTATCCAATCTTTCCTCATATGAAAGTCCTGACATCCCAGGAATCAGTCTGGTCAACCAGGATCTCTGGTTTTTAGAGAGCAGAAGCCATTGCAATATCACCGGAGAAAACAACAAACCAAAATAAAAGCAATATAATTAAGCAAGGAATGAGTCCGTACACTCTAACACCATGTTGAGCTGTTGGAATAACCAAAGTCACACACCGTGATTAAGATCCAAAGACTTTATTAACGTTACAGCATAGGTAACTTCATCTTAGCACGTTACTCTAAAAGTGAGATAGAAAGGCAGGGAGGCTTTCTGTTACACTAGTGGGCATAGCCACAAAGTTTGACTCATAAAATGAGTCACTGATCTGGATAATACGGAGGTGGAGCTGGCTCATTCACAGACAGGATATGCTGTCTGTTATGCCTGTAGGTACCGCCATCAGCACTGACCAGATATGAACGTGGCTCAGAAGCAGTTCCCGATCTTACACCAATATGTTCATGGCCTTTGTCAGTTGGCAAACGAACCACCTGCCCCTTGGTTAATGTGGCAGCGACCTACTTGTTTTGTCATACCACTGTTTTTGAATGTCACGCTTTTGTTGCAACCTGGACTGGACTTCCGATGGTGGAACCACCTTTGGGATCAATGCCTGATCTGCCACATGCATCGTGGCTCGGGTCTGCCTCGACAATAAACGTTGAGCAGGTGAACCCAAAATGGGGTCGCGGGAGATGTTGCATAAGTTGAGTAGATACAGGACCTTCGTCAGATTAGCATCATGTTCTTCGACAGTTCGTCCCGCAATGAGGATGTCATCCACTACAATTGAGCATGGGTAGCCTGCAAACAACTGCTCCATAGCTTGTTGAAATACTACACTAGCACAGCTTATGCCAAAAGGCATGCAAATAAATCTGTAATGCCTGAACGGAGTGCTGAAAGTGGTTAACTTGGAGGAGTTGTGATCCAGTGAAATCTGCCAGAATGAACTCTTGGTATCTACTACTGTGAATACAGTTGCCTCAGCCACCTGTGCCGCAATCTCGTCCACAGTGCGCATGGTATAGTATGGTCGTTTAATGGCTGTCTTAAAGTCCTTAGGATTAAAACAAATCTGTATTTCATCATTATTCTTCTTCGTTGCCACAACCATGGTGGAAACAAAATCCGAGGGGTCAGCGACGGGAGCAATCACACCTCGAGACACCATTCTGTTAAGTTCACTTTGAACACGGTCCCGCATTGCATGGGGAATGTTATGAGCAGGACAAACAACTCACCTCAGGGTCCATGGTAATTGTGTACCTAACAGGCAACCTGCCCAGCATATCGTCAAACAAAATCTTGTATTGTGTCAGGATTTGTTGGCTAAAATCACAGGCTGTAGTCAGATGACAAACAGAAGGGCTGAAAGAGACAAGACCCATGTCTTGACATGCATTGGCATCCAGTAGAGACAGCACATTCTCACGAACCACATAGAAACTCAGGTCGTGGACACGTAAGTTAAGACAGCTGCGCCACTCAACTTGACCGATAGCGTGCACTGGACCTCCTGCAAATGGGATAAGGGAGGCAGCCATTGGAGTGACAGTCTCTGTTTTTCGTAACTTTTTAAACACAGCTAAACAGATAACATTGTATTTGGCGCCTGTGTCAACTTTCAGATAAAAGTACTTGCCATTGACGAGCAAAGCGACCTTGGGGTCTAGTTGTTTATGCATTAAATCAGACAAGGAATGTATACCAAAGTCAAAACCTTCACCAGCAGCCTGCAAATCCGTGGGAGCTGGTTGAGAGCATTCTGAGAGCAAGTTTTCACAGCCAAGTGAATTAACAGATAGTCTTGTTTGAACTCTGTTGCTACGTGAATGACAGCATTTGAAGAAATGATTTATTTTGTTGCAAAATCGACATAATGTTCCACACGCAGGGCAACGGTCACGAACAGCAGCATGTGAACCCCCACAGTTAAAGCAATTGTCTATTAATCTCACAAAAGAGGTATCAGGCACTTGAGGAGAACGGCGAGAGATTTGATAAGACATACCGGCAACATTAATTTCATGACCAGCAGAGTGTCCTAAGACTTTTGTATGAGCATCAGCCATTCCAGCAATGCGACAGCGGTTTTCAGCAGTCTCTAGAGTAAGCTCAGCTTCCGGCAGTAACTCATTGTGTAATTTATCATTGCGGACACCGTAAACCAGACAGTCACAGACAAGGCTATCACATATCCCTGAAATCACATCGATTGGAAATGTGCTTCAATGCACTGATATACATCTCCACAGGTTCTCCCTGTTTCTGGCTTCGGGAAAAGAACAAATGACTCTCCATTACCAAGTTAGTACGTAACTCACATAACTGTCGGAATTTGCATAGTAGGCAGTCAAGGTCTCGGATAGATTCAGCAGGAGCAATCTGGACACAACCAGGTCAAATCTAGCCAGTTCATAGTGAAATCTCCTGGCATGTCAAGCAGCTTCTGTGCCTGCCAGATTAAGAAGAATTGACGCTCGAACTCCGGGAGCAGCAGTGGGGTGAGCTGCTTCAATATAAATTGAGAAATCCTCTTCAAATACCCGCCACCATTCTGCAAGGTCTTCATCAAAGACCAGGATCTCTGGTTTTTAGAGAGCAGAAGCCATTGCAATATCACCGGAGAAAACAACAAACCAAAATAAAAGCAATATAATTAAGCAAGGAATGAGTCCGTACACTCTAACACCATGTTGAGCTGTTGGAATAACCAAAGTCACACACCGTGATTAAGATCCAAAGACTTTATTAACGTTACAGCATAGGTAACTTCATCTTAGCACGTTACTCTAAAAGTGAGAGAGAAAGGCAGGGAGGCTTTCTGTTAAACTAGTGGGCATAGCTACAAAGTATGACTCATAACACGAGTCACTGGTCTACAGGAGGGTGTGAGGGGAGTGGGGATGAGGGAATAGGGGCAAGTGAGGGTGGGGGAAGGGGGGTGTGGGTGATGGGGGATGTGGGGGAAGGGGGTGTGTGGGGAAGGGGGTGTGTGGGGGAAGGGGGTGTGTGGGGGAAGGGGGTGTGTGAGGGAAGGGGGGTGGGGGATGGGGGGAAAGTAGGGACGGTGTGGGGGGGAGGGGGCAGGGGGGTGGTTGCAGCAGACACACCTCGCACTGCTCACAACGCACCTTCCACTTTCGGCCTCGCACAGTAGCTCCCGGTCCCACTCCGACTTCACTCAGAGGCTTCCGGTTCAACTTAACACGCTGCTCACGGACTCAGCCCCGCCTTCGCGGTTTTTTTTCTCCACGGGTGCCGGAAGGGGCATTATGTTCATGGGACTGACATGCGAAAGACCAATCTGCTGATCTCACGATTTTCTAAAATTTCATAACTTTTCTAATATTTCACTGATAGGAACAAAACTTGGTGCGCATGGAGCAGAGGAGAATGGTGAGTAAGGTGGCGAAAATATCCTAGTGATATAGGTTACCGTTTTTGTGCAAATTTAAAAAATGCAAACCGGAAGTGGTCAAGTTGACAGTTTTAGTAATAGTATAGATGCTCATTGGCTTCAATCTTGCAGGGCAATCCTGGTCATTGCCCAAACTCATTGGTCACAGCATTACCATAGGAGAATGATCTGCTTAACTCCTTCATTGCTTTCTATCCAATAACTAGTTGTCAATTCATTAAAATACTTTACCTCCCACTTTGACTGTCCATGATCTCATTGAAAGTCCTCTAAAAGTATAAATACACCACATCCTCTGGTAATCTCTTATCAAGTTGACTAGTTATGTCCTTAAAGAGTTCCAATAGATTAATTAAAACAAATCATAAATCCAAGTTTCTCTGCTCAACCTCTTAATTATTTTTAGGGTATTCTATTACTACTTAAAGGAGTAGTAATAGAAGTCCACATCAACCATCGATCACCGGTACACTAGTTCTATGTTATCCCAGTTCAGCATCCTATGTAAGGAGTTTAAGGAAGCCAATTATCCTACAAACCTACAAATCTTTGAAATGTGGGAGGAAACCGGAGCCCCTGGAGAAAATCTACGCGGACACAGGGAGAACATACAAACTCCACACAGACAGCACCTGTAGTCAGGATCAAACCTCAGTCTCTGGTGCTGTGAGGCAGCGGCTCTATCACTGCTACTACTGATGTTCATCTCAAGTGAATGGCCCCGGCAGTCTGAAGTAGGGTCTCGACCCGAAACGTCACCCATTCCTTCTATCCAGAGATACTGCCTGTCCCGCTGAGTTACTCCAGCATTTTGTGTCTATCTTCGGTATAAATCAGTATCTGCAGTTCCTTCCTACAAGGTCCCGTCTTATTTCTCTTCCTCCTTTTTTAACTAGTGGGGTCACATTTGCTAACCTCCACTTTACAGGAACAATTTGCTCTTGATTCTTCTGTATACGTGCAAGCTGCAACATTGAACATAAAAATCTTTTATTTATCAATTTTCATTCTCTCCATATGGAATTGCTTATCCCGGTCGGATATTTTTAGTTTCCCAATACTGTATATACAGTTCATCTTATGCAGCTTCAATGCAGCTGATGTGATGACTTCACCTGATGTCCTCACCTTTTTAAAATGTGTCTGGCCGTCAATAAAATTGTTATTTCTATTTAAATTAGGTTGTGGAAGTGCATGAAAATGTGGGCAAAGAAGATAACAACGAGAAAGACCTGAGTGAAACAGAGAAAGCTATTGTCAGGGAAATGTGTAACGTGAGTAAATTGTGCCACAGCATTCAATTGCTGCTGTGCCTGCCGCCCAACTCTCATATAGTGGATCCTTAGTCCCTGAAAGCAAAGGAAGCAAGTAAGAACACAAATTCAAGAAAATATGTTTTACGTCTATACATTTTTTGTACAAGTAAAGCCCATTTAAGAAGCAGAAGTACTTGTTTCTTGTTTTGTTACAGATATAGCAAGTATTTGGTGTGGTTCTCAGTATACCCCATGCTGGGCCAAGTGTGTAAGTCTAATCATAGTTTCAAGCACAACACTTCAGTTTAATGTGACCCACTTATTTCATTGTATTCGTTGTTCCGAAACCCAGTTATGGATGAGTCAGGTGCTAACAATATGGATTTGAAGTCCAAAGGGTTGACCTCAATGACCACAACTGAATTCTCCTTTAACAGAAAGATTTACAGCAAACGTGTTTTAGCAGCCTAGACATCCTCAAGCCTCAATCCTAAAAAGCAGCTTGTTAGCGAAACTGAGATAGCTTCAAGATTTTTTATTAAATTAGCAAGGACATGAATAAATAATGAAGAAACTAGGTAGGAGATATAGTTAGATTCAGATCTGTAGAGATGGGAAGTAAGATGGGCGAATGCTGTTAGCACCGTTTTTGATGTGTAATACAGTAAAACAGGATTTGTGTATGTATCAGACTGTTGTTTCTAAAGGGCAGTGTTTTCATGTTCAGGAAATGAGGAATGTTGTTATGACAGAAAAGACAAGTGAAAAATCTAAACCATAAAACAACACAATAAATTATAAATATAATTATAATTATTGGATAATATTAACAGATAACACTAATATATAGCTTTTATAAATTATCTAAAATAACAGTAATTAATTCAGAATGAAAAAACAAATTTAATAAAACATGCTTTCTGACTAATGGTACTTTATAGAATTTTCTGGCCTAGAAGCCATTAACGTCATCGAAAGTAGGTCAACATTCAGACATTATTAGTAGAATTAATTGAGGCTAAATGGCAGTTAATCTGTTTCATGTGTAGGGTTGTCTTAAATATGTTTTTGACCGCTGAATTATTTGACTCCTGATTATTTTATTCCTCACGATTTGCATACCTTCTGAAGGAAGTACCGAGTGGTTTCATTCACCTGTTTGTAAACTAGATGAAGTTACCATCTCTTTGGGCCCTTTGCAGGTTGATTGGCTGGGTTGAGAAAAGCAACAGGTCCAAGCCCAGCAATCAGATGACATCTGCCAGATTATCAGTAAAGAGGAATAATATAGAAGGGGTTTATTTCTCAATGTCCCAAGCAAATGGAATAAAAAGAGTGGCGAAGGGTAGATGGAGAGGGGAGGAAGCTGAAGAGAGAAACATAGAAAATAGGTGCAGGAGTAGGCCAATCATCCCTTCGAGCTAACACTGCCTTTCAATATGATCATAGCTGATCATCCAGAATTAGTACCCCGTTCCTGCTTTCTCCCCATATACATTGATTCCGTTAGCCCTAAGAGCCACATCCAGCTCTCTCTTGAATACTTTAAATTTAAATTGAGAACTTTCAATTGATTTTACAAATCTTTGATTTGTAAAATAGTAGCCACTATTCCACTCCATCCTCCTGCCACACCGCAAAATGCATGTAATTCACATTGGTACTTTATATTCAACCACACACCAACAAAGGTGCAATTTCATGAGAACAGAGCAAACAGCTGCAAATCCTAAATCATATTAAGTCCAGACTTCCCTTTAATCTGTTAATACAAACAAGTACAATTCACCCTGAATGTCCAAATATCGAAAGAGAGAGTTTGATACCAAAGGAATCAGATTTAAACTATACCTAGGTATATCACCAACATACTCCTTCTATTTCCAGTTCAAATTTAAATTTAAGTTTGCTAATTATTTTGTTACATTTAATCTTTGTAATTAAAAACATCAATTGTACATATACAAATGGCAATGAATGGAATTCAAGAAAATATGGATGTACTTAAGGGATGGATGGATTTCTACAAATGGAACAAAGTCAAGTCTGTTAAGTTTTAATCAGACTCATATAGTTAAGCACCATTAAAATAAACAGTCCCTCTATAATATAATAACCTTTGCAGGAATTGGCAGAAAGCAATATAATTTTAGTAATAGCTTTCAGATGGAATGGAACATGTTCCTGCTGTCGGTGTTCAGTGATTTTTTAAAATCCAACTAATATCTTAACAGGCAAAAATAAAATAGAGATAGATTGGGGAAAGAGAATTTTCATTCATAGATGATATTTCCCTTTGGTTATTCTGAAAGGGATGCAGTTATTTAAAATCATAATTATAATGCATTCCATGTTGACCAACACAGTGCAAACCACCTGGAATCATTGAACTGCTCGTAAACAGAGTTTAGATACTGAAAACCAATCAAGCTCTATTTGGCAGACTTAGTGAAAACTAAAGTTAATATTTAGTTAATTATTTTTTCATTAAAGCAATGTTTTAATAATTTACTTGAGAGCTGTATTAAAAATTCACTACAAAGGTTGCTGGGTTTTATTGGATCTCTGAAACCTGAAATCAAACTCGGAAATCAAAAATCAACTTTACACTTAGCTGCCCAAAACCAGTGATATGGTTCAGTTCAGTTTAGTTTATTGTCAGGGGGTTACACAAAAAGCTGGAGAAACTCAGCGGGTGCAGCAGCATCTAAGGAGCGAAGGAGATAGGCGACGTTTCGGGTCGAGACCCTTCTTCAGACTGCTTATTGTCACGTGGACCGAGGTTTTGTTGCATGCTAACCAGTCAGTGGAAAGACAAAACATGATTACAATTGAGCCATTCACAGGGTATAGATCCATGATAAGGGAATAAAGCTTAGTGCAAGATAAAGCCAGTAAAGTCCGATCAAAGATAGTCTGAGGATCACCATTGATGTAGAATTTAGTTCAGGACTGCTCTCTGGTTGTGGTAGGATGGTTCAGTTGCCTGATAACAGTTGGGAAGAAACTGTCCCTAAATCTGGAGGTGTATATATTTAAAGTTTTCATATTGTCATTATCACTGCAAAATTAAACTGCCTTAAACAACTAGATTTCATGATTAATTTGTAATTTGTTCCTTTTATTTAAACATGAAGTTCACAGCAGAAAAACTGACTGTTTGAGCCAATCTGGTTCAGGTCAGTTTATGTGCTTTGGCTGAACCTATTACATTCATAATCAAAAATTCCTCCAGTACACTGAATGGTCTGAAATGTATTTTCACTTGGTTGTCTATGTAGCTGATGAAATATTTATGGGAAAACATGCTTTCTGGGGGTGCATGGAGTTTGCAGCAGAGTCATATAGAGATGACCTCTTGATTCCGATAGCAAGCACTGTCCTAAGCCTGCTTAAAACGTTGTCAAACCTGCAGCTGCACACATGACCATAACTCGCGTGGGCTGTGCACATGCTGCTTGATATTCCTAAGTGTTATGCACATTGGAGACCACCACACATTTCCAGGATACTCAATGTGTTAGACAATGTCTTAGACCCAGGGACAATCAAGAATAACAGAGGTGGATTTTGCTTTGAGTCTCTCATTTTCAATAACTTCTTAATTTTAAAAGTAATTGATTTGCATGGTAACATGGCAGCATGCAATTACAATTTCTAGACAAATACATTTTAATTCAGTGTTGAATGTTGTAGCTAGTGGGGTTTCCCTGGAATCTGTGAAAGGAGATTTAGCTTTTCACAGCTGCATCAGTGAGCTGGATGAATGGAAGAAAAACGTAGTAAGAAACTTAGCTAATTCCTTAATCATCTAATTGAGGGGTAATTTAACTGGAATGTTTAAATTGATAAAGGATTCAATAGTGCAGATACCATTAAATCATTTATTCTGATGATACAATCTAAAACATGATCTAATTGAGTTGCATAACAGTATAAAAAGCTGATTGAACCCACCACTTCTGTTCAATGTTCCCTTAAGGATGTGAGAAAACAGAAATGAAACAATAAAGTCACAAGTTAGCAATACCTTTTTAGAGATGTCTGCTGCAAAAAATGAGCAAACGTAAAGTGAAGTAGGATTGCTTAATTTATGTTTTTGAGGCATATAGTTAGTTCAATTGGAGGTATTTAATGATTTTCATCCTATTTTGATATCTGGCAGGTGTGTTGTGGAGGTGAGGGTGTTGGTGTGGGCAGGGGTTATCGATGTCCAGGTAGTTTTATGAAATATTTCAGCTAATGCTTGATGAATTGTTTGTACATGGTGCATGAACTGCCAGTCTCCAGCAATGGCTGCACTCCCTGGGGCAGCCGGAGATGCAACCCTGTAACCCTGGCTGCACTGCTTGTTCCAGCCCATGCAACACAAGTCCTCACAGGCAGCTGCTCCACACTGAGCCCTGGGCAATTGTTTACTGCAGAAGTGCTAATGGAAGGCAGTAGTTGGCTCCTGGTTTCCAACCTACCACAGCGCTGCTTAGGAAAGGTTGGGTTTGTACCAAGTGCCTGGCACAGCAGAACACAGCTCAAGCTGATGTCTATTTCAAATATAGAGGGGGGCAAGTATGAGAACCAAGAGTGCTATAATGAATCAGCATGATAAGCAGGGTGCAATGAATTTTTAATTGCGAGCATTAAATTAAATATTGATCTTCTTTCTGATTATCTAAATTTCATTTTTGTAATAATTAAATTTCAAAAAAAGCAAATGCTTACCTGGGCCATTCACATGTGTGTTATGGGGATTATACAGTTGTATAAGCATTTCATTATAAGAATGGGCTACATTAAAGAAGATACAGTGATTAATTGATGCTTGGTAGGTTTACTACATGGGCCATTGAGAGGGGATCCAACAAGATGAAATTCTGTGTGAGCTTCTGAGTGTATGGTTAAAGGCATATGTGACATGCTGGTATGAAATAAAACAAAAACAAACTGTGACGCATTATGTTTTGAACTCACAAAGCGGGACAATCTTGATATGTTTTAAATTTATTTTTGTTTTAGCTTGTCAATCTTTCTTTTTATTAAGCAATGCCTTCCTCTTTACCAGTTAGTATAAATGACAATATATTCTGCTGCTGTTCACTTTGAGCAGGTTTGGTATAAATAGATGTTATAGGCCCTGCAGGCACCTGTAACCTGCTGTTCTAGTCACATGGTGTGTTTGAATGTGTTATCGTTTTGAAGCAGTCTCAGACTGAGTGCTTATGACTTTAAATATCTAAGTTAAATTTGTAAGATGGTTTAGCATGTTCACTATGAAGCTGATGTGTTAACAAGCAAGGATTATTTGTGGAAATCTTCTTTGCTTCAGTACTATTTAATTGGTGTTTGGATAGGAAAGGGAGCGTCTTGCAAACATTAAAATTCTGAAAGAAACTATGATAACTTAAAAACTGGAACATTAATTCTGATAATAATTCACTTCCCCATTTATTTACTTTCTTATGGTCACATTGAGTAGCTTGGATTGTTATGACCATTTTCATATCAGTCCTCATCAAACTCTTATTTCATGACCATTATGAACGGAGGCTTTTAAGAGTTAGATAGAGCTCTTAAAGATAGCGGAGTCAGGGGATATGGGGAGAAGGCAGTAACGGGGTACTGATTGGGGATGATCAACTATGATCACATTGAATGGTGGTGCTAGCTCGAGCGTCCGAATGGCCTGCTCCAGCACCTATTGTCTATTGTCTATGGCCTTTGAGGCTCATGAGATGGACTTTGGACATTTATGCTTTTAGTATTATTTCCCAATGGTACCTGCTGGTGCAATAACTAAATGCTAGTATTGCACTCCCGTACCCAAATTCAAATGTGGTCTTCTTTCAGGAAATGGGCGTTTCCTTCTCCTCCTTTTGACAAACATGTAAAATCAAAATGAAACCTCTGAGTATAATGTGAAATCTCCAAGAGAATACCAAATTAGCGTTGGAACAACATCCAATATTGATGGCATTCTATTCAAACTAGCCTGCATACACCTAGAGCAAAAAACAATGCTTCTCCATGAAAGGGTTCATTTATTTTACTAACTGGATCCTTAGCCCCAAAACTTCCCCCAAAGTTGTATTCTGGTAGCAAAGTAGTATCTCTGAGGATCGACAGAGACAAACAAAAATCCCTCTCGCAAACTTTCTTTATAAATTTTAATTAAATTCTAGCAGTTTTCCATCTCTAAAGGTGCAGGCAGTGGTTTTTTTCTGTCACATTTAAATCACTCTGTGAATGAGATGGGGTTGAGCGGGGAAAATGGTCCAATTTCTGTGCAAGAGAGGACTCCTGTTTCAGGAATCCAGCAGGTTTTGGCAACATTCCTTTCTCGTGCAACTGAGAAGGATTCAGGGAAGTGATAACGTCCATGCACCTCTTGTAGTTTAATAATGCGATGCACTGAATCTGCGATACGAGCCCATAACAAATAGAATGATTCTTCAAGCTCAGTAAAAGCATTTTGTCCAGTGATTTTGACCCTTCTGTAATCTATTATTCCAGAACCATTAATGCCCTCACGGAGCCTTCATGAAACAGCAATCTCCAGCACTGCCACTCTGCTGGGTTTTCTGAAAAAAATAAGATATTTTACTGCATTGGTGGCACATGTAGTTGGCTCCTCTGTCATCACAACCTGTGCATAATGTGATAATATCTTGAATTTGTTTAAATGTGGACACTGACACATTTCCCCAATAACTCAGAAGTTGCTTTTCACAGAACACAATTTCCTCAACATACCACTGATTGCATAGAAAGCACATGGAATAAAGAGAAGCCTCTGTAACATATATAAGAGGTGCCTTGGAATAGTGCCTTGACCAACATGGTCACTAAATGAGATCATTGATCTTTCTTTCTGAACTATGATGGTTCCTAGATTGGCAAAAGTTTCTGGTTTCAACAGTCTACATCTTTAAATTACTACTTTGGATAGAGAGATATCTAAGATATTTAAGATTTGTCTGCAAATGTGGTATCCATCTCTATTTCCAAATCCCCCCCTATTTCACCACTCCCAAAGAAGCTCTCCAAACTTTAACTTCATTTGTTACATAAAATTGTTGTTACCCTACTGCAGATATGTCAGTGGGCAAATGGAAGCATCATCCAAGCAGATGAAAGATGTCTATAGACAAGCTACCTGGTTATCAGCAAAGGCTTGTATTTTAAGATGAATTTTATTTGAAATAATTTGATAATGGCAATCCCAATGAAGAGAAATTTTAGACCATTTGTACTCAGCTGTAGTAGTGAATATGTTACACCAATTGAATTGCTGTGTAAGATGGCTGACTGTGTAGCAGACTGTGCTTGCGCTTTTATATGTCATTGATTGAAACAAAATGCATTTGCTCAACATCAGTAAATAATAGGGTGCAATGGTGAAACAAAAACTTGAGGTCAAATTATTTTCAGTGGAAGTAACTATTTGGAAAGTCTTAGTGAGCTGCATTGCAAACATGTTAAAAATGAAATATTTCAAAAGTCATTCCCAACCAATAACTCAAATGAAGTTTGTGATACTACAACCTAATTTTATCATTAAATTTGAGGGATGTACTATAATAACATTTTTATTAATCAACTCTTCAATTCGCTAAATGTTATGCAAGCCACTTGTCACAATCCACCAGCATAATCTAACAGGCATCTCATACAAGATTTGATAAGAAGCACATTTGGGGGGCAACATATTGGTTCTTTTGAAAATTCAACAAGAATGATTGGCAGTTACTTCATATTAATTTGGGTTTTTGTTGTTAAGTTTTGCCCTAGTAACACTGAGGAATTCACAGCTAAGGAAATAATGGATTTTCTATTTTTACAGAATCAACTGTTATTCAGTCCGATACAGTGGAAGACACATTCTAATCTGCTACAACAATGTGCCTTAATCTAATCACAGCTTTAGATATGATTTTTATGGTCTCTCTGGATGATGTTGCTAATTTCAATTCAATTAAGGTGCTTTTTTTAAAATTCTGTGAGCGCTGGGGTTTGGATCAGGACTTGCATGGCCATTAACACAGAAAGAAGACTTGTACACCATCAGTCTGGACCATATACAAATCATACAGCCATTGTAGAAAATAAGACCTCAAGGAATTCCAAAATAATTCAAAGCCAATGAAGTATCTTTATTTTGTACTGAAAAATGCTACATGGGAAATGTGGCAGCCAGTTTACATAGTGTAAGCTTCCAAAAACAACAGGGTCATCATGATTAGATGATCGTCTTTAGTGACTAAGGGTATACGTCAACATTGGCACTAAGTATAACTCCTCCATTCATCCTTGAATTGAAGTATCATATCTTTAATGATCCCATGAAAAATAGAAAAGATGGGCAGTAAAAGGCACATGACAGCCCGCTTGGAGTTTGCCAGATTTTACCTGAATGAAAGCAGATCAAAACCCTGCATTCAGTTTTCCATACAGGATTTCAACTCCAAATGTTCTATCTCATATTCAAGAGTGTATGGATAATGCCAGACCATGGAACTAATTAATAAACCACTGCATGGCAGATTGCAAGGAGGGGTGTAAGTCCACAAGAGTTCTTTCACCAGGGCCACTGCACCATATGCTTGAATTCAGCCCAGAATAATGGAAGATGACACTTTCTTTTCCTATTTCATTGATTCCAAAGTTGCTGACATCTTCTCACCTTTAATTAGATGAAAAAGATGAAGAAGAAAATATGAATTATCCTTTCTTTCACATAGTTTTAGTTTGGCAATATCACACAGAGAATATAAGGGGCATTTCATATTCCAGCCATTCTGTTTTAGTGGGGGTGCTTTCTTGATGTTAACAAACAATTAAAAGGTTCTTCAGCTTGTACAAAGTATTTGGATGGGACAAAGGCCAGAATAAGGAAAATGATGGGTGTGTAAATTAAAAATGTCGAAAAAGCAATGTTACCTTGTTACCTTGTTAAAATAAATTTGATGAGGCATTTTAGTAGGCAGGGTGGAGCATAGAAACATAGAAAATAGGTGCAGGAAGAGGCCATTCGGCCCTTCGAGCCAGCACCGCCATTCATTATGGTCATGGCTGATCATCCCCTATCAATAACCCGTGCCTGCCTTCTCCCCATATCCCTTGACTGCACTAGCCCCTAGAGCTCTATCTAACTCTCTCTTAAATCCATCCAGTGACTTGGCCTCCACTGCCCTCTGTGGCAGGGAATTCCATAAATTCACAACTCTCTGGGTGAAAACTTTTTTCTCACCTCGGTCTTAAATGACCTCCCCTTTATTCTAAGACTGTGGCCCCTGGTTCTGGACTCACCCAACATTGGGAACATTTTTCCTGCATCTAGCTTGTCCAGTCCATTTATCATTTTATATGTTTCTATATGATCCCCGCTCATCCTTCTATACTCCAGTGAATACAAGTCTAGTCTTTTCAATCTTTCCTCATATTACAGTCCCGCCATCCCAGGGATCAATCTCGTGAACCTACGCTACACTGCCTCCGTGCAGAGGATGTCCTTCCTCAAATTAGGAGACCAAAACTGTACACAATACTCCAGATGTGGTCTCACCTGAACTCTATACAACTGCAGAGAACCTATACTGAAATCCTCTTGTTATGAAGGTAAATATTCCATTAGCTTTCTTCATTGCCTGCTGTACCTGTAAGTCAACTTTCAGTGACCGGTGTACAAGGGCGCCCAGGTCTCGCTGCACCTCCCCCTTACCTAACCTAACCCCATTGAGATAATAATCTGCCCCCTTGTTTTTGCCGCCAAAGTGGATAACCTCACATTTATCTATATTATACTGCATCTGCCATGCATCTGCCCACTCACTCAACCTGTCCAGGTCACCTTGCAACCTCCTAACATCCTCTTCACAGTTCACACTGCCACCCAGCTTTGTGTCATCCACAAACTTGCCAGTGTTGCTCCTAATTCCCTCTTCCAAATCATTAATATATATGGTAAACAGTTGCGGCCCCAACACCGAGCCTTGTGGCACTCCACTCGCCACTTCCTGCCATTCTGAAAAGGACCCATTCACTCCTACTCTTCGCTTCCGGTCTGCCAACCAATTTTCTATCCATGTCAACACCCTACTCCCAATACCATGTGCTCTAATTTTAGTCACCAGTCTCCTGTACGGGACCTTATCAAAGGCTTTCGGAAAGTCTAGATGCACTACCCTGGCACCCCTCCATCCATTTGACTTGTCACATCCTCAAAGAATTCCAGAAGATTAGTCAAGCATGATTTCCCTTTCATAAATCCATGTTGACTTGGACTAATCCTTTTACTACTATCCAAATGCCCTATTATTACCTCTTTAATAATTGACTCCAGCACCTTTCCCACCACTGAAGTCAGGCTAACTGCTCTGTAATTCTCCGTTTTCTCTCTCGCTCCTTTCTTGAAAAGTGGGATAACATTAGCTATCCTCCGATCCACAGGAACTGATCCTGAATCTTTTGAACATTGGAAAATGATCTCCAATGCGTGCACTATTTCCAGAGCCACCTCCCTGAGGACCCTGGGATGCAGACCATCAGGCCCAGGGGATTTATCATCCTTCAGTCCCATGAGCCTACCCAATACTATTTCTCGCCTAATGAAAATTTCTTTCAGTTCCTCTACCCCCTTAGATGCTCTGTCCTCCAGTACATCTGGGAGATTGTTTGTGTCTTCCTTAGTGAAGACAGATCTGAAATACCTATTCAACTCTTCTGCCATTTCCTTGTTGCCCATAATAATTTCCCCCGTGTCAACCTTCAAGGGACCCACATTTGACTTTGCTACTCTTTTTCCCTTAACATATCTAAAGAAGCTTTTACTGACCTTCTTTATATTCCTGGCCAGCTTCCCTTTGTACTTCATCTTTTCAGCCCGTATTGCCCGTTTTGTTTCCTTCTGTTGTCTTATGAAAGTTTCCCAATCCTCTGGCTTCCGGCTACTCTTTGCTGTGTTATACATCTTTTCTTTTAGTTTTATTCTATCCCTAACTTCTCTTGTCAGCCACGGTTGCCTCCTATTCCCCTTAGAATCTTTCTTCCTTTTTGGAATGAAATGATCCTGCGTCTTCCGGATTATGCCCAGAAATTCCTGCCATTGCTGTTCCACCGTCATTCCTGCTAGGATCCCGTTCCAGTCTACCTTGGCCAGCTCCCCTCTCATGCCTTCATAGTCCCCTTTGTTCAACTGCATCACTGACACTTCCGATTTAACATTCTCCTTTTCATATTGCAGATTAAAACAAATCATATTATAAACACTACCTCCAAGCATGTTCCTTTATCTCGAGTTCTCTTATCACATCTGGTTCATTGGACAACACTAAATCCAGAATTGCCATTTCTCTGGTCGACTCCATTACAACCTGCTCATAGAATCCATCTCGGAGGCATTCTACAAACTCTCTTTCTTGGGGTCCTGAACCAACCTGATTTTCCCAGTCTACCTGCATATTGAAATCCCCCAGCACCACAGTGGCATTACCTTTGTTACATGCCAGTTTTAACTCCTGCTGCAACTTACACCCTACATCCAGACTACTATTTGGGGGTCTGTAGATAACACCAATTAGTGTCTTCTTGCCTTTACAATTCCTCAACTCAATCCACAGTGACTCTACCTCGTCAGTCCCTATGTCTTCCCTCGCAAGGGACTGAATTCCATCCCTCACCAGCAGAGCTACCCCCCCTCCTCTGGCCACCTGCCTGTCCTTTCTATAGGAATATGTAACCCTGAATGTTAAGTTCCCA
Organism: Raja brachyura; assembly: GCA_963514005.1. The sequence continues at coordinate 17,451,560 of OY740788.1, forward strand.
GGCCCGATCCTCCTGCAGCCACGTCTCAGTAATCCCCACAATGTCATATCTACCTATCTCTAACTGAGCCTCAAGCTCATCTACTTTACTTCTTATACTTCGCACATTCATATACATTACTTTTAATTCCTTACGCATCTCACCTTTCACATGGATCCCTATTACAGTTGGCCATACACTCCTATCCCTTTGTGAGCTTCCTTTCCCGTTAATTCTGGGGCCATTAACCATCCCATTACTCTCTTTCCCTTTAACTCTGTCCTCGACTATCCCATTTGCCATCCCCGCCCCCTTTATTCAGTTTAAAACCACCTGTGTAGCAGTGGCAAACCTGCCTGCCAGAATGCTTGTCCCCACCTGTTAAGATGCAATCCGTCCCTTTTGTGCAGTTCCCCCTTACTCCAAAATAGATCCCAGTGATCTAAGAATCTAAATCCCTGCCCCCTGCACCAGTTCCTCAGCCACACATTCAGGTCCCGTATCTCCCTGTTCCTGCTCTCGCAAGCACGATGAACTGGCAGCAAACCGTAGATAACAACCCTATAGGTCCTGCTTTTCACCATTTTTCCGAGCTCTCTAAAGTCACGTTGCAGAATATTCATCTTTCTTTCTGACATCGTTTGTGCCGACATGCACTACCTCTTCCAGCTGTTCACCTTCGCCCTTGAGGATTTTCTGCACTCTGTCCGTGACATCCTGGATCCTGGCACCAGGAAGGCAGCACACCATCTTCGAATCCCGTCTGTTCCTGCTGAAACCCGTCCCCCACCTGTTAAGATGCAATCCGTCCCTTTTGTGTAGTTCCCCCTTACTCCAAACCTTTCTTGATGATGGACATTGATTAGATGCAAGTCCCAAGAAGATAATCATTTAAAATCGGCAGATGCTGGGAATCTGATATAAAAGCAAAATATGCTGGAAAAACTCAGCAGACCAGGCATCCGTGGAAAGAGAAATAGCTAATGTTTCAACCTAAAACGTTAACTGTTTCTTTTTCCAACCATGTTGACCTGCTGAGCTTTTCAGCATTTTCTGTTTATATCCTCTCTATTTGTGAGGTGGGGCTTGCAAAGCTGACCTGGTGAAGCATCTGGCTTCATTCTCTCTCTGCTTCAATGTGGCTGTCATGATTCTACTCTGTGACTTGCCATGGAAGATTAAACTAGAATTAAGAGTCAACAAGAACAAACTGGTTAAGAATGGAGATACCTTTCCCACACCCCTCCTCTACCTCCACCAAGAAGGGCATTAACAAACCAAACCAAATGAATGGCTTTTTTCTAATGACCTGATTTTAATTTACCTGGCTGCCATGGTGGGGTTTGAACAATGGGCTTCATACTATTTTTCGATTTGTATGGATCATTATTCTTGTAACACTGTGCCCTGGTATCAAAGTCAATGAAAACAAAGCAGTTTGACAGGTTATTATGATGTTTCTGCTTGTGGCAGCTTCATAACCATAAATTTGCTGCCACATTTTCTATAGCACAGCAGTTGTTATACTTAAAAGTACTTCATTGGTAGTAAAGTGCTTTTGGACAACCAGAGGTTATAAAGGGTGCTATATAAACGAAAGGCTTTTTAAAAATAAATTATGTCCTGGGCTTCTTATCACCAGGACCTCACTCATTTTAATTGAGTGAATCACTGTTTCTCAGGCAATTCATTGAGGCTGTAAATAAGATAGCTAGTGTATTACCACATCTTTTTAACATTGTCTCCTCCTGCCCAATGCTGTGGGAGCATTGGTGGTACTTATATCAAGTTGCATACTAGATCATCCACTCTGTGTTTTTCAAGATGACTCAACATTGAAACAGGTTCTCCTGCCAAGAAACTTTCCTGGGGCAATTTCAAATAATTGATTTGCATTCAGAGGATTTTTTTTTCCTCTAATAATTTTTACAGTTTTGCAATCAGACTGTTAAGCGACACTCCAGTTTAATTCCTGAATAAATTATTTATTTAACTTCCAGTGATGAACGCAGCCTACAGGCATCATTGCAAGTGGCTGTATATTTACGGTAATTTTTTTCTCGTCTTGATTTACCCTGTTGTGAAGGCCTTAAGAATTCCAAAATCTTTGCACACCTATTAATTCTGAAAGTGTAATAATGATCCAAGTTTTTGTGCCTGCAATGTTTAGCTGCAGTTCAAATTACAAAAAAAAACCTTTTGAATAATAACATGCCATGTAAATTTTGTGGAAACTTTTGAAATTGTGTTATTTTTTTACGCTCATGATACAGTCATGTATGCATACATAAATGTAGCATTAATTAAAAATTGAACTATTATTATCTTTAATCTGCCTCTTTTATGTGTCTTCTTGTGAAATATACTTACAATTTCCTTCTATTGCTGTGGAAACCCATGTGATGGGAGCAGAATTGGGCCATTTGGCCCATCAATTCTACTCCACCATTCAATCATGGCTGATCTATCTCTCCCTCCTAACCCCATTCACCAGGCTTCACCAGCCTTCTTCCCATAACCCCTGACATCCATTATGTGACCTGATCTCGTTCTGTCAATTCAGAATGATCTGATTCATGCAACTTCAGGAACAATTACCGGGTGGGCAAGGAACGATAGGCAGAAAATGCTGGAATAACTCTGCGGGACAGGCAGCATCTTTGGAGAGAAGGAATGGGTGACGTGAAGAAGGGTCTCGACCTGAAAAGTCACCCATTGAGTCTGAAGAAGGGTCTCGACCCGAAACGTCACCCATACCTTCTCTCCAGAGATGCTGCCTGTCCCGCTGAGTTACTCCAGCATTTTGGGTATACAGTATCTTCAGTTTAAACCAGCATCTGCAGTTCCTTCCTGGGCAATGAGAGCGTTATATTTGCCAGGAATCTTGCTCTTGCCTATTATTTAGCAGTTCCAACAAAAAGAGATAATTTGACGTTATCAGCATTAGTCCTGGATGTGATACTGCCAAGACACACTGCCAGGCCTGCAAGCAATTTGGACAAGATGTCTGAAAGTGACTGGTGTGCATTATGTGCATGGACACAATGAAGACAAGAAAGTCTGATGTTTAATTTGTTGGATTCTGCTACCAGATAGAAAAGCAAAAATACCATAAGTTGGCCCATTGTCTTCCACACTTAATTATGTATGTGAATTCCCATGCCTTACGATTGATTGAAGTTGCTGAAACTTTCCTATTTAATAATAAAAATGTGCTGCATGGGTTAAGGCCAAAGCTGTACATTAGTTTAACTGGCAGAGCATAAGGAGAAAAGAATAAGGCTTTTATTCCAGTTACTAATGGAAGCAATAATTAATTCTGGAAGCTATCAAAAATTGTAGTTTTCACTAAAATAACAAATTAGTGAGTATAAGAATTTGACTGTTAACCATTTCTTGATCTCTTCTATTGATCAATTATGGGTTATCAACTAAATTGTTTATGTTGCAGTAAATGCCAAGGATCATTCAAATTGTTCATAACAATTACATTTGTGACCAACTTTCTCCCTTTTTGGCATGGTTCCCTATCTTTTATTTCTGCAAGAGCAGGAATCCTTAGCAAATCTTTCCTTGCCCACCCGGTAATTGTTCCTGAAGTTGCAGGAATCCGATCATTCTGAATTCACAGAATGATCTTTTATTTCTGCTTAAATCATGGCCTTTTAAAATATGACCTTATTTTATATTTTAATGTGGATCAAAAATTTGCAAAATAAACCTGAAAATGTATAGCTGATGTACTTCCTAAAGAATCTCAAGGACAGATCACCCTTTTCTCCCAGAATTTATAGTCAACAGCTAGTAATGCTGTGAGGCTAAATCCTAAGGTTGTTGAATTTGCAGTCAGTTAAAGAAGGTTGCAAAGTACAAAACCTCTGAAGCAGCACAGGATTGCCGGCAGCAGCTACCATTTAACATTTCCATGTTATGGTATGTGTAAGATAACTAAATTATCAAAGATTTGCCAAGTCTAATAGAAGCGTTTAAAACGTTTTATTTAGGCACAATGTTTGTGCGGCATCAGAGCAAAGCATTAAAATGTCTGCAGAACTTAACTAAAACTGAACATATCATAACTAACAAAACAAAAAAGCTATGGAATTACAACTGAAAGACCAGTGACTGAACATAACTAGCAGACAAAAAACACTGGACATTCAACTAACAACTTTCACTTAGAACACTGTGCGTTATAGAGTGACCAGGATGTATCTAGCACCATCGTACCATGGTTGGGATTATTGTTCATGGGACCGTTTTGGTTCTTATTAGTTGTAGCTTTGAGTTCACAAGATGTTTTTTGTCACAGTCGTTAATAAATCCCTTCTCAAGCAAGTTAACGGCTTTTTAAATAAACAACCCATCAATTGTAGATGAACCCCATCAATTCTCTGCATCACATTAATCCCACCAGTTCTCAGCAGTGCGCCAACGGTGCACGTGTGCAGAGATCTGAATACTGTTGCAATGATGGTAGACATCAATCAACCAAGCACTGCCAAATCTGTGCCACCACTTTGCAATTAATCCTAATATACTTTATTTTGTGAAGATATAAAACTCCTTTCAATTTGGCACCATCGGTTTGTAATTAGGTCGCCTCATCGCTGTCAAACGTAACATAGAGTTGGAATTGTAGTGTGAAGGAGACTGAGCCTAATTCTGTTCTGTCTTTGAATTGTTCAAAGTTTGCATTGACTGCAAAGGAATGACATTCCTGAAGTCCTGACATTCCTGTTAACTTTCTGTTATTCCTGTTATTATGCAAGGGAATAATAATGCCACTTCAATTGCATTAGGCATCTCTGAAGGATATTCTTCCACCTTTGTTATTTTTCTTCGCAAAATAATTATTTTCTCATGAGATTACAATGACCTGTTTACCATTCCAATTTATACAAGAAGGTCAGGGAAATGTGACCCAATGCCTACTTTGTATAAAATCAGAAGTTTTAAACAAAAAGAAAGAATCAATAATTTTCCCAGTGACCCCTGTGACACCTACACCTGGTGGTGGCCCATCGTAGACGACAATAGCATGGTTGTGCAGCACAAAAACCTGTGTGTGGGAGAGATTAAGGTGCAGTTGCTTTTGCACAGGAGCAACCCCACCGTCACGGCTGCAGGAGCTGGATTCCAGTGGCACAGTTAGACATTAGAGCTGGAAACACCTACATCTATTTAGCTCTTAATTGGATCTTTGCCAAAGTCCATTGGAATGTAAAGGTGCTGTTTTATAATGGTGCACTCTGTTAAAATTTAACAGTAGATTTGAAAGAATCATATGACATCTCAGAAAAAAAGCTACAAAATTTATCATCTGACTAATGATTTTTATACAAAATCAAATACTTGGGTATATTATAGAGTCAATTGATTCTAGGAGGAATATTTTTCAGTGCATACAGAGAATGAGGAAATTAAATGAATAAGATATTTTCTTTTTAAGCTTTTGTAGAAAGACACCTTTCGGAAATTTGGTATTAAAATTTGAACGCAATGAGAATATTACTGTTGAATATTTGACATGCATTTAACCAGTGATAGCACTCCTATGTCTGAGTATGATTTTGTTTGCATCATGTAGCGAGAAAGTAGAATTCGACTGAGGAGAGAAATTGCTTTCTCACTCTTCCTTTAGAGGTATGGTAATTATCTATTATTTATGGCCCCCAGTTCAAGATCTTTTCACAAACAGACCACCCTACCTACATATACCCTGATCAATTAATTCATAATTCTACAGAATTTTAAGACCTCTTCCAGGTCATTGCTATTCAAAAGGAAAATGCTGAAACCTTCTCAGTCAATTCTATCAGATGTAATCCTTCAGTTGTGCCATCATTAATAAGAATATACTATATACATTCTCCAGCCTGATGTCCTATTATTAAATATGGATATTAGAATTGTGCTCAGGATTCCAAGTGGGCCTCTCTGTATATTTAACATAACTTAACTGTGCTTTAATTCTATACCCCTAGAAATAAATCCCAGGGATTTGTTAGCCTCTTTAATTGCTTTGTTAACTATCTTCAAATGATTTTCTCTCCTATATCTGATCCCTTTGCTTCTGTACCCCATTCAGCTGTTTTTATTCTCTAAAGTCTTCATGCATTATATTGAACTTCTATCCAAGCAAGACAAGCCTTTGTCTGTCTGCTTTGCCACCGTAAGAACATTTGTATTGATTTTCGTGCCCCCAAGTTCAAATTGTTGACATAGGCTGCCAGCACCGATCTTAGTGAAATACTCTTTCCAATCACTTTTTCATCTTCTTCTTGATTATGCAACATCTACAAATTGAGTCTGTGGTTCATCGCTACTCTGGCCGCATCTGCGAGGGAGTTTATTGTAAAGGAATATTTATTAAAGGCATGTGATGTGATGTGGTCCATTGCATGTACTGAGTTACCAGATTCACAGGCAGAATTTGTTTCACCACTCACTCAAGTCTGGACTTGCTTAGGGTGCCACATGTTGCATTATCACTCATGTGTGGGTCTGACATAGAATGGCCTTTGTTCATTCATTTTACTGAAATAGCCAGCCTTGAATGAGTTCCATGCATCAGATAAAATGTTCATCATTATTCCATTCACTGGTTGATTAAGCAAAGGAAGGGGACCATAAAGAGTGCCTTAAAACCATATGGCACGTTGGTGTGTGCAAGACTTATGAATGGGTGAAAGTGGTAAGAGTTTGAGGGGGGGCTGGGTCACATCATTTGAATGGATTGATAGATGCATACTTCTGATGACTTGCATATGTCCTTTGTTTTTCACAGTATCTCAACAAAAGAGAAGAGTGGTGGTCAACTCCAATGGGAACCATTGCATTGGAGTCCAATCTTAATAAATACCCACTGCCTATTATCAGTATCTATTTACTAGGCCAATTTGCTTTCCATCATCTGCTATTTCCACATGCTCTCATCTTTGTGGAACATTGTAAAATGCAAATGCATGATATATGGTACATTATCCTTACTTGCTTTCTGTTAACACTTCAGAAAAATGTATTGCTTTTTCATTCGACTTTGAATCCGCATTGAATATGTTTATGTTCTTGATCGCAGATGATACATCACTTAATTTATTGTTACAAGATTCTAGTATCAATCTTATCACTGTCATTAAACTGACTGGTTCATGAGTTTTGTTCAATTGTACTTCTTGTAAATGGGAACAACACTAATTCTTTGTCAGCCCACTGATTTTATTTATATGGATATATATTTTGCCAGGTTTTGTTAAGTCTGTGTGGGCCATACCTCTTGGACTGGGATTCATCCTTGTTTATTTTCTAATTTTTTAAGAAATATCAATTAATTTCTTCCTTTCTATCCCCATGGTACTCATTTTAAAAGCTTATGTTATAGTAAAATGTCCTAATATTTTTGGTAAGAATTATCATAATTTAGTTTAGTTTCGAGATACAGCGTGGAAACAGGCCCTTTGGCCCACCCAGTTTGTGCCGACCAGCGATCCCTGCACACTGACACTATCCTACACACTTGGGACAATTTACATTTATACCAAGCCAATTAAGCTACACACCTGTACAGCTTTGAAGTGTGGGAGGAAATCAGAGATTCCCGGAGAAAGCCCATGCAGGTCACGGGATGAATGTACAAACAGCACCCGTAGTCAGAATCTAATCGGGCTCTCTGGCGCTGTAAGGCAGCAACTCTAACGCTGCGCCACCGTGCCACCCTGATATAATGATAAATTACGAACTAGTGTCACAACATGCATTTAGGTATTATTCGTTTAAAAGATAATGTTGATTAGTTCAAGATCCATTTAAGGGGTTATTCATTATTTGTGCTAACTGTTACACATAATACTAAGGTGCCATCTTTTAGACAAAATATTAAATCAGTTCTCTTCATCTAATCCATTATACCTCATTGCAGTATTTCAAAAGGAATGAGGAGGATTCCTGTGGTATGTTGTCTAATATTTATTCCTTGACCAAATTCAGAAAACTAATAATCAGTTCACTGTTGAAGTTGCTGACTAGAAATGGATTGCTCTATTTTCTACATTTCACCAGTGACACGGTGGCACAGCAGTAGAATTGCTGCCTTACAGCGCCAGAAACCCAGGTTCGATCCTGACTACGGGTTGCTGTCTGTACAGAGTTTGTACGTTCTCCCCGTGACTGCGTGGTGTCCCCGAGTAATATTCTGTGTGCTCTCTGACTGCCACAGATCAGACAATTTCTCCAACCAAACACTCTTGTACCACGCGGTCACGGGGAGAACGTACAAACTCCATACAAATAGCACCTATAATCAGGATCAAACCTGGGTCGCTGGCTGTGGAAAGGCAGCAACTCTACCGCTGCGCCATCGTGCCACCCTGTAATTAACCGCAGTCAGCTGCAATTTGAAGAGTACAAACTGGGAAGAGAAAAGTTATAATTTCTGAAGATGAACATAGAGATGACAGGTGTGAGGCTATTGGAATAGGTGAAGGAGATCTGGAAGCACCAAATCCATCAGAAATCTATGTACAGATCCAGATACTGGGACTGCCACGAACGTGACTGTACATGATTGAACAGCACTGCATGAAGCAACTCAGGGGCTGCAGGTGAGGGAGTTGTAATGCAGTCGAAATGCACAAATAAATATGTGTTCATCAGGCTCTCCGTGACCAAAGTTTGTTGTTTGAATTGTAGACCATCCATACTGCACTTTCAGTGGCAGTTAAGGGACACTACTGTTTTTGGTTAACATCTGATGGTGACTTTGTAACCACAATACAAGGTCAGACAGTCCATCATGTTTCCTCCCATTTTATTGCCAGACTCATCAGAATCTAATTCCATCATGATGCCTGGGGTTTACAGCTATATATCTTCTATGTTATAAATATTTATCCACTTGATCTAATCTAGTGTAACTGGTGTGAAACATATTTGCTGAATTACTTTTGTCATTTTAAATTGATACTGTAACTCTTCATTGCTACTCAACCAGAAATAATAGTATTTTTCTGTCCGCTCTATTAATTTTCTCATATTTAAAAATAATCATTAATCTTCTCTCTAGTCTTCTCTATTTCAGTAACAATAATTCCAGTACCTGAAGTCTCTTCTCTTAACTATTGTTTTCCATCATTGGCATCATCCTCACAAATATACAAACTTCCAAGATCTCCATAAAGAACAACCACATGCTACTATTTCAATTTTGGATCTTGCAGGTAGAGAGGGTGGTGAAAAAGACTTTTGGCATGCTGGCAGGGAATTGTGTATAGAAGTTGGGCATTATGTCACAGTTGTACAAGACTGTGAGATTGCACTTGGAGTATTGTGGTCAGTTTTGTTCACCCTGTTGCTATTAAGCTAGCAAGAGTACAGAGATGATTTACAGGGATATTGCAAGGACTTGAAGACTTGAGCTACAGGGAGAAGTAAGACTTTATTCATTGGAGCACAGGAGGCTGAGGATGATCTTATAGAGGTGTATAAAATCATGAGGGAGATAGGAAGGGTGAATGCACTGAGCTTTCCCTCGCATTGGGGAATCAAGAAGTAGAGGGCATAGGAATAAGGTGAGAGGAGATGGATTTAATAGGAACTTGAGGGGCAGCTTTTTCAGGCCAAGACTTGTTTGTTTGTCCATTACCTCTGCAGATGCTGCCTGATCCAAAGAGTACCTCCAGAGTTTTGTTTTGTGTTCAGGATTCCAGTATCTGCAGTCTCTTGTCAGGCAACATCTGGAGTCTGTATTAAACATCCAAATCTACAAGGCTGCTGTCAATGATTCTTTGTTTGCTCTGCATGGAGCACCTGTGCTATTTTTGCAGATGTAATCCACATGCAATACATGATTTCAACATTTTGAGCAAGGTTCTGACAATTAGTGCATTGACTGTATTAAACATTGTCGAAGGAAACATAGAAACATAGAAAATAGGTGCAGGAGGATGCCATTCGGCCCTTCGAGCTAGCACCGCCATTCATTATGATCATGGCTGATCATCCCCAATCACTAACCCGTCCCTGCCTTATCCCAGGAGATAGAACAGGTTTTAATAAATGTCCATTTGCCCCTGAAAAAATACCTGAATGTGGAGCACTATTCCCTTAGAGTAACGTGAACTTCTACGATTTTTAAACTAATGATTATTTTCCAACTTATCTTCATGATATTTCATCTTTTATCTTCACCCTGTAGACATGCCCCGAACTTCAATTTCCACAATAGTCTTTAAATAGTTGAATAAAATAAGCATGCTTATATTTTCTGGTTCAACGCTCATATACATGTTCTATTTAATTATTTATAGGCAACTTCGTGACCTCAGGTGGTGGGATAACAGGCCCTTTGTGGAAGGCATAAGGCTACAAATAGCAGAGCCAAGTAAATGTTTGTGTGCAGCTTTCTTTTGGTCAGTGGCTGCACTTTCTACACTGGCAACTAAACCTAATCCTAGTTTAGTTTATTATTGAGGTACAGTGAAAAGCTTTTGTAGCGTGCTATCCAGTCAGCAGAAAGACACTACATGTTTACAATCGATTCATTTACACTGTATAGATACATGATAAAGGGAATAGTATTGCACATGCAAGGTAAAGCCAGCAAAGTCCGATCAAGGATAGTCCAAGGGTCACCAAAGAGGTAGACAATGGTTCAGCACTGCTCTCTGATAGGATGATACAGTAGCCTGATAACAGCTGGGAAGAAACTGTCTCTGAATCTGGTGGTGTGCGTTTTCACACTTCTATACTTTTTGCCTAATGTGAGAGGGGAGGAGAGTGGCCTGGGTGCAACACATCCTTGATTATGCTGCTGGCCTTGCCGAGGCAGCATGAGGTATAAATGGAGTCAATAGAAGGGAGATTGTTTTGTATGTTGGTCTGGGCTGCATCCACAATTCGCTGTAATTTCTTGCAGTCTTGGATGGAGGTTTGTAGCTTTGTGCTTTATACAGATGTTATTACTCATCCGCACATTTGGGGCAATTTACATCGGCCAATTAATTTTCCAAGCTGAATGTCTTTGTAATGCAAGAAGAACTGAAAGACAGGAAGTAGTTTATGCACTCACAGGGGGAAATATAAACTCCACACAGTCAACGCCTGAGATGAGGAACGGATCGGGTTCCTAAAGCTGTGAGGCAGCAGGTCCACAAAGTGCTCCACTTGTGCTGCCCAAATGCAGGCCAAATTCTACAAGTGAACCAAGAAAGTAATTTCATTGCATTATATTGCAATTTAATTGCATTATATTCTTGATTTCATGTGGGCCACTTAGTAAACAGATTAGAAACTTTTAGTCTGTCTCAGTTTGAAGAAGGGTCTCCTGAGTTCAGTATTTAATTCATTCATCAGATGTATTCCTTAATATCATATGCCGTATTCTCTCATTCTTGCAATTGTTCAATAACGTACAAATAAGTTGAGATGTTTTTGTCATTTCCTGAGGCTAGGAACAGCATTATAACGGATAAGTTGTGGCCAATTCAAGTACCTGCTATGTAAGAAGGAGTATTTTACGGGCAACATATTGTGGGAAAGATTGGTGAAATGCTGCATTGGTGTGTGTAGAGACAGTAGAGTGATATTATGCATTAGCTGTATGAGAGACAATGTTAATGTTACTGTATTGATGCAAGAGACATTGTTAGTTTGCTGGTACACAAAAGGCTGGAGAAACTCAGCGGGTGCAGCAGCATCTAAGGAGCGAAGGAGTGTAGGTGACATTTCGGGTCGAGACCCTTCTTCAGTTTGTTATTGGTAAAAGCTAGCAATTCCAACTGTTTAAATATGTTTTGGAAGGAACTGCAGATGTTGGTTTAAACTGGGTCTGAAGAAGGGTCTCGACCCAAAATACCACCCATTTCTTCTCTTGGGGCTGAAGACTTTTCTGTTTGATACTGCTTCTAATTACTTTTAATTTTAATTAAATTAAATAATTATTAATTTCTAACACTGCACTGTAATTTTTATTCATGTATTTTATGCTTGTCTTATTCTATTTTAGCTTGTTTTTATTTCCTATTCTTTTCAATGACTTTTTAATTGCTTTTGATGGCTTTTTAATGCTTTGCGTAAAGCACTTTGAATTGCCTTGTTGCAAAAATGTGCTACATAAATGAACTTGCTTGCTCTCCAGAGATGCCTTTTAATGCTCCCCACCATTGAGTTGAATGGTGGAGCTGAATCTTGCCAACATTCCCCAGACTTGTATATGTCGCACAGCTTGGACCTGTTAAGGGATCCCCAAAGCGATTTATTCAAATGGAAAATGTTAGTCCACAGGATTTATATGTAAGCATCCAAGTTCCTCTTATAAAATTATTTATTAATGTCGTAATCATTTTAAAAAATTTTTTTAAATAATTTTGGATATTTTTATTTATTAATTACTTCAATCAGTTCGTTCTTTCTTTTTCGTTCTTAGCTGTCCCTGATGACAGCTGTCCAGAAACTTTGAAAAGACAAATCATCGTGAGAGTTGGCTGTTCAGGAGGTGGGTTTGCTGGATGTGAAATGTGTTTGGAGATTTTTAATGGGTGTAGTGGTGGGGTGAGGTGGGTGGGGCGTGGGGGTAAAATCTGCAGTGCATTATTCTCTGCACTGCCACCTTCTGAGGTTTCATCGCTAGATGACAAGATGCTTCAGGCTGGCAACATTTCTGTATGTACATATGCATGGCATATGTCCCAGATAGAACAATTAAATTCTTACTTGCAGCACAACAGAATATGTAAACATAGTACACTGTAAATAATATAATAAACAAGAACATACAATCCAGATTTCTTCACCTTTCATAAAAGATTGCCCATCTACACCTTAATCCCTGCACACCTGTTACTGAAATCCTTGAAACATGATTATGCTAACATACTTCCAACCAGCCAGGCATAGAAATCGCTATAAAAATATGGAGGGGACAGGGGGGATACAATTTATTGGCGGCCGCTCGCGCATGCGCACACTCACACACACACGCGAGGCTTCGGAGGCTCAATCCAGCGCTAAATGCAGCTCGACTCTGCCTGTCTCGCTCGGTTAACCTATAGCCCTGCCAGGACTGACGGGACACCAGCGCTGCTTCTCTGCGCTGGCTGTAAACCTGGGTCATATTTCCCGCAAGTCCAGGCACGGCAGTAGGTTAACCTGGCGGGACAGGCAGAGTTGAGCTGGATTTAGCGCTGCTTCTCTGTGCTGGCTGTGGGCCTGGAGGCACAGCTCCCGTCTGACTCCCGACGTCTCTGGCCACCCCTGGGGGGGGGCACTCTGGACAGTGCCGGAAAGCCGGGATGGATCCTGGCTGTGGATGGGGTGCAGGTCTGTCAAGATAGTTTTGGCACATCTCCCTCCTCCAATCACCGCGCTCTATCCTCAGTCCCACACCCCCTACTTCCACCTCTGACTGACACCCACCTCCTCCAATCATTGCACTGAATCATAATGTCTCGCCCCCATTACCTGCTGACCGACGTCTCTCTCGTCTAATTGCCGCCCTCGATCAGCAGTCCTACCCCCACTGTCTCGCGGAAAGCGGAGATTTCACCAAGTTTTTAAATCCGGATTACAAAAAATGGGGGGGAATCGTACCCCACCTCTCAAAACAGGGGGGTGGCGTGACCCCCCTGCCCCACCCCCCCCCCCCTGGGATTTCCGTCCCTGCAACCAGCCTCCTCCATTGTACTCTCTACGGTGTCCTATCTTACATTGTATGTCTGTCACCCAATTCCTTACTAACCTACATTAGGTGTCAATTAAGCATTGTTACAATTCTCATTAATGCTTTCAAATTCTTCTGTGGTTTTCCCCATCTGTTTCTCTGTACTATTTTCCTGTATTTTTAAATACTTGTAGCAGAACACGAGGTGTTTTAGTTTTTGTTTTTAGTTTTAGTTTTAGAAATACAGAGTGGAAAGAGGTCCTTCGGCCCACCGAGTTCATGCTGTCCAGCGATCCCCACACTTTAATACTATCTTACACACACTAGGGACTATTCACAATTTTACCAAGCCAATTAACCTACAAACCTGTACGTCTTTGGAATGTGGGAGGAAACCCGAGCTCCTGGGGAAAACCCATGCAGTTCATGGGCAAAATGTACAAATTCCGTACAAACAAGCACCTGTGGTCAGGATCGAGCCCGGGTCTCTGGGGCTGTAAGGCAGCAACTTAACAGCTGCACCACCGTGCTGCCGGTGTTGTTCTTGTAGAATGAAGAACAGTGGTTTCAGCTGAAAGTGTTAATTGTTGAAATCCTGCTTTATGTGCTAAATGTTTTTAGCATAGTGATAGGCCTGTAAATTATTTTTCTTGCCATACCTGATATTAAAATTACATCTTTTGGCAATTTCCCAATATCTTAATCTCTGTTTAAGCGGATAAAATCTGAAATAAAATCAGAAAATGGTCAAAATACTGAACAAATAGTGGACATATCATGCGCGAAGATATTCACAAATTATTTAAGACATGTTTCCTGGGTCAAAAGAGCGGCACGGTGACGCAGCGGTAGAGTTACTGCCTTAAACCCCTGTCCAACGGTGCGAGTCCACCCACAAGATGTCCCGAGTTAAAAACAAATCAAACTCGTGGTAATCACGTAGAATGAACGTAGCGGGAACGTCGGAGCTCATGGACGTAACTTAGTGACTCGTAACGCTAACGGCACGTACTCGGGAATAGTGTTAACTTGTGAAAAATTTTCAACATGTTGAAAGATTTCCACGAGTCAAATATACTCTTGAAGGAAAAATGTGATACTTTTAAACTCGTTGTAATACCGTAGTAGCCCGTGAGTTTACCGTATTAACTCGTGGGTACTCTTAACTGGGCAGCTGGACAGTGATGGTGAAAAAAGGTGAGTAAAAAAAAGGTGATGTCAACATCAGCACGTGACCTGGGTCTATCCGTTTGTTTCTTTTTTTTGTTTAATTTCTTTTATTAGAAGTAATCGATTTACAATATTGTAAACAGCTTTACAAACATCAACTTAATTCCAAATTTTTTTTTTTAAATAACCCATTGAAAGTTATTATCTTCTATTTTTTAGGAAAAAAAGATAGAGATAGAGTAGTTTTAAATCAATAAGAGAGTGATTAAATAATAATTTGATTATATAAAAGAGAAAAAGAAAATAGAAAAAGGAAATAAGGTTAACAGAAAATGAAAAAATATTATATATATATATATATATATAAAAATGAAAAACAACCAAATATGTTTTATCTAAAACTATTACAAATAATAGTATCAATGAAGACATGCTTATTAATCCTAGTATAAGAATATGTTATTCTCATCAAGTCCCGCAGTTTGTCCGTTTGTTTCTCACTGTTTGTTTACTTCAATGCACAATAAAAGAGAGTTCTTTGTTCTCAAAATCAAATTGATGTCTGCAAGTCTTCATTTTAATATCATTCCAAAGTCTCTATGACTTGAATGTAATATTCCTTTCATCATAAAACACAAAATAGAGGAAGTGATACAATCTATTCACATCTCGATTCTCACAATCATTTGTGAGAGTGAAGGACTCGGGTGTCTCATATGCTGTGCTTTTTAAATGTAAAACCAGTAGATCACAAAACAAGACAAACAACAATTCATCTTGTTCAATAAATAAAGCGCATTTTTGCACATCTTGAGAAAAGGAGCACCACAGCAAACAACATAGTGGTTTGAAAAAGGGCTTCTCATACATGTCAATTAACAAATAAAACACAAAGAAGTATTTCCAGTATTTCCTCTCCTTCAGCTGAGAAATGGAGCACGTCTAAATTCTGGCAATAAAATACAATGCAATGCACTCAATGGCTATGTTTTGAGATCTACCTACACTTATCAGACAAGCAGATGCATGATAATCATTGCTTCAAGAACAGACAGATGCAATGAAATTATTTACACTAAAATGAAAATATAAATCAAAGTTAAATCAAACAAAGTCAGCAGGATTTAAACTGAACATGACATTTACTGAATTTGTCTGCATGTGGGCTCTCCTCATGCAGTGGTGTACCTGTTGTCAGCTGTCCCTCAAAGTAAGCTGTCCTGCCACAGCACACTGCCCAATATTGAATTGTAGTATGAGCAGAGATAGTCTCTCTGCTCTTTTGCACTCTTAGTCACCGTTTTACCTTGCTGCAGTGACACCAAAGTCGCATCGTTTACACCACTCCTCCACGCACCTGGTGTTATGCTCCCTGTTTGACTGTCCACCAAGTCACCGTCCTGCATAGCTGTCACTGATCCTGCACCTGCACTTCTCATGCGGATAAGGTTGTGCAGAACACATGCTGCAAACACAATAATCTCGACATTCTTGGGCTCTTATTCCATAATTTTGAGCAAGCATCGAAATCTGTTCGCCAGGATGCCGAATGCAATTTCTACATTCATAGCCCTGGACAGCCTGTAACTAAAGATCATTTGGACCCTTGTCAAATGCCTGTGTGGGTATGGCTTCATCAACCAGGGCCTTAGTGCAAAGGCATAGTCAGCAACCATTGAATAAGAAACGTCCGGGTTGTCTTCTGGCAGAGGTTCGGGATCAGGCATGCCTGCTGTTCCATTTTCCATTTTCTGCCCAAGGGATGTCTCTCTCCAAATCCTGCTATCAGCGACACTTCTAGGTGTGCCCACATCCACATACAGGAATCTGTAGTTAGAATCCACCACAGCGAACAGTACAATAGAATGGAATGTTTTTGTAATTAAAATAATTTGAGCCACCATTGGGCGGACAACGAATGGCCACATGCTTGCCATCCACAGCTCCACATTTGTCTTTAAAGTTCCATCTGTTTTCAAACCCCAGCGCCACTCTCTTCCACGCATCTGGTGTACTGGGGCAGTCCATCACATCAGCTGTATAAAAATCGATAATGGCCTCACATGTCTCTCAGACTCTCTCCATCTCCCCCCCCTCCCCCCCCCCCCAGTCGCACTAGCTTCTCATTTTCACACCACAAACAGCTTACAATGGCCTGCTTCCTTTATCACCAATGCTTTTTTGCATATCTTTCATTCATTGTTCCTTATCTCTCCACATCACTGTTTATATCTCTTGTTTCCCTGATCCCTGACCAGTCTGAAGAAGGGTCTCGACCCGAAACGTCGCCTATCTCCTTCGCTCCTTAGATGCTGCTGCACCCGCTGAGTTTCTCCAGCTTTTTGTGTAACCCTGTCTCTCAGACAATCCTGCTGATGGTGTTGTGGGCTACCAGAAAGTTGTAGGAGAGACTCTTGTAAGAATCACCTGATGCCAAGTAGCGGAGGGTGATGGCTAGGCACTGGCCTGGTTCCAGTGCCTTTCTCATAAACGTGTCATGTTTTATCAGCAGAGGTCCCACGTTAGTCTTCAGCTCATTAAAGAACTCAGGTGATATTCGGATGAAATTTTTAAATGCAGATTGATTCTCTTCACACAGCATATTAAGCAGGTTGTCATACTGTCCAAACAGAGATTTCCTTTGAAAGAGGGGCTTCACCCACTGAGACCTTTTCTTAATCTTCCTCGTCACTCTTTCCCTTCTGCCTTCATTGCACAAGCGTTCTGGCATCAGATAAAGGGCTGCTGCATACAGCACTCGAACAAAATACCATGCCATCCTGAACTCCAGTTGCCTTCTTGCGCTCATGTTTCCGAATGTGTTAATTTAAACATGGGAGGCTTTTTATAGTAAAAACAAATCTGCATGACATCATTTTTATTATGTGATGATTTTTCCACACGTCGGTAGTCGTTGTTGGCTCAAGAGTAACTCGGGAGAGGAACTTGGTACATCGCAGAAATTAGAAGTAAACGGTAAGCTTAGACATAAACATGGGAACTCGTTGAAACTCGTGAACATAAACTTGGAATCTCTTGGAAAACCACGAGTTTGATTTTTTTTGTTTAACGCGAGATAACTCGTGGACTTGCACCATGGTACAGGGCTATTACAGCACTTGCAGCACCGGAGATCCGGGTTCGATCCCGACTACGGGTGCTGTCTGTACAGAGTTTATACATGCTCCCTGTGACCTGCGTGGGTTTTCTCCGAGATTTTTTGGTTTCCTCTTACACTGCAAAAACATACAGGTATGTAGGTAAAATGGCTTGGTATAAGTGTAATGTGTAAGTATAAAGCGTAATGTTCCTAATGTGCGTAGGATAGTGTTAATGTGCGGGGATAGTGGTCGGTGCGGACTCGGTGGGCCGAAGGGCTGTACCTCTAAACTAAACAAAACTAAACTAAAAAAGGAATTAATTAAAAAAATTGTGAACACCTCTTTCAGTGGCTGAACAAGATAAGTACCCAGAACTAGAAGGCAATGGACATTGTGCACAATCAGCGCCACGAGATACAGTGGCTTGTTGTGCATAAAATGGCATTTTCTGTCTGATCCTAGCTACTGCAAAGGGCTTAATACTTGAACAATAACAGAGGCCAACTGACCCACGAAGTTACTGCAAGATAAAGCAGAGAAGATTATGTTACCCTCTGGTGAGTTGTGAATACAAGGAACACTCAGCCATAGTACATGCAGTTTGCCTTGGCTCCATGACAGTTTTACTCTGTGCTTAAAGCTTGTGATTTTAAATTCAATTTCAGCCACTGGTCCATTTGGCCTGGACTGACACACGATGAAATATAGAGGCTGTGCTGCCCTTTTTGGCGAGACATTCCACACTTTCCTGCCCTCTGAATATCAAAAGGAATTTATGAGGTTGTACGTTGTAATATGTAAGTTCCAAGAAACCTACCAACATTCTCCATGATTGCTTTGTTGTTTTAATTTTAGGAGGATGGACATATTTTGTAAGAAAGCTTCATTCAAACCAACAAGTAAATAATTTGTCCTTTGTGAATACGAATGTTGATATTGCTTTATTTGTTGATATGCATCTGATAAATCGTTATAAATTAACTTAACCATTTATAATATTTCAGAGAATATTGTATATAATGTTACAATTTATGGAAATTCTAGGTATGGTGTTAGGCCTTTTGATGGCTATATGATGATCACTGAACAAACAACATATAAAGTATAAATGAGTACTCCTGTGGCAAAATATGTTGATTTGCTAAGAATCGATTCTTGAAACAAAATAGTATACCAGCACTTCAAGTAGAATGTTTAGAATTACAACTAAAAAGCACACGGATTAAAATGCACACCAACTAAAAATCTTCTCCTTGAAAAATATGCCAAGTTTCATGAATTATATATTTGGACAATGAATGCTTAATATTTGGACAATGAAAGATGAAAGATAAAAATAGATATCATGTAAATAAAACATTAAGGCCAATTATGCGGGCAGGCTTCATGGTCCCAATGTTCAAAGCATAGTTACACAAGATGTAATATGTGCATAAAACACTTTTGGTTTATTTAAACACTTGGTGTGGACTTCACTGGCAAGGTTAATATGTATTGCCCTTGAGCAGATGGTTATGAACCTTGTCAGTGCCTTGCTGGGCCATTACAAAAGGCAGGTGCGCTACTGCGGCACCGTGGCGCAGTGGTAGAGTTGCTGCCATACAGCACTTGCAGTGCTGGAGACCCAGGTTCAATCCCAACTATGGGTGCTGTCTGTACGAAGTTTGTACGTTCTCCCTGTGACCTGCGTTGGTTTTCTCCGAGATCTTCGGTTTCCTCCCACACCCCGAAGACGTACAAGTTTGTAGGTTAATTGGCGGGCTGAGGAGCCTGTTTCCACGCTGTATCTCTAAACTAAAAAAACAAGTTAATGTCAATCACAGTGCTGTGGGTCTGATATCACATAGACCAGATAGGTAAGAACACCAGATTTTCTTCCAATATCAACTTTGGCAAATTAAATAGATTCTTCAACAGTCTTAACGTTTCATGGTCAGATTATCGTTAACTGTTATTTAGAGCAGATTTGAATTTAAATATCGCAGGTAGAAGTAGAGCATTTACCCTTGTGATTTTATCTTCAATGTACTTTATTGAAGTTAGGAAACCTTAAAGGAAAGCTCTGGTGACCTTGAGCCCCACCCAAGGTTTCCATGAGTCGCCAGAGGTTTTGGTCACTCGCCTGGAAAGCCTCGGCCGAAGCGTGAGCTGCATCTACTGACCAAAGATCCTACAGGACACACACACCCACCCACACACCCCTTTAGAGAGCATGGGAGGGAAAGAAGGGGAGAGAGAAGGGGGGGGGTAGAAAGAGTAGAGACAGTTTTAAGAAGTTTAATAACGTTAGCGGGCATTTTACCTTCTGGCGGATCTTCTAGGTCCTGAAAACCAAAGATCCTATAGGATCTTTGCTGAAAACTCCAATGAGCCAATCAAAATGGCCGGTCAGCAAAGGAGATTGCCTTTGACTGCCTGTAAGTAAATACCAACCCCACTCCACTGGCTTCGAACAAACGGCAACCTATTTTTAGTGAAGTCTGGTTTTGAATTTGTTGAAATAATCGCAGGAAGATAGAAGAAGACTAGGCCCTGCTCTGGCTCTGGTTGGAGCCCCCGGTGGGCGATGGCAAGTCCCATGGCCGTTAAAGCCATGCCGGTTGATATCAGGCCCCGCTCCGGGCCACTTTCAGCCCCGCAACTCGGGCGGGAGAAGCTGTCGCCGCGGGAGCTCTGAAAAGCGGTCTCCCACCAGGGACCGGCAAGCTCTCGATGTCACCGTCCACAGGCCTGCAGCTAGAGCTTCCGAAGCCGTGAAGCCCGGTCGCAGCCGCGCGCCACCACAGCTCCCCACGCTCCGAGGCCGGCCAGCCCCATGTGGCAAGCCCACAGGCTCCTCAGGCTCCATGACTGGAGCCCCCAGGTCATTCCGGCTGGAGGCTGCTCCACGGTGCTAGCCCCCAATGTCAACGGAGGCCCGACAGGGAAATGGTCGGTTCTCTCGTGCAGGGAAGATATTTAAAAGTTTCCGCAACCCGCCCCCGCACACACACAGCCAAAAACAACACAAAAACCACAGCAAACTACACATTGAATGGGACAAAAATTTTAAAAAGGACAGATGGTCTGCAGGGGCAGGACCAGTAATGCAGGACATGCTGGAAATTATAAGAAAAATATGTAGGTTGTAATATGCATAACTCATGAGTATACATGCTAGGGAAGCATGTTGAGAAACAAGGCCAATTTAGTGAAGGTAACTTTAAGGTCATGTTAGGAGAGGCAATAGACTAGGCATAGCTAATTGGATTAAAGATAAACAAAGATAATTGGATTAAAGATAAACAGGTTAAGGCCAATAAAATTAATCATTAGAAAAGAGGGATCTTTATTACCCGTTTGTTAGACAAATGGGAGATTTTTTTTAATTAATGAAAGGAAACAGACTATTAATGGTTACTCTAAGAGAGAGAAAACAAGGATGAATGAGTACAAAGAAACGTTGCATGTGCCTATCTTTTAGTTTAGTTTAGTTTGGAGATACAGGGCGAAAACAGGCCCTTTGGCCCACCGAGTCCCTGCCGACCAGCGATCGCTGCACATTAACACTATCCTACACACACTGGGGACAATTTACACATACACCAAGCCAATTAACTTTGGAGTGTGGGAGGAAACCAAAGATCTCAGAGAAATCCCATGCGGTCACGGGGAAAACATACAAACTCCGTACAGACAGCGCCCATAGTCGGGATCGAACCTGGGTACTCAAGCGCTGAAAGGCAGCAACTCTACCGATGTGCCACTATGCCATCCTCTTATAAGCCTCTTAATGCTCTAGACCATGCTGCATTTATATCATGGATTATAATCACATATATTAGTATTTGCACAGTTATTGATTATAATTGTTTTTTTTGTTAATTTATAAGGAAAATATGTAGGTTTGTAATATGTATAACCCAAGAGCATACGTAAAGAGGCCAACATCATGAAGGTAACTAAAAGATCAAGTTAGGAGAGTCAGTAGATACATTTAAGAGATGTTGAGACCACAAGGCATAGCTGGTTGGAATAAAGATAAATATAGAATATTATAAACCAGGCTAATGGCGATAACATTTATCATAAAATAAGAAGGTTTCTTTATTACAGCCTTTTGGCAGACAAATGGGAGGGTGTTTTTTTTAGGTAAATGAAAGTTGGTTACTCTAAGAGAGAGAAAACAAGGATGAATGATTACAAAGAAAAGCTGATAACCAGTGAATTAGTTCAAATATATAAAATCCGCAAGTAACCATTGAAACACAGAATACAAGAGGCTGTGGCTGCTGTTAATCGTTGATGTGAACACTCTCAGAGTGTTTCCCAGTGTGTATTGTTAAGCCCATGAAAATGCCGACTTGTTTGGCCACTGCTCCACGAGATGGCATTTGTGCGTTGCCTGGTTCAGGTCAAGTATACAATTCCCTCCAAAAATCACTTTTTGTCCACTCTGATTTGCACATTATTCACAGGTGTAGTGTCCATACTATTTGTCATCGATAATTTGGACTTGTGTTCCTTCAACAGCAGTTGTCTAAAGAAGGGTCTTCACTCGAAATGTCACCCGAGATGAGTCTCTGAGATGTCCCGCTGAGTTACTCCAGCATTTTGTGTCTTTCTTCGGTATAAACTAGCATCTGTAGTTCCTTCCTACACAGTCATCTCCAGTATCATTTAAAGTATCAGTCACAGAAATGTAATTTTGGTTCTTCAATAAATATTAATAGACAAATATACTGTTGAATAACCTACTGCTCAGACATTCCTTCCTCTGGCTTTGACTCCTTTACCTACTTGATATCTTACAGTACACATAGCCTGCAATGGCATTTCAATTGTAGCCCACACTCTGGGCAGCTCTCCAGTTCTTCCTAGAACCACTCCACTAATCCATTGGAGAAATGATGCACTGGAGCAGGGATTACATGATGTATGCCATGTTGTTACACATGGGCAGTGAAACGGCCTCAGATCTCTAGTTTCACCATGACTGGGTTATTAAATTGATTTAGTTATGTGTCCCAATAAACAAAGTAGTAAGAAATAACGGTGTAACTGACCAATTGTATCTGGATGCTCTGATTACTGTGATTAACTTCGTTGTAATTTATGTGAGCCAGCCTAGTTACAATTCTTTGACCTCTCATATGAGTCAGAAATCATTTATCTGCCAATTTGAAGTCTGTCTATTTAGTGAATATTTATTCAACGATGGTAATGCTTGCAGGTCCAGATAAATTCTCCCACTTTCAGAAAGAGTACCATCTGCATGAGACTGGCAAAATAATTTTGTATTCTCCTACACTCCTTATGATTATTCGTGGTTATTCACAAGCAACATATTCATTGCAAACGATGGGGCAATTTTTTAAACCAATTTATTGAAAGTAGAATAGTCACTCAAAACATTATGTATTGAAGTGGGTAATTTACATTCAGACAAGCGGCTGTAGAACTTCAAATAATGATTGGATAAATATTTGATTAGGAAAAGGTTTGAAGGTTTTAAAAATAAGTAGACAGTGATGATCACATATAATGGGGCTAGTGCTGCCGCAGCAGAAATGTCCTGTGTGCCAAACATTGTCTAGGTTTCAATTTTTAAAAGTAGCAGAGATTTGGATATTATGGAGATTTCAGATGATCCAATTACTTTAGAGGATTTAAGAAAATATTTTCAAATTTGTCCCTCAGGCGATTAGTTTTACTAAGTGAACTTTGTGAAAAGAAAGACTTTACATGGTCAGTTAAAAATTTGTCATAAAACATGGCTCTTTCTGTTCAGTTATCTTAAATACAGGAACACAACAAAAATATTATGTGCTTTCTACAGCAGAGAAACAGAATATGACACTGATTATAAAGTAGTGTCATAATCTGCATTTAAAATTATATATTATATGATTATGCAATTGCATTACAGGATGCATACAGTACCATTGTAGTTTGACATTGATTTCCATTGATTTTTTTTTTTTAAGTCTTTTTAGACATAGATTGTCAATAGCAAGCCAGCAAAATGGAATTAGACTTTGATGTGGCATTTATAACTGAAGATAACAAAGTAAATAAAATAAACTTGATCTACAAAAGCTACTTCTACTCACTTTCAGGTATTTTGTCCATACTCTAATTTCAGGAAGTTTTATTTCAACTGGATATTATATTCATCCAACTTTCACACCAAGAGCAAACTTAAGAACTCGGGACCAGTACAGAAGATATTAATATCTTCATATCCTTTTATATTTCCCCATAATATTTTTAACATGAATCGTTTAGAGACTTAGCGAGAAACAGCATGGAAACAGGCCATTCAGCCTATTGAATTGGCATCGACCCACAAACACCAAATTACACAAATTTACACATATCCCATTTTTCTCTTTTTCCTCACATCCCTATAAACTCTCCCCAGACTCTACCACTGACCTACACACTAGAAGCAATTTGCAGTGCACAGTCAACATAGCAGCCTGCAAATCTTTAGGATGTGAGAGGAAACCGGAACACCTGAAGGAACCCACACTTGTCCCTGTTAGAACATACAAACTCAACACAAATGGGAACTGATGTGAGGATAGAGGTCCGATCTCTGGCTTTGTGAGGTAGCGGCTTTACAAATCGCAACACAGTTCTGCCCTTTCACTCTGGAATAAAAGAAAATAAATGCCTAGAAATACAGCACAGATTGAATAAGATAAGAACAAACTAAAAGAGGTGCTGTCTACCTGAACAAGACTGAGAGGTTCAATTGTAATTTTATGTTAATAATTGTCAGAAGGCAGTGGATGACTTTGATACTCCTTTGCTTTAATATAGATATAATGTGGAGACAAAACCTTGTGAGTTAGAGTGAAGAAGGGAGCAGGTGTACTTACAAACTGTTGACCTCACAGATGCAAATTTAATAGATTAAATGAGAATTTAATGATCTTTATTTTATGAGAAGTTGCGATGAGGGATTATGTGAAGAAGCCCGCCAGACCGCATGCGCGTCAATCTTCAAAGTAGCTGTATGAACCCACAGAATAGTTGCTGACCTAAGCTATAGAGAGATTGAAGGCTAGAACTACCGAATGATCTTTATGAGAATAGGGTTTGGAGTGGAGGGCACGTAATCCCGCTTTGCTACCCGCGGAAGATGCATATCTAGCTATTCATACATATCGCTGATAATAATCAGCAGTTAATGACTAGAGCTGAACCACAGTTTCCCTTAATTGTGAGAAAACTAGTTCCCTGTTCACTCTTGACTAAGAGCCACGATGGATACGTAGTGTTTCCCTTCAGAGTGGAGATTAGTATAATGCAAAGCTGAATCAAGAATTATCTCGCAGACCTTTGACTGAGACTACATGTCTAAATCTCCAGGGTGCATAACACAATTTGTTGGACGCACCACTCAATCAAGAATAGTGGTATTGAGAACCTATGGATTATTATAATACATTGTTGATTGACGACATGACCTGCAGGTCAGAAAAGTTATAATATATTGCAGACGAGCTTTCTGCTGGTAACTACCTGCCCCAGAGAAAATGGCAATGAAGGAATCAAATACACAGGACAAGATGTTAAGAAGTCCCATGACGCACTTGGGGCCCAATAAACCAGTTACTCTGGTAAATGAGGAGAATAAACCATATGTTGAGAAAAACTTCAACTACTTAACTCTATTGCCCAGCCTGATACCTCTCATAGATGATGAAGCAGTGCTTCTCTGGTCACTATGACTCATATAGTCAGCCAGTTTCATGATGGTCTACCTGGATCCAGGGTAACCAAACTGTTCCTACTTGGAACTTACAGAGGTTACTGTGTGAGGCTCTACATCAACCTGATGTATCCCAGGGACAGTGAAAACCGACTAGACAGCCCATGCTGGTAGTAAACCTTAAGCTGGGCTGACAGACTGTTCCATTTCGGAGTTTACGGAGGTTAATGATGAGACCTACTTACCAATGTCTCTAACCCTAGGTCGCTTACCTTTGTTGGAGCTTCAGCGAAGCTCCATTTGCAGACTCTGTCCATCATGTTTGTCATTTCTGTTGGATAGCTGATGCTGCTGGCCAACTTCTCTTGTAGTGGCTAGTCCGTCCCCGAAGGAGCAGCAATTTTAGTGGGAAAGCACACCGCCTTTCCTCATGCGATTGTCGTACATTATGCATTAAAGCATGGGATCCCGGCACATAGTCATATTCGGGGTCATGTTTGGAGTTAGTCTGTACTGACCTTTGACACTCTTTTGAACCAGGAGCTGCTTCCTGACATGCCTTAAAACGGAGCATTCCTTGTGTTATAATTGATTCCTCTGATGTTCGTGATTGAGACAGACCCCAATCTCTTCTGACATAGATGTCCCAAGACTTGGCACTTTGCCCAGACTTGGGGTTGTCAGGTTGCTCCCTTCAGCAGCCACCAGGACTAGCTGTGCAGATCGATGCTCTGTTGGTATCCTCATTTACCAAACAGGCTGCACGTGCTAGTGACTCTGAGTCCTGCACCCTTCTGGTGCCAACGCAATGTACAGGGAAGGACTGGAGCACCTCTGGCCCCCATATGCCAGACAGAGTGGGAGAAATGCTGGAAACCTGCCAGGTGTTTGTCATAGACAATGACGGTTACATGACTGAAAAAACCCTCCCCATTAAATCAGAGATTTGATCACTTTATTGATATACATAAAGTTGGCGTTTTTTGGAAAGGAATCTTCCACAGTCTAATTAGCGGAAATTACCAAGACGCCACCAGGTGTAGCTCCCACAGGTGACGGATAGGCACAGCTCAACAAGGCTTCCCAAGCCAGGGGCTCTGGACTGCCATGGCAGGTCCAATTCCACTACACCTTTTTATTGGTGTAAGTGATAATAAATGTTCCTTGTAATTTTTCACTTTTAAAACATAAACTAAATTGCCATGATAATACATATTTATGACATTGCCAAGAATAGAACCTGAAATTATATTATAAAACAGAGGTTACCAGCACAATGGTGCAGCTGGTAGAGCTGATGCCAGAGACCTGGGCTTACAGCACCAGACCAGGCTTCGATCCTGACCACAGATATATCTGTGTGGAGTTTGCAGCTCATAGGATGTATTGCCTATGATAGTCACAAACGTGACCCTGTGGCAACTTTTATAAATGCCACCTTTACTATAGCCATACATTAAAAGTATATACTATATGTGCTATAACATAGCTGTAGCAGAAACTCAGTTAAATTTGACTGGTGCTACAGCAGGCTGAACCTACCCAAGTGGTATTTAAAAACTCACCTGTAGTAACACCCGCAATTTATGAATGTAAGTTCGCTGACTTTGTAACTCTGGCTGCCTGCTCCCGAGTGGAGCTGTGATGTCGGCAGCTTCTATAAATAGGGCCGTCTGCTGAAGACTGTAATGGCCACAACCGTAAACCCAGTTTTAAACGAGCCTGTCGGCTCTTAACAGGGTCGTTCCCTGCCGTGCAGACTTAACGGCAACAGCCGCATGAAAACCCTCTAACTTGAGCCGCTTGCTCCCGTTGGGGACGGCGGCATAAAATCCTTACCCTAGATCCAGTGGAGCGGCTACTTTTTTGGGCCCTGCTATAGAAACGGCCCGAAGAAAACTGACTTACCTGCTCACGTGACTTCGAAATAAAATCCCACTGTTTGTTTTAGTTTAGTTTAGAGTTACAGGGCTGAAACAGGCCCGTCGGCCCACCGAATCCACGTCGACCAGCAATCCCAGCACATTAACACTACCCTACACACACATGTGGGAAATTTTACACTTTATACAAAGACAATTAACCTACAGACGTGTAGATCTTTGGAGTGTGGGAGGAAACCGATGATCTCGGAGAGAACCCACGCAGGTCACGGGGGAGAGCGTACAATCTCCGTACAGACAAGCAGGGGTGGAAGATTGCAACCTTCACGTGGTCCGCCCTGTTTCGACTAATGCAATCAACTGACGTGCACAAATGGAAGATCAAATAGAACAAGTTGTCCAACAACTTTAGGCTGTGCACGCCACACGAAAGAAGAAGAAGAAGACAGACAAGCACCCACAGTCAGGATCGAGCCCGGGTGTCTGGCGCTGTAAGGCAGTAGCTCTACCACTGTGCCACCGTTACACACATCATAAACCACCTGTGCCTCAGCTTACGCATCAGAGTAAATGCTTGGTCTTCAAAAAGAATTATTTTTGCTGTCAGCGGGTTAATGGTATGATTATGATGTGTTTAGTGGATATGTCAGGGTGAACAGTGAAATGTGATAAATATCTGCAGAACTGAATCAAACTCGGGAGCAGCAATGTCTTTAGTGCATGAATTATGACCAACCTCAGGAAGCGAGGTGTTTGTCATATCTCACGCCAGCCTGACATATCTTT
Source organism: Raja brachyura (assembly GCA_963514005.1). The sequence goes on from OY740788.1 coordinate 17,479,838, forward strand.
TTCTAGCATTATTCACGTTCACTTAAATAACCTCACTAGTTGAGCTGCAGAAGGCAGACATCACTTATGTTTGCACATGCTCAGAGGCCAAACTCCAAGACATCACTGGTTTGTTCACTAAAACATACAAGAAGAGCACCTTTCTTCACCTCTGAAATTTCTTGTAGATCATCTAGACAGCAGTTGCGCACAATGAGATAAGCTCTTCAATGCTCTCTGCACTCTTTATAGCCACCATCTGTTCTTTAGGTCATGGAGTTTCTGCCAGATTTGTGCCCTAAAGTAGCTGTGGAACTAGTTTGCCTCCCATATTTATAGTCATGCAGTGCAGAAACAGGCCCTTCAGTTAAATTGACCACGCAGACCAAGATACCACCAAACGCAAATCCCCTTTGTCTCCAATTCCCCTATTCCTCTGAACCCTTACTATCCATGTACTTGTACAAATATCTTTTAATCGTTGTAATTATACTTTCCTCTACCACCTTTCTGACAGTTCATTGCATATACCCACCACCCACTCATATCCCCTTTAAATCTTTTCCCTCTCTCCTTAAATCAATGCCCCTAGTTTTGGACTCCCCACCCTGAGTAAAATAAAGTGATTATTTACCCTATCTCTGTCCCGATATAATGTCACCTCAATAATGTCATGATGTCATCCATCAGACTGCTTTGTTTGAAAGAAAACAAGCCCAGTTTATCCAATCTCTCTTATCTCAATCTGTCCAGTCTAGACAATGTTACTGAGAATCTTAATCACATCTTTCCAATAGTATGGTGATCTGGACTGCATACAAAGCACAAAGGTGCAGTATTGCTAATGAATTATATAAATGCAACATAACATCCCTACCCCTGTGCTCAATGCCTTGGCCAATGAATGCAATCATACCATATCCCATGTTGCCATTTACAGGGAAATATACGTTTGTGCTCCAAGGCCTCAATGTTCAATATCACTCTCAACATCACACTTTGTTAACATGTAAGGTCTGCTCGTTTGAATTATCTTCCCAAAATATTATCTCAGTTATCTCAGTTAAATTCTGTATGCAATCCCTTTCCCATTTCCCAAGTTGATCATGATCCTACTGTAACTTCAGACAACCTTCTTCACTGTCCACTATACCACAAATGTTGGTGTCATCTGCCTTCACCAATGTCTCTCATATCATTAATATATATATATTTAATCAACACTAAAGGATTCAACACCCAATTGCTATGGTTACAGTACGATAAGCAAACTTTCTCTATCACCTTGTGTCTCCCATTACCAAGTCAAATCTGTTTCCCTTTAATTTCGATTCACTTGAACAAAGGTGAAACTTTCAATGAATGATCACCTCACATTTGCGGTTGATTAGCTGTATGTTCTCAGGGTTATTCGCATCTTTGATAGAGAAGCCAAGAGTCTCTTCTCAAAAGATAGGCACAAAATGCTGAAGTAACTCAGCGGGACAAGCAGCATCTCCGGAGAGGAATGGGTGACGTTTAAGTCCAGGCCCTCTCGACCCGAAACGCCACCCATTCCTTCTCTCCAGAGGTCAGCCTATCCCGCTGAGTAACTCCAGCTTTTTGTGTCTATCTTCGGTTTAAGGTCATGTCATAAGGAATAGGAGTAGAATTAGGCCATTCGGCCCATCAAGTCTACTCCACCATTCAATCATGGCTGATCTATCTAACTCCTAACTCCATTCTCCTGCTTTCTCCCCATAACATCTGATACCTATAATAACACAAATCTATATATCTCTGCCTTAAAAATATCCACTGACTTGGCCTCCACTGCCTTCTGTGGCAAATAATTTCACAGATTCACCTTCTTACTAAATAAATTTCTCCTCATTTCCTGCCTAAAATAATTGTCCTTTAATTCTGAGGCGATGACCCCTAGTCGTGGACTCTCCCACTAGGGGAAACATCCTCTCCACATCCACTCTATCCAAGCCTTTCACTATTCTGTATGTTTCAATTAGGTCCCCATTCATTTTTCTAAACTCCAGTGAGTACAGGCCCAGTGCCAACAAAAGCTCATCATAGGTTAACCCAGTTATTCCTTGGATAATTCTCATAAACCTTCTCTGGACCTCCTCCAGAGCCAGTACATCCTTCCTCGGATATGGTGCCCAAACTTTAAACCAGCATGTGCAGTTCTTTCCTACACAGTATCTTCACAAATTCCAAGTTCAGTGAGACTGAGTATACTGTGTGTCTCCGGTACAGGTATTGGCTAATTTTTGTCAAGTGTACCGAGATACGGTGACAATCTTTGTTCTGCGCACTATCCAGGCAAGTGATACTATACATGAGTACAACAGCTAGTGCAAAAGAGAAATTAAATAGAGTACAGAATATACTGTTACAGCTACAGAGAAAGTGCAGGTAAAAATGTGCCAGGGCCACTACAAAGTAAATTGAAAATAGTAAGATTAAATGAGAACTTACCAGTTTGAAGTTTGATCTTTATTTTATGAGGAGTTACGATGAGCGATTACGTGCCCACCGCTCCCAACCCTCATATTATCAGGTCATCTGGTAGTTCTAGTTCTCCAAATCTTACTATCTACAGTACGTGAAGAAGCCCCGCCAGAGCGCACGCGTGTCAATCTTCAAAGCAGCGGTGTGAAATCACAGATAACAGTAATTGAAGTGACATAGAAAGATTAGAAAACTTGGACTACCAGATGACCTTCATGATATGAGGGTTGGGAGTGGTGGGCACGTAATCGCTCATCGTAATTCCTCATAACATAAAGATCAAACTTCAAACTGGTAAGCTTGTTTAATCTTACTATTTTACTTCGGAGTCACGTGAGTGATTCCATGAAGATTTCAAAGCTCTGTGATTTCATGCCGTGGAAAAGTCCACACAAACACAACTGCATCAATTGACCACAGATAAGGGAAACATTGATAATGCATACAGACATAACATGGATTTAAAACATGCTGATGCTATTTAATGAACAAATAATAATAATAATAATAATAATAGTAACCCCTCTCATCCGGGAGGAACTATAAAATAAAACCTAAAATAGAGTTGGCAAATACCCTCGGTCTGGCTATGGGTTATTATAAATGTTTGGAAAGCTTGTTCGTTAGACTATCCTGCAGTCGCTAGGATGTGGTCCAGCGGATCATACATAGCCCTTGCTGCTGATGTTGTAGCAGCCCTGGTGGAGTGAGATGAAAAAAATATTAGTGTCTAGTCCTGCATAAGCTAAAATATCATTTTAGCCACATGAAGATGGTCTGAACTGATACCTTCTTATGAGGTTTTTCGTAACTAACAAACATTGCTAGTATCAGAGCCTCTAAGGCTCTAGGTGACCTTGACATATTGTTGTAAATGTGTGACCACACATAACCGAAGGTTCAAGGGGTATGCCATGAGAACTGGTTTGAAACCTGACGCCCCTGGCTTGCTCTACTTAACTAAATCATAAACGCAAAAATATTATATTATTTGCAGGTGTAACCATCCTGTCCAGTCGCAATTTACATAGTGAGTGGACCCGTTGTGCTGAGATCAGCGCACTGAGGATAATTACCTTATGAGAGTTGGCCCAAAGATAAGGATGTAGCTGGAGCCCCCTGGTGAAGTAGTGTTAACACAATGTCCATATCCCACACCTCCATATGCTTGGGACTGGAAGAACTTGTGTTAAAGATATCCTTTATAACCTGGATATCAGAGGATGAGGCCCGACAGAGTGGGTCCCGCTCACTGCAGGAAATATGATGAGAAGGCCCGTTGGGCTCAGTTAATGATTTTATAACTTAATTTATTGTTAAGGACCCATTTGAAATGAACTCCAAGATGTCAGTAATCCGTGCCCCATTATATGTAACATAGTATTTAAACAAAATGCTTCCCATCTCCTGAAGAGAAAACGTACTGGATTTTTGGTGCTACCCCTGCACTCTGCAGTAAGCACATACATGGATCGGTCTGATAACCCGAGCCGCAGGAGCAGTCTTCTTAGAGTCTGCAAGTCAATATTGATTTTATCATGCAGGGGCTGGTTTCCCGAGGCACAGGCTGAACCAGAAAATTATATGTTTAGAATAACCATATAAGGTTCTATTCTATTCCCAACATAAGCGGGAACCACGTCTGCACAGGCCTGTCAGACAGTACGAAAACCCCTGAAGCGGGATCTTGCTGAATTTATTGGAAGACCCGACTGATGAGGCAATATAGAGAAAAGACATAAAAGAACATTCCTCCCCCGTGTAGCGAGGATGTATCTCTCGCCACTGTGAACCTCATATTTTTGCAACTGTGAATGAGCCTAGATACAAACTGTGAATGACTTCTAGACTCAGTATATGATTCAAACACATCTTTAATCAGCACTAACACTTAACAGCATGAAGGATGGTTAGTTCTCAACACCTCCTGCTGCCCCAACTGTTGGTGCAGAGCAATAGTATTAGTATCAGTATTACAGTGGGATGGAGTTAGAGATGCTGGCTGGTGTGGATTGGTTAACATGCAACATCAATCTACATCCTTCCCCCCAAAGGTTAAGTATGAAATGGCACTCATGCCATGGGGTTAAACATACTCGCCATATCGGTCTGGTGGTCTACTAACATGGCCCGAGCGTGTGCGGATAAAACACTCCCCTCCCCCACGTGAAAGATGAGACGGAGAGCCTGGAGGCGAAAATGACGTGATGGAGGCCTGTGGTGACCAAAAGGGGAAACATGCGGTGGGAGAGGCCCCGTGGTTAGTGGAGACAGCGGGACGTGGAGGGGTGCAAGGCATGCGGGGATGGTTGGGAGACATTGCAAAAGGTGGCTGGAATTGGAACAGTGGAGCATAGGGACCAGCAGGCAGTGGTCGCGGCTCCCTCACAGCAAGCAGGTGTTGTCGACTTCTCTGGTACACCGCTCCCTCACAGTCTACCAGGTACGACCCTGGCTCGTCAGTCGGGTTGATAACAGTTCCCAGACGGGAATGTCCAGTTGAAGTTCATAGATGGACGACCTGACCCGGAAGTAAAGGCCCGAGTGCTCTGCTGGAACTGTTGTATGACCATTTCTGAATATCGTGCTTCTCTTGTAGACGTTTCTGGATAGTGGCAGGCTTCAGCACTTGAGGAACCAGTTGCTGTTCTGCGATGGGTACCGGAGGCCTCGTCAATCTCAACATCAGTCGCTGTGCTGGCGATCCCAGGGTTCAGTCCCTGGCAACATTTCTGAGATTCAGGAGATCGAGATAAACGTCTGACTTTGAAATCTGTGCTCGCTCCAGCACGTGTTTGGCGCTTCTGACAGCGCGTTCAGCGAGACCATTACTCTGTGGATACTCGGGACTGCTTGTGACGTGCTGGAAGTTCCATCGGTCTGCGAAAAGCTTGAACATGTGGCTGGTGAACTGCCGACCGTTGTCGGTTCTCAGCCTGACGGGAGCGCCAGAGGTAAAGTGTCTTTTCAGCTTCTGGATGACCATCTCCGAAGTGAGGTATGTCAGTTGGTCTAGTTCAAACCAGTTAGCAAAGGAGTTGACTAGAACGAGGTAGTGCTTCCCGCACCATTTGAAAATGTCCGCCACCAGCGATATCCAGGGCAGAGCTGTGGAGGTTGTTGCAGAAGGGGCTGCCGCTGCTGATGAGGTGCAAGGCTGTTGCAAGCGGGGCAGGAGGCTACGCGGTCCCGGATGTAGCTGGCCATTCCCGGCCAGTAGAATAGGCTACGGGCGCATGCCAGTGTGGCGTCAGCTCCTGGGTGACCGCTGTGTGCCTCTTTGAAGTATACGTCTTGTAGCGATGAGGGTATCACCACCTTGTGACCCTTGATGACAACCCCATCCTGAACTACCAGTTCATCATGAACCAGGAAGAAAGGCTGCACCTCTGTGGGCATGTTGGATTGTCTGTCTGGCCAGCCTGTTTTGATGATGGAGGAGAGGATTTGAAGCGTATCGTCTGTGGCGGTGTGCGCGGCCAAGGTGCGCAGTTGCTTGCTGGAGACGAAATCGACACCGAGAACCGTGAAATTTTCCTGCTCATAGGGATGTTGTTCGCAAGATGCCCAAGGTGCACTGGAGAGAGTGTCAGCGACGTGCATGTCCTTACCCTTAGTGTAGGTAATAGAGAAATCGTACCGCTGCAGCTGCATCATCATATGGTGCTAACGAGCTGGCGCGGCGTGGATGGGCTTGTTCAGGATTGTTAGCAGTGGTTGGTGGTCTGTCTCGACCGTGAAGGTGTTGCCAAAGATGAAGTTGTGGAATTTGGAGCAAGCAAAAACGACAGCCAACAGTTCCATTTCGATTTGCGCGTAGTGCTGCTCCGTGTCGGTCATGGTGCGAGAGGCATACGAGACAGGTAGTAGAGTGCCCTCGGCAGATGGTTGCCCTCAGGCTGCGCCGAGCCCAAATTTTGAAGCATCGCAGGTGATCGTCACCGGACGTTTCAGGTCGAAAAACATTAGAGTCGGTGCACTGGTCAGTTTGGACTTTAGGATATCGAAAGCAATCTGATGTTGCTGGAACCATGACCATGCTGTGTCGTTTTTTGTCAGCTCCCGCAGTGTGGAGCTTTGTTCACTGAGGTTCGGTATGAACATGCCGAGATAGTTTACCATGCCCAGAAAACGCTGCAGGCCTTTCACGTCTGTGGGGGCAGGCATTTCTGTGATGGCAGTAGCCTTCTTCGGATCGGGTTTGAGACCCTTAGGAGTGAAGATGTGGCCGACGTAGGAAACCTCTGGAACCCGGAACTTGCACTTGTCAGGATTAAGCTTGAGGTTCATCTTGCGTGCGCGATCCAAGATGAGACTAAGATTGTGGTCGTGCATCTTTGCCACACACTAGGATATCGTCGACAATGATGGCACAAGGTAGGTCCTCGAATAATAGCTCCATAGTTTTTTGGAAGACTTCACTGGCAGAGTTGATTCCGAATGGCATTCTCAGAAACTTGTATCTGCCGAATGGGGTGGCAAATGTGGTGAGGTTTGATGACTCCTTATCCAGCAGTATCTACCAGAAAGAGTTCTTTGCATCGAGGACAGAAAATAAGGTGGCCGTTCTGACCTTTGCTGCAACATCCTCGGCAGTCTTCATGGGATGGTGTGGGCACTTAATGGCAGTATTCAGTTCTTTCGAGTTGATGCTCAAATGGATTTCATTTTTTCCCTTCTTGACTGTGGCAATCATGGTTGAGACCCAGTCGGTGGGGTTGCTGACTGCTTCAATTATGCCTGTGGAGGCCATGTCCTTCAGCGCAGAGTGAACCCTGTCAGTCATGGCAAATGACAATCGGTGTGGAGGTCGGATGACGGGTGTCACTTCGGGGTCAATAATAATCTTGTAAGTCACAGGCAACTTGCCCAGGTTGTTGTCGAAAAGATCAGGGAATTCACTCAGCGGGTCCAGGGAAATTTGCAGCTTGTGGACCGTTTTGTGGACCGAGTTCCTGACAGGCCCGTTGCCAAGCAGAGTAACTGAATTAAAGTTCAAGACATAGAAGGTCAAATTCCTCATGGTTTTTTTCAGCACACATTTCGAGTTGGTTTTGCCCAAAGGCCACAGAACCTCCCCTCCAAACGCATGTAGAGTGGATTTGTCCTTGATCAGTGGCTCGTTAGTTCTTATCTTGTTGAAGAGGTTGATTGACATATTATTTACTTTCGCTCCCGTGTCTAATTTCGCGCCAAAATGAATGTTGTTTACAGTTACTGTCACGGTCGGATCATAATTCTTAGCAGCAGCAAGCTGTAATGAGTAAACAGTTGGGTCCTCTTGTGAGTTAATTGGAGTCTGTTCGTGGGCAGGTTCGAGCAGGAATTGGGGAGTGAGATTGTTGCTGTCTCGTAGCAAGAAGTTGAGATTAGACCTGGAGCTAGGCAAATTCTTCCCACGGGCCTGACTTGCTGCCTGACACAGAGAGGCAAAGTGATTTAACTTTTTACATTAATTGCATGATATACCAAAAGCGGGGCAAGCTGATTGTCTGCTGTGTGAGTAGTTGCAATTTGGACATTTCTTCTGAGGATCACCAAGAGCCGCCTGACTAGCTTGGGTCATAAATTGCCTGTTATCTGTATTAGTTCGCTGCCTAGTGAAGCCCGTCAGATTGATGGTTTTAGTTTCATGTGAACTGTCTATAGGGTCAATGAATTCCGCTGTCCTGCATGCATGTGCTGCTTCCTCCAGTGTCAAATCTGGCCGTCTCAGAAGCCTTGATCTGAGCTTTAAGTAAGTAATGCCATTCACTAAAATGTCCCTTGATAACTGATCAGTCAGCTCATCGACCGGCATATTTTGGAATCGGCTGCGCTGGGCTAAATACATTAAGTCTGAGATAAACGAGTCTACTCGTTCACCAGGGAGCTGACGGCGAGAGAAAAACCTAGCCCTGTCCAAAATGTGATTTGAGGGCAGGTCACAGATCTGGCTAAATTTACGCATCAGAACATTGGGGTCGTCAGGACATTCAGCTGCGGTTATTACCCGGTCGTTGGCATCGAGGACTGCTGGAGCATAACAGAATGTTCTGGATCGCCGAAGGGCATCTGGGCCCGCAAGGTTGAGTAGGAGAGAGGCCTTGACAGCATCAGGTTCATTTCGGTGTGCAATGTTCATGTAGTGTCGGTAATCAATTTCAAACGTGGCCCCCCATTCGCTGATATCCGCATCAAAGACGAGAGGGTCAGGCTTTTGACAGGAAGAGGCCATCATAAAGCAAAATAAAAACTCACAAAAGGGTAAAACAAAAAAACGTTATACAGACGGAGTGGATCCCACTTCTGACGCCATGTGAATGACTTCTAGAGTCAGTATACGATTCAAACACATCTTTAATCAGCACTAAAACTTAACAGCATGAAGGATGGTTAGTTATCAACACCTCCTGCTGCCCCAACTGTTGGTGCAGAGCAATAGTATTAGTATCAGTATTACAATGGGGTGGAGTTAGAGGTGCTGGCTGGTGTGTGATTGGTTAACATGCAACATCAATCTACACAAACATATCGATATTTGGTGTTCCATCGAACCATAATGTCATAAAATACTTTGTGATCCAACATCCATTCTATGTTGTCATTGATTTTACGTTATGATACACCAGCGCCAAATGAGGTTAGGTAAATATGACCGGAACTTTGACTGGATTGCACCAATGTGCCACCACCACAATGTATCAACTTGGAATTGAGCATGCAAATTATGAATATTCGCACAATAACCCTTTAACCCATATAATGCACATAGTGTCTATAGATAATTGATACCAATAACTGGAGAATTGGTAACATGCAAATCCCTTCTACCTCCATGATTAGAAATTACCTCTCGTAATTTTTCATCTGTGAGCACTAGCATTACAGTTTTGTAATATAACTGAAGATTTAGTGACCAAAACCTACTGTAGCAATGCTGAATATTGTTCGTCCACCATTGTGACTTTGGTAGCTTCAGCTGGTAATAGAATAGGTTTGTTAACAATGACCTACATGCCACCTGAGAGGTTACTACTTTGTATGTTGTAAGTTCTGATAATGCAAAGGTCTAATTTGCACAGCTGAAACACAGCTGCTATATTGCCAATTCCACTTAATGAATAGCAGGCTGCTTCATAACAACAAGGTTGTTACAGGCTTTAATTGTATCCAATCTCTTGCCCCAGGGCGGAGTCACAGACAAATTAATAATTAAAGGTAAACCCCCAATAATCAATAAGGCTAGTTGGTATCAACTTAAATTTAACTGGATAGATGAGGAACCTCAATTTCTCATTTATAATTTGCAGCTGAAACAGTTGATTTTAGCAAAATACAGCATTTAGAATACCATCTAGATAAGCTTGAACAAGTGTTTTTGAGCTTTTGGCAGTCCAAGCACTGGTTTAATAATTTGGTTAATAACCTGGGAGCTGAAGTCAGCCCATTTTGCAACGTTTTAACAGTTATCATTGTCCCATTCAGATAAATTTCAAATGTCTCCGGTGATCCCTGAGAATGGAAATCAGTTGTTTAACAGTAACAAAATGCCATATCCTGAAAATTCTCTGTTGCACATACGAGTTAAATCAAAGATGAACCGACATCCTCCACCGTTCACAATGAACAGGCCGCACCTGCATAATTCCGTGCCTACCTCGAACGACAACTCTGACCAAATTCCCGAGCCTGTCTCGGAAGGTAATTCTGGCCATAATATTGAGCCTGCCTTGAAAGACAACTCTGGCCATAATACTGGGCCTGCCTTGAAAGACAACTATGGCCCTAGTTCCAAGCCTTGCTTGGAACCCTTGTATACTGTGCAAAAATAAACCAACCACATGTTATCAACAAATCTGAATCTCATGTTATCATTCTCATTTGTACAAAAAACAAGCGTAAATATTACTAAATTGTAAATGGCCCACATACCCCATGTTTCGGAAGAACCAGACCCACCTACCTCCATGGCTACCAGTGGTCTTATGGTAAGCCCAAAGGCCCTGATGTGGGTTCTATTCCCGTCCTTGATTGAAGAGTAGGACTGGTTGTGTGTGTGGATTCCATATTTCCTGAGACCAGCTTGGACCTTGGCCTGAAAGACCTCTGCCCAGCTTTCAAGCTGCACCAGCTTCAGTGAACTGCTTACTGCCAATGAAGCGTGGGGTGTGTCGTCGCCGAAATGATGAAGCTTTGTTTGTCGTTGGTACCTTGATTTGTCCGACAGCTTTTGCTTCCTCATCCAGGTATACCTGTTGGATAAGTCTTACCTGAAGAGAAGCTTCGGCGGCTGGTTTCTTTTCTCCAATGTCACCCCTGATAGCGCTGTTCACTTCCGGCCTTGAGGGGAACTCTGGCCCCGTCCGGGTTTTCTGCCCTCGGCAGTAACCCTTTTGTTTGCGAGTATTTCCTTGGAGCCATATGCATGTGCTCCAGTATGTTCCACGGACATACTTTGAATTTGAACTCAGTTACACACTGACCATTCGCACTCCCCTCCACAGAGAGGGAGATTCATAGACAGCCCTGAAAACAGTTGCTGCCGCAGGTCCCTGAGGATACCTGCGCTGACATGGCCCCTCCTACAGATCTATATCAGGGTTTTTGCTCTGAGTCAGACAGGTACTGATCACGAATGCTCCCCTCCTCAGAGAGGGAGACATTGTTCAGCCTTGTAATAGGTGCCATTGTCGTGGGCCCCCGAGGAGACCCATGGTGATATAACTGCCTCCTTTGGAGCATATCATTGTGGAGCACCTCTCCATCAGTTGCTCCATGTGGGTTAGAACATTAAAAGACGCAACCCATTGAAGGAGGGCATCCTCTCCATCAGGAATCCTTCTGACCTGACTCGTTTGAGTCAACGGGCCATACAGACTTTCCTCTTCCCTACACTCCCCTCCTCAGAGGTGGAGATATAATATTGTGGCTTACCCTCCAAGCAGGGTTGCCTAGGTGCTACCTGCCAGCGACTCGGAAGGCAAGGAGCTATGCACATGATCCATATCCATCCATTCCCTGCATATTTGTGTACTAATCAAAAAACCCCAGGATCTTCCATCAATACTGTAGAGGGTCCTTTCATTAATTGTATACTTTCACCTTATATTTGACCTCCCAATAGCACAATACCACACCCTTAGTTTTGGTTTTAGTTTTAGAGATACAGCGTGGAAACAGGCCCTTGGGCCCACCGAGCCAGCAATCACCCATACACTAGAACATGACACTAGTTCTATCTTACACATTAGGAACAATTTACAGAAGCCAAGTACCCTACAAACCTGTATGTCTTTTGAATGTGGGAAGAAATCGGAGTACCTGGAGAAAGCCCATGCAGTCACAAGGAGAGTGTACAAACTCCGTACTGACAGCACCTGGAGTCAGGGTCGAACCTGGGTATCTAGCGCTGTAAGGCAGCAAATCTACTACAAATCTACCACAGATCTACAGTCCTTGCTCAGATTAAACTCTGTTCCCATCCATATCCACAACTGATCTATGCTGTAACTTTTGACAACCTTCACCATCCACACTCCGCCAATGTTTATGTCTTTTACGTTTTCTTTCGGTTTCAAAACTAACTTGTGGGAGAAGTTTGGAAAGAAAGTAATTAAATAAATCTGGGATTTCTGACTGAGTCTGCAAAAGGAAACTGAGATGTAGGTCCATGACTCACTTATGTACCTTGTGTGATCTGTAGAATACCCAATGAGGAGCATACAACCAAAGTCTAGTTTTTATTAGGAGCTGTATATGCATGGCTATGACAATCTGGTACAAAGAAAGCAATGAAACAAATTGTTGTGATGAGTCACGATTAAATGTGTTAAAAAAAAGATCTCTTCTAAAGTAAGGGAAACTTCTGTTGATTTTCCCTCTTTTTTCCAGGGTTACCATGGAAGTTAAGTGGAATGATTGGCTGACCTAAGAGCTGCTCTCCCATACTTCTGTATGTGGATGCCAATATCCTGAGGAGTACATCTGAGGAGCCATTGTATTTCAATGAACATAAATCTGTTCTGCTTGCAAACCCCATCACTCTCAGACCAGATTCTAAGCAACAGGCAACAGTTGAGATTTTATGTGGTGATACAGACTATATTGTTTTGTTCATTGACTGATGGAGCATTTATCACATTTCATAGGAGGGAAGGTGTGCAGCTGGTCCCTCTGTTCCTCCTAAACATGCATCGACTGTGAATTATGTTGCCCTCAGCGATAAAATAACTGCAATCACAGCTTTTTGTGAAGGAAATTAGAAATCCTTTCAATTATTGATAAACATGACATGATGTTTGTACATCTGATGAGCTTCTCTTTAAATTAATCTGCGCAGTTTAACATCTTTTAATCAGTGGCTCAGTCGCATTGTGTTTCATTAAATCTTTTATCTAACCTACATTAACTATTGTGGCTTCTATATGCAATAACTTTGCAGTTATTTGGCTGTCAATCATTGTTTCTTTTCTGAAGATACATTATATCCTGTTGGAAGACCATTTTATGGTAACAATACTTTCAAGCTGTGCTCTGACAAAATTTAGTCTGATTGAAAACCAAGCATTACTTTCTCTGTAACAGTATGCTATAAATCAGTAAAACTATATTTGACACTCTGGTAATTTTCTCTTTGCACCACCTTTAGTTTAATTTAGTTTAGTTTAGAGATATAGCATGGAATCAGGCCCTTTGGCCCACCGAGCATGGCGACCAGCGAGCCCCGCACATGAACACTATCCTACACACACACACACTAGGGACAATTTACAATTTTACCAAAGTCATTTAACTTACAAACTTGCATGTCCTTGTCGTGTGGGAAGAAACTAGAGCACCCAGAGAAAACCCACGCAGTCAGGGGAAAATGTACAAACTCTATATAAACAGCACCCATAGTCAGGATCGAACCCAGGTCTCTGCCGCTGTAAGACAGCGACTCTACCGCGGCGCTACTGGCCGCCAAGTAAAGACGGAAATTAAATCAATCCGGGATTTCTGACTGAATCCGATTCAAATGACACAACAGGAAATGTGTTATACTTGTGAAGGACACAAAATGCTAGATTAACTCAGACTGAAGAAGGGCCTTGACCTGAAACATCACCTATTCCTTTACTCCAGTTGCTCCCTGACCCACTGAGTTACTTCAGCATTTTATATCTATCTTCGGCGTAAACCAGCATCTGCAGTTCCTTCTTACACCTGTTCTACTTCTGTATAGATTGATAGTAAGATTAAATGAGAACTTAACAATTTGAAGTTTGATCTTGATTTTATGAGGAGTTACGATGAGCGATTACATGAAGAAGTCCCGTCAGTCCACTTGCGCGTCAATCTTCAAAGCAGCAGTGTGAAATCACAGACAAGAGAGGTTAACCTGTAGATAGTAAGATTTGGAGAACTAGAACTACCAGATGACCTGATAATATGAGGGTTGGGAGCGGTGGGCACGTAATCGCTCATCGTAACACCTCATAAAATCAAGATCAAACTTCAAACTGGTAAGTTCTCATTTAATCTTACTATTTTACTTCGGAGTCATGTGAGTGATTCCGTGAAGATTTCAAAGCTCTGTGATTTCATGCCGTGGAAAGGTCCACACAAACACAACTGCATCAATTGACCACAGATAAGAGAAACATTGATAATGCATACAGACATGACACGCCGGTTTGCCGGTTCAAGTCCAGGCGTTACACGCTGAATGGATTGACCATGGATGAGTTAGAAAAAATTAATGCATTCAGACATAATGTAGTTAGGTAACAATACTGATGCTTTAATGTGAAAAACAAAATAATAATGTCCCCGGCCAAGCTGAGGGGAAACTATTAAACAGAATCTAAAATGGTACGTGCAAACACCCCCGGTCCGGAAATGGGTTTATTATAAAACCTGTGGAACATCCGTTCACTGGCCCATCCTGCAGCCGCTATGATGTTGTCAAGGGGCATGTCCATAGCCCTTGCTGCCGACGTTGATGCAGGCCTGGTGGAGTGAGATTTGTAAGTGTCAGTATTCACTCCTGCACCTGCCAGCACCTCCTTTAACCATCTGGAGATGGTATGTGCTGATACCCTGTGGTGTGGTTTCTTGTGGCTGATTAGGACAGCTAACTCAGAGCCTCTGAGGCGCCTGGTGATTTTAATGTACTGGTGCAAGTGCGATACTACACATAGTGGTGGATCCTCAGGATATGCTTGGAACTCAAGCTTGGGCCCTGCTACCCCCGGCCTGCTCTGTTTTATTAAGTCATTGATGACGAAGGTTATGGTGTGAACGTTGGTGGTCATGCTTTCCAGTCGTAGCTTGTGCAATGTCTGAACTCATTGCACCGTTACCAGCACCATCAGCATGACCACCTTGAGGATGAGCTTGGTTAAGGATAAGGAGGTGGCTGGGGCCCACTGGCGAAGTAGTGTCAGCACCACACTAACATCCCATGTGTCCTTATACCGTGGCCTGGGGGGTATTGTGTTGTATATTTCCTTCATGAACCTGGTAATAAGGGGATGTGTTCCCACTGGGTGGGCCCCCATTCCCAGCACTAAATATGAGGATAGTGCACTTCTGGCACTGTTGATGGCACTGTAGCCTAATTTATGGTCATAATATAAAGTTGACAGGAACTCCAGTACATCCGTGATGCACACTGTGTCATATGATATGTTGGAGGCATGACAGTACATATCTCACTTCTTGATGTGAGAGACGTACTGCCTTTGTGTACTGTCCCTCCAGGCCGCTGTAATGACATCCACTGTTCGGTCAGCCAGTCCGAGCCCCAGGTATGGTCTCCTCAGAATCTGCAAACCAATAAAATGATTTGGTCATGTAGTGTGTGGTGGCCCCCCATTACTGGGTGTACCAGCATTTCCCTGCTTTTGGGGACAGCCATGAAAGGCTGTGTTATTATTCCCAGGGCTAGTGAGAACCAAGATTGCGTAGGCCAGTCTGGCACTACCAAAATGCCTGTACCATTGTCTTGCTTTATTTTTTACCAAGCATCGGCTGATGAGGCAAAAGGGAGGGAAAGCATACAAGAACATTCCTTCCCAATACAGTGCGAATGCATCGACTGTCACTGCACCTGGATCTGGCTCCCATGACACATATTTGGGTAACTGGTGATTCAATCTGGATGCAAACAAGTCAATATCCGGCATGCCATATCGGGCAACAATGTCGGTAAACACGACATGATTCAACATCCATTCTGTGTTATCATTGAATTTCCGTGATCTAGTGTCCGCCACCATATTGTATCTACCTGGTAGGTAAATTGCCGTGACCCAAATGTTCCTTGCAATACACCAATGCCAAAGAAGGTTTGCCAATTTGTCACAAGATACAGACTTTATTCCACCCATGTGATTGACATATGCTACTGCCGTGGTGTTGTCAAGCTGTAGTTGAACATGCACAGAATGCATTTTGCTGCAATAAGTCTTTAGTCCATAGAGTGCTCCCAACAACTCTAAGTAGTTAATGCCATGTTGCTGTAGAATTGTGGACTCCTGCACATTCCATCTACCCCCGCAACTGGAGATGGTATCTGTTGCTCCCCAGCCCAGGCCACTTGCATCGGTTTGTAATATTACCGATGGCGTATCAATTAAAATTTTCTTGGAGCAGTGATGTATATTCGTAGCCCACCAGTGTAATTCTGCAATGACCTCTGGTGGTAATTGCATGGGTCTGCCGAATTGGCATGCGTGGGATTTAAGAGCCCGTTCCTTTGCACGTTGTAAATTTTGATAGTGCATAGGTCCGTAGCGTGCAGCTGGAAAGCCTGCCACAAGCTTGCCAATTACACTTGCTACTTGTCTGATTGTTGGCTGCTGTTTAGCAATTAGTTTATTGCAGGCTACCATTAACTCTGATCACCGTCATTTGAATTGAGTTAATTGTGAACCCCAGGTAATCAATTACCCTGATTGGAGTCAATTTTGACAACTGGATGGATTAGGAATCCCAACCTCTCAAACATGAGTTTGGTAGCTGAGACAGATGATTCAGCTGATTCCTTGGTGTCCCCAATAATTATAATGTCACCCAAATAAGCCATCACCATGTGATTCTGAGCTCGTAGTAGCCACAGAACTGGTTTTAATAATTTTATAAATAGTCTGGGAGCTGAAGTCAGCACATTAGGCAATGCTTTGAATTGCCAGTGTTGCCCCATCCAGTTAAATTTCAAATATCTCCTGTGCTCCCTGTGAATGGACACTGAGTAGTATGCATTTTTTAGATCTATGCATGACATATAACATCCCTTGGAAACCAGTTGGATGGCTGTGCCAAAGTTATTAATTTTAAAATGTTTATACTGCACATGGGTATTGAGTTCCATCAAGTCCAGGATGATACAACATCCTCCATCCCTTTTCCGCTTGGTGAATATGTTGGATACAAATTGGTGTGATTCCTGCTGCGACCTTTTAATCACCCATTTTGTACGCAACGCCTGAATTTCAGCTTGTACCTCAAATCTTTCCTGTTGTGAGAACACATATGTGCGGTTTGGCAAATTTTGTGTGGGTGGTGATGAATCAAGAAGGAACTCAATTTTAAAACCCTGTATACTGTGCAGTATGAACGGGTCTGCTGTGATCCAGTTCCATTCATTAAAAAAATGTTGCAATCTCCCCCCAACTTGTGAGTGAGTGATGTGTAAAGTGTTCCACAAGGAACTAGGTTCTCCTACCTTGAACGCTACTGCCAGTGTGGTCCTGGTTTCCGTCCTCGTGCCTTGGGTAGGAGGGCTGATGGCGGGTGCCCCCCGCGCATGCGAGCCATGGGCCGGCTGGGGCCTACCCCTAAAAAAGACCTTGGTGCTTCCAGCTCAAGTCTTCCTCCTGTCCCAGAGCACCTAGGCTGGTTTTGCCTGGTGTTGAAGGTGGCATAGGGGTGAGCCCAGTGTAATGAGCCCCTGGGTGTAGTTGGGGCACAGCTCATGAGGCGTATGGTCTTGGCCTCATCATTCAGCTCACGGAACTGCTTCGGCAGATCTGCCCCAAAGAGATAATTGGCCGGCTGTACGTTGCTGGCCTTGCACAGTAAAGCAAATTTTGGGTTGAGTGCCGGCCACATTGCTTTTTTACGCAGACAGTTGATCTCAAAATGGGCGTTACAGAGAAGCCCCTCAGTGTCCTGCTGTGTCTCCATCAGCAGCCCCCCATCTACGGACCTTGCAAAGGCTGTAATGCCCGAGGCCAATAGTTTTAAAACTTTTTGGAGTTCAACCTCCTGGGCTCTTACCCCTGCTCCAATATGGCCCCAGATGGCGTGGTTGACGGCCGGCACATTGAGGGAGGCACAGTTGGCAGGTGTATGATATCTGCTGGAGGTCTCCTCCATAGCCAGGTCTTTGAGTTGATGCGACGCCAGGTAATTATTGTGGTGGCCAGCTCTTTGTCCAGGGGTGCTCCTGTTGGAGTGGGAATGGCGAATTTGGAAGCCAGTAAAGGCACTTTGGCCCCATGCCCCTGAGAGTGTTCACCTGATGTGCCTCCCTGCTCTGAGTCAGGGTAATACTGACTCTGTGTACTCCCCTCTCCAGAGAGGGAGACACTTTGCAGCCCTGTGTACGGTGCTGCTAGCGCGTGCTCCTGTGGAGACCCGGGCTGATACTGCTCCCTCCTCTGGAACAGATCAGTCTGGAGCCACCTCTCCAATAGGTGCTCCATCTGGGGAAAGGCGCCCGCAGACGCTTCCCAGTGTAGGAGGGGATTCCTCCGGCCCGGACTCACCTGAGTCTACGGGCCTGGCAGACTTGTGTGTGGCCTTGCGCCCCGGCGGGACTGCCATGGTGCTCTCCTGAAGCACCAAGTCTGCTGCCGCTGGTTCCACAGCCAGCGGCCTGGAAGGTGATTCGGACAGTCGCCCGCTACCCACAGCTCTTCTGTAGCCAGCTGCCCCGCAGACTGTCTCCTCACCTTCGACATGGTAGGCTCTTCTCGCTAGAGAGACAAGAAATACGAACCCACCAAAAACGACTGCAGAATAGTTTTAGAAAACACTTACCTGGGTTTTTAAAACTTACCACTGGAAGGACGCGACGCGCCTGCCAGTCAGTCGTTGGCGCATGCTTCAGACATAATGACGCGCAAGCGGACTGACGGCCTTCTTCACGTGGTCACTCAAGTGACTTCCGAAGTAAAATTGTACGAATCCTACCACAACTAGAAAACAGCCTTGAACTTAGATCCACCTCATTTGGAGACCCTCGGACTACCTTTGGTCGAACTTTACTGGCTTTATCATGCACAAAACTTTATTTCGTTATCATGTATCTATGTGCTGTAAATGGCTCGATTGTAATCATGTATTGTCTTCCTGCTGACTGGATAGCGCGCAACAAAAGCTTTTCACCGTACCTCGGTTCATGTGACAATAAACTAAACTGAACTGAAAGTAAAGAGTTGACTCTTTCTGAATAAAGAGCTGACCTTTTCTCATTCATTAAAAATATTCTGTGGCAACAAAGTTTACTGTTAGTCTTAACCTTTAGAGCTCAGGCAACCGAAGGGAGCCTGCACTGTAAAGCAGAGAGCAGTAAGTGCAACAGTTTACGGCACCCTACACTGCACAAAGTCTTGATCTTAATCTTCGACCTTGCAGCCATAGAGAAAATGCCTTCCCATTCTGCCATGCTGACATCTCCAAGGTACAGTTTGCTGTTCGCATCTCACATGTCATGATAAAAGCACAGGTTTCCATCTCGCACTCGTTTTGCCAGTGAGGACATCAGGCATACAGAGTGTTTGTGATCCAGAGGGTCCTTTATTCCAATGCCTTGCATACTCAATGGGAGGCAGCATCTCTGGAGATAAGGAATGGGTCTAGACCCTTCTTCAGACCCGGGACTCGACCCAAAATGTCACCCATTCCTTCTCTCTAGAGATGCTGCCTGTCCCACTGAGTTACTCCAACACTTTGTGTCTATCTTCAGTTTAAACCAGCATTCTGCGGTTTCTTCCCACACATGAGTGTTAATAGGCTCAGATTAATGCTCTCTATCTCCATCTAGTGGCCAGTGGCAGATATAAGTGCACGATGTGTTGGAGTAACTCAGTGCGTCATAAGGTTATAAGTGATAGGAGTAGAAATGTCTACTCCACCATTGTCTGATCTAACTCTCCCTCCTAACCCAATTCTCCTGTCTTCTCCCCATAACATAGAAACATAGAAACTTAGAAAATAGGTGCAGGAGTAGGCCATTCGGACCTTCATGGCTGATCATCCAACTCAGTATCCTGTACTTGCCTTCTCTCCATAACCCCTGATCCCTATAGCCACAAGGGCCACATCTAACTCCCTCTTAAATATAGCCAATGAACTGGCCTCAACTACCTTCTGTGGCAGAGAATTCCACAGATTCACCACTCTCTGTGTGAAAAATGATTTTCTCATCTCGGTCCTAAAAGACTTCCCCCTTAACCTTAAAAGACTCCCCCCTTATCCTTAACATCTGACACCTGAACTGATCAAGAATCTGTCTATCTCTGCCTTAGATATATCCACTGACGGCCTCTACAGTCTTCTGTGGCAAAATATTCCACAGGTTCACCACCCTCTGACAAAAGAAATGTCTCATTATCTCCTTTCTAAAAGAAAGTCCTTTAATTCTGAGGCTATGACCTCTAGTCCTAGACTCTTCCACTCATGGTGGCATCCTCTCCACATCCACTCTAACCAAGCCTTTCACTATTCTGTAAGTTTCAATGTAACTCCAACTACCATAATGCATGAGTCCACATTTTGCTACACTATATTAATCTGCCACTTCTCTGCCCACACTCCCATCCTGTTTAAGTCCTTCTGCAGAGTTTTTGCTCTCTCTACACTACCTACCCTTCCACCTATTTCCGAATCATCCGCAAACTTGGCCACAAAGCCTTCAATCCCCTAGTCCAAATCATTAATATACAACGTGAAGAGTAGCGGCCCCAGCACTGACCCCCGCTAGTCACTGGCAGCCAACCAGAAAACGCCCCCTTTATTGCCACTCTTTGTCTTCTACCATCCAGCCAACCTGCTATCCATGCTAGTATCTGCCATTTGATACCATGGGCTCTCATCTTCCTTAGCAGCCTCATATGTGGCACCTTATCAAAGGCTTTCTGAAAATCTAAGTAAACATTTACTGACTCTCCTTTGTCTGTCCTGCTATTTATTTCTTCAACAATTCCAGAAAATTTGTCAAGTTGACCTCCCCTTCACAAAGCCATGCTGACTTCGGCTATTTTATCGTAAACTTCTAAGTACTCCGTAACCTCATCCTTTATAATGGACTCTAAAATCTTATCTACCTCCGGTCAGACTGACCAGCCTATAGTTCCCATTATTCTGCTTTGCTCCCTTCTTGTGCAGCAGTGTAATATTGGCAATTTTCCAATCATCTGGGACCTCTCCTGTCTAGTGATTCTTGAAATATCACTGTCAATGCATTCACAATCTCTAAAGCCACCTCTTCCACAATACTAGGGTGCAGCCCATCCAGTCCAGGTGACTTATCCACCTTCAGCCCTTTCTGCTTCCCAAGCACCTTCTCCCTAGTAATAGCCACTTTACTACCTTCTACCCCCTGACTCTCTTGAATTTCAGGCACGTTGCTGGTGTCTTCAACTGTGAAGGCTGATACATACAAGTTATTCAACCCCTCTGCCATTCTTTATTCCCCATTATCACTTTTCCTGTATCATTCCCCAGCAGCCAAACTTCCACATTTACCTCTTTCTTACTCTTCATTGAACTGAATGCAGCATCTCTGGAGAGCATGGATTAAGAAGGGTCTTAATCCAAAACATCACTAGTCCATATTCTCCAGGAATGTTGCCTGATCCACAGACTTTCTCCAGCACTTTGTGGCCTGTTGTGTATTAACCAGCATTTGCAGTTCTTTGTTTCTACTCTATGTTTTGGCAGATATAAGGAAAATTATGGAAAGCACAATTGTGAATTCTGAACCTATGCCCAAAACTCTGGAGTCCAATAGTTTAACTTTTAATGATTTGAGAAAGTGAATACAGGGTCACTTTAGCATCAGCTGTGGCTGAGGTGATCTCACTTACCTCCATGAGAATGTGGGGGTTTAAGTTCCACTGCAGTCTGAGCAGAACAATCTAAAGAGAATCTTCATAGATGGACTGAGGGACTGCTTCTCTACTGAAAGTCCCTGCATCTGGATGAAGTCTTAAAAGGTGTGGGTCGACAGGAAGACGAAGAAGAACTAATAGCTGCATTCTGGAGAATATGGTCAAAAGCTCTCACTTGTGGCTTGGAAACATTTTTTTTAACACTTCAATCACTTAAAAGTCGCTCCGATTATTTGTTCATTATGGTATGACTGTTTTTAGAGCCTGCTGAGGGGAAATCAGATTTGTAGTCCCGTATTATAACAGTGTCCGCAATTTATGCTCAGTCAATGTTCAACCTCAGAATGATGTTTTATTTTCAAATGTAAATGAGTAAAAGGTAAATATATTGAGTTAGGCCAAAGTTCTGTCATAATATCACTGAATGGTCTGAAGAGGAAAGAAACATTCAGCTTAATTCAGTTTAGTTCATTGTCACATGTATCGACGTACAGTGACAATCATTTGTTGCATGCTATGCTGTTAGCACAAAGACAATACATGATTACGATTGAGCCATTTACAGTGTAAAGATACATGATAAGGGAATAACGTTCAGTGTGAGGTAAAGCCAGCAAAGTCTGATCAAGGATAGTCTAAGGGTCACCAACGAAGTAGATAGTATTTTAGGACTGCTCTGTAGTTGTGGTAGGATGATTCAGCTGTCTGATAACAGCTGAGAAGAAACTGTCGCTGTGTCAAGAGGTGTGAGTTTTCACACCTCTATACCTTTTGCTAGAACAGTTGACAAAATACTTCTGAAGAATAATCTTTTATTGCCTTCAACAGTCCCTCAGGATTGAGAACTTCACTTCATCAGGAAGATGCACACAAAAAGCTGGAGTGACTCCGCATCTCTGGAGAGAAGGAATGGGTGACGTTTCGGGTCGAGACCTTTCTTCTTCTTTTGTGTGGTGTGCACAGTCTGATGTTGTAGGACAACTTGTTCTATTTGATCTTCCATTTGTGCACGTCGAGTTGATTGCATTAGTCAAAACAGGGCGGACCACATGAAGGTTGCTATCTTCCACTCCGAGACCCTTCTTCTGAAGATGCATGCGTGTTTCAAATGACCTCAGAATCTTGACAAAATGATGAGATTATTTAATTGGCTGTGTAGATTTAGATCAAGGTGACTCCCATCACATTAAGAATTTGGCCAATAAAATCAACCTATGTTGTTCTTGAATTTACTAATGTGCTAAATGAAGCCATTCCAATCCCCAAAGTAAATAAAGTAAATCGGTGATTTTGTGAATGAATAAATTATCTATCTCAGACTGATGAACAAAGAATATTATTCCTTGTGCAAATTGAACAATTATTTAAATTACTTTTCTTTTCAACTTTTGCACTGATGATTTGTTTTCTGCACATGTTTTTCTTTTCACTGCCCTTCAGAATGTTGTATAATTTATGCATAATTTATTTATAAATTATATTTTTGTATATTTCTGTGCTGTGTTGCAGTAGCAAGCACGATTTTCATTATATCTGCACATCACTGTACTTGTGCAAATGATAATAAATTTGACTTGACCGACTTCAATCAGACCGCTTTACAGAGCTTACATTGCCTCCTGGTGTCCGTTAGGCATATGTACTGATTCTGCTTCTAAAAAAATGAATTGCCACAAGAAACACCTTCTGAAAATTAAGACATGGGAGCTGAGGGTGATAGGGAGCCAGCTCGGAAAATAGATGAGGCCTGGGACAGATTAGCCAAGATTGTGTTGAAATAAAAGGGCAAGCTCCAGGGGTGAGTCGTCTGCTCTTGCTCTCAGTTTCAAATGTTCTTATTTTCATATCTTTCCAAGAGGAATGATATGGACGGCACAGTGGCGTAGCGGTGGAGCTACTGACTTACAGTGCCAGAGACTCGGGTTCAATCCTGATTTTGGGTGCTTGTCTGTATGGAGTTTTGTACGTTCTCCCCGTGACCACGTGGGTTTTCTCCGAGGTCTTCAGTTTCCTCCCACATTCCAAAGGCATACAGGTTTGTAGGTTAATTGGCTTGGTAAAAGTGTAAAATTGTCCCGAGTGTGTGTAGGGTAGTGTTAATGTGTGGGGATCACTGGTCAGTGCAGACTCAGTGGGCTGAATGGCCTGTTTCCACGCTGTATCTCCAAACAAAATTAAATTAAGGAGGATGAGACCCTGCAGGAGGTGGTGTTGCTGTGTATTTGCTGCACATCCTGGTGATAGACGTTGTGGGCTTGGGGGAGGTGATATCAGGCTTGTCAAGGAGAGTAAGTAGGCACAAGGAACTGAAGATGCTGGTTTACAAAATAAGATACAAAGTGCTGGAGCAACTCAGCGGCTCAGGCAGCATCGCTGGAGTGCATGGACAGAGAACGCTGTTGATCAGGACTCTTCATCAGACTGTTAGTAGTGGTGGAGGGGGAGAAAGCCTGGTAAGTGATAGGTGGATACAGGTGAGGGGAGGGGGGGGGGGGGGGGGAGTGGATTTGCAGGTGGGTGGACCAAGGCCAGAGATGGAAAGACAAAAATGTGAGATAAGGAGATACCTTTAGAAGTTGGTTGAAATGTGAAGCGAGAGGAAGGAATAAAGTTGGAAGGGGAAAGGGAGAAATTGGTGTACATCCAGGTGTAATAAACATTAATTAATGTACCTGAGTTGGGATTATGTTATGGTCAGTCGTGATATCCAAGACGTTCATGGATGGATTAAGAATGGTAAGATGACTTAATATGCTTCTTTTGAATTGCCCGTGGCCTGGGACTTGGGTGGTGCAAAACCTGCCACTTATATTACAATGCCACATAGAACTGTACAGCATAAGAGCAGGCTCTCTACTATTTGACTCTTCCATCCTGGGAAACAAAGTTCTGACTGTTTACCCTATCGATGCATAAGTATATATTTTATATACTTGTATCAGGACACAAGTACATTGTCAAAGTCTTGCTGTATGCATTATTTAAAGAACTGAAAAAAAAACTCAGAACATCATTCCACCATTAGTCATCCTCCATTTTTAACTTTATGATAGCGGAGACGTCATTAATAAAGTAGCTGATAATAAATGAGTCCAGGTTGCTGCCTTGCAGAAGTTCAATTGTGATTTAAGGGTTACACAAAAAGCTGGAGAAACTCAGCGGGTGCAGCAGCATCTAAGGAGCGAAGGAGATAGGCGACGTTTCGGGTCGAGACCCTTCAATTGTGATTTATTGGATCTCTGCTGATTTGTAACCAACACCCATAAAAATCCTCTTTTGTATACATTTGCCTCTAACCTCAGCCCTTCCAACCCCATGGAACTATCTTCATTCTAGCGAGAGCATTGGGTTCCTTGGTGGCACATTCAGAAACCTGCAGCTGGTGCAGAATTTCTCTTGGAGTAGTTGTTCAAATAAAGCCAATTATTTAATGGCACTCAAGAATTCTTCACATATTTTCTGTTTCCTCCACTATTTTTGGGCAGTCACTATGTCCAAAACAGCAAGGGAATTTTACCCAACACCATCATGCCATCTGTCAAAGAATGCTTTTAATTATTTGACAATTTAGTGAGTAATTCATTCTGCATCCATGCAATATTTTTTATCGAGGCTGATTTATCATGGCTATGAAATTTATTTCTGAATAATTGGATCAAATTATGTATTGAACATTCCGTTGAAGTGTAATTTGTGACAGACAGCACTCTAAATAAACTAATAAAAATGTTAGCAATTCATGACTGATAATTTGCCATCATTCTACAATGCATGAAACCATGCTATGATACGGAAACGTATTTATTCTAAAAATAAGTCCATGTGCTCTGGGAGCTGAGTAAAATATTCATGTGAAACTGAAGATTACTTCAATGAGGGGCACAGGCTGTTAAATCATATTAAAATTACTATGGTCTGAAATAATTGATAGGCCTGTCTTTGAGAAAGTAATATTAAGGCTGATTATTTGCTGTCATATAAAAATAATTCCAGTAAAAAATATTGCATTATTTCATGTATTAAACCAAAATTAACAAGTGCAGGAACACCAGCAGTTAAAGTGATCTTGATTTACATTTGGTTCTTTATGTGAAGTCTTATGCAGCTAATGGTAAGGTATGGTATAGAGCAAGATTGCAGGCAGACACACAGAGCTGGAGTAACTCAGCGGGTCAGACAACATCTCTGGAGAAAAGGAATAGGTGACATTTCAGGTCGAGACAGGCAGACTATACAATACCTGATCTTAGAGCTGCAGAAATTAATTGTTCCCATGCCATACTTTTCTTGTCATCCCAATAACATTACTCAGTGCCAGTCAGATTGATAATCATATTTTTGCTGTAGATTAATTTTAACTTTTTGTTAAAATATTTATGCCAGGTTCATGGAATTTGTTCATTTCTTGTGCTATAATTCTGTCCAGTTTGGGGTAGCTGACTGTGCATCTCCGTGACATATACTGGCCATAGTAGATAGACTCAAAATGCTGGAGTAACTCAACGAGACAGAGACTTGGGGCAGCATAATCAACATCATCAGTGATGGAATGTCACAAATAAAATTGCGTGCTAAACTCTCACAAAATGTCTTCGACCTGAAACATCGTTGTTTCTCTTTCCATAGATTTTGCCTATCTTTTTTTTAATGTTTCCAGTTAATGTTAACATTATTTAATGTTAAATAATTTTATGTATTCATTACAGAATAAACTATAAAAAGATTTGAGATAAATTCCTTCACATATTTTCTATTGAAGTATAATTACACATTAATACATTGAGGAAAAAAGTAGTCTCTGCCGTTTATCTATTTACTATTTGGCCCACAATCTCCGAAGTAGAATGTCAGCAAAAAACAAATGGTTGGAGTAATTCAAGGGGTCAGGCAGCATCTGTGGAGGGATGTTTCAGGTCAGAGCCATCTTCAGACTGATAAAGTAGGGGGCAGAAAGCTGGAAAAGAGGTGTGGGGTAAACCCTAGCAAGTGATAGATGGATACAGGTAAGGGAGGCTTGGTTGGCAGATGGTTAGAGTAGGTGACAAAGGCTAGAGATGAAAAGGAGACAAAGGGGTGTCAGATAAGGAGAGAAGCAGAGTTGAATGTAAAGCCAGAGGATTTATCACTTGCCGGGCTTTACCCACTCTGCATCTCTTCTCCATCTTTCTCCTCCCTACTGCATCACGCCTTAGAAGGGTCTTGACCCAAAACATCATTCCTTCCTAGGATGTTACCTGACCCACTGAGTTTCTATAGCCCACGGGTTTTTTTTTAAATCAAGATCCAGCATCTACAGTTTCTTGTGTCTCCAAGTAAAATTTCAGCTTGGGTTCTGACAGTATCCTATTGCATTTTTGGCATATAGTCAGAAGCGAATTCACAGAATAATTAGGATAATAAGGATCTGAGCGAATTATTTCCCAGTTTTATAACATCTGTCTTCGTACCTACAGCATGCCGAATTTTAATCACCCCTTCCAGGTGATTATAGGTCTCCTTGCATGATGCAGAAGATCTACTGATTCCACAGACTGCTACAATTACTATCTTCATTACAATCTGAATGATCGATTTAAGATGCTTCCAACCTTCAGTGTCACCAACAATACTAATTTTCTGGCTATTAAGGAGACCCCTTGGATAAATTAAAGAATCCAGACACCCTTTCAACTGCTGACACTCTTGGGTTGCCAAGGTGCCTGGTGCAGTCCAGAAATGCTGGGTTTGTTTTTTTTAAGAACTGCAGCACTCGAATGTTGCAGGTCTGACTTTCAATCAATCCAGTGATTAACCTCCCCCACACACATTCATAATGAGGGCTTCACTCGTACACTGAAATGTACAAAAGGTGGAATCGTTTGGTTGAATCTCCGGCTTATCACTAACTGAACAACTAGTTGCTCTTAAATAAAAAAACAGAAACTGCTTGACATTCTCAACAGATCAGGGGGCTTCAGTGGTAAGAGAAACAGAGTTTTATGTTCCTGTCCCACTTATGCAATTTTTAAGGCGATTGCCGGCAACTGTCAAGTCGTAGCCAGTTGCTGAAAACCCGGTGACTGGAACGGCGACTGTCAGAGTGGAACACACACAAATACACACATCGCTTCTTTCACCAGCCCGTTATGCAGGCAGGGGACAGGGCAAGCGGGGGGAATGATGTCTGAGTGAAATTCACACGGTGCAAAGCCAATGTGATACAGACACACACCACAATGAACAGGAAGGTTGGCGCTGTAATTAAGATGGTGAAAGCACAGTGTACGGGAAGGGTCACTTCCTTTAAAAGAGGGGGGGGGGAGGAGAAGGGGGGGGAGGGGGGGGAGGGGGGGGAGAAGGGGGGGGAGAAGGGGGGGGAGAAGGGGGGGAGAAGGGGGGGGAGAAGGGGGGGGAGAGAAGGGGGGGGAGAAGGGGGGGGGGAGAAGGGGGGGGGGAGAAGGGGGGGGGAGAAGGGGGGGGGAGAAGGGGGGGGGGAGAAGGGGGGGGGGAGAAGGGGGGGGGGAGAAGGGGGGGGGGAGAAGGGGGGGGGGAGAAGGGGGGGGGGAGAAGGGGGGGGGGAGAAGGGGGGGGGGAGAAGGGGGGGGGGAGAAGGGGGGGGGAGAAGGGGGGGGGAGAAGGGGGGGGGGAGAAGGGGGGGGAGAAGGGGGGGGGAGAAGGGGGGGGAGAAGGGGGGGGGGAGAAGGGGGGGGGGAGAAAGGGGGGGGGAGAAGGGGGGGAGGAGAAGGGGGGGAGAGGGGGGGGAGAAGGGGGGGGAGAAGGGGGGGGAGAAGGGGGGGAGAAGGGGGGGAGAAGGGGGGGGAGAAGGGGGGGGGAGAAGGGGGGGGGAGAAGGGGGGGGGAGAGGGGGGGAGAAGGGGGGGGAGAAGGGGGGGGGAGAAAACTTTTCAGAAGCCAGAGATACACGGCTGTGAAGCTCGGCAGACATTTTATTTTGAACTCACGTGATTGACTACGTGAAGAAGCCCGCCAGACCGCATGCACGTCAATACATCTAGTGCATGGCGCTAGTCAGAGCAGTTCCTGTACTGCTCTGCAAGGTAAGTCAATTTTCTTTGGGCCGTTCTATAGAGGGCCCCCAAAAAAGTAGCTGCTCCACTGGGGCTAGCGTAGGTTATATTTTCGCCGCAGTCTCCAACGTGAGCAAGCGGCCGAAGTTATAGGGCTTCTTGCGGCTGTTGCCGTTAGTCTGCATGGCAGGGGCCGACCCAGTTCAGAGACCGATAGGCTCATTAAAAGCTGGGTTTACGGTTGTGGCCGTTATAGTCTTCAGCAGACGGCCCTAATAATAAGAGGCTGCCGACATCAGAGCTCCATTCGGGAGCAGGCAGCCGGAGTAAGAAATACGTGAGGCTCTGTCCAGCAGCAGGTGAGTTTTAGCTGCGGCCGACAGCTGCAAACTCCACACAGATCTATCTGTGGTCAGGATCGAAGCCAGGTCTCTGGTGCTGTTAACCCAGGTCTCTGGCATCAGCTCTACGAGCTGCATCATTGTGCTGGTATCCTTTGCTTTATAATATCAGTTCAGGTTTAATTTTTTGGCAATATCACAAATATGTATCATCATGCCAATTTAATTTATGTTTTAAAAGAGAAAAATTACAAGGAACAATTATTATCACTTACACCAATAAAAAGGTGTAGTGGAATTGGACCTGCCATGGCAGTCCAGAGCCCCTGGCTTGGGAAGCCTTGTTGAGCTGTGCCTATTAGTCACCTGTGGGAGCTACACCTGGTGGTGTCTTGGTAATTTCCGCTAATTAGACTGTGGAACATTCCTTTCCAAAAAACGCCAACTTTATGTATATCAATAAAGTGATCAAATCTCTGATTTAATGGGGAGGGTTTTTTTCAGTCATGTAACCATCATTGTCTATGAAAAACTCCTGGCAGGTTTCCAGCATTTCTCCCACTCTGGCGTATGGGGGCCAGAGGTGCTCCAGTCCTTCCCTGTACATTGCGTTGGCACCGGAAGGGAGCAGGACTCTGAGTCACTAGCACATGCAGCCCGTTTGGTAAATTATGATACCAACAGAGCACCGATCTGCACAGCTACTCCTGGTTCAGCTGCTGAAGGGAGCAGCCAGTTGGGGCAAAGTCATAGCCAAGTCTTGGGACATCTATGTCAGATATGATTGGGGTTTGTCTCAATTTCGAACATCTGATGAATCAAATTATAACACAAGGAATGCTCCATCTTATGAAGGCATGTCAGGCAGCAGCTCCTGGTTGACGGTTGCAATCTTTCTTCCCACTCAAATGAACGGAGTGGTGGAGATGTTGATAAAGTATATGCACAAATGCCTGAAGCAGCTCCTGGTTCAGGGTTGCAATTTCCTCCCACTTGGTTGAACGTAGTGATGGAGATGGTGCCAAAGTATATGCACACATGCCTGAGGCACCTACTGGTTCAGGTTTGCATAAGTCCTCCCATTCAGATGTATGAAGTATGAAGATGGAGCCATATATATTATGCCCCGAATTACGGAAGCATACACAGGCAGTTCAACTCACATGTCTGCAGCTGCCCTGGTTTCAAGGTTCGCATTTTCCTCCCACCTGAAAGACTATCAGAGATGGTGTCGCAAAATATGCTTGGTATTATAGAAGCATGCACAGACAGTTCGAGGCATACAGATATGGCAACACCTGGTTCAGGTTGCAATTTTACTCCCACTCAAAGAGAGTGTCAAAGGTCAGTATGGACTAATGCCATACAGGAGCCCGAACATGACTATGTGCCGGAATCCCATGCTTTAATGTGTGATGTACGTCAATCACATGAGGAAAAGGTGTGTGCTCTAGCCGCTAAAATTGCTATTCTCTCGGGGATGGGCAAGCAACCATAAGAGAAGTTGACCAGCAGAATCACCTAGCTAACGGAAGTGACAAGCATGATGGACAGAGTCTGCAAATGGAACTTCGCTGAAGCTCCAACAAAGGAAATCGACCTGAGGTTAGAGACGCTGGTAAGTAAGGTCTGGTTATCAACCTCCGTAAACTCCGAAATGGAGCAATCTGTCGGCCGAGCTTGGTTTACTGCCAGCAAGGGCTGTCTAGACGGTTTTCACATTCTCTGGGATAAGATCAGGTTGATGTAGAGACATTGGCAAGGTGCTTTACACAGTAACCTCTGTAAGTTACAAGTAGGAACAGTTTGGTTCATCATGAAACTGGCTGGCCATACGAGTCATATTGACCAGAGAAGCACTGCTTCATGATCTATGAGAGGTTATCAGACTGGTCAATAGAATAAAGTAGTTGAAGTTTTTCTCAACATATGGTTTATTTCTCCTCAGTTAGCTGAGTTACTGGTTCATTAGAATCATCATTGCTATCCTCTCTGGGACAGATAGTTACCAATAAAAAGCTCATCTGGCATATATTATAACTTTATCTGACCTGCAGGTTCATGTTGTGAGTCAACAAATGTATTCATAATAACCCGTAGGTTCTCAATACCACTATTCCTGATTGAGTGGTTGGTCAAAGGGATTGTGTTATGCACTCTAGAGACTTAGACATGTGGTCTCAGTCAAAGGACTGCAAGGTATTCCTGATTCAGCCTTGCATTATACTAATCTCCACTCTGAAGGAAAATGCTATGGATTTATGATGACTCTTAAGTTAAGAATTGACAGGGAACTAGTATTCCCATATCTAAGGGAGACTGTGGTTTCAGCTCTAGTCATTAGCTGCTGATTACATATTATCAGCGATATGTATGAATAAATAGATAATGCATCTTCCGTGGGTAGGGAAGCCAAAAGTATTTCTGTCCGTAGGATCAACGGAAGAACAGCGGTTCCAAGTGCAAATCAGTGACAACTCATCCGAGGATATGTAGTCCGACCAAGGGCTAGAGGGGTATTTCTCAAGATTACAGAAATATGGTGCAGGCCGAATCAGGTTAGCATTACGCTAATCAAATTGTGGGTTTACTTACCCAGTTTAAGATGGATGATTCGGTGTCTGCAATTTAACTGACTCAGAGAATCCATCCTGTAGTTGCATACTCTGTCATATCTATACACATAAGGCACAGTTTATGTTGTTTAATAACAAAGCTAGTGGTGAAAGCCTATGCTGCCCTTCTCAGATTAAGGGCATTATGGCATTGAGTTTTTAGGTATTATGCAAAATTGCAAGTGATAAATCTTAGGGGTTGCCGGTCGATGTCTTTTGCGATATTACATTTAAGGCAACATGGAATTTAACAGCACCAATTTGACTAGTCAGTCACGCCATGGTAGGTGGCTGAAGCAACTCTTATTTACTCATTCACGTGTGACGACAGGGACAGCCTATCTTCTTGGCCAGCTAGCTCTCCACGATTGTAGGAGAAGCTTGTGAAGAACATATGCGAGTCAAGTTTATACGGAAGTAGCAAAGGTTGTGTGGCTTCCAGTTTGAGCATAGAAAAACTTTGTGGGACAGCACAATTGACATTTCCTGTGCTGCTTTGTCATTTCTGCAATACCATAAGTGGGACATAAATGATTGGTTCATCACCCACTGTTCTCTAACGTTATGCAGGGTGTCTTTTGTTTAGTAAGATTAAATGAGAACTTATCAGTTTGAAGTTTGATCTTGATTTTATGACGAGTTACGATGAGAGTTTACGTGAAGAAGGCAGTCAGTCCGATGAGCGCATTAATCTTCAAAGCAGCGATGTGAAATCACAGACAACAGTTGTTGAACTGAACATAGTAAGTTTAGAGAAGAGTAGAACTACCAGATGACCTTAATAATATGAGGGTTGGGAGCGGTGGGCACGTAAACGCTCATCGTAACGCCTCATAAAATCAAGATCAAACTTCAAACTGGTAAGTTCTCATTTAATCTTGCTATTTGACTTCGGAGTCACGTGAGTGACTACGTGAAGATTTCATGCCGGAAACGAATCCATGCGCTACTCACTGCATGAAGTGACCATGGATGAGTGAAAAAAGATTAATGCATTCAGACATGACTTAACTTGTTAAAATGCTGATGCTTTAATCATCCAAAGAAAATAATTGTGACCCCTTTCATCAAGGGGGAAGCTATAAAACAGAGTCTTAAACGGAGTTGGCAAATACCCCCGGTTTGCCAATGGGTTATTTAAAATGTTGGTACAGTATGTTCATTTGATCATCCTGCAGCTGCTAGGCTATGGTCCTGTGGAATGTACATTGCCCTTGGAGCTGATGTAGTAGCAGCCCTGGTGGAGTGAGTGTGGTAAATGTTAGTATCAACGCATACATTAGCCAAACCCACGGTTTTACCTCCTGGAGATGGTGGAACCAATACTTCTATGAAGCTTTTTGTACCCAATAAACATAGCCAGTGAGGAGCCTTGGAGGCTCTAGGTGACCTAGACGTATAGTGTAAAGGTGCGACCACGCATTACCGAAGGTCCATAGGATAGCTATGAAACTTGTTGGAGACATAAGGCCCAGGTTAGTTCTGGGTAATAAAATCAAAAACATAAAATGTTATGTATTAGCAGATGTACCATCCGGTCCAGTCGCAATTTACGTTATGACTGGCCCTGGTGCACTGAGGCCTGTGCCATGAGGATAAGAACCTTTGAGAGCCGGCTAAAGCTTAGGATGTAGCCGGAGCCCCCTGGTGAAGTAATGTTAACATTACGTCTATGTCCCATACTTCCGTGTTACCGGGCCTGGGAGAACTTGTATTAAAGATATCCTTATATTCTGGAGATTGGAGCATGAGGACCGACAGTGTGGGTCCAACTGCTGCAGCAAATATGATGAGAAAGCACGTTGGCATAGTGAATGGCACTTTCCTTAATTGTCATAGATCCATGTGAAAATGAACTGTAAGACATCAGTATCCGTGCTGTGTTCTACATAACATGTATATTAGAACAAAACGGTTCCCATTTCCTGAAGTGGAATAGTACTGCCTTATGGTGCCTCCCCTGCACAGTGCAGTGTGCACTACACGTCTCAGTGTCTGTCGTCTCAGAGTCTGAAAGTCAATTAATTGATTTTCTTGCAGTGGCTGGTTTCCCATGTCACAGGCAGAACCAGCAAGTGTAATGTTTAGAATTAACTTATTAGGTTCTATCCAATTTCCAACATTAGCGGGCACCCGTGGCTGCATATGCCAATCAGGTCGTTTGAATGCCTGAAGCGGTGTCTTGCTGAATTAATTGCAAGACCTGACTAAAGTGGCAGTATGGAGGAAAGACATGCAAGAAAACATTCCTCCCCAGTGTGGTGATAGTATATTCTTGCCACTGTATGCCATGTATTAACAACTGGGAAAAAAAACCTGGATGTCAACATATCAATATTCGGTGTTCTATCGAGTCATGATGACATTAAACACTTAGTCATCCAACATTCATTCTGTGTTGTCATTGATTTCACTTATTGACACAATAGCCTTAAACGAGGTTAGGTAAAAATCATGGGATAGTTTAACTTTATAGCACTCATGTGACTCACATATGCCACCACCATAGTGTATGTTATGGATAGTTGATCAACATATCATAGTTGAGCATGCAGATTATGCATATTCGCACAATAACCTTTAACCTATACGATGCACCTAGTGTTATAGGTAGTTGATACCAAACTGAAAATTGGTGACTGATGCAAACCGCATCCACCTCCATAACTGGAAGTGGCAGTCATAATTTCTCATCTTTGAGGACTAGCATCAGTTTGTAATTTCATTTCGGAGTCACGTGAGTGACTTCGTGAAGAACCCGCCAGCACGCATGCGCGACATATTGTCGCTACGCATTTGCAGTCGACGGCTGGAGGTGGAGCGCGGCTCACCACCAGCCCTTCATAAGTGCCACTCAGGTAAGTACAGGCAACCTTGAGCTGGTTGTCCCTGCTGTTTTGAATATTTTTTCTCCAACAGGGACATCGATAAGAGGAGTACGGCCGCAGGACGTCCGAAAGGAGTCGCCGGCTGCCAATCCCGGAGCTCTCTTCAACGACGGCACCCGCTAGACGGGCCTGGAAAAAGGCGCGAAAATCGGGGAGCCCTATGTTCACAGGACCCGACCCACCGACACAGTTGTGCACAAGCGGGGTTCCCGCAGAGCAGGAAGTCGGTACGACGCCGGAGCAGGTAGACCCTGACTCCATTTCATTATCGCCAAAAGGAATGTTGGCTGATGCGAGCAAACGGGTTTCACGTGCTGCTGCATGGCCCTTCTCCCTGAGCCCTCGTGGAAGAGCCAGGGATAGAGCTCGACAACCTAACCCTTTTCGGGCAGAGGTTTCGCCAGAGGCCGCTAGATTGCGGACTGGTGGATTAGCGAGACCCAAGTCCACTGGCAGACCAGGGAGGGCCAGTGTAGACTCACCACCTAGTTGGACCAGAGGGAGTCACACAGGTGGAGTCTCGCCACGGTCACCGCATCCCCCGTTGGCGGCAGGGTGGGACCGTACGCCGTCTGGGTCCAGGAAAAGGACAGTCGGCAAGCCCGCGCGGATGTCGGGTCACCACACTGTGGCGTTGGGTGCCGACTTCACACCACATATGCCCTTAGAGGCAGCCGGGCCTAGCTCAGCCAAAAGGAGGCGTATGAGCAGATCCGCGCAGGAGTCATTCAGTTTCGCTGAGGCGGCTGGCAGCGACTTTTCGTCACGGCACCGAGATTACCTCGACGAGGTACGGGCCGATGATAGGAGCCTCAGGAGTTCCTCGGGCACGAGGACTCTGACCGCCCATTCACGCACGATGAAGGGTGCATTGATCGGATGGAGAGGATGATGGAACGAATCCTGCAGCAAAATCAACGGCAGGAAACATTCAGTTCCAGGGGACTCATGGACATATCCCCATCATCAATGGATAGCATGAGGCAGCCAGAAGAAGAGGAGATCTTGGTATACGTACCAGTAGCACCTGAGGTCCCTCAGGAAGAACTCCTGGACGTGGCAGCCAAGTTTGCGTTACCCGAATCATCGGGACAACCCCTCAATACCAAACTGGCCGCTACCATTGATTTCCTCACCAACCATCAGCTTCAGGAGCAGGTCCTTGCGGAGGCCATGAACAGACACAAGGCACCGAGTAATTGTAACTCGCTCAATGTGCCTATTGTGAACTATTTGGGGCAATATTAGCCCGGGCATTAGAGCACAGGAAGTGAAGTTACAAAGAATCCTGAAACTGCTCACATCTGGGATTACCGCTTTTGCGAGGTCGGTGGACGGTGTGGACTTGAACACCGAACAGGAGGATGCTCTGGCACTACTATGCAACACGCAATATGAAATAAATGCGTTTTGGAAAAGCATCATCAAGCCTACATTAAACCCCAAATTTGCAGGGCTATGCAGAGCACCCCCAACACCACCACCCAGACAGCTATTCGGAGAAGACCTCCCGAAGCAGGTCAAGAATTTAGATGACCATGCCAAGGCAGTGGGTCTTATGAGGTCACACACCTTGACCAGACAAACGGCCAGGAAAACATCATATTTCAGGCCACGGGGTCAAACCGAAAGGCCAGCAAGGACCTACATTCTGGCACCTCCACAATACCAACAGCCAAGGCCTTTTTTAGGGCAAGGCCCGCAGCGGCCAGCAGGGAAGATGCGGTTTCCGCATCACCAGCACAACCCAGCACCTCCACGTCCCACCAAACATGTCAGGGACCGCTGATAACCATGAAGGTAAGGCGGTCTGGATTTCATGCACTTGCATGTCTAACCTCACATGTTGGGGGTAGACTACGGTTTTTTAAGGAGGCATGGGAAACCATCACCTCAGATGAGTTTATCTTACAAAGTATTCAAGGCCATGAGATTGAGTTTATAAATGGTCAAATTCTTCCACCTCAGCATATGCCGAATCGCAAATTTGCACTTTCCAGCAAGGGAACAGCAGTAGGCTATGCTGAAATCTTGAGACTACAAGAGAAAGGCGTGATAGAAAGAACTATACACAAACCAATTGAATTTGTATCTAACATATTCACAAAAACCAAGAAAGATGGTGGATGTCGGGTCACTATAGATCTAACCCACTTGAATACTTTTGTAAAATATACCCATTTCAAAATGGACACGTTCGAAACAGTCAAATCTTTGATTTCTGAGGGCTGCTTCATGGCATGCATTGATTTAAAAGATGCATACTATTCAGTATCCATTCAGAAACATCACAGGAAGTTCTTGAAGTTTACCTGGATGGATCAACTTTGGCAATACAAAGCTTTGCCCAATGGGCTTACCACAGCCCCCAGATTGTTTACTAAATTACTCAAGCAACACTGAGGAGGCAAAATCATACGGTTATGGCTTACCTGGATGATATCCTAATCATTGGGAATACACTGGAATCAGCAAAATTGGCAGTTTCAGCCACTGTGGAAATATTTCAAAAAATGGGATTTATTATCCATCCAGATAAATCAAAGTTCTGTCCTTCACAGATCATGGACTATCTGGGATTCACGGTGGATTCCAATCGCATGATTGCCACCACACCAATTAACAAAGTTGGGGATATCATTCAAGCATGTAAGAATCTGGTCTGCGCCAGTATACCATCAATCAGACAAACTGCTAAGGTGATTGGGAAAATCGTAGCAGTTTTTTCCAGCTGCTCAATTCGGACCTTTACATTATCAAAATTTGCAAAGATCCAAGATTTCAGCATTAAAATTGAATTCTGGCCATTTTGATAGACCTATGCAGCTGCTACTTAAGGCAAAAATTGAGTTACAATGGTGGATTGATAATATCCGTAACTCATTTAAACCCATCATTGTGCCTCGTCCGGTGGTATACTTACAAACAGACGCAAGCTCCCATGGCTGGGGAGCTACGGACAACTACACTAGTTGCGGAGGCAGATGGGACACCCTTGAATCTACCCTGTTGTTATCACAAGGGATATATTATTTGCAGATGCTAGGAGCATTCCACGGACTTAGAGCTTATTGTTCAAACTTTACTGACACTCATGTCCGTCTCCAAATAGACAATACCACTGCGGTGGCATATCTAAATCATATGGGCGGTACCAGGTCAATTTCATGTGATGAATTGGCAAATATAATTTGGCTCTGGTACATACAACGGAATATTTGGATTTCAGCTACCTATTTACCAGGTAAGCTCAATACAGTGGCGGACACCAGGTCACGGAAATTTAATGACAACATCGAGTGGATGTTAAATCCTCAAATATTCGCCAAAATTACAGCCAAATTTGGTAAACCGGATATTGACCTTTTTGCGTCACGGTTGAACCATCAGGTACCAACATACGTATCATGGGAACCAGATCCTGGGGCAATGGCGATGGACGCCTTCTCGCTAGACTGGGGGAAATGGTTTTGTATGCATTTCCTCCATTTTGCCTCATCAGTCGGGTATTGCGGAAAATCCAGCTAAATGCTGCTAAAGGCATTCTTGTCATACCCGACTGGCCTACTCAGCCATGGTATCCGGTGGTCCTTGGAATGATCAGTCAACCATGGGTCCTCTTAGAGGGTTGTCCACAATTGGTGACGAACCCTGTTACAGGGGAACAACATCCCTGCCATAGTCACTTGAAATTATTGGCTTGCAGGTTCTGAACAGACCATTACTGCTGTATGGTCTCTTATCAAGGACAATGGATACAATTGGAGCATCATGCAGGGAGTCCACAAGACGGCAATATCTAGCGCATATCAGGAAATGGGAAACCTACTGCGGCCGCTGGAACATTGCATATGACTCCGTTTCAATCACAGATGTGCTGGAATTCCTTGCGGGGTTGCATCATGATGAACACCTCAGCTACAGTGCCATCAACAGCGCCTGGAGTGCGCTATCATTCTACCTCAATATTGAGGTAGGATCCAATAAACTGGTGTCCAAACTTATGCGGGGAATATTTAATTCCAATCCGCCAAGACCTTGTTACAACGTCACCTGGGACATTGGGAAAGTACTAACCCTACTCAGGACGTGGTCGCCCATGGCTGGGCTTGAATTGGACAAACTCACCCTGAAGCTGGTGATGTTATTGGCACTTACTTCAGCACAAAGGGTACAGACACTTCATAAGGTCAAGATTGACAGAATGATCTCTACCCCAGAGAAAGTAATCTTCTTTGTTGATGAATTACTTAAGCAGCATAGACCTGGATACACAGGGCTGCAGCTGGTGTTTCTAGCATACCCCGCTGATGCTAGGCTATGTTTAGCCACCCATATCCGCCACTATATAAGAGTGACGCGGAAATTAAGGGGAATGGAAAAATACCTGCTAATCAGCCACAAAAAAACTCACCATAGAGTGACAGGACAGACGATCTCCAGATGGCTCAGGATCGTCTTGAACGAAGCAGGTATTGACACTAATTTCTTTAAATCCCATTCCACCAGGGCTGCATCAACGTCGGCAGCAAAGGTCATGGAGGTGCCCATGGACCATATTCTTGCCACAGCGGGATGGGCCAGTGAAGCCACCTTTCAACGGTTTTGTAACAAACCTGTTACCGCTCCTGTAATGTTCGCAGAGGCCATGCTGAATGCGGGTCAAGAACATACAACTACTCCCCAGTGAGGGGTTTTTCTTTTTGTTGTTATTAATAAATATTATTATTTTTCAGTACAAGCAGTCTGAAAATTTGATTACTCCTATCCATCCTTACAGTGGCGTGTGTGACAGCATGGACATTGTCCAGGGCATGAAATCACAGAGCTTTGAAGTCTTCACGAAGTCACTCACGTGACTCCGAAATGAAATAGTAAGATTAAACGAGAACTTACCAGTTTGAAGTTTGATCTTTATTTTATGAGGAGTTGCGATGAGGGATTTCGTGCCCTCCGCTCCCAACCCTCGATCATAAAGTCAACTGGTAATTAGAGTCTCTTCAATCTTACTATAACAAGTCATTTCTTTGTTTGTTGGTTCTGTGATTCCACACTGCTGCTTTGAAGAATGTCACGCATGCGTGCTGGTGGGTTCTTCACGAAATCCCTCATCGCAACTCCTCATAAAATAAAGATCAACCTTCAAACTGGTAAGTTCTTGTTTAATCTTACTATTACTGAGGATAACTGACCAAACTTACTGGAGCAATTTTGAACACTGCCACCATGTGACTTCGGTCGCTTCAGCTGGGATAGGCCTGGATCTATTAACAAAGACCTACATAGTACTGAGGGGTTAATTCTTTGCACGTAGTAGGTACTGATAATGCAAAGGCCCAATTTGCACCGCTGGAACACAGCTGCTATATTGCCAATTACACTTAATGAGTACATTGCTGCTTATAACAACGAGGTTGTTACAGGCTTTTGATAATTTCTCCTCCTGCCCCAGGGCGGAGACCCTGTTAAGTTGATAGTAAAATGTAATCCCAACAGTTAGTTGTTCTGATTGGTATCAACTTAAATTTAACTGGATGGATTAAAGGACCCCAATCCTCAAATATAGTTTGGGCTGCAACAGTTAATTTAATAAAATACAGCGTTTAAAAAACATTATCCAGATAGGTGATAACAATGTTCTAGAGCTCTGAGCAGCCCAAGCACTGGTTTAACTAACTTGGTAAATAAACCTGGGAGCTGAAGGAGTCCATTTGCAGTGGTTTTACTGTTGCATTGACACATCCAGATAAATTTCAAGTATCTCCGGTGATCCCACTGAATGAGATCACCAGAGATGATCCATAGGAGCCATACAGCTCCTATTTAATCAATATTTGGACAGTAACGATGTATCCCATTTTGAAAGTCTATACTGCACATAGGAGTTAAATCTGGATGAAGTGACATCCTCCATCTTTCACCCTATCCTGAAAGGCTATCCAACCCGTAATAGTGGGCATGTCTCAAAAGACAACTCCGGCCCCGATTCCAAGCCTGTTTGGAACCTAGTATGTTGTACAGTATAAAGTAATCACTTGTTATCATCAGTTTATTAAACCCAGATCTAAATCTCATGCTAGCATGGTCACTCATAGAAAAACACAAATGTAATATTAACAACATGTAAATGGTCCACAAACCCATGTTTTAGGAGAACAAGACCCAACTACCTTCATGGCTACCGGTGGTCATATGCTAAGCAGTTAGGCTTGGTCTGAAACCTGTCATCATACTGAGCCTGCCTCGTAAGACAGCTCTGGCCATAATTCTGAGCTTGCCTCGAAAGAGAAAGCTGGCCATATATCCGTGCACAGCTTTCAAGCTGCCACCGGCTTCAGTGAACCGCTGCCCCCAATGGAGGCGTGGTGTGCGTCGTTGCCTGCCGATGAAACTTTGCTCGTCGTCACCCTTGATTAGTCCGATAGCTTTTGCTTCCAATTCCTGGTCTTACCTGTGTGAAAAGTCTTACCTGAAGAGAGGATTCTGCAGCTGGATTCATTTTTTGGATTGCAAGCTCTCCAATGTCACCCGGGTAGCGCTGTTCACTGCCAGCACTTGTAGCATTTGTGAGTATCTCTTGAAGCCATACGCATGGGCTCCAGTATGTTGCACAGACATACTTAGAATTTGAAGTCAGTTCAATACTGATCACTCACACTCCCCTGCACAGAGAGGGAGATTCGTAGGCAGCCCTGAAAACAGGTGCTGCCGCAGGCCCCTGAGGCATCTGCGCTGACATGGCCCCTCCAGCGGCCCTATGTCAGGTTTTTCTCTGGGTCAGACTGAAACTGACCCTGAATGCTCCCCTCCTCAGAAAGGGAGACATTGTGCAGCCCTGAAAACAGGTGCCGCTGCCTGCGGGTTCTCCATAATACCCGGGCTGATAACTCCCTTGTTTGGAGCATATCATTGTGGAGCACCTCTCCATCAGGTGCTCCATGTGGGTTTGAACGTTTGAAAACGTTTCCCATGTAGGAGGTGGTCCTGTCCATCAGGAAACCTCCTGGCCTGACTCCCGTAATCCACGGCCTGACTGTCTTACCTTAGGTTTGACCCCCTTTCTGGGGACCCACAGCGGTTTTGAAGTGGCTGACTGCTATTTGTTGGTGGGTCCCTCCTGGCCTGACTTCCCCAGGCCTGCCCCACTGCTGTAGGTTTACCCCCTACATGGGGAACCACAGCGGTCTGGTTATAGCTGGCCCCTGT
Source organism: Raja brachyura (assembly GCA_963514005.1). The sequence goes on from OY740788.1 coordinate 17,521,463, forward strand.
ATGTGGGGGGGGGGGGGGGGGGGACCCTCCTTGCCTGACTTCCTAGACTTTGCCAGCCTGTGGTTAGTTTTACCCCCTACGTGGGATCCACATCCGGCCTGCAAGGAGATGTCGCCTGTAGTGAGGTGATGGGACCCTCCTGGCCTGGCTTGCAGACCTTGCCGGCGTGTGGTCGGCTTAACCCCCTCCCGGGGAATCACTGCCGGTCTGGAGCAGATGGCCCCTGTGTGTCGGGGAACTCTCCTGGGCTGGCTTACAGACCATGTGTTAGTTTAACCCCCTTCCTGGGTACCACAGCCGGTCTGGAAAGCACTGACTGCGATGGGGGAGGGGGTGGGGGCATCCAGCGGCCGCCGGCTACCCGCACTTCCGCGGTCTCTGTAGCCGGTTTCCCCCTCAGTCCAGGTACCCGTGGCCGAGACCGGGATTCCCCGCGGTCCTTGACTGGTTCTGCGGCCCGTCCAGACTTCGCCCCAGTCGTGCAGGTACCTTCTGCACGACTACCTGCAAAAAGAAAACAGAAGAAACCTGGAAGTTGAACTTACCGTCGAGTTGAACTTCCCGCTGGACAGAGCGGAGCTGCTCGTTCGCGCTGAGCGGGTAGCGTAATGACGTGCTCAGCGGACTGACGGCCTTCTTCTTCATGTAGTCACTCACGTGAGTCCAAAGTAAAATAGCCTACACTCATGGTACTGTGCGTTGTATATCAGTAATTTGTTATGCAAATATTCCTCAAAATCTTCCTAATGGGACCAGTATCCTGAGATGATTGGGTAGCTTGTTATAGAAATAATCTCATGAGCAAATGAGCAGGATTGTGTGCATTTGAGTTTGACAGCATACCCACCACAGCAGAGATCAGGGATGTCCTTAGGTATATGAGTGCACTCAGTTGCTAGTGCCTATGATATGAAAGATAGTTATTTTCTTTCAATACTCTCAAGATATTGCTGATGGCTCATTAGCAGCCAATACAATGGTTTCCCTTTCATCATACAGCATGAGGTTTACATAATGCAGCTTAATAAATTATAAAATTTGGTGGAATATGTCTGGATGTTTGCAGATAGAATTATGCACATTGTTGCATACGTTATTGTCTAACTCAACAGTCTATTGGGACTACAGGCCAGGTTAGAGCAATGGCCATGTATGCAAGTTAGCATCGTGATATTAATAACTCATGTTTTCCTGCCATTAATGGTTTATCTGTTTTAGTGTTTCACACACAGATTATGTCACAGCATGAAACCACAGAGCTTTGAAATCGTCATGTAGTCACTCATGTGACTTCAAAATAAAATAGAAAGATTAAACGAGAACTTACTGTTTGAAGTTTGATCTTTATTTTATGAGAAGTCGTGATGAGGGATTACGTACTCTCCACTCCCGACCCTATTCTCATTAAGATCATTCGGTAATTCTAGCCTTCAATCTTTCTATAGCTTAGGTCAGCAACTATTCTGTGGGTTCATACAGCTACTTTGAAGATTGACGCACATGCGGCCTGACGGGCTTCTTCAAGTAATCCCTCATCGCGGCTTCTCATAAAATAAAGATCAAACTTCAAACGGTAAGTTGTCATTTAATCTTTCTATTAACATTACCGGTCGGTTATCCTTGGTTCTGAAATCTGCTGTTTACTTTTTTTTCCCCAATGAGCCAATGAAATTCACCAGTCAGCACCGTCGACAACCTACGACCTCCTGGCGGCCCACTACCACTGCACCTTTGGCACTAGAGATCTCGCTACTCTCCATGGCGGCCTCATTCTGGCCACAGCTAATATTTCAACATGTTGAAAAATTAGCGGCTTCTATAATGAGGCTGCGACGGGTTCCGAGAATGCGGGAACTACATATTCACGACCTTGAAGGCGACTCCCCGGCAACCACCCGCAAACATGTGGCGGCCATGTGGTGATGGCATAGTCTCCTGTAGTTGCCTAAAAGGTCGCCTAAGTGGGACAGGCCCATAAATGTGTCAGTTTGGAAACCCCGCAGCAAAACTGTAAAAATCAAATTTATTTTAAATGGCTTCTCTTGAACTCCCACTCAAAGTGCAATTGTGCAGCAGCTCTGAGTGGCATTAAGAAACCCTTTCCACAGATGTTCTGATCTGCTGAATATTACTGGCTTTTTTGATTTTGAGTTAATAATTATCCAATTATCCATGGACTCTAATGGAAAAAACAAATAAATTAACATTTTAGATTAAAAAACTCCTCTCATGAGGAGACAGATCAATAATTTTCAATCATATGCATTATCGAGTTAAAACGTTTTTTAAGATAATGAACGCAGGTTGTAATAAATAAAAACAAGGTTCCAACATTCCTCAAATATTCCGAAAAATACTGGTGCAAATTCAGATGGCGTGGTGGTGCAGCGGTAGATTTGCTGCTTTACAGAGCCAGAAACCCAGGTGCGATCCCGACTATGGGCGTGGTCTGTACGGAATTTGTACATTATTCTTGTGAGTTTTCTCTGACATCTTTGGTTTCCTCCCACACTCAGGCATACAGGTTTGTAGGTTAATTGGCTTGCTATAAAATGTAAAATATTGTCCCTAATGTGTGTAAGGTGGTGTTACTGTGCGGGAATTGCTGGTCGGCACAAACTCGGTGGGCTGAAGGGCCTGTTTCTGTGCTGTATCACTAAATTAAACTAAATCCCCAGAGGAAGATGTGTACTGAGTGATGCCCGATCGCTCCATTTCCAGAACATTCCTCTTTGTCTTTTACAATGAGGAATCTCTGTTTATCTGTGACAAGGCAATTAATGGCCAGTTGTATGTTCCTTTGGCTACAGCGATACCTGGTATATCAGAGAGCATTTGGGGAGAATAATGCTAACATGACAATTTGCAACTAAATGGTGACAACTCAAATTATGATTTATGTTGTACTTGCATCTATTTGTCCCAGGTTTAACAGCAAGCCTGGTCCTGACAACATAGCTCCACATGCTGAGGCTGACATAAATGTTTAGTGTAGTTTAGAGATACAGTGCAGAAACAGGTCCTTCGACCCACTGAGTCTGGGCTGACCAGTGATCCCCGCATATTAACACTATCCTACACTAGGGACCATTTTAATATTTATATCAATCTAATTAACCTACAAACCTGTATGTCTTTACAATGTGGGATTAAATCGAAGTTCCCGGAGAAAACCCACGCAGGTCATGGGGAGAATGTACAAACTCCGTACAGACAGCACCTGTAGCCAGGATAGAACCCGCGACTCTGGCGCTGAAGGCAACAACTCTACTGCTGCACCATCATGCCACCCATGGTACAAAAATGGTCAGGGAACATTCCTCTGTGTGATTTTTAAGAGAGAGTTAGATTTAGCTCTTAGGGCTAATGGAATCAAGGGATATGGGGAGAAAACAGGAATGGGGTACTGATTTTGGATGATCAGCCATGATCATATTGAATGCCAGTGCTGGCTTGAAGGGCCGAATGGCCTACTCCTGCACCCATTTTCTATGTCTCTATGTAATGTTATTATTCTCATGCTATGCATGTCCTTTTTAAAATACTGTTTGTTTTCCCTCTTTAAGATTATAGTTCTCAGCATGCCCAGTATCTTAGGTGTGGCAATACTATAACTATTGTTTAACAAGATGCAGCAGTGAGTCAAATTAACCACAATAATCAAAGACTTAAAAATCAAAGATAGTTTGCACCGATGCTAAAAATTAACAAGGTGGCAATGTGGTTGCCGTAATTTTGATCCTTGTATTTGTGGATTCTGTTGCTGTTGATATTTAATCCCAGTGTCTAAGATTCCTTGCAAGCTGCATCTGTTTCTGAATCAGTCTTCTGCTTAAACCGTAGCTGCTGAGTAGACAGTAAATTTCACTACTAAAATTAAATAATCGGAGATGGTGCAAGTCAACCAAAATCAGAAACATACCTATAAAGACACCATAACATCATAACACCAGCGAGAACGGTGCACCAGCATTGCAATTGCATATGGATAAGATGCTCGGCCTTACGTAACCTCACATCATTCTGTGCTGTCCTCAATTTTCTCCCCAAAGAAGATTGTCTATGTAGGATTTAACAAGCAATAACAGGATTTGGAACTGCAGATGTTATAAGAGGGAGAATAATCCTCATGCTCTATTGTGGAAAAGAAGTAGAGAATGTTTATGAAACACATACTGTTGTGGCTTGGCCAGTAGAGCTGCTGCCTCACAGTTCCAGAGACGTGGGTTCAATCCTGACCTCGGGTGCCATCTGTGTGAACTTTGCGTGTTCCCTCTGTGACCATGTGGGTTACTTTTGGGTGCTCTGTTTCCTTCCCAGATCCCAAAGATGACATAATCATAAGATCATAAGTGATAGAAGTAGGATTAGGCCATTCGGCCCATAAAGTTTACTCCGCCATTCAATCATGGCAGATCTATCTCTTCCTCATAACCCCATTCTCCCGACTTCTCCCCATAACCTCTGGCATCCGTACTAATCAAGATTCCATCTATTTCCGCCTTAAATATATCCACTGACTTTGCCTCCACAGCCTTCTATGGCAAAAAATTCCACCGATTCACTACCCTCTGACTAAAGAAATTCCTCCTTATCTCCTTCCTAAAGGACCATCCTTTAATTCTGAGGCAATAACCTATAGTCCTAGACTCTCCCACTAGTGGAAACATCCTCTCCACATCCTCTCCACTCTATCCAAGCTTTTCACCATTCTGTACATTTCAAAGAGGTGCCCCCTCATTCTTCTAAACAGTGAATGTAGGTCCAGTTCCGTCAAATGCTCATCATATGTTAACCCACTCAATCCTGGGATCATTCTTGAAAAAGATGCAGCTCTGAATGGTAACAGAAGAGAAGATGAACATCAAGGTCAAACTTATCATTTGAAACGATGAAATGAGAATTGCAGCATTATCAAAGTGAGCAGAACATAACAACATTGCTAACTGGTGCCAGGAATCCTTACGAAGCAAAGTGCTTGCCTGATGGGAGATAGTATATGTTGTGTGGAAATTTCAAAACAATTGCAAGTCTTTCAGGCTCCGAAATACCTGACTCCAAAGGTAATGGAGAGACCATCAATGATTTAAATTGTCCCCATGGAGAGCTCCGTCCCGACCCACGCCAGGGGTGTCCCAGACCTACATGCAGGAGCCTCTCTTGACCATGCTATTCCTTCCTCCAGTTCTGGGGGGGTCCTGTGGCGTCAACCTAAACACGGGCCACTTAAGCGCAAACCCTCATCAGGAGATACGAGGGCGGGCACTTGACGTCATGGGTTAGAGGGAGTGTCCTGGTACATAAGCTCTCTCACCACGAGACCAAAGAAGGAGTTAACCAGTAGCTGAGCCCAAGGGAACAACCTCGCTCAGCTACAACAACACATTAATATAGTTAGCGCACCCACGTAACGTGTGACTACCGAATAAAGAACCGTTTGCACCAACCTGACGTCTCGCCTTTATTCACCATGTATGGTGCCGCTACAGGGGCACTATTTCATCCAGCGATGTTACCGGACTGGCAAATTATTTGCAGGTGAGGATGGTCTGTGGCTGAGAGAGCCAGCTGCAGGGGCAGTGTTCCAACGTGCTTGGTACCCTTATCCTTCTTGGTGGTCACGAGTTTGAGCAATGCTTGGTGTACATTTATAACACAGAAACTAATTTGTATTTTAATGAAATGTTGATTTAATTTTTTTTTTTGGGGAAGTAAAGAAATAAAAGAATAGATCTATAATCAATAGAGATAGTGATTAAATAATAATGATTAGGATTATATATGAAAAACAAAAAAATAAAAAAATAAAAACAAAACAATAAAATAAAAGAAAACAATTATTATATAATAAAAAAATGAAGTATACATCTTAACAATGAATGGAACAATTTCACATAACAATATCTATAGAGACGTGTATACAAATCCCAGAATATATCTTTTCATCTAATCCTACAACTGGGTACTTATTGAGTTACAATGCTGAGCCCAGCTACTCCTTTAAATAGTCAATGAATGGAGACCATATTTGTTCAAAAAGTTCATATTTGTCCATCAGGACAAACCTAATTCTCTCCAAATGCAACGTCTCTGACATTTCCACTGTCCACATTTTAATTGTGGGGGATAATGTTCCCTTCCAGAATTTTAATATTATTTTTTTTTCAATTATCAAACAGTAATCAAGAACATTTCTTTGACTTACTGTTAATATTAGGCTTGAATCAGGAACTCCTAATATTATTAGCTTTAGAGCGGGGTCCAATTTAGTTTTAAGAACTTCAGAAATGATTCTAAAAATATCAGCCCAATAACTATGTTGATTATTTCATTGAAATTAAATTAATAAATACTTTCTGAGTTTGAATAAGGGTCCCAACTCGAGACATCACCTATCCATGTTCTCCAGAGATGCTGCCTGACCTGCTGAGTTACTCCAGTATTGGGTGTCTTTGGTTTTAATGAATACTCATGTTAAGTAGGTATGTTTGGAATCTAAATATTGTAAGTGGTTCCCAAAAGCCAAACATCAACTGATTCTGATTGGCACCAAAATAATCACCGAGATCATAGTTTTCCTCAAACTTGGCCATTCATTGTGAAATTTTCACTGAGATCACTCCAGATGAGCCGGTCATCGTCTGATATCCCAGAACCTGGCTCCAAGAAATATGATAATTTCCCTTTTGATTGTTTTCAACTTGTAAGGAGTGTTCTTCCACCCATACCAGTAAAGAACATTTGCTGAAGATAGACACAAAAAGGTGGACTACCTCAGCGGATCAGACGGCATCTCTGGAGAGAAGGAAGAGATGACGTTTCGGGTTGAGGCCCTTCTTCAGGGTCACCCATTCCTTTTCTCCAGAGATGCCATCTGACCCGCTGACTTACTTCAGCCTTTTCTGTCTATTTTCGGTTTAAATAGAACATATAAACATAACGTAACAAAACACCTGCAGTCCCTTCGTACAAAGAACATTTTGCTGCTGTTTCTTTAGGTGTCTTGCTTGTAAGAGATCCTATACCGCCATCTCATGGACATCAGCTTACATTGCAGTCATTACTGCAGAAAGAGGAGAAGCTAGATTTTCAAAGGAATCTGAAGCAGTGTCTGTAAACATTGACAATGTTGGACAGAATGTGGAGACCTGAACCTTGTTCTTTGTCTCCTGGTTCTCAGGGGCTGCAACAACCTTACCTCATCACCCTTCTCCCCACCCCATACTGCCTATGTCAGCGGGGCATTCTGAATCTCCACTTCCAAGCTTCTGAAAATTCTGTGTCAGAAGTTGGGCAAAAGTTACGGTAGAGAAAGAATGGGGGCAATCCTGGACCGATATAGCTGGTAATATTAGGGTGATACCTGGAGGAGATGCACCTAACCCATCAAATATGTGCATTGGTCATTTAGAGGAGCATTGGTTATATTGTTTTTAACAGAAGAAAATCATGGAAGCGGGTGGTGAATCTGTGGAATCTGTGAATCTGAAGACTGTGGAGACCAAGTCAGTGGATATTTTTAAGGCGGAGATTGACAGATTTGTGATTAGTACGGGTGTCAGGGGTTATGGGAAGAATGAGGGAGAACAGAGTTGAGAGGGAAAGATAGATCGAATAGGCCGAATGGCCTAATTCTGCTCCTATGAACATGAAAATTGAAAGGATTTTGCTCAATGCAAGTTAACCCTTTTATTCAAGGAACTAACAACTGTTACAGGTGTGTAGCTGGGCTACTATAAATCACGGGATCTAAGAAGGCATCTTGGGTGAAGAGCTGTCCTGATAAATGTGATTTCTTTGTGGTAATGAGATGAGGATGGGCAATGGATTAGAACTAACAGTCTCTGATGAGTAATTGTCATTCTCACAATGGTACTTTAGTAATATTGGCTGCATGATAGTAGAAATGAATTCTGAGATATAAGAGGTAACAGAACTCCGATATTTGTCAGACTGCATTCTCAATCAGTACCAAGAAATACGGTAAACTAGTTTATCTGACAGGGTTACACAAAAAGCTGGAGAAACTCAGCGGGTGCAGCAGCATCTAAGGAGTGAAGGAGATAGGCGACGTTTCGGGTCGAGGCCCTTCTTTATCTGACATTCGTGTATCTGGAATTTTCATACAACTGGCAACAATTTTATGAAAGTTTTAATGAAAGTAAACTGAAGAAAGCAGAGAACATGAGTTTAAGATGAGAGGAGAACGATTTAATAGGAGCAATGTTTTCACTCACAAAATGGTGGTTATACGGAATGAGCTGCCAGGAGGTAGTCAAAGCAGGTGCTATATCACCATTTAAAAGACATTTGAACAGGTACAGTATATGGATAGGAAAGATTTAGAAGGATATTGGCCAAGTGCAGGCAGCTGGGACTAGTGTAGATTGGGCATCATGGTTGTGTAGCTGAAGGGCCTGTTTCCATGCTGTAGACTATGACAATGACTATGAATAAATTTCATGTGTTACGCAAAAAAAGTGTGAAAATACATTTTTGGTTTATTTATGTTCTTACCCGGATAGAGCAGTTGTAGGCTGATTAGCAACAGCATCCTATTTGGCAGCCCGTGTGCTGATGAACACAGTCATTCATTTGATCTACTTTTATATTTTGCATTGATACTGTTTAATCTTAAAACCTATGTGGAAAACACGGTTATTTAAAAGAATGAAAAGATGACTGTTCAGCAATTCAATTAAGTATGTGTATAGAGTGGTAATGTTTGATGTGTACAAAAATGTTTTTAGCAACTTCTGCGCAACTAGCCTATTTGTGAATCTATCCCCCCCCCCCCCCCCCCCCACCGTCCCCTATCCCCCCCCGTCTCCCCCTCCCCACCTCCCCTTTCCCAGTTTGATGGAGAGAGTTCACTACATGAATTACTTTGAAAGTGTAGCACTTAATGGACTATTCAAAAAAATATGTAGCCTTTTTGTGATTGATAGGATAATGATCACAAAATTGATAAAGATTAAAATGTGGACAGTGGAAATGTCGGAGACGTTGCATTTGGAGAGAATTAGGTTTGTCCTAATGGACAAATATGAACTTTTTAAACAAATATGGTCTCCATTCACTGACTATTTAAAGCAGTAGCTGAGCTCAGCATTGTAACTCAATAAGTACCCAATTGTAGGATTAGATGAAAAGATCTATTCTGGGATTTGTATACACGTTCTATAGATATTGTTATGTGAAATTGTTCCATTCATTGTTAAGATGTATACTTCATTTTTTTATTATATAATAATTGTTTTGTTTTATTTTATTTTATTTTTTTAATTTTTTTTAAAATATATATATATATTCTTATATAATCCTAATCATTATTATTTTATCATTATCTCTATTGATTCTAGATCTATTCTTTTACTTCTTTAATTTCCAAAAAAAACAAAAAACAGAAACATACATAAATCACTTCGTAATATTTGTATAATTTTTGAAACAAGTTAAATGCGTATTTGAAGAACTGTTATATTGTTGGCAATATGCATTGCTTCTAATAAAAATATATTTTTTAAAAAAATTGATAAAGAGGTAAAGAGGTTTCTTGGCGGCTGGAGGGAAGATTACTGTGGTGTTGATTTCTGGGCCTTTGGATTCTTTGATAGATGGAAAACAGTGATCAGAACCTGAGTGCACTGCGTAATGATGTTTAGAGTTGGCATGAAGCCTGGAAAAACACTAATGGCAATGAGGAGGAGAGTGGTTCCATTAGGAGCTGGTAGATAACATGGAATGCCATATTGAAGATGACATTTAATGTAGAGATGTGAAAAATGATCATTATTGGCAAGAAAAACGAGAAGAGGAAATCAATTGTACATTTTTAACAGAGACGAGGAATAGAGAGAACTGTTGTTCCTATAGACAATGCTTAGGCGTGGTAGCATAAGCTGGACTAGGCTATTTGGAAGATGGAAGGGATCTTTGGCTTTGTAAATGGAAACAAGGAGTTAGTTACATTTTTTTTTAATAGATTGCTGATTTCTAGCTTGTGTATTGTGCTCTTTCAGGAGTCCACACTACAAGCAGCTTTGCAGAGGATGCAAAAAAGATGTGTTAGAATAGTGCTAATGGGCCTGTCCCACTTGGGTGATTTTTCAGCGGACTGCCGGTGACTGTCAATTCGCCGGCAGTTGCCTGAAAAAACGGGAACTGGACAGGCGACTGTCAGAGTGGAACACACACACACACACAAATACATCGCAAAGGCAGGGGCCAGGGCAAGCGGGGGAGCGCTGTCTGAAATTCACACGGTGCAAAGCCAGGGTGATACAGACACAAACCACTATGAACAGGAAGGTTGGCACTGTAATTAAGACAGCTAGCACAGTGTACGGTAAATCCTTTAAAAGAGGGGTGAAGTGGGGCGAAAAGGAGTGGAGATAACTTTTAAGAAGCCAACCAATGTTTAATAAGCCAGAGGTACACAGCTGTGAAATTTGGGCGGACATTTAGCATCACCAGTCGGTTATCCTTGGTTCTGAAAACTCCTGCTTATGTTTTTTTCCCCAATGAGCCAATGAAAATGACCGGTCGGCAAAGGTGATTAACTAAAACTACCTACGACTACCTCGACTACCTACAACTACATGGCGACCCCACTACAACTGCACCTACGGCTACAGGATTATCGATTTTCTCCATGGCGACCAATTTCAACGTTGAAAAATTTGCGGCGACCATATTGAAGCCGCGACTAGTTCCCAGAATGCGGGAACTCCTCACGACTGTAATGTATTCATACATATTCATGTGTATGCTAATGTTGTATATAAGCAGGGAATGTTGCGTAATAAAAGTCTCTCTCATGATCCAGGTAACCTGCGTATAAGTTGTTATTCATTCTGCCGTCCGGAATATAACAAAAATGCCGACGAGGATGGGATAGAGTTTGTGAACTCATTCTTTAAATACAGTGCAGGACTGTTTTGCAACACGCAGTATTATTTACCATTTTAAACAGTAAATACGGAGTTGTGTCGCACTTGTTTGTGAGCTGGACATGAGAGGCCGCAGATCCTTCTATGCAGGGGACTGTAGTTTAAAACTGCAGCTGTAGAAATCGGCAAGAGTTTGGAGGCTATCTCTATGTTGTGTCTATGTGGCAAGATGTCGTCCTTGGGATTGTATAACATTTTAGACTTGAGTTTTTTTTTGCCAAGTTCCTCAAGCTGTATAGTCTTTACACAGCTAGGTTTTAGGTGAATTGTTACACCAGAACAGACAGGAATTTGGGGTTTTTGAATGGCCTTAAAAAAAAAAAGAGACCGACTCGATGGCAGCGTCCACGGGCTACATCGGAAACCTTGGCACGTTCGACAAAGCCGTTCAGCTCCTATATGGAGAGAGCAAATATGTTTTTCACGGCAAACAACATAATGGAGATTAGTGGTGAAGGAGAGAGAGTGACTGAAACAAATAAGGCCGTTTGCGAACGCATGAAAGCGATTCTGCTCACGGATATCGGTCCTGCAGTGTTTGGCACACTCGTGAATCGCCTTGCGCCCATAAAGGCAAAATATGTGCCATTCAATGACATTATGAAGAAGTTGGAGGAGCACTTCAACCCAAAGCATCTGGAAATTACAGAAAGCTATAAATTCTAGATAGAATTCTAGATAAAAACCAGAAACCAGAAGCAGAATGAGACAATCAATGAGTACATTGTTGCCTTGAAAAACTTAAGTTTGCACTGTAACTTTGGAACCTTTCTGGGACGAGCACTACGCGACAGATTTGTCTGTGGTCTAGTGGATGAACGAATTCAGTCTAAACTCTTGATTGCTACCACAATGGAGATTGCATCAAAGAATGCTCGCGCGTTTCGTTCACCACGCACTGCTGTGGCCATTTACAGTCACAAGACAGTGCCTATGGCCAAACCAAGAGGTGGTAAACCAAAACTAAAGTATGGCGGGGAGCCGAGTTCAGCCAGTTGTTATCATTGCAATGGTAATCACTCATCCCAAATTTGTCAGTTCAAAATGGCCAAGTGCTATAACTGCCAGACGAAAGGTCATATCGCCTCAGCATGTCAGGCCAAGCTTAAAACAGGAAACCAACAATCTGCGGGAAACAAGCGACAACACCAGAGAGCAGTTCACAACTTGGAGGTCAACCCAGATAGAAATGAACTTGGGTTATACACCATTTATGCGACCAACATCGGAAAGCCTACAACCAGCCAAGGCAAGGACTTTCAAACTAAACTATTGATAAATGAACATGTGAGATGTATTTTTGGTGCCCACAATCACGATGCCTGAGACAAAGTCATGGAAACAAAAAAATGCATTTATGTACGAGTCTGCAGAGTCGGGTGCCTCTCCAAACCAAGACACACCGAGGTCAAGAAAATACCCCCCTTATACAACACAATTTCACTGAATCAGCCACCCCTTCTGGCTCCTTCCAATCAGAACGCTGAGGTGCACAATCTTCCTGTACCGCCCAGATCATACATTGCACTTTCATGGTAATTAGCAGTTTCCCAATCAGGGGCATCTAAGCAATATTCATTTACCTCATTAAGCAAGCGCAGTAGTTATTCACCTAACCCATACAATCCCCTTTAGCCTAGTAGCCAGTTTCTTAAGGTTACAGCTGCCTCCACTATCTCTTCCCGCTTTCGTACAATGCTATCAGTGGTGCTCAAGGACAGGGGTGGTTTACGCGTTCTGTCCTTCACAATGTGGTTTAATCATTCTGTCTCTCACAATCCATCCTTTCTCTTTTGCTACGCATTCTATGATTAAACCCCAATTTGAACCCCTTCTGCTCCAATTGATGTAATATTCTCCTTATTTCCTCTGTCTGTGGATCCAGAACCTTCCCTGGTCACATTATTATTATTTTCTGTATCTCCCCTTTTGTTCGAATGGGCACCGCTACAGCCTGCATCTGGTTTATGCTCCTGGTTATATTCCTTCACCAACTGGGACCCCGTGCCCCATTACCCAGCTTTCCGTAAGCAAAGCAATCTCTCTCCTCTGGGGCAGGTTCTATACATCCTCATTCCCGAGTACCTCAAATTCTGCACTAAGAAATATTTTACCCCCCCCCCTTACAACCGGTTCTGGTTCTATGAGTATAACAGGAGTCATGCACATAAGAATGATAGGTAAAGGACCTTCTGGTTTGTCCGCCATACCTGATGGGATGGTAACATTTATCACAATCGTCCATACATTTACTTACAGTGACGACCATCATTAGTACAAGTGCCCAGCACTGCATTTTAATGCTTTTGTTCAATCGTTCTTTCTCAAAGATCCAAGTCAGTGGTTTATTTCCTTGTCTTAGTGTCCAGTCCTCCTCAGCCGGAGGTTCCACTGGTCCCTTTATTCGCACTGTGTGTGTCCACCTTTTTTCTTTCGTCTGCACTGCTGTTTCTGTGGTCAATAGTACCAAATACGGATCAGTCTAACAGGGTTGCAACTTTTCTTCCTTCCACGATTTTACAAGAACCCAGTCTCCCACTTTCACAGCTTGGATTGGAAAGTCGAGAGGGGGACTCTGTGCCAGCAGCCCCTTGGCTTTTAATTCTGTAAGAGAGCGAGATACTGCCAGTAAATAGTTCCTTAAGAATACATCACTGCCCTCTATGGTGGGTATTCCTTTTATCTTTCCCAAATAAGGTAACCCAAACAACATTTCATTGGGGGATACTGCTATATCCTTCCGTGGAGCGGTTCGAATTCTAAGCAAGGCTATTGACAAGCACTTAGTCCAGGTAATTTGTGTCTTCAGGGTGGCATTCATTCTTTCCACCATTCCCGAGCTCTGTGGATGCCAGGGAGTATGTAACTTCCATTTTATCCCTAGGGTATCACAGATGAACAAATGGATGTTTGAGGCAAAATGGTTTCCTCGATCTGAATCGAGAGACTCGATGATTCCATAACACGGAATTATTTGTTCCAATAGAATTTTGGCTACTATCTGAGAAGTGGCATTTACTGAGGGGAACGCTTCCACCCAATGGGTAAAGTGGTCCACCACCACTAGGAGGTATTTCCATTTCTGTATCCTGGGAAGTTCGGTAAAATCTACCTGTATTCTCTGGAATGGCCTGATGGCTAACTGCTACCCTCCTCCTGGCGCTGCCCTCGTCACTTTCTTATTTACCTTCTGACAGATCACACAGCTTGAGACTGCTTGTTTAGCCAGAGTGTATATCCCTCTACAAGCATACGTACGTACAAGAGTATCACATAATGCCTGAGCCTCTCCAGTGTGACTGGGAATGTAATCTTCCCAATAATTCTCTGATAACCTCCTTATTTAGCAGTTGCTACCCATCCGGTGTCCACCATCGCCCATCTTCTGTCATTTTCGCACCTACCTCATTCATCCTACCTAACTCGAATTTGGAGAACATGGGTATCTTCTTTATCCCTTCCCTGAGAGGTATTAGAGACATCAGCTTTACTGTTCCCTGTAAAGCTACCCATTTTGCCATCTCTGTTTCCCCTGGCCTCTGGAGAATTTCCCTTCTGGTGTCCTGCCATATGTACTACGGCTATTTGCTCTGGCTTTGTTACTGGTGGTCTGATGCTTGCTGTAATGGCGGTCGGAAGTGGTCCCAGCCTTGCAGCTACTGCCTCAGTCACACTGATCGATCATCACATGACTCCGTATGCGAGGCCCACTCTACACAAAAGGCGCTCGGAAACCACTGCGATGAAGAACTGCCTCGGCAATCTCTAGAAGGAGCGAGCTCCAATCTTCATCACTTTCCATCCACTTGTCTTGGTCGGCCGCGAGCATTGGCCAGTCGATCTTCTAGGAGGTTGCCTGGATTTCCCTCTCTTCCGCCTAATCAGTCCTTTCCTCCTTGTCAGTCATCTCCCTCTCCTCTTGGTCGGCGATCACTGCTGCACTCAGAGCCTGCAGTTCGTCCAGCACCTCTGCAAGAGAATCTTTGCAGGGGTCCTTGGCTCTGGGCCTCCATGCCTGTGGCGGCTGTAGGGGTGTAGGTAGCTCCGGTTGATCAGACAGGGCAGCGGAGGTGTGTACAGCTGCAGCCCGACTCTTCTTGAACTGGCCGAGCAGCCCTTCCTGTCTCAGCGTGGCCACCAGCAGGGTCTTGTCCCTCTGCAGCTGCTGCAGCTGTCCACTGAGCCGCTGCCTCTCCTGCCTGTGCTGCTCCTCCTGGAGCTTCTCGCAGGCTTCCAGCCGCTCCTTGTTTTCGGCCACACACTCTGTGTCCGTGCTGCTTTCACCCACAATTGGCAACACCTTCACTCCGTCCTTCCAGTTGCTTCTCCCAGCCTCTCCTGGTCTCTCCCGGCCTGACGCGGCCTCTCCCGGCCTGTCTCGGCACGTCCCGGCCCCTCCCAGCCCCTCCCAGCCCCTGCCGACCTCTCCTTGTCCAGTTGTTCCTGGGTGGTCTTCAGCATCTTCTGTAGTTTGCTGGCCGCCTGCCCCAAATCCTTGGTCATTTTCTTTTTCTTGTCAAGCCTTTCCTTTAGCTGAAGGAGGTCCTCACTATCGCCGCTCCTCGCTGCCCGCAACTTCTCCAGCTCTTCCAGCAGTTCCAGTGCAGATTGCTGGGCCTTTTCAAATTCTTCAGCCAGCTTCTGTCTCTGTGCTGCTCACAGTCTGCTTGTAAAGTGCTTTGGGTTTCTTCTGCTTCTCTTAATTTCAGTTCTGCACCAGAGGGATCTGTGCACCTTTGGTTCAGAGACTCCATAGCCTTCTGCCTGAACTTCTGCAGCCACTCACTGTGGGGCTGTGGTGAGGACACAGACAACTCTGGAAAGAGCTCCAGCAGCACCTCTAAGGTTTGTGTGTGGGACTCCTGCAACTGCTGTTCTGTCTGCTCGTTGTTCTACTTTTTTTGGAATTCAACTTTGGAATTGTTTTTTTTGAGCTGCAGCATCTCCTGTTCCAGGATGGAAATGTGGACATCTTTATCCTACAGCCTGTTCTCCAGCTGTTCCTCTTCCACTTGTTTGGTGGCCTGGTCTCTCTCCGTCTCCTTGCTCTGACTGGCCTCGAGCAGGGCGTTGATAGAGCGTATCCTCTCCTCCAGCTGCCCTTTCTCCACACTGACCTCTGACAGCCGACTGCCCAGCCACTCCACCTCCTCTGCTTTGCTCTTCAGCTCGGCTTCAGATGCTGTTAGTTTAGTCTGAAGATCGGCGCAGGTGCTGACAGCTGAGCTCTGCTCCTCCCTCTCTCTCTCCGTGTCCGTCAGCAGTCTGTAAACGGACCTGGGGAACCCAGCAGCCTGCATATCCATTTTCCTCCAGGTTAGGTGAAGTTTTTTTGAATTAACAAATGCATTCAGTGCCTGACACCTCTTCCTTTGTCTTTTTATGTGCCTTGGTCTGTTCATCTCCATATTTCTGTACTTCTTTAATTAATTCTTGTAGTTTCCGTACAAGATCTAAATGGCTATTGGCTAGTTTTTCCGTTGACAATTTTAAAACACCCCATACTGGTGCAAATGTTCCCAACTGACTGTTATTTTTGTTGATATTTGACCATGTTTCATATTATAGTAAAGAACATCAAAGCCATTGTTCTTCTCTCCCAGGTCTGTCTTTACCAGTGCCTTTTGTTTCAGAAAACCTCTGTATCAAACTTTCAACTGTAGTATTCTCAATATTTTGCACTAACTCCTCATGTACATGACCAATCTCTATATCAGTTTCTTCTATAGATTGTGTGAAACTCAATATTTCTTTCATGTGCTTAAGATGAGCTTCTTCAATTTCCTGACAATTCTTTGAGGTTTATGTCAATTTTTGTTAAAAATCTGGTCTGGCCACGGCATATTTTTCCACATATAATGTATAGGTTTCTGTAGCTTTTTTTTAGATTTGACAGTTGCCTTTTCTATTTCTTTCTCTGTTGCTCCTTCCTTTTTTAACTTTTCGTACTCAAAACATTTGGCACTGTAATTTTTCTTAGATTTTTGCAATGTTTGAGTGATACTCTGAATATTCTGTACAGCATCCAAAGTGCCCAATCCTCATTGGAGCCCAGTCGTGGCCACCAGAGTGAACTCCCCCTTATTGACAGAACTTAATCATAGTCTCCTTATCTTTACCCCCGGTGCTTCCTTATCCCCAAGATTGCCCCATTCGCCCCAACGGACTATCGGGCGGAATGTGAGGAACCTCTTCCCTCGGTCCCTTTTTCTTAGCACCTTGTTTATCTCCAGGTTCATTATTCTTAACACATTGATTACCTGTCATCCCCATCCGACCTTCCCCGTCCGACAGAACCCAATCGCCCGAGTAATACTTAATAGTCAGTTTTCTTACCCGGGTCCTGTGCACAGGAATTGCTCGATTGATCCCTTCCTTATTCCGGATTCCCTCTTGTTTCCTGAGACCTTTTGTCCAGATATCACTCGCTCAAACCACTGACGGCAAGCAAGGAGATCACAGACTGCTGAAATCAGCAGGGTGCACCTTCCCTTCCTTCTGTACCTCCGCCGAGCAGCCGAAGTGGCGATCCTGATGAGCCCCCAAGCTTGTGAAATGTATTTTCAGTGCCCACAATCACGATGCCAGAGACAAAGTCATGGAAACAAGAAATGCATTTATTTACAAGTCTGCAGAGTTGGGTGCCTCTCCAAACCGAGACACACCGAAGTCAAGAAAATACCCCCCATATACAACACAATTTCACTGAATCAGCCTCCCCTTCTGGCTCCTTCCAATTGGAGCACTGAGGTGCACAATCTTCCTGTACTGCCCAGAGTACCTCCCAGATCATACATTGCACGTTCATGGTAATTAGCAGTTTCCCGATCAGGGGCGTATAAGCAATATTCATTTACCACATTAAGCAAGCGTAGTAGTTATTCACCTAACCCATTTAATCCCCTTTAGCCTAGTAGCCAGTTTCTTAAGGTTACAGCTGCCTCCACTATCTCTTCCAGCTTTCGTACAATGTTATCATTGGTGCTCAAGGACAGGGGTGGTTTACGCATTCTGTCCTTCACAATGTGGTTTAATCATTCTGTCTCTCACAAACAGTTAATCGATATGTGTATTGACACGGCAGCAGATTGTTCGGTCATGAGCAAAGAGCTGTATGAAACAAAGTTCCCAGAGACACCATTGTTTGAGAGTAAGGTCAAGCTGAGAACCTACTCAGGCGAAGTTTTGGAGACATGTGGATAAATGAACTGTAAAGTTCAGCATAATGGTCAGTCAGTAACACTGCCCATCATAGTGACCAGCCACAGAAATAAACCAACCCTCCTTGGAAAGGATTGGCTGAGTAGAATAGAGTTAAACTGGAAAAACATTTTCAGCGTCAATTTGTCCAAATCATGTCTTGAAAAGGTCATAAGCAAACATGCAAACATTTTTGCTAACAGTTACACAGGAAGAACAGGGTACTCGGCACACATTCGATTTAAGCAAGATGTGAGACCTGTGTATTGTCGACAAAGACCTGTACCATATGCACTAAAGCAACAAGTGGAGGAAGAACTCGACAGGTTAGAGCGGAATGGAATACTCATGAAGACAGATCAGAGTAACTGAGCAATGCCAATTTTAGCCGTACCCAAGGCTGACAAAACTGTTCGACTATGTGGTGACTACAAAGTCACAATCAACCAAGCCATTGATGACGAACAATATCCGTTACCAACCTCGCAAGATCTGTACGCAGAACTTAGCGGAGCATGACTCTTCACTAAACTGGATTTGTCTCACGCTTATGCCCAACTCAATGTCTACAAGGAAAGTCAGCAGTACTTGACTATCAACACACATAAGGGCTTGTATTCATATACAAAGCTGCCTTATGGTGTGAGATCCTCCCAAAAAAATGTTCAGTCTGTCATGGACAAAATGTTACAAGGCATTCCGCACAGTGTGTGCAACCAGGATGACCTACTGATATTCACAGAGGGCATGGTAGAACATCTGGAAATCCTCGAGCAAGTTCTCACACGACTGAACTGCCACAATGTCAAACTGCGACAAAGTAAATGTGCATTTGTGTAGTCAGAGGTGGTCTACCTTGGACTCAATGTAGATGCCAACGGGCTTTGTCCTGTGAAGGCGAAAGTTGAAGCAATAGTGAATGCTCCAAAACCCAACAATGTGTCAGAGCTACAATCATTCCTTGGGATGGTGCAGTTCTATGCACGATTCCATCCAGATTTAGCAACTGGTGCTAAAGCCACTACATCATCTGTTACAAAAAGATGTGAAATGGACGTGGGGAAAGGAACAGCAACGTGCATATGACATCTGCAAGGAAAACTTGACAAGTGCCAAACTCCTTGTTCACTACGATACATCACGCGAGATGGAACATACTTGTGATGCTTCAAGTTATGGTGTAGGTGCAGTGATCTCCCACGCAATGAATGACGGACAGGAATAGCCAATTGCTTTTGCATCCTGCACCCTATCACCGAGTGAACGCAATTATGCACAGATAGAAAAGGAAACGCTCAGCATCGTGTTCGGAATAAATTCCATCAGTTTCTTCTCGGAAGACCATTCACCCTAGTGACAGATCACGAGCCACTACTAGTGATACTTGGTCCCAAGTCAGCTATAGCTTCCATGGCGGAATCAAGGATGCAGCACTGGGCAATTTTGCGTCCCAGTACGACTACAAGGTTGAGTACAGAAGTTCCAAGTGCAACGCAGTTGCAGATGCGTTGCCCCGGTTGCCCCAGAAGAACTCTGACGTGGGAAGTGAGAACTCAATCTGCACACTGCAAGTTGTAGATGAAGCCTTTCCAGTGACTGCAACAGAAATTACAGCAGAAACAGAGAAAGACACTGTGCTGAAGTGGGTCTATGAACAGTCATTGAACGGTTTGACTGAAATCGATAGTGTATTGAACTCAGTTCTGAACTCAGAGCTGAAGCCTTTCCGTAATCGATGCCATGAATTATCATGTGAGCAGGGATGCATTAAGTGGTGTTACAGAGTGGTTGTACCAGAGCCTTTGAGAAACAAAATTATGATTGAACTTCATGCTGAACATCCTGGCATAGTAAGCATGAAGTTAATTGCCAGAAGTTTTGTGTATTGGCCTGGTATTGACAGTGATATCGACTCACTGGTGAGCAAATGTAGCGTCTGCCAAAATTGCCGGAGTAAAACACCACTGCAATCCTGGTCATGGCCAAGTAGACCTTTTCAGAGAGTTCATGTAGATTTTTGTGAAAAGGGTAATGATCACTTTCTGGTACTAGTAGATAGTCATTCCAAATGGATTAAGGTTAAGCATACGGGGTCAAGCACTACTACTGAGTGTACCATAGATGAGTTGAGATGAATTTTTACATGCCATGGTTTACCGGAATAACTCGTTTCTGATAACGGGCCTTAGTTTCGTTCAGAACGGTTCAAATAGTTCATGCAGCAGAATGGTGTAAAACACACACTTGTTCCCCCATGCCATCCAGCCTCCAACGGGGCAGTGGAAACATCTGTTCGAATTGTCAAAGATGCTCTCAAGAAACAGGTTTTGCAGGGTAGTTCAAAGCTCAGCATGAAATATCATTTGGCTAGTTTCTTGCTGAAGTACAGAACCACAACACACAACAGGTTACTCACCTGCAGAACTGTTGATGAAGAGAAGGCTAAGAATATGCCTAAGTCTAGTTCAACCCAATTTGGCCTTGAGAGTTGAGCAAAAACATTTGTCAATAACACCATTTTGACTCCCACAAAAAGGAGAGGTACTTCAAGCCAGATGAGCAGGTTTGTGTTCTCAGTCCTCCCAACAGGTCCAGTCGAGGCAAATGGGATATTGGGAAAATAGTGGAAGTGTGTGGAACAAAAAGATACTTGGTTGAAGTTGGAGATAGGATCGAAAGTGTTCATGTTGATCAAATGATTCCAGCCAAAGATGAACCAAAAACTGAGCATGAAGTCCTAACCATGAGTTTTTATCTGAAAGTGAGTTGGAAGAGACCACTGTGATTAAAACACAAAAGTCAGTTAGTGCAGACAAAGAAACAGATTCCTCTGGTCAAAGTCACGGTACTAAAACAGAGCCAAAAAAGCCTACAGTTGAGTCAACACCTAAACCTGTTACACCTGTTACTGTTAGACGATCAGGCAGGATCTGTAAACCAGGTTAGGTTTGTAAGTTAAATAAATCACTGCACAAGTAAAACAAAAATGTGTAGATATGTAAAATAAATATATTATGTTATCATTTAGAATGTCATAAATACTGGTTTAAATCAAGTATCACAACAACAACATTCTGAGATTTAATACTTTAAAAAAGGAGAGCAGTGTAATGTATTCATACATATTCATGTAAATGTTAATGAGTTGGTGTTGTATATAAGGAGGGAATGTTGGGTAATAAAACTCTCATGATCCAGGCAACCTGCGTGTAAGTTGTTATTCATTCTGCCATCTGAAATATAACAGCGACCATGAAGGAGACTAATCAGAGACCATCAGCGAACATGTGGCGAACGTGTGGCGAGCGCAGAGTCTCTTGCACTCGCCTAAAAAGTTGTCTAAGTGGGACAGTGGGACATAAGGATGAGCTATTTTGGTTATTTGGAGCAGAGAAAAAGTAAATGAGCATACATAAGGTTAAGTGGATTTTTAGTTGAGAATTTTAAAGATGGCTGACATTTTGGTAGACGAGAATAGGCAAAGGAGTAAAATAGTTTCCAGTGTCAGAATAGTGCCAACAAGAGAACAGAATTAAGATTTTGGTGAAGACTGAGGAAAATAGGTTTTATTTTGTGTAACGAGTTATTACGATTTGAAGTTCACCATCTGAACTGACGGTGGAAGGAAATTTAATTTAAATTACAACGTTGTGGTGGAGTGTTGATGGTCAATATTTTCTTGAAAAGTAGAGATATGCTGGGTTATGAGCAAAGACTGATGAATTTATAAAGTCCTTTAAAGATTCAGCATAGATGCAATGGACCTAGGAATTTCATTTGTACCTTTCTACCATTAAAAGCTCATGTATGTCTGATTAGTGGGGTATGAATATAGTGTATAGAATGCAGTAGCGAATGAACCTAGACCTTCAGTCTACCCCATGACAGAAGGGGGAGGAGTTGTACAGTTTGATAGCCACAGGGAACACGGACCTCCTGTGGCGTTCTGTGCTGCATCTTGGTGGAACCAGAATGTTGCTGAAGGTACTCCTCAGGTTGACCAGTGTGTCATTGAAGGGGTGAGCTGTATTGTCTAAGATGCTCCTCAGTTTGAGGAGCATCCTCCCCTACAACACCACCTCCCATGAATCCAACTCCAACCCCAAGACGGAGCAAGCCTTCCTGATAAGTTTGTTAATCCTATTGGCGGTCGCGGCCTTCGCCCTGCTGCCCCAGCACGCGGCAACAAAGAAGATGGCACTGTCTACCACCGATTGGTAGACCATCTGCAGCATCCTACTGCAGACATTGAGGGAGTGGAGCCTTCTCAAAAAGTACAGCCAGCTCTGTTCCTTCTTGTACAGGACCTCATTGTTCCTGGGCCAGTCCAGCTTACCGTCCAGGTACACTCCAAGTCATTTGTACTACCTGGTAAACTGCACATCCACACCATTGATGGAGACAGGGGACAGGTGTATTCGACTCCTCCTAAATTCCAACATTAACTCCTTAGTCTGGTCGGTGTTGAGCTGCAGATGATTCAGTTGTTCACTACACCTCTGTATTCAGTTTCCCTCCCCTCACTAATGCAGCCCACAATTGCAGAATCATTTGAAATCTTCTGAAAGAGTGGCGCAGGCGTAGGCCATTGCCAGTCTTTCAAAGCACTTCATGATGGTCGATGGTTGACATAAGGTCAATGGTAGAAAACCTAGGCAATGGTCATGGAGACAGGCCACTTTAATGGTAGAGGTGTCCTTGAATGGTGGCAGTAGACTGTTGAACTGAGAGGTTGGAGATGTCGGCAAAATCTTGGCCAGTTAAGTGGCACACAACTTCAGAACCCATCCAGGGATTTCATCCAGGCCAACGGCTTATTGTGAGTTTACCCTCATGAAGGCAAATCTGACTGCCTTCACTGAGATGTATGGGACAGAACCAGCAGGGGACATGGGCCTTGATGGAATTCTGCTTGCCTGTTCAAAACGTGTGTAAAAGGCATTGAGCTAATCTGGTAGAGATGCGTCTTTGTCCGAGAACGGCTAAGTGCCCCATAATGTAGGAAATTATGGTGGTTATAAGAAAATTGCTGGCAACATGTAATACCCAACAAAGTACGTACTGGGGAAGCACGATGGGAAAAAACGGTCAACTTAGTGAAGGTAAAGGCCATGTAAGGAGAGGCCATAAATAGATTTAGGAAGTGTTTAGATTACAAGGCATAGTCAGCTGAAGTAAAGATAAACATAGGAGGTTATCAAACAGACTGAGGGGAATAAAACTGACCAGGAAATAGAGGTGTCCTTTATTGCATCCATTGTCAGACAAATGAGACAAGGAACAGGGGGTTAAATATAACTCAAGGAAAAATTAAGGATAAAAGGGTGATGAATTATTATAAAAAGCAAAATGCATGTAACGACTGTGCTGTGCAGGCATGGCCGTGAGTAATTACTCAAGGTAGGCAGTCAGTCGGCTTTAAAAAAAAATCTTAAACCGCGCATGCGCAGATTGTTCTCTCCGTAAAAATAAAAAATAAAAATAAGTAACAATTCAATTTGCCCAAGGCTTCTAAATCTCCTTTTTTTTTGAATTACTGAATGGGTGGGAGATGGAGGAGGAAGGCAGGTGGAGAGATGGTGGGGAAAAACAGGAGCACACCGGGACGTTGAATCAGTTGTCATCTTATTGAATGACAATACTAATTCAAGGGGCCAATTGGAGGGAGAGTTCCTTTCATAGCGTGTGGGGAGTCTGTGCCAGGGGTTAAAGATGTGGGGAGGGCAGGAGTGTTGAGAAGGAGGGGGTCAGAGATTATGTCAGACTCAGTCACCGCTGCCGAAGCGCTCCGGGCATGGACAGCAGAATTGGCCGCCATTTCCGGGGAAGGAAGGAGCTCGGGCAGCAGAACTGGCTGCCACTTCAGCGCCTTGTGCCAACCTGCTCACCTCTGGCAGTGCTCTCCATCTGAACACCTCTCACCTGCCGCTCGCCGGCTTCACTCATGTCAGCCGCTTCCACAAATCCTTCATTTTCCATAGCTGAGTAACTTCAATTGGTCCCTTGATCGCGCTGTCGGAATTCAAGGATTTGTGGGAAGCGGTTGACATGAGTGAGGCCGGCGAGCGGCAGGAGAGGTTTTCAGAGAGCACTGCCAGAGGTGAGCGGGGCCGGCATAAGGGGCTGTCCGGTCCCGGCGGCTGCTCACAGCCATCCGAGCTAATTCACTCCCCGGCCACAATGCGGTGGATCCATGCCCGGAGCGTCGCAAGTGGGTTACTGGACCCGATCCCCTCTTTCACAATGCTCCTGCCCTCCCCACAACTTTACCCCAGGCCAGACTCCCCAAACACTGCTCTCTCCCCCCCCCCCCACCCCGGGAAATACGGTATATAAAAACATAAAACACTTAGAAATGTACTTACCACATTATCGGTACATGAACTCCATTCTTCTCTTTTTGTTTCCTAAGATACTCTTAAAATAATGACTACCCATATTTGAAAGACCCGCCAAGAAACTTGCGCTGCACTTGCGCAGTAGGCTGTC
This sequence comes from Raja brachyura, assembly GCA_963514005.1. The sequence continues at coordinate 17,546,104 of OY740788.1, forward strand.
GGAATTCAAGGCTGCTGTGCATGCGCAGTACTGCAAAAGCAGTACCTTCAGCTCCCCTTGAAATTGACGGCTTGAAGCAGCGCCGATGGCACGTGGACTGCACAGATCGATCTCTTAGATAGACATAATTCTCCCATGCCTTTACTATTTATATTTAATAATTACCATTTCATAATTATAGTCAGAGTAGGCAGTGCTTACCTTGCCTACCCTGTTGTGTGTATATAAAAAGCCTCCTGGTGCTGTGAATTATGGAAGCACCTTAAGTTCTCTCAGAGTGTCTCCCAGTAAACACTGTTAAGGCCTCTGATAGCCTTGTGGAATTCATACTTGGCCTCCTTGTACAGTACAGGGTCATTCATCTTGGAAGGTCTCGGATCTGGACCTGTGCAGAGAGGGAGTCGTGTAGGAAGGAACTGCAGATGCTGGTCTAAACCAAAGATAGATACAAAAAGCTGGGGTAACTCAGATAGCATCTCTGGATCATAAAGTCATAAGGTCAGAATTGATGGGAGCATAATTAGGCCATTCGGCACATCAAGTCTACTCCGCCATTCAATCATGGCCAATCTAATTCTACCTCTTAACCCCATTCTCCTGCCTTCATCCCGTAACTTCCGTACAAATAAAGAATATATTATCTCTGCCTTAAACATATCCACTGACATTGCCTCCACAGCTTTCTGTGGCAAAGAATTCCACAGATTCACCACCCTCTGACAAAATAAATTCCTCCTCATCTCCTTCCAAAAAGAACGTCCTTTAATTCTGAGGCTATGACCTCTAGTCCTAGACTCTCCCAATAGTGGAAACATCCTCTCTACATCCACTATATACAAGCCTTTCACTATTCTGTACGTTTCAATGAGGTTCCCCCTCATTAACTCACTCATTCCTGGGATTATTCTTGTAAATCTTCTCTGGACCCTCTCCAGAGCCAACACATCCTTCCTCAGATATAGTGCCCAAAATTGCTCACAATATTCCAAATGCGGTCTTACCAGCAACGTATAGAGCCTCAACATTACGGTCGATGGCTGCCTCGACAACGGTCTGTCTTCGTCTTTTTTCATTCTTTGTGTTTTTAGTTTGTTGTAAAATGTATGGTTTAGCTTATCTTTAGCTTTTTGTATTTGTGCATGGTGGTGGTGGTGGTGGTGGGGGTGGGGGAAACTTTTTTAAATCCTCTTCCCTCGACGGAGATGCGACCTTTCCGTGTAGCATCTCTGCCTGTGTTGCATCCTAACATCATGGAGTTGGCAGCCTCTTGTTTGGGACTTCTAGAGCTCCAAAACTGCCAGGGGTCTGCCTTTGGTGCTCCAACCTGCGGGAGCTGCGGACTTTAATATCGTGAAGCTCGCGCGCGGTCCCTGGTTAGGGACCAATTTCTGGAACTCCAAGCCGCAGGAGTTTTGACCGTCCCGATGCAGGAGCTTAGACCTCCCTGATGCGGGAGCTTGATCGCCGGCTGCGGATGATTCGACTCCACCGATCATGTGAGGAAAGGAGGAAAGATGATAAGACTCTATTGCCTTTTGTCACAGTGGGGAATGTGGAGGAGCCGCCATGGTGGATGTTTATGTCAATTTTTTATGTTGTTGTGTGTCTTGTTGCATTGTTGGTAGTATGGCAAACCAAATTCCTCGTATGTTGCAAAACATACATGGCTAATAAATTATGATTATGATTACATCCCTGTTTTTGTATACATGTTCCTCAATACTGATTCGAATTGCAGATGAACATTTTGGGAATCCTGCACCAACACTCCCAAGTCCCTTTGCACCGCTGATTTTCGGGTTGAGACCCTTCTTCAGACTGAGAGAGGAAATCTAGCAGTACATCCAAGATTTCTGGTAAGGATAGATCATAAATATCTTTGTCAGAACACAGCCGTCGACATATTTCTTGATGACAACAATGTACTGATTCGGCCCTTATTCTCAGGTCTATTACCTAATTTGTTTAGACAGTGAAAAAGTCAAGTGAGGGATTTATTGATTATCTTATTCTTGGCATGTATTTGTTGTGATACCAAATCCATTATTCATGTGCCAGTGATAAGTTTCCTGGAACTTGAATTTCAACGCAGCTAATATAGGTCCTACTGTTCAGAATCAAGTATTAGTTCCATTTACAAAAACATGAGAAGGCAAAATCAATGTGAAATTATCATTGGTAAAAAAGTTATTGAAATATCATTGTGATCCTTCTAGGGAATTGAAAAATTAGGCTGTGACCAGTTAGAAGATTAAAAAAGATTTGGGTGCATTTCCACGGGGTAATCGGAAATGGGCATCAGAAAGTTTTAACACTCAGACCAATTGTGTGAATTTGTTATAAAGTGGAAATATGCAATTTGATTATTTCCATTACTGCTTTCATTACTAATGAATGAATGAATAGTTTATTTCGGTCATACATTAAAAAGAACAAAACTTTCAATCTGTGTGAATATGAACCAACACTGTATCCATTTCACACAACGTTCACATAATCAATGATCGAAAAAAGGAATAGGCTGAAGCCACAAAGCTTATTTTTGCCTATCCTATACAACCCAGAATATCGGCTTTACAAAGGAAAGAAAAAAAATAAAATGTACTCTAAATTGTAATCCTTACTTATTTTACATTTTAAACATTATAATCCTTCATTATGTTTACATTTTAAGGCTTTTTTTAAACTCAACAGAGAGCTACAAAATTTCAACTCATCACTAAACCCGTTCCATAATTTGACTCCCAAAACTGAGACACATCTATATTTTACATTGGTTCTCACTTTACGTGTTTCAAAAATTCACAACCCTCTTAAATTATAATGTCCTCTTAATTAATTTTTTTTTTTAAATACTAACAGGAAGGCTTTTATTCCTAACTCAGAAAAGTATTTCTTATGTCTTTACATGCACAATATCCAAAAATGTTAAGGTACCTGACTCTATGAATAATGGATTTGTAGTTTCACGGTAAGAAGTTTTATGTATTATTCTAATAGCTCTTTTCTGGAGTTTAATTATAGGGTCTATATTTGTTTTATATACATTTCCCCAAACTTCAACACAATATGACATATATGGCATTATAATCGAGCAGTACAATATATACAAACACTTCTTATTTAAAATAAATGTACTGCATAAAATGTAGAACAGAGAACAGTACAGCACAGGAGGAGACTGTTCGACCACAATGACTGTGCCGAACATGATACCATGTTAATTAATATCTCTTACATGTGCCTATCCAAAAGCCTCTTACAGGCTACTATCATGTTTGCTTCCACCAGAACCCCTGACAGAACATTCCACATACCCACCTCTCTCGCTGTAAATTAAATTTGCTTGGCACATCTCCTTTAACCTTTCTCCCTCTGACTTTAAAGCTAGGCCCACTAGTCTTTGACATTTCAACTTTGGTAAAAAGCTTCTCAAATTAAACCCCTCCTAATTTTATATACTTCTATGTAGTTTCCCCTTAAGACCAAACACTCCAGAGAAAACCAAGTTTTGTCCAACTTGTCCTTATGGCTAATCAAATATAATCCAGACAGCATTCTGGTAAACCTGTGCTGCACCCCTCCCAAAGTTTAATTCAGTTTAGTTTAGACATACAGCACAGAAGCAGACTCTTTGGCCCACCGACCAGCGATTCTTGCACGTTAACACTTTCCTACCCACACACTAGGAACAAGTTACACTTATTACCAAGCCAATGAACCTACATACCTGTACGACTTTTGAGTTTGGAAGGAAACCGAAAATCTCGGAGAAAACCCACGCGGGTCACGGGGAGAACGTACAAACTCCGTACAGACTACCAGTAGTCAGGATCGAACCGGGGTCAATGGGGCTGCAAGTGGTGTAAGGCAGAAACTCTACCGCTGCGCAACCGTGCCGCCCGTCACACCCTTACTGTAAAGGGGCAACCAGAGTTGGACGCATTATTCCAAATGTAGCCCAACTTACATTTTATAAAGCTGCAACATGACTTCCTGACTCCAATACTCAATGCTCCCCAAAAGATGAAAGCAAGCCTACCATACCATGCACCTTCTTTACCACTTGTTCTGTGATCGTTTTTCCCATTCTATTGTATTACAGCACAATAGACCGTATTTAAGAATGAATGAAGCTTAAATATTGTGCCTTACCCCATAGTGCAGATATTTGGTAGGCTGGATATCACATTGCCACACTGTAATGGTGTTAGGACAACTAAATGTGAAATTCAAATGGAGAGCATGGATTTGTATTGCACGGGTTAGATTTCTCTGTGTGGCTGCAATGACATTGCCAGTTTCAGCACAGCCTTCCATATTGATGAGCCACAAATTCTGACTCCCAGGGTTTAACATGATGGATTTTAGTGGTGTTCTAAAATAGGATTACAGTAAACCCTCGCTTTTACAGACCTCTTTATAACGGATTTTGGTTGTCATGGACTGACCTACCGAACTTCACCGCCAGGCCAGAATGCCGATGCCACCCATGGCCGCATCCTCTGCCGTGCCTGCTCACACCAGCCACTGGGTGCACCTACCACCTTGCAGCTTTGTATCTTAGGGCAGGTAAAGCTTTCTGTCTGCTGAAAAAAGGGCATCTCTCTCAGTGCAGCTTGTGCTAAGCCTACATTTTATTGTCGTGTCTCTGTACATGAAATGCCACAGGTGGCACTCATTTATAGTGGACACGCACAGGGAGGACAAGCACAGCAATCCTTGAGAGTCACTGCCAGACACCCATGGTAGGAGGTTTCTGTAGACTTCTATGTATGGGCATTAACACCATCTATGTATCCCTGTATTGAATACACTGTATTGAATATGCAAGGGAAATACTCATGTTCAACCTCTGATCCCGTGAGCTTAAGGAAAATTCATCTTTGAATGTGGAATATGGGTGAGCTCCTGAATACAGCAATGGGCAGTAGATGTGGTAGAGATCAGTAGCAAGAGGGCACATGCCTATGTGAGATTATATTGTTCAGATTCTATAACAAAACCAGTCAGCTTCTGTCAGAAACAAAATGGTATCAAATGATGGGCAAGTTGTCTGAGATCATTTGTGTATGTAGATTTATCAGGAAAATAGAAAACCCGACTGGAATAGATAAGACTACAAATGCAATGCATCAACCTTACATTCCACATGATTGTTTAAGGATTCAGAGCATTGTTAGTCACAACCTTGGTAACCTCCAAACTGATTCATAGACTGACAAAGTAAAGCTGTTACAATGTCAATTTAATATCAATTACAATGTCAATTTATACCAATGTCAGACTTGATTCCTAAATTGTCTTAAATATTGTTTGATAATGAATGATCCAATTAATGCCGAGTTAAGTCTGTAACATTTATTTCCCATTAAAGCTACAAAAGTAATTCTGCCTATTGGCAGTTATTCATTTTGTCTGTTCATTCTTTGAATTTAAATGGTGATAATTGTTAGATATCGTACATATATATCACGATCATATACAATGATATCTGGATCCCACTGGAAAATGATGCTGGAGAAGTGATAATGAGGAATAAAGAAATTGATATGTTTTTTAGGCATTTAGGTAGTTAAGATAAAGGCGTAGACTATTTTCTAAATAGGGAGAAAATTCAGAAATCAGAGGTTCCAAGGGACTTAGGAGTTCTGGTGCAGAATTCCCAAAAAGTTAATTTGCAAGTCTAATTGGTAGTAAGGAAGGAAAATGCAACATTAGCATTTATTCAGTTTAGTTTAGTTTATTGTCATGTATACCGAGGTACAGTGAAAAGCATTGGTTGCATGCTAACCAGTCAGCGGAAAGACAATACATGATTACAATCGAACCATCCACAGTTTACAGATTCATGATAAAGGGAATAACATGAATAATGTGTAGTGCAACATAAAGTCCATTAAAGTAAAATCAAAGTTAGTCTGAGGGTCTGCAATAAGGTATATAGTAGCTCAGGACTGCTCTCTGGTTGTTGGTAGGATGGTTCCGTTGTCCTACCAACAGCTGGGAAGAAACTGTCCCTGAATCTGAAGGTGTGTGTTTTCACACTTCAATGCCTTTTGCCCGATGGCAGAGAGGTGAAGAGGAAGAGTAGTGGGCATTGAGAGGACTATGAGATAAAAACAGGGATGTAATGCTGATGCTTTATAAGGCACTGGCCAGATTGCATTTGGAGTTAGTGAGCAGTTTTGGGCCCCATATCTGAGGAAGGATGTGCTGGTGTTGGAGAGGGCCCAGAGGTGGTATACAAGAATGATCCCAGGAATGATTGGGATAAGCATTTGATGGCATTGGGCACATACTCACTGGAGTTTAGAAGGAAGAAGGGGGAACTCATTGAAATTTACCGAATAATGAAAGGCCTGGATAGAATGGAGGTATAGAGGATGTTTCCACTTGTGGGAGAGTCTAGGACCAGAGGCCATAGTGCCAGAATAAAAGGACTTGCCTTTATAAAGGAGTTGAGGAGGAGTTACTTTAGTCTGAGGGTGGTGAATCTGTGAAATTCATTGTCACAGGTGGCCATGGAGGCCTAGTCAATGGATTTTTTTTAAGGAGGAGGTTGACAGAGTCTTGATTAGTATTGGCATCAGTGGTTATGGCGAGAAGGCAGAAGAATGAGGTTGAGAGGGAGAGATAGGTCAGCCAGGATTGATTGGCAGAGTAGGGTTGATGGGCAGAATGGTTTAATTCTGCTCCTATAACTTATAAACCTTTCACACATAAATACAGAGTACAGAATGTCTATGTACTTAGATAAACTACACCTCTTTTCAACATAAAGTTGAATTGCAGGTTTCTAGTCATAGAGGTATACAGATCGGAAACAGGACCTTTGGCCCAATTCATCAACCAAGGTATGTACTTGTGATAGTCCCATGTGCCTGCATTTGGCCCATGTAACCTAAAAACCTGTCCTATCCATGTGCCTTTCTAAAATCCCCTTAAATATTGTCCTTTGTCTCTTATACCATGCCTGCTAAATATACAAACAATTTCACAAGTACAATGAAAACAAAGTTCACATGACCAGTTTGCTTCTTAAGCTATATTTTCATTTCACATCAAGAATAACCAAGACTGAAGAATGGTCTTGACCCGAAACGTCACCCATTCCTTCTCTCCAGGGATGCTGCCTGTCCCGGTGAGTTACTCCAGTATTTTGTGTCAACCTTCTATACATCTCTGTCATTTTAAATGTGAATGAATATATTTATTTCACAGATGAATGGATGTGGAATATTGCATTATTATGCATCCATCTGGGCTATTGCCGTAGCCTGCTCCTAGAAGATTTGTGCAGTGTTTCCAGTATGGACGGATCGTTTTACTGACCTTATCTACTTTTTTTCACAACCTATAATTACTTCTCTAGTTATTGGTATTGGTTTATTTTTTATCATGTGTACTGAAATACAATGAAAAACTTTGTTTTGCATTTGCATGATATCCAGGCTAGTCATACCACATGTGAGCACAACAGATAGTGAAAAGAGAAAACAAAACAAGCAAGGTACAGGTCTACAGCTGCAGAGAAAGTGCAGCCTAAAAAGTATACAGTAAAAACAGTGCAAGGGCTGCATTGAGGTAGATTGGAAGATTTAAAATACATCACAAACAGGTGAGAAATCCGTTCAGCGGTCCAATGACAGTGGGGAAGAAGTAGTTCTCAAATCTGGTGGTACTTACTTTCCAATTGTTGTACCTACTGTCCAATGGGAGAGGGAAGAAGTGTGAATGCCATGTTTGGAGTGGTCCATGATAATAAATGGCTGCTTTCTCAAAGTGCAAGTGCAGTTGGAGCTGATTTTGAGGGGGGGGGGGGGGGGGGGGGAAGAAGGGGAGAGGTGGTGGAGAGTGGCAGGAATGTTTGCATATTATTGCATTATTGCAATGATATTATTACATAAACTAGCCTCAGCTTCCAGCAAAATCCCTGCATAGTGCACACCATTATCGTCTAGAGGCATTACTTAGAATTATCCTCACTGCTAACCATGTTAAAAGCTTTATCACTTACAGGGATATAATTATGTAATACACTTTGGTGTGCCAGGTAGAAGGAAAGCTCTTATTGTTATGCCAGAGGCCAGACTACGATATTGTCACAGTAGCTTAAGTGGTCAGCGTGATCAGCTTACCAAAAAGAGCATTCTATTTAGAAATATACTGAACCTGATGACAGAGAGAAAAATCTGATTGTCAACAAATTAAACACTTAGAAATTTCCCAAAAGCAATGGTGCGTACTGGTGACGTTTCATGTCGAGACCCTTCTTCAGACTGAAGAAGGGTCTCCACCCGACACATCACCCATTCCTTCTCTCCAGTGATGCTGCCTGTCCCGCTGAGTTACTCCAGCATTTTTGTGTCTATCTTTGTTTTAAACCAGCATCTGCAGTTCCTTCTTAAACATTCCCCATGTACGAAGCAGGCTGCAGGAACAATGAAATCAAAGATAAAGATAACATGTGTAGGAAGGAACTGCAGATGCTGGTTTACACCGAAGATAGATTCAAAATGCTGGAGTAACTCAGCTGGTCAGACAGCTTCTCTGGAGAAGAGGAATAGGTGACATTTCAGGTTGAGACCCTTCTTCAGACTTACAAGACACATACTAAAAATAACAAAAAGAAGAAAGGACAGGCAAACTGTTGGCGAGGCAGCCACTGCTGGTGGCGCCACCTGGTGTGACCCGACTTGCTGAGTGTTTTCACCATTTGCTCTTTTTATTTCAGATTTCCAGTGTCTGTAAGCCTTCTTTTGATTTTCCTTCCCTTGCAATTCTGCCAGTCCATGCCTGAGGCATGACAGGATACTGAGACAGCTACTTTGTGGCCATATCTACATGTTACTATCACTGTGAAAAGCTTTCTGAATTCCCTAACAGGATTAGCCTGTTGTCTGCAGGAGCTGAGGTTATTTCATGCACATCTACATGAGGTATTTTGCTGTGTATCCAGCACCAAACGCCAAAATCACATTCTATTGCCTTTGTTCAAATATCGCAGTCAGGGATTATATTGAGGTTTTAGGTTAGACATCAGGCATTTGCTCCCACTCATCTAATTCTGTCTGCAATTTGAGATCCAGGTTAATTCCAGGCATAATATAAATCCCATCATTAGTTAGAATCAGTAGAGGGTGGCACAGTGGTGCAGGAGTAGAGTTGTTGCCTTACAACGCTTGCTGCGCCGGAGACCCGGATTCGATCCCAACCACGGGAGCTGTCTGTATGGAGTTTGTACATGACCCATGTGGGTTTTATCCGAGATCTTCGGTTACCTCCCACACTCCAAAGATCTACAGGTTTGTCGGTTAATTGGCTTGGGATAAGTGTAACTTGGCCCTAGTGTGTGTAGGATAGCGTTAATGTTCGGGGATTGCTGGTCGGTGCAGACTCGGTGGGCCGAATGGCCTATTTCCACTCTGTATCTCTAAAACTAAACCGAAAACTAGAAAATCATCCACAGACACCAGGCTGTCTGGTAATTACAAATTTATTCGATCACTAGTGGTGCAGGTTGGTGAATGATTTGAGGTCGAGTATTCTGCTACTCAGAGGTCATAAGGTCATAAGGAATAAGAGTAGAATTAGGCTATTCACCCCATCAAGTCCACTGCACTATTCAATCATGGCCGATCTATCTCTCCCTCCTAACCCCATTCTCCTGCCTTCTCCCCGTAACCTCTGACGCCCGTACTAATCAAGAATCTATCTATTTCTGCCATAAAAATATCCATTGACTTTGCCCATACAGGCTTCAGTGGAAAAGAATGCCACAGATTCACCACCCTCAGACTAAAGAAATTTCTCCTCATCTCTTTCCTAAAATAGCGTCCTTTAATTCTGAGGCAATGACCTTTAGTCCTAGACTGTCCCACAAGTGGAAACATCTCTTCATATCCACTCTATCCAAGCCTTTCACTATTCTGTATGTTTCAATGAGGTCCCCCCTCATTCTTCTAAACTCCAGTGAGTACAGGCCCAGTGCCATCAAACGCTCATCATAATATTCCTCCATTCATATGACAAAGGCCAGTGCATGAAGATCTTATTGTCAGTAGCTTTGTGGGATCATTCTTGTAAACCTCCTCTGGACCCTCTCCAGAGCCAGCACATCCTTCCTCAGATATGGGACCCAAAATTGCACACGGAGGTTCTGTGTGTTGCTGATGCAAATCAATACCATTCAATAAGCTCCTCTGGTTTGAATGGTCAATAGCCAACATTTCTCAGCAGTCAGTGGGATTTATTTGTGCACCTTCTTTAATCTTTTCAGCTGGACATCTGGTAATCTCTTCTCATGACAGAGCTTGAAGTATCTTTTTCATGAGTCTGCAGTTGGACACATGAACAATGTTGCGGGTCCTGCATGGCCTTCATGCTGGGAGTGCAGGCCTGGGAGACGGCAGTTGTGTTGTTTATACTCTCATTGGACTGAGAAGATTTTGTAAAAGAAGCACTAATGTTATTATTAGTGTTTTGAGGTAGACCAAATGCCAGAAGCAGACAGGAGGACAGGGGCAGCCATGATGGCGCAGCGGTAGAGTTGGTGCCTTACAGCGCTTGCAGCGCTGGAGACCAGGGTTCAATCCCGACTATGCGTGCTGCCTGTACTAAGTTTGTACTTTCTCCCCATGACCGTGTGGGTTTTCTCCGAGATTTTCAATTCCCTCCCAAACTCCAAAGACGTACAGGTTTGTAGGTTAATTGGCTTGGTGTATGTGTATATTGTCCCCAGTGTGTGCAGAATAGTGTTAATGTGCGGGGATTGCTGGTCGGTATGGACTCGCTGGGCCAAAGGGCCTCTTTCTGCACTGTATCTGTAAACCAAACTAAACTAAATATGCAACAGCCTGGAGGTTTTCAGTAGTGTATAATTAACTCCACATCAATGCAGCACTGGCTGTGCTTGTGGCCGGGGTTTTCTTTCCACAAGGCTACTGACAACTAGGTCTTCATGCACTGGCCTTTGTCATCTGAATGGAGGAATACTGGGTAACCTTGGTGGACAGGGCCAAGTCCCCAAGTTGCTCTTTACATTATTGTCTTCTGCTGCCTCATTTGAACAAGACCATATCATATCTCTCATTTTCCAGACCTCTGTAGGCAGGACTCCCAGAACCAATCATGGCTTGCTCCTACAAACTCCGGTAAGGTCTCCATGTACTGCAGCACTTATTCACTTTAGGTGAACTCCTTGGAGAATTTTCACTTTTCTTTTAATTACCCTCTGGGTTATGAGTGTTGGTGACAAGACCAGCATTTATTGCGTATCCTTAATTGCCTTTGAGAAGGTGGTGAAAATTAACTACAGTCCTTCGACTGAAGATAGTCTCATAATGTTATTAGGTACGGAGTTAGACCCGGCCATGATTTATTTCCAAGTTGGAACAATGTGTGACATGGAGGGGAGTCTGCATGTGGCAGTGTTCCCATGTGCCTACTATCCTTGTCTTTAGTGGTAGAGTCACAGGTTTGGGACATTTTATGAGAGTATCCGATTACTATTTCCGATTGTTGCTTGAATACCTGTAAGTCAACTCTCCCAATTCCGAGAGAAACTGAACAGGTAATGACATTATCTGCAATGGTGGCTGGCATATCCATTTAATCTCCTTAAATGTAATTAAAAGCTGGCCATTGATAGTACACTCTTAAGTTCCTTCACCAAGATGCTAGAAGTTGGTTAACCGGATACTGGAGGTGAAGATCCTTTCTTGCTGAAGTTCGAAGCTCTTGCAGCATTGTAGGTTTACATTCTAATTGGGAAAATAGCCTCAGTTTTGGAAAGTAGATAAAAATGCTGGAGAAACTCAGCTAGTGAGGCAGCATCTATGGAGCGAAGGAATAGGCGACATTTCGGGTCAAAACCCTTCTTCAGACTGATGTCGGGGGGGGGGGGGGGGGGTCGGGAAGAAGAAAGGAAGAGGCGGAGACAGTAGGTTTGTGGGAGAGCTAGGAATGGGAGAGGTAGAAAGCAAGGACTACCTGAAATTGGAGAAGTCAATGTTCATACCGCTGGTGTGTAAACTACCCAAGCGAAATATGAGGTGCTGTTCTGTTAATTTGCAGTGGGCCTCACTCTGGTAATGGAGTAGGCCCAGGACCGAAAGGTCGGATTTGGAATGGGAGGGAGAGTTGAAGTGGTGAGCCACCGGGAGGTCAGGTTGGTTATTGCAAACTGAGCGGAGGTGTTGGGTGAAGTGATCGCCAAGCCTGCGCTTGGTCTCACCAATGTAGAGCAGTTCACACCTAGAACAGCGGATGCAATTAATGAGGTTGGAGGAGGTGCATCCTCCCCTGGAAAGACTGCTTGGATCCTTGGATGGAGTCGAGGGGGCAGGTAAAGTGACAAGTGTAGCATTTCCTGCAGTTGCAAAGGAAAGTACCAGGGGAGGGGGTGGTTTGGGTGGGAAGGGGGAAATCCGTTTTGGAAATGTTGGTTCCTCCTGCTGTTACCTTTTCCTCACAGGTAACAGCTCATCCTGATTCATCCTTGGATCACCAGCTACCCTCTGTTGACCTGCTCAAATGCCTTGTTCCTCCTGGGTGGACAGCATAGTGAATATCATGACGATTTTAAAATCCTATGGTATGCAAACCCAGTACTGTTTTACTGGCATATTTTTACAAAGCCAAAGCATTTAATGTCAGTTATTGATTTTTTTTTGTTAATCAACCAATTGTTATTGCAGTGAAATTGATAAAATATAATGGTCATTTTAAAAAGAAGTTGTTTAACAAATGAACTATTAAACCATTAAAATCATAATTTGCTGTACATTTAGTTTTGAATGGGAGTATTATTGGTGTAAAAGGACTGCCAAAGTTATTCAAGTTATTAATACAATCACTAAATGTTTTTTTTTTAAACACTTCCAACTCTGGGAAATATTCACTACAGAACAGGGTGTGTAATTTCTTCTTAAAACGCCCTAGGATTCTGTAGTCAAGTATAGAATTGTAGCAATTTAAAATGTGATTTGAACATCCTCGACATCTGAAAAGATGAATGAATGAATAAGTTTATTGGCCATCTTAAGTTTAAGTATACACATACAAGGAATTTGCCTTGGTGCCCCGTTTGCAAGTAACAACATGACGTACAGTAACAATTAAGAATGACACATCGATATAATTAAAACTCAAATCTTGGCCACTATCTGTTTGGACTGCATATTGATTTGAGAAAAATGCTACCACTTACGGCTGTGATTTCTGGCCATCTTACTCAGAGTCCCACTCCGCTGTGCAGGACCAGAGGATTTTTCCTATTGATGAATAATAAAAGACTTATTAATGTTTAACAAATGTTGAGATACTCTCTCCTGTCAATCACAACATGAAGGCCATGCCCCTTCCAGTGGGAGGAGGAGGGACTATAAAAACTGGGAGTGTGGACTGCCTCAGTCTCTGCAAGATGGGGGAGCGAGAGGTCATGACTCTCAGTCTGACCTGTGAATAACACTGAACACATGTCTACTAAACTGTGAGTGGTTTTACTGACCTGTGAGTGCCCTTAATATGGTTTGTGGTGGTTTCACCCTGCTTGAAATGGTATGAAACTGCACTTGAATTGCTGGCCTTGCGCCCTGCTTGAATTGGCATGAAACTGCATTTGAATTTGGTTGCCTTGAACCCTGTTTGAAATGGTATGAAACTGCATTTGAAATTGGTGGCCTTGCACTGTGCTTGAAGTGGTATGAAACTGCACTTGAACTAGGTGACCTTGCACTGTGCTTGAAGTGGTATTAAACTGCACTTGAATTAGGTGGCCTTGCACTGTGCCTGAAGTGGTATGAAACTGCACTTGAATTAGGTGACCTTGCACTGTGCTTGAAGTGGTATTAAACTGCACTTGAATTAGGTGGCCTTGCACTGTGCCTGAAGTGGTATGAAACTGCACTTGAATTAGGTGACCTTGCACTGTGCTTGAAGTGGTATGAAACTGCACTTGAATTTGGTGGTCTTGCACCCTGTTTGAAATGGTATGAAACTGCACTTGAATTTGGTGGCCTTGCACCCTGCTTGAAATGGTAGGAAACTGCATTTGAATTTGGTGGCCTTGCACCCTGCTTGAAATGGAATTTCAAGGAATAGCCACGAGTCAACTGCCAGCCCACCAGCCGTGAGTGAGCTGTCAGCTCGCCAGGCTTGAGTGACTGAGCTGCCAGCCCAAGAATCCATTCGGCCCACACTGTCCATACTAGCCCTCTGGTAACCAGTCCCTTCAGTCCACAACACCCATACTAGCGCACCAGAAAGCCCCCCCCCCCCTCTGGCCACCAATATTGGAATCGGTGGAATATTGCATTGAGGGACCAACCCTCCCGTGTGAACATGGGACCCAACTGGTCCCACTTAGTCTAGTAAAACATTAAACACCTCCACTCAGTCCACCTGGACCTGCCTGATCTCCCGGTTGCCAAACATTAATTCCCTCTCCCATTCTCACGCTGACCTTTCTGTCCTGGACCTACTCAATTGTCAGAGTGAGGCCAAACACAAATTGGAGGAACAGCACCTCATATTTTGCCTGGGCAGCTAACAGTTCAGCAGTATGAATATTGATTTCTCTAACTTCAAGTAACCCATGCATTCCCTCTCTCTCAATCCCTCCCCCACCTTAGTCGCAGAGGTGGCCTTTCAATGTTGCCCTGGTGAGTTTCATGGTCTGTAACTCATTCTCACCTAGTCCACACCTAACAATGCCTTGTTTCCTTTATCATTGTTACTTTTTTTGCATATCTTTCATTTATTTGTTCTATCAGAGAGCATCAGAGAGGCCAAGTCAGACTACAGGAGGAAGATAGAAGACCACCTGGACAGTAACAACAGCAGACAGGTGTGGCAGGGGATCCAGTATCTCACCAATTATAAGACCAACCTTGGAGCTGCTGAGGGTGACGCCTCGTTGGCAGAGGAGCTGAATCTCTTCTTTGCTCGCTTTGAAGTGGAGCCACCCGAGACAGCCACAACACACCATATGGTCCACAGTAGCCTAACCCTCACGATAGAGGAGCATGAGGTGAGGCGCACGCTGTGGACCATCAATCCAAGAAAGGCTACTGGACCCGACGACGTCTCTGGATGCGTGCTGAAGGACTGCGCAGACCAGCTGGCTGGAGTCTTCACGAGGATATTTAACCAGTCTCTGGCCCAGTCCACTGTCCCACCCTGTCTGAAGTCCTCCACCCTAGTCCCCTTACCAAAAAAAACCCACATTTCCAGCCTCAACGACTACCGGCCAGTCGCACTCACACCAGTGGTGATGAAGTGCTTTGAAAAACTGGTCCGGGGTCATATCACATCACTCCTGCCCCGAAGCTTTGACCCCCACCAGTTTGCGTACAGAGCGAATAGATCTACAGAGGACGCTGTAGCCACAGCTCTCCATGCTGCACTGTCCCACCTGGAGCAGCGGGGAAGCTATGTGCGAATGCTCTCTGTGGACTACAGCTCTGCTTTTAATACTATCCTTCCCCACAAACTGGTGGACAAACTGGGGGACTTGGGACTTCCACAATCCACCTGCATGTGGATAAATTGCTTCCTGTTGGGCCGCAGCCAGAGAGTCAGAATGGGCCATCACACATCCACGGCCCTCAGCCTCAGTACCTGCTCTCCACAAGGCTGCTTGCTGAGCCCCCTGCTCTACACCATCTACACACATGACTGCACCTCCGCCCATCACAGCAACACCATTGTCAAATTTGCAGATGACACTACGGTGGTGGGGCTCATCTCCGGGGGGGACGAGTACGCCTATCGGGATGAGGTGGAGCAGCTGACAGTATGGTGTGGAGAAAATAACCTGCTCCTGAACACCTTAAAGACCAAGGAGATAATAATAGACTTCAGGAAGAACAAAACAGAACTCGTACCACTAATCATCAGAGGGGACTGTGTGGAGAGGGTGGCGGATTTCCGCTTCCTGGGAATCCATATTGAGCAGGACCTGACGTGGAGCGTGAACACCTCTGCGCTGCTGAAAAAGGTCCAGCAGAGACTACACTTCCTGAGGGTGCTCAGGAAGAATAACATCACACAGAAACTGTTGCTGTCCTTTTATCAGTGCTCCATTGAGAGCATCCAAACATACTGTGTATGCGTGTGGTACACCAGCTGCACAGCAGCTCAGAGGAAAGCGCTGCAGAGGGCCATTGACAACGCCCAGAGGATTGTCGGCTGCCCTCTCCTTACCTTGGAAGACTTACACAGTTCCCGCTGCATCAAAAAATCCCAGAATATTATAAAGGACATTTCCCACCCCGGACACTCCCTGTTTGAACTGTTGCCATCAGGCAGACGGTACAGATCTACAAGGACAAACAGACTCAAAAACAGTTTTTACCCCAC
The DNA here is from genome assembly GCA_963514005.1 of Raja brachyura. The sequence continues at coordinate 17,562,469 of OY740788.1, forward strand.
TGCTATAAAGGCACTAAATGTAGCCGCCAAGGAACGCGGGGACTAAGGGACTGTGGTTGGTACACTGTGAAATCGACAGAAGGATGTAGGGTTGGGAGTTTATGCGTGGCTATTTTCATATTTCATATTTATTTTAGTTGTTTATCTTTTTTAATATTTTACCTTGTATGTATCGTTAGCTTTTATGGTTTGAATGCTGCACTGACTGGTTGACATTTTTAAATTTTGTGTACATGGTTCATGTTACAATGACAATAAATAAACTATTCTAAACTATTCTATTGTATATATCTCTACATTAGTGTCTATATCGCCCGTTTCCCTTTCCCCCCCGACTCAGACTGAAGAAAGATCTCAACCCAAAACATCACCTATTCTGTTTCTCCGAAGAAGCTGTCTGACCCGTTGAGTTACTCCAGATTTTTGTGTCTATCTTTGGTTTAAACCAGCATGTGCAGTTCCTTCCTACACATCTGAAAAGATGTCCATTGTGTAATTTGCTTCACCGTTTCCCATAGGTGGTGCCACGAATCTGTTGATATGATCACCGTCTGCTTTATTATGCACATTTTATTACAAAATGAGTCCCTCAAAATAATGTGACCTTTGTTAAATGGTGAGATGCTTTATTGGAAAATGGCCAGCTGCAACCTGTGGTTGGGTGGTGCTTCCAGGTTGATGGGTTACAGGTCGATGGGATCAATCCTGACCGTAGCCGCTGACTCTGCAGAGTTTGTCCTTCTCTCCATGGACAAGGAGATTTCTATCAGGTTTCTTTGTATATCCCAAATATATGCTGGTAGGTTAAGTGAGTATCATGAACTACCCTTGAGTGTTGGCTAATGACAAAATGAATTAATGGAGTTGCCAGAGTACAGGGAAATTAGGGAAAGGATAGGTTAATGGGATTGCTCCCATTGGAGCAGGCATAGATCTTATGGGCCGAATGGCCTCTTTCTGTATCTATTTAAGAGTTTAGTTTAGTTTATTGTCACGTGTACCAATGTACAATGAAAAGCTTTTGCGTGCTATCCTGACAGCAGAAAGCCAATACATGATTACAATCGAGCCATTTACAGTGTATAGTTACATGATAAGGGAATAATGTTTAGTGCAGTGTAAAGCCAGCAAAATGCAAACGCGGATAGTCCAAGGGTCACCAATGAGGTAGACAGTAATTCAGGACTGCTCTGTAGTTGTGGTAAGATGATTCAGTTGCCTGATAACAGCTGGGAAGAACTGTACCTGGATCTGGAGGTGTGCATTTTCACACTTCTATACCTTTTGCCCAATGGGAGAGGGGAGAAGAGGGAATGGCCTCGATTAGGTAGGTCCAAGTGGACTGAGTGGAGGTGTTTAATGTTTTACTAGACTGAGTGAGACCCGTTGGGTCCCATGTTCACACGGGAGGGTTGGTCCCCCATGATCCTTGATTATGCTGCTGGCCTTGCTGAGGCAGCGCGAGGTATAAATGGAGTCAATGGGAGGCAAGTTGGTTTGTGTGATGGTCAAGTTCACAATTCGCTGCAATTTCTTGCGGTGATACAGCAAGATGAGATACGGCAAAGATGATCATTGTCAGTATTTTTCTATACCCTTAAACGTGTCTTTCAAACTTATTTCCATCTTTGAATCTACGCAGAATATTAAATATTAGGAGTAGCCAACGCACAATTTCATTTTTCCAGTGGTGTCAGAACAACCGATCGATACTAATGGAGACGCCCCACATCCCCAGCACACTCATCTCATTTCCTCCCACCCCATCACATAGTTCCTTCCCAATCTTCCATCCACTCATCACCCACCCCTCCTATTCCTGGTCTCCCATTTTTCATCTTCCTCCCATCCCTCATCCTTCCATTCCTCCCTCTGGTTCTACATTTCACTCTCCACCTTCCATTCTCATTAAATTGCACCATTTACATTATTTTTGCCATCTCTACCCATCACCTCTTTTATCCACTCTTTTCTCTCCAACCTGATGTATCTGCGAACCAACCCTGCCTTCATGGACCTACACTTGCCAGCCTTGCTCCATTGCTTCTCAGTTACATCTATCTCCCCACAATCAGTCTGAAGAAGGGTCCCAACTTTAAACGCCACCTGCCCATTTCCCACCATAAATGCTGCCCGACCCATTGAGTTCCTCCAGTAATTTTTTTCCCCCATCAAAGCTAAAACCTGTCTAATTGACCATGGGTTTAATTTTTCTACGTTTTACAATGAAATATAGCCGTGGTTAAAGGAGGCATCTGGGCTTACTCATCCCCTAGTGGGAGATCAAGAGTTGCTTCCATGGTGTTTGGCTTACACACTAATTGTCCAGGACTGGACATGTGATAGAAGTGAAAAGGGATGATAAGAAATAACAATCTATGGAAATTGTTGCAGGGGTTGTAGTGAGGGCTAATAATTAGTGAACGGGGATGCGAATTGTGCTAATGTGGTGACAGAAAACCGCAGACAAAGCCGAACAGGAATTTCATTGATTATGTGTGCACTCATTATTTTAACAGAAATCTGGATCTACTGCGAATGAATTTAGACATGGATAATCACCTCATCCTGTTTCTGACCCAACTGAGTGTTTCTGAGTTCCATTCTGTAATTAAGACTTTGTGGTATTGTCAATCAAGTCTCTGCAAAATCTTGCTACTGTTAATTGAGTCTCTGAGTAACGTCATCATCTGAGAATATAAAAAATGTATCACACTTGACAGACAAGCTTTGCCTGGCCTCCTGGTGCGCAAGCAGCAGTTTCATAAATCACCCGTTACTTCAAACACCAACTCTGCCTGGCCTTTCCATTTTTGCTCCTGCAGAATTATTTTACATTATCTGGAGTAATGCATCAGATTTATGTAGGTACATAACCACAATTTTATGTATACAGTTGATAATTGTTCTTCTCCAAGCCAGCAAGGGTCATGTTGCTTTGCGGGCTTATCTTATCCAAATGTTTTCTGTGGCAGCTGATCCCCTTGGGTGCAGTATTTGCAAGCACGTGCGGTCACCAGGCCTGAAGTAAATAGAAAGGTTTCCAATAGGATTAATCTGATTCTCCATCTAATTTATGCAACATATAACATTTTTACTAATTTGACAAAAAAAATCTGTAGCTCTTCCACCTCATCATGCAAATTTATTTCAAGATATCAAAATACCCGCACCACAAATGGTGATATGATGCTTTGTGTTATATCTCAGCAGTTAACGATCTCAGAGCCAATGTTTGGATTTGGTTAATGTTCCCTGTGCATTTAATGAATGGCTGGGTATTGACTGGGATTCAGAGCTAAAAAAGAATTGTTTGACTATTTGTGTAATTCATTTTCATGGCATTTGCTGTTTTCTTGATCCTCAAGAAATGTTTCGATCTCAGTCATGAAGAATGGTCTTTTTTCCAAGAAATCACAAAATAATTTGTACCAGCTGCTGTGAAACGGATTAAATCTTTATCGCAGGAAAAATTGAAAGTCCGGTTCAATTATTATTTCATTGATTCTCTCCTCTGCATTTTTACGTTGCACAACTTATTAAAACAAAGAAAATATTGGACTGAAATACAACTACCTGCATTCATGGTAGATGGTTGTTTTTGCAGATTGTCATTTTAGTATAAAACATTCAGCACCGTTGCTATACACTGCATTAAACAAGCCAGCTTAAGAGTACATGAACTCCATGCATTTGCCACCCAGTTCAGAGAATGTAAATGGTAGAAGGAAATATTGGAGTAAAATAGTAAGACTAAATGAAAACTTACCAGTTTGAAGTTTGATCTTTATTTTATGAGGAGTCGAGTTGAGGGACTACATGAAGAACCCCGTACAGCCGTTCGTGCGTCAATCTTCAAATCAATGGTGTGAAATTACAGCTAATATTGACTGAAGTATAATGGTAAGATAACGACTAGAACTTCCAGATGAAATCTATGAGGGCTGGGAGCGGAGGGCCGTAGTCCCTCAACTCGACTCCTCATAAAATAAAGATCAAACTGGTAAGTTCTCATTTATTCTTACTATTTTACTTCGGAGTCACGTGAGTGACTACATGAAGACTTCAAAGCTCTGTGATTTCATGCCGTGTGAAACGAGTATACACAACCACAGCTGCTTCATTGACAAATGAAGGGAAACATTCATAATGCATACAGTCATAACATAGATGTAAAACATGCTGGTGCTGCTTAAATGAAACAATAATATTTCCATCTCTCACCCAGATGGAAAATATAACCAGAACATAAATAGATTTAACAAATATTCCTGGTTCAGCAATGGGTCATTACAGATGTTTGGAGATTCGTTCGATGGACCATGCTCCAGCCGTAACAATGTGACCCAGCAGAACATAAATACCCTTGCTGCTGATGTTGTAGCAGCCCTGGTGGAATGAGATCTCGAAACAGAAACCATTAGTACATAACACAACTCCGTTTTTCTCATCTGGAATGGTCTGAACAATAAGTTCTCCCACATTCTTTGTGACTAACAACATTGCTAGTCTAGAACTCCAAGGCTCTTGATGACCTTGACATATTGTTGTATATATATGTGTGCTTAACTTATCAAAGGTCCCCTGGTATGCCTGTGACTATTTTGAGACCTGACCCCCTTCTGGTCTGCTCAAGTATTTATAACATAATATTATAATTTACAGACATTATCATCCTGTACCATTACAATTATTTAGCGACTGAACCCACTGCACTAAACGAGTGCCAGAAGGATAACTACCTACTAAACTCCAGCCAAATTTAAGGATAGCTGCAGCCTCCTGGTGAAATAGTGTTCACAAATGTCAACATCGTATATATGGCATTATACTGGTCCTTGAAGATATCCTACCCCTTGATAACCGGTGTGGACCCGACAGAGCGAGTCTTGTTTGCTACAGCTCATCGACCCAATTAATGGCCGTATAACTCCATAATTAACAGACGATCATTTAGCATGAACTCGAAACATTAGCAATCAATAACATTTTCCATGGAACATAAGCATAACAAACTCTTTCATCTCCTGGAAAAGAAAATTCAGCGGTTTGGTGCTATGCAAACCCTTTGAACACATAGAAGGATAGATGTAACAACCCAAATCTTAGGGCAGATTGTTAAACCTGCAGAACATAATTTGAGTTTATCATGCAACATCTGATTTCCGAAGCCTCAGGCTGAACAAGCAAATTTACGTTTAAAATAACCAATAAGGTTATATTATTATTTGCAACAAATTGGGAATCAATTTGCATAATCACACAATAGGAACTTAAAGCCTCTTAATGACTTTATTTGAAGCCTTGATTATATAGTATAATACAGTGCAATTCAACACCAACTCTGTGTTGCCATTACCCACACTTGATGATTCTCCTGTGGCAACAAGATTATGTAACCATTCCAGTGATTCTTTAACTGATTGCACCCTCGTGACTAACATATGCCATCATCACAATGCATCAACCTGAACATGAGCATGACAATATGCTTATTTGTCCAATCACTCTATAACCCATACAATGCCCGTAGAGTCTATAGATAGTTGATATTAATAACAGAAATTTTTGGCAAGTCATGCAAATCTGTTCTATCTCCAAACTCAAGATGATATTTGAGCTACTTGGTAACTACCTTAAACAGCAACTGTGGCCTGATTTCCAAGCCAGCCTTGCAAGAACATTTTGGTCCTTATACTGAACCTGCCCAATTCTAACCAGCTTGAAAAGCTAATATTGTACATTTTACATTTACCGTTCAAAGTAGCTGATGTCTCAATCATTTGTAACGTATAACTAAATATACACCTTACCAAACTGCAAGTGGTCCCTTAATTGTAGAGTAGCACAGGTACAGTGCGTGGAGCCTCTGGCCAGCTTTTATGCTGCGAGCAACTTTAGTGAACCACTACTGCAAATAAAGACATGGGATGCATTGTTGCCGAAACTATGAAACCTGGCTCATTCCAATAGCTTGTGCTTCGCCCTCCAGGTTTCACCTATGGAAAAGTCTTACCTGAATAGAAGATTCAGCAGCCAACTATAATGTCCCCCTGAGAGCGGTGTTCACAGCATATGTGTTTGGGATGGTAACTTTCTTGCCAGGCATAGACCTCTGGCACATGCCCTGATCCCTTGGGCATGCTCTATAGCTATATCCTCAGACTCGGCGTTAACCAATATCAATCCCACATGCTCTCCTCTTACATGCCGGAGCCATAAAGCAGGCCTGCTACAAAGAACTGCTGACACAATTTCCCATTTAGGGCCATTAGCACCAATTTGCAATATAATGAAAGACTTACCTAACAACTACTGGAGCAGTAATGAACACCGTTTGTCCATCATCGTGACTTTATTAATTTCAGCTGGTGTTAACAATGACCTAGATGGCACTTAATAGTTAACTATTTAACAAAATAACTGTTGCTCTACTTACACAGCTGAATTGCATCTATACAAGTAACAATTAGTCTAACAACTAGAACTGTTTTATAACAACAACAGTTACCAAAGTCTATTGACTGCAATCTGTTGCCCAGGCTGGCATCATGGCCAATTGAATACCTAAAAGTAAATCCCAACATCCTACAAGTCTATTTGATAGGAACATAATCTAACTGGATAGAGGAGCCCAATTTCTCAAATATAGTTTGAGACTTAACAGTGGATTTTAGCACATATATAACCTTTTTAAAACTGTGAATAGTTTTCTTTGAATGCTTTTTTGTCATCATTCTGTTATATTGTCTTATCCTAACAATGCCTCCTCATCACCCATGATCACTGTAAATGGGAATACCCTACTAAACTGCTATTCCCATAAAGCAGCCCTAACAAGGTACTGCTGGCACCCATAAAGCAGCCCTAACAAGGTACTGCTGGCGCCCATGAAGCAGCCCTGAACAAAGGTGCTGCTGGCGCGGCCTTTCCCATAGGCCAGTATTTGCCATAGATTTGGCTTTCTCATGAAGCAGCCCTGAGCAAAGGTGCTGCTGGCATAACCTCTCCAAAGGCTAGCCTACCATAACTTGGCATTCCCATGGAGCAGTCCTGAGCAAAGATACTGCTCGTCTGGGAACCGCATATACTTGGGTTTCCCCTGCACCGGGAACCAAGCCTAACCATTTAGGTTTGTTTTAACCCCATGTGCTGGGGACAACTGCGATGTAAAATCGCATATACTTGGGTTTCCCCTCCACCGGGAACCCAGGCTGACCGTTCAGGTCCGTTAAGGCCCACCCCCTAGGGACTTCTGCGGTCTGGAACTGCACTATTCTCGGGTATCCCCTCCCCGGGATCCCAACGTGTGGAGTCACTGACCGCGTTATCAGTGACTCCGATCGCGAACCCGACATTCCCAGCTCTCCGCTTCTGCGGTCGGACCAGGGTTTTCCCCCAAAGCCCTAGGCTGGTTCACTCGTCGGCCATCGCGAACATCCCGCAAAAACCCCGGAGGTTCCTGCAGGAGACCTAGAACAGGTAAGAAATAGCACTTACCTGACACTTTTTTAGACTTACGCACGAACGGCTGTACGGGGTTCTTCACGTAGTCACTCACGTGACTCCGAAGTAAAATAAAACAACATGCTTTTGTGGTAGATGATTGTTTTTGCATAGTCATTTTGGTATAAAACTTTCATCACCATTGTTATATACTGTATTAAACAAGTTCGTTTAGAGCACATGAAATCCCCACATTTGCCAACCAGTGCAGAGATTGTAAATATTGGAGGTAACAATTATGCAAACTCGTCTGCCCCGCACCTACCCATGAAACCCTGTCATTCTGCAGATGCTAGTTTACATCGAAGGTGGACACAACACGCTGGAGTAACTCAATGGGGCAGGCTGCATCTCTGGAGAGAAGGAAAGGTGATGTTTCGGGCCGAGACCCTTCGTCGGACTGAAAGTCAGGAGAGATGGAATTGAGATGTGGAAGGGTATAAAGAGCACGTGAGGGGTGGAGAACACATCCTTGCATGACAATAGTAATGAGAATCATTGTGAAGGAGGTGTTGTCATCGATCCTCACTGATTATGGTCTGTGGGTCAAAGTTGATGGCCCTGTGGCAGAGGGGTTGCTGATTCCTAAATCCAATAGATTGGAGATGAGTTTAGCTCAGCTTATGGTGTTGAAGGCAGAGCTACAGTTGATAAATAAAGATCTAAGTAGGAGTCCTTGTTGTCTAGGTGTCCAGAGATGAGTTTCGGACCAGGAAGGTGGCACCTGGTTTGGACCTGTTACCATAACAAGCAACCTGCAGTAGCTTAATAGCCCTGTCCCACGGTACGAGCTCAATCTAAGACCTCTTCCAAAAAAATCAAACTCGTGGTAAGCACGGAGAATGAACGTAGCGAGTACGTCGGAGCTCGGGGACGTTGCTTAGCGGCTCGTAATGCTAACGGCAGGTACATGGGAAGACCCGCTAACAGCAGGTAAGCACGGGAAGACTTGTGAAGATTTTTCAACATGTACCGATGAATGGCCATTACCGTAAATCTCTGAGTTCGAATCAGGTCAAACATGAGAGAGCTCTCGGAATGAACTCGTTGTTGCCAGTGATACTGTCAGCCTTTGCAGTGTAGTAAGTTGTAGCATGCAAATCTTGCCACAATCTACGGGTATTTACCTCGGAACTCCTTAAGACTACAACTTGGTCCAGAATTCCCTCCTGGCATCCTTAAGGGTTCTGCAAAAGTCATAGACAGATTTCTTGTTCAAAACAGAAGTTTGTCTTGAATGGTGCAGACTTGGACTTCACCTGTGAGTAGACCTCACATTTCACCCACAGTTTCCAGTTGGGGAACACATGTATCATATTCTTTGATTTATGGTCCACTACACACTTGCTGATGAAGTCGGTGACAGTATAAGTTAGCCGTAGATTTCTTGAATATGGACCAGTCCGCTGAATCATAGCAGTCACGGAGGATCTCATCTGTTTCTCCGCACCAGCGCTGCACATCTTTCTGCACCGGATCCTCCTTCTTTAGTTTCGACATGTAACCAGGGAATAGAGGCACAGTCAGGTGGTCATATTTACCAGACGCCAGTCTGGGAATGGACTGGTATGAGTTTTTGATGGTTGTTTAGTAATAGTTGAGGGTGCCTGGGGCTTGGGTTGGACAGGAGATGAGCAGGTAGTATTTTGGCAGCACCCTCTTGAGGTTGGCCTGATTGGCCTGTACCAACAGTTATTACGGCCTTCCTGAGAGAGAATCGATGGAAAACAACTGGTCCAGTTGGGGTCCCTGATTGAAGTTCCTTGCTATTATGCCCAGGTGTACTTTTGTTGCAAGGTCATTGGTGACAGTGTGCAGTTCCTCAAGTGCAAGATTAGCAATGGCATGAGGTGGGAAGTAGATTGGAGTCAGGGTAGCTGCAGTGAATTTCCACGGCAGGTAGATGACACTTCACTAAGATATACCTGCTCTGGGGAGCAGAAGTTCACAAGGACCACCATCGGGTACAGTCGGGTGAGACAGGAGTGAACCATGTCTCTGTAAAACAGAGCACAGAGCTGTCTCTCAATTTTCTAAGGTAGGGAAGTCTGGCTTTAAGAAATACTGCCAAGTTATGCAAAGCCTGGCTAGAAATGTGGCCTGGCCAACAGATGTCGTAAAATGAGAGTTAAAACAAGAAAAACAAAGAAGGTACAGCCAATGTGTAGGAAATAACTGCAGATGCTGGTTTAGTCTGAAGATAGACACAAAAAGCTGGAGTAACTCAGCGGGACAGGCAGCACCACTGGAGAGAAGGAATGGGTGACGTTTCTCAGACTTCAGTCTGAAGAAGAGTCTCGACACGAAATGTCACCCATTCCTTCTCTCAGGAGATGCTGCCTGGCCCATTGAGTTACTCCAGCTTTTTGTGTCGATCAATGTACAGCAAATGTTGCCTATGTTGGTGCAGATATTATGGACATAAATGCTTCATGTATGTGAGCATATGTGTGAACTGGATTGGAAAATTATCCCAAATTAGGGGGGGTGTTAGCAGTCTGTGGAGTGGAATGGGTGAGTTATGATTAAGTCTAGGTCGGAATCAAATCATCAAAAGTGATAAATTCTGTGGAAAGAAAACCTGATAGTTATAATGCAGCAAGAACATGGTGCAGATTCAACATACTTGCTGCATTTATATCTATCAGGTTTTTGAAAATGGTGACAAAATCTTTGGAATAATCTCCAAACTCATTCAAAGATTCCTTGGGAACTTTGCTTTGTAAAATGTCAGTGTTTGACAAAATTGTTCATGGCTTCATCTTCAAATAGCTATTTTAAAAGTATATTGTCATTTTTTTCCAATTTATGCAATGTTTGGAACATGTTTTGATGTAGGTATACCTCGACAATAGAATTCTTTTTTTTTTTAATTTTTTTTATTAAAAGTAACCAATTATAATGCTTTTAACAACTTTCCAAACGTCAACTTAATTCCATTATTTTACAAACAATGCATTAATAGTTCTTCTTATACTCTATTTTTTTGATATATAGATAGAAAAAGAATAGAACAGATATAAATCATTAAAGATGTGATTAAATAATAATTTGGTTATATATAAGAAAAAGAAAAAAAAAGTTAGAGTATTATATATATATATATATATATATATATATATATAAACAAAACAGCAGTATACATTATCGATAAAGCTATTACAGATAGTAAACTCCATGAGAACATGCATGTCAATCCCAATGTGAAAATGAGTCATTCCCGCCGAATCCCGCAGGGTGCCCGTCGAGCCGTGTTGCCAAGAACAGCTACTTCTCTAAATACTGTATGTATGGAGACCACATCTGTTTGAAGGAATTATATTCGTCCAATAGGACAAATCTAATTCCCTCCAGATGTAACGTCTCCAACATTTCTGCTGCCCACATTTTAATTGTGGGGATTGATATTCCCTTCCAAAATTTCAAAATAATTTTTTTCCCAATTATCAAACAGTAATCTAAGAAATTTCTTTGATTACCTGTAAGTGTCAAATTTAAGTCAGGGATTCCTAATATTATTAACTTTGGGTCAGGATCCAATTTAACTTTAAGGACTTCAGAAATAACTTTAAAAATTTCTGTCCAGTAATAATTCAATTTAGGGCATGTAACAAAACTATGTATTAGGTTTGCTTCTGAATTTCTACATTTATCACAGATAGAAGAAATATTAGGAAAAATACTATTTAATTTAGTTTTGGAATAATGTAATCTATATAATACTTTATATTGAATCAATATGTGCCTGGCGTTTAATGAACACCGATGTATTCATTGTAGACTTTCTTCCCAATTTTCTTTTGTTATAGCTAATCCAATTTCATTTTCCCATGCTTGACGATACATTTCAGTTGTTGGATTCTCTTTATCCAAAATGATATTGTATATATAAGCTATTAATTTTTCTGTATTTGGGTGCAAATTAAACAAATCATCTAGTAATCCTGGTTCTTTATTTTTGTAATCTTGTGTATTAGTTTTAATGTAATCTCTGATTTGTAAATACCTAAACAAATGTTGCGGAGATAGTCCATAAATATCTTGTAACTCCTGGAATAAAAGAAATTTTCCATTTCTATAAAGATGTTCTAACCTTTTAATTCCTAAATCATTCCAGCATCTAAACCCTCCATCTAATATTGAAGGTTTAAATAATGGATTATTCATAATTGGAAGTTTAAGTGAGAGATTATCTAAGTGTAGAGTCTTAACAATTTGTTTCCAAATACGTCTAATATTATAAATTATTGGATTGTCCCTATAATTTTTTTTGTGTACCTCCTTTGGCGCAAATATAATCGAGCCTACGCTAAAAGGTAAACAGTCTTCCTTTTCTATACTTGACCATATTGGAACATTATCCATATGTACCCACCAAAAATTCATATTCTTGATCTGAACAGCCCAAAAATAATATAAAAAATTTGGGAGTGCTAGTCCTCCATTTATCTTAGATTTACATAGATGTTTTTTACTTATTCTATGATTTTTATAATCCCAAATAAAACTATTAACAATATTATCAATTTTTTTAAAAAAGGTTTTCGGGAGAAAAAAAGGAATAGCCTGAAACAGATATAAAAGTTGTGGTAAAAAACCCATCTTTATGGCGTTTATTCTACCAATCATAGAAATAGGAAGAGTTTTCCAATATAAAATATTTTTTTTAAGTTTGTCTAATAATTGAGGATAATTTGATTTAATTAAAAAATTATATGATTTAGTTACATTAATCCCTAAATATTTAAATTTATCTTTTACTACTTTTAATGGGTATTGTTGTAATATATTTAAATTTATTTCAGTTACTAGCATAATTTCACTTTTGTTCCAATTAATCCTATATCCAGAAAATGTCCCAAACTTATTTATGACATTAAACAAATTTGGGATACTAGTTTCCAATTTTGTAATATAAATCAAAACATCATCTGCGTATAAAGATATTTTATTAGTTGTTGTATCAGTATTGTATCCATGTATTTCTGGTTTGGATCTAATTTTTTCCGCCAGAGGTTCTATCCCCAGAGCAAACAATAAGGGCGATAACGGGCATCCTTGTCTACATCCCCTAGCGAGTTTGAATTTAGCTGATAACATTTGGTTAGTCATGATTCTTGCTGTAGGGTTTGAATATAATATTCTTACCCAACGACAGAATCTATCCCCCAATTTAAACTTTTCCATTATATTAAATAAATATGACCATTCTACCTGGTCAAAAGCTTTTTCCGCATCTAGCGATATAACCGCTAGATCCATGTCTCGTTTTCTTTTTGAATATAAAACATTAAACAGACGTCTAAGATTATGGGATGAGTAACGTTTTGGGATAAAACCTGTTTGATCATAATGTATTAATTTAGAAATCACCGAACTTAATCTCCGAGATAAGATTTTGGTTAATATTTTTTGGTCTGTATTTCGAAGCGCAATCGCTCTATATGATCCTGGATCTTCCAAATCTTTATCTATCTTTGGAATAAGTATAATTGTAGATTCATTTAATGAATCTGGCAATTTTCCTTGCTTGTATGCATTTCTATACACTGTATGTAGTCTAGATATAATCAATTCCAAAAATTTTTTATAAAATTCTGCATTAAGGCCATCCGGGCCCGCAGCTTTTCCATTCTTTAACGAACTAATTGATTCTTCAATATCCTTTACTGTTATTTCCGCATTTAAAAACTGTCTATCTGTCTGATCTAAACAATTAATTTTGCAATCTTGTAAAAATGTTTCCATACCATCTATTTGTCCTGTTACTTTCGATGAGTAAAGATTTTGATAATATTGCAGAAACCTATCATTAATATCTTTTGGTGTAATCAGTGTATTTCCATGCTCAGATCTGACCTTATGTATCATCTTCTCGTCTTCAAATTTTCTCAATTGACGTGCTAGCAATTTATGTGGTTTGTCTCCAAATTCAAAATGTACTTGTTTAGTTTGTTGAAAAAGTTTAATAACTTGATTAGAGTATAATTTATTCAGTCTGTATTTTACTAATGCAATTTTATTACTTAATTCTTTTGAAGGCTGTTTAATATTTTCATTATCTAATTGTCTTATCTCATTTTCTAACCTTTGTTCCATCTTTCGATTTTCTTTATTAAGATATGCTTGTGCTGATATTATTACACCGCGCATAAATGCTTTAAATGTATCCCAAAGCAAAGATGGAACGATTTCAGGGGTGTCGTTAGTTTCGAAAAATAATTTAATCTGTTCCGTCATATATTTACAACAGTCTTTATCTTTTAATATCTGGGGATTCATTCTCCAGGTAGTAGTCTTGTTAATTGTATCTTTTAATTTTATCTTGAATGTTATTGGAGCGTGGTCCGAAATAATAATATTATGATATTTTGCATCATATGTAAAAGGAAGTAATTTAGAGTCTATTAAAAAATAATCTATCCTCGAATAAGTTCCATGTACGGGTGAATAAAAAGAATATTCACGTCCAGATGGATTTTCTAGTCTCCAAATGTCCTTAATGTTAGATGTATTAATAAAAGAATTAATAAGTTTGCTTGAATTAGAGGCAGCTTTTCTTTTTGTAGATGATCTGTCAAGATAATTATCTAAAGTACAGTTTAGATCTCCCCCAATTATTAAATTATGTTGAGTGGATACCGGAATATTATTAAATATTTTTTTAAAAAATAATGGGTTGTCAAAATTGGGGGCGTATATATTCATTAAAATTACTTTTTTTGAATATAATTCCCCTATGATTATCACATATCTACCCTCTTTATCCTCTATTATAGAACTTTGTGTGAAAGGTATACCTTTACGAATAATTATTGCAACCCCTCTAGATTTATGTATAAATGAAGAGTGATACACCTTTGAAATCCATTTAGCTGTTAATCTATATTGATCATCTTTTTTAAGGTGAGTCTCTTGGAGAAAAACAACATCTGTTTTCAATCTATTCAGCTGTGCTAACACCTTTCCCCTTTTAATTCGTTCATTCAGCCCTTTTACATTCCAACTGCAGAAGGTAATTCCATCCCCCCCAGCCTTCACATTCATATCTTGCATTCTGTTACTAGGGTGGTTTTTTTCGTAGTAGCCTTCTCGACTCCTCCAGCTCCACGCTACACCCGAACATCAATCCGACGAGAATAACCACCCACACTAGACCACACGCATGTCTTCCTAAATTAATTGTACCATACCGAATACATCTCCATTTCAATAATATAAGATATATAATAATATATAAAAAGATACTAAATAAGAACAGGTAAAGGGTGTTAATAGAGTGCTCAGAAAGAAAAGAAACTACACTTGTATAGCGTGTAGTGTGTGTTAGTGAAAGCCACACTAATGTGGCTATTAATCTAATGACTTCCGTTATAGTAAGATGTTAATTATACCAGCTCCATTCTCTGATGCTGTATATATTGGGGGGGGGGGTACTAACTTTATATACTTAGTAATTATTTCTGTTAATCATATTACTAATTACTAGATTTCAATTGCTATTACAATTAGTCTTATAATAAGTAATGCTTTATATACTTAGTAATTATTTCTGTTAATCATATCACTAATTTTTAAATTTAAATCAAATTACTATTACAATTAGTCTTATAATAAGTAATACTATTCTCAAGGAACAATTAAAATTTTAATAATTAATATCAAGCTGTAACTACATGTCCATTATTCCTTCTGAATAAGTTCTTCATAACCGCAGGTAAATAATAAAAGTTCACTCCTCCATTCCTTCCTCCGTTACGTCTCCATCTTCTTCTTCTGGCACGCCTTCTGCCTTCTTCTGTAACTTTCGGGCATACTCCAATGCTTCATTATGCTTATCGAAGCGAAGTTCCTTGCGATCATAGGTAACTCTCAATATTGCTGGATACACCAAACCATATCTCAAATCCATAGAATCCTTTAAATCCCTCAAGATGCCTCTCGTTTCTCTGAATAAAGCTCTTTTCTTAGCTACTTCCGCTGGATAATCTCTGAAGATGCTGATGTTCTCTCCCTCATATTTCAGATTTCTCTTTCTTATGATTATCTTCATCATTTCCTCGAAAACGTGATCATAAACCACTTTTACGATCATTTGTCTTGCAGGTGCCCCTTTCCCAGGGATACGTCTTAGAGCCCTGTGAGCACGACCCAACAGGGGTTCTTCATCCATATTCAGAATCTCCTTTAAAAATTTTGCAGCAAATTTTCGAGGATCTTGATTCCCCTCAGCGCCCTCTCTCAGACCTACTATACGCAAATTCTTACGACGTTGCCGTCCCTCCAAATCAATACACTTCTCGTTTATTTTGCGTAGTAATTCTGACAGGCGTTTATTCTCGGCACGGAGTTTTTCTGTCTCCTTGTTATTCAATTCAGCAATCTTATTTAATTTTCCGATTGCTTCACTTTGTTGGTCGATGGCTATTAGAATGGGATCAATCTTGTCATCCAGCCTTCTTTCCATCCCATCAGCAATAACCTTTATCTCCATCATTTGAGATTGAATCTCAGCATCCGCTTTTTCTTTCCACTCATTCATCATTAGTCTTACCGTTGTTATGACTTCCTTTTTTATGTCCTCTTTAGTTTTCTCATTAGCGACCAGTAAGTCCTTCTTCAATTTCTTCATCTCACTGAGGATAGCATTTTTAAATTCTTCCATTTCGGATCTCCTTTGTGAGATTTCCTCCTGGGAAGCAGCCAGGCTTGAACTCAAAGCACTGGCTGGGCCTGGATCCCTTCTTGTAGGTTTTTTCAGAGTAGGTGGGGGAGGGGAGCGATGGGTCATAGTTACTTAGTAAAGTCGCGCGCCTGATGACGTCACGGATCTTTTAACCGCACCGGAGCCGTTCACAGTCGTTCCCAGCCGTTCTTCTTAGGTAAGTGCGTTTATTTGACCCCTAGACCCCCGTTTTTTATTCAATTTTTTGCGGAGCTGCAAATGGCGCGACTCCACTACAACATGGCGCCAACCGGAAGTGAATAGAATTCTTATAATTAATTGAAACAATGAAGAAGTCTTTCATGTACATTTAAGTTTATTGCTAAACTGAATAACTGTGAAACATTAATATTTATACATCAGTTTAATGTGAAGCACCAGTCACATCTATCATATAAACGGTGAATCAATTCTATTGTATATGGCTCATTTTTCCAATATCTAGAAATAATATATATAATTTTAAACTAAAATTTTCTGGATATAATCTCATAGCTTACTTTTTTGTGAAATAGGCAGCAATTACTGTGAAATTAGATTCTCAAATTTTATTAAATGTTGCCATTAATACGACATACACATTTCTAATTGAAAATACATCCCAGCTGTAACATGTATTGGTCAAACAACATTATAAATCTGATATTTCTTTAAATATATAGTTCGCTGAACAATCATATGTGACCAAATAATCACTTTTCATTTTTGTTCCAAACTAATCATTGCAAAATTCTCCCTATCAGACAACAATTAATATTTTTTGGTAGAAGTTTAATTATTGGACATGTAGTGCTTGCCAACGGAGCCTACGCCAGACTCAGGAAAAGAGGTTTTGAAGACTGAGACCTAAAGGCTCAAACAAAACTGCTAGTCTACAGAGCCGTTGTCCTCTCCACCCTGTTGTATGGAGCCGAGTCAAGGACCACCTAAAGCAGGCACCTGAGAGCCCTGGAACAATACCATCAAAGATCCTTATGAATGATTCTGAGGATCAGCTGGGAGGACAAATGCACCAACATCAGCATTTTGGAGCAAGCCAACACGACCAGCATCACCACCACCATAATGCAGCACCAACTTCGATGGACTGGCCACGTCATCCGCATGTCCAACACACGTCTCTCTAAACAGATCCTGTAGTCTCAACTGAAGGAAGGTCAGTGAGCCCCCGGCGGGCCAAAGAAACGCTTCAAGGACAACATCAAGAACAGTCTGAAGAAATTCCACATCACATTAAGCAACTGGGAGCACATTGCACTGAACAGGCGCTCCTGGAGGAAATCAGTGCAGGAAGGAGCTGCACTTCATGAAATGGAACAATGCCTTGTCACAGAGAAAAGGCGACAGCACCATAAGGAGAGAGAGAAGGGGGCCCGAAGACTACCGATCACCAGTCTCCACTGCCCACATTGCACCAAGTTTTGTGAATTGAGGATCGTCCTCTACAGACATCTGCAGACCCACAAGTAGATGACCCTATGGAGATGAGAGGACAGTCATACTAGTTTCGAGTGACCGCCGATGATGATGAGTTACTTTATTACTGTCAGTCGGCAGATTACTAAAAAATGTTACGATACAAGTTTTAAACAAAATAATGACACACAGAAATAATTGATGAAGGGTAACTGCATGTAATTGTTGTAAATAAGCATTTAATGAAAGAATTAGAGACTAAATATTCCTGAGCATACATTGAGATGATTAAACATTGGAAATAAAGAACCATGGAGGGCCTTTTAATTCCATATCTCTTCTATTGGGCAGTGAGCGAGGCCATGGTGGATCAGTGTTATGAGTCCAAATGCGCATATTTCCTCCATACCCATTAGTAACTTTGGTTAAGAAAAAATATCAGTCACAGCATTAACAATTAGCTCAGCTTCAATTGTCATTTGTATAAGCTTTCTAATCTTCTGCCACTTCTTCCATGTAGCAGAAGGGATTCCAAGACCAGCATTGTTTTTTAGATTATTTCATCTTGTCATTGACTCTTCCACTGCTGGACTGATGTCAAGGCATGTTTCGCTTGTTGTTTATACGTTCTTTCTGAGTTTGTCTTGAGGCTGTGATAAAGTATATCCTCTGCATCATAACATGTGAAGTGTGATATTTGAATGATGTAATCATGGACTTTTATGGATTTGGCCTGGGAAGAATTTTCTCCAAACAAGTGTTGGATAGTGCAGAAACAAGGAATGTCAACTAACCATATTCTCCAGGTTAGAACCAGTCTGAAGAAGGGTCTCGACCCAAAACGTCACCCATTTCTTCACTCCATAGATGCTGCCTCACCCGCTGAGTTTCTCCAGCATTTTTGACTACCCATATTCTCCAGAGATGTTGTCAGACCCACTGAGTTATTCCAGCAATTTGTAACTTTCATTCATTTGTTCAATATCTCTCTATATAACTGTCTATATCTCTCATTTCCCGTTCCGTCTGAAGAAGGGTCACGACACGAAACATCATCTATTCCCTTTCTCCAGAGATGCTGTCGGACCCACTGAGTTACTCCAGCTTTTTGTGTCTATCTTTGGTTTAAACCAGCATCTGCAGTTCCTTCCTAAACACGTTGTGTTTTTTGTAGGATACCGAAGGCTTGAGGTGGGTTTATGTAAAAGACTCATGAGTAACTCATCAACTGCCCAACCAGGATAACAGGATCATCAACCTTGGCAATAAAATCCGAGGAAATAGTGTGCATTTTATTTTGTTTGTTTGTTCATGTGATATGGGCATCCTGACAAAAACAACATTTGCTGTTCATTCTTGATTGCCTCCTGAGATGTGTGATTATTAGCCCATTTTAACCATTGTGATGGCCAGAGTTATATATCGGGCCAATCAGATTTTCACCTCAGAAGGATATCAATGCAGGCTTCCAGTAATTTCATGGTTGATGTTACCAATGCTTCTTTTTTGGCTTAA
The DNA here is from genome assembly GCA_963514005.1 of Raja brachyura. The sequence goes on from OY740788.1 coordinate 17,581,631, forward strand.
GGTTTATTTGATAACTTGATTTCAAATCCCTCAGTTGTCATGGGGTTGTTTGAACTTGTGTCTTCAGGCCAGTTGTCTTTAAACCTCTGGTTAAGAATACAGTAAGATCATAAACAAGCTATCAAACATATCTAAGTTAGGTGACCTTTGTGTCAATAGAGACATAGAGCTGTGCACCATGGAAACAGGCCCTTCGGCCCAACATCCGTACCAATCAAGTTGCCCAAGCAAGTTAGTCCCACTTGATTTTGCCTGGCCCATATCTCTGCAAATCTTTCCTGTCCATGTACCTGACCAAGTGTATTTTTAAATGTTATAATTATGCCCATTTCTACCACTTCATCTGACAGCTGGTTCCATCTATAAACTCCCTCTGTGTGGAAACAAGCAATGCACAATTTAAATTTTACTTCGGAGTCACGTGAGTGACTACGTGAAGAAGGCCGTCCCCATGCATGCGCGTCATTATGTCTGACACGTTGCGCACGGACTGACTGGTGGGCGCATGGCTCCTGCCAGTGGTAAGTTTTTTGAACCTAGAAGGCAAGTTTTAACTTATTTCTAGGGCTGTTTTTTGTATTGCAGGATTGCCTGCTGAATTCGGGGCGACATTGGACAGACCGCGAGAAACCGGTTATGGACTGTGGGGAATTCCCGGTCCGGACCGCGGTATCGCGGGTAGCCGGCGGTCGTTGGGTTCGCTCCCAAGTCGCTGACAAGGAAGCCAGTGACACCCAGGAGGGGAATGCGAGTGGGGTTCCACCCAGTATGGTTCCCCAGAGTACGGGATTAGACTGGCAGTTAGCCGGTCTTCCTACCCCAGTCACTGTTAAATGGGGTTAGCAGCTCCCACATCGCATGGTTCCCCCAGAGTAGGGGTTGGACTGGCAGTCAGCCGGTCTTGCAACCCCAGCCAATCACTATGAGGTCTGCATTTCCTACACCATTATGGTTCCCAGAAATAGGGGTTAGACTGGCAGCAAGCCGGTCTAGCTACCCCAGTCTCGGACAATGGGGTCAGCAACCCCCAGACCGCTTAGGTCTTCCTAGAGAAAGCAGTCAGACTGGAAGTAAGCTGGTCACGCTACTGCAGTCACTGACAATGGGGTCAGCAGCTCCCAGACCATTTAGGTCTTTCTAAATAAGGGGAAAACTGGCAGTATGCTGGTCTCAAGACCCAGTCACTAACTATGGGGTCAGCAACTCACATGGTTCCCCAGGAAAGGGGTTAAACAACGAGGAAGCGGTCAGGCCTTGGGACTCGGTCAAGTCAGGCCAGGAGGTTCCCCCCTCCTTCTATGGGTAGCGTCTGTGAACGCCTAAAACCCACCTGGAAAAAGGCACCTAATCGAGGTTGCTCCAGAGAGATACGCTTCAGAAGAGAGCTATCTGAGCCTGGGTATTATGAAAAACCCGCAGGCAGCGGCACCTGTTAGGGCTGCACAATGCCTCCCTCTCTGTGTAGGGGAGCATCAGGGGTCAGTTTCGCTCTGGCCCAGAGTCATATTCTGACATAGATCCGACGGGCTATGTCAGCGCAGGTATCCTCAGGGGCCTGCAGCAGCACCTGTCAGGGCTGCACAATGTCTCCCTCTCTGAGGAGGGGAGCACCAGGGGTCAGTTTCGCTCTGGCCCAGACTCATATTCTGATATAGGACCGAGGGGCCATGTCAGCGCAGGTACCCTCAGGGGCCTGCGGCAGCACCGGTCAGGGCTGTCTACGAGTCTCCCTCTCGGTGGAGGGGAGTGCGAGGACATACTCGCAAGGGATGAGGCAAAAAAACCAGCAGGGGCCAGATTCCCTGACGCTACAAGTACAGGCAGTGCACAGAGCAATCAAATGAAACCATCATGTCGGCGATGACACCCCACACCTCAACGGTATAGACACTAGGTGCATACTATGGGTTAAAGGGTTATTGCGCAAATATGCAAAACCTGCATGCTTAGATCCAAGTTGATACACTGTGGTGGTGGCATATGTTAGTCACATGGATGCAATAAAGTCAAAGTATCCTGTCATAATTTACCCAAACTTTTTTGGCGCTGGTGTATCATCCTGCAAAGTCAATGACAACACAGTATGGATGTTAGATCATGAAGCATTTTAGGATCTATGGCTCGGTGGCACCCACTATCGTTATGTTTGCATGCAGGCTCATTCTCGCTACACAGGGGAGGAACGTTCTTTTATGTGGTTCTCCATTTTGCCTCATCAGCCGGGGCTTGCAATATTCAGCAAGATCCCGCATTCAGGTTTCTCGTACTGTCTGACTAGCCTACGCAGCCATGGGTTCCCGCAAATGTTGGGAATAATATAGAACCTTATATGGGGTTCTAAACATTAAACTTTGCTGAAACTTTGCTGGGATTCGGGGAACCAGCCTCTACATGATTAATCAATTCATTCCTTTACAGAATCTGAGAAGACCGCTCCTGCGGCTCGGGGTGTCAGACTGATCCATGTATGTCTCATTGCAGAATGCAGGGATAGTAACCAAAAAAGCAGTACTTTGCCTCTTCAGGATATGGGAAGAGTTTTTCTGTTAAATGTTATGTTACACGTAATATGACATGGACACTGACGTCTTCAAGATCATTTCTATGGGTCTTTGACAATAACTTAAGTTATAGTCCCATTAACTGTACCCAACGAGCTTCTCCTCATAGTTGCTGCAGCAAGTGAGACCCGCTCTCACGGGTTTCATCCTCTGGTGTCCAGTATTTAGGATATCATTAACACAAAGTCTTCCAGACCCAAGTACACGGAAGTATGGGATATTGACATTGTGTTAACATTTATTAACCATGGGGCTCCAGCTATATCTCTATCTTTTGGTTCGGCTCCCATAGGTAATCGCTCTGACATTTCATTCATGAAGGTATTTTTAAATTACGCTAGATTATTTATTAGCTAGAGTAATTTAAAAATCATCTTTTAAAGCCGTGAGCGCCGACAACGGGAAGGATTTTACGTAGGGGAGAAGAAAAGGTACAGAGTTTATTTTTACATTAAAACGTGGTTTTTAGGAAGCCTTTAATCACATTTTCATGTTGCAAAAAGGGGACAAAAAAAATGTATGAACTGGCAGTATTGACTTCACCCCAAACCGCAACGTTCCAATCCACCGCATTCCACTAAAACCCACTCGCAAGTTGATTTAAATGGGCATTAATTTACAGGAATTAAACACAAAATTCCTTCCATTTGGCCTATAAATTCATGAAAATGAGATTTAAAAATCATGTTATATTGTGAATTATTGTGTGAATGTTATTTGGACACTTAGGCAATTTAAAAATGTTTATCTTTTCTTAAGAATTGGATAGATGTTTAGATCTAGTAATTGAATTTTGTAATTAGCTACAATTAGGTAACTAACTAATTATATGCTTTAATTTCAGGTCATCCAAGTAAGACTGTTTCATATTTGTTTCAGAATGCTTCAATCTATAATAACTCAAAATTTCATTGAGTTTTCTTAATTTTTAAGAAAGTTATGGGCTTTTGGCCGTCCTAGATCACAGCTTTTGAGTTAAGTCAATGGAAAGGCAATGGGGAACAAGATGATAATTTCTGAGTATGGAAATGGCCATAACTTTTTTAATACTGAAGATATGAAAGTAAATTAGGTGTCAAATTAAACTTCTTTTTATGCTTTATCTGATGGGATAAATTGCAGACTTGATTTTAAAAATCTCAACATTTTGTAACATAGCTACCCCATGCACCTTCGGTTACATGTGGTCACACATTTACATTGTTACGTCAAGATCATCTAGAATCTTTGGGGCTTTGATACTAGTTCAGACCATCACCAGGTGGTTATGCAAGGTTTTTGGCTTATACAGGGGTAGATACTGATTTCTAATCTCGCTCCACCAGGGCTGCTACAACACCAGCAGCAAGGGTTATGTGCGGTCCTCTGGACCACATCCTGTCAGCTGCAGGATGGTCTAACAAACGAGGTATCCAACATTTATTTTAACCCATTGCCTGACCTGGGGTATTTGCCAACTCTATTTAGGTTCAATTTATAGTTCCCCTCGGTTGAGAGGGGTTACTGTTATTATTGTTTGTTCTTTTATCAGCACCAGCATGTTTTAAATCTATGTCATGTATGTATGCATTATGATGTTTCCCTCATCTATGGTCAACTGATGCAGTCGTAATTGTGTGGACTCGTTTTCCACGGCATGAAATCACAGACCTTCAAAGTCTTCACATAGTCACTCACGTGACTACGAAGTCACTCACGTGCCCTCCGCTCCCTACCCTCGTAACTTAACAATCATCTGGTAGTTCTAGTCATCTATAATCTTACTATGTTAGTTCAACAACTGTTAACTGTGATTTCACACCGTTGCTTTGAAGATTGATGCGCATGCGTGGGGACAGCCTTCGTCACGTAATCCCTCATCATAACTCCTCATAAAATAATGATCAAACTTCAAACTGGTAAGTTCTCATTTAATCTTACTATTCTCAGCCAGGTCTTCCATATATTTTTCAAAAGCAAATGTCAAATGTTACACATTGAATGGTTGGGCTCTGGGGAGTGTTGTTGAGCAGAGGGTTCTCGGAGCGCCATCACATAATTCCTTGAAATTGGCATCATTGGTAGATAGGATGGTTAAAAAGGCTTTTGGCACATTGGCCTTCATCATTCAGAGTATTGAGTATAGAAGTTGTGAGGTCATGTTACAGTTATATAAGACATTGGTGAGGTCACATTCAGAGTATTATTTTCAGTTTTGGTCACCATGTTGTAGGAAAGATGATGTCAACCTGGAAAGGTGTTGAGAAGATTTAAGCGATGTTGCCAGAATGGGAGGGCCTGAGCTATGAGCGGACTAGGTCTCTATTCCATGGAGCGTAGAAGGATGAGGGGTGATCTTATAGAGGTGTACAAAATCATGGGAGCAATAGATCAGATAAATGCACAGTCTTTTGCCCAGAGTAGGGGATTTGAGAAGCATAGGATAGGTTTAAGGTGAGGAGGAAAAGATTTAATAGGAAACTGAGGGGAAACCTTTTTACACAAAGGGTGGTGGGTGTGTAGAACAAGCTGCGGAGCAGGTAGTTGAGGCTGGTACTATCGCGATGTTTAAGAAAAATTTAAACAGGTATATGAATAGGATAGGTTTAGAGGATTTGGGCCAAATGCAGGCAGGTGGGACTAGTGTAGATGGGGAATGTTGGTCAGCGTGGGTAAGTTGTACCGAAAGGACTGTTTCTACGCTGTATGCAGGGCCAGATTTAGATGAAGAGAGGCCCTCAGCTATTCCACTTGTGAGGCCCCTCCCAATCCCCCACCCCCACGACGAGAGGAAGATGGAACAGTCCACCAGATTGACATCGATGTACAGCCAAGCGTGGCCAATAAGATAAGGGCTGGAAAGCTGCCCTTTTTATGTATTGCCAGTGCTAGTGTCGAGTTATCGGCTTAAAACACTATTATTCTGAGGGCAAGGAAAATTACTGAAGTGTTGTTTAGAGTGCATTGTGACAGCATATGTAAGAAATGCCTATGACAGGGTCAAAAATATTATACACCAGGCCACTTAAGGGCCTTGGAAGCTCTGGGGTTTTAGATGCTCTCTGGTGCATTCTGAGCCATATTTTGGAGCATTTTTGCACAAAATTTATGACCAATATTTCAGAAATAATTTTGGTTGAGTCAAGAGTAATGAGTGGTTGGAATGGGATGATTGGGGTCATTGTTGTATACATGTTTTTTAAATCATGAATTGAAGCTGTCCTTGTTTTAATAATCAAGTTGTACTGTAAGATGTTATGTAAAATGTTATAAAGGAGCATGCAAACACTGCAAATAAAATACTGTAAGTTTTTGCAGTAAACCTTTTTTTAGAAAATGTTTTGTATGTTGATTTGATTGCCTGTTACTGTTCAACTGTGTTAGTGTGTGCACGTTAAAATATGATGCAAAATGAAAGTCGCAAACTATGGAATACATATTTTTCAGTATTGTTATCAAAGAAAAGAAAGCAGTTCCAATTGTTTGATATTATTCATATGGAGGAGAAATATAATTGCTCTAAAACCTAAATTTTGCAATCTCTCTAAAGATAATCCCCCTTTCCCTCTCCCCCTCCTCCTTCCCCCTCCCTCTCCCTCCCTCTCCCTCCACCTCTCTCTCACTCCCCATCTCTCTCTTCCCCCTCCACCCTTTCCCTCTCTCTCTCTCTCTCCCCCTCCCCCCTCTGTGTTCAACCCTCCTTTCCCCTTCTCACATCCCCCCTCTCTATTCCTCCCTCCCCCTCTCTCTCCCTCCCACGCAGCGAGGCTCCGACTCCGCACTGCAGACACCGCAGAATTCTGGGCAATTTGAGTAATTTCCGTCTAAGTGGAAACGCTGATAGCGCTCCAATTTTTTTTTTCTCTGGATTATTTTACGCTTGGGGAAAAAACACCTTAGGCCGGAGACCCCATAGATTTTGAGGCCCTAAGCTTCAGCCTATGAAGCCTATAGTTAAATCCAGCTCTGCCGAGGCCCTCCTAGAACTCGAGGCCCTAAGCTTAAGCTTAAGCTTGTGAAGCTTATACATAAATCCGGCCCTGGCTGTATGACTGTGACTCGATAAATATGTAAGTTGAACTAATCAGATGAAAATACAGCAAATAAATGTTTTGTTTCACTGTGAAACTGAATATGGCATAGAAAGCATACTAAACAGCATGCAATGTGCTGACATGTTTGATTAGATTAATTTATTGTCATATATTACATAGTGCAATGAAAAAATCCTTATTAAAATGAAGCTCACAGTGTAAGCAGTATACATACAGTAATTATAAATACAACAGCAAATATAAAGACAAATGCAAAACAGCAGTATGGTGCAAGATGGAAGAGAGAAAAAGGAATGTGCAGACATGCAGGCATCCTTAACAATGCTTCCAGCCTTCCTGAACAAATGCATTGAGAAGATAGACTAGATGGAAGGACGTGACAAGGCCCTGATGGAGTGGGCAGTGTTCACCACCCTCTGTTGATTCAGGTGATCAAGAGCAGTGGAATTGATAAACCAGGCTGTCAAATACTTCCTATAGTGCATCCTTAGAAGTTTGAGGGAATCCCCATCGACCTGCAAAATCTCCTCAGATGCCTATGAAAGTAAATTAACTGATGCTTATTCCTGCTCATTGCATAATTGTAAAGGTAGCAGGTTGGATCGCTGGTATTATGCATACCAAGGAACATCAACAAACATCAAACAACAACAAACTCTTTCATCTTGCTGGTGTTAAGGACTAGGTTGTGCAGGAAGGAACTGCAGATGCTGGTTTATACCGAAGATAGACACAAAATGCTGGAGTAACTCAGCGCGACAGGCAGCATCTCTGGATTGAAGGAATATGTTATATTTCGGGTTGATACCCTTCTTCAGACTAAGAGTGAGGCAAGAGGAGAGCACAGAGATGAGGAAGTGTAAGGTGTGAAAACTAGACATCAAAGGGGATGCGGGTGTAGGAAAATGTGGAATAGTTCATTGTTAACTAGGAGAAACTAGGACTAGGATGCCATCAGCGATAACATTTAATCAGGGGGAAGTCAGACTGGTCAGAGAACTGGGAAGAATGGAGAGAAATCTGAGGGGTGTTATGACCAATTCTAACTTACTGAGATCTGCCAGTAAAAACACCCAGAAGCCGGTTGCAATTGGAGGCCCCGAGGCCCCTTGGTCCAGATGTTTGGCAATGAGCTTATTTGATATGGATTTTTTTTACAATCCATAGCATATTCAAGAAATTGTATCTGTGCATTCCCCCTGTTCCATTGAGTTTCTGTATTATATTGAAGTGGTTTCTCACTGCTTTGGCTGAAGTCAGTTAGTGGCGGTGGCGCCATGTTCTAGGAGAGAACAGCGTCAGATCAGCTCTTAAAAAATCTGGAAAAAAAACGGGGTTAGAGGAGGTTGCTAACACTACTTACCGCAGGAGATCGATTTTAAACGGCTCCGGGTGCGATTGTAAGCTGCGTGACGTCATCAGGCGCGCGACTTTAGCGACTCCGGTAAGAAATTTAAAATGAATCCCTCCTCCCCCACACAGCCGAAGAAAAGTTCCAGAAGGGAGGCAGGCCCCACCAAAGCTTCAGGCTCGGGACAGGCTGCCTCCCAAGAAGAGATTTCACAAAGAAAAGCTGAAATGGAAGATTTTAAAAAGTCTTTACTGGCAGATATGAAGAAAATGCTGAAGGAAACACAAACAGAAATGAAGAAAGACTATAAAGAAACTAAGGATGAAATGAAGGCCTTAAAAATGGATATTCGAAATATCAAAGATGAATTAACAAGAGAAGTTAAAGAAATGGTAAAAACCATGATGTCGGATTGGAAAACAGAAATTGAGGAGGACATACACAATCAACTGATCGAGGCAACTGATAAGATTGCTGGGATGGAGCGATTGATGGAAGAGATGATGGATGCGAAAATAGAGGCGAGGTTAAGCCCTATGTCAACTGTACTGGATCAACAAAATGATACGATTAAAGAATTAACTGATGCTGCTCTAACAACTGCGAGAGAGAATGAGAAGATAAACGAAGAGAACAAACGCCTCTCTGAATTATTACGTAAAATTAATGAGAAATGTATTGATTTGGAGGGGCGCCAAAGACGTAAGAATTTGCGCATAGTAGGTCTGTCTGAGGGACGCGAAGGAAACTATGACCCACGTAAATTCTTTGCAAAACTCCTAAAGGACATTTTGGATTTGGATGAAGAACCCCTGTTGGGCCGTGCCCACAGGGCTTTAAGACCGGTCCCTAGGAGGGGTGCGCCACCAAGACAAGTAATTGTAAAGGTGGTTTATGACAGTGTCTTTGAGGATATGATGAAGATAATCATAAGAAAAAGAAATCTGAAATACGAAGGAGATAACATCAGTATCTTCAGAGACTACCCGGCCGAAGTGGCTAAAAGAAGAGCTCTATTTACAGAAACAAGACGCATCTTGAGAGACATAAAAGGAATAAAGGAGATCAGATATGGTTTGGTGTACCCGGCAATACTTAGAGTTACCTACGAGAATAAGGATCTTCGTTTCACCAAACATACAGCGGCACTGGAATTTGCTCGGAAAATACTGAAGGAGGCAGAAGAAAGAGAAGAAGGAGAAGAAGGAGACGCTGTGGAAGAAGGAGTAGACCCAACTGGGTAGTGGATGAATGAACTTTATGGACCTGTGGCTGTGAATCATTTACTGAGAAAAAGGCGGAATAATGGACATCGATTTGTAGTTTTATAATGTTTACTAATTAATTAATAAATACTAATTTGTAATTTTTAATTATTAATTATTAATTACTAATTAGTTTGATTTCCCTTACTCCCCTCATATAGTATTACTAATTATGATAATAATTATAGCTGAGATTAACAACTAAAAATTAGTAATATGAATAATAGAAAAATTTATTAAGAAAATAAAGTTAGCACCCCCACCCCAATATACACAGTATTTCAAATAAGAGCTGGAATATTTAACATCTTTTTTTTTAATACGGAAGTCGTTAGATTAGTAGCCATGTTAGTGTGGCTTTCACTTGCACTCACTACACATTATATAAGTGTAGTTTCTTTTTTTTCTGATCACCTTTTTTTCACCCTTTACTTTTTTTATATTCACATTTGTTATTATTTTTGTTATTTTTTGCATAACACATACTTGATATTATATTATATATTATATAATTATGACTTTTATCTATTTTATATAATCAGATTAAATGAATATGGTTTAACGGAATTGGAAATTCGCATCGGACTGAAGTTGGGGTGTAGTGTCGGGCTGGAGGAGCCAAGAAGGCTACTCCAAAAAAAGCCACCCTAACAATAAAATGCAGGATATGAATGTAAGGAATGGAGATGATGGAATCACCTTCTGTAGCTGGAATGTTAAAGGAATCAATGAACCAATTAAAAGGGGAAAGGTACTAGCTCAGTTGAATAGATTGAAATCTGGAGTTATGTTTCTTCAAGAGACACATCTTAAAAAAGATGCTCAATATAGATTAACCGCGAAATGGATTTCAAAAGTATATCACTCTTCGTTTATACACAAATCTAGAGGAGTTGCAATAATTATTCGTAAAGGTATACCTTTTAAACTTAATTCATTAATAGAGGATAAGGAGGGTAGATATTTAATAATTACAGGGGAACTACATTCAAAAAAAGTAATTCTTATGAATATATATGCACCTAATTTTGATAATCCACTATTTTTTAAGAAAATATTTAATAGTATTCCTATATCCACCCAATATAATTTAATAATTGGAGGTGATTTTAATTGTACTTTAGATAATTATCTGGATAGATCTTCTACAAAAATTAAGGCTCTCTCTAAATCAAGCAAGCTTATAAACTCCTTTAGTAAGACATTGAATGTTAAAGATATTTGGAGATTGGATAATCCTACCGGACGGGAATATTCATTTTTCTCGCCGGTATTTGGAACATATTCGAGGATTGATTATTTCTTAGTAGACTCAAAACTACTCCCCTTTACATATGATGCAAAGTATCATAATATTATTATCTCAGATCATGCCCCTTTAACATTTAAGATAAAATTAAAAGATATGGTTAATAAAACTAATATTTGGAGATTCAATACACAGATATTAAAGGATAAAGACTGCTGTAACTATGTGGAGAAACAGATTAAATTATTTTTTGAAACTAACGATAAACCTGAGACTTCCTCATTACTATTATGGGACACATTTAAAGCATTTATGCGTGGTGCAATAATATCAGCACAAGCTCATTTTAATAAAGAAAATCGAAAGATGGAGCAAAAGTTAGAAAAAGAGATAAACCAATTAGATAGTGAAAATATAATACACCCTTCAAAAGAGTTGAGTAATAAAATTGCAATATTAAAATATAGATTAAATAAAATTTATGCTGACCAAGTGATAAAATTATACCAACAAACTAAACAAGTTCATTTTGAATTCGGTGATAAACCTCAAAAATTATTAGCACGACAACTCAGAAGATTAGACGATGAAAAAACTATACATAGTATTAGATCGGCGCAGGGAAATACGTTGACTATACCAAAAGACATTAATGATACATTTTTACAATATTATCAAAATCTTTATTCATCTAAATTAACAGGGCAAACAGATGAAATGGAAACATTTCTAGAAAAATGTCATTTTAATAAGTTAAATTTTGAGAGTAGGCAATTATTAAATGCTGAAATATCTGTAATAGATATCGAAGAATCAATTGGATCGTTAAAAAATGGTAAAACAGCGGGCCCCGATGGCCTGAGTGCAGAATTTTATAAAAAATTTCACGATCTACTTTCACCTAGATTACAAACAGTGTACAGACACACCTATGAGTTAGGAAAATTACCAGACTCTTTAAATGAATCTACAATTACATTAATTCCTAAATTAGATAAGGACCTGGAAGACCCTGGATCATACCGAGCGATTGCCCTTTTAAATACTGATCAAAAAATACTAACTAAAGTACTCTCTCGGAGGCTAAGTTTAGTGATTTCCAAAATAATACATTATGATCAAACAGGTTTTATTCCAAAACGTTACTCATCACATAATCTTAGACGCTTGTTTAACATTATTTACTCGAGAAGAAGGAGAGATATAGAATTAGCAGTTATATCGTTGGATGCTGAAAAAGCATTCGACCAGGTGGAATGGTCATATTTATTTAATATAATGGAAAAATATCAACTGGGGGACGGATTTTGTAAATGGGTAAGAATATTATATTCTAACCCTACTGCAAGAATTTTAACCAATCAAATATTATCACCTAAATTTAATCTCTTTAGGGGATGCAGACAGGGATGTCCGTTATCCCCTTTATTATTTGCCTTGGTGATAGAACCTCTGGCTGAAAGAATCAGATCAGAACCCGAAATATATGGGTACAACACTGACATAACAAATAATAAGATATCTTTATATGCAGATGATATTCTGATTTATATTACTAAGCCGGAACGTAGTATTCCAAAGCTATTCAATGTTATAAATGAATTTAGTGTATTTTCAGGATATAGGATTAATTGGAGTAAAAGTGACATAATGCCTATAACTGGTATAAATGTAAATATATTACAAAAATACCCATTAAAAATAGTTACAGATAAATTTAAATATTTAGGAATTAATGTGTCTAAATCCTATAAATTATTAATTAAAGCTAATTATTATCAATTATTAGAGAAACTTAAAAAAAACATTTTATATTGGAAAACACTTCCTATATCTATGATCGGTAGAATTAATGCTATAAAGATGATTTTTTTACCACAACTGTTATATTTATTTCAGGCAATTCCTTTTTTTCTTCCAAAAAGTTTTCTAAAAAAAATTGATACCATAGTTAATAATTTTGTCTGGGATTACAAAAGCCATAGAATAGGTAAAAAACACTTATGTAAGTCGAAGATAAATGGAGGGCTGGCACTTCCAAATTTTTTATATTACTATTGGGCAGTCCAGATTAAGAATATGAATTTTTGGTGGGTAAATATGGATGTTGAACCAATGTGGCTAAAAATGGAAAAGGAAGACTGTTTACCCTTCACTATAGAGTCGATTATTTTCGCACCAAAGGAAGTACAAAAAAAGACTTATAGGGACAACATTATCATTCATAATATTAGGCGTATTTGGAAACAGATAGTTAAGACCCTACATCTGGATAATCTTTCTTTTAGGTTATCAATTAGGAATAATCCACTGTTTAAGCCCTCAATCTTAGATGCGGGGTTTAGACTGTGGGAGGATTTAGGAATTAAAAGAATAGAACACCTTTATAGAAATGGAAAATTATTATTATTTGAAGAGTTACAAGATATTTTTGGATTACCTTCACAACATCATTTTAGGTATTTACAAATTAGAGATTTTATTAAATGTAACACATACGACTATAAAAATAAAGGACCAGGCTTATTAGATGAAGTGTTTAATTTACATCCAAATACGGATAAGCTTATAGCTTATATCTACAATATTATTTTAGATAAAGAGAACCCAACAACTGAAACATATCGTCAAGCATGGGAAAATGAAATTGGATTACCTATAACGAAAGAAACTTGGGAAGAAAGCTTACAAAGAATACATTGGTGTTCTTTGAATGCCAGACATACATTGATACAATTTAAAGTTATATATAGATTACACTACTCGAAAACCAAATTAAAAAGTATTTTTCCTAACCTTTCCTCTATTTGTGATAAATGTAAGAATTTTGAAGCAAATTTAATACATAGTTTTGTAACATGTCCACGGTTGAATTTTTATTGGATTGAAATTTTTAAAGTTATTTCGGAAGTCCTTAAGGTTAAACTTGACCCAGACCCAAAATTAATAATATTTGGAATCCCGGAGCCAAATTTGGTACTCACAATTAATCAAAGAAATTTTTTTGATTATTGTTTAATAATTGGGAAAAAAATGATACTTAAATTTTGGAAGGGAACATTATCCCCAACAATTAAAATGTGGAAAGCAGAGATGTTGGAGACGTTGAATTTGGAAAGAATTAGATTTGTCCTTTTGGACAAGTATAATTCTTTTGAATTGATATGGTCTCCATATATACAGTATTTAGAGAAGTAGCTATTCTTGGAATCACGGCTTCGACGGGCACCCTATGGATCCGATGCGAATAACTTACCTATAATTGATAATATTGTGTATTTATTAGAGATATTTCTGAATGAAATAGTATCTCGTACAATGTCTTTAGTTTTTGTTTATATATATATATATATATGTAATATTATTGTTTTTCAAATTATCTTTTTAATTTTTAATTGATATATGTGCGAAAAAAATTTTTTTTATTCCCTTTTATTTTTCCTTTTTTCTTTATTCTTTTATATATCTTTTTCTTTATTTCCATAAAAATAGAAGATATTATGTATTGATATGCTATTTGTAGTAATACTGAATTAAGGTGTTAGTTTATAAAGTAAGCTATATATTGTAAACTATTTACTTCAAATAAAAAAAAATATTACTGAAGTCAGTTAGTGTTATTGGCTGCTGCAAAATTGAATTTTGATTGCAGCTGCACCCTGTCACTTAACCGGCTGCAGATCGATTGAGAATGCTGTTTTGCATTGACTTCAAGGCCGCCGTTCCAGTGAGAATAATGAATAATCAGCAAGGCACCAGAGACTTGTGAAGTATCATAAACGAGAGGCAAAGAGCATAATGATATTTTTACAACAGGGTTTCTTACCTCAACATGACAGAGGATCAGTGTAGAGCTGAAGAGGCTGCACTTCAGTCCACAAGAAGCCACTGACCAGCTGATACCAGTTTGAGCACACACAGTCCTGACCTTGAAATGGAGACTTTATTGTCACATGTGACTAGGCACAGTGAAATTCTTTGCTTACATACCCAGGAAAATGATCACCACTTACAACGCTGACAAAGTTATAAAGTGCCCCCGCCGGCTCCTCCTTCATTCTCCCCCCCCCCCCCCCCCCCACAGTAGTTCCCCCCATGCCAGGTCCCCTTTTTTTCTCCCCCTCCCTCACGGTAGCCCCCCCATGCCGGATCTTGAAGGTAACAGTGGCTTTCCAATTGCAATGCATTCGCTCACTGTAAGGCCGCAGGGTAGGTGACATGAACAACATCATTCAGTCGTCAACCAATATGGTTGGAACTGTGTTTGCAAGGATCTACCTCAGCCACAACAACAGCAGGTCAATGAATGTTGGATTTTCCTGGACTGTTCACAGCACACGCTTGGCCTGCCTTCTCTCGTCAGGATCCAATGATGGATTGTTAAAAATACACATTTCTGTAAATTTCAAGCGAACTACCAGTCTGAAGATTGTTATCCATTTTCAATTATCATTATCCTATCCATTTTCTCCAGAGATGCTGCCTGACGCTTTGTTACCACAGCGCATTGCGTCTATCTTCGACAATGCTCTTTTCAGTCCGCACTGAGATCGGAAAAGTGACTTGTAGTACAATTAATAGGTTTCACTAAGTGCTTGCTTGTTGAAGTATGAAGTTTGCTTGCTGAGGTTCAGGCAAGAATCTTTGTCACCGGATACCCTGAATACGTATGGCCACTCCTCTGCTAATTCCGCCAGGAGTCTGCAAATCCTCGGCTTATTCTGAGTTGTGCTAAGTTCCATAGGAAGGCTCAAGGGCACACCCATGTCTCGGAGCAACTAGTCTGTGCGGAATCCATGAATTCAGCGCAATGTCCTTCAGCATCTACCATTTAACTACCTGAACAGTGTTTTTGCACCTGTAAATGATGAGTACCGAAACTTGTAGTAATGCAGAATAATCTGGAAGAAAGTAACCAGCAAATGAATTGCAAATGTGTGACAGCCCCTTTTAAATAATATCAATAATACCACAGGGAATAGTATGGTGCATGGGATTTAATATCAGTCGTTTACTAGCTTCAACGCTGCTATTTAAGTACAGAATAATGTGAGGCCCTTGGAATAAGCTGAGTGATCTTTTTGTTGGAGTCCCCGAGTTAGTTTCTCACCCACAGGATTACACAAAACAGAACATCCAATAGCTAAACCTAAGTTCAACTGCTTCTTCTTCTACTTGCGTATGGCGTGCACAGCCTAAAGTTGCAGGACAACTTGTTCTATTTGATCTTATTTGATTGTGCACCGGGTTGATTGCATTCGTCAAAACAGGGCAGACCACGTAAAGGTTGCAATCTTCCACCTCAAGTTCAGCTGCACAGAGATAGGAAAGGCTTTAGCCAGACTATGAAGTTTCAAAATTCAACACTGATCGACATTGAAGTGTGACTGCATCCCTTGCTTCATTAGTTATGGTTGATAATCATTGTTCATAAAACATCCAACATGTTCTTGCATGCAACAGATGTCACTTTGTTCACTGTCTGTTCCACAATGGCAATTCTTACATGTCTATAAAATAGTAAGATTAAATGAGAACTTATCAGTTTGAAGTTCGATCTTTATTTTATGAGGAGTTACAATGAGTGATTACGTGAAGAAGGCCATCAGCCCGCATGCGAGTCAATCTTCAAAGCAGCGGTGTGAAATTACAGACAACAGTTGTTGAACTAACATAGTGAGATTAGCGATGACTAGAACTACCAGATGATCTTTATGATACGAGGGTTGGGAGTGGAGGGCACGTAATCGCTCATCGTAATTCTTCATAAAATAAGATCAAACTCCAAACTGGTAAGTTCTCCTTTAATCTTACTATTTTACTTCGGAGTCACGTGAGTGACTACGTGAAGATTTTGAAGCTCTGTGATTTCATGCCATGGAAAAAACGAGTCCACACAAGCACGACTGCATCAGTTGACCACAGATAAGGGAAACATTTATAATGCATACAGACATGACATAGATTTAAAACATGCTGATGCTGATATATGAACAAATAATAATAACAGTAACCCCTCTCATCCGAGGGGAAACTATAAATAGAATCTAAAATAGAGATGGCAAATACCCCTGGTCTGGCAATGGGTTAAAATAAATGTTGGATACCTCGTTTGTTAGACTATCCTGCAGTTGACAGAATGTGGTCCAGAGAACCGCACATAACCCTTGCTGCTGATGTTGTAGCAGCCCTGGTGGAGTGAGATTAAAAATAGTAAGATTAAATGAGAATTTACCAATTTGAAGTTTGATTTTTATTTTACGAGGAGTTACGATGAGGGATTACGTGAAGAACCCTGTCCAGCCGCACGTGCGTCAATCTTCAAAGCAGCGGAGTGAAATCACAGGTAATAATGACTGAAGTATAATAGTAAGATAACAGAAGACTAGAATTACCAGATTATATTTCATTTCGGAGTCACGTGACCCCGCCAGGCACGCATGCGCGACATATCGTCGACCGCAGGCGAACGACAGGCAGGGAGGAGCAATGCTCCTCTACTGCAGGAACCTGCAGGTAAGGAAAACTAACCTGCGGTCCTTTTTTCATTTCAGGTGACTCTGTTCACAGGGTCTCCAGGCCGCCTCGAATCTGACTGCCATGGGCAGTCAGCGGCGGCACCAACAGACTGGTGTCGGGAAGAGCCCGTTGACCAGAAGGGTCCAGGTTCACACACTCGCCGGTGGAGGACGGCAGAGGCAGCCCGAATCTACACCGCAGCCCACAGGATACGGACTGGCGGCATGCATAAAGGAGTGGGGCTTGCAGGCTCGCCATACGAAGTGAGCGACGGCAGAGCAGCGGCACGACTCTACACCGCAGCCCGCAGGACACTGCGGGCTGATGGCATTAATAAAGGAGTGGGGCTTGCAGGCTCGCCATTCGGAGTGAGTGACAGCAGAGCAGCAGCCCCAACTCTACTCCACAGCCTGCAGGGATACTGCGGGCTGTCTGTATTAACACGTAATGGGGCTTGCAGGCAACGGCATATGGGCCCCCCCGACTTTACACTGCAGCCCGCAAGATCTCTGTGGGTTGACGGCTTTACTTACGCCATTGCCCCGACTTTATTTCTAGACCGGGCAGGTTGGGCAGCTCGTTGACCCGGTAGGGTCCGGGCTCACACTCGCCGTTCGCAGGCAGCGACGGCAGAGCGGCAGGCCGAATCTACACCGCAGCCCGCAGGGTCACCACGGGCTGACGGCTACGCTACCCGGAAGTCGGGCAAGCCCGTGGACCAGGATGGTCCGGGCTCGGAGACTGCCATTCGCGGGCAGCAAAGGCAGAGCAGGAGCTCCGACTCAACGCCGCAGGCCGCAGGTATACCGCGGACTAACGGCTATGCTACCCTATAGAGGTAGTAGACAGAGCCACGGCCCCGACTCACACACAGGCGGGAGCCTTGCCGTTAGCGGCAGTCTATGTCCCGCATGACAGTCTGGTCACCTTTGGAGCTGGGGGGGTGGGGGGGGGGGGGGGGGGGGGGGGGGAGAGAGAGTGCGCTCCTCCATCGGAAGCTCATAAAGACCCTCAGGTAAGATACTAACATTGAGTTGTTTAGCTTCTGTACTAGACTTTGCTTACAGAAACAATGGATAGGAGACCAGAATGAGGGCATTGAAGTATGCCTCCCAGGGCCATGGGACTTTGGATGGGAGTCAGCGCCCACTATTCCCAGAGCTGCCCGCAACGCCGGCAGTGCCCGCTCTACGGGCTGGGATAAGAACGCTGAAACCGGGGAGCCTTGCGCAGCCAGGACCCGATTCTCCACCACGGCTGGCCATGGAGCTGTAAAGTGGTAGGAGCACCGCGCAGGAGCAGGGTAGGCAAGACCCTGACTCCCTACCACTGTCACCTAAGCATATGGACAGTGGAGCAAAGGTGTGTAAGTGTGTTATCCGCTCAGCGGCACGTTCTCTCTCCCCATCTATGCAGGTCACCAGAGGAAGGACCAGGGGAAGAACCGCACAACAGTCGGTGAGCCCTGCTGTAGGAGCCAGGGTCGACTTTCCACCGGAGCAGGCCGCCAGATTGCGGACCGGTGAAGGATTGAGGCCTGGGTCTGCAAGCCCCACATGTGAGCCGGGGTCGACTCACCACCGGGGGAGCCTGCCAGATTGCGGGCCAGTGTAGTCTCATCTCGGTCACCGCACCCACCTTTAGCGGCAGGACATGACCGAACGTCGCCTTTGTCCCTAAGGAGGACAGGCGGCAAGCCCGCGCGGACGTCAGGGTACCACGCTTTGGCAGCCGGGACCGACTCATCACTGCTCATGTCTTATCAGACTAGCGGGCCGCCTCCATTCGGAAGACGGCGGACCAGCGGCAGGTCCGCACGGGAGTCGCTTAGCCACACAGAAGCGGCAGGCAGCGACATCCTGTCTAGACACCCTTGTTATCACCTCGACGAGTTGCGGGGTGATGACAGAAGCCTCAGAGATTCTCCAGAACCTGAGGAAGACGACTTGTCATCTGCAGATGCGGCGACGGTCGCAAGGCTCGGATGGAGCGCATGATGGAGCGTGTCCTAGAGCACAATCTCTGCAGCTGGACCAGATGTCCTCCAGTCCTGGAGACATGCGGCTGGGCCACCCATCATGTCCTCGTCATTGGTGAGGAATGCCACGAATCAGCAGCTGGCTGACATGTAAGAAGGGTTGGAGCAGGAAGCTACAGTACCTGAGAAAACCCAGGAGGAACTGTTGAATGTGGTCTCCAAGTGCGCCCAGCCGAAGCACTCAGGTCAGCCTTTTGCAACCCAAATTAATGGCTAGCATAGACTACCTCACAACACACCAGCTGCAGGAACAGGTCCTTACCAAGGCGATCAACAAATACAAAGCCCAAACAACTGCATATCATTGAATGTACCGACTATCAACACACCCACCTGTGGCACCAACAGTCCCGGGATAAGGGCACAGGAGCTGAAGTTACAAAAGATCCTGAAATTGCTGATGTTGGGGATTACTGCCTTTGCCAGGTCGGTTGACGGTATGGAAATGATGGCAGAGCAGGAGGATGCTCTTGCGATATTAGTCATGAAGTTAGCTTCCCGGAATATCGCCATTAAACCGACTCCTAAACCCCATATTTGCGGGGTTGTACAAGGCATCTGCGACGCCACCACCGAGGCAGCTGTTCGGTGAAGACCTGCCCATACAGGTCAAGGACATGGATTAGGAGGCGGAGGCAGTCGGGTTGATAACCCACCTCCCTCCAGCAGGGCGGCAGTGTGCAGGCAAACATCATATGCAAGACCTCGGGCCACCTGAAAGACCAGTAAGGACCTACACGCCAGCAGCACCTCAACACAATTCAATGCAACACCAGGAACCAGAATGACAGGCCCGCCGGTAGCCATGGAGGTAGGGGGTCTGGTTCTCTAGGAAGTGCTGCATGTATAACCTCACATGTAGGAGAGAGGTTACATACATTCTGGGATACATGGGTCTGATTGTCACTATTCCAGGGAACAAAGCAATAGACATTATAGAGGCATGTAACAGCCTTGCTTGCGCCAGGAAACTGACTATTAAACATGCTGCTAAGGTAATTGGTAAACTTGTAGCTACATTCTATCTACATAATTGGGCCGTTACACTATCAAAGCTTGCAAAGAGCAAAATCTCGGCATTAATAGCGAATGCTGGACATTTATTACGGGCCTATGCAGCCGCCAATCAAGGCATAAATTGAGCTACAATGGTGGATTAGCAATGTTTGTGATTGTTAAATCCCATCATTACATAAAACCCATTAGTTGTGTTACAAACCGACGCAAGCACCAAGGGCTGGGACTGTTCAGATATGCTGGGAGCATGTCACGGGCTGTGGGCTTAATGCACTAATCTGCAGCATACGTATGTCCATCTTCAAAATAATACCACTGAGGTGACATATTTAACCTTATGGGTGGTATCATGTCAATATCTTGTGATGAATTGGAAAAATTAATTTGGCTCTGGTGCATTGAAAGAAATATTTGGATATCAGCTATGTACCTTCTGGTTAAGCTCAGTACAGTGGCGGACACCAGTTCACAAGTATTTAATAACGACACCAAGTGGATGTTGAATCTACAAATATTTGCTAAAATTATCGCCTAATATGGAACAACAGATATCCACCTCCTTGCGTCCAGGTTGAACCATTAGATACCAATATGTGTCTTGAGAACCAGATCCTGGGGCAGTGGCGATGGATGAGTTCTCGCTACATTGGGGGAAATGGATTTCTATGCTTTCCCCATTCTGCTTCATCAGTCAGGTGTTGCAAAAAATGCAACCATATTCTGCAACATAAAGGACCATGGACGTCATATAGCATCGTGCAGAGAGAGTTCACTAGGAAGCAGTACCTCACCTACATAAGGATATGGGAGGTTTCTGTAGTCGGACCAAGACCACCTACATATCTGCTATGATCTCCAATGTGCTGGCATCCTCACGGGTCTTCATTATGATGAGTCCCTCAGTTACAGTGCCGTATACAGTGCCACAAGTGCACTGTCATCCTATCTCAACATTGGAGTGGGATCTCACCAGCTGGTATCTAAACTATGAGGGATATGTTCTTTCCGTCCCACCCTGACTACAATATTATATTACCTGAGATATAAGGGTGGTGTTGACCCTACTCAGGTCGCCTATGACGGATTTACCACTGGACTTACTCACTTTTAAAGTGGTGATGGAAATGGCACTGAACACAGCACAAGGGGTCCAGACTCTACAGGAATTAAACCTGGAAAGAATGATTGACCCATAATAAAGTAACTTCTTTATAAAAGTTGCTTAAACTACACAGGCCTGCGACTACAGGTCTGAAAATGGCCATCAGAAATATGGAGGCGGATCTGTTATCAGCCATGGAAACTCACGTCACAGGGTGACGGTGCAGACTATCTCCAGATAGCTCAAGGTGGTATTCGGTGCAGCAGGTAAGACACTAAACATTTTAAAATGTCATTCTACCAGGGCTGCATCCACATCAGCGGCGAGGACCATGGAGGTGTTCATGGATCATGTCCTCGCAATAGCGGGCTGGGCCAGTGAAACTACATTTCAGCGGTTTCATAATTAACCTGTGGCCGCTCACGCAACGTTTGCAGAGTCAGTTTTAAGTGCTGTTCCCTAAACGTTTGTCCCCGAGTTCAGGGGTTTATTGTTGTATTAACAATAATGTTATTATTTTTCAACTTGTTCAAGTCTGAAAAACATTAACATACTTCGTCCATCAGTATTACGGCAGTGTGTGGGCATGGATGTGATCCAGGGCATGTAATCACAGAGCTTTGAAATCTTCACGAAGTCACTCACGTGACTCCGAAAAGAAATAATAAGATTAAATGAGAACTTACCAGTTTGAAGTTTGATCTTTATTTTATGAGGTGTTGCGATGAGGGATTTCGTCCCCACCGCTCCCAACCCTCTACTATAAGGTCAGTTGGTAAATAGAGTCTCTTCAATCTTACTATATTAGTTCATTTCTGGGTAGTTCTGTGATTCCACACCGCTGCTTTGAAGAATGTCGCGCATGCGTGCCTGGCGGGGTCTTCACGAAATCCCTCATCGCAACACCTCATAAAATAAAGATCAAACTTCAAACTGGTAAGTTCTCGTTTAATCTTACTATTTATGAGGGTTGGGAGTGGAGGGCACGTAATTCCTCATCGTAACTCCTCATAAAATAAAGATTGAACTTCAAACTGGTATGTTCTCGTTTAATCTTACTATTTAACTTCGGAGTCACATGAGTGACTACGTGAAGATTTCAAAGCTCTGTGATTTCATGCCGCAGACCCACATCCGGCATTCAAACTGCATTGATTGACTCAAATAGTTAAATAATCAATAATGCATAAATCATAACATTGTTTAAATGAATTAATGGTTTATTTACAAAGAAAAACAATAGCAACCCCTCTATTTCAGGGGGAAACTATATAACGCGGACTCTGTTTCTCGTAGAACTCTGGTGGACTCAATGTAATGAGACAAATATGACACTACACACAGGTGAGCATCTGTTGGGTATGCTGAAAAAACAATCTTACATCCTGTCATGCCTATTCTACTCTGTTTGAGCAGATCATAAACATAAAAAGTAATGGCATCAGCCGATACCTGCATTCTGTCTAGCCGTAGCTTCTGCAATGTCTGCACACGTTGGCCTGATACCAATGCCATAAGCATGACCACCTTCATGGTTAGTTAGGCTAGAGATAGGCTTGTAACAGGAGTCCACTGGCGAAGGAGCATGAGAACTTCGCTTACATTCCAAATACCCGAATGCCTGGGTTTAGGAGGATTAGATTTAAAAACTCCCTTCATAAATCTAGAGACTAATGGATGTGTCCCTACTGAATGCAACTCTGAACTCATGGGTAAATAAGAAGACGGAGCACTTCTGGCTGTATTAATCGCACTATAGCTTAATTTTTGATCGAAGTAAAGAGTGGACAAAAACTCCAGTATGTCTGGGATGCCTGCAGTCTGATATGAGATATTCTGCTGCAGGCAGAATACCTCCCACTTCCTTATCGAGGTGATATACTGCTTCTGAGTACTATCCCTGCAGGCCGACATGAGAACATCCACGGTACGATCAGACAGTCCTCTCCCTAGATATGGCCTCTTTAAAATCTGCAAATTAACAGATCAATACGATCATGTAAAGGATGTTGATCGCCAGTTACCGGGTTCACCAGTAGGTGTTTATGTTTGGGAATAATCATATGAGGCTGAATAGCCATCTGCAATACGAGAGGGAACCATGGCTGGGTAGGCCAATCTGGCACAACCAATACTCCTGAAGCGGAGTCCTGCTTGATTTTTTGCAGGCATCGACTGATGAGACAGAATGGGGGAAATGCATATAAAAACATTCCACCACAATGCAGCGAGAATGCATCCACCGCTGCTGCGCCAGGATCTGGTTCCCATGAAACATGTCTGGTCAACTGATGGTTTAGTCTAGATGCAAACAAGTCAATATCTGGCATTCCATACTTAGCAACCACTTGATTAAATATGTCCTGATTTAACATCCATTCTATGTTATCATTGAATTGGCATGACCTAGTGTCTGCTACTGTGTTGAATCTACCTGGTAGATATATTGCTGAAAGCCAGATGTTTTTGTCAATGCACCAGCCCCAGATATGATTAGCCAATCTGTTACAAGACTGTGACTTGCCTCCTCCCATGTGGTTGACATATACCACTGCTGTAGTGTTGTCAATCTAAACCTGCACATGCAAGTGACTCCTGGCAGAGCAATAAGCTTTAAGCCCATAAAAGGTTCCCAAAAGCTCTAAATAATTGATCCCTCTTAATTGCAGAAGGGATGTCTCATCAGTATTCCATCTGCCTCCACAACTGGAAGACATATCAGTGGCACCCCAACCCAGCGCACTAACATCCGTCTGTAAGATTACGGAAGGTGGTTCAACCAAAACGTCCCTGGAGACATTTGTGATCCACCATTAAATTTCTGAAATTGCCTCTGCTGATAATCGCATAAGCCTATTAAAATGACTCGCATGTGTCCTCAGTGCCTGTTCTTTTGCTTGTTGTAAGTTTTGATAATGCAGAGGTCTAAACTGCACAGCTGGAAAAGCAGCCACCAATTTACCAATTAAACTGGCTACCTGTCTAATTGAAGGTCGTTGCTCACTAATGATGTTGACACAATCCTCAATTAACTGCTGCCCTTTGTCCCTGGGCAAAGTCACTAACCAGGTGATCCGAATTAATGGTAAAGCCCAAGTAATCAATAATTTTAACTGGTGGTAATTTGGATTTATCTGGGTGAATGATGAACTCCAAATGTTCCAAAGCGAGTTTAACAATTGAAACAGATGATTCAGCTGCAGTCCGAGTCTTCCCGATAATTTAAATATCATCCAAATAGGCCATTACAACATGCCCCTGAGCTCGGAGTAGTCCTAGAACAGGTTTCAACAATTTGGTAAATAATCTAGGATCTGAAGTTAATCCATTAGGCAATGCTTTGAATTGCCACAACTGACTCATCCAGGTAAATTTCAAATGCCTCCTATCATCACAATGAACAGACACTGAGTAATATGCATCCTTCAAATATATGCTGGCCATATAACACCCTTTGGAAACCAGTTGTTTAGCAGTAGAAAAAGTTTCCATTTTGAAATGCCTATAGCGTACAAAGGAGTTCAAGCGTGTCAGGTCCAGAATGATTCTACATCCCCAAGTCTTTTTAGACCTAGGAAAAATACTTGACACAAACTGACGGTTTTGACAAACTGACTTCTCAATAACCCCTTTTTTGTGTAATGTGTTAAGTTCTGCTTGTATGTGCATATTCTCTTCTTGTGAAAATAAAAGTTTCCGACTTGGAACATGCTGACTGGGTAGACACACAGTAGGGTAACATTTAATTTTAACCCCCTCTATACTGCTCAGTATAAATGAATCTGATGTTATCTCCTGCCATTGTTTGAGAAACAAATGTAATCTGCCCGATATTTGAACATCTATTTCACTTAATTTATATTCCTTAGGAGCAAAATCTCTCACCTGCACATGTCCAGGCTGCCCTTGTTGCCCCTGGCCCTTTGTAGGGAAATTCATCCTTCCCCTCGTGCCTGTGGCAGGCTGCCAGCTCCGAGTGTGTGAAACTGAGTGGCTCATCCCTTCCCCGGCGTCTGTGATGGCACCCCGCCAATAAGGAAAACCCTTTTTCTTGGTTTGCCACTTGGCTTGATGAGGCCCATGGTTTTTGCATCCTCATGTAGTTCTTTAACTTGCTTAGCGAGATCTTCACCAAACAAAAGGTTAGGTGGTTGTGCGCTGCTCGGCTTGCATAGTGATGCCAGTTTTGGGTTTATGATTGGGCGTATAGCACTCCTTATATTATTAATTTCAAAGAATGCACTGCACAGGAGTCCCAGCGCATCCTGGTGGGCTTCTGTCATGTGCCCCTTGTCTACAGTAGTTGCAAACGCAGTAGGCCCTGCTGAGAGCAATTTAAGTACTTTTTGAAATGTCAACTCCTGCGCCCTTGCTGAAACCCCCAACTGTGTCCATATAAGATGGTTCACCATCGGCACTTTTTAACAAACCACAATTGATTGGGGCTTCATATTTTTTGGCCGCCTCGTCCATAGCCAGTTCTTGAAGCTGATGGGAGAGCATGTATTGAATGGCTGCTGCCAATTCTTCCCCTAATGGCTCCCCTGCTTCTCTGGGGACTGCAAAATTCTCCACTATATTTGGAATTATTTCTAGTTCCACTCCCTTGTGGCTCTCCCCAGCCACTGATTCAGTATCAGTGTATTGCTGAGCCGGTATATCCTCCTCTTCAAAAGATGGGTAGTCTTGCAGCCCTATTTCAGGTGCTGCTGGCACAGGCTCTCCAACACCCTGGCATAGGCACCACTCCTCCTCCCGGAGTGCGTCCCTGTCGAGCATCTCCTGCAGTAAGATCTCGACCTGGGAGAGCTGTGAGTAAACGGTCTCTCCTTGCGAAGGTAAAACCTTCAGGCCCGACTCTGGGTCAACGGGCCTACCGTCGTGGCTACACTGCTCACAGGCAGCGGGTCCGGTGTCGCTACTCCATTGGTGGCGACGAACTTGGTGACCTAGGCAGGCATCTGCTAACCGCACTCTCGCGGTCCTCCAACCTTTTTCCCCTGGATCACCTCGCCGACACCTTTTTTACTTTCTGCATCATTTTTAATGGTCTGAACATTAGCGCTAACGCAGAAAGTGAGCTCAAGGAAACTTTCAAACTTACCTTGCGTTTTAAACTTACCGCTTGGAGGAGCTCTGCTGCTCCAACCGGCCGACTACACCAATGCATCTGTCGTAATGTATAAGCCAAAACTTTGCATAACCACCTGGAGATGGTCTGAACTGACACCTTCTTATGAGTTTTTTTGGGGGGGGTTTTGTAACTAACAAACATAACTAGTATCAGAGCCTCTAAGGCTCTAGATGACCTTGTCGTAATGTTGTAAATGTGTGACCACACATAACCAAAGGTGCATGGGGTATGTAAACATGAATTATTATAAAGCAGGCGTAACCATCCTGTCCAGTCGCAATTTATGTAATGACTGGACCAGTGCGCTGAGGGCAGCGCCAGGGGATAAACTACCGATGGGAGCCGAACCAAAGATAGAGATCTAGTTGGAGCCCCATGTTGAATAAATGTTAACACAATGTCAATATCCCATACTTCCGTGTACTTGGGTCTGGGAGAACTTGTGTTAATGATATCCTTAATAACTGGACATCAGAGGGTGAGACGAGAGAGAGCGGGTCCCACGCCGCAGAAACCATGATGAGAAGCACGTTGGGCACAGTTAATGGGACTATAACTTAATTTATTATCAAAGACCCATAGAAAATGAACTCTAAGACGTCAGTGTCCGTGCCGTATTATATGTAACATAACATTTAACAGAACCCGCTTCCCATCTCCTCAAGAGGCAAAGTACTGCTTTTTTGATGCTATCCCTGCACTCTGCAGTGAGCACATACATGGATCTGTCTGAAAGTCCGAGCCGCAGGAGCGGTCTTCTCAGATTCTGTAAAGCAATGAATTGATTAATCATGTAGAGGCTGGCTCCCCGAATCCCAGGCTGAACCAGCAAAGTTTTATGTTCAGAACCCCATATAAAGTTCTATTATTATTCACAACATTTGTGGGAAACCATGGCTGCGTAGGCCAATCAGACAGTACGAGAAACCTGAAGTGGGATCTTGCTGAATTATTGCAAGACCTGATTGATGAGGCAGAAATGGAGAAACCACATAAAAGAACATTCCTCCCCCGTGTAGCGATAATGTATCTCTCACCACTGTTATGCCACATGTTTTTACAACTGGTGAACGAGCCTGTATACATATCGATATTGGGTGCCATCGAGCCATAGATCCTAAAACACTTTGTGATCCAACATCCATACTGTGTTGTCATTGATTTTGCATGATGATACACCAGTGCCAAAAAGGTTGGGTAAATTATGACATGATAATTTGATTTTATTGCATCCATGTGACGAACATATGCCACCACCACAGTGTATCAACTTGGAACTGAGCATGCAGATTTTGCATATTCGCACAATAACCCTTTAACCAATTGTATGCACGTAGTTGATACCAATAACTAAAGAATTGGTGATTCATGCAAATCCCATCCACCTTCGTTACGTGAGATGGCATTCGTAATTTTCCATCTTTGAGCACTAGCATCTGTTAGTAATATAACTGAAGATTATTTCCCCAAAAATTACTGGAGCAATGCTGAATATAGTTTGACCACCATTGTGACTTTGGTAGCTTCAGCTGGTAATAGCATGGGTCTGTTAACAATGACCTATATGGCACTTGAGAAGTTACTACTTGCACGTTGAAAGTTCTGATAATGAAAGGCCCAATTGCACAGCTGAAAACACAGCTGCTATATTGCAAATTACACTTGATGAATAGAGGAATGCTTGATAACAAGGTTGTTACAGGCTTCTATTGATTGCAATCTGTTGCCCCAGGGCGGAGTCACAGATAAATTAATAGTTAAAGGTAATCCGATAAACAATAATTTCCAGTTGGTATCAACTTAAATTTGACTGGATGGCTGAGAAACCTCAATTCCTCAAATATAGTTGCAGTTAGACAGTAGACAAATTCCATATACTGAAAGCTATGTTGCACATGGGAGATAAATCAATTATGAACCGACATCCTCCATCTTTCACAATGAGCAGGCCATGCCTGCCATAATTCCATGCCCGCCTCGAAAAACAACTCTGGCCATACTACTGGGCCTACCTGCTCCGGTCGTAATTCTGAGCCTGCCTCAAAAGACAACTCTGGCCATATTACCAAGCATGTCGCGGAAGGCAATCCTGGCCGTAATCCTGAGCATGCCTCGAAAGACAATTCTGGCCATATTTCCGAGCTATCTCAAAGGCTATCTTGGCCATAATACTGAGCCTGCCTCGAAAGACAACTCAGGCCCCAATTCCAAGCCATGCTTGGCACCATTGTATACTGTGTAATAATAACCCATCACATGTTATCATTTTCATTTGTACAAAAACAAGTGTAAATATTACCAACTTGTAAATGATCCACTTACCCCGTGTTTCGGAAGAACCAGACCCACCTACCTCCATGGTTACCAGTGGTCTTATGGTAAGCCCAAAGGCCCCTCATGTGGGTTCTATTCCCATCCTTGATTTGGAGAGTAGGAATGGTAGTGTATGTGAATTCCATATTCCTGAGACCGGCTTGGCCCTTGGCCTGAAAGACCTGTGCCCAGCTTTCAAACGGCCATCAACTTCAGTGAACTGCTTATGGCCGATGAGGCGTGGGGGTGTTATCGCCGATACAATGGTTTCATTTGATAGCTCTGTTCACTGCCGGCACTTGTAGCATGAGGGAAAATCTGGCCCCTTCCGGGTTTTCTGCCTCTTCCCTTACGAGTATATCCTGGCACTCCCCTCCACCGAGAGGGAGACTCGTAGACAGCCCTGAGACAGGTGCTGCCGCAGGTCACTGAGGATACCTGCGCTGACATGGCCCTTTAGACCTATATCAGGATATGGCTCTGGGCCAGACTGAAACTGACCCCGGATGCTCCCCTCCTTAGAGAGGGAGACATAGTGCAGCCCTGAGACAGGCGCCGCTGCCAGCGGGTTCTCCATAATACCCGGGCTCAGATAGCTCTCTTCTGGAGCATATCTCTTTGGAGCAACCTTTCCATCAGGTGCTCCTGGTGGGTTTTAGGCGTTCACAGACGCTACCCATAGAAGGAGGGGGAAACCTCCTGGCCCGACTCGACCGAGTCCCCAGGCCTGACTGGCTTCCTCGTGGTTTAACCCCTTTCCTGGGGGAACCATAGCGGTCTGTGAGTTGCTGACCCCATAGTGAGTGACTTCGTATCGAGACCAGCTTACTGCCAGTTTTCCCCTTATTTGGGGAGGCCTTAGTGGTCTGGGAGCTGCTGACCCCATTGTCAGTGACTGGGGTAGCGAGACCGGCTTACTGCCAGTCTAACCGCTTTATCAGGGAAGACCTAAGCGGTCTGGCGGTTGCTGACCCCATTGTCCGCGACTGGAGTAGCAAGACCAGCTTACTGCCAGTCTAACCCCTTTTTCTGGGGGGACCATTGCGGTGTGGGAGCCCATACTGGGAGAAACCCCCACTCACACTCCCCTCCTGGGTGTCACTGACCTCCTTGTCAGCGACTTGGGAGCGAACCCGACGGCTGCCGGCTACCCGCGCTTCCGCGGTCCAGACCGGGATCTCCCCACGGTCCGTAACCGGTTTCCCGCAGCCCGTCCAACTTCGCCCCGAATCCAGCAGGCAAACTCTGTGAGGGGCTTCCTGCAATACAAAATCAACCATAGAAATAAGTTTAAACTTACCATCGAGGTTTAAAACTTACCGCTGGCAGGAACAGCGCGCAATGCGCTAGACGTAATGACGCGCATGCGGGCTGACGGCCTTCTTCACGTAGTCACTCACGTGACTCCAAAGTAAAATCTGGTTGAGTTGCTTGACATGTTCGCACTGGTCAAAACTCCTTCGCGATTTCCAATGCAGAGGTCCACCGATAGCCGGTGTGGAATTACAAATGTATTGAACGGCGACAGACCACAAACATGGGCTAATGCATTTATTCGGTCCGTATTACATTAAAACCTCTTGTCACTGATCTCTTCTTAGCATTTGTGAACGGCTTCAAAGTACGTATCTTCCCTTTGACAAATAGTGTGGAAGAGATAATAGGAAGTCGAAAACCAATTTAACATATAGTACAAATATGTACATAAATTTGAAGAAGGGGTTCGACTCGAAACGTTGCCTATTTCCTTCGCTCCATAGATGCAGCCTCACCCGCTGAGTTTCTCCAGCATTTTTATCTACCTAACATATACTACAGCTATGTTTTTCACAATGAAAATGAAAGACATGATTACCACACTTCGCCAGTAGTAAATGTGGATACCAATTTAGTTGATTCCACATTGAAACATTTCTACTTCTGTGAAATTGCCCATGCTTTTAGGTCATTCACCATCTATTGTCATTTAACAACAATGCTTTCTCTCTCTTGTCAATGTAATTCTATATTTTATTTTGAAGTCACATGAGTGACTACGTGAAGAAGCCCGCCAGCCCGCATGCACGTGAATATGTCTAACGCATGGCGCATGACTGGCTGGGCGGAGTGTCGCTCCTCCAGCGGTAAGTTTAAAAATCTCAAAGATAAGTTTTCAACTTACTCTGAGGTCGTTTTGTTTCGTGTTACTTTTCACAATGTTCTCCAACGAATTACGGATAAATCCAAGGCCAACAAATCCAGACGGGCCACGGGGAAACTGGCTACGGAGGACCACGGGTATCCGGCGGCCGTCTGTTTCGCCTTCAGATTCGCTGACAGTGCAGTTAGTGACTTCAGACTTGGTGCCTGCACAAAGCACTTTGGCAACCCCTAAAGGGGGTAAAGCCAAACGCAAGTCTGATAGGCCTGTATACTTGGATGAGTCAGCCCAGGAGGATTTCACCTCCTACACCTATGGGTAACGTCTTCGGGCGTTTATCCAATATGGAACACCTCATGGAGAGGATGCTCACTCACAATGTGCTCCATGATACGGAGGCATATCAACGCAGGTCTCCCTTCATGCCAGCAGCAGTGCCTGGTCCAGGGCTGCTTAGTGTCTCCCACTCTGATGAGGGGAGAGTCAGGGGTCAGTACATGACTGACTCTGAATACGGATGTATGTC
This sequence comes from Raja brachyura, assembly GCA_963514005.1. Next base: position 17,612,880 of record OY740788.1, read on the forward strand.
AGAAGGACATACTGGGATGCATGAGATGTGTGAGGCTCACACACAAGAGTTGCCTGCCCTGGCATCCAGATTTGCGATATCTTCGCAAACAGGTGAACCTCTTCAAGAAGAACAGGCCTCTAGCATCAATTATCTCACTTCGCATCAACTGCAAGAACAAATCATGGTTGAAACGGCTGCGAAGTATCACACGTCTGCGAATTGTGCATCTTTAAAAGTGCCGGCGGTCAACAGTTCCATTTGGGGTTACATTGGAGGTGGCATCAAGGCCCAGGAAATGAAGCTCCAGCGGATCCTAAAATTACTGGCTTCAGGCGTCACGGCTTTTGCCAGATCAGTAGATGGCAGGCCACTATCGGACATCCAGCAAGATGCCCTGGCGTTAATGTGCAATGCACATTTCGAAATGAACTGTTTCCGCAAAAATGCCATCAGGCCTGCATTAAACAAGAAGTTTGCAGGTCTGTGTAAGTCCAGTAACATCCAGCCACCTAATCTCCTGTTCGGGGAAGACCTGCCTAAACAAGTGAAAGACCTACATGACGAAGCCAAAGCTGTAGGTTTAATCAAAGCATCTGCTATGGGCAAGTCATCACTGTTTCGGCGTCAGCACCCCTACGCCTCAAATAGCAATAATTGGTTTGCTGAAGCTAGTGGTAGCCCTAAAGTTGATCTTCCCGGGCATAGGTCTTTTTTAGGCCAAGGCCCAGCCCAGCCCGGCCATCATGGAAAATGTGCAATCCTCGCACCCCAGCAGTTCAATTCTCCAAACCAAGAGGACGGAAACAGAACCCGTATTAGGGCCCATTTGGCCTGTTACCAGACCACCGGTAACCATGGAGGTAGGTGGGTCTGGTTCTTTCCGGAACATGGGGTGAATGAATGAATGAATGAATAGCCTTTATTGTCATTCAGACCTTTCGGTCTGAACGAAATTTCGTGCCTGCAGTCATACATATATAAAAATAACAAAACCACGCAATAAACACAAAAATTAACATCCACCACAGTGAGTTCACCAAACACCTCCTCACTGTGGTGGAAGGCAAAAGTCTTGGAGTCTCTGTCTTCTTCCCTCCTTATTCTCCCTCTGCGCTGAGGAGATCCAGGCCTCCGATGCTGCCGTCCACCAGGCCCGCGGCCGAGCCTCCGAAACCGGGCCGCCGCCACCGCTGTCGCCGGAACGCCGGAACACCGCCACAGGGCCCGCCGCCGGAACGTCGCTGGAGCACCGCATCCCCCAAGCCAGGTCGCCGCTGGAGCACCACAGCCCCGAAAGCCAGGTCACCGCCGGAACGTCGCTGGAGCACCGCATCCCCGGATGCCAGGTCGCCGCTGGAGCACCACAGCCCCGAAAGCCAGGCCGCCGCTGGAGCACCACAGCCCCAAAAGCCAGGCCGTCGCTGGAGCACCGCAGCCCCGAAAACCAGGTCGCGGCCGGAACGCCACTGGAGCACCGCATCCCCGAAGCCAGGCCGTCGCTGGAGCACCGCAGCTCCGAAGCCAGGTCGCCGCTGAAGCTCCGAAAGCCGTGCCGCCGCTGCTGGAAGCTGGAGGCCGCCAGCTCCGCCATTAGGGCCTCAGCACAGACGGAGACGGGACACGACAAGAAAATTTGCATCCCCCGAAGGGAGAGACTAAAACCCCGTTTCTCCCACCCTCCCCTCCCCCCCCCCCCCACACATACACAACCTAACAAACCAAAAATAATCCCTAAAAACAAGCACAAAGACAAAAATAAAATAAAAGACAGATGGACTGCAGGTGAGCCGCAGCTGCCAAGCAGCGCCGCCACTTCCGGAGGTGTGGACCAGTTACAAATTGGTGGGAGATTACACTTGTTTTTGCATGAATGGCGGTGGATAACTTCAGACCTGTTTATACTGCACAGTATAAAGGGGTTCAAAATTGAATTTTTACCTAACTCATTGCCACCCACACAATATATGCCAAGTCAGTCATATATTCATTCCAAACAAGAGGGTTTGGATATACAAGCAGAAATTCTTACATTACACAAAAAAGGAGTAATTGAGAGATCAAATCATGAAAGTCATCAATTCGTCTCCAATATATTCTCTAGGCAAAAGAAAGATGGGGGATGTCGGATCATCCTTGATTTAACACAACTTAACTCATACGTGCAGTATAGACATTTTGAAATGGAGAACTTCTTTACTGCGAAACAACTAATTTCTAAAGGATGCTTTATGGCATGCATCGACCTTAAAGATGCATATTATTCAGTTTCAATTCACGAGCATCACCGGAGATATTTGAAATTTAGCTGGATGGGGCAGCTATGGCAGTTTAAAGCATTGCTTCATGGATTAACTTCAGCTCCCAGGTTATTTACCAAATTACTGAAGCCTGTGCTCGGCCTGCTCAGAGCTCAAGAGCACATTGTTATGGCCTATTTGGATGATATTCTAATTGTAGGGAAAAGCTGCATTTGGCTAATCTAGCTGTTTCAGCCACGAAACTCATATTTTAGAAATTGGGGTTTCTCATACATCCAATTAAATCCAGGTTGATACCGAATAGGGCTATTGATGACTTAGCATTTACTATTAACTCTATAGAAATGTCTGTGACTCTGCCCTGGGGCAAGAAATTAGAATTAATAGAAGCCTGTTATAACCTTGTTATAGAGCAGCATCTATTCGCCAGGTGGCTAGTGTAATTGGCAAAATAGTGGCTGCTTTTCCAGCTGCCCAATTTGGGCCCTTGCATTATCAAAATATGCCGCGTGCAAAGGAGCAAGCAGTTATGTCCCATTTAGGTAATTTTAACAGACCTATACTATTATCGGCTGAAGCTATATCAGAGTTACAATGGTGGACGACTAATTTTCAGCATTGCTCCAGTGACATTTTGATCAATAAACCTTTAGTTATACTACAAACTGATGCAAGTGCACAAGGATGGGGAGCTACTAATACCATTTCTAGTTGCGGTGGCAGATGGGATATGCACGAGTTACCATTTATCCATCTATATGGTATCAACTACCTGGAGATGCTGGGGGCATTCTATGGGTTGAAGGCTTACTGTGGGAATAAGCATAATCTGCATATTCGACTGCAAATTGATAACACTACAACGGTGGCATATATTAATCACATGGGTGGAATCAAGTCAGTATCTTGTGATAGTTTAGCTAACATTATTTGGAGCTGGTGAATTGAAAGAAGGATTTGGATCTCAGCTACCTACTTGCCAGGTAGGTTTAACACGGTGGTGGACACTAGGTCACGTAAATTTAATGATAACACGGAGTGGATGTTAGATCACAAAAAGTGTTTAACGACGTTATTGCTTGATATGGAATGCCGGATATGGATTTATTTGCATCGAGGCTTAATCACCAGTTGTCAAAATATGTTGCATCGAAGCCAGACCCAGGAGCAGTAGCGATAGATGCATTCTCGTTACACTGGGGAGGAATGTTCTTTTATGCCTTTCCTCCATTTTGCCTCATCAGCCAGTGCTTGCTAAAAATCAAGCAAGATTCCGCTTCAGGTATTTTAGTAGTGCCTGACTGGCCTACGCAGTCATGGTTCCCATTGATGTTAGGAATGTTAACGGAACCATATATGGTTATTAGTAAGCTTAAAGATATGCTTGTTCATCCCTTGACTCGGGAATCTCACCCTCTGCATGATAAAATCAACATTGATTTGCAGAGTTTAAGAAGACCTTTTTCTGGGGCTCGGATTATCTGACTGAATGGTGGACGTGATCACTGCAGCTTGGCGGGACAGTACCAAGAAGCAGTACATTTCCTACATCAAGCGATGGGAAGTGTTTTGTCTAAATTCAAATATATCTGATCAAAGCTGATGTCTTAGAGTTTCTTTCAATGTTATTTCTTGATAAAAGATTAAGTTATAGTGCCATCAACACTGCCAAAGGTGCCTTATCATCGTACTTGCTGCTGGGATCAGGATACCACTCTGTTGGGTCTCACCCTTAGATATCCAAATTCATGAGGGGTATCATTAGCATATATCCTCCCAGGCCCAGGTACACGGAAGTATGGGACGTTAACGTTGTGTTAACACTGCCTCGCGGTTGGGCTCCATCTGCATCTTTATCTTTGGTCCGGCTCACCTATAAGGTAATAATGCTCATGGCGCTAGTTTCAGCGCAACGTGTCCAGTCGTTGCATAAGCTAAGGCTGGACAAGACGGTTATGTCTACCAATAAGGAAATGTTTTATATAAATGAGTTAATTAAGCAAAGTAGACCGAGTGTGTTAGGTCTGAAGCTGGAGTTTTTAGCATATCCAACAGATCGTAGATTATGTGTTGTCACATATATTCAACAATATATAAAGACTACGAAGAACCTTAGAGGCACTGAACTGGCTATGTTCATCAGTTATAGGAAACCACACAAGAGGGTATCGGTGCAGACCATCTCTAGGTGATTGAGACATGTATTGGCTTTCGCAGGAATGGACACTGATGTTTTTACATCTCACTCTACCAGGCCTGCAACAACTTCGGCAGCGAGGTTCATGGAGGTTCCGCTGGACTGCATCCTGGCGACAGCAGGATGGTTGAATGAGCGGACTTTCCAAGCCTTTTACAATAAGCCTATTGCCAGGCCTGGTTCGTTTGCCAACGCAATTTTGAGCTCTGTTAAATAAATTTTTATTTTCCCGGATGTAAGGGACCACTATTATTATTACTTTCATTAAAAGCATCAGCATGTTTCTAATCTATATCATGTCTGAATGCACTATCCTTTCAACCATATCTGGTCAACTGATGCAGCATGTTTGCATGTACTCGGGTTCATGGCATGAAATCCCAGAGCTTTGAAATCTTCATGTAGTCACTCATGTGACTTTGAAATAAAATAGAAAGATTAAACGAGAACTTACCATTTGAAGTTTGATCTTTATATTATGAGAAGTTGCGATGAGGGATTACGAGCCCTCCACTCCCAACCCTATTCTTATAAAGATTATTCGGTAGATCTAGTTTATTAAATCTTCCTATAGTCAGGTCAGCGATTGTTCTGTGATTTCATATGGCTGCTTTAAAGGTTGACGCGCATGCGGGTTGGCGGGCTTCTTCACGTAATCCCTCATCGCAACTTCTCATAAAATAAAGATCAAACTTCAAACGGTAAGTTCTCGTTTAATCTTTCTAGTAAATGTGATACATGGTGTGACAAAGTTGCTGATGTTATACATAAGTTTCTGAAAGCGCTATGCATTTTTATCATTAAATGAATTAGAAAGACGGGTGTATATGTGCTTGAGGTGCAGAATTCTGAATAGTGTTCTGAAAACAGTTTCTCCATGGAGATCACTGCATAATAAACTCAAAAACGAATGCAATGTTACAGATCATCTTTTTTAAAACAAAACAAAAAAAACTATAAACAAAGGCTGCGAGGAAGAAATAAAAACTGCAAAGTGTAATCTGCTAATGTCTATTGAAAATGAAAGGTCGCTTCTATGATAAAGAGGCAGACACAAGGGCAAACAATGATAAATTTACATAGACAGGTACAAGCAAATTGCTTTTGGGAAGCAGCATAACTCACCGTTTAAATGGTTCCCACAAACCCCAAAGAGATGAGGCTGGGATATTACATGATAAGTCTGCCAGCACTCTTACGGTTTACTCTTGGTTGAGTTCCAGCAATTATCATTAAGGCAGATGTCGTGAAATGAAAAAAGCTATTGTTGTCGAGAGTATTGTCATAATTCAAAATAATGTAACGTGCTGCTTTTTTTTGTGGATCATTTTAAAGTGATGTACATACACTACATTTGTCAACCCATATGACAGAGTCCAAAGTAATTGGCTGTCTTACAAGCTGCCCATTGCACTCATGACACTCAGCATGTGTAGCCTCCCCATCATTTACTATGGGTCACCAATCACTTCCACTGCAGTAATTGCATCTGAGAAGATCAGTCGAGACAAGTGCTCTTCCCTTCTTCTGCCAATAGGGACTAGGACATTCATCAAACTGGGCAGATTGAAGTCTTCTCTTCATTAGGACTCCTTTTGGAGCCCGGCACACTGATAATTAGTGCTGCACGCTTGTTTACTCAAGCCGAGTGCTCCCTGGTGTCCCACTACCATGCAAAATAACCTTCCTAACTTTCAGTCGAGCTGAACATGCTTTTCACTCTACTTTATTTCAAATAAAGCTAGCAGCTGAACCAGTGGGAGAGTCATACACAAAAGTCCATTTTTGTAAGGTAAATGCATTTAAAATATGTGCATTCCATACTTTGATTTCAACTTTTCATCAAAAGGATGCAAAATGACAAATCTAAGAACTGCCTGTTTCCTTGAATATCTTATATTTTTATTTTGTACTCCTCTCCGTTCAATAACATTCAGCACCGCTATAATATTCTCTTCTATCACCAGTCAGTGATTCATGGTAACAATCAAATTGTAATTTGTCAAATATCACCTTTAATTTGAATGATTGCACGTTGCTGCACAGCAAATCTCCAGAGAGCCAACATATGCTGTTTGCCATTTTAATTGCAATTAAAACTATTTTTCACATAGAACAGCAATTTTAAATAATGTTTGAACATGACTTGTTTAATATCTCTGGTGATCATGTCAGAAACTTGGTCTCACGTTCCATTTACCCGATGCCATCTTTTCCACGGCCACTGATTTTGCTGTCTGCAGGTGTTTAAAGGGACAATAGCTTGACAGTGTGCATTGGAGAGGCACTCCAGCTTGCCAACTTCAGAAGCAGCCTTTGCTCTGTAAGGTGGTGACCAATTACACAACAGACTTGTAAAATGTGGTTTCAACTTGCAAAGCTTCAAATGATTTAGTGTGAACATTGTACATCATTACCAATGTTCTTAGACACTGGAATATCATCAGATGCTTCCTTTCTACTGTTGATGTTTGGTCCATTTGAAAGAAAAAACTATTCCTCCTCTTTTTTTATGTCACCACAGCATGTCTCGGCTTGCAGAATCTTTTGTGAAAATGACATTCCTCAGCTAATGAGAAAAGAGCCCATTTTACAGTCTATATATTTAAATGAAACCCCACAGCAACAAAATATATTGTATGCAGCACATCTTCAAGTGTCAGGAGCTGGGTTCTAATGTTCCTTATCAACAGATTCCAGAAGAAGACAAAGGCTGATTCATAAGTATACTTTATGCTACATTTCAGCAGCCTTGCATCCAAACTGTGTAATTCAGGTTTATTTCATCATTTGATAGCTGGACCCAGCCATTAGACGTCGTCCATTAGACTCTTGGTTTACAATACTTGTACTAAAGTATTCCCATCTGTGCCTTGTATTACTGAAAATCACATCATTTTCCTATTCTCTACAGAGAATAAAATGCAAAAGGGAAATAATTTATGAACTCAGCACCTTAGCCCATGTCAGATGAATGTCAGCCTGATTGCTTTTCTCATTTGCCTGAATACAAAAAAAATAGCTGAACACATTCTGCATATATTTACTGTAGTTGGTTTACTGTGGGCCAATCCCAGACACAATTGCATCGTGGGTCATGTGTCCAGCTGCTAAAGTTCAGTTTTTAAATTTAAATGCGTGGAATGTAGTAACGCTGAACGGAAGCTGATTCATCGCTATTAATTGCCCTATATTTTACATTTGATGGCACTGATGCCAATAACCCACTTTGGCCTCTAAATACTAAATTATTATTATTAAAAGCGTGATTGACATCTCTGGTTATTAATTATAATTTTGTGCACACATGCAGTGTGATTTCAGAGAATAATCAGCTTTGTCTGCCAAATTGGCAACATTGAGGAGCTAATTTGCTCTGACACACTATCAAAGATTCATTTTAGAAGCACAGTGAGAGACTAATGCTGCATGTACTAGTCCAGTCATCATATGCTTTGAAAGTTGACTTTATACTGCAATGATTATGAATAAGTGGTAATCATCTATGTAGTTATAGACTGCACAAAGTGATTCAAGGTTCAAACTGCTGGTAAGTCTTAAATTCCACAGCTATCAGGGTCAGCAAAAAAAATCATTAAAATAGCAGCAACGTACACTCCGAATCCCACAGTAGCAGTGACTATGAAATCAATATGGTTGACCAAAAAGACCTGGTGTTATGATTTGACGGCTAAAACACATGCACAATTATTATCCCATTACAAAGAGCATTCTTTTCATTTCCTGTGTCAGTTTGCTGTAATAATTAGACAAAAACAAGCTCATTTCACCAGTTGGCTGAGCAAACTCAACCAGTTAACTGAGGAAATCGAGACTGGAAAGGCACCTGATATATTTCTACTCGTCATTGTATTATTGATTTCAGCGATGGACCTCAAGGGCAAAAAAATCCAGAACAATGGAAAAGTCACTGTCAGTCATCTTACAAAATGACACAAGGTTAAAATCTACCCCACAGGGTGCTGAATGCTGGATATTGCTTCATGTACACTCTGTTTTTTTTCACATGGATACTGAAACATGATAAATTAACAAGTACTGTACACTTGAAATGGCTATGAGTTTCGCTGAACACCTCCACTCAGTCCGTCTTAACCTAGCTGATCACCCGGCGGCACAGCACTTCAACTCCCCCTCCCATTCCCAATCTGACCTTTCTGTCCTGGGCCTCCTCCATTGTCAGAGTGAGGCCCAGCACAAATTGGAGAAACAGCACCTCATATTTCGCTTGGGTAGTTTACACCCCAGCAGTATGAACATTGACTTCTCTAACTTCAGATAGCCCTTGCTTTCTCTATCCATCCCCTCCCCAGTTCTCCTATTAGTCTTACTGTCTCCGCCTAAATACTATCTTTGTCCCACCCTCTCCCCTGACATCAGTCTGAAGAAGGATCTTGACCCAAAACGTCGCCCATTCCTTCTCTCCAGAGATGCTGCCTCACCCACTGAGTTACTCCAGCATTTTGTGTCTGCCTTCCACTTTACCAGCATCTGCAGTTCTTTCTTACACATGGCTATGAATAATTTGTTTTTAAAATTGGTCGTCATGTCGAGTTTATTGATATATGTACAATTACAATGAGGTACAGTTACAATGAAAATCTTACTTGCAACAGTACCATAGGCCCATAGATTCAGACAACAAACAAACACATCAATTGTGCATAAATTCTACCAGGTAATGAAAGGGAAAACCTGTGCAACAAAAATGAAACAAGTTCAAAGTAGTGCATGAGGTGGACTATAGTGTCGTGTTGCTGAGGATGCTGTGCAGGTCAGTTGAAGAACTTGGCAAATGTAGGAAAGTAGATGTTCCTGAACAAGGTGGCTTGGGAACTTCAGGCTTCCATACTTCCTTCCAGAGAAGGGTGCATGACCCGGATAGTCATAGACTCATAGAGTGATACAGCGTGGAAAAAGGCCCTTCAGCCCAACTTACCCAAACCGGCCAACATGTCCCAGCTACACTAGTCCCACCTGCCCATATTCAATCCATATCGCTCCAAACCTGTCCTATCCATGTACCTGTACCATATATCTTAGGTTTCCTCTCACACAGTAATGTAGGTCCATTGGTTTGATATTAATGTAAAGTTGTCACTAGTGTGTGTAGGGTAGTGCTAATGTGCGGGGATCGCTGGTCGGTGTTGGCTCAGTGGGCCAAAGAGCCTGTTTCCACGCTGTATCTCTAAATGAAACTAAAGTAAACTGAGTTATTGTCTCAGCACCGCTCAACAAAATGTTCTATATCTCATCTGCGCGCTAAGTCATCAGCACCTGTGACTCAGCAAACAATGGTGATGTTGTCGACAAAAATACAGATGCGATTGGAGCCGCGCTTAGCCACATGGTGAAGAGTAAAATGAGAGTAGAGCAAGGGGCTAAGCACGCTGTCTTGAGGTGCACCTGTGTTGATGGTCAGTGAGAAGGAGATGTCGTTACTAACCTGCACTGATCCATGCCTGCCAACGAGGAAGTCAAAGATCCAGTTGCAAGGGGAGGTACACAGGGTGAAAACAACTCATCAAGGCACTAAAATATCCATTAAATACAGGTTTAGCTATATACTTTGTGATCATCAGCTTTATGTAACTAATATGAATGTGCATTTTTATAAATATACATTTGTAAATATACATCAAGCTATTCCTTCTACTCTACGTTATCAATACACTTTAGGTTTAATTCACTAATTCCTATCAGGGACCTGTTCATGAAAGCCATTTCTTCTTGGACAATCTATATTATGAAATAATAGAACACTTTTTCCAGAGAATTTTCAATGTAATGCAATTTACTGCTGGGAGACGGGGCTCTGTGAAACCTCTTGATCTTTTGCATGGATCAGCAATCTACCTTAATTTTATCTCCAACAGACTTTCAGTATTATTTCAGATTCAGCAGCTTTCCAACAATCTATCGAAATTGGAACTTCAGTTCTAAATGTAATGCCCAACCATGCTGAAAAGGCTGAAATACAAGCATGTGTCACATTTTTTTTTAATCCCAATAAAAGATAATATAAAGTTGTAACAACTTATTAATATACAGTTAATGGCACTGCAACTTGGAAATGTTTGAAGCAGTGGATTATAAAGATCTGGTTCTTGTCTGAATAAACATAATAGTGGAAGGATGAAGGAATAATATTATCGTTTGGATCCATGGATCTTAGCTATTGCTTACACAAACCGTGGTAACTCTGCAACTAGCATACCTCTCTAGTTTTACTTAATGTTTGTACATCACTGATCTGGCAGGACAGACAATTTGTCTTAATCCTGAGATAGACACAAAAAGCTGGAGTAACTCAGCGGGACAGACAGCATCTCTGGAGAGAAGGAATGGGTGACGTCTCAGGTCGAGACTTCTTCAGACTGTCTTAATCCAGATGCTGGTTCAGACCTAGAGTCTATAACTCGGGTATGCAAAGGAATCATCCATTATCTTAAGTTTCCTAAAATATCAGATTGGATCCTGAAAGTTGATTCATTTTGAGGTAAAAGTGGACCTGGAATGAACCTCTGAGGTCTGAGGTTTTGGCCGCTGAGACCTCTAGTTGCGCTATTCCATCATTGCTCTCAGCCTGCACTTCATCACATTGACCTTCTTGCCAGCAGATCTGCATTAGGTTAGCAAATGGGATGTTCATAGGTTAAGGAGACCCAAGAGGTCAATCAAACTTATCAACTGTGTAAAAGCCTTTGTTAACCATGTTTCCACAGATTCTGCTTGTCCCGCTGGGCATTCCTCCATTTTCTGTTTCTTCATATAAGCACCTAAAGTTAATAGTACTTTAGTGCAGCAGGGATAAAATATTCATTCCAAACTACTTGGATTGCGAAGATACTCATTCCCTGCTTTAAGTTTCACATCCAAACTTCTGCTTTCAATATCAGTCTACTCACTTTGCAGCAAAGGTCGTGGCTACGTTGTCTTTCAATTCCTGTGTGATATAAAATAAGGGTATGATTGCATTGAATGAACAGTGATGCTGAAATCTGACATTCATTGCAGTGCTCCTGCAACTATCACCTCAGTGACTGGGACTAAATATTGAATGTTCTCCTACTATCATGGTTCCAGATTCTAAGGGGTATCACGGCTGGATACAATTGATTTGAAAAATGTTTTTCGCGACTTTGGGGGAACAAATTTGCAAACGGCTGCTGTTCCCCTCACATCATTCATTGGGTGTGCTGTACAAATGTCCTCTGGCAATCATTCTGTGCTTTACTGATATTGCTTTAATGATAGGAGACAAACAGCTCTCATTGCACGCTCATTCACTAGAGGTAATAAAATATGGGTGCTGTCTGTACGGATTCTGTACATTCTCCCCATGACCGGGTAGGTTTTCCCTAGGCGCTCCAGTTTCCTCCCACATCACAAAGATGTACAGGTTTGTAGGTTAATTGGCTTTGGTAAAAATTGTAAATTGTCCCCAGTGTGTGGGATAGTGCTAGCGTATGGTGTGATCGCTGGTCAGCATGGACTAGGTGGGCTGAAGGGCCTGTTTCCGCTGTATCTCTAAAGTAAATGAAAGTACAGTAAAATAATGAGACCATGTGTGGTAGTCCTTAGAGTGAGCCATGTGATCCGTTCATGTTCAATGCCATCTCTTTGTGCTGCTGCCATGTAAGGTATGCCGGAAGTAATTGGTAAATTTCAGCAGAACTCTTTCTCCTCTTCCATTAAAAGATATCCTTTAACTGCTAAGACTGGCTCTACTAAACTGGTGAAAACTAGGTTTATCACATAAAAATAGCTATTTTAATAAGTCTCAACTAAATTCACAATATTAAATCACTAAAAAAGGTTTTAATCGCTGCAAGCTGTTTATTAGTTTCCTTGGTGTACACTAGTCAGATTCTTAAGGCAGTGAATGAAAATGAAAAATCCTCAGATGTTGAACATCTGAGATAAAAATACATCGGACAGCATCTGGGGAAAGTAAAACAAAGTTGATTTTCTCTTTCTATGCATCTGATCTGCTTGTGTTTGCAGCTTTCTCTATCTTGGCATGTTACATATGTAAAGACACTCCAAAGGCGTAGGTTAATTGGATTGGTGTATGTGTAAATTGTCCCTGGTGTGTGTAGGATAGTGTTAATGTGCACGGATCGCCGGTCGGCGTACTCAGTGGGCCGAATGGCCTGATTCCACGGTGCATCTCTAAACTTAACAAAACTAAATTGTCCAAATCATTTAACAAAACTTTTTTAATTTCCCTAAAAGTGCTTTTATAGGCAGAACATTGATTTTAATTTGATGGGTCATGAAGAATTTCAAGAGGTCAAAAACAGTGCAAATAGCCATACGTGTTACTAATTTGGTCTGGGGCTTGGAAATTTATGGGAGAGGTCAGATTCCAGGACATTACAACAATAACTCTACCTTTGATTTCAACAAGTGAATACTTTACCTTGTCCTGTAGGATTTGCAAAAACCAAAAAAACCTATTCATGTAAACTCACTACATTGAACTGGAATGGCAAGCGAGGCGCAAAAAAAACATTTAAATGAATAAAATGCAAGCAACTGCTATTTTAAACTGCAATAGTACATTTACAATATTATATTATTCTTGTTAAGAACTTTCTACAATTGGCTTGGATCCCAAAACCTTGGAATCAGCTGCATTCATTTTTTTCCCAATTCATGTCATGATGCCATTACATTATGAAATAAATTCAATCATGTAAAGTAAATAATTGTCAATACCTATTTATATTGCTTTTAAATAAAAATACGGAGTAGATAAAATTAATGTGCATAGAGACTTTATCTTCATATTGAAGTGAAGAATTTGAAATTATTTAAGATTTAACAAACTGCTTATGCATGCTGGGAGCGAGCACATTAAACATTAGAGTTGGAATGCATACACATTCTTCACCTCTTTCACTATATGTGCTGGTACCAATGCAGTACTTTCTACAATACATTTTTATATCGTAATAAAAAGCAATAAAATTTTATAGGGCTCTGAGGTTATTGTATGAAACAGCCTTGACATTTATATGACTGATTTTCAGGAAAGTATATACAATATTGATTAACACACAATAACTTTCACTATAAAATTATACGTATATGCATATCTGGCAGCAACATTTTATGGACAAATTACTTTTAAAGCCAATTTTAATTAAGTGACTGCTCGGAGTATCAGCAGTGATTTTTTTACAGCAGCAATGTCCTACCATTTGCCATGTAGAATACAAGCATTCTACTTATAATTGAATTGACGTATGATTGTGTGATAACACCGTGGGTTACTGAATGTAGAATCCTAAGTAAATGGTTAAAGTAGAAGAATAAACACACAGGGAGCTATTTTCACATACCAATGGAAACAACTCACTGTTTGTCAAGGATAGCTCCGCAATGAACCAGCATTCCTGCTGAGAAAGGCTGTGATGTTGCTTCACTATTTTTACTCCGTGGGGGTTGAACATATTCTCTTTAGTTCCTCAGCTTGGTGATCACTCCTGATGCACAGCAGAATAAATAAGTGGAGGAAAAGACAGCGGATAGAATTCCCTGAGAATCCTTGTTTTAAATATTATCCGTCGCCATTTTAATGCCATAGAACTAACTCTGTTTCACTCTGCGATGATCCCACATTTTGCATGCCATCTTTAAAATAGCATCCCCGAGTCAACGTAAAAGTAATGTCTATACTCTGCGATGTTAGAGGGAAAAGGACAGGGCATTAATTTTATTTAGTATAATGGCTGCAGCAGCAGCACAAATGAGGCTCAAACTCAAATACTCCCTAATGTTGGTAGCAAGAACACAAGAACTATGCCTGCTTATCTTGGTAATTTTTCTCGGGTGATTGCGGGTGAAAAGATGAGGGAGTAAAATATGAACTCCATTGCTCTCTTTGGACATGCTCTCTGACCTGCTGGGCACCTTCAGAATTTTCTGTTGTCAGTTTGGGTTCCCAGCAAAGCTTCCCCTGCCACCAGAATTTTCAGTCATGTAACATCACCAATTGAAATTCCACCCGCGTGGGCACTTTAAATGCAGAACTCAGAACGAAAATAGTAGGATACTGAAATAATGTCGAAAATGCTGCCAATAATCAGCAAATCAGGCAGCATCTGTGGAGTGAGGAGCCAAATCATAGCCTAGATTTCATGAAGATTGGGTTACACAAAAAGCTGGAGAAACTCAGCGGGTGCAGCAGCATCTAAGGAGCGAAGGAGATAGACGACGTTTCGGGTCGAGACCCTTCTTCAGACTCATGAAGATTGGTTTAGTGCATGCATGCATGTTAGATTACCACAGTGAGGACTTTGTATTTTGTGTGACAACATTTTTATTAGTATGACAAATCAAATTCCACAAATGTTGCAAAACATACTTCGCTAATAAAGTATAATTATGATTATGATTATGATTAGAAGAGGGTAGTGGCTTTGAGAATGGTTGTTAAAACTAAACATCGTAAGCTTATCAAGTATTCTGAAGAATATAAGTACAGACTTTTCTTTTCTTTCACTCGTTGACAGGGCTCTTTGACCAAAAGTGTAGGAAGGAACTGCAGATGCTGGTTTAAACCGAAGATAGACACAAAATGCTGCAGTAACTCTGTGGGACAGCCAGCATCTCTGGAGAGAAGGAATGGGTAACGTTTTTGGTCGAGACCCTATCTGAGACTGAAGACGGAGTCTGAGGAAAGGTCTCGACCCAAAACATCACCCATTCCTTCTCTCCAGAGATGCTGCCTGTCCCGCTGAGTTGCTCCAGCTTTTTGTGTCTATCTTCTCTTTGACCAAAATACTGCTTCAGAAGAACCAAGCCAGCTAGACCATCCTATAAAGTGATTGTAGGGGTCTCAGTATCACGGAGAGTTTCACGACCATGGGAGAGAGCCTTTTGATGTTTTGCAAAATCAGATAGAATGCTGAGATGAGGAATGTCTGGTGTGAGAAGTAGGAATGGAATTAGCAATAAATCTGCTGTACCTCAAGATTGCACTCCTGCACAGAATGAGTGCTGTGAGTGCACTTGTTTGCTTCATTCAGCTCTTCTTACCTGCACTCTGTTGCCAGATTACCTAGGGCTTGGGAAATAGAATAAAAGTTATAATGAATGAAGGAAGATAACCATATTAAAATATTTAAATGAACGATTCACTCCGTGAAAGTGAGTTGTCTTCCTGTCCCCCACCCAGAACTGTTGTCGTGGATTCAGTTTGTGTCCGATTTTTGTCTTTTTAATTTAGACCCATCCATTTCGTTGCTTGCATTAATAAACATTATTGACTTGTGACTGAAGAAAGGGGTTTCAGTTTTAATATGCATAATAGTAATTGGAATTCATTAGTGGATATAGTGATTTATGAGAATTTGGTGTTAGATGAATTAGCTGGCCTCTATTAATTTGATGTAGAATTTGATGTGTGATGTAATGCTGAGGCTCTATAAGGTGCTGGTCAGGTCGCATTTGGAGTATTCCGAGCAATTTTGGACACCATATGTGAGGAGAGGGTCCAGAGGAGGTTTACAAGAATGATCCTAGGAATGAGTGGATTAACATATGATGAGCATTTAATGGCACTGGGCCTGTACTCACTGGAGTTTAGAAGGATGAGGGGACACCTCTGAAACTTACCGAATAGTGAAAAGCTTGGATAGACTGAATGTGGAGAGAATTTTTCCACCAGTGGCAGAATCTAAGACCAGAAGTCATAGCCTCAGAACTAAAGGGTGTTCCTTTCGGAAGGAGATGAGGAGGAATTTCTTTAGTCAGAGGGTGGTGAATCTGTGGAATTATTTGTCACAGAAGGCTGTGGAGGCCAAGTCAATGGATATTTTTAAGGCAGAGATAGATAGATTCTTGATTAGTACAGGTGTCAAGGGTTATGGGAAGAAGGCAGGAGAATGGGGCTAGAAGGGAAAGACAGATCAGCCATGATTGAATGGTGGAGTAGACTTGATGGGCCAAATGGCCTAATTCTGGTCCTATCACTTATGATCATGTGACCTCATGACCGTAACTTTCCTTTCTGGGTCACCGATGGACACTGCTATCTCCTGCTTTCACATCTACATCAACACACTTGAAAGATGGACCATTCTCCCTGCACAGGTGGAGGCACTAAAATTCACCAAAATTGAATGGTTCAGTTTCATCTAGGTGGAATGATTTACTTTTGATTCCTTTTTATATGCTTTAAATGTTGCAAGGAATTTAAGAGAAGAAGCTGAATTTGAGAGCATTATCTGTGGTAGAAGAGTGAAGAAATTCAATTGCAGTTTTGATCTGTGAACAATTGTGTTTTTATTATTAATTATAAAAAACGTGACTTAAGAGCATGCAGAATAGGAGGAATAGATCGTTGGTCTATGCATTTTTCCCTCATTCATCAATATCAGTGCTATCCCCCATTCTTTCATTCTCAAAATGACCAGAACCCTATTTCATTTTGAATGAACCAATTCTCCACAACCCTCCAGAGTAGAGAATTCCAAATAATAAAGACATTTCTCTTTACAGTAAACATCATTATTACAGACTTCTTTATAATGGATTTCACTTATAGTGGACGGACCTACCCATATTCACCGCCAGGCTGGGTTGCCAATGTTATAGCTGGCCCAGACCGCCTTCCCATCCGATACCAAGCCAGGTTTCCAATGCCATCCCCAGCCCGCACTGCCTCCCTGGCCACTTCCAGACCAGACCTACTGCCACCACATCCAGCCCACACAGCTTGCTTGGCCAGTTCCGGGCCATGCCCGCCACCATTGCCGCTGTCACTGCCGCCGTTGCCGCTGCCACTGCCACTGTTGCCGCTGCCATCGCCGTTGCCGCTACTGCCGCCACTTAGCTGGATTCCGGCCGCCTGTGGGCCGTGACCAATAACTACGGCAATCCCACCACCCCCCCCGCCCCCCACCTCCCCCAGCCACCAGCAGGCCGGGGCCATCAACTCACCTGAATTCCAGGCCCAGTTCCAGTTAAAAAGTCTGAAGAAACATCTCAACCCGAAACGCCACTTATCCTTGTTCTCCAGAGATGCTGCCTGACCTGCCGAGAAATGACAGTGCTTTGTGTCCTTTTGTGTATTGACCATCATGTACTCAATCTCTCTTCATGGTGCAACACTTATCATCCCTTGTACCAGTCCTGTGAACCTTTGTTGCAATTTCCCAATAACATTAATATTTTTTATCTTAGGTAAAAGTACCAAAATTATATGCAATGGCCCAGGTACAGTCTCACCAAGGGTTTGTACAATTGCAGTAAGGCAGCTTTATTTTAGAACTTACATTTTATTGTAATGAAAGTTGGTTAGCTATTTATTCATTTCCTGCTACATTCAGGAATCTATGTGATTGCACTCCGTGAATCCTCTGTTGCTCTAACCTGCCATTTATAGGGCGGCATGGTGGCGCAGCAGTAGAGTTGCTGCCTTACAGCACTTGCAGCGCCGGAGACCCGGGTTCGATCCCGACTATGGATGCTGTCTGTACGGAGTTTGTACGTTCTCCCCGTGACCAGGTGGGTTTTCTCTGAGTTCTTCGGTTTCCTCCCACAATCCAAAGACATACAGGTTTGTAGGCTAACTGGCTTGGTATAAATGTAAAATGTCCCTAATGTGTGTTGCGGTTGCGTTAATGTGTGGGGAATGTGTGGTGAGTTGGGCCGAAGGACCTGTTTCCGCGCTGTATCTCTAAACTAAACTAAACTATAGCCTGTTCCCTTAACTTGATTGTGTCCTCAAATGAACACACATTTCGTGCAATAAATTCTGTTTGTCACTTTTGTGTTCTTTTAATCAGTCCGTTGATATCTTGGAGCATATCTCCTCATGACTCGCACTATTTTGTATTTAAGAATTGTCGCAATTCTAATCATAGAACACAATTATTTTAATAGGAGGTTCCTGTGTAAATTCCTCATAAATTAATATAATTCTGCACGAAGCAAGCTATTAACTTGACAGGAGTATGCTACATTTATCAGATATTTTTCTCGTTTGTGTGCAAAATTCTGACAGTTTTCCGTCATTTGTGCCACGATTGTAGGTTATCCTTGACAGAACACCAGATGTGCACAATTATTCTTGCAAAATAGTCTTTCAGATTCTCAAAGTCTGTGTGCTGTAACTGATATAACCCCAGAAAATTATATCATATGCATCAGTGACTACAATGCAAATTGGCAAAGAAGAGAAAAAATGAGCTAACTGTGAGGGTATTCAAATCTCACAGAAAGCAACTGAGATTTTAACTCAACAGTCCTTTGTAATATTATAATTTTGGTCAAAGGGTCATTTTCTGCCAATTAACAAGACTAATTCAATAAATGTGCAACAAAATCCTTAGTGCTTTACTTTTGGCCGAGTCTTACCAACCACTATCTATGGCTCAGGCCCTCGAATCTAGGCAACAACTTCCTAAATCTAAGATAGACCAAAAAAGCTGGAGTAACTCAGCGGGTAAGACAGCATCTCTGGAAAAAAGGAATATGTGACGTTTCGGGTTGAGGCCCTTCTTTCGGCTGAGAGTCAGGGGAAAGGGAAATGAGAGATATAGACGGTGAAATGGAGAGATATAGAACAAATGAATGAACAAAATGCAAAGAAGTAATGATGATAAAGGAAACAGGCCATTGTTTGCTGTAGTCTAGGTGAAAATGAGTTACAGACAATGAGACTCAACAAGATGACTTTGAAACGAGAACAACGACTTAGGTGGGGGAAGGACAGGGATGGAATGGTCACTTGAAATTAAGCTGTTCGTAAATCTTCATTGCACTTTCCTTTCTTAGGCAAATGGTTGGACAAAGGTCAGAGATGAAAAGACAAAAGGTGTAAGATAACGATAGAAGAGGCACAAATTGTGAAGCTAGAGCAATGAATGTAGGTGGAAGGGAAGGGAGAAGAGAATAAATCAGTTTGAGACCAGGTGCAGCACTGGGAAGTGAGGGGGATGGGAAAAAAGGGGTTGTTTCTAGTTAGTTACCTAAACTTGGAGAATTCGATGTTCATACGGTTAGGTTGTAAGCTATCGAAGTAGAATATGAGGTGCTGGTCCTCTAGTTTGCGTATGCCTCACTAAGACAATGGAGGGAGCCCAGGCCAAAAAGGTCAGTATGGGAATGGGAAAGGGAGTTAAAATTGTCAGCAACAGAGAGATCTAACAGGCCTTGGCAGACCGAGCAAACATCAGCCTATCAAAATCCCCTCACCTGTATCTATCACTCACTAGGATTTGTCCTGCCTCTTTCAGCTTTCTTCCCACCACCACAATCAGTCCGAAGACAGGTTCCAACCCAAACCGTCACCTATCCATGTTCTCCAGAGATGCTGCCTGGCCCATTGAGTTGCTCCAAACACTTTGTATCTTTTGATTTGTAAACCAGCATCTGCAGTTCCTTCTGTCTCTTGTTTAAGTTTGTTGTTCAAATCCCCATGCCCCACCAGGGATACATTTGATCCCAGATGCCAATACTTGACCCATGATGCCTCCTTTTTCCTGATTACGAAACGTCACAGAGGAAGTGAGAAAGGATGTTTTCCTCTTCATTTTGCATAATAGAGTGCATAAATTATATTGTTTAATACATTTGCTTTCTGCAAGGTTGGTTGACAATTTGCAGTTGCAGGGCCCTCCGGAAAATGGGAGGAAATCTCAAGAGGCCTCCAACGTCATCCAATTTCCCTTCCGTTGTAACAGTAACATCTATTCTGCTCTGTTCTGTTGGGCAACAGTAGTAGAGTTGCTGCCTTACTATGCTTGTAGCGCTGGAGACCCGGGTGCGATCCCGACTATGGCTGATGTCTGTACAGAGTTTGTACATTCTCCCCATGACCTGCGTGGGTTTTCTCCAAGATCTTCGGTTTCCTCCCACAATCCACAGACGTACAGGTTTGTAGGTTAATTGGCTTGGTATAAGGTAAATTGTCCCTAGTTTGTGTAGTACAGTGGTAATGTGCGGGGATCGCTGGTCGGTGCGGACTCGGTGGGCTGAAGGGCCTGTTTCTGCGTTGCATCTCTAAAACTAAACAAAAAAACCTAAATGTGGGAAGCCAATCCGAAGCATGAAATTGACACTCTGTTCTTTCTGACTGACTTTATCCAAATCGGTTACAATGCAAAATAAGGCATTTAGCGATAGACTGACACACTTATCAATGGCTAAAATCTAACATACGTTTCTTGCGGAGCCATAGATGGATCTAGTAGCGCACAAGTTGGTGGCTTTGGTCTTTTGCACAGTATTCAGCAGAGTGTATCCACTGGGTCTACTGGGCAG
Organism: Raja brachyura; assembly: GCA_963514005.1. The sequence goes on from OY740788.1 coordinate 17,633,619, forward strand.
CAGCTCCTGTACTGTGAGAATACAAGGCTCTGATGTTCTCACTGGTCCTGGACTCTAAGCCTGTCTGCAGTGAACAGTCTGCAGTGAGATATCGCTCTGCCCGAGTCCTCTGAGGACCAGGAGCTTCCACTACTCCTAATGGGCCTGTCCCACTTAGGCTATTTTTAGGCGACTGTTGGCGACTGTCATAGTCGTAGCAGGTCGCCGAAAATCCGGTGACTGGACCCTCCTTCGACATAAAATTTGAAATAGGATCGTAATTGAACAACAAAAAAAACAAAGTCAGCACCGGCGCCAACCTACATCCTCCTGGTGACAACCTGCGACAGCACCTACCTCGGGTGAAGTCAAGCTACGCTCATTGGCGTCATGCCAACTGTCGCTGAAAAGTTTTGAACATTTCAAAATCCAGAAAAACGCTATGATTCTTTGGGTGACTGAGGAGACTACTCACGACCATACAGGCGACACATAGGCCACCATGTGGCGACAGCCTAGTCGCCTATAGTCGTTTAAAAAATCGCCTAAGTGGGACAGGGGCACAAGACCAGCAGTTGGCTTTCTAGCTTCCATTTGCATATCATAATATTGCTACAGATCGCTTCACGGTGTCTCTGATGCTGTGAGTTAGTTGGAAAGTGCAACGTTCACAATATTTACCAAGGAATGGGCCAATATAACCCATCAAAAGGAAACCCTGATAGAGACACCTGAACCAGCAGCTACAGGTTAGATACAGTTGTCGCTTCATCAGCTAATTCCACATAGCTCAGTAAATTCATACACCTGAAGTTAAACTCTCAAACTACGGTTAATATCCCTTCTAATGAGTAGTAAATATAGTTTTTGGTTGGGAATTTAACTTTCCCCCTGCTGTGAAGCACTTAGTCCCTCAGAAGTTAAAACGGCCTCAATGTTTCAATACCTGCAATAGAAATAAACACACTTTTAATATAATGACAGTGGGATTTATACAAGTTATCTTTTCAAACTATGGCTTCCGTGGGTAGTTCAAGAGGATGAGAAAGGATAACTGAATACACATTCAAACCATAGATTGGGATGGGAATGAGATGCAGGATCCTGAAAGACATTAGTAAATCAATCGATATCTAACTTTTCTCATTATATACATAGAACAATACCTTCCTTGATGCAGATCAAATGTAATTATAGGCAAATAACCATAGATTACAGTTCATCATGGTTTATATTCCTTTATCACCTAATATTTTATTACAGCAGTGATTGGTAAACATTTCACTCGTCACCTTTAATATCACTTGTTCCATTCCAGTCAAAAGCTGTACCTCAAGTGTGCTAACTTAAATTGAAGTCTGTATGATGAAATATACCATTCATATCCATTTTGTTACATAATAGATTGTAAATTTAATTTAAATTATTCAATTACAATTTCAATCATTCCTCAGACATCTCACAGATGTTACCTGCTGGATTTGTTTTCTTTTGACCAAACATCAGGTAATTCATTTTAATTTATCCTTAACTCCCCAAAATTAAATGTTAAAGTTTGGATATATGAGAAATTAAACTGGAGCCAAACCTTCAAAAGGTTTGAGAGAATCTTTTGATATTTGAAGGGTAATTTTGACCTCTTCAGTTGTAGCTTCTCAGTATGATTCTAGTCATAGCAGTGAGGGTCACAGGTTTAACAGGGGAGTGTCATTGATATTGTTTCTTATAAGCCTACCGGGGCTCACTGTCAAAACTCACATCTGAAGAAAGGCCACTTGGGCAAGAGACTGAAAGCTATCTCGTGCCTGTGGAAGATAGAGAGGGGAATTAAACGTCCTACAGAAACTTAAGAAAGCGTGAAACGGGAGATCAGCAGTTCCCCCTCCATTCAAAAAGCATCTGAAAAAACTATTCAATTGTTGACTCGGTTCAAAGGGGCTGCAAATGTTTTTGCCGAGTCCAGTTTGAGGTGCAAAATATGTGCAGGTCACATCGATTTAGTCGTGAGATGGCTTTGACTTAATCTCCGCAAGTGCTGGCCCCAAAGGAGCTCGAGCAATTATTCACGCCAGTCATGTAAGTGCTTGGGGAGGATGGGGTGTATTGGGTGGGGAGATGGTGGTGAGGGAGGAGGGGATAGCTGGTGCAAGGGTTGACATTGGCAGGCACAGCAGTTTGGGGAGAGGGAGGGATTCTCATAACAAGTGTATGTTTAAATGTTTCTTTTAGCAATCCAGAAGGTTCTTAAAAAGTGACATAATTTTCAGAGCCTCTTCTACAATTTTAACCATTCACCCTTTCCATATCAGCCAATTAGGGTAAAAAATGAAACTCTAGTCCTCTCATGAAAAATATATTTTATGATTTGTAGTTACACATTGTAATTGTAAACAGTTTGTAGAGTCATAGAATCATTGTCATACAGTACAGAAATAGGCCCTTCGGCCCAGCTTGCTCATGCCGACCTAGGTGCCCCATCAACGCTAGTCCCACCTGCCGGTATTTGGCCCATATCCATCTAAACCTTTCCTATCCATCTAAACCTTTCCTATCCATGCACCCCAAATTAGGTGATCATCTGGGGAAAAAGGATGTTTCACGTCAGAATGTTTCACGTCAGTCTGAAGAAGGATTCCGATCTGAAACATCGCCCATCCTTTTCCTCCAGTTTTTCTGGTTATGATTTTATTACTTTACAATAGTTTTTTAAAAATAATTTTTGAGTTAATATAAGTTACTGCGGGTTTTCTTTTTTTTAAAAAGGGATTTAATATTCAATACTTACATCAGCGTAGCCTTGTGGTAGTGCCTTCTATTTTATAGGTTGGACTGACTTTGAAAACATTACCTTCTCAAGGGCCTGTCCCACTTAGGCAATTTTTTAGGCAACTAGGCTGCCGCCACATGGTCGCCAGGGTGTTGCCTGTATGGTCGTGAGTAGTCTCGTCAGTCGCCTAAAGAGTCATAGCGTCTTTCTGGTCGCCGCTGGATTTTCAAAATGTTCAAGAATTTTCGGCGACAGTCGTCGAGTGGGTTTGATGCCAATGAGCGTAGCTTGACTTCTCCTGACGTAGGTTGTCACCGGTGAACCAGACTTTGGTGAATTCCATTGGAGACTACCTACCTCAACCTACGTCAACCGGCGACAGGTTCCGGCGTCAAAAGAAGTCAAGTAGCAACAGGAATTGTCTTCAGTTATCTTCAGTTGTTGTCGAAGCTTGTCGTAGCTTGTGGACATAGGTTGACTTCGGTGGTCGTAAGTTGTCACCTATGTGGTCGTAGGTTGTCGTAGGAGTGGTCGTATGTTGTCGTAGGTGTCGTCGTAGGTGAACGTCCTAAGTCGTGACGATTGGGTCGCCGGTTGTCAGTAGCTTGCTGTAGCTTGACGTCGACTAGGTGAATTTTCGGAGACAGTCGGCGACAGTGCGTTTGATGCCAGTGAGTGTAGATTGACTTCTCCTGACGTAGATGCTGTCGTAGCTGTCACCAGGTTAACTTAGCTTGTCGCCAGGTGACATAGGATTTTCAACAAAAAAATTCGGCAACAGTCGGCGAGTGGGTTTGACGCTAATGAGCATAACTTGACTTCTCCTGACATAGGTGCTGTCGTAGGTTGTCACCAGGTGACGTTGGTTGTTGCCAGTGAACCAGACTTTGGTGAAGTCCATTGGTGACTACCTACGTCTACCTACGTCAACTGGTAACAGGTACTGGAGACAGGTACCGGCATCAAGAAAAGTCAAGTAGCGACAGGAATTGTCTTCAGTTGTTGCCGACAGGGTCATAGCTTGTCGTAGCTTTTCGCGGGCGGACGTAGGTTGACTTTGGTTGTCGTAAGTTGTCGCCTGTGTGGTCGTACGGTGTCGTAGATGTCGTCGTAGGTTGTCGTAGGTGGACGTCCTAAGTCGTGACGATTGGGTCGCCGGTTATCGGTAGCTTGCCGTAGCTTGACGTCGACTAGGTGGTAGGTTGTTGTCGTAGGGGGGTCCAGTCGCCAGTTTTTTGGCGACCTGAATAACTGTGACAGTCACCGGCAGTCGCCTAAAAGAACCGCCTAAGTGGGATAGGCAAATCAATCATTGAAAACTGTCATGACAACTAAGATTGCAAGCCATAGATCTGTGCACACATGTACACAGAGATTCAATGAAAATCTATTTAATTTCTTTCATTTTTTACTCTATTTGGCTGATATGAAGAGAAAGGGTGAATGGTTAAAATTGTAGAAGAGGCTCAGAAAATTAAGTCACTTTTTAAGAATCTTCTGGGTTGCAAAAAGAAACATTTTAACTCACACTTGTTATGAGAATCGCTCTCTCTCCACAAACTATTGTGCCTGCCAATTTCAACCCTTGCACCAGCTATCCCCTCCTCCCTCAGCACCATCTCTCTCCCCCCATCACACTATTCAGTCCATCATGCCTGTTCCAGAAAATAAATGCGTATTCAATCTAACGGCATATTCTAGCGCTTGGTTTGTAGCCGTGCAGTTCACATCTCTTCAAGTTACATTTAAACTAAGAGAGTTTCTAATTCCACCATCCTCTCAGGCCACTCTCCAACTCTCCATCCTCTCTGCTTTTGCGTAATCTGTGGCTCTGAGCATTTTGAAAACCTCTCTTCCGCTACTTTATTACTATCTTGTTGTTATGAAACCTGGCTTTCAAATTTCTGATGCAAAACTTTTGAAACTTGAACATTGGTAAAGTCAAAGATAGAATCAACTTCTGTCCTCCAAATTTTCCCAGCTATTACCTACGCTGACATTTCCAGCACAGGTACAATTTGCCTGACTTTGTTAAAGTTGGAAAAATCGGGGAAAATTGTAGGATTAATGGCCAGTGATGGCAATAAAAGTTATAATAAAAAATAAGGCAGAAGCTTTAAATGAATTTTCAATTGGCGTCATGCCAACTGACGGGAAGATATGTAATTAATTAAGACTTAAATTGTCCCTTTTTACAGTAATTTCTAAATTAAATATAAATAGGTTGGCTTCTTAAATTGAAATCTCCTGACTGAATCCAGCATGGAGGTTGCTAACGGCTGCAATACCTGCTATGAGTGATTCTGGTAAGGATTCAGCAGCTGAGTCCAACATTGCAGGCTGTACACTGGTTGAAAATATTGACATTTTTGTGAGAATGAAGTTCTGTGTTTGTTGCTCTAATAAATAAATCAGCAGAGGTGAGACCCTGGAGAGATCTGAAAGCAAGGGGGAGAATGTTAAAATGGAGGTGTTGCTTAAGCTGAAGCCTATGATCAGAGGAATGCTGTAAATACTTGGCAGTGCCATTTAGAATGCATAAGTTGCATTTCAGAGATCCCAAGGACATAGAAGAGAGAACGAGAGGGGGGCAAGTCAGTTGTTTTGGTATTGTCAAGAATGCAGAGTTACATTTTCTCAATTTGATGCGTGCAATTCTGGGCAGGGTTCATGTGGATTAGGGGCACAGCCTATTTTATCACCCACCTATTGGTGATGATAAGCCTACCTATTTTATCTCCAGGTCTTAATTTAACTACCCCAACTAATATAATAGTTGCCGATATTGTCACCCACACAATCACTGAACACACACCACCTATTATTCTAACAACCCTATTCTTCCCGACACCTGGCAGAGTAACCCCTTACCCCAACCTAATTACTTGTCAATGGTAAAGACTGACCTGTCTTTTCTCCCATGCTACTAACAAACTCTTCCTTACAAGACTCCCTGCGCCAAACTATATGGATGTGTTTTCAGTGAGTTCTTAAGCTCTTACCAGCCCTTTGCAAAGCTACACAAATCACAAGGGGCTCAAACAACATGTGCTGGTTATCCTGATGGTTTTATTCAACCTACCCTTGGTCACAGCAGTTATACGTCACCATCACATTAATCATATTTATATATTCTAAAATGCTACTTTTGAAACCATTTATACATTTAATTCAGTCACGGTACCTTGTACATTAATATTATTGTGTTGAAAGAGATGTTTAATTCATCTCTCTAAGATGATATATCGTCTTCTGTTGCCTCGCATTAAAATTAATTTGTATTGGCTGTTTGATCAACCGTGGAATTAACTTCTGGAACATCTTGAATCTCATGGGTTTTCTTTGCTCTTCACCTGGGCGTCGTATGCTAGAATTATGTGAACTTTTCTGAGTTGCTCACCTGCTCTAATTCTGAGAACCGTATACCTCGACTGTAACCCAATTAAGGGGCTGTCCCACTGCGGCGACTTAATTGGCGAGTTTAGAAGAGTTTGCCCTCGACAGCATGGTCGACACGAGGTCCTAGGAGGTCTTTGTAACTCCCCTTCATGCTCGAGAGTAGTCCCCACGTACCCGAGGCCTCAGCTAAGTTGCGGCGTATTTTTCAACATGCTGAAAAATGCCCGCGAGTAAACAAAGGTCGCCATGGAAAAAAGCGATATTTTTTTAACTCGAGGGTAATCAAAGGTAGTCGTAGATAGTCTTCAACATAGTCGAAGGGAGGTCGAAGGAAATCGAAGGAGGTCGTCTTCACTCTCCACTATTCGGTGTCCAATTTTCCCGAAGCTAGTCGAAGATAGTCTTCAACATAGTCGAAGGAGGTCTTCAACATGACACTTTTTCAAACTCTCCTAAACGCTTCTAAACTCGCCAATTAGGTTGCCGCAGTGGGACAGCCCCTTTATCCCATCTTTTCATCTTCTGCAGGTCTCAGTACACACATTCTGTCAAACAAGCTCTCCTTGAAGATTAGCATAATGGTTACTCAGTTGGATCTCAGTCTGAAGAAGGGTCTCGACCTGAAAAGTCACCCATTCCTACTTTCCAGAGATGCTGCCTGTCCCGCTGAGTTACTCCAGCATTTTGTGTCTATCTTCAGTTTAAACCAACATCTGCAGTTCCTTCCTAGTCATGGATCTCCTTTCCCATACCTTCTCATCAAATTTAGGCAAGACATGTATTAACCTCGATCCCGATTCAAAGCTGGTGGATAAGGAGAATAAAAATGGTGCATAATGGGTTGTAAATCTTCAAACTAAAGCAATTTGCACCGTGAACAAAAAACTATACATTTCTTGGAACCACAAGTAATAAAGACTTTCTTAATCCCTATCATGTGCTTTCTGTGATGGTGCATGATCAAAATATTTTATTAACCATTACTCTAAATATCCCCACACTTTTATTACAATGATCTTTTTGGACAGACTAGTCTGTTCTTATAGACTACATCCATGTCTGAAATTGTACTTTTGAAAGTTGTTTTCTACCCCCCCACACGCAGAAAGCTGGAGTAACTCAACGGGTCAGATAGTACTGTACACACCTGGAGTATTGCGTACAGTTTTGGTCTCCTAATCTGAGGAAAGACATTCTTGCCATAGAGGGAGTACAGAGAAGGTTCACCAGACTGATTCCTGGGATGGCAGGACTTCCATATGAAGAAAGACTGGATAGACTCGGCTTGTACTCGCTGGAATTTAGGATATTGAGAGGGGATCTTATAGAGGCTTAAAAATTCTTAAGGGGTTGGACAGGCTAGATGCAGGAAGATTGTTCCTGATGTTGGGGAACACCAGAACAAGGGGTCACAGTTTAAGGATAAGGGGGAAGTCTTTTAGGACCGAGATGAGAAGATCTTTTTTCACACAGAGAGTGGTAAGTCTGTGGAATTCTCTGCCACAGAAGGTAGTTGAGGCCAGTTCATTGGCTATATTTATGAGGGCGCTAGATGTGGCCCTTGTGGCTAAAGGGATCAGGGGGTATGGAGAGAAGGCAAGTACAGGATACTGAGTTGGATGATCAGCCATGATCATTTTGAATGGCGGTGCAGGCTCGAAGGGCCGAATGGCCTACTCCTGCACCTATTTTCTATGATTCTATGATTCTATGATAGCATCCCTGGCGATCCATGGAAGGGATGGACAGGCAATGTTTCAGGTTGAGATCGTTCTTCATAAGCATTTTAAAATGTTTAACCACTTTCACCATTTTCTTCATATATTTTTCTATATCTCTTCGCTCTCCCACTCAGACTTGTCTTTCGTTCCTCTCCACTGTTCAATTCTGCAAATATGATCTATGCTAAAGGGGCTGTCCCACTTTGGCGACCTACTCCGTGAATTAAGAAGAGTGTCTTCGACCTTCAAGCTCGAGGGCACTCGTCTGGAAAGCCTCGAGCTGGTTCGACCATCCGCATTGAAACCGCAAGCTGGATCAACAGACCGCACACACACACACAAACATACGCACACACACATGCACAAAGAAGTTAAAACGGCTGCACTGTAACAGTGTGAGCGCAAGGGGGGGGGGGGGGGGGGGGGAGAGAAGGGGAGAGACATGGAGAGATGGGGAGAGAAGAGGGGCAGAAGGGGGGAGAAGTCGGGGAGAAGGTGGGGGGGGAGAAGGATTGGAGACACTTTTAAGAAGTATAATATAGTTTAGAGGGCATTTTACCTACCTGTATGTCTTCCTTGGTCCTGAAAACTCCAATGAGCCAATCAAAATGCCCAGTCAGTGAAGGAGATTGCCTACGGCTGCCCTCAACTGCCTGTAACTAAATAACGACCCCACTCCACTACGAGTTAAAAAGACCTATGCTGATTCAATTTTACTCAGGGAAAACTTTTCAACATGCTGAAACAATTTCCGCGACCTAGCTGAGGCCGCTAGTATTCAGGAACTTCCCTCGAGCATGAAGGAGAGTTCCAGTGACATCATAGGACTTCCTAGGATCACGTGTCGAGGTCGAAGACATTCTTCTAAACTCGCCGATTAGGTCGCGCAAGTGGGGCAGCCCCTTAACTTGAACTTCCACCTGCTCCAATTATTTTCCTGTTCACACAAGTGATAGGTTCCTGAAGATCACACCATGTTGAACTAAGCCCCTGATCATTGGAAGTAGCTGTGCAGAAGCTGATACTTAAGGGCCTGTCCCACTTTGGCGATTTTTTAAGTGACCACAGGCAACTAGGCTGTGGCCACATGGTCGCCTGTATGGTCGTGAGTAGTCGCCTCAATTGCCCAAAAAGTTGTAGCGTCTTTCTGGTCGCCGCTGGATTTTCAAAATGTTCAAAAATCTTCGGCGACAGTCGTCGAGTGGGTTTGATGCCAATGAGCATAGCTTGACTTCTCCTGCCGTAGGTTGTCACCAGGTGATGTAGGTTGTCACCGGTGAACCAGACTTTGGTGAATTCCATTGGAGACTACCTACCTCAACCTACGTCAACCGGCGACAGTACCGGCGTCAAAAAAAGTTGGACAGGAAATGTCTTCAGTTGCCTTCAGTTGTTGCCGACAGGGTCGAAGCTTGTCGTAGCTTGTCGTGGATGGGCGTAGGTTGACTTCGGTTGTCGTAAGTTGTCGCCTATGTGGTCATAGGTTGTTGTAGGTGTGGTCGTAGATGGACGTCCTAAGTCGTGACGATCGGGTTGCCGGTTGTCAGTAGCTTGCCGTAGCTTGACGTCGACTAGGCGAATTTTCGGAGACAGTCGGCGACAGTGCGTTTGATGCCAGTGAGTGTAGATTTACTTCTCCTGACGTAGATGCTGTCGTAGCTGTCGCCAGGTTAACGTAGGTTGTCGCCAGGTGACATAGGTTGTCGCCGGTGCTGACTTCATTGGTTGTTGTTGTTAAAGTAATGACTCTATTTCAAATTTTATGTCGAAGGGGTATCCAGTCACCGTTTTTTTGTCGACCTGCTAGGCCTATGACAGTCGCCGGCAGTCGTCTAAAAATAGCCTAAGTGGGACAGACCAATAAGGTTACTGATCACAAATTCCACTGCACAAAGCAATGCAAATTATTGCACATCTTTTCTGCAGTTTTCCAAAACAAGAGGTGCTACATATTCACTGGCATTGGGTACTTTTCCTCCATTATGCCTTCATAGTATTGAATGATCATGACTGTACTTCAGGGCTGGAAGTTCATTATTATGTATCTGGCTGTCACATTTCGTTGACTTTCCATGTAGATATAACACTGTCTGAGGCATTCGATATGGCATGAAATATAATGAGGCTGGAAAAAAGCTCAAAAGAACGCTGAGATTCACCATTTTCCTTGGCTTTTATTCGTGGAAACTGTAATGTTTTGGCATCCTTTGCAAGCTGTTTAAATTTTGTGTCAAAATAAATCTGTGGATTTTAAAATGCTCGGTTTATGGAATAAGTCACACAAACTATTATCCCATGCTTTGCTGTACATATTACTGAAAATGCTGTTTCTGATTCGAACGGACATATCTTCTACATTTTATTTCCATCAGGGTCCAAGATGAAGCAGGGGGATTGAATTGCCCTTTGTCATTAACTAAATGTCTACCTGTGACAAGATAAAATGCAGATAATTCAATAAGCTGATCTTGGAGAATATTACAGGAGTTGCTGTTATTTATCTGAATTGTAGAGCGCAGCAGCAAAATTGGAAAAGAAAAACGATTAATTTGAGGAATTGACCCTAAGTTGCACTTATCTTTAACAATATCAAGCCCATATGAAGCCCATATTTCTGATGAAACTCCTGGTAGAACAAGGAAGGGCAGCACCATGGCACAGCTGTATAGTTGCTGCCTTACAGCGCTGGAAACCTGGGTTCAATCCTGTCTGTGGGTACTGTCTGTATGGAGTTTGTATGTCCTCCCTGTGACTGCATGGGTTTTCTCCTGGTGCTTCGGTTTCCTCCCACATGCCAAAGACGTACGGGTTTGTAGGTTAACTGGCTTTGATGAAACAAAGTGTGAGAAATTGTCCTCCATGTGTAGGATAGTGTTAGTGTGTGGGATGATCGTTGGTCGGCATGGAATCAGTGAGCAGAATGGCCTGCATCTCTAAAGTCTGAGGTCCAAATTTTCACACTGATTTCCATTCAATTTGAGGAATGCGGGGACTTTGAGTAAAGAGAGCTCGTGACTCTGCTCTGCCCAGTACGCCATGAATCTTGTGCCGGGTTTTGTGGTCGTGATCTTCAAGTACTTGTAACCTCAGATAGCAAGGGCTTGGAGGCACAGATGTCTGCCTTTGCTAAGAGTTGGCTCCCAAAATCAGGAAAAATACCTTTCTTGATTAGTACGGGTGTCAGAGGTTATGGGGAGAAGGCAGGAGAATGGGGTTAGGAGGGAGAGATGGATCAGCAATGATTGAATGGCGGAGTAGATTTGATGGGCCAAATGGCCTAATTCTACTCCTATTCCATATGACCTTGTAAATAGCTCATTCTAAGCTTCCCCCACTCTAGTTTCATTCAAAAACCACTGAATCAAGCACTTGAGCAACTAATCTTTATTTTGACAAAACACAATTACAGTTCAATCACTATACTTAACCACCGCGGATTTGATCCTTGTCTCTGCCTGATCAAGCCCTCTAGGCCTCGCTCAAACAGAGACACTCCAGAAGGTCATGCAGCCCTAAGCGTTCTCCCAGAAGATTGACGCAGAACCTCGTGGCAGCGGACCTTTATAGGTCCCCGAACCTTGAGGGGCCGAACCACATGGGGGTGGTCTCTTTATAATCTAATCACAGATATCGATTAACCCCATATATAACAGACATTTCCCTAACCCAATAATACAGTGGCTAATACATTGTATTCAAACAGGGCTTCTCAAAGGAAGCAAACCTTGCAACATTTACCGTGAGCTGCAAGATTACCAGACAAGGCTCAACACCCCATCCAATCAACATTCAGTCAAGCAAAGCTTTGCAACATTATTTACAATTAATTACAAGGTGTATGTCTGGTTTGCATTCATCCAATCCATTCTATGCATTTTGCACCAAATTGACAGGGTCTGCAGAAGTTTCCCGTCCCTTCCTGCAGCTTGGATCTAGGCTCTAGACAAACTGGCACCGCTCTGCAGCTTGTTCCAGTTCCACAGAGAGCACTTTCAAATTGACCAAATCTCCCAGCAGCCCTGAAGCCTTTACCCAATTTTAAAGTCCTAGCCCCTCCAATCTGGCCAGGATTAAAAACCTTAAGGGGTTGTCCCACTGCGGCGACCTAATCTGCAAGTTTAGAAGAGTTTGCCCTTGACTCAAACTCACAGCATGGTCGACACGAGGTCCTAGGAGTTCCTTTGAGGTAGCTGAAACTCTCCTTCATGCTCGAGCGATGTTCCCGCATACCAGCAGCATCAGTAAGGCTGTGGAAAATTTTACAACATGTTGAAACATTTTCTGCAAGTAAAATTTGGTCAGCATGGGTCTTTTTGACTCGTAGTGCAGTGGAGTGGGGTCACTATTTAGTTACAGGCAGTCAAGGGCAGCCGTAGGCAATCTCCTTCGCTGACCGGGCATTTTAGTTGGCTTACTGGAATTTTTGAGGACCAAGGAAAACTGACCGGTAGGTAAAATGCACGCTAAACTTTATTATACTTCTTTAAACTGTCTCCAGTCCTTCTCTCCCCCTTCTCTCCCCTTCTCTCCCCTTCTTTCTCCTTCTCCTCCCCTATCTCCCCTCTCTCCCCTTCTACCCCCCCCCCCCCCCCCCGCGCTCTCTAAAGGACTTACCATACACTGTGGCAGCCGTCTTTTACCTTCCTCTTCATCACGGGTGTGAATTTCAGACAGCGCTCCCCCACTTTCCCTGGCCCCCACTTTTGCGATTTGTTTGTTTGTGTGTGTGTGTGTGTGTGTGTGGGCGGTCGGTCAATCCAGCTTGCGGTTTCAACACGGACGGTCGATCTAGCTCGAGGTTTTCCAGGCGAGTGCCCTCGAGCTTCAAGATCGCAGACACTCTTCTTAACTCGTGGATTAGGTCGCCGCAGTGGGACAGCCCCTTTATGAAAGTGGCCCTTATTTTCTAGGGTCCTATCATGGGCATTGATTAGCAGTGTTGTGCAACAGGGTAGTTAGTACGAGATTTTAGTTGTGATTATGTTGCATGCAAGGTTCATTGCTTGTGTATTTTAGTGAGCAGGTCCACAGTGTGAGAGAGAGACGTCCAATGCAATATTATCAAATTCCTCCAAATTCAATAACAGGATAATTAAACCAATCCAAATGTCCTTTAGAAGGCTAAAATTACAGCATCAAGAGTATAATTACACTCGGCCATTTCCAATCAACAAGGAACACTGTGAACCTCAAGGGCCTTTGTCCGGAGCACATGGAACCCAAGTAGAAAGTGCAGAAGGGGTGCACCATCTGATGTGATTCCATTTGATACAAAATGCTTGAGTAATTCAGCGGGACAGCCAGCATCTCTGGAGCGAAGGAATCAGTGACTTTTCAGGTCAAGACCTTTTTTCAGACTGAAGAAGGGTCTCGGCCCAAAACAACACCCATTCCTTCTCTCCAGGGATGCTGCCTGTTCCACTGAGGTTACTCCAGTATTTTGTGTCTATCTTCGGTGTAAACCAGCATCTGCAGTTCCTTCCCACAAATGATTTCATTTGACTCCCAGCCAAGACTGGGAAAGAAAAGTTTAGAGTAAGGAATAATGAATTTGTCATCTTTTGAATCTGGCCAAAACTAAACCAAAACCAGATCTAGACCATAACTGATGAAAACTTCTCAATTTCAGACTTCATAGGTCCTTCAAGCTTGCTTATCTGATTTTAAACATGATCTAATGAAATTTATTTTGCATCATTTGACCCACCAAAGAGGAACATGTAATGGTGTATGGCTAATGCTGAACAGAGTGATTATTTGCAAGCTTCTTTGATGCAATTGAAAATGGGCCACTTCTGCAGCTATTTGGGGGAAACAAACACCCCCTGACAGCTAAACTACCACATACCCTAACACTCTGTGTCTGATCCTCCTTAATTGGTTTAATTGGAACAAATTATTAACCCAAATATAATCAATTTCCTTCATTATTTAATAATTTTTCAATTAGATTATCCTTAAATGAAAATTGGGCTAAATCAACTCTAATAAAATCTTGATAACTGAAATACTCAAGTTAATGCACTTGCATTTACTTCTGATGAGCAGATCTTCAATATCATCAACAAAAATTCCTAACATTGTTTTAAATGTCAACATCAGGATTCATTGTGTCACAAGTATAAAATTAGTTACCCAATGCCTATGTGTATTAATTATCTTTTTTCATTTTATTTTTTTTAAAAAAGGCAATTATATCTCATCTAATAAAAACTAACATCTTCAATGTTTATTTATTGGGAGAAAATTGGGTAGACAATTGGTCAAATCAATGATTCTGTACTGATTGGATCTATAATAAGTGCAGACTGTAAAGGGAAAAGATGTTGTAAATCGCAACTTACATTTTCCAGCAGTTGTTGTCTGACAAACTAACAGTACCAGGAACAGGTTTTGTTGTCACCACGGTGGCGCAGCGGTAGAGTTGCTGCCTTGCAGAGCTTACAGCGCTTGCAGAGCCAGAGACGGGGGTTTGATCCATCTGTACGGAGTTTGTACGTTCTCCCTGTGCCTACGTGGGTTTTCTCTGAGAGGTTTGTACAGGCTTGTAGGTTAATTGGCTTGGGTTTGTATACTTGGTATAAGTGTAAATTGTCCCTAGTTTGGCTTGTGTAGGCTTATGTTAATGTGCATGTATCGCTGGTCGGCGTGGACTCAGTGGACCAAAGGGCCTGTTTCCACATTGTATATCTAAACTAAACATGCTAAATTTTTTTTGCTGCAAATTTACCTCACTGTGGAATTTTGAATCATGTTTTGGACATGAAATGCTCCGTAGTAGATTGTATTCAATGAATCAAATCTGGTAAACATACTTTTGCTAAACTTTGCCAATCACTCTGAAGAAGGGCCCCAACCCAAAACCTATTTCCTCCACAGATGCTGACGGACCTGTTGAGTTACTCCAGCATTTTTCAGATCGTAGTCTCCTTTGGAGGCATGGGTTCGTATCCCACTTCTGACACCATGTTTATTGGCGACCCAATAATAAAAACACATTCATGATGAAGTCCATCTTTATTCAATTGAATACACTGGAGCATTTCAACAGCCAGCTGCTTGCGTCTGGCTTGCTAACTAGTGCCCGAGCGAGAGAGAGTCTTTGTGTAGTGCCGTAAAACCATGTAAAGGGTGGCATGCATATTTGTGTGGTGAAGGTTAGAAATGGCATGAATTAATAATTATCTAGAATATTTGCTCAAGATTCAAGTATCTGCACTTCCTTATAGCTCCCTTTTGTTAACTTAGTCTGCAGGAAGCAAGGATGAAGAAGACATGACATTACACTGTAAGATTCTTGCAAACGTATGATTTATGCATTTATCTGTAACTCCCTCCACAAATTAAACAGAGGTTTGGCAATAAAAGCCACATCTGAAGCAAACAATAAAGGAATTCCTGACAAATGCAATGCACATTTGCATGTTTTTACATAACTCCCATTTCAAAGAAAAGTACTATTTTTTTGTTATTTAGGATATCCATGGATAGAAATATATAAATGGACACTTACATAAATGTGCTATATTATACAATAGTACATAAGTATTATACTCCAAAATTTGGTTCTATTAATGTTGGTGCAATAATATTGCCCATTTAATACCAGTAGTTAAAATTCACTCAAATTTTAGGATTCAAAAGGCAGTGAAGAAAGCGAATGGCATGTTGCCCTTTATAACAAGAGGAATCGAATATAGGAGCAAAGAGGTCTTTCTGCAGCTCTACAGAGCCCTAGTATTGGAGTATTGTATGCAGTTTTGGTCCCCTAATTTGAGGAAGGACATTCTTGCTATTGAGGGAGTGCAGCATACGTTTACAAGGTTAATTCCCGGGATGGCGGGACTGTCATATGCTGAGAGAATGGAGCAGCTGGGCTTGTACACTCTGTAGTTTGGAAGGATGAGAGGATATCTCATTGAAACATGTAAGATTGTTAAGGGCTTGGACACACTAGAGGCAGGAAACATGTTTCCGATGTTGGGGGAGTCCAGAACCAGGGGCCACAGTTTAAGAATAAGGAGTAAGCCATTTAGAACGGAGACGAGGAAACACTTTTTCTCACAGAGAGTGGTGAGTCTGTGGAAATCTCTGCCTCAGAGGGCGGTGGAGGCAGGTTCCCTGGATGCTTTCAAGAGAGAGCTAGATAGGGCTCTTAAAAATCAGGGGATATGGGGAGAAGGCAGGAACGGGGTACTGATTGGGGATGATCAGCCATGATCACATTGAATGGCGGTGATGGCTCAAAGGGCCAAATGGCCTACTCCTGCACCTATTTTCTATTGTCATAAGAAGACATGTAGACAATGTATAAATCCTGAATTTACTGTCGGGTTTAGAATATATCTGTGAGTTTTAACCATTCTCCAAACTTTTAATCGTCTTCACTACTATCTCCTCATGTCCACTCATTATATGATAATGCTCCTGTAAAACACCATGGACATTTTGATTTTTCTATATTGAAGTTGTTGTTATTTGTTATTGTGAGAACTTATAACCTGTGACATATTAAGTGGCCCATCACTAGAATATGTTCATATTAACTTTCTCAGTGGAATTAAATACATGATACTACTCATATTATACAAGAAGCACAGAAACAAAGTGCAGTTTCTGGACAATATTAAGCTTTGATTTGAGTTTGTGATAGAGGCTCTACAAAAGGCCAAATTATGTTATAAGTAGGTAGGATGATCTTCAAAGCATTTTGTTTGGCTTCATAATGGCAACAGTTGTATTAAACATAATCTTTAGCTAAGATACAGGTAGCAGTGTTTGAAATCAGACATACTGTATTTTTAGGCTGATTTATCATGCATATGTATATGATTTGTATATGTTTTTAATCAATGTCAACTTATAAAAAAGTAAGGAACATAACCAGAAACATTCCACTTCAGCTCCAGAAATCAGTATTTCCTCTTCATGCCATTCAAATAGTTCTCATAATTGTAACTGTAAGGGTAATAAAGGCTCTATTTTCAGAGCCTAAGGTGAAATGTAAGGTAATTCTTACATAAGATTAGAAATAATTAAATTAGTTTAGTTGAGTTTAGTTTAGAGATACTGCATGGAACCAGGCCCTTCGACCCACTGTGTGCGTACCGACCAGCGATCCCCGCACATTAACACTATCCTACACACATGAGGGAACATTTTACATTTATACCAAGCCAATTAACCTATAAACCTGTACACCTTTGGAGTGTGGGAGGAAACCGAAGATCTCGGAGAAAACCCACCCATGTCCCGGGGAGAATGTACAAACTCCGTACAGACAGCACCTGTAATCAGGATCGAACCCAGATCTCTGGCACTGTAAGGCCACTGCGCCACCATGCCGGTGACTATTTATTCAGCATTTTACAAAACTCTGAAGATCCATTAAATCTCAGAAAATGTATTGTACCTTTTTATTTTACTCCTATGTGTTCTGTAACATTTCTCTGCACAAGCATCAGGGAGAACATTTGAAACTCATCAAATTAATTAAATGATATAAATTGGTAAAAGAGTGGACAAAATGAACTTGAAAAGTCCAAACATCAGCTTGCCTAACAAGGCTAGCAGTTTAAAATGAGTTTTTAGTGTTACAGATGTCATCATGGCATTGTAATTGAGGCTCCATTATTGACTACATATATGGAAGTTAATTTGGTTCCACCATATATTGCCAAGAATAGCGACTGCAGCAAACTGTAAAAGGGCTGGTTACATCACTGTATCCTATTTGTGATAGAGTCTGTGGAAATCTTGACAATCGATGTGACCATTGTTCCCGTTCTTTCCCTATATTTCTGCAATGTGGTGAAGTTATGATGAATCATACAAAGAATACTCACAGAAACGAACAGAGATATATTCAACCACACCATAATGTAAATGGATGAAATCCTCTAGTGTAAATGCAAATGTGTTATGCCTTTGAGGAAGAAAGCATTTGGAAACTGGGCATGGAAAAATTAAAATGAAAGAAAATATATTAGTCTCTTAGTTACAATTCCAGAATAATAGAACAGAATAATGGTGCGCTGTTTCAGGTGTTTAAATGACAAAATATAACAATTGGTTTGGTAAGTTTGAACTGACTGAAATTCCATCTGCTCCATGGACCATGCTGAAAATCAAGGTGACTTTTAAAATTTTTGTTGTATAGATTTGTTGACAACATTAGTCTCAAGGACTAACATTGGACTGAGGATTTTAGCAAGTAGGTATTGATGGGAGATGAGGCACTGAATACAGATATTAATCCAATGAGATATTAGGGAAGATGATTAAGAGCTTGATCAAAAAGAGAGATTGAAATTGAGCAAACTCACAGATATCTTCCAAACCCAGCAGTAAATTCAGGATTTCAATGGTTTTCTGTGCATGTACATAAATCCTACTCATTCAGGTTGTATACCCAATGACAATGGCGAATGGAATTGAGATGTGTTGCCTTACCTCTTTGCTAATGTTCACATTGAACAATTAGGGAACAGGTAGTTGACTATCTTTCTTGGGTACACAAAAGGCTGGAGAAACTCAGCGGGTGCACCAGCATCTAAGGAGCGAAGGAGATAGACAATGTTTCGGGTCGAGACCCTTCTCCAGACTCTCTTGTGTGCACTTGTAATTCCAAAGTGGGCTGAATTAGTTTGTGCCAGGATGGGATTGAATTATATATTTTTTGAGATGTAGTTTTAGTTTAGTTTAGAAATACAGTACAGCACGGAAACAGGCCCATCGGCCCACCGAGTCTGCACCGACCAGCTATGCCCGCATATTAACCTATCTCCTTCGCTCCTTAGATGCTGCTGCACCCGCTGAGTTTCTCCAGCCTTTTGTGTACCCTCGATTCTCCAACATCTGCAGTTCCTTCTTTAACACTGACTATCTTTCTTGTTGGTTGCAAGAGGAAAGAAAATTCATATTAAGGCAGGGAATTGATGGAAAATTGCACCATTCCACTCTCATGCTGTTTCATTTTGTCCAACGGAAGGAAAATCTAGATGTGGCACAATGGGAGAGTTGCTGCCTTACAGCGCTATCAGCACCAGAGACCCGGGTTCGACCCCGACTACAGGTGCTGTCTGTACAGAGTTTGTACATTCTCCCCGTGACCGCATGGGTTTTCTCAGAGATCTTTGGTTTCCTCCCAAACCCAAAGGACGTACAGGTTTGTAGGTTGATTGGCTTTCTATAAATGTCAATTGTCCCTGTAAATTGTGTGTGTAGGGTAGTATTAATATGCGGGCATCGCTGGTCGGTGCAGACTCGGTGGGTCTGTTTCCGCGATGTACTGTATTTCTAAACTAAACTAAAACTACATCTCAAAAATAACAATTCAAACCCATCCTGGCACAAACTAATTCAGCCCACTTTGGAATTACAATTGCACACAAGAGAGCAGCATCCCAAATCTTGCTGTGATCAACCTTTTCATCTTGCTTTTTCTCTACAACCAGTAAACACTATGCTAAAAAGTATCTGCCAATGGAGCCGACTGATTCAAATGGCTGGCATGTTTGAAATCTACAACATGAAATGGTCCACATAGTGCAGCAGCTTGGATGGGCAGTCACCAATACTTGGGTGGCCAGTCATTGACACTAACATTCTGTCCACCAAGGCCTACTGAATCTCCCCATTGCCAATCACTTCATCTCCCCTTCCCATTCCCACACTGAGCTTTCTGTCCCAGGTCCTCTCCATTACCAGAATGAGACCACTCACAAACTGGAGGACCAGCACTCCGTATTACACTTGGGTAGCTAACAATCTAATGGTATGAACAGTGAATTCTCCAATTTTAGGTAACTACTAACCCTTCTTCTTGCACCCCCCCCCCCCCCCTTTCTTTACACTCTCCCTCTCTCACACCTCTTCCTCCCCTCCCCCTCCTGTTCCACCTACATTCCTTTCTCTGGCTTCACAATTCGCAACTCTTCAAGCGCTTTGTCGCACATCTTCTGTCTTTTCATCTCTGGCTTTTACTATTACTAGCCAGACTTCGTCTTGTCCCTGCTTTCTTCCAGCTTTCTTCCCCACCCATCCCCAACAATCATTCTGAAAAGGGTCCCAATCCGAAACGTCATCAATCCATGTTCTCCAGACATGCTGCCTGACCCGCTTTGAGTTTTGTTTTGTAAGCCAGATTCTGCTATTCTTTGTTTTCTCTAATACAACATCTACCTGGCTTTATCAGGTGGAAAATGAAGTGCTGGAGGAATCCAATGGGTCAGGCAGCATCTGTTGAGGGAAATGGACAAACGATGCCAACATCTACAGTTGCTCAAGATTCCAGTACCTGTAGTGTATTGCCTCTCCATTTATTAGGCTGACCATCCATTAAAACACCAACAAGGAATGATTAGAATAATGTTCGTACTGCCAAGAATAGCAATGACCCCAGGCATCATTTACCTTCACGCTGTTTGACACTGTAAATCATGAACCCAACAAGCTGTATGTGAGTGTCCATCCAGATGTTGCACTTCAACATCAATATAATAATAGACTGTTCTCAAAATGGACTATGCCTCCGACAGGAATATCAAGCAGTTTATTGGGCATCAGTACTTCTCAGCTATCTGAGAGTCAAAATCCATTGCCTCATTTTCAAATGATGAACTGGATGCCTCTCAAAACTTGCAATTCCACCGCTAACTAAGCTACAGTTTCACCAATAGCTTTTGGACGATGCTTTCACTCATGTTTAAAAGTAAGTCAATGTGATTGATGACCTTTACACACTTCCCTCATTAGTCAATTAATCTTCGGCACTTAGCAGTTTGCGTGTAAAAGAACACAAAGTCACTAATGATTTTGATTTCATAGTACTTGAGTCTCTGAGGGATCAACTTGCAGACCTCGAATGGGGCAAAATATGATCTTAATCCACAATAGCTTTTTGTATTCGATGCAACTTGAAATATGACTGCTGAGTCTTTAGTCCAAACAATTATGTTGGGAAGCCAGTGAATATTGAAATATTTAACACAATTCCTTTTGATATTTCACGTTTATAAAACACATTTGAAAAGTGCATACAGCTTTTGTTGCTTCAAGCACTTTTAAATTGGCAGAACACATTTCAGCGAATGCATGTGGTACCTGTGGTGCTGTAGTTGGAAGAGAATTTAAAATCAATTGTGAAGAATAATGAAGAATTATTCAATTATAGTGAATATCCAGGAGGCACATATAGTTCTTCAACACTAAACTGTTCCAACCATAAAATGATATTAAATGATTAACCAACTTAAATAAATATAACAGCAGTTATTGATTTTTTTCCCCGTCTTTCATATCTTCAGGCCAATGACCTGCAGAGCTGCACTTTCGCTGATATTTCCACTCTACTGGCCAACCTGTGCAGCATCAAATCTCTGATCTTGATTTGCCTGAAGTCAAGATTATATTTAGCCAGATTATGCAGGGAAGAGTAATAGCTCTTCAAAAGCTTCCATGCGATGAATCTCTTGAAATATCAACCCATATCCAGGAGCTAGACACAGAATGCTGGAGTAACTCAGCGGGACAGGCAGCATCTCTGGAGAGAAGGAATGGATGACATTTTGGGTTCAGACCTTTCATCAGACTTCCGACCCGAACCGTCACCCATCTCGAGAGCTGCTGCATGGCCCACCGAGTTACTCCAGCACTTTGTGTCTTTTTTGTAAACCAGCATCTGCAGTTCCTTCTGTCTCTTCAGACTGAAGAAGGGTCTTGGCCCAAAACGTCACCCATTCCTTCTCTCCTGTCCTGTCCCGCTGATTTATTCCAGCATTTTATGTCTATCTTTAGTGTAAACCAGCATCTGCAGCTCCTGCCCATACCATATCCAGGAGCCTTCTTCTAATGATTGAAAAAAAAACAACTATATATTTTAGAATGAAAGAAAATTCAATATTTTTACCCAATTAAAAATATACAATTAGAACAACAATTGCATAAAGTTTAGTTTAGTTTAGTTTAGTTTAGAGATACGGTGTGGAAACTGGCCCTTTGGCCCATCGTGTCCGCACCAACCAGCAATCCCCACACATTAACATTATCCTACACACACTTGGGACAATTTACACTTGTACCAAGCCAATTTACCTACAAACCTTTATGCCTGTGGAGTGTGGGAGGAAACCGAAGATCTAGGAGAAAACCCACGCAGGTCACGGGGAGAACGTACAAACTTCGTACAGACAGCACACGTAGTCGGGATCGAACATGGGTCTCCGGCACTGCTGTGCCACGGTGCCCCCCAGCCGCTGGGGAACACATATTGCCCCTGTGACCATAAGTGGATCCCAGATCAGTTAGGTGGGTAATTGTTCGTAAAGGGCTCCACTCCATTAATGCTCCGGTCTGTGTCTGCAATCCCAAGAAAGTACTTTCTTTAGGTTTCTCGGGAATCTATTGTAGTTCTTTAATCCAAATTACCGCAGGATTGAAGGGTTGGCTCTACAGGTGGGATGATACTCATTGAAATGTGGCGGTTATCCCAGCGAGGAGCCAACACCACAAGGCTCTGGTATAAACAATGCCACGCGCCCACCCGAAGTAATGTGGCAAAAGCCATTCAAATTGCGAGAATGGGTTTTGATGCTTTATCAAGAGGAGCTCTTATGTATCCACCAGCTAAGGGATCAAGAACAATGCTCTACACAGTCCACGGCATAATACAACAGCAAGGCTCTACTTACACGACCCAGGAAACAAACCCTCCTCCTGTGTACTCAGCAATGTCGAGTAAACTGGCAGCAAGAATACATTGAGCTAAATCCATACTAAAGATCCCCAACAGCTATGCTGTAAAGGCAGCTTTGCAACAATTGACCATGCTACCATGACCCTACACCAGCATGCTGTGAAAAAGCAAGCAGTTAGCTCACAGTCTAAATCATATGCAACTGCTGTGCCACCTTAAAAGCTGTAACTGCCCTTTACTATATAACATGATGTTGTTTGCCTTTGCATATTCTCTCCGTTAAAGCTATGTCCAGTCCATGAGATTGGTCTGTAGAAGGGTCTCGACCCAAAATTGTCACCCATTCCTTCCCTCCATAGATGCTGCCTGCCCCACTGAGTTACTCCAGCTTTCCGTGCCTATCTTTGTTTTAAACAACCATCTGCAGTTCCTTCCAACATTGCTCTCTGAGATAATATTGGGCCTTGCTCATTTACCCTTTCTTCAACAGTTCCGTGCTTAATGGTAATGTATGTCCAAACCATTACCACAAAACTTCTAACTCCCCATCTGAATAAACTTAAAATACCCACTTGCCATTTAATAGAAACATAATCGGTACAGCACAGCAAGTAATGAGGGATGGATCAAAGAGAATTTGAAAACAAATTTAGTGAGGTCTTACTATGGTTGTATAGAACCTGGTGAAAATATACCTGGAGCATTGTGTTCTGATCTAGTCCTATGAACTAAGGAACGGTATAAATGCCACTGAGGGACTACGTGCTCCAGCACATAGTGAATCTTCAGATTTCTATACCCGGTGCTCAGCTCAGCTGCTCAGCATATTCAAGGCAAAGACCTGGGTAGAGTGGATGTGGAGAGGATGTTTCCACTCGTGGGGGAAGTCTAGGACCAGAGGTCATAGCCTCAGAACTAAAGGATGTTCATTTAGGAAGGAGATGAGGAGGAATTTCTTTAGTCAGAGGGTGGTGAATCTGTGGAATTCATTGCCACGGGATGTGGAGGCCAAGTATACAGATATTTTTAAGGCAGAGAGATAGATTCTTGATTAGTATGGGTGTCATGGGCTATGGGGAGAGGGCAAGAGAATGGGGTTAGGAGGGAGAGGTAGATCAGTCACAATTGAATGGCGGAGAAGACTTGATGGATTGAATGGCCTAATTCTGCTCGTAATACTTATGAATTTATGAAAGCTTAATAGACTTTTATATATAAATGGAATCATAGGTATTGAGTTAGTGCAGGAGAGTGCAGCTGAGGTGAAAGGTCAGACATGATTGGTTTGAATGGCATAGCAGTCAGCAAAGTCTAAGTGACCTCCTTTGTCTCTGTTTATCTGATGCCAATCCGATGTCACAAAATTATCAGTTTAT
The DNA here is from genome assembly GCA_963514005.1 of Raja brachyura. The sequence goes on from OY740788.1 coordinate 17,657,556, forward strand.
GAACAATTATAGCTTAGCTCTTAACATTGAAAGCACACCATTGTGACGTCATAACACCTCCAGCCTTTTGAATCCCTATGAATATGCAGGAATGTTACCTGAATGGAGATGGACCTCTAAAACATTCCAAAATTCTCAAATAAAAACAAAAACTGTTGGAAACTTGCAACTAAGAATAACAAGAAATCATCAGGTGAACAAATTATCAAGGGCAGATAAACATCCTGTTGGAGAGAGGAACAAAGGTCCTCTATAGTTCAGCAGAGAAGCAGCAGAAACTTAACAATAAATAAACATTAAAAAAAACTGTAGATGCTGGAAATCTGAAGGAAAAAATGCTGGAAACACTCAGCTGTTCTGATGAAGAATCATTGACTATTGCAGATGAAAGTTGATCATAGCACATCAGTGGTAACTGCAGTATGACGTTAAGATAACTGTACAGCACAGCAATCTTTAGGCATTCATTGACGCACACCAATGTTCCTAATAAGTATTCCTATGAAGCACACTATAAGGTTCTTGACAGTCATCCTTACTGAAAATTAAATAAAGGATTAAATAGCATGTAGTTTTACTTAAATTAGTGTTATTGCATTTGTATTAGTGTTTTGAGAACGTATCGTTATTGATGATAAGAAATTAGAAATTGGGCGCAATTTCAAGGGTCAACATCTGTATAGAAAGTTGACAGTTCAGAGTTGAATTTCAGAGTTGTGCAGTAACTGGGACTGTGCTGCTCTCATTGTACACAAGTAAATAAAGAGTGTTTGGAAAACGAATACAAGTTGCCAGAGCGCAGTTGATTGTCGACGACATATCTGATGAGGAATATGAACCTTGGCTGCAGGCGGAGTAGAGCAGTCAGACATTGGTCTTGGTAAAAGGCAAACTAGCAGTCTGGATGAAGAACGCAAATGTTGCATGGTAAGGGAATTTAAAAAAGGTCATTAGATATAGAAAAGGGTGTATGGAAGTATTGTGCCATAAGCAGTGAGTGGACAATTAGTGTGTACTATGAGTTATGAATTTTATTACAATGTTTTGCCAGGCTCTGCTGTTAATTGGGAGCCCGTACCTAAAATAAAGGTAATGTTACTGAGTCACGCAGCTCAGGAACAGCCCTTTGGTCCGTTGACTTCATGGCACCTATTACACCAAAATCACTTTGTGCATCCTACCTTCCCATCAACTCCTCCAAGGTTCTATCTACCTTCACTAGAGGAACAATTTACAGTGTGCAATTACCTACTAACCCACACATCTTTGGGATGTGTGAGAAAAGCAGAGTACCCAGAGGAAACATACGTGGTCAAGGGACAATGTCAATCTCACACAAATTGCACCAGAGATCAGAACTGAATGTGGCTTACTGGGTTTATGCAGCAGTGACTTATCCAGGTGTAACATTAGCATTCTGTTCCTCGTTCTACCTCTGATATTTTCCTTTGCAAGGAGTAGCACTAAAGAGCCTACAGACCCGGCACTTGTCAGGTGCCAAGTGTTCTGTGCTCTTTCTTCCTGGAAGCAAAAAACAAAAATAACACAAATGAGTGTTAATGACATAGATTCATTCAATAATGAACAGAGAACATTTGTTATCTGTGACTATATGGTAGAAACACAAGGCTTCGGAAAGTGAGACTGGATATTTCTGGTGGCTGGAGAGATGGGGATGTGGGAACCTAGAATAGGTATAGGTGTGAGAAGTGGATGTGGAGAGGATGTTTCCACTAGTGGGAAAGTCTAGGACTAGATGTCCTTGCCTCAGAATTAAACAGAAACATAGAAATTAGGTGCAGGAGTAGGCCATTCGGCCCTTCAAGCCTGCACCGCCATTCAATATGATCATGGCTGATCATCCAACTCAGTATCCCGTACCTGCCTTCTCTCCATACCCTCTGATCCCCTTAGCCACAAGGGCCACATCTAACTCCCTCTTAAATATAGCCAACGAACTGGCCTCAACTACCCTCTGTGGCAGAGAGTTCCAGAGACCCACCACTCTCTGTGTGAAAAAAGTCCTTCTCATCTCAGTCCTAAAGGATTTTCCCCTTATCCTTAAGCTGTGACCCCTTGTCCTGGACCTCCCCAACATTGGGAACAATCTTCCTGCATCTAGCCTGTCCAACCCCTTAAGAATTCTGTAAATTTCTATAAGATCCCCTCTCAATCTCCTAAATTCTAGAGAGTATAAACCGAGTCTATGCAGTCTTTGTTCATAAGACAGTCCTGACATCCCAGGAATCAGTCTGGTGAACCTTCTCTGCACTCCCTCTATGGCAATAATGTCCTTCCTCAGATTTGGAGACCAGAACTGTACGCAATACTCCAGGTGTGGTCTCACCAAGACCCTATACAACTGAAGTAGAACCCCCCTGCTCCTATACTCATATCCTTTTGCTATGAAAGCTAACATACCATTCGCTTTCTTCACTGCCTGCTGCACCTGCATGCCTACTTTCAATGACTGGTGTACCATGACACCCAGGTCGCGCTGCATCTCCCCTATTCCCAATCGTCCACCATTTAGATAATAGTCTGCTTTCCTATTTTTGCCACCAAAGTGGATAACCTCACATTTATCCACATTATACTGCATCTGCCAAACATTTGCCCACTCACCCAGCCTATCCAAGTCACCTTGCAGTCTCCTAGCATCCTCCTCACAGCTAACACTGCCCCCCAGCTTAGTGTAATCCGCAAACTTGGAGATATTGCCTTCAATTCCCTCATCCAGATCATTAATGTATATTGTAAATAGCTGGGGTCCCAGCACTGAGCCTTGCGATACCCCACTAGTCACTGCCTGCCATTGTGAAAACGACCCGTTTACTCCTACTCTTTGCTTCCCGTTTGCCAGCCAGTTCTCTATCCACATCAATACTGAACCCCCAATGCCGTATGCTTTAAGTTTATATACTAATCTCTTGTGTGGGACCTTGTCGAAAGCCTTCTGGAAGTCCAGATACACCACATCCATTGGTTCTCCCCTATCCACGCTACTAATTACATCCTCGAAAAATTCCACAAGATTCGTCAGACATGATTTACCTTTCGTAAATCCACGCTGACTTTGTCCACAAACAATCATGCGGACATTCCTTTAGAAAGGAGATGAGGAGGAATTTCTTTAGTCAGAGGGTGGTGAATCTGTTGAATTCTTTGCCACAGAAGGCTGTGGAAGCCAAGTCAGTGGACATAAAATATGTCCAGATAGATTTTTGATTAGTACAGGTGTCAGGGGTTATGGGGAGAAGGCAGGAGAATGAGATTAGGAGGGTGAGATAGATCAGCCATGATTGAATGGTGAAGTAGACGATGGGCCAAATGTCCTAATTCTACTATTCCTTATGACCTTAAGTGATAGGTTAGAATGGGGGGCACAATGCAGGTGGTGAAGTTGGACTTGTCAGTGTGGAGATGCTTTTGTCCTGTTCTCACTTTTCATGATCTGAAGAGATCATTAAATAGCTGACAACAATGAATCCATGAATGTGAAGGTAGTGACTTCCATGGCTACCTCCAGCCACATGACCTTGGTATTGGCTACAGGCTCCCGCCACCAGTAACCAGATGATGTTTCTGTGAATCCATCCCACCTTGCACATGGCATGCAATGAGTGCCCACTACATCTGGCACTTGTCTTGTTGTCCAGACTTTTCCTCTCATCTTCATTTTTGTTCCCAGTAACTGCAGCATTATTCAGCTTTCATGGTTGCAGGGAATATTTAAATTCATGAACTTGCATACCAACTCTCTCCAATTGTTTGGGAATCTTGGAATTATTGCTTTGCTGGAACGATGGCTTTGAATCTGATCCATCGAGCTTAATGTTGAGAAATATTTATTTCCACTCACTGGTTGGCTCCATTTAAAATGGATCCCTTCTGCCGCTCCCCACCACGGTTTTAGCATGTTTTACAAAGTGCAAAACTCACAGACATCCTTACTGGCTCGTGTTTTACATGGAAGATTTGTCCAGTAGAGGGCAGTAAAGCATCATTTTTATACCCACAAACAATCAGACAGAAGCAAGTTTATGAGGCCACTTTGACAGAGCTGAAATCTTCATTTCTGCCATTATATTTTACTAAATCTGAGTTGGAGAAAGTGGGGGGTGGGTGTGGGGAGGGGGGGATATTGTTTTTTTTTTAAACAATTTAAAGTAAAGTAAAAATGGATTCATAGAAATTTTAAAATGTAAAGATATTTAGTTGCAGAAGTGCACAGTGTGCAGTTCAATTACACAGTGAACAATGTCATGACATTGATTTGAATGTGTAATTCACTGATTTAAACAAATTGGAACACATAAGCAGGAAAAACATGATTAAATATTTCAGTTTTTCTGCATCAATATGTTATGTTTAGTTCATTGATAATAAAAAGAATAACCCTTCAGACTGGGGGAATGCAATGATGTTCACAAGCTTGAACATTTAGGTAAATGCATTGATTATAATCTTATATTCTTTCTTTCTTTCTTTTAAAATCTTTTTATTAGTTTTTTTCAAAAACAAAACCAGAACAACAAAATAATGCTAATCATAACAATGATATTGATACATAGGGATCTGGATTACATCAATACCAGTTATAACCTAAATATGAGTCCAGTGTCAAAATACACATTGAATCTATGTAAATATAGTTAAATGTTTAAAAGAGAATTTTATATATAAAAACAAAAAGATAAAAAGAAAAAAGAGAAAAAAGAGAAAAAAGGAAAAAAAACAAAACCTCCCTAAACTGGAAGGAAAAAAAAAGCAAAACAGAATCTGGGCTGCCAAGAATTTCAACAATTTAAGTCACTGTTTGTCATCAAACCCATTCCACCGTATAAAGATAAAGGAATTATTATAACAGTTGGAGAGGGGACAATTTATGTTGTATGAAAATGTTGAACAAATCTTCCCCAAGTCCTATCACATTTAACCAAGGGTTCAACAATGTCACTCCCAATTTTTTCTAAATTTGAACATGATATCGTTTCAGAGTACCAATGGAGTGTGGTTGGTGGATTAGAGTATTTCCATTTAAATAAAATAGATCCTCTGGCAATTAATGTGGTTAAAGCAAACAGCCGGTGGGCGGAACAGAACAGAAGAATAGAATCCAACATTGGTAGCCCAAAAATTGCAGTAATAGGATGATGTTGTAAATCTATACCTAAAACTACAGTTCATTGATAATAAAAAAGAATAACCCTTCAGATTTGTGGAATTGAGGGAATGCAATGCTGTTCACAAGCTTGAACATTTAGATAAATGCATTAACAATAATCTTATATTCTGTCAAACATTCTATGAAAAGTATGCATTAATGTACAGGATCTTCTAACTCTGCCATGTAGATTGATTGAACTTTATTATCTTCCATCACAAAGGAAAGTGGATTCCGCTGTGGTGGATGTTTATGTTCAATTTTATTTTACGTGGCTGTATGTCTTGTTGCTTTTTACTTAGTATATCTGTATGGCCAATCAAATATCACTGTACCTTATAGTACATGTGCCAATTACATTTGAACTTGAACTAGATTAATGAACAGAATTATGATATTTTGTATGTAGGAAGGATCTGCAGATGCTGATTTACACTGAAGATAAACACAAAATGCCGTAACTCAGAGGGTCAGGCAGCATCTCTGGAGAAAAGGTATAGATGATGTTTTCGATTGAGACCCTTGTTCAGACTGAGGGTCAGGGTGAGGGAAAATAGAGAAGGGGCCTCCAAACTTTTCATCATGAGGGCCACATTATATATTTGGCACATTTTTGCGGGCCGTAGGAAAAAACAAAGAAATGTAAATTTTCTAGATTTAATGAACTCAAAAAAGAACTTAAGTAAAACAAATAGAAAAAATTCAAAACAAAACATAGCCATCAATTAAGGTTAACCAACAAATTCATAACGTTCTATGCAACCACGTTAATGGGAAGGATGGCACTGCTTTTTTGAAGTAAATAATTAATTAAGAATTCTATTTTACTGCACAAATACATTGATGAGCTAAACTAAGACTCAAGAATCAAAAGTGTTTTATTGCCCTATATCCCAGATAGAACAACGGAATTCTTACTTGCAGCAGCACAACAGAATATGTAAAACCCTGATTCTATAACGTCTATCCATGTACTCCAGAGGTGCTCCCGGATCTGCTGGGATACTCCAGCACTTTGTGTCCTTTTTTTGTAAACTTGCATCTGCAGTTCCTGGTTTAGACTTTGGACTTTAGAAATACAGTATGGAAACAGGCCCTTCAGCGCACTGAGTTCACGCTGACCAGCGATCACCCTATACTCTAGGGACAATTTATAAATTTTACCAAAGCCAATTTCAATTCAATTCAATTCAATATTTAATTGTCATTGTGTAGTGTACAATACAGAGACAATGAAATGCAGTTGGTATCTTCGCAAGGCGAACTTACGAATAAACAAGTAATTGCGCAGTAGTATGAGTATATACATCTATACATATACAGTGGTATCCGTGCAATTTGCTGGTGATTGGATAGTCCTGGGGGGGGGGGGGGGGGGGGGGGGAGGAGTGGAGACAGGCAGTCATTGAGGTGCAGCGTTGAGAAGTTTAGAGTTAACCTACAAATTGGGAGGAGTGTGTGGCAGGAAACTGGAACACCCGGAGGAAACTCATGAGGTCACAGGAAGAATGTACAAACTGTACTGACAGCCCCTGGTCTCGGTCGCTGTAAGGCAGCAACTCTACCGCTGCGCCATCGCGCCACCCCATAAGTGAGTTTAATCGCTTTTGTGCTGGATCTTAATCCAAGATAAAAGTGTCTAAGATAAAAGAAGAGTTGTGGATAGAAGAAGAAAATAAGTTATGGCTATGACTGTCGGGGAAGGAATGGAATGAGAAGAATGTGGTCCTACCAAAGTGGACAACAGGAGAGACATTGATGGGAGATCTCATTTCATAAGCTGTAGGCAGCCTGTGAACACTGAGGTGGGCTAGATCACCTTATCACAGTATTAAAGATGTCATTAGAGATTTCGTTCAAAGGTAGGGCAGAAACCTCATCAGAAAGATCCAAACTAAAAAGGTTGACTATAGTCACCAATTTTATCTGGGATTATAAGAACCACAAAATAAATAAAAAAACACTTATGTAAATCAAAAATAAATGGAGGTTTAGCACTACCGAATTTTATGTTTTATTTTTGGGCAGTTAATATTAAAAATATGAATTTTTGGTTGGAAGAACTGGACCAACAACCAGATTGGTTAAAAATGGAAAATGAAGACTGTTTACCTTTCAAAATTGGGTCGATCCTATTTGCTATTACTAAATTAAGCAAAAAAACCTATAATAAAAACCCCATAATATATAGTGGAATACGCATTTGGAAACAATTAAAAAATACACTAAAATTGGATAATTTACCACTATCTCTTCCCATTGTAAACAATGCTACATTTAAACCCTCAATGATGGATAAGGTTTTTTTACAATGGAAAAATCATGGAATTATAAAGATGGGTGATCTCTATAGGAAAGGTACATTCCTTTCATTTCAGGAACTACAACAAATTTATGGGCTTCACTCAAATTACCACTTTAGATATCTACAAATTAGAGACTATGCTAAATCAAATACACAGGACTATAGAAATAGAAAGACAGAAATTCTTGATGAATGTTTGAATAAACACCCTAACACAGAAAAATTGATATCTTATATTTATAATATTCTATTAGATAATGATGCACCCATGACGGAAATATATAGGCAATCATGGGAAAATGAACTAGGCCAAACAATAAGGCCAGAAATATGGGTCGAAAGCTTACAACATATACATCACTGTTCGTTAAATGCTAGACACTCTTTAATGCAATTTAAAGTATTACATAGATTGCACTATTCAAAAACCAAATTAAATAGAATTTTCCCAAGCATATCTCCTATTTGTGAAAAATGTCAACACTCAGAGGCTAACTTAACGCACACATTTGTATGTAAATAATTTTTGGACGGAAATTTTTAAGATAATTTCAGAAGTTGTCAATACCCAATTGGACCCCGATTCAAAATTAATAATATTAGGAATACTAGAACAAAATCAATTAATTACAACAAACCAAAGAAACTTTATCGATTTTAGTTTAATAATTGGGAAAAAATTAATATTAAAATCACAATTAAAATGTGGGCTATGGAAATGTTGGAGACCCTACATTTGGAAAGATTAAGATTTGTCTTAATGGACAAACAAGAACTACTTACTAGAATATGGTCCCCATTCATTGAATATTTGAAGGGGCAAACCGGTTCGGCACGAGAACCTGACTCGAGGATTAGATGAAGGATTAGATGAAGAATTACATTTTATAACCCACGGACATATCTCCAATGATGCATAATTAGCTGATAACTCCATTCTCTTTTAACTTTTTTGGTTTCTTTTCTTTCCCTCTCTATTATTTTCTATCTATATAAAAATTAAAAAATATAAATAGAAGTACAACTATTCATATTTTTTAATTTTTATTCGGGATCGAACCCGGATCTCCGGCACTGCATGCGCTGGAAGGCAGCAACTCTACCGCTGCGCCACCATGCCACCCTTGAAGTGTATGGTGGCCGTGGCAGAGTGGTTAAATGATCAAAATAGAATTGAAAGGCCGAGCCTAACAATCCATGAGTCTATCTTGAAATCACACAGTGGGAGTTGCGCAATTTTGATTAAATCAATAATCTAGTCTTAAAATTAAATTCCCCAATGATGAATAACGATGATCACAAAACTACTACATTGCTTATAAAAGCACATCTGTGTCACAAATGTTCTTCATGGGAAGAAATCATGGATCCTTACCTAATAGAAGTACAACTATTATACAATTGTTAATACAAACAATATTAATAATGTATGACTACAACATACAAAATGCTTTTTATTATGTATTTACTTCTAATTTAAAAAAAAGAAAGATCCAAACTAAAAATTTTAGGTCAAAGCACCAAATGTAGTAAGAACTCAGTGGGTAGACAGAATCTGTGAAGGGAAGGACAGGCGATGAGAGAGGGATATAGGTGAAGCGGTTTGGAGAGAAGGGGAATGAGGGGGATAAAAGGTAAATGAGGGACTCGGGATCATCCCACCTTTATTCCACCCTTTTGCCTCTCCCCTGTCCTCTTGCATGTATATACCTCTCTGGCTTTACACTCCTCCTGTTTCCCTATCTGACATCACTCCCAAAGTGTCCACCAGGGACTATGCTGGGAGTTGGGTCCGTGCCGACCAGCGATCTCCCAGAGAGCGGAGCTGGAGTCAGCGCCTTCACCACTCGCCATCTGCAAGCCCAAGCCGACACGTCCAGCCTCCCCCGGACAGGGACGGGGCACCCAGGAGGGAACGGGGACGGCCCAGCAGCAACTGAACAGCGCGCACAGCGCCGGAGACCCGGGCCCGACCACGACCCCACGCAGTAGCACGATCTTGCTCTCTCACTGGATGAAACGAAGGTCTGATAACAGCAGATCCACTCCCGACAATGTTTATGGAGAGTGCCCGATGACCTGGGTATGTGCAGTCGGAATACCGAACTCACTTACAGCCCGCCGCATGGAACGTGTTAAGAGCTTGCTGTGGGCAGGATAAAATCTCATGGTGGGCCGGATGTGGCCCACGGGCCATAGTTTGGAGACCCCTAAACTGGAGGCACGAAAAGGTACAGAACAAATCACAGCCAGCATTGATGATCAAGGAAAGGTGGAGCCCACAATGGTCCATTGCTGGCTGTGGAAGAGGCGATAATGAACAGTGAAACTAGCAGGATGACTAGGTTGGGGAAGGGATGGGGTGAGAGGGAATGCAAGGGTTACTTGAGAATAGAGATGTCAATAGTCATACCACTTGGTTGTAAGCTGCCCAAGTGAAACATGAGGTGCTGTTCCTTCAATTCGCATTGCCTCACTCTGTCAGTGGAGGAGGCCAAAGGTCAATATGTGATTGGGAAAGAGATTTAAAAGAGATTTGCGTAGGCCAAGGTGGACTAAGCGTAACTGATACTTACTCCAGCATTTTGTGACTATCCATGATATTTTATAGTTAGCTATGTATCTGCTCAAAACATACATTACACCACCTTTAACCATTCCATGTTATAATCCCACAAGGTTATAAAATATTTAGTTATTATTGGTGCCTGAACAATAGTGTGCATCGCAGTGACTTGCATCTACAAAAGTTGGTCTATCGAAATTTACACTTTCACCTATTTTGCAGTTTATGAATTACACACTACATGCTTACTTTCACGTTATACGTTTATGTTAAGGATCTGCGGAAAATAGAGACCCCAGTGATATCATCATCTGCAGGTTTTGGGTGTAGGATCTGCTTTATATTTCACACACTCAGATTAAAAGGAGGGAGAATCAATAATGTTCTTTCAGGAGACCCTTTTGATTTTCACACCGGTGGAGTGTGCTTGCAAAGCACCCATTCTTCGATGCCCTGCTCCTCAACAGGTTTTGTTTAGAAGTGCAGAAATTGGCCTGTCGGCCCACCGAGTCTGCGCCGACCAGCGATCCTCGCACATAAATGCTATCCTACACAAATTAGGGACAATTTACACTTATACCCAGCCAATTTACCTGCAAACCTGTGCGTCTTTGGAGTGTGGGACGAAACCGAAGATCTCAGAGAAAGGCCACATGGTCACGGGGAGAACGTACAAACTCCGTACAGACAGCACCCGTATTCGGGATCGAACCCGGATCTCCGGCACTGCATGCGCTGGAAGGCAGCAACTCTACCGCTGCGCCACCATGCCACCCTTGAAGTGTATGGTGGCCGTGGCAGAGTGGTTAAATGATCAAAATAGAATTGAAAGGCCGAGCCTAACAATCCATGAGTCTATCTTGAAATCACACAGTGGGAGTTGCGCAATTTTGATTAAATCAATAATCTAGTCTTAAAATTAAATTCCCCAATGATGAATAACGATGATCACAAAACTACTAGATTGCTTATAAAAGCACATCTGTGTCACAAATGTTCTTCATGGGAAGAAATCATGGATCCTTACCTAATGTGCCCTATATATCACTGCAGCCCTACCAAGGTGGTATATGGCTAAATTAAACACCTTCTGAAATAGTGTAGTAAACTACTTAATCCAAGGGCAATAAATGCTGACCTTTGAATATTGCATGTATTCTGAAAAATAGACAAAAATGATAATATGAGGAGCACATCATCCTCCAGCTAATTCTTCAGAGTGGCACACTGGTAATTCCTCATTAATTTGTCCTCCATCATTGTTTCCCACCAGTGTAGTGCCTGCAGAGAGAGTGAGCATAGCTCCTGCCACACAGAGAGGTAAGATCGACACCCAATGCTGGAGTAACTCAGCGGGACAGGCAACATGCCTGGATGGAAGGAGGTGCTGCCTGTCCCACTGAGTTATTCCGACATTTTGTGTCTATCTTCAGTGTAAGCAGCATCTGCAGTTCCTCCTACTCACAGAGAGGGAATAATAATTATATTATTATTATTAATTATATTATATTATATTTAATTATATTATATTATATATTATTATATTGTAATATTATAATATCATATAATATTGCAATAAATTAGCATATTCTATATTATATTAAATATTAGCCACTACCAATGAAGATACTATTCCGAGTGTAGTTATATAACCAGTCTTTTCCAACCACATGGGTTGGAAAACTGCCTACGGTGGCTTGGTACCTCTTTGCATGGGCGGAAATCCTGGTGGGGGGGGGGGTTGGGGGGGACACGTCCCTCCCATGTTTTGAGAGGTGGAGGACAATCCCCCCCATGTTTTGTCATCCGGATTTTGAAATTCGGTGAAATTTTTTAAATTAAAATCTCCGCTTTCCGCGAGACAGTGGGGGTGTCACTATTAAGCGCTTGTTAAATGTCTCGATTAACACAATGTGTCACCAATTGTGATTTGACCTTCAAGTATTAAAGCTGTCTGATGTGGGTACAATTACCATTTGAACTAATTGGATGTAGTGGTGGATGGGAAAGATTTAAACGGGTATCAGATTTAAACGGGTATGGGATTTAAACGGTTCAGGTCATTAAGGGCTTCGGTCGAATTGGTTTCCAGGCTGGCTTGCAGTTAAGTCCCTCATTCACGGTCACTCATGTTATTTTTTTTTTTTCCCATCCCTCTCTCTCCCCCCCTCCAATGTTGGTTCTTCTGTTGGCCTTCATTTGCTTCAGTTTTATTTCTTTAAGTGTTACTTATCACATTGTAGCTTTTGAAATATTCAAGCGGGTATCAGACGCTTTCTAAGGGCTGAATCAGCCTGTTCGCTTGGCCTTTCATCGCCTGGCGCAGTTTAAAATCAAACTGCTGCGTTGAGGTGATCGAGGCTCCCGATGTTGAAGCCCCCGCCGGCCGATTTTAAGCCACGCCAGGCCATGAAAGGCCCCGTGAATGGGCCGATTCATGCCCCACAATTCTGGGCAGACGAAGCTGCAGTTGCTGGAGTTCGGGGTCGGTCACCAACCAGGTCAGCTCCCAACGTTACTGTCCACAGGGCCCACGGCTGAAGCCTCCGAAGCCTCGCACATGTGTGTGTGTGTGCGCGCGTGGCCACCAAGATATTGTGCCCCCAAATTGTGTTTTGATAGCGATTTCCACCCCTGCTTTGTCTACATCACTTTCAAAAAGCTTATTTGAAGATAACCTTTCCAAATACGTTAGCTCATTTGAAGTCAGATTGCCTAATAGAAGGTCCATAAGTGTCAAGCAGCTGAATGGTGATATGAATCTTAAAGGAACACACCATGATGCAGGTGGGCACTTGAGGTGCTCAGTCACAGGTCTTTAAAGAGTTAGTAGTTGCCAGGACAACAGCATGAACCAGGTGATAAAGACTTCTTTCAAACCTCTCTAATCCTTAAGGGCCTGTCCCACTTCGGCATCATTTGCGCATCACGCAGGTGGCGCATGAAGATTTTGTGAATCCCAAAATCCTGGTGCGCCGTGCGCGACCACGCGTCATTGCCTACGCCACCACGTCTCACCACACGCCATGCGCGCCAAATGCTTGCCATGCACCCATCACACGTTGTGCGTCCTGACGCGTAAATGATGTTGCGTAAATGACGCACAAATGACACCCAAGTGGGACAGGCCCTTTAGTTAACACTTAAACCAAATCCAGGTATCTAAGTTAATATTTACATGTGAGGGATATTAATATGATTAAATGAGAACTTGCCAGTTTGAAGTTTGATCTTTATTTTATGAGGAGTTACAATGAGCGATTACTTGAAGAACCCCGCCAGTTCAGATGCACGTCAATCTTCAAAGCAGCAGTGTGAAATCACATAACAACAATTGAAGTAATATAATTCATAATATTATATCTAGTTTATAATATCAAGATTATAAACCTAGAACTACCAGATGAGTTTTGTGATATGAGGGTTGGGAGTGGTGGGCACGTAATCGCTCGTCATAACTCCTCATAAAATAAAGATCAAACTTCAAACTGGTAAGTTCTCATTTAATCTTACTATTTTACTTTAGAGTCACGTGAGTGATTCCGTGAAGATTTCAAATGTGTGTAATTTCACGCCAATCCAAATCCAGGCATCTCACACTGCATCAGTTGACTCGGGAGGAGTGAATAATGAGCAATAGATTGAAACATGGTATTGATTAACATGTTAATGCTTTAATTCACAAAATAAACAAAAGAACACAATAGCGAGTCCTCGCTCCCAGGGAGAAGCTATGAAACAGAACTTAAAACAGAATGGGCGAACACCCCGAGTTCAATAAGTGGTTTATTATAAAACCTCTGAAAAGTCAATTCATTTGACCATCCTGCGGCCGCAAGGATATGGTCTAGAGGGACGTCCATTGCCCTCACTGCTGACGTTGATGCCACCCTAGTGGAATGAGATTTAAAATTGTCAATATTAACTCCTGCACAACCCAGCACTTGTTTCAGCCATCGTGAAATGGTCTGAGCTGACACGTGCATATGTGGCTTTTTGTGACTAATAAACAATGCTACCTCGGAGCCTCTGAGGCTCTTCGTGACCTCGATATAGCGTCGCAGGTGCGCCACTACACATAGCCGTAAATCAATGGGATAAGCTGACAGTACAAGCTTGAATCCGGACACCCCTGGTTTGCTTTGTTTAATTAGGTCATAGATGTAAAATTTTACTTCATTCCCTGATGACACCATCCTGTCCAGACGCAGTTTGTGCAAAGTCTGAACCCTTTGCGCTGATACCAGCGCCATGAGCATAACCAACTTTAGGGTAATCTTTGACAAGGACAAGGATGTGGCTGTAACCCACTGATGAAGCAGCATCAGTATCATGCTCACAACCTAGATTTCAGAATACCTAGGCCTGGGGGGATTAGAATTAAAAACACCCTTCATAAATCTAGATATTAACGGATGAGATCCTACAAATGGAAGTTCTGACCTGCGGCATAGGTACGATGACAAGGCACTCCTGGCACTGTTGATGGCACTACAGCTCAACCCTTCATCGAAATGTAACTTGGATAGAAATTCGAGCACATCTGGGATGGAGGCTGTGTGGTATGTAATGTTCCCCTGTAAACAAAATCTCTCCAGGATGATGTGATGACATCCACAGTCCGATTAGATAGTCCCAGACACAGGTATGGCCTTCTTAAAATCTGCAAATTAACAAATTAACACGATCATACAACAGGTGTTGACCTCCAGTCACAGGGTGCACCAATAGATTATGACGTTTTGGAACCACCATAATAGGCTGTGTAATAATGTCCGAAAAGAGAGGGAAACATGGCTGTGTAGGCCAGTCGCGTAGGACCAAAACTCCTGAAGCGGAGTCCTGCTTGATCTTAGTCAAGCACCGATTGAGGAGGCAGAAGAGGGGAAACCTCCCCCCAACTGGCAGGTAATTCTCACTCAATATGTTTCAACAAGAACCAGACCCACCTACCTCCATGGTTACACAAAAAGCTGGAGAAACTCAGCGGGTGCAGCAGCATCTAAGGAGCGAAGGAGATAGGCGACGTTTCGGGTCGAGACCCTTCTTCAAACACCTCCGCTCAGTCCGCAATAACCAACTCGACCTCCCGGTGGCTCAGCACTTCAACTCCCCCTCCCATTCCGTATCCGACCTCTCGGTCCTGGGCCTCCTCCACGGCCAGAGTGAGCAACACCGCAAGTTGGAGGAACAGCACCTCATAGTCCGCTTGGGGAGTCTGCATCCTCTGGGCTTAAACATTGAATTTTCTCACTCTGTGATACCTCCATGGTTACTGGTGGAACTCTTTGTCCCCTGGTTCTGGAAGGAAAAGGCATGTTTGCCCATGCTCCTGCTCAGGCACGTGCCGTGAGTAATTACTCAGGGTAGGCAGTCAGCCGGCCTTAAAAAAAATCTTAAAACGCGCATGCGCAGATTGTTCTCTTTGGAAAAAATAAAAAATAAGTATCAATTCAGTTTTCCCAAGGGTTCTAAATCTCCTTCATTTTTTAATTACTGAATGGGTGGGGGATGGAGGATGAAGGCAGGTGAAGAGATGGTGGGAAAAACGGGAGCACACCGGGACGTTGAATCAGTTGTCATCTTATTGAATGACAATACTAATTCAAGGGTCCATTTAGAGGGAGAGTTCCTTTCACAGCGTGTGGAGCGTCTGTGCCAGGGGTTAAAGATGCGGGGAGGCAGAAGTGTTGAGAAGGAGGGGGTCAGAGATCATATCAGTAACTCACTCACCGCTGCCGCAGCGCTCCGGGCACGGACAGCAGAACTGGCCGCCACTTCCGGGGATAGAAGCAGCTCGGGTGCTAGCGGCCACGGGACCCGACACCAGAACCGGCTGCCTCAGAGATCGATCTCTTAGATAGGCATAATTCTCACATGCCTTTACTATTTATATTTAGTAATTGCCATTTCATAATTTTTGTCAGGGTAGGCAGTGCCGTTAACAATTACTAACAATCGTTAACAACTTGCTGTTAACAATTTCTTCATGCTTGGACTTGCACTCCTGTAATACGATTTAACAAGCGCAGAAACTACCTCCAACAAGTTTGACACTTACCTGAGGCTTTTTAAACTTACCACTGGAGAAGCGCTGCTCCTCCCAGCCGGTCGTTGCGCCATGTGTCAGACGTAATGACGCGCATGCGAACTGGCGGGGTTCTTCATGGAATCACTCATGTGACTCCGAAGTAAAATTTAGTTTTCACCAAATTATCTGTGATTGGAATCATAATCAGCAGGGATGTTCTGCCAATCAGTTGTCAAGAATTTACTCTCATCTGAGATCAAAATGGTAATTGAACTTCTACCAGTTTTGGTGAAGTAATTAAAAAGCGCTCTTTCTGAAATCTCCCAAGTACTGCCATCTATTAATTATCAACATACACCAGCAACAGTGGTCTCAAAGATCAGCATTTCTGCAGATATTGAAGGAAATAATTGAAATCATTGAGTATACCCATTGTCATCCATTAGCTCAGAGCAGGGCCAATCACTAGTTTTTCAGGAAGAAATCAGAAAGTTTTTTAAGATAAACGTGACATTTGGTCCTAAGTTAGACACAAACTCCTGGAGTAACTCAGCTGGTCAGGCAACATCTCTAGAGAGGGACTAGACTAAGTGGGACCCGTTGGGTCCCATGTTCACACGGGAGGGCTGGCCCTCCGACGCAATATTCCACCTCTCCACCAACTCCAATATTGGTGGGCAGTGGGGGGGGGGGGGGGGTAGCTTTCTGGAGAGCTGGTATGGGTGTTGATGGCTGCAGGGACTACTGGTCTCCAGAGGGCTAGTATGGACATTGTGGGCCAAATGGATTCTTGGGGTGGCAGCTCAGTCCCTCAAGCCTGATGTGTTGGCAGCTCACTCACGGCTGGTGGGCTAGCAGTTGACTCACAGCTATTCCATTTCAAGCAGAGTGCAAGGCCACCAAATTCAAATCCATTTTCCTACCATTTCAAGCAGGGTGCAAGGCCACCAAATTCAAGTGCAGTTTCATTCCACTTCAAGCAGGGTACAAGCCCACCAAATTTAAGTGCAGTTTCATACCATTTCAAAGAGGGTGCAAGGCCACCACATCCAAATGCAGTTTGATACCATTTCCTGCAGGGTGCAATGCCGCCACATTCAAATGCAGTTTCATACCATTTCAAGCAGGGTGAAACCACCATAAAACCACACGAAACACCACACTCACAGATCAGTAGACATTCAGTGTGTTCAGTTGATTCACAGCTCAGACAGAGCTGTGACCTCTCCCTCCCCCATCATGCAAAGACTGAGCCACACCCATACTTCCGGGTTTTATAATCCCTCCCCCTCCCACCGGAAAAAGTGTGGCCTTCATGGTGTGATTCACAGGAGAGAGATTCTCAACATTTTTTAAACACTATGAACTCTGTGAGGTAAGGGAAAAAAGTAGCTATAGAAACTATGAGATTCAAAGAGGAAGAAGTACTGACACTTTTGAAAAATGTAAAAGTGGATAAGTCTCCAGGTCCTGACAGGATATTCCCTAGGACATTGAGGGAAGTTAGTGTAGAAATAGCAGGGGCTATGACAGAAATATTTCAAATGTCATTAGAAACAGGAATAGTGCCGGAGGATTGGCGTACTGTGCATGTTGGTCCATTGTTAAAAAAGGGTTCAAAGAATAAACCTAGCAATTATAGACCTGTTAGTTTGACATCAGTGGTGGGCAAATTAATGGAAAGAATACTTAGAGATAATATATATAAGCATCTGGATAAACAGGGTCTGATCAGGAACAGTCAACATGGATTTGTGCCTGGAAGGTCATGTTTAACAAACCTTCTTTAATTTTTTTTTTTTTTTTTTAATTTTTAAATTTTTTTAAAAAATGTTTTTTTATTAGACGTAACCAATTTACAATGTTTAAAGCAAGTTTACAAACATCAGCTTAATTCGATATTTATACAAATAACACATTGATAATTATTATCTATTTTTTTAGAAATAAAGACAGGAAGAAAATAGAGCAGTTATAAATCAATAAAGTTGTGATTAAATAATAATTTGATTATATATAAGAAAAGAGAGAAAAGGAAAAAAAAAAAAAGAAAAAAACCACAAACAAAAAGGTGAAAAAATATTATATATATATATATATAAATGAAAAACAACAAAATATATTGTAAATAAAACTATTACAAATAATAATATCAATAGAGACATGCATATTAATCCTAGTTTGAAAATGAATTATTTTCTTCAAATCCCGTAGGGTACCCGTCGAGCCGTGATGCCAAGAACAGCTACTCTCTAAATACTGTATATATGGAGACCATATCTGTTCAAAGGAATTATATTTGTCCAATAGGACAAATCTAATTCTTTCCAAATGTAACGTCTCCAACATCCCTGCTGCCCACATTTTAATTGTGGGGGATAATGTTCCCTTCCAAAATTTCAGTATAATTTTTTTCCCTATTATCAAACAATAATCAAAGAAATTTCTTTGATTTGCTGTTAGTACCAAATTTGAATCCGGAATTCCGAATATTATTAATTTTGGGTCTGGGTCCAGTTTAACTCTAAGAACTTCAGAAATAACTTTAAAGATTTCTGTCCAATAATAATTCAATTTAGGACATGTTACAAAACTATGTATTAAATTTGCTTCTAAATTCTTACATTTATCACAAATAGAGGAAACATTGGGAAAGATACTATTTAATTTAGTTTTCGAATAATGTAATCTATATAATACTTTAAATTGTATCAATGTATGTCTAGCATTTAACGAACACCGATGTATTCGTTGTAAATTTTTTGAAGAGGTTACTAGGGAAATTGATGAGGGTAAAGCAGTGGATGTTGTCTATATGGATTTCAGTAAGGCCTTTGACAAGGTTCCCCATGGAAGGTTGGTTAAGAAGGTTCAATCTTTGGGTGTTAATGGCGGAGTAGCAAGATGGATTCAACAGTGGCTGAATGGGAGATGCCAGAGAGTAATTGTGGATGGCTGTTTGTCAGGTTGGAAGCCGGTGACCAGTGGAGTGCCTCAGGGATCTGTGTTGGGTCCACTGTTGTTTGTCATATACATCAATGATCTGGATGATGGGGTGGAAAATTGGATAAGTAAGTATGCAGATGATACTAAGATAGGTGGTGTTGTGGATAATGAAGTAGATTTTCAAAGTCTACAGAGAGATTTGGGCCATTTGGAAGAGTGGGCTGAAAGATGACAGATGGAGTTTAATGCTGATAAGTGTGAGGAGCTACATCTTTGCAGGACAAATCAAAATAGGACGTACATGGTAAATGGTAGGGAATTGAGGAATGCTGTGGAACAGAGGGATCTAGGAATAACTGTGCATAGTTCCCTGAAGGTGGAATCGCATGTAGATAGGGTGGTAAAGAAAGCTTTTGGTGTGCTGGCCTTTATAAATCAGAGCATTGAATATAGGAGTAGAGAAGTAATGTTAAAATTGTACAAGGCATTGGTGAGACCAATTCTGGAGTATGGTGTACAATTTTGGTCGCCAAATTATAGGAAGGATGTCAACAAAATAGAGAGAGTACAGAGGAGATTTACTAGAATGTTGCCTGGGTTCCAGCAACTAAGTTACAGAGAAAGGTTGAACAAGTTAGGTCCTTATTCTTTGGAGCGCAGAAGGTTAAGGGGGGACTTGATTGAGGCCTTTAAAATGATGAAAGAGATAGACAGAGTTGACGTGGATAAGCTTTTCCCATTGAGGGTAGGGAAGATTCAAACAAGAGGGCATGACATGAGAATTAAGGGACAGAAGTTTAGGGGTAACATGAGGGGGAACTTCTTTACTCAGAGTGGTGGCTGTGTGGAATGAGCTTCCAGCAGAAGTGGTGGAGGCAGGATCGATTTTAACATGTAAAAGTAAAGTGGATAGGTATATGGACGGGAAGGGAATGGAGGGGTATGGTCTGAGTGCAGGTAGATGGGACTAGGGGAAAATAAATGTTCGGCACAGACTGGAAGGGCTGAGAGGGCCTGTTTCCGTGCTGTAATCGTTATATGGTTATATGGTTACTAATAACACTTTTATTTTTGTATGGGAAGAATCCTCCGAACCTGATGAGCAGAGGGGGACTGAGTAAAATGGCCAATAATCACAGCCGTAAGTGGTTATCTAAAATCAATATAGTGCAAACAGGAAGTTGTCAAGTTTAGACAAACAACCATTTGCAGTGCCTTTTTACTTCAACCCAAAACCCCCAAACAACCATTTGCAGTGCCTTTTTACTTCAACCCAAACGCCCCAAATAACCATTTGCAGTGCCCTTTTACTTAAACCCAAACCCCCCCAAAAAACCATTTGCAGTGCCTTTTTACTTCAAACCAACCATTTTTTCATTTTCAAACCACATTAAGGGCATTCACAGTTGAGTAGACATGTGTTCAGTGTTATTCAGAGCTCAGAGAGACGTGATCCTCTCGCTTCCTCCATCTTGCAGAGACTGAGTGAAGCACATCACTTCTGGGTTTTATAGTCCCTCCCCCCTCCCACCAGCAGGGGCAGCAGAGAGAATGGCAAACAATTTTAAAACATTAATAACTAAAGATGTTGTATATTTTGGTGACTATTGCACACTGCAGACCAGAAGCGCCTTCAATACCCAGAGAGAAGGGATTGGTGGGTTAGGTGAGCGGGGTTGTTTGCAGTTGCAGAGGGAGGGGGCAAGGGTGGTACAGTTCCTAGTCTCAGCTCCCGTTGTACCGAGCATGTGGACTGGTGGCTTGGTTGGCAGCGGCCTATGGTGTGGTAGAGCCGATGTGCCATCTCCCCCCCCATCCGGGGCCACATTGGGAGAGAGCCCCCTAGCACCTGCCCTGGGGCAGCTGGCACTGACGTGAAGATGGTGTGCAGCCCCCGCGCCTGGTGCAATGGGCGGGGTGCTGGAGAGGAGAGGGAAGGGGTCACACACATGGCTGGGAAGCAGAGGGATGGGGGTGGGGGTGGCGACAGACAGGGCCACCAATGAAATGGAGAAAGACAGAAACACCAACGTGCAACGGAGACCTACAATAGCGCATGATCTCTCTCGCGTTATGGCGGGTGATTGTCGCCTACCCACTCTTTCTGTCCCTAAAGCTTTGGGATCATTGCCTTTCGTGTTGGCGTGGAGAGGGGGGGGGGGGGGGGGGGGGGGTTATTGTACTGTTTGATCACCCCCTGCTATCCCAGGGACAGGGCGACACAGCGCCTTTTGAGACTGGTGGGCAATCACTACCAAAGTGTATGCCCACACAGTCAGTACACCACTCCTACACTTGTCTCCCGTACTAAGTCACCCCAGATCCCTCCAGTCCCGTCCCGACCCCGTGGGAAACTGGAGGGAGCGACAATCAACTGCCACCAATACAGATAATGTCATACACAAGAAAGGGCAGATGCCGGTTGACAAAAAGTGAACACACAGTGCTGGTGTAACACAAAGATGCAGCAGAATTTTGGAAACGTCATCCCATCACCCATTCCTTCTATCCAGAGATGCAGCCTGTCTTGCTGAGTGACCATACTGAGGGAATTCCCACGTATATGAAGCAGAGAGAAACGTGAGTTCTACACGGCTCTGCCCGACTTTTGAGAATGGATTTGGTGGTTTGTACCCACTCCCCCTCCCTGCCCACCCACCCACCCATCCAAGCCACCCAGCCGAACCCCTCATCGTTACAGCGACAGAAGCGACATTTCCAAGAGAATGGGGAAAGACCTGGGGCAGGGCTGGGATGGGAGCACGGCAGATGAGGCGCACCAAAGGAACAAACAAGTTGATGGCTGCAAGGGGCAGGTGGCTGAGGTCTTGTGCCCCAGCGAGGTGCGCATTTTCCCTTTGGAGGTCATATCAATAGATGCGGCCGCGCTGAATTCTATCTTTAACTCAAAGCCGCAGTATGGAGCTGTCTTCTTTAACACTGTTGCTTTGCCGCCACCGCCTCCTTGCTGCACAATGGCAGCGAGTGCGGGGCCGAGATCCTGCCTAGTTTTTTTAAGTTCTGAAATTTAATAACTTTCAATACTGAATCAGAATACACTTACTGTATGAGATGCTGTCCAGCTCCTCAATAAATACTTAAAACAGACCTTCATTCACAGTTGGTTCAAGAGTAACTCGGGAGAGGAACTTGGTAACTCGGGAGAGGAACTTGCTATATCACAGAAATGAGAAGTAAATGGCAAACTTAGACATACACGTGGGATCTCGTTTAAACTCGTGAACATAAACATGGAATCTCGTAGACAACCATGAGTGCAAGTTTTTCTTTCACTCAGGAGCACTTGTGGGTGGACTTGCACCGTGAGACAGGGCCATTTGGGATTAGTGGCTGCCCCTGCTGCTAACAGATCAGGGGTCTGCGGTTGGATCCTGCTGGAAGGAACAGCAGGTCAAAACTGAAAACTACCTTTGCAAATGTCTGGCAGACGGTGTGTTCATCCTCAAAACCTGCCTGTTTCTGTACTCTAATCCGAGCAATTATATATCACTCACTGATTTTTGCTAGTAATTCCTGCCAGTCAATGGCTCTGTCGTGTGGAATTAAGGTGAATATTCAACTGAGGATTAAGAACAGTTTGCATTTGGATGTGGAATGTGGAACCTTTTAAAAGAAATGTGATTAAGAAAAAGAAACGGAGAGAAGAGCACAGTACCCATGTTACCGGATACAGATGTCTAATATTTCTCCCAAGGCTGAACAATATGAAAATTCCTATGAGTTCACATTCCTCTCTGGATTAAGAGTCAAGTCTGCTTTATTATAACATGCATTGGTGAAGTAGTTGTGATTGAATATGTACGTATTTTTGAAGATGTACTAAAAACTCTCTTGGGGAGTAAATTGCTTTAATACACAGATCTAGCACCCACTTATTTTTTCTTAAGGACTTGTTAACATTGGTCATGTTCAGATATGTGAACTTGTTCAAACTTGTGCCGTTGGTGAGAATGTGCTTCGTTAATTGTGGAGTCAGCAGAGATCTAAAACAAGAGAAATTTTGGGAAGTAATTCAACCATTCTTATTCCACAAAGCAGTATTATTTTCCTATAGGAATACATCCTGTTAGATATCTGTTAGATGATTCAATCAAATCATGGGAATGTTTGGAACATCAATCGGAAAATGATTTCTGAGTGAACATATTGTGCCATCCCGAGATTTCAAAACATCCGCATAGCTGCAAGGTATGGAGATTTTTACAAAGATATAATCAACAAAACTAATGCTGAATCAAAGAAGGTGACATGAGAAGGGAGTGATCAAAGAGAATGATTGTCAGGAAGTAGTGGGGAGGGTTTTGGGAAGGGCAATTCTGTTTCCAAGGTAACCATCGCCACACCTGTCAATGGTGGACAAATGGAACACAATGCACAGGAATCGAGAATCGGAGCAGTGGTGAGTTTTGGACGTGAGGAATTTGGTTTGGTTGAAGTTGGTAGGCGGCGGCATGGTGGTGCAGCGATAGAGTTGCTGCCTTACAGGACTTCAGTGCCGGAGACCCAGGTTCGATCCCGACTACGGGTGCTGTCTATACGGAGTTTGTACATTCTCCCCGTGATCTGCGTGGTATTCCTCCCACACTTCAAAGGTACAGGTTTCTAGCCTAACTGGCTTGGAATAAGCATAAATTGTCCATTGTGTGTATAGGGTAAATGTGTGGGGATCGCTGGTCGTTGTGCACTCATAGATCTGATGGGCTGGCTGGTGGTGAGTGGCGAGTAAATCACTGGGTGTCATCTTTCGAGCACCATCAGCTTAGTTAGCTTCACCAGTCTCCTTCATCCTCATGAACATAGTGTAAAGCTGAAAACATCCATATCTATTTGAATTGATTTCCCCAGCTCTGCTCAGGAGTGTTTTTGATGTTTGGATACCAATTGCTGTTATGTTTGCACTCTTTGTTTTGGGTTGCTGAGGTAGAGCAGGCTCAAGAAGAAGCCTCATAAATGAAGATATGTCTGATTGGTAGCAAAATCACCATTTGTGATTGATTACCATTGATTGGTAGTGGTCATCCCCAAGAATACCAAATGTCAATTGTAGTGAAAAACCTTAGGGATTGTAACATTCAGTCCTACTAATCAATATGAACATCTGGATCAAACCAGTGACCACTATGAAAGGGCAGCTGACAACCAGGGAAAGACCTAGTGATGGCCTGGAGAGACTGCTGACCGGAGGGAATAGACCACACTGGGGCTGGCATGGGCTAGCTCCTCATGCCAGCAGGATCCATCGCTAATCAGCATTTTGGATCTACCGTTATATTGCTACGGAAGGAATCGACTATGAATATTATATCTAGCACAGCAATTGACAGAGCAGCAGCACCGGCAGGACATAAGGTACAGAGCTGCATCTGTGGCTGGTAAAAGATAACATCAGAGAAGTGGTCTCAAGATCCACCAGGGCAGGAAAAAGTGCCTGAGAGATCTTGGCAAGGGTCCTCGCATTGACCATTACTTTCTAAGAGGTAGGCCAAATCAGTCGAGTGAAGCCCAGTGGCAGGTTAACCACCGCAGTCCACAGGGTATCAGCACCCAGGCGAAGCTCAACCAAGTACTGTCCCACCAACGGACATGAGTCCAGAGCCCAACCAGCCACAGTCAGTGGTAGAGAGGAAGGTGGAAGGAAAAAAAAGCCGAATGGAGCAGTTACTGGCTGTGGCTGAAGAGAAAAGATGCTGTCTGGGCGGCCACGTGACCAACTAGAGGCTAACCATAAGACACACACCCAGGTCTGATCACCATGCGATGGGCCTGCCTCGACTGAGGGTGTCTTGTGATAAAAGGCCGAAACACCCAGTGACATTGAGGTACACAACTGAAGATGTGCCTGATTGGTAGCAAAATCACCTAGTGGTCATCCCCAAGAATACCAAATGTCAATTGTAGTGAACAACCTTTGGGATTGTAACATCCTGTCCTACTAATCAATATGCAAGATTGTCCAATTACTTGGCTAGGACTTCACTGTTTAACCGGCTAATGGGCGGGAATTTCAGGAAAGCCCCTTAAATGTAACCTGGTAGATAGATATTCATCAGAGCCCTGACAAGGGTTTAATTTGCCTGAATCTTATTATCCTTTGTATCATCAGCGTCCCACACCACCCAGGCCACACACTCATTTCACTCCTGCCATCGGGAACGTCCAGGTTCAGGAATAGCTTCATCCCTACATCCGTCAGGCTATTGAACACTACAACCTCAAAAAAGCTCTGAACTACATGGACTATAATTGTTATTATTGCATTATTATTGTTTGTTTTTTATGTGTACGTGTGTGTATGTTCATATATATACAGTCAATATATACAGTATATATATGTGCATGTGCCTTTTTACAATACTGGAGAGATTTTGAGGAACAAGATTAATATTCAGTTTTTTCACACCAATACACTGTTATAAACAAAAATCTACCCATCATGTGAAACTTTATAAATAACAGATATAAATTAGACAACTTCAAGACCGAAAGTCAAAAAAGTTTTTCGACAGACAAATGTTCGTCGTTTTACCAACAATTTGGACACCAAAAATGTGACAATAAAAACTCTGCCACATTTAGTCATGAATATTTAATTCATAAAGAAACTTCATATGGCCCCTCATACATATACGTTTTGTTAATGATCTTGGGAAATATCTTCATCAATACCAGGTGACAAATACAGTAGCATATCTGGTATTCTGCCTCCCAAAGATCCCATAACGGTCGTTATCCTTGGTGTCCATTGTCACAAAAACCATTATCGGGTTTGGTACCTCCGTAAGTTAAACCACGGAGGCTCCAAACCTCTAATGCTTTTCAAAAACCCAACGAGTTATTCTATGGTAGTAGCGATTTTTGGGCGAGTTAATTATTTTTTTCTTATTTTCCAATTAAATATATCAAAACCGTGGTGTCAAAAACGCGACGACCGTTTACGATATATTTTCGGACTTTTTAAAATCAATTTAAAAAAAGATTTTGGAACATAAATTGGTCATTAAAACTAAAAAACTGAGCCAATCTTCAATTTGGCAACACACAGTCTCTTGTTTACCTTTCGTACAGACCATGTCGCTAACTTCATTCGTTCATGTCAACTTCCAGAAGCACCACAACTACCGTTACGGAGACATTTTACTTACTAAAAAATCATCCCAAAGCACAACCTTCTGACAAATCATCGGCCATCGATATGGCTCAAATCCATAAGGTAATGTACTGTTTAGATGCTATCTTTTCTTATTTTTTGTTGATACTATGTTAGTCATGAACCCAATAAAGTGCTTGTCAACTTTTTTTGAAGGAATTTGAATATTGACCCCTCTGTCACATTATTGTGTGCAGTATTGTAACACACACACACACACACACACACACACACACACACACATATATATATATATATATATATATATATATACATATACTTATAAAACTCTGATCTTGTGGATGTATTTGTTTCTGTGTGTGTGTTTTGTTTGTCTGTGATTCACATCTCCTCGAAAACACGACGCGCTAATGGTGAAATTTACGCCATGATGTCAAAAATCGCCTCATCTGAAAATTTGATGCATTATTTCCCGAGTTATTTATGCAAATGCTCACAAATGTGCAGAAACGTGGAAAAAATAACTTTTTTCCCTGTGCTTAGTCCTGTGCCTAGCCCTGCTCGCAATATTGTTGCTATCCAAGTACACTGAGTTCTGCTCACCCTAGCAAGTACAAATGCATTTTTTTAAAGTTTAAAAATGAGGGAGGTTGAATAAGGCTAAATGAGCAGCCCCTGAGCTGTTGTCGGCTATGGGTGAGTGCTGGAATAAGGGGAACAGCTTGCATTGGGGGACCAGGCCTCCCGTGTGACAGAGATCCAACGGATATATACACAAATATATGTGTGCGTCTATGTATATATATGTGTGTATGTGTGAATATAAATACACACTGAACTTTTGTTCTTGTTTATTATATTGTTTACAGTGTACTATGTTTACATATTCTGTTTTGCTCCTGTAAGTACGTACTTCATTGTTATCTGGGACTTCTGACAACAAAACACGATTGAATCTTGACTCTTGAGAAATCTTGGTCACCATTGCTCCTGTTTTCACTTGCCTGCAAAATAGTCCTGGGTTAACTGCCCACCAACTCGCCCCTCGTGACCTCGCTGCCATGGCCTTTCCTTGCTCCAAGACAGTGGAGCCTGAAGCTGGCTTGCCCGCTAGAGTGCAGCAAGTTCTCCACTGCATCTTCTGGTCTCCATGTCTCGCCACCTTTAATCAACAAAATTAAAAGCAATCACAAAATGCTGTCTCACCAAGAAGTTAAAAAAAAAAATTCTCTTAAACATGGGCTCCTTGCGCCTGTCAATGTAGCTGAATGTTCATTGCCCATGCCGGACAGAACATGTTCAAGAAAATGGCATTAATTCTCTCCAATTAATTAGTGAGATTGCACTCAGAGAATTGCTTTTTATCGATCACCATCTCGCACACAGTGAAAATGTTCTTTTCAATATTACTTATTTTTTAGTTATTCCTTCTTCAGAGTTTACTGCTTCATAGCACAGTCCCTGGGTGCTTTCACAATCATTAGCACAATTACTGGCCCTCTCTGGTATCTTCCTGGATGGTATCATCCTCCATTCAGAATAGAGATTAGTAAAATCACCAGCCGCAGAATGATCTCTTTCCCTGAATCACATACTGTGCTCCGACCGTCTCACCAGCAACATGATCAGATATTGACTGCGGAGGTTAAAAACGGATAAGGATGCCATTCAGTTGCTCAACAGTTCATTGAAGGAATCAGCCACAGTTTTTTTGTCTATTAAGGAATAGATCACCTGGATTGAAGATAAACACAGAATGTTGGAGTAACTCTGCAGGACAGGTAGTGGCTCTGGAGAGAAGGAATGGGTGACATTTTGGGTCGAGACCCTTCTGATTGAGTTGGCTTCGGAATATGGTTTGGAGGAGAGATCGGGGCTCATTCCAGGACCTTGCTACACTTCCCCAGATATCTTTCAGGTGTGGATTAGTTTTGTGGCACTCCATGTCTAGCCCTAGTAAACGGCATGGTAGAGCTGCTGCCTTACAATGCCAGAGACCCGGGTTGGATCCTGACCACAAGTGCTGTCTTTGCGGAGCTTGCACGTTCTCCCTGTGACCTGTGTGGGTTTTCTCCGAGAGCTTCAGTTTCCTTCCATACTCCAAGGAAATACAGGTTTGTAGGTTAATTGACTTGGTATGAATGTAAAAATTGTCCCAAGTGTGTATAGAATAGTGATAATGCGCGGGGATCACTGGCCAGTGCGGACATGGTGGGCCAAAGGGCCTGTTTCCGCGCTGTGCATCTAAACTAAAAAACTAAACTAAAAGTGCAGGCAGGTGGGAACCTTGGCTAATGAACCAGAGCGCCAAGTCTAATTCATCCCAAAAAGATGCTGAAAGTAATACTCTGTCTAAAAACAACCAAACGATTTATTTCATCCTCTTTCTGACCCCACCCTAAAATGTGGCCTCACTATTAACTGCAGCTAACTCATGCCACTTGTGGAGGATTGGTGATGGAGGTGGAAGAGGAGTCAGTGTGGGGGGGAGGGGTGGCAATTAAAATGAAATGGGATCCTGATTACTTGTTTCCCTATTGTAGTTTGAAGTTTAGTTTAACTTTGAGATGCAGAATGGAAACAGGCTCTTCATACACCCTGACCATCAATTGCCGATTCACACTGGCTGTGTCACCCCATCTTCTCATCCACTCTCTACACACCATGGGCGATTTACAGAGGCCAATTAACCTACAAAACCCGCCTATTTTTGCGATGTGGGAGGAAACCGGACTTCCCGGGGGAAACTCATACAGTCTCAGAGAGAATGTGCAAACTCCACCCAGACTGCAGCTGAGGTCAGTATCGAACCTGTGTCTCTTGAGCTATGTCTCTTGAGTCAACAGCTCTACCAGCTGCACCACTGCGCCACCCTTAGACAAGTGGTGCGGCTGGCAGGGTTGCTGGCATGAAAGAGTGCATGCCTGTGGGGTCCCCTTTAAATATACAAGTTAGGCTCTGATGATTTTGCTGCTTGGTCATTATATTTTGAGGTTTGAAGGAGATACTTGTGGTGGTTTCCTGATCAAGCGGAAGCGTGTGTGCATCGTTGTCGGAGCTAAGTAACGCATAGCACTCCTATCTCTGCGTCGGATGTTGGGTATTGAATTTCTTTTTACCAGAGACCCAGCACATATTGGGGGCATAAAACCACTACAGTACCAAATATATGCTGGCTTATGATATGATAGAACTTTATTTATCCCAGGTGGGAAATTGGTCTGCCAACACGCATAAAACACAACAAGTTACAAGAAACTTGAAATTAAAGCTTGTTGGAGATGTCGCCTTTCTGACGAAATGTTAAATTAAGGCAACGTCTGCCCATTTTGATGGATGTAAAGGAGGTACAGGACAATTATGAGAAGGGGTTTGGAAATTATTCCTAATGTACTGGCCAATATTCATCTCTCAGTTGTCATCAAAGAAATAGATGGGCTGGTCATTATCACACTGCTTATTTAGGGACTTACCGCGTGAAGTGGCTGCTTTGTTTCCTCCAGTGTAGTAGTGACTATCCTTCAGATGTTTGCCTTTAGCTGCAAATCTCTTTGGGATGCTGTGAAAGGGATATGGATTGTGCCACTTAGATTAAAGTTATTATTAAAAAGAGAATAAAGCAAAAAGTAATTTGAATAACAGTTTGTGTGAATACAATGTAATTATAGTAATTGTATATCCATAAACATTTCCATTTGAATAATCATAGCCTTTTAAAAATGAACTTGATCCATAAAGCTTTGTGCTCATACATAAAACTTTTATGTATTAAGTTTGTTCTCGCCATTTTTTTTGTCATCTTTCGGTAAATTGCATTGGTGCTAAATGTGGGAGCTGTATTAATTACCATTTTTTGCACTGGTGTAAACAAGGAAAGAGATAATTTAAGCTGGCATTTCAATCATTGCCATCTTGGATGTGTTCCAAGGATGGGCAGCCCTTTGGAATACCTGCCTGTTTCAAATGGGAAGCATTTTACATTTTGTGATTTTGTTCCATGAGCCACAATTATAATCTCAAAGTTCAGATGCTTATGTTCCATTCACCATAATTCATTTTATGAAACTCTTCCATCATCTCACACATCACTTGTTATCCATTGTTTTGTATAATTCCATAGGAGTGACATTGGTAAATGAAGGTGTTTTACATTGGTTGAGGTTGGGTTAGTTCTAATTGCCAATTTTGTTTAGTTTAGAGACACAGTGCAGAAAAAGGCCCTCTGCCACCGAGCCCGCACCGACCAGCGATCCCCACACACCAACACTATGCAACACACACTAGGGGCAATTTAAATTTATACAAAGCCAAATAACCTACAAACCAGTGCGTCTTTGGAGTGTGGGAGGAAACCGAAGATTTCTGAGAAAATCCATGCATCTCACGGGGAGAACATACAAACTCCGTACAGATAAGCACATATAGTCAGGATCAAACCCGGGTCTCTAGTGTTGTAAGGCAATAGCTCTACCACTACGCCACTGTGCCACCCATTTCTTCCCAATATTTGCATAATGATAAAGTTGTGATTGTAAGTAAGCAAGTCGATTTTTACTACTGAAGTCCTAATGATAACATGTTTACTGCAAGGAAACAAGCTACCCCATTGTATATGCTGCCCATCACGTACCTATCTATACTTGCCTTTTATGGAGTTCCGTAAGGATCTGTGCTGGGACTTCTGCTGATTTGTGATATATATAAATGACCTGGACATAAATATAGAAACAAGAAGCTGCAGATGCTAATAGTAAGATTAAATGAGAACTTACCAGTTTGAAGTTTGATCTTTATTTTATGAGGAGTTACGATCAGCGATTACGTGAAGAGGGCCGTCAGCCTGCATGCGCGTCAATCTTCAAAGCAGCGGTGTGAAATCGCAGATAACAGTTGATGAACTGAATATAGTAAGATTCGAGAACCTAGAACTACCAGCTGATCTTTATGAGAGAGGGTTGGGAGCGGAGGGCACATAATCGCTCATTGTAACTCCTCTTAAATAAAGATCAAACTTCAAACTGGTAAGTTCTCATTTAATCTTACTATTTTACTTCGGAGTCACATGAGTGACTGTGTGAAGATTTTGAAGCTCTGTGATTTCATGCCGTGGATATGAGTCCATGCGTCACACACTGCATCAATTGACCAGGGATAAGTGAAATTTAATAAAACATGACATAAATTGAAACATGCTGGTGCTTTTTAATGATGATAATAGTAATCCCACTCATCCAGGAGGAATTAAAAACATAACCTAAAAATAGTGTTGGTAAATACCCCCGGTCTGGCAAATGGGTTTATTATAACACATTTGGAAATTCGCTGGTTTGACTGTCCTGCAGCCACTAGGATGAGGTCCAGCAAACCATTCACAACCCTCGCTGCCGATGTTGTTGCAGCCATATGAGGTTTTTTGTAACTAACAAACATTGCTAGTTCAGAGCCTCTAAGGCTTTAGTTGACATAATGACTGTTGTAGATGTGTGACCACACACACAACCAAAGGTCCATGGGACTAGTTTGAGACCTGATGCCCCCAGCCTACTCTGCAAGACTAAGTCATGAAGGTAAAGGATCATATTATTTGCAGCTGTAACCATCCTGTCCAGTCATAGCTTATGCAATGACTGGGGCCGTTGCGCTGAACCTAGTGCCATGTGGATAACCACTTTGTAAGTGAATAGACCGAGGACAGGAATGTAGCTGGAGCCTACCGGCGATGCAGCGTCAGCAGGACATAAACATCCCTTATCTCCGAGCACCTGGGCCTGGGGGGAATTTTAGTTGAAGATACACTTCATAAATCTGGATATCAGAGGTCGAGACCCGACAGCGTGGTGTGCTGACCCCAGCAGGAAGTAGGACCACAAGGCACTACTGGCACAATATGTATAACTCCATCTCTCGTGAAATATAGCTTTGAGAGGAATACCAAGACATCTGTTTTATGTACCATGTCATACAATATATTGGACTGTAAACAGGGCCCTTACCATTCCTTGATATAGGAGATGTACTGTTTCTTGGTACTATCTCTTCAGGCCGCAGTGATTACATCCACCGTACAACCTGACAATCCGTACCCCAGGAAAGGTCTTCTCACAGTCTACAACCCAACAATTTGATTAGCTCATGCAGAGGATGGGTCTCCCCAGTCACGGGGTAAACTCGCAGATGTTGTGTTTGGGAACAGCCATAAAAGGCTCTGTTATCATTCGCAGTATGAGTGGACCCATGGCTGTGTAGGCCAGTCAGGCACTATCACGCCTGAGGTGGAGTCTTGCTGGTTATTAAGCAAGCACCGACTGACGAGGCAAAATGGACGAAGATAATTTTGCAACTGTTGATTGAGACTAGATGCAATAAATCAACATTTGGTGTTCCACCAATCCATAATGTCATTAAATACCTTGTGATCCAACATTCATTGTGTTGTCATTGATTAATGTGATGATACACCAGCGCCAAATGAGGTTAGGTAAACTATCACAGGATATTAACTTAATTGAACTCATGTGATTAAAATATGCCACCACCGTAGTGTGTCAACTTGTAGGTGAGCATGCAGATATGCATATTCGCACAATAAGCCTTTAACCCATAGAATGCACCTAGTAATTTTTGGGTAGTTGATACCATATAACTAACGGATTGGTAACTCATGCACATCCCATCCGCCTCTGTGACTAGAGATGGGATAGTAATTCCCCATCTTTGAGCACTAGCAATAGTTTATATCATAACTGAAGGTAAAAATGGCCAAAAATACTGGAGCAATGCTGAATACTGTTTGTCCATCATTGTGACTTATAGCTTCATATGGTAATAGCATAGATCTGTTGAAAATGACCACTAAATTGCCAATTTACACTGGCCACAATCTCTTGCCCCAGGGCGGAGTCACAGACAATTAATAGAGTTAAAGGTACATCGCAATCTATAACTCTAGTTGGTATCAACTTAAATTTAACTGGATGGATGAGAAACCCCAATTTCTCAAATATGAGTTTTGTGGCTGAAAACTGCTAATTTAGCAAGATTTAGCATTTTAGAATATCATCCAGATAGGCCATAAATATGTATTTTCGAGCTTTGAGCAGCCCAAGCACTGGCTTGGTAATTTGGTAAACAACCTGGAAGCTGAAGTTAGCCCATTTCGCAACGCTTTAACTGCTATTGTTGCCCATCCAGCTAAATTTCAAATATCTTTGGTGATCCCTGTGAATGGGAACCGAATAGTATGCATGTTTGAGATCGATGCATGCCATAAAGTATCCTATGGAATATCCGTTATTAGTAACACAGTTTCCCATTTAAAGATTATACTGCACATGTGAATGTGAGTTAATCAAGGGTGACCCAATGTCTCGACATACGTGCAAAATAGTGTAATCTATTACCACACATAACTAGTCCACACACCCCGTGTGAGTTCTGTATCCGTCCTCAGGTCTTGATTCCATCCTTGAATTTGGAAGATAGGACTGCTGGGGTGCATGGATTGCACATTTTCCCTCAGGGCCGGCTTGGGCTAAAAGACCTCTGGCCAGAGGATCAGCTTTCCAGTTGCCACCAGCTTCAGTGAACCACTTACTGCCGATGGAGGCGTCGGGGTAAAGTCACCGCAACAGTGAGGCTTTTGCTCGTCGTAGGTACCTTGACTGGTCTGACAGCTTCACTACCTCATCCAGGTTTCTTGAATGTTTGGCCAGGTCTTCTCCAAGGAGATGATTCGGCAGCTGGACATTGCTGGCCACGCGCTCCCAGATTGCGCTTTCACTGCTGGCACTCTGTAATGATGTGACATGAGGTTATAGATGCTTACCAAGCTTCAGGTTTTCTGCCATAGGCTGGAAGCCAACCTTTCCTTGCAGCGGCTCCTCCGTTTGCATGGATATCGCAATCCTTAATGCCATGACAGAATTCTGACCTCACGCATGCACTCCAGTATGTTTCACGGACTTATTTCTGAATTTGGAGTCAGTCACACACTGACTGCCTACGCTCCTCTCCACAGAGAGGGAGATATAATGCAGCCCTGCAACAGGTGCTGCGGCAGGTCCCTGTCATGCAGTTGGCGTGTCGTGGAAAGTTCCCTCACGACATACCACCAAACTGCGACTGCCTAGCTCCCCTCCTCAGAAAGGGAGATATAATGCAGCCCTGCACCAGGTGCTGCCACGGGCCTCCGAGATCCGCGCTGATATCATTCCCTTCCTTGGAGTATCAGGTGGAGCATCTCTCCATGAGATGCTCTATCCGGCAAAGAAATGCCGAAGACGCTCCCACTGCAGGAGGTAAATCCTCCTGGCCGGACTACTTCAATGTGAACTGGCCTGCCGAGCCGGTATTTCCCACGGAGCGGGGATTTCCCGTGGCTTCCACAGCCGGCGGTCACCATGGCTGGGTTTCCCCCGAGCTGGGTCCCCCTCGCGGAGCCAAGACTTCCCATGGTCTTCGCTTCCGGGTTTCCCCGAGCTGGGTTTCCCTCGTGGAGCCGGGAGTTCCCGCGGTCTCCGCAGCCGGGTTTCCCCGCGGAGTCGGGATTCCCCGGAATGACATCCAGCAGGAACTCTGTAGAGAGCTTCCTGCAAGGTAAAAGCACAACCTGCAAAATAAGTTTGAAACTTACCTTCAGGTTTGAAACTTACCGCTGGAGGAGCAGCGCGCCTGCCAGCCAGTCGCGCGCCATGCGTGAGACGTAATGACGCGAATGTGGGCTGACTGCCTTCTTCATGTAGTCACTCACGTGACTCCGAAGTAAATTTTTTATTTAATCCCACCTCTTTCTACCTTCCACAGAGGCACTTCCTCCATAACTCTTTGTTTCACTCATCCCTTCCCACCCTAACCACTCCCTGCCGGTGTACTTTCCCCTGCAGCCGCAGGAGATAGATTCATGGAGTCGTAGAGTCATAGATTGATATAGTGTGGAAACAGGCCCTTCAGCCCAACCTGCCCACACCAGCCAACAATGTCCCAGCTGCACTTGTTCCATCTGCCTGCACTTGGTCCATATCCCTCCAAACCTGTCCTATCCATGTACCTGTCTAAATGTTTCTTATATGATGTGAGAATGTCACATCCCAGCCTCAACTACCTCCACTGGCAACTTGTTGCATACACCCATCACCCTCTGTGAAAACGTTACCCCTCTGATTCCTATTACACCTTTTCCCCTTCATCTTGAACCTATGTCCTCTGGTCCTCGATTCCCCTACTCTGAGCAAGGGAATGTGCATCTACCCGATCTATTCCTCTCATGATTTTGTACACCTCTATAAGATCTCCCATTATCCTCCTGCGCTCCATGAAATAGAGACCCAGCCTACTCAACCTCTCCTTATAGCTCACATCCTCTAGTCCTGGCAACATCCTCGTAAATCTTTTCTGAACCCTTTCAAGCTTGACAATATCTTTCCTATAACATGGTGCCAAGAACTGAACACAATATTCTAGATGCGGTCTCACCAACATCTTATACAACTGCAACATGACCTCCCAACTTCTATACTCAATACTCTGACTGATGAAGGCCAATGTGCCAAAAGCCTTTTTGACCACCTGCGATTTGACTTTCAAGGAACCATGTACCTGCACTCTTAGATCCCTCTGCTCTACACTACCCAGAGACCTACCATGAGACCTTTCCTTGTTTCTACACTCTCTCGAATATAACATTTGGCCTTCAGTGTTATATTTGTGTTCTCTTTGTGCATTCATCTCCTTCTAATATTGCATTATCTCCACTGTTACCAAGGTGTATATCTAAGTAAAAACATTTTATTTCCTGCATCAATGCTTATATTTGGATTGGACTGAATTTCCCGTGGTGCATTTGCTTCTCCACAATGTTTTAATTTATTTGTGTGTCTCTACTATATTCCACAATGTATGTGACAATGTTACATTCAGCTAATGTAACAGATTGAAAAATAAAAACATGTATATAGTTTAAATATGTTGCCTTGTTTCGTAACCTTCTTCATGAATATATTTATGCTATGTCACTGCATTTGTAAAAATGTTACAGTATACTATCACACATTCTTTATAAAGAGATTCCCAGGAAAATAGTATTAAGAAATGGTGACATATTCAATCCCAATCTGGTTGTTTAATAACTCATTTTATCTGAATCATTTGATGCGATACCTTATTATCCATGCCAATGTTTTCCATTCAATGAAGCAATATTGATTGCGAATTCCCATTGAAAACATTGGATGTTAATTGCAGTTCCAGTAGAGAAAGGGGATTTATCTTCGCCTTGGTCTTCTGCAATTAATTTGCCAGATTCAATCTTTTGAGAGTCTGCTTGTCTAATTCTCTTGCTTGGTACAAACAGAGCGTAGAAAATGAATATCAAGTGACATCTTTCATTGTCAATGAATGCAAGTTATTGATCATTTGACTGGTAGAAGAATATAATGAGGCTATTTTTGGCTAAGTCACAGGGTTATTCGTTGTATTCTAATTGTGTGGCAAGCTTCTGACATGGTGATGTTCAAGTCACAAGATATTTTGTCATTTAAGCAGAAGTGGTCACCATCAATTTTCATTTAATTCCAAAATTAACACATGAGAAAACTGTGATGGATTAGGTTTCCTTTAGGGCCATTACATTGAATTTTTCCAAGGTCCAGAAGTAGAATAGCAACATGACCTTACTGATGTTGGGCGTGCAACGTAATTATTTGCATTGGGTGAATGGAATTATTTATCTCCGTAAAGTGGGCAGTAAGTGCAAAGAAACGTTGATAACATGTTGTAACTTTTTACGATAATTCTAATGTGAACGAGAAACATGGCATTTCATTGTCTCTGCTCAATGTAAGTGCAATGTTGAAATAATTAAATTGGATGGCTCCATTTCCCATTTTGTTCCAACTGGTTTCAGAGTTTAACATTGTAGCAGATGAGCTGTGCATTACAATAGTGTGTGTGCACATGAGAAAAGCCATTCCATGTGCCTATCCAAAATCTCATGCCTCTTAAATGAACATTTTATAAAATGGCAGAATGTGACCACGATTTGAAGTAGAATGAGGTCAGAATTTGGTTTAGTTTAGAGATACAGCATGGAAACAGGCCCTTCGGCCCACCGAGTCCGCGCAGACCAGCAATCACCCATGCACGAGTTCTATCCTACATGCTAAGGACAATTTACCGAAGCCAATTAACCTACAAAACCTGCACGTCTTTGGAATGTGGGAGGAAACTGAAGCACCCAGAGCAATCCCAAGCGGTCACAGGGAGAATGTACAAACTCTATACAGACAGCATCCGTAGTCAGGATCGAACCCAGATCTCTGATGCGGAAAGTCAACAACTCTAAAGGGCGTGTCCCACTTGGGCGTCATTTACGCGACATCATTTACGCGTCACGATGCACGACGCATGGCATGCATTATGCATGCATGATGCATGGTGACGTAGGCAGTGACGCACAGTCGCGCGCGGCGCCCCAGGATTTTGGGATTCACAAAATCTTCGCACGCCACCTGCGTGACGGGCAAATGATGCCCAAGTGGGACAAGCTCTTAACACTGCGCCACTCTGCAACCCTGCTCATGTGAAGGAAGATAAGGCTTCAAAAGTAAATCTTTACCATCCTTCAACTTCTTATTTCACCCTACCCTCCTTTCCCTCAATGTGGACTAAAGTCAGACTTGATATCTCCCTGTCCACCTCTGTATCACCACTGCTGGGTAAACATTGATCTTTGTTTAAGAAGGAACTGCATATGCTGGAAAATCGAAGGTAGACAAAAGTGCTGGAGAAACTCAGCGGGTGTGGCATCATCTATGGAGCGATGGAAATAGGCAACGTTTTGGGCTAAAACCCTTCTTCAGACTGACGCAGGGTGGGTGGGGAGGAAGAAGAAAGGAAGAGGAGGAGCCCGAAGGGCTGAGGGAGAGCTGAGAAGGGGAGTAGACAGCAAGGCCTACTGGAAATTGGAGGTCAATGTTCAAGCCACTGGGGTGCAGGCTGCCCAAGCAGAATATGAGGTGCTGCTCCACCAATTTCCGGTGGTGCTCACAAGAGCGGAACTCGGGACGGGGGAACACATGCACACACTCACACACACATGCGTGAGGCTTCGGAGCAAAGATATTAGAGGAGTATCTTTATTATCTTTATTATCTTTATAGATACTCTAGTATCTTTGCTTCGGAGGCTCAATCCAGCGATAAATGCAGCTCAACTCTGCCTGTCTCGCCGGGTTAAGTACAGCCCTGTCTGAACTGACGGGACACCAGTGCTGCTTCTCCGCGCTGGCCATATTTGCCGCAAGCCCAGGCAGGTTCACCTGGCGGGACAGGCAGAGTTGAGCTCAGTTTAGCGCTGCTTCTCTGCGCTGGCTGTGGGCCTGGGGGCACCGTGCCCGTCTGACTCCCAACCTCTCTGGCCACCCGTGAGGGGGGGGGGGGGGGAACTCGGATGGGGGAGGGACAGCGCCAGAGACCGGGATCGATCCTGGCTGTGGATGAGGCGCAGGTCCAAAGATACTAGAGGATACCTCTACTATCTTTGGGCAGGTCTCTGCCACATCTCCCTCCTCCAATCATCGCACTCCCATGTCCTGCCCCCATTGCCTTCCTATGTCCCGCCCCCATTGCCTGCTGACCGATGTCTCTCTCGTCCAATTGGCGCCCTCGATCAGCAATCCCACCTCCACTATCTTGCGTAAAGCAGGGTGGGAAGAAGTGTAGTCTAGATAGCCATGGGAGTCAGTGGGTTTATAGTGGATGTCGGTCAAAAGTCTATCACCTGCGATGGAGATCGTGAGGTCAAGAAATGGTAGGGAAGTGTCGGAAATGGTCCAGGTGTATTTGTGTGCCGGATTGAAGTTAGTGGTGAAATGGATGATGTCAGTGAGCTGTGTGTGGGTGCAGGAGGTAGCACCAAAGCAATCGTTGATGTAGCGGATGTAGAGGTCGGGGATGGGGCCCTGATACGCCTCGAACACGGATTGTTTGACGTATCCTACAAAGAGGCAGGCGTAGCTGGGGCCCATGCGCATGCCCATAGCCACGCCTTGTATTTGGAGGAAATGGGTGGAGTCAAACGAAAAGGAGAGATGACAGAGAGTGTCTGAGGTGTTTTGAGCATTGGTCGGGAGGGATTTAACCAAGGGGGATAGGATGGAGTCGAGGTAAGTGGAAATAAGTTCAGTGGGGCACGAACAGGCAGAGACAATGGGTCTGCCAGGACAGTCAGGTTTGTGGATTTTCGGGAGAAGGTAAAATCGGGCCGTGCGGGGCTGGGGATCGATGAGGTTGGAGGCTCGGGGGGGCAGGGAGCATTGAACTTTTCTGTCTGAGCAGTTTTCCTCCCCTCCCCCCAGTGTTTTAACAAAAATTTAGCTGTAATATCTTCGCAGTGTTAAACATGGGATAGTAGAAGTAGTGCCTGTTTTACAAAACAAAATGAGTATATTCTTAGAAATCAAAATTATTTATTTTCTTACATTGGCACAAAAAGAGTTTGGTCGGCCCATTGGGTATGTGCTATGCCCCAACAGCAACCACTCAATCCCATTC
This sequence comes from Raja brachyura, assembly GCA_963514005.1. The sequence continues at coordinate 17,697,247 of OY740788.1, forward strand.
CTGCTCTCCTTATTGACCGGTTTCCCGACAACTCACACTCTCTCTCCCAAGACCATCAGCTCCACATGGATATTTTTGCCACTTGCCCTCACGGATGGGTAGTTAACAGTATAGTGGATAACCCACCAATGTGGAACAGCCTAAAGTCCATTGGGTCAAAGGTAAAACATGCATAACCAACAGCCAAGCTCAGGATCAAATCCAGGTCCCTGGAGCTGTGAGGCTGCATCAGTGAGTTGCACCACAATGTCAGTGTTTGAATATAAACAGGGTCAAATCTTATAATGCAAATCAAAGGATTATTTCCATACCACTCCCACTGTGAGAAAATTAGCTTTTGCATTTGGCCCACCAGAAATTGTAATATAGTATTATTGCTTGTTCTGAAGAGTGCAAACAGAAACATTTTTAATAACCTCTGGTCATACTTAATTATATTAGCGCTGCTGGTACACCCTGTGATCAATAACACCACTCAGATTAATGGATAGAAGAGAATTATTTAAAGCGTTAGATAAGATAGTGGGCAATTTAATTTTCCATTTGTATAAAGGAGTGAAAATGAAAAATAATAGTGGTACCATGTTCATTACTAAGTTTTAGTGATTGCATAATCAAGTGGTATTCTATAACCTCATTTATCAGTGAGTTTTAGCATGTTTGGAACAGGGAAATCTGCATTAATACATTCAATCCAGTAAACAAAAGTACCTGAAACTGTAATTGATCTAAGAATGAATTTACTGGCAGTTTCACATTGTATTTTAGCATCATAGTCATTTAGTTAATAGAGGTGTTTGTTGAATGGAAATCAACCAATTGGCTGCAGCATATGAACATTACATTTTCAATTGTTAATTTAAGAATAAAATTGACTTTCTGGGCAAGTTAGTAAACATATGCAAATCAGTGAGGAAAAATATGACAATATTCCAAATTCACAACTATGTCAGGATATAGAAATCTAAGATCTCAAGGATAAAGGGTGGAATTTGTGAGAGGATGTAGGCAAAGTACTTTGCATCTGTATTCACCAAGGAGACGGACATGGAGGACAATTAGGTCATTGTTGCAATATTAATATGCAAGGGCAGTTTGAGATCAAGAGAAGGTGGCATTGGGTCTCTCGAAGAGCATAAATTCCTATGAATAAATAGGAATAAATAGGAATTCCGAGGGTGGATAATTTCCTTGGGCCTGAGGGAATCTATGCGGGATATTGAGTGAGGCAAGGGAGGAGACTTCAAGTGCCTTGACAAAGACCTTGACAAAGATCTTTAGTATCTTTTCTAGCCATAGAGGAGGTCACAGAGGAGCAGAATTAGGCCATTTGGCCCATCAAGTCTATTCCACCATTCAATCATAGATGATCTATCTCTCCCACCTAACCCCATTATCCTGCCTTCTCCCCATAACCACTGACACCCTCTGACAGGAATGGAGAGTAGCCAATGATGTCTACTTGTTTACAAAGGGAAGTTGGGAGAATCCAGGGAATTATAGGCAGGTGGGCCTCACATCTGGGAAAGCCATTGGAGAGGATTTTGTAGGATAGGATTTACTCCCATTAGGGTGAAATAGGCTGATTGGGACGTGACTTTGCACGTGGCAGGTCATGTCTTATTAACCTAATTAAGTTTTTGAGGCGGTGGCAAAGACAATCAATGAAGGTAGAGTGGCGAATGTTTTCTACATGGATTCTAGTAAAGCAGTTTTATAAATCCCCCATGAATGGCTGATCTGAAAGATTGAGATGCATCGGATTCTTGGTGACTTGCTCATTTGGATTCAGAAATGGCTTACTCAGAGAAGACAGGAAATTGTGGTTGAAGTGTGACACTCAGGCTCGTGGTCTGTGACCAGTGGAGTTCTGCAAGGATCTGTGCTGGGATCTTTGTTTGTGATTATATATAAATGAGTTTTAATGCAAATGCAGGCGGGTTAGTTAATATGTTTGCAGATGACACCAAGACTACTGCAGTTGCAGTCAGTGAGGAAGGCTGTCAAAGTATGCAGCAGGATATATAGTAGCTACAGAAATAGGTGGAGAAATGCAGATGGGGCTTCATCCAAGCAGGTTTGAGTTCTTGCATTTTGGAAGGTTGAATGTAAAGGCAAAGTATACAGTTAATGGTAAGACCCTTAATAGCACTGATGTACAAGGGGGTCTTGGGATCCAAGTCCATTGCTCTTTCTGTCAGGTCCAAGTCCATGGCAACACAAATAGATATAGTGGTAAATTAGAAGTATGGTATGCTTGCCTTCATCCGTCAGAGCATTGAGTGAAAGAGTCTGGAATTCATGATGCAGCTTTATAGAACTTTGGTTAAGCTGCATTAGGATTACTGTGTACAGTTCTGGTCATCCATTACAGGAAACATGTGAAAGCTTTGGATAGGGTGCAGAAGAGATTTACCAGAATGCTTTCTCAATCAGGGAGTACTAGCTACATGGAGAGGTTGGACCGACATGTATTGTTTTCTCTGGAGCCCTGGAGGTTGAGGGGAGACCTGATAGAAGTATATAAAACTATAAAAGCTATGAGAACAAAGGTCGACCTGGCACCGGATACTTTGTAATTTTGTCAGCCCCCTTTGTATGGTGACTATTTGTATACCTTGGGTATGCAAGAAAATAATCTCACTGTGACTTGTCACATGTGACAATAAAGTATAAAGTATTCAAAGTATTCATTCATTTGCTAGAGGAGGTTAAAAGAGGAAAGGTGGAGAGTGAATGGTGTAAATACTGGTAGAGTTAAAGCTGCTGAACATAAATAGTCACTTCTTACAAAAGGCTATGTGGGGAAAGCAGCAAAGTGATTTTGCCTTGGATTATTCCAGTAATTGCCAATGCCCAGCTGATGGTGTTTAGGCAGAGCGTGGAATCAATAATTCCTTCCAGGAGAGGTTGGTACAAAGTCACAGCCAGTAGGGGAAAAACATGATTTCCAGCAGCATTTCAGGTGGTTTGGCATAAGTGTGAAGTAAACGTGAAGGAAGTGAAGGGAGTCAGAATTGTGCTCTGAAACCTTTTTACTCTAACCTGAGTCTGCATGACATTTACAAAAGTCATTGCCCAACTTACTGCAGAACACAATAAATGACAAGGTTATTTTACCTAAGCAGAAAACATTTCTGCTTTTTAAAAAATAGTGCTTACTTCTCTGGGTGGGAAAATACATTGTCATTTTTAGTTTATTTACCCTTTTGTGAACTGTTCTGGATATCTTACCCTGTTGACGATGGACTAGATGTTGTCGTTTAAACTTGACTGATTTTCTAACATCCTCCTTGATAGTTGTTATGCTGATGCTGATCAGCTGTGTCATCAAGAGAAGAAGGTTGATAAGAGGGTGATGGGGGCATAGGTGAGGTGACCTGGTAATATACCCAGCATACCCGCATTAGGGCAGCAAGGTGGCACAGCGGTAGAGTTGCTGCCTTACAGCGCTTGCTGCGCCGGAGACCCGGGTTTGATCTCGATTACGGGTGCTGTCTGTATGGAGTTTGTACATTCTCCCCGTGACCGCGTGGGTTTTTCTCTGAGATCTTCGGTTTCCTCCCACACTCCAAAGACGTACAGGCTTGTAGATTAATTGGCTTGGTGTATGTGTAAATTGTCCCTATTGTGCGTAAGATAGTGTTAATGTGCAGGGAACGCTATTGAATGTGGACTCAGTGGGCCGAAGGGCCTGTTTCCGTGCTGTATCATTAAAACTAAAAAACTAAAACTAAAAACTATACCGTAACTTAATTGTGTGGGATTTGGCTGAACAATGGTGGAAAGTTGTGCATTTCTTCTTCGAATGTTTTTCAGAATGACAAAGGTACCATTGTAAGCATAAATCATACACATTTATAATTGCTGCTGTTTTTTCTGCGACTCTTTTCATATTTAACCTAAAACCAAGTGCAGAGCATTGGCAAGAGTTGTGGAATACCTGAATTTTCTGCAAGTAATAAATCTTCTGTTAGTTCAGTGCAATGGAACGAGTTCTGCATATTTGCCACTTGACCCCAGTATGTCCCTTGTGGCAACGCTTCTGGAGACAGTACAAGTCCACTCCAGCACACAGCTTCCCACTTAGGTAATATTTTACATGTTTCTTATCCTCACATACAATGATTGCAGTCTGTTAGGACAGTTTAGGCTTAATTGCTTTAAATTGACTAATTTGGACAATATGAGGCAGAATATTCCCTCGGCTGTCTTGAAATTACTATTTCACACCACAAACAGGTATTCTGTTGAGCTGTTCTTTCATATATAATATTTATATTAATTGTATACATAGATGCTTAAATATCGATGCTTTTTTTCAACCTTTCGACGATGTTCAAAATAATTTGATATTTTCCATCCAAATAAGGGCTGGAAAAATGATTTCTCTAACTTTTAGTTTTGTCTGATCCGGTATCACTTGTGAATTATAAAATGCTGAGGAAAGGATTTTTGCAGAATGAGAATTCTATTGAAATTGACCAAACTAATTTCCTTTAGTGCCCTTAAAAGCTGTCAAAAGGAAAAGACTGTCATCCCATATCCTAATCCCAGGGGTGCAAGAACTACATTCTAATGTTCCACCTTTCCATCATACAGTCCATATTACTAAATTTATAATACTCATTAAAGTAATGTAAACTACTGGAAAGTAAAGAAGAACCAGGTATTTCTTAACTTTATCTTAACTGTAATGTTATAATGCCATAACTCTATATTCTGTGCTTTGCCATATTTTCTCTTTGCACTACCTGTTGTACTTCTATGACTTGATTATGCTCATTTCAGTATAATTTGACTAAACAGAATGCAATCAAAGCATTTCACTGTATCTTGGTACATGTGACAATGATAAACCAATACCAATGTTAAAGGGAAAACTGAATCCCATCAATTAAATATTTCCTTCACTGCTCCAATTACAGATCTTCTTTCACTATTTGCCATCTGTTAGTTAACTCTTTGATCCTGCAATCCTTACTCACTTATTAATCCAGCTTGCTTGTCAAGATATCTTATCTCAAGCTCAGCATTGTACACTGACAACATTTTGAGTAATTGCCAGGTCCATGTCTCTGGCACTCTCCTTGACTAAATTGTAACTATCTCCTAGTTTGCATTGGAATTGCAAGCTCATTGTCGTCTAGACGACAATGAGTTATCAATAAAATATTCACAGGCCACCTTGCCAATTATGCTCAAGGGAGTTAATGACCAAATTACACAATGGGCTTATTTGTTTACAACAGAAAATTATGATTGACAGGGAAAAAAATTGCATGGGAAAAAGGCACAATATGATGGGCAGAAAGGTTTTGGGGTGTTAAACACCAGAGAGAACACACTAACCTGCTGTGAGCAGTAGGTGCCCGCTTCTATTTCTTTGGTCATTAAAAAAAAAATCACATTGTAATTGGGAGTCTAATTTAAGTGTAATGGCTTCTGCCCAAGCCCATGATGTGGGACAACTGGCAGTAAGTATTGGTATCTCCAACGAGTTTGTACATGTGATAGGACACTTGATGACCACTGCCCTACGGCACATCTCAGCTCTTCTCAACCCAAACTCAACTAGCTCTCTCCAATTTCTGCACACTTTCACCACTCTACAGGCCTGAGGCCAAGCCTTTTGTTTCTTCATTTCAATTTGTGGGAACCACCTCCAGTAATCTATTCTCCCCTGCACCTACTGCTCAACACGGCTGTCTGCCATGCAAGACGTGGTAGGAAAAATAAAACCAATGCGTTGCTTCTGGTAAATTTTCACAACCACATGACATCAGCATTTCTAGTTTTTCATCCCAAGATTGTTCTCCGTCAATATCAAGTCATATAATTATAATCCATTCAATTAATTGACAATGCTTTTGCCTTTCCGTTAGATCATGGATATTGGACGCATCACTCCCTATCTTGTTCCCACAACTTTATCCCTTTCAGCTTTGAAGATCAATTGACCTAATCCTTGGGGGTTTTGTGAGTCTGTACGTTCTCGAGGAAGGTGGTTGCTGGTTTCCATCATGTCATCTCACTCTGATCCTCTTGCCTCTGATGTTTGTCCTGCTCCTTTCGTCATGATGTAAAGCACTCGTATAGTCCTTGAATAACCATTCCGTCTGCTCGTCAGCAATTCTGATTAAATATCTTTGACTCGAGACATTAATTCTTTTCCTGTCTCCAGCATAATCCATGTGCAGCATTATCTGTTTAAATCCCAGCTGCTTGGTTGCTCCAGAGTGCTTGAGGAGGGAGCTTCAGGGTGCACTGAGTGTGACAGCTGGTACCAGGTGCCTGCAAAAAAATTGTTTTAAATCACAATGAACTTCAGAAATACAGCTAATAAATTTGGGGACACTTATCTCAAGGCTGAAAACATTGAGCTACACTAATTTAGGTTTTTGTTCAGAGTGTTTTGGCATAAAGGTAGAAATCTGTAGCAGTGCGAAATGACCATTGTTGTGAAAGTACAACATGGGACTAAACTGCAAAGGCAGAATGCATTAGTCACATCTACGTATTCTCACATCCAACAGATTGAACCACAGCTTTGCAGTCCTACCACAGCTAATGGTGAAAAGAGGAGGGCAATTAAACAGCTGTTGGGAGAAGGGGGGTCAAAGAACATGCCCATCCTCAGCAAAGCGGCATCTGACATATGAAAAGCTGCAGATAGACACAAAAAGCTTAAGTAAGTCAGTGGGAAAGACAGCATCTCTGATGACAAGGAATTGGTGACGTTTCGGCTCGAAACCCTTCTTCAGACCTCTTAGGGATAAGGAAAAAACGAGAGATATAGATGATGATCTATATGTAGGAAAAATATTCCCAATGTTGGGTGAGTCCAGAACCAGGGGCCACAGTCTTAGAATAAAGGGGAGGTCATTTAAGACTGAGCTGAGAAAAAACTTTTTTACCCAGAGAGTTGTGAATTTATGGAATTCCCTGCCACAGAGGGCAGTGGAGGCCAAATCACTGCATGGATTTAAGAGAGAGTTAGATAGAGCTCTAGGGGCTAGTGGAATCAAGGGATATGGGGAGAAGGCAGGCACGGGTTATGGATAGTGGACGATCAGCCATGATCATATTGAATGGCGGTGCTGGCTCGAAGGGCCGAATGGCCTCCTCCTGCACCTATTTCCTATGTTTCTATGTTTCTCTGATGATATGCAAAATGGAATGAAAGATATGCAAAAAATAATGACGATAAAGGAAACAGGCCATTGTTAACTGTTTGATGGGTGTAAACGAGAAGCTAGTGCGACTTGGGTGGGGGAGGGATAGAGAGAGGGAATGCTGGGGCTACCTGAAGTGAGAGAAATCAATATTCATACCACTGGGCCAAGCAAAAAGCTGAAGCGAAAAGCTGACGTGCTTGCAACCACGTACAGCCAAAATGCCCGATAGATGATCCTGTGCAGTCCTCAGCTTCATGGCAGCCCCTCTCCAGCCAACTCAATTAGTGTGATATTAAGAAATGACTGACTGTATTGGATACGATATAGATTAGAAGAGCAGAGAAAATCCCCGATATAACGATGAGGACCTGCACTTCACAACCAGCTGCCCTCGAACCAAACAGCTTGAAGACTGTTACCACACTGACTAGATTATATTAGATTAGATTCCTTTATTGTCATTCAGACCTTACGGTCTGAACGAAATTGTTACCATACAGTCATACATGTAATAAAGACAAAACACACAATGACCACATATCCAACATCCACCACAATGAGTTCACCAGGCACCTCCTCACTGTGGTGGAAGGCAAAAGTCTTAAATCTCAGTCTTCCTCCCTCCTAGTTCTCCCTCTGGGCTAAGGCAATCCAGGCCACCGCCGCCGCTGGAGCACCGCAGCTCCAACTAGGCCGCCGCCGCTGGAGCACCGCAGCTCCAAACCAGGCTGCCGCTGCCGCTGGAGCACCGCAGCTCCAAACCAGGCCGCCGCCGCCGCTGGAGCACCGCAGCTCTAAGCGGACCGTCGCCACCGCAGCTGGGGCACCGCAGCTCTGAACCAGGCCGCCGCTGCCACTGGAGCACCGCAGCTCCGAATCAGGCCGCCGCCGCCGCTGGAGCACCGCAGCTCCAAACCAGGCCGCCGCCGCCGCTGGAGCACCGCAGCTCTAAGCGGACCGCTGCCACCGCTGGAGCACCGCAGCTCCAAATCAGGCCGCCGCCGCCGCTGGAGCACCGCAGCTCCAAACCAGGCCGCCACCGCCGCTGGAGCACAGCAGCTCCGAATCAGGCCGCCGCCGCCGCTGGAGCACCGCAGCTCTGTGGGCCGCCACTGCTGGAGCACCGCAGCTCTGTGGGCCGCCACTGCTGGAGCACCGCAGCTCTGCGGGCCGCCGCTGCTGGAGCACCGCAGCTCTGTGGGCCGCCGCTGCTGGAGCACCGCAGCTCCGAACCAGACCGCCGCCGTCGCTGGAGCACCGCAGCTCCGAACCAGGCCGCCGCTGGAGCACCGCAGCTCCGAACCAGGCCGCTGCTGCCGCTGGAGCACCGCAGCTCTGCGGGCTGCCGCCACCGCCGCTGGAGCACCGCAGCTCTGTGGGTCACCGCCACCGCTGGAGATCCAGAGCTCCGAACCAGACCGCCGCCGCCGCTGGAGCACCGCAGCTCTGCGAGCCGCCGCCGCTGGAGCACCGCAGCTCCGAACCAGACCGCCGCCGCCGATGGAGCACCGCAGGTGGACTGCAGGTGAGCTGCAGCTGCCAGCCAGCGCGGTCACTTTCGGAGTTGTGATATCGAAACAACAACGTGAAAAACTATCTTAGTCTGCAATGTTCACACAAAGCAAGACAAATCTGATCAGACTGCTTATCATCCAAGCCTTTTGATGTCTTATTCTCACACCTTACACTTCCCACACTGCTGATCCTTCCTGCACATGCTTATCAACTACCAATCGTCTGCAAAGTGATGCAAGGTATTGTTGACAGTGTTGGCAAGTGGCACATGGAGATGAGGAGACATTTCTTTAGTCAGAGGGTGGTGAATTTGTGGAATTCTTCGCTACAGAAGGCTGAAGAGGCCAAGTTAATGGATATTTTTAAGGCACAGATATATAGATTCTTGATTAGTACAGGTCTCAGAGGTTATGGAGAGAAGGCAGGAGAATGGAGTTAGGAGGGAAGAGATAGATCAGCCATGATTGAATGGCAGAGTAGACTTGATTGACTGAATGACCTAATTCCACTCCTATACCTTATGACCTTATGATAACTTCATAGCTCCGATACAATTAACATCAGTAGGCGTCAAAGGGAAAGCACTCTTGAGTCATACTCCATACAGAGGAAGATGGCTATTCTTCTAAGAGATCAATAATCCCAGCTTTTGGCCATCATGGTAAGAGTTCATCAAGGCACTGTTCTGGATCTAACCATCTTTGGCTGCTTCATCAATGAACTTTCTTCTGTCATAGGTCTGAAGTGGGGTATGTTCACTGATGATAGCACAATGTTCAATTACATTGCAAATGAAGCAGCCCATGCCTACATCAGCAAGATCTGACAGCATTCAGGCATGAAGATACATCGCAAGTAACATTTGTTTCACAAAATTGCCAGGCAATGGCCATGCCCAACAAGGAGTCTAAGAGAGACAATATCCAGGATAACGTTCGGTTCTGATAACGTGTTTTTGACCTGACAGAAGTTGCCTGGGCCTGCTGAGTTTCCAACATTTTCTATTTTGTTAAATTTTAAACATCCAGGAAAGAGCAACCCATCTGTGGGTGGCACGGTAGTGCAGCAGTAGAGTTGCTGCCTTTCAGCACCAAAGTCCTGGGTTCCATTCTGTCTACGAGTGCTTTTCTGTACAGAGTTTGTACGTTCTCCCTGTGACTTTCATGGGTTTTCTCTGAGGTTTTCGGGTTCCACCCACACTCAAATGACGTACCGGTTTGACAGTTAATTGGCGGGTCAGTGTGGACTCGGTGGGCCGAAGGGCCTGTTTCCACGCTGTATCTCTGGACTAAACTAAAATTTGAGTTGAACCCATTCACCAGCCTAAACATTCATTGTGTGCACCACCTCATGGCGACATTGTTAATATTGGCTAAATTAAAGACACCATAAAATGGAGGATCCCTGCACTTGTCAGAATTGCTTAACCCTTGTGAGCTGAACTTTACAGGCTTTGATTGGTGCCAGCCAATCTAGGCTCAGACTGGTATGCAGGATGGCGAGGGGTCCAGGTGTTCTCCATGTTTCTCTTAAATTGATAACATGTATAGCGGTTTTGCAAACTAACCTTAAATGCATCATTTCTATTGGATCGCTGCAAAAGCATTGTAAACAGTATACATAATGTTGCAGGATGGTCATCCTGTCAATTGATCATTGGTCGAACTGTTGAGCCTTGGAGAAATTGTTGGAATCTCAGGGCACATGTTTCAATGTTTGTTCTTGTTAGCTTCCTTCGAGAACTTTCTTTCTCATGCAATGTATTGAGCTGCTGTATTATTGGGTTAGGGAAATGTCTGTTATGTATAGGGTTAATCGATATCTGTAATTAGATTATTAAGAGACCACCCCCTTATGGTTCGGCCCCTCGAGGTCCCGGGATATATAAAAGTCCGCTACCATGAGGTTCAGCGTTGATCTTCTGGGAGAGCGCTTGGGACTGCATGAACGTCAGGAGTGTCTCTGTCTGAGCGAGGCCTAGAGGGCTTGAACAGGCAGACATGAGGATTGAACCCCCGGTGGGATAGGTCCAGTAGTTAAACTGTGACACGCTTTTGTTAAAATAAAATTTAGTTGTTTCAAGTGCTTGATTCAGTGTTTTTACTGAAACTAGATTGGGGAGGTGGGGGGGGGGGGAGCTTAGAAACAATCAATTTACAACATCAAGGGGGTTACACCAGATATTAGCTATAATGTGTACCATCTACAAAATACACTTCAACCACTTACACAAGCTCCACCACAGCACCTCCCAAACCCATGATGTCTATAATAAAAAGGTGCATGGAACTAACCCACCTATGAACTCCTCTCCAAGTCACACACCATTCTGACTTGGAAATAGATCACCTGTCCTTCATTGTCACCGTGTCTACATGTTAACACTTCCCAAAACTGTTATGGGAGTACTTTCACTGGAAGGATTGCAACAGCTCAGAAGGCAACTCACCACTATTATCAAAGACATCGGCAATAATTATTAGTTGCCTATATTTCCATGTGTACCGAGGTACAGTGAAACTCTTTTGTTGTGTGCTAACTAGTCAGCAGAAAGACAATACATGATTACAATTGAACCATTTACACTGTACATGATAAGGGAATAATTTTTAGTGCAAGGTAAAGCCAACAAAGTCCGACCAAAGATAGTCCGAAGTCATCAAAGAGGTAGATAGTAGTTCAGCTCTTTCGTTGAGGTAAGATGATTCAGTTGCCTGATGACAGCTGTAATGAAACTGTCCCTGAATCTGGTGGTGTGCGTTTTCACACTCCTATACCTTTTGCCTGATGGGAGAGGGGAGAAGAGGATGTGGCCAGCGTGCGACTGGTCCTTGATTGGGCTACCGGCCTTGCCGAGGCAGCGTGAGGCACAAAAGGAGGCAAGAGGGGATTGTTGACCTAATTGTTGACCTTCCAGGAGCACCCAGATCCTAAAAATGATTTGAGGGAGAAAATAAATCACTGCACAAAGTTCTTGTAAACATTTCTTTACAATGGGAGCAGGGTTCGTTTACTAAGCAGCATATAGTTTCACTGGAAATGACATAGAATATTGTCAAAAATCACACAGCTTATTTCTTCTCTCGAAATCCTGAATTTGCTCACAAAGACCTTCTACTGTGCAACTCACTTGCAATAATGCATGCGTGTGCGTGTGTGTGTGTGTGTGTGTGTGTGTGTGTGTGTGTGTGTGTGTGTGTGTGTGTGTGTGTGTGTGTGTGTGTGTGTGTGTGTGTGTGTGTGTGTGTGTGTGTGTGTGTGTGTGTGTGTGTGTGTGTCACAGCCTACAAAGACAACAATTGTAGGAACAGTAAATTCTGCAGGCAGATACTGTGAGACAAAAAGTCAGGTCTCTTATTAAAGTTCGGTTGATTGATATTAATACCAGTTTGCAAATTCTGGTGTGGATTTAACACAGAGGTAATTGTTTTTTACTTGTTGGGTCAATTGATCCAATTAACAGAGTGGGGAGCAGCAAATCTAATTAACTCCACTCATTCTACATGTTCTGATTGGAAATAAAATGTACTAAGCCAACACTATAAATCACACCAATCAGACCTTAACAACAGTGACAGACTAAAACCAATATAAATCAAGGCAACTTTTTTCAAAATATTTGACAGTAGAGCAACAAAAAATAAGAAGGCAGAACATGTAGAGTTAGCTATAATGATTTTATCCCAAATCACTGGGTCATTTTTCCTTATGGGATTGTTCAGCCAGGGCTTATCTGCCTCTGCTCCATATCAATTGAAGCTTTTCCCTGACAAAATAACAGTAATGGATGTGAGGCTTGGAAATTTCAAAAGGCTCCATATCCTCAACTGAGGGCCCCTAATGATCTGGCATTAATTTGAGTATTGTTTACGTTGGGTTTACGTTGTTTACGTTGTTCTACCAATTTCTAGAACAGAATAATTGGTAGAAAGTAAGCCAGCATCTGTGTGAATCACGGTCACGGTCATGGGCGGTCACAGTGGCGCAGCGGTAGAGTTGCTGCCTTACAGCGAATGCAATGATCTTCGGTATCCTCCCACACTCCAAAGACGTACAGGTTTGTAGGTTAATTGGCTTGGTAAATGAAAAAAATTGTCCCTAGTGTGTGTAGGATAGTGTAAATGTGCGGGGCTCGCTGGCCGACGCGGACCCGGTGGGCCGAGGGGCCTGTTTCCACGCTGCATCTCTAAACTAAACTATAATATTGTTGAACATTTTCAGAAATAATAGGAGTCATAGATAGCACAATTAGCACACACGGTGGGACATTCTACAAATCTTTACAGTTGTAACAGGTAATTTGCAAAGGCATCAAACTTAATACATGATATTTGATTTAAAAAAAAACTAGCCAGGGAAAAAATTAAGTAAAAATTGTAAATGATGAAACCGATCCAGCATGAACCAAAGTAATATTCAAATTGCACTTTTTGAAGAGGTAAATTAGTCAATATAATCCATAGTATGTAACAATTTTATTAGAAAAACAATAACCCTGGTTAAAAATGTCAGATAGTTCTTCCTCCATTTTCATGAAATTCTTTCAGACCTGCAAAATAAATCCTGTCAACGTTTGGGAAGTTCTTTCTAAGATTGTTACATACTTCGATTAAGAATTGTCTAAATCAGGGAAATAAATGGGAGCTAAAGCAAACAAAAAAGCATATGTTGGAAATATTCAGCATGTCTGCAGCATCTGTAACTTAGAATATATGGCGTTGAACAATGCAGCACAGGAACAGGCCCTTCAGCCCATCAAGTGTTTGCCGAGCAAGATGCCTGTCTAAATTAATTCCACCTGCCTGCACATGGTCCATATACCCCTAGTTCCAGTCTGTTCATGTTCATGTACTATTTCCCTTGGCATTGTGTTCCAGGCACCTACAACTCTGTGTAAAAACGAAACTCGCAAATCCCTTTCAAACCTTCCCCCTCACACTGTAAACCTATGCCCTCTAGAATTTGACATTTCCACCATGAGAAACAGACTCTACATACCTCTAACTATGCATCTCCTCAATTTATATATAGTACACCTCAGCCTCCAATTTGCCAGAGAAAAGTATCTAAATTTGTCTGACTTCTGATGACTAATATCCTCCAATTCGGGCAATATCAGAAAATGGAGGAATATGGATCATGTGAAGGGAGATGTGCAGTTTAAGTTGGTATCATAGTCAGCACAGACACTATACACTGAAGGGCCAATTCCTGTGCTATATTGTTCTGTATGACGCCATGTTTCTGTAACACCCTGGTGAACCTCTCTGTACCCTCTCCAAAGCCCCCACATGTTTCCATTGGTATGAATGACGTTACTCTAAACGTCATCTAACTAACGTTTTGTACAGTTGCAACATGAGTTGCCAACTTTTAAACGCAGTAAGATTGACACAAAAAGCTGGAGTAACTCAGCGGGTCTGAATGCATCTCTGAAGAAAAGGAATAGGTGACGTTTCACGTCGAGACCTTTGTTCAGACAGAGTCAGGGGAAAGGGACATGAGAGATATCGTCAGTGATATGGCGAGATATTAGAACGAATGAATGAAAGATATTCAAAAATAAATGATAAAGGAAACAGGCCATTGTTAGCTGTGGCCTAGGTGAAAACGAGTCACAGACAATGCAACTCAACAAGACGACTTTGAAATTAATACCTTGACTGATGAAGGAAAGCATATGGTATGCCTTAAATACCACCCCATCCATTTGTTGTCACATTGCGGAAGCCATGGATTAGCATCCAAAGATCCCACTGTACATCAGTGTTGTTAAGGATCCTGCAATTTACTCTTGGAAATCTAATCAACTCCACTCATTCTACACCTCTCAAAATGTATCATCTCACACTGCTCCAGGTTAGGCCATTCGGCCATTTCTCAGTCCAAATTTCCAATTGGCCCATATTTTGCTGCATCCTCTGACAAACTTCCTTCCTCCAATTTTCATATTGTCTGCAAACTCACAAATCAGGAGAAACTCACAATCATAACCACCCGGGGTGCCGCACAATTGGCAGCCTCGCCAACAGTCTGTTTTTTCATCTTTTTTTTTGTTATTTTCAGTGTGTTTTAAGAGTTTGTGTAAATGTTCGCTGTAAATGGTTTGGTTTATGTGGGGGGAGGGGGAAACTTTTTTTCAATCTCTTAACTTGCCGGAGATGCGGGTCGTATCTCCGGTCGTACTGCAGTCTAACACCATGGAACTAGAGGCCCCCCCCCCCACATCGGAGCCAATCCCTTTCCTGGGCCCGATGCTCCAACCGTGGCCTGCGGACTTTAACATCAAGGGCTCGCAGTCTCGGGAGAGTCGGGAGCTCCAACGACACAGAAGGTTCGATAAGCCCCGACCTAAGGGCCGATCCCCAGTGCGGGGGAGCTGAGATCCCCCCTGATGCGAGAGCTTGATCGCCCCGACGAGAAGGTAATAAGATCGCCCCGTCAGTGGAAGATTTGAGGCCCCCGACTGCAGGAGAACAAAGAAGGGAGGAGATTGAACTTTTTTTCGCCTTCCACCACAGTGAGGAATGTGGAGGAGTCACTGTGGTGGATGTGTACGTTAAAATGTATTTTGTGTGTTCCGTTGCTTTTTATTTGAATGACTGACTTGGAGAATGAAAATCCTTGTATATTGCAAACATACTTGACTAATAAAGTATTATTGTATTGTATTGTATTATGTTGTAGAGGTACACCTCATACCTCAGGTCAATGATTTTTAATCTGGACTGAAGCCAGCTTCATTTCATAATGGTCCCTAATGTTACACTCATGAACTCTGTCAATACACACTGGATTTTAGCATTCGAGGCACTATCATGAACTACTCCAACATGTCTGAAGCTGACTCTTCAGTATCCACTCAAAGATGGAATTACCAGGAAGAAACAATTGTCTCATCATCTTTCTCCTGGCTATTAATCTCAAACTTGAGTTACTGCTGTCTACTTCCAAAAAAAAAGTCATAGAAATGTGATTTGCTTGACCAAACCCTTCTTTGCAAAGCACTGAATGTTTTCTGGCATTGATCATTGCTTTCAAATACATTTATTCAGGGTTAAGATTAATATGGGTATCTCCATTTAAAGGTGTTTGATTAACTCTACTGGACTATAAATGCAGTGCACATTTACATTTAATCAATACAACTGCTGGAATTAGGAGTTTAGGAATTTGGGACTACCAGCACTGCTCCCCCATTGACAGTTTTAGGTTTCATAAAGGCTGTTGTGGGAGAAGAACTGATCATAGATTTATTCAAGCAGGTGAACTGATTAGTACATTATTGTAATTGCATCAGCTGGTAATTTTATACATGTTTGGGTGGGCAGGAAAAGGAATTGAACGGGCGAGCGAGCAGAGACTGCAAGAACAGGATGTGGTTTTTTGCTCTTTAGCTGCACTTCCCAATATACAGAACAAGCCAAGGCCTTTGCAATGTGCCACCCAGTACCCGATATTATAATGACGCATTGAGAAATAAATATACGTGTTTTGCCAAGGATAGAAACATACAAAATAGGTGCAGGAGTAGGCCTTTCGGCCCTTTGAGCCAGCACCGCCATTCAATATGATCATGGCTGATCATCCAAAATCAGTACCCCGTTCCGGCTTTTTCCCCATATCACTTGATTCCCTTAGCCCTAAGAGCTAAATCTAATGGGCCTGTCACACTTTGGCGATTTTTCAGGTGTCTGCTGGCGACTGTTAAGTTGCCGGCAGTCGTCTGAAAAACCTGGAACGGCGACTGTCAGAGTGGAACGCACACAAACACAGACATCGCAAAGGCGGGGGACGGGGCAGGCGGGGAGAGCGCTGTCTGAAATTCACACGGTGCACAGCCAAGGTGATACAGACACACACCACGATGAACAGGAAGGTTGACGCAGTAATTAAGATGACTAAAGCACAGTGTACGGTAAGTTCTTTAAAAGAGGGGGTGGGGAGGGGGGAGAAGAAGGGAGGAGTGGAGACAACTTTTAAGAAGCCAGACAACTTTTAAGAACCCAGAGATACACGGCTGTGAAGTTCGGCGGACATTTAACATTACCGGTTGGTTATCCTTGGTTCTGAAAACTACTTTAATAATCGACTCCAGCATCTTCTCCACTACCGATGTAAGGCTAACTGGTCCATAATTCCCTGTTTTCTCTCTCCCTCCTTTCTTAACAAGTGTAGTTACATTGGCTACCCTCCAGTCCACAGGAACTGGTCCAGAGTTGAGAAAACATTGGAAAATGATCGCCGATGCATCCACGATTTCTAGGGTCACTTCCATGAGTACTCAGGGACTCTACATGAGGTTGGAACAACTTTAAAGAAAAATAGGGGAGGCACGGTGGCGCAGCGGTAGAGTTGCTGCCTTATAGCACTTACAGCGCCAGAGACCCGGGTTCGAACCTGACTACAGGTGCTGTCTATACGGAGTTTGTATGTTCTCACCATGACCGCGTGGGTTTCCTCCGAGATCTTCGGTTTCCTCCCACACTCCAAAGATGTACAGGTTTGCAGGTTAATTGGCTTGGTATAAATGTAATTTGTCCCTGGCATGTGTGGGATAGTGCTAGTGCATGGGGATCGCTGGTCAGTGCGGACTCGGTGGCCCGTGCTGTATCTCTAAACTGAAGTAAGGCCAGATGGTGCTGTTTGGCCTGATGCCCTGACTTACTGCTCAAACATGTTGGCTGCCCGAACTTGCTTGAACCTCTACAACAATTACTCTGCAACGTGGAGGAGGATGTAATAAACAAAAACAATAAGCATGAAAAGTGTAAATAACTAAATCTAAACTGGTTCTGAAATATTAGTAATGTAATGATATTCAGAAGTAATAATTATTTTATTTCAGGTCTTGCTATGGTAACACCATTGTGTTTTGAAGGGAAATAGTTAGATTCTCTCCTTGTCGAAAGGGTCTATGTCTTGCAATTATACATGTTCCAAACCAATCCAAGGAGGAAGGCTGGCGTGGCTTTGCTGCTTGTGACATGAGCTGTTTCATTATCTGAGCTTTGTTTATGTTGTTTCAGCTCCCTCTGTAACCAACAAACATTTAATTGATGATAGACACAAAAAACTGGAGTAAACCAGCGGGTCAGGCAGCATCTCTGGAGAAAAGGAACAGGTGATGTTTCAGGTTGACACCCTTCTCAGACTGAGAGTCAGGAGAGAGGGAAAGTAAAGGTATGAAAAGGTACAGAACAGATCAGAGCTGGCACCCTTGACCAAAGAGCCCACAATGGTCCATTGTTGGCCGTGGAGGAGGTGATAACGTGGGGATACGAACAGTAAAACCAGCAGGATGATGGGGGTGGGGGGAGGGATGGAGTAAGAGGGAATGCAAAGGCTACTTAAAGTTAGTGAAATCAATATTCCTACTACTGAGTTGTAAACTGCCAAGCAAAATATGAGGTGCTGTTCCTCCAATTTGCATATGGCCTCAGTCTGACAGTGGAGGAGGCCCAGGACAGAAATGTCAGTGTGGGAATGGACAGGAGAGTTAAAATGCTTCCTTTACTCCAGAGATGCTGCCTAACCCGCTGAGTTACTCCAGCATTTTGTGTCTATCTTGGGTTAAACCAGCATCTGCAGTTCCTCTTTACACATGTAGTCTGCTGGCTTCTGAACTACAGGGAATGTTCACCAAACTGATTTCCCATGATGGGAAGACTGGTGTATGAAAAGAGATTAGGATGACTAGCCTTATATTTGGAGTTTAGCAGAATGAGAGAGGACCTCATTGAAACTAATTAAAACCTGATAGAACTGAAAATCAGGAAAGATATTTGCAAGAGTGGGGAAGTCTATTGGGGAGTCGCAGCCTGAGGATATCTACCAAACATTTAAGGACTAAAAGGAGGAGAAACTTCTTCATGGTAAGAGTGTTGGACCTATGGAATTCCCTAGCGCAGAGACAATATATTCAAATTATTAAATATATTCAAGAAGGAATTAGACATCATTCACACAAAGAGTGGTGGGTGTCTGGATGTGGTGGATGGAACAAGCGGACAGAAGAGGTAGTTGAGGCAGAGACTATCCCAACTTTTAAGAATCAGTTTGACAGGTACATGGATAGTCTCCAGGTTTGGAGGAATATGCGACAAATGCGGGCAGGTGGGACTAGTGTAGCTGGGACATGTTGGCCAGTGTGGGCAAGTTGGACTGAAGGGCCTGTTTCCACACTCTATGACTCTGACTCTGTTCTCATGGTTAAAAGGTTCAAGGGCCTTGAGGAGAAACAGGAAATAGAGTACTGAATTTAAATGATCAGCTATGATCACATTGAATGGCTGAGCAGTCTTGAGGGCTGAGTGGTCTAGTTCTGTTCCTATTTTCAATGTTTCTAAGATTCACCCTCCTGGTCAGAGCAGACCCTCCTCTCGCTGTTTCTGAGCACTTGCTTTGTCTTCAGGTCCTCACTGCTGGTTCTGGATGCCCAGTGTTGTGGCCTTCAAAACTCCTGGTTTTTCCCTTGGAAAAGATTCGCAATGAGCCCCAGGAACAGCACTATCAGGCAAAATCATCCTTTGCACTCTTTCCAGACTGCTCTACTCCCAGTCAATCGCCAACAAAATGAACGTTTGCTGGAAATCTCTTTAAATAGCACAGGCTGTGGAAGAGGGCAGGTGCTAGTGAGAGGGAAGTGGGATTTAGTTCATCCTGTCACTAAAAGGCCAGGTTTCCTGCATATAAATAACTCTGACATTGGGAGAATCACAAGGGTGCATTTTGGCAGAGCTGATATTGGATCAGCATTGTACAAAATCTTGCATTTGCAGCAGACTACTCGGAAAACTGCTGTGTGTGCAACTTAATTGTGCCACCACCATATGAGTCTCCTTTTGAAATCTGCCGTGAATAGTAAGATTCAATGAGAACTTACCCGATTGAAGTTTGATCTTTATTTTATGAGGAGTTACATTGGTGATTACGTGAAGAACCCTGCCAGTGCGCATGCTCGTCAATCTTCAAAGCAACAGTGTGAAATCACAGATAACAGAAATTGAAGTGACATAGTAAGGTCATAAACCAGATGACCCTTGTGATATGAGGGTTGGGAGCGGAGGGCACGTAATCACCAATGTAACTCCTCATAAAATATAGATCAAACTTCAAACTGGTAAGTTCTCGTTTAATCTTACTATTTTACTTCAGAGTCACGTGAGTGATTCCGTGAAGATTTCAAAGCTGTGATTTCATGCTGTGAGAAACAAGGCTACACAACCACAGCTGCTTCATTGACAGTATGAGGGAAACATTCATAATGAATAAATAATCATAATAGTAACCACTCTCATCCGAGAGGGACTATACAACTGAACGTAAAATAGAGTTGGCAAAAAAACCCTGGTCTGACAATGGGTTATTATAAGTGTTTGGAAGGTTCGCTCATTCGACCGTCCTGCAACTGCTAGGATGTGGTGCAGCGGAACGTAAATAACCCTTGCTACTGATGTTGTAGCAGATCTGGTGGAGTGATTTAATTCGTATGAACTCCCATATAACCAAACCCCGTTTCACCGCCTGGGGATGGTCTGAACTGACACCTTCTTATAAAGCTTTTATGGAACTAACAACATTGCTAGTTCAGAGCCTCTAGGCTCTTGGTGACCTTGACATATTGTTGTAAGTGTGTGACCTCACATAACTGAAGGTCCCTGAATATGTCATGAAACTAATTTGGGACCCGACTCACCTTCTGCTCTGCTTAAATTATTATTTGCAGATGTAACCATCCTGTCCAGTCACAATTATGTAGTGACTGGATCCGTTGCGCTAGGACCAGCGCCATGAGGATAACCACCTTATGAGACGGCCAAAGCTAGGATGTAGGTGGAGCCCCCAGCGAAGCAGTGCCAGCACAATGTCAGTATCCCATACTGCCCTGCACTTGTCCTGGGGGAACTTGTGTTAATGATCCTTTACAAACTTGATATCCGGGGTGAGCCCGACAGAGTGGATCCAATTTGCTGCAGCAAATATGATGGGAAGGCACATTAAGCTATATTATATAGGGCACATTAATATATATAGGGCACATTAAGCTATGGCCCTATAACTCAATTATTGTCAGACCTATTGGAAAATGAACTTAAAGTCATCAATATCTGTACCGTATTAAATGTAACATAGCATTAAACAAAGCTCTTCCCATCTCCTGGCGAAAACTGTACTGCTTTTTAGGGATGCTATCCCTGCCCTCTACAGTGAGTACATACATGGGTCGGTGTGACAACCAGAGCTGTAGGAGCAGTCTACTCAGAATCTGCAAAAGAATAAATTGATTTTATCATGCAGAGGCTGGTTTTCCGAGCCACAGGCTGACCAAGCAAAGCTTTATGTGTAGAATGACCATATTAGGTTGTTTTAATATTCCTGACAAACAGGAATCAATGCTGCATAGTCCAGTCAGCCAGTACAAAACCTAAGCAAGATCTTGCTGACTTTATTTCAAGTTCTGACTAATGGGCAAAATGGAGGAAGACATAACAAACATTCCTCCTTGTTGTAGCGATAATGCATCTCTCGCCACTGTTATGCCACATAATTTTGCAGCCGTGAATAAGCATGAAACATCACATCAACATTCGGTGTTCCATCGAACCATAATTTCATAAATACTTTGTGATCCAACACTCATTCTGTGTTGTCATTGATCTGTACTTGATGATATACCAGTGGCAAATGAGATGATGTAAATTAGTATAGGATGCTTTTACTTGATTGCACCCATGTGACTAACATATGGCACCACCATTGTGTATCAACCTGCAGTTGAGCATGCAGATTATGCATATTTGGTCCATAACCCTTTACCCATATAATGCACCTAGGGTTTATAGATAGTTGATAGCAATAACTGAAGAATTGGCAACTGATATAAATCTGCTCCACCTC
The DNA here is from genome assembly GCA_963514005.1 of Raja brachyura. The sequence goes on from OY740788.1 coordinate 17,718,840, forward strand.
CGAACTAGAGGTGACATATGCAATTTTCCACCTTAGAGCACTTAGCATCAGTTTGTAATAAACCTGCGTTTTTACTGACCAAACTAGTGGAGCAATGCTGAATAGTGTTCGTCCATCATTATGACTTTATTAGTTTCAGCTGGTAATAGCATAGGTCTCTTAATAATGACCTAGCCGACACTTGAGAGGTTGCTACTTCACAGCTGAATCACAGCTACTGTATTGCCAATAACTCTTGATGAATAGATGGCTGCTTATAACAACAAGGTTGTTACAAGTTCCTATTAACTCCAATCTCTTGTCCCAGGGCGGAGTCACAGGCTAATTAATAGTTGAAGGTAAATCCCAATGACCAACAAGTATATTGGTAACTACTTAATTTTAACTGGATGGACGAGGGATCCTACAAAGCCCTTCCCATCTTTGAATTTCTCAAATATAGTTTGAAGCTGAACAATTCATTTTCGCAAAATAGAGCATTAGAATATCATTCAGACTAGACATAACATGTTTAGACTCTGAGTAGCCAAAGCACCGATTTTTGTAATTTGGTAAATACCTAGATAAATAATTTAGCCCATCTTGCAATGTTTTACTGTTCTCAATGCCTCATCATTAGCAAATTATTATTACTGTTATCATTCTTCTGATAATTTCAAATGTCTCCGGTGATCCCTGTAAATGGGAACTGAATAAAATGTATCTTTGAGATCCTTATGAAAATCAGTTGTTAGTCAGTAACAAAGTTTCCTATTCGGAAAGTTTATACTGCACATACGTGAAAAAACCACTCTGGCCATATTTCGATCCTGTCTCGAAGCGATCCTGGCCATAATACTATGCCTGCCTTAAAAGACAATACTGGCCCTAATTCAGGGAAATCAGGGATAGTATAAAAACAAAAGATGAGGCATACAAATTTGCCAGAAAAAGCAGCCTACCGGAGGACTGGGAGAAATTCAGAATCCAGCAGAGGAGGACAAAGGGCTTAATTAGGAAAGGGAAAATAGATTATGAAAGGAAACTGGCAGGGAACATAAAAACTGACTGCAAAAGTTTTTATAGATATGTGAAGAGAAAGAGACTAGTTAAAACAAATGTTGGTCCCTTGCAGTCAGAAACAGGTGAATTGATCATGGGGAACAAGGACATGGCAGACCAATTGAATAACTACTTTGGTTCTGTCTTCACTAAGGAAGACATAAATAATCTGCTGGAAATAGCAGTGGAACGGGGGTCAAATAAGATGGAGGAACTGAGTGAAATCCAGGTTAGCCGGGAGGTGGTGTTGGGTAAATTGAACGGATTGAAGGCCGATAAATCCCCAGGGCCAGATAGTCTGCATCCCAGAGTACTCAAGGAGGTAGCCACAGAAATAGTGGATGCATTAGTGATAATTTTTCAAAATTCCTTAGATTCTGGAGTAGTTCCTGAGGATTGGAGGGTAGCTAATGTAACCCCACTTTTTAAAAAAGGAGGGAGAGAGAAAGCGGGGAATTACAGACCAGTTAGTCTAACATCGGTAGTGGGGAAACTGCTAGAGTCAGTTATTAAAGATGGGATAGCAGCGCATTTGGAAAGTGGTGAAATCATTGGACAAAGTCAGCATGGATTTACGAAAGGTAAATCATGTCTGACAAATCTGATAGAATTTTTCGAGGATGTAACTAATAGAGTGGATAAGGGAGAACCAGTGGATGTGTTATATCTAGACTTTCAGAAGGCTTTCGACAAGGTCCCGCATAAGAGATTAGCATACAAACTTAAAGCACATGGTATTGGGGGTTCAGTATTGATGTGGATAGAGAACTGGCTAGCAGACAGGAGGCAAAGGGTAGCAGTAAACGGGTCCTTTTCAGAATGGCAGGCAGTGACTAGTGGGGTGCCGCAAGGCTCAGTGCTGGGACCCCAGCTATTTACAATATATATTAATGATTTGGACGAGGGAATTCAATGCAACATCTCCAAATTTGCAGATGACACCAAGCTGGGGGGTATAGTTAGGTGTGAGGAGGATGCTTGGAGGCTGCAGGGTGATTTGGATAGGCTGAGTGAATGGGCAGATGCATGGCAGATGCAGTATAATGTGGATAAATGTAAGGTTATCCACTTTGGTGGCAAAAACATGAGGGTAGACTATTATCTGAATGGTGGCAGATTAGGAAAGGGGGAGATACAACGAGACCTGGGTGTCATGGTACACCAGTCATTGAAAGTAGGCATGCAGGTGCAGCAGGCAGTGAAGAAAGCAAATGGTATGTTAGCATTCATAGCGAAAGGATTTGAGTATAGGAGCAGGGAGGTTCTACTGCAGTTGTACAGGGTTTTGGTGAGGCCACACCTGGAGTATTGCGTACAGTTTTGGTCTCCAAATCTGAGGAAAGACATCCTTGCCATAGAGGGGGTACAGAGAAGATTCACCAGACTGATTCCTGGGATGTCAGGACTTTCATATGAGCAAAGATTGGATAGACTCGGCTTGTACTCGCTGGAATTTAGAAGATTGAGGGGGGATCTTATAGAAACTTACAAAATTCTTAAGGGGTTGGACAAGCTAGATGCTGGAAGATTGTTCCCGATGTTGGGGGAGTCCAGAACAAGGGGTCACAGTCTAAGGATAAGGGGGAATTCCTTTAGGACCGAAATGAGGAAAACATTCTTTACACAGAGAGTGGTGAGTCTCTGGAATTCTCTGCCACAGAAGGTAGTTGAGGCCAGTTCATTGGCTATATTTAAGAGGGCGTTAGATGTGGCAATTGTGGCTAAAGGGATCAGGGGGTATGGAGAGAAGGCAGGTACGGGATACTGAGTTGGATGATCAGCCATGATCACATTGAATGGCGGTGCAGGCTCGAAGGGCCGAATGGCCTACTCCTGCACCTATTTTCTATGTTTCTATGTTTCTATGTAATTCCAAACCTGCTTGGAATATTAGTATTGTGCAGTTTTACATGGTTAGGTGACAATGCCTTAACCATATGTGTGTTGTACAAACAAGTGTAAATTAACAACTTGTAAGTGGTCCCCTTACCCCATGCCTGGTTATAGAGTAGGACTGGTAGGGTGCATGGAACGTCTGTCCAGTTTTTACGCTGCCATAGCTTCAGTGAACCGCTCACTGCCAATGGAGGCGTGGAATGCGTTGTCCCCGAACCGATGAAGCTTCCTTGGTACCTTGATTGGTCCGACAGCTTTTGCTTCCTCATCCAGGTTTTGCCTGTTGAATAGGTCTTACCTGAATAGAAGATTCAGCGGCTAGAGCTCTGTTCACTTCCTGCACTGGTAGCGCGACGGGAACGCTGACCCCTTCCAGGTATTCTGCCAACTGCTGGTAACCAACTCTTCTGGCAGCAACACCTTGATCTGCGAGGATTGCCTTGAACCCATACACATGTGCTCCCGTATGTTCCACGGATATCTTTAGAATTTGAAGTCAGTTACCTACTGACCATTTGCACTCCACTCCATAAAGGGGAAGATTGTAGGCAGCCCTGAACAGGTGCTGGCTCAGGCCCCTGAGGGTACCTGTGCTGATATGGCCTCCCAACAGACCTATACCAGAATGGAACATACTCGGCGGCAGAATAATTCTGCCCCGCATGCTCTCCTCCTCCAAGAGGGAGACATTAAGCAGCCCTAACTAGGCGCTGCTGGTGCGTGCACTCCCATAGGCCGGCGTTGACACTACTCCTCCTGTTGGAGTGTGTGTTACTGGAACATCCTCTCCATTAGAAGCTCCATCCTAGACAACCGTCCAATTAAGCAGCCCCGAATAGGAGCTCCATCCAGTTTAGCCCAAACTGTTAATTATCACCAGAGGGGAACTCTCCCGGCCCAACTCATCCCTAGTCCATAGGCCTGACTGCTTTATGGTTGATTATAACCCATGTCCTGAGGACCACAGCGGTGTGGGAGCTGCTGACCGTACTGTCAGCGACTTTGGTGGTGATACAGCCTTCCTCTGGATTTACACCTCCACAGGAACCACAGCAGTCTGGGAGCCGCTGACCGTATTGTCAGCGACTCTGACAGTGATACCGCCTCTTGGGTTTGCCACTCCACGGGAACCACAGCGGTCTGGAAGCTGCTGCCCGCATTGCCAGTGACTGGAGACGCAAACCCGACGGCTGCCGGCTCTCGTGATTCCGCGGTTAGGACCGCAGTCTCCCCACAGCCCAAGCCGGTTTCCCTGCGGCTCGCCGGACAATATCCAGCAGGAAACCTCTATAAGAAGAGGTTCCTGCAAGGAAAAACAAAACCTGGTAAGAAATAGAAACTTACCTGCATGTTTAAACTTACCGCTGGCAGGACCGTTGCACCTGCCAGTCAGTCGCTGAGCCATGCGAAAAGGCGTAATGACGAGCATGCGCACTGGCGGGGTTCTTCACGGTATCACACATGACTCAGAAGTAAAATTTAAAGTAAATCGGGACTTTTGCTGCTAAAATGGGCTGATGCCTGTTGCGAAATGCATCAGTGTTTTACACTTATGCCTGCCTTAATTACCATGCCCTTGCCCTTTGTTTCCCTCCTGGTTAGATATTTTATATGGGCACCAGTAAGAACAAACTTGACAGCTATTGAATTCATTCACCTGGACATCAACTAAGGAACTGCAAACTGATTTACAGTTATTACAGCTTCAGAATCCCCCAAAACTTTGTGTACGTTCCACCTGGAATCGAACAACAATGTTCCCGATGTTGGGGGAGTCCAGAACCAGGGGGTCACAGTTTAAGAATAAGGGGTAGGCCATTTAGGACTGAGATGAGGAAATGTTTTTTCACCCAGAGAATTGTGAATCTGTGGAATTCTCTGCCACAGAGGGCAGTGGAGGCCAATTCACTGGATGTTTTCAAGAGAGTTAGATATAGCTCTTGGGGCTAACAGAATCAAGGGATATGGGGAGAAAGCAGGAACGGGGTACTGATTTTGGATAATCAGCCATCATCATATTGAATGGCGGAGGGCTCGAAGGGCTGAATGGCCTACTCCTGCACCTATTGTTTCTTTGTTTAACTAGCTCCAGTGACACTGGCACCACCCTGTATTGGCTCACATGCCCAAAGCTGTTATTTTTCTGCAGAAGTGCTGGGCCTGCTGCTGAATCAGCTTTGACGCTGCGGTATGAAGACAGTTACAGAGAAGCTGGAACTAAGAAATGTATTTTTGTAAAATGCCCCAATCAGGACCATGAGGTATTTACTTCCCCTGTCTTGGGGTTATGGCCCAACTTCGAAAAGAAACCTGGCTTCTGTTCAGTTTTATGTCAGGCAATGGAACTATTAACTGACAGTGCATCTAAATAGTTCAACAAGGTTATTCTGTAAATAGTTTACCAGTATGTCTACTAGCCTTCAATCAGTTGTAGGAAGGAACTGAAGATGCTGGTTTAAACTGAAGATGGACACAAAATGCTGGAGTAACTCAGCGGGATAGGCAGCATCTCTGGAGAGAATGAATGGGTGACGTTCTGGGTCAAGATAAATCAGTGATCAATCGTTTCGATCAGTGATTAATTAATTGTCCACAGATAGCCATGCCAGTACAGGCCCTATAATTGGCCTCAGCCAATTATGACATGAGAAAATAAAGACAGGATCACATTTCTGTTCATTAACTCTTGCAAGATTTCTGTGTAGGAATAGGACCAGGCTTCAAGTGAAATGGCTGCATTGGCCAAATATCCCCCTGACACTCTCTATTGGTGCCTGGCACAAAGTTCTGACCCAAAACGAGACCTATCCATGTCCTCCAGAGATGCTGCCGGACCTGCTGAGTTACTCCAGCACTTTTTTAATGTGAACCAGCCTCCGTAGTTCCTTGTGTCCACGAGAGGCAGTCAGTCATGTGGGCAAAGAACCGGTGCTCAAAGGACTTCGGAAAACATAAGAGAATGAATGGTTTATAAATGAAAAACATTTTTTCTCACGGGAGAGGAATGAAACAAATAACACATTCCTAGTCTGTTTCTGGACTCTTCTTTATCCATTTCCCAGATGATGCAGAGTACGAAACACAACCACAAGATGCTCATTCACAAGACATCAGCTTTTGTTGCACTATAATCGGCTGGGATGCAAGTAACGACATCTGTAAACATCCATCACCTAATACTTAAATCAAATAGCTGTGTGCTTGCTGCTTTGTACAAGTTCCCAATGACTCTGTTGTGCTCACTGACAAATACTCCTCAGTAATTGTCAGGGATCCTTATTCAAAGTGTGGCTCCCAATGGAAATTAATTGCTTGTGTGCAGTCTGAACCACATCATAAATGTCATGTAGAAGTTGCAGGGAGTGAGGAAGCATTGACAGCTCTATCCTCACTGTATCATTTAACTACCGGTAAAACATTCTACGACAGAAGTGCTCTTCATTAATAATTTACTCCGCAGTATACAATGAGCCTTGCCAACGATGCCAGGGGAACAGCCACCTTCCTGTTTTAATGACACGAGCAGTGAAGGGGGAGGGGGCCTTGCTCACATCAGCATTCACAGCACATCTGGGCATGTCAGTGTATGAAGATATCAAGGAAGGAGTCGACAGGACAAAGGGGAGAAGAAAGAAGCATCACCCAGAAAACCTTCCTTTTTATGCTTTGGAGAATAATGCATTACAATGACAGTTCATCCCTTATTTCTAGATTAAAGCTGAAATGATCTACATGGAATCCAAACCGCATTTTTTTTACCTGTTAACAAGAAAAGGGCAGTAGCTATATGAAAACTGTGTATAAACTTGATAAAACCTAGCAAGTGAAATACTAACCAAAGATTACCATTTAAAGACAATAATTTTATTCCTTCCCTTTGCCTCTCTGTGGATTGATGCTTCAAAAAATGTCTATATTGACAATTTGCAAAAAGTCGTAAATGTTGGCTACTGCAAAGAATGTCGCAGTGTGTAGCTTGAAATTTCCTGCATTATCATGTTGTTATCAATTTTCTTTAAGTAGAATAAGATGCTGGAAAATATTTCTTGAGGTTCTCTTCCCAAACAATATGCTGAAGTAATTTTGATTCTGATCAAAAAGGGACACAGGACTTGATTGGGGTGAGAGTAAGGGCTGATGGCAGTGAAGGACTGCGGCAATGGGCTCGATAACTCAAATGATAACATTTTGTCATCCCAACTACAGAGTCAGCTATCTAGTGAGACATCTTTTGGTCTCTTATTCTCACATAAATTTAGAGAAAAAATAGGAGGAGACTTCTTACCAGACCATCCTGGAGGTCTGAAGAAGGTTCTCGACGCGAAACGTCACCTATTCCTTTTCTCCAGAGATGCTGTCTGACCCGCTGAGTTACTCCAGCTTTTTGTGTCTATCTTCAGAGTTCAAATCTTATCAGTTTCCCAGCTCAATAGGAACAACAAAGTCATCAAGATTAATAATGAAGCAGGATTATAGTTCCGATTTTATCAAAATCATTAAATTCATTAATTTAAAAAAGGAGAATTTGCCAGACATTCTCAGCAGACCAGGCAGGTGCTGAGAAGAGAGAAATATAGCTTACATTACAAATCCAATGAAAAACTTGGAATGGGGTAAATTCACGGAGTCTTTTACCCAGAGTAGTGGAATCGAGAACAAGAGGACATACTGTAAGTTTAAGGTAAAGTCTAATAGGAACCCGAGGAGCAACCTTTTTACACAAATGGTAATAGTTATATGGTTATTAATGAGCTGCCGGAGGAGGTAGTTGAGGCATGGACTATCATAACATCTAAGAAACATTTGGACAGGTGCATGGATAGGACAGGTTTAGAGGAATATGGTCCAAATGCAGGCAGATGGGACTAGTGTAGTGCATGTTGGTCTGTGTGGGCAAGTTGGGCTGAAAGGCCTGTATGACACTTCGACTCGATGAGAGATCTTAGACCTGAAACATTAACTTGATTCCCCACAGATGCTTCCTTAACAGCTGAGAATTTCCAGCCTTTTTTTTCTCAATTGGATTTCCAGCATTTAATGTTTTTGCTTTCCATTATCTGTTCATGAAATGTTTCTCAATCTTACACATATCGATAAATCTACAAGTCACTCTAACATAACATAAAGCAGACTGAAAGTATTGTTGTCTAGAAGGTTTGTTCCTTCGTGCCTTTTCCAAAGTTAAAGTGTAATCGGAGAAAATATACCTGATGTAAGTAAACTGATATGAGCTTTTTAGTGAGAACCTCAATCCTAATTCACCCTCCAAATAATATCAAATGTATAAACCAATGATTAGAGTGTCTTTGTCAATATCACACAGGATATTCCAGGATTTTGATCTACTCTAGGAAAACCAACGAGATAAACAATAATGTGTAGGAAGGAACTGCAGATGCTGGTTTAAACCAAAGATAGACACAAAATGGTGTCTAAGTGTTTATCTTGAAGATGGATACAAAAAGCTGGAGGAACTCAGCGGGTCTGGCAGCATCTCTGAAGAAAAGGATTGGGTGATGTTTCAGGTCGAGACCCTTCTTCAGACTAGACTCGACCCAAAATTTCTTCTTCTTCTTTCGTGTGGCATGCACAGCCTAAAGTTGTAGGACAACTTGTTCTATTTGATCTTCTGTTTGTGCACGTCGAGTTGATTGCATTAGTCGAAACAGGGCGGACCACGTAAACGTTGCAATCTTCCACCCAACCCGAAATGTCACCCATTCTCTCTCTCCTGAGATGCTGCCTGACCCGCTGAGTTACTCCAGCTTTTTGTATCTATCTTCAAGATAAACACTTAGGCACCATTGAAAAAAAATAGCTCACCGCCACTTCATGTTGGTGCAGCAGCTACTAACTGAGGTTGGATGGGATATTTAAGGTTGGATAAATATATTAAAGTTACGTTGATTGTAAAAATGATGGTTTATATGGACTGGTGCAAGACCTATTTGGAAACAATGAATATTTCATTCCTATGGCTGTGGAAGTGTTAGTACTATTCACTGCAGTACTGCCAGGGAAAACTGCAGCTAATTAAAAGAAATTATTGCTGTCATATTGCTTCATCTTGGAAGAGATGAGGATGTTTTTACGAAATGCGTCTGTGTGCAGAAAAGATACAATAGCATTTTCACAGGACAGATTACACATGTATTGTTCACTGGTAAATCCCTTCCAACAATTCCATGTTGATGCTGCTTTAATTTTGATAGTGTTTTTTTTAAATTAATTGCATTGAAATATTTGCATGAATAAAATGTGAACTTAAGGAGGCTTTACCCCTGTGCTTACTCTTTCAAGAAACAAAGCTTAACAACATCTGCATTAAGTATTTGTAAACAACAAATTCAGGGTGATTGAATCATTTCTGTTTCAGGATTGATTACCAGTCAATCTTCCTTTTCGTCTAGCATTGCCAGAGACCAATATTACCCAAGGCCCAATAACTTTTCAACCAAATTTTGTATGATGCCCCAAATGCTTGAAACATGTCTGTTCACAACCTGAAAGAAAATTTAAGCTCATTCAATTCGAACTATAGTATTTTGTGCTAAACAAAATGTTCGAGTGACCTGCTGGCATAGAAACATAAGAAAATAGGTACAGGTGTAGGCCATGTGTCCCTTCGAGTTAGCACCGCCATTCAATATGACCATGGCTGATCATCCAAAATCAGTACAACGTTCCTGTTCTCCCCATATCCCTTGATTCCATTCGTAACACAGCAAATTCACATTCAACATCTAAATACATAGCCTAAAACCTGAAAAACTGCAAATATTCCACACTAATTTTGCTTTAACCCACTCAAAATGTTACACTTTTTGATGCACATTACAGTGGGAAAAGCTGTGTTTTAGTGCTTCAATTCAATATTGATGCAGTCCCACCAATTGGATTATTTTCATTGTGAAATAAGGCAAAATAGTCCCAGTGTATTACTGACTGGAACTGTGTCATGACAATTTAATCTACCTGAGGCACAATGTATAAATATAAACTTGCTTCTGATGGTAAAATGGGACAGCAATTTGGGACTTCCGTCTGGATCAATGTAAATAACCTAGATTGCTGTAGGGTTACACAAAAAGCTGGAGAAACTCAGCGGGTGCAGCAGCATCTAAGGAGCGAAGGAGATAGGCGACGTTTCGGGTCGAGACCCTTCTTCAGACCTAGATTGCTGTAAATGTGCAGTAAAATTTCACTAATGGTTCCAAAATCCAGCCATTTGTAATATTGCTGAGAACCTGCAGTGTCAGTCTTGAGATCAGGAAATGAGAGAACCAGGTGAACGTATTTAATCGGAAGGGCAATTGAACACTCATCATGATCTTCATATGATTATTTTAAAACTTCATCTCAACCTGCATGCATTTCTGCAACTTACTACGCTGGGAACTTAACAAACATTCAGAAAGGAATTAAAAATTAACAAGAAATTCTAATGCAAGTGCAATTAAAATGATTTATAATACATAATGATAGTTTCTTAATATTTTGGATTAATCAGCAAACAAATCGTATCTATGATGGGGTTCTTATTATGGGTTCTTTTTTACTTTTCAGCTGTCTTCCTCTCCCTCCCTCTTTTAAAGGACTTACGTGAGCCTTCCTGTACACTGTACTCTCACTGTCTTAATTACAGCACCAACCTTCCTGTTCATCTGTGTGTCTGTAACACATTGGCTATGCACCATGTGAATTTCACTCAGACAGCGCTCCCCCCCACTTGCCCTGTCCCCTGCCTGCATAATGGGCTGGTGAAGGAAGCAATTTTGGCACCTGAAAAATTGCCTAAGTGGGACAGGCCCATTAGACTTCTAGCTGTGGAGGAAAAATCTCCCATGGATAGGAGGTGCCTGGGAGAATTCTCTTGCCAGCTCCTGCCCCACCATATTTAATTCTTCTTATCTTGACTGCCCTTTCTCCTCTTATATCCCTGATACTTCTGATGTTCTCCACCACTTTGACCATTTCCAATCCCTTGACCCAACAAGCTCTTTTTTACCCAGGAACATACAATCCCACAGCAGGGTGGTTTGAGGCCCTTATTCTTCACTGAGCAGAGGCTTCACCAGTTCCCCTCCACAAACATGCTCATCTTCTAGACAGAGTTGTTCTTACATTTAACTTCTCTTTCAACTCCACTCACTTCCTCAGGATCAAATGTGTGGAAATGGGCACTTGCCAAGGCCCAAGCTACACCTCTCCCTTTGTGAGATATGTGGAACAGTCTACTTTTCGGTCTTACGCTACTCCCTCAACTCTTTCTCTGGTTCATTGACAATTGCATTTGGTGCTTCCTGTACTCATGTCCAACTCAACAAACTCATTACTTTGGCTGCCAATTTCCATCATGCTTTCATCTTGACATGGTGAATCTCGGACATTTTCCTCCTTTTCTGGATCTTTCTGCATCTATCACAGGAGATAGATGATATTGACACCCATAAAAAAATTCTACTGACTCTCACAGCTATTTCAATGACGCATCATCCCACCTTGCTTTTTGTAAGGATTCTACTCCATTCTCTCAGTTACTCTGTCTGTTGTAGTTGTTCCGGGGTGGGAGGTTGCAACCTTCATGTGGTCCACCCTGTTTCGACTAATGCAATCAACCCGACGTGCACAAACAAGATCAAATAGAACAAGTTGACTTGCAACGCCATACGCAAGAAGAAGATGATTGTTCCAATTATGAGATGTTATGGGTAGACAAAATTGCTGGAGAAACTCAGCGGGTGCGGCAGCATCTACAGAGCGAAGGAAATAGGGAACGTTTCGGGCCGAAACCCTTCTTCAGAGTTTCTCCAGCAATTTTGTCTACCTTCGATTTTCCAGCATCTGCAGTTCCTTCTTGAACAAAACGATGAGAAGTTATGTACAGGTGCCCATGAATTGTCTTCCCTTTTGCTCTATTGTACCTTCTCCTCTTCAGTTGTTAACCAAGTCCTTAACTGCAGTCATCCTTTCCTGTGCATCTACTCTCACTCCCCTCTCCTCTATGGCAGAACAAGGATAGTTCCCCTGGTCCCCTCTTCCCACCTCACCAGCCTCCACATTCAATAGATCATTTTCTGCAATTTCCACCATCCTCAAAAGAGATTCCACTGCTTGACACATCTTCCTCTTTCCTCCCCTTTCAAAATTTCACAGGGAACATTCTCTTCAAGTCTCCCTGGTCTCCTCTACATTGGAGAAACCAAATGCAGATTGGATGATCACCTATGCTCAGTCCAGAGGAATGGTCTTCAGCTTCCTGTTACCTACCACTTTAATTGTTCATCCCACTTTGACATCAATCTGTGGCTGACTGCACTATTATATTGAGGCCAAAGGCAAGCTTGAAGAACAGCATCTCATCTTCTGTCTGGGCATGTTGCAGCCTTCCGAATTCAATGTTGAATTCCGTATTGATTGCCCAGTGAATCAGAATCAATCTGTGTGTTAAACATGATAGTCAGCATGCAGTCCAAATGTCAGATGTTTGTGCTAAGCCTACCACTTCCTCTTCCGATGTAGTACACTTCCAATAAGGGCTCTGTGGATGACAGAAAGAAGGGGAGAAACGACCTGCTTCTCTCTACCTGAGGGGCATTGAGGCCAATTATAGGATCAACTAGTTCAGCACGAGATTAAACCATAGACCCTTCCCTAGTCACTGCTGAAAACTGCTGATCATGTTACATAGGTTTCTTATTTATTTACGGAATTATTGACATCATGTCAGCAGATACCTGATGAAACTGGACCATAAGCTCAGACTTAATTGTTCAATGTTCTCATTTTGTTTTTGCCCGAGCCAGTCATCATATCCCTGGAATGTGATGACAGCAATCAGGTGGAAGCTGTTAGATTTATTTTCATCTCTTCAAATGCTTATAAAAATGTCAAGTTGCGATGCTTTAGCTGCCCAGAGTGCTGCCCGCCCACAGCTGCATAGGCGTAGGTTGGACTGGGAGCCAAATAAAACATTAGGAAAGCAGACTGTAACCCCCAACACCCCAGGTCTTTCCATGCTGCTCACTGTCCTGCAAAATCCCTTCAGGGATTCCACAATTGATCTTGTTCCTTCTCCACCCCACCCACTCCTCTCTTCACCCCTTGAGCAAGATAAATTAAACTCTTGATTATTTTCCCTCATGAATGAAATAAGATCCTCTTATATGAGGCAAAGCATCTGAAAAAAATACATATCCTCCAGCCAAAAAACGTACAGCCTTTCAATTGCAACAGTTTTTTTTTTAATTTTTATTTTTAATAGGTGTGAAGCTTCATTAAGCACCAGCGCCGTTTCAGAAGCATTTATTCCGATGCAGCCTGCCTGACCAACTGAAAGCTAGAGTGACGATCAAGAGGAAGGAATAAATGCTGAGGTCTGCTTTGAAATTCAACACTAAAAAGATCTGACACGCTACTATCTGCTGGACTGTAGGAAAGAATGCTTGTTGTGCGGAGAAAGGTTGTCTGGCTGGATGCCAAAGTATGAAGTCTGTCAAGCCCATTTGCGGCAGTAGGGTAGACATTGCTGAAAAGGTCCTGAATGTTTAGGGATGCCAAATAACCTTAGGTGGTGTTTGAACATTGATTGATATTACTGCCAGATACAAGGAAATAAATATGCAGGTGATGGATAAATACCTTTTGAGTGAAGGTATTATCCAGCGGGTATAATCAGTGCCAGGCACATTGGAGCTGTGGGTGGCCGGAGGTTAGCCATTTTGTGCCCGCAGTACAGCAGGCTTAATCACTTCCAATATTTTCTGTTAAAAAGGATGCTTAATGAGCCAGTTTCACAAGCCCAGAGAAACTAGTTATTATCTGCAAATTCCTACAGAGTTGGATATTTTCCAAGAGGATATTTAAGGTTGTGAAGAAAAAATATGGCCAGTAGATGCCACTGTTGGTCTTTTTCAAATTGATCTTGGCGACTGGACTCAGCATTTTCAACTAAATCTGTTTTTTTTTCATTTCAATTTATTCAGTTTTGTTCAAAAAGTCTTTTTTTATTTCGAAGAAGTATTTCACAGTATATTTCTTGTGCATAATTCTCTTTATAATGCTTATAAAGTAATCTTCAGAAAAAGGGTAACTTTGTCAAGGTATTTAAACTGTATTACAAAAGGCAGGTGTAAAATCCCATCAAATTGTAAACATAGTGCATGTTCAAGAATGGTTACATCTTCAGTTCCAAAATATTTTCTTGGAAAAATATTGCAGAAACTATAGCAATTTCTTTCCTGAGAGAAATCTTATGTGATTTATTTGAATTTAAATCATAAGAATAATGTGACTGAATTATTGTGGTATTAATTTTGATGACTGATTTGACTGATTTTATGATCTGATCTGAAAACATACGACTAGAAATGAATTATTGTGAGGTTCTTCTGCTGCAGATATTGGATTAGTGTTTTCTACAGTATCTGCAAATCAGTGTACAAAATACAATGTGTTTGTTGTATGAGCTTGTCTTCAAATCATTTCAAAAGAAAAATGCAAAGGGGAGCTGTTTCTTTTGTTTCACTTCGCTATTTTTGCTTTCAGTTTTTATTCAGAGTAACTTTGATTTTTGTTTCATTTCTACATTTGGGCATGAGGCTTTTTACGGTAAAAACAAGCACTGCTTAAATCCATTATGGTCCACTTCTTTCCTTCTCTCCAGAGATGCTGCCTGTCCCGCTGAGTTACTCCAGTTTTTTGATTCTATCAATGGTCCACTTACACCCATGAACACTGCAATGTAAACTTCAACTTAAGTTTTAATTTTAATTAGCATTATATCCGTACTCTTTGAGAAGATGGCCATTTTTCTTTTTCTTTTGTGAGACAATTTGCATCCCTCATTTGCCCATATACGACACGATACGATAGAACTTTATTTATCCCAGGAGGGAAATTGGTCTGCCAACAATCATAAAACACAAGGTACATGCAACATGAAATTAAAGTGACGAGTACAAAGGATTGGGGATGTGCAAAGATTGGGGAGGGGAGGTGGGGGGGGGAGGAGTCAGTCTACCCCATGGCAAAGGGGAAGGAGTTGTACAGTTGCACACGGAAGAAGGATCTGTTGTGTCGATCTGAGCTGCATCTTGGTGGAACCAGTCTGTTGCTGAAGATACTCCGCAGATTGACCAGTGTGTCAACCTACCTTCATCTGCAGGCACCGGGCATCCATCTAAGGTACAGTTTTACAATTGGCACACCATTCTGTTTTATATTAAAATCATGACTTGGCTGACTCTTGATAATGGCTATCAGCAAGATATGCAACAGCGCTGACGATCACTGCCTAGTCAGATCATGTCCTCAGTTTACATTCATGGATGCACGCACGCACGTAGACCTCCATTAGTACCCGCACATTAGTGCTCCTACCGTCTGAATAAGGGTCTCGATCCGAAACGTCATCCATTCCTTCTCTCCAGAGATGCTACCTATCCCGCTCCCGCTGAGTTACTCCAGCTTTTTGTGTCTATCGTCACCAATTTTCCTACTCTCTCTCCCTGCTTTAATGACCACAGTATGGATCAGTGGGGATCATGACAGAAGCCTCCTGGTGGTGATCCCCAGAAATTACGACACGATGTGACGCGTCGGGTGACCAATTCTGTCAACATGTTGGATGACGACAGAAGCCAACAGCGGGCTATACGTCGTCTGACACACGAGCGAAAGAGTGGATCAGTAATTTATTTCATGATAAGGGGATTCATTGTTGGAGTTTCTTAATATCAACATCACAGCAGTACTCCACTGTACATGGAGGTGTCATGGGGTTATGGGGAGAAGACAGGAGAGTGGGGTTAAGAGGGAGAGATAGATCAGCCTTGAGTGAATGGCAGAGTAGACTTGATGGGCCAAATGGCCTAGTTCTGCTCCTATCACTTATGAACATAGGCGGCAGGAATAATACCTGACACATCCACTGATTTTGATGGACATAAAATCAGATGCTACGAATAATGAGAGCTAGCCTGGAGTAAGTTTTGCGCACAGATTTATGGAAACTCTATCATAATCTTAACACTGATTTCACAGGAGTTACGTGAGAAATTGCTTTAAAATGGCCTGGTAGGTGGGCAGAGCAGACCAGGAAGTTGCAAAAGGGGTGACCTCTTTGAAATGTTGAAAGGGGAGGAGAGCCTTCTCTGTCCCGACTCAAGTGACAGTGAACGACCAGTTCCCTGTTCCTTCACTAACCCCTACATTCAACAGATCATTCTTTGCAACTTCTACAAATTCCAATGGTAGACACCTATTCCCCTCCCCAGACCTTTCAACAACATGCAGGGATCACTCCCTTTCAATTCCCTGGTGCTCTATTCCATCCTTCTCAGTCACCATCTCACTGTACTTTCCCATACAATCGCAACACTTAAACTTTCACTTCTTCTCTCCCCCACGTTTAGCAATGTTACAGAATTTTGAGAATTTAAAAATCAAGTCTGCAATTTATCACATCAGATAAAGCATAAAAATAAGTTTAATTTGACACCTAATTCACTTTCATATCTTCAGTATTAAAAAAGTTATAACAATTTTCATACTCTGAAATTCTTGTTCCCTATTGCTTTTCCATTGCCCCCTGGCCTAATGAGTGTTTCTAGTGTTTTCCTTTTGTATGTTATGGTCAATGCTAGTTTTAAAGCTGCTTCAGTGGAGAATACCAATGTGTAATGGCAGTTTGAGATTAAGAAGGGGGAGGTGTTGGGTCTCTCTTCGAGCATTAAGGTGGATAAATTCCAAGAACCTGGTGGGATTTATCTCAGGTCACTGAGAGCATCTAGGAAGGAGATTGTTGGAGCCTTAACAAAGATCGTTGCATCTTCTCTAGCCACAAGTGAGGTCACGGAGGACTGAAGAGTAGCTAAAGTTGTTCATTTAATTAAGAAGGGAAATAGAGAGAACCAAGGGAATTATAGGCCGTTGAGCCTTAAGTCTGTGGTAGGGAGGCTATTGGAAAGGTTTCTTCATGAAAGGAATTATTCCCATTTGGAAGAGAATGGTTAATTAGGACAGTCAGCATGGCTTTGTACATGGCAAGCTGTATTTTACCAACATGATTGAGTTTTTTGAGGAGGTGACAAAGGGTGGCACGGTGGTGCAGTTGTAGAGTTGGTGCATTACAGCGCCAGAGACCCGAGTTCGATTCTGACTGCGGGTTCTGTCTGTATGGAGTTTGTATGCCCATCCTGTGATTGCGTGTTTTTTTTCCCGGGTGTTCCTGTTTGCCCTCACACTCCAAAGACGTACAGGTTTGTAGGTTAACTGACCGGTTTAAAACTGCAAATTTATTGGGTAATTTATTGCTTTTTCACCCGATTGCAAATAACCCTTCTTTTAGATAGAGGATTTGCCCAATGGAAAACCCATGGAATTAGAATGGTGCGAGACCTTTTTCAAAAAGGCATTTTTCTCTCATTTCAGGAACTACAGCAGAAATACCAGTTACATGCTAATACTTTTTTTAGATATTTGCAACTTTAGAGACCATGTAAAACTACACGCGCAAGACCATAGATTTAGTGGTCCAGAAACCCTTGATGACTGCTTGAATAGACATCCCAATACAAATAAATTAATATCTTATATCTATAATATCCTCTTAGATACTGAGGTTCCATCTTCAGAATCATATAGACGAGCATGGGAGGACGAGTTGTCTCAACCCATAATAAAAGACACATGAGATGAAAGCTTACAATATATAAATCACTGTTCGTTAAATGCTAGACACTCCTTGATACAATTTAAAATACTATATAGATTACATTTTTCAAAGACAAAATTATAGAGGATATTCCCAAATATTTCCCCTCTTTGTGATAAATGTAAATTTCAAGAAGCCAACTCATACCTTTCTAATTTGTATACATTTTTTTTAAAATCGCGGACATTTAAAAAATTATTTCTAAAGTTATCAATATCCAACTGGACCCAGATTCAAAATTAATAATATTAGGATTATCAGAACATAGCACAAACTGTACGATAAGTCAATGACACTTTCTTGATTACAGTCTAATAACTGCAAAAAAATGAATACTCAAATTTTGGAAAAAATCAGCAGCCCCCACAATTAAAATGTGGAATACGGAAATTACTGAGACCTTGCATTTTGAAAAACTAAGACTTGTCTTAATTGACAAACCAGAATTATTTGTTAGAATATGGTCTCCATTTATTGAATTCTTGACAAAATGAATTGGTTTAACACAGAATTAAGGTTGAAACCTACGTTTGGGATTGGATGAATAGTTATACTCAACATCTCCTGGATCTCTGAAGAAGGGTCTCGACCCGAAACGTCGCCTATCTCCTTCGCTCCTTAGATGCTGCTGCACCCGCTGAGTTTCTCCAGCTTTTTGTGTAACCCCCATCTCCTGGATCTATTTCCACAATCTTGTTATCGGTAATTTCTTTTTCGTTTTCATTTCTCTCTGTTAGATTATAGTTTCCCCTATCTTTTTCTCTCTTTATCTTTATTCTTTTAAAAAAAAACTAAAGCTTTGCATGTTTTCTTTAATTCTTGCATAGTAATATCGCAGTTAAAGTTTAGTTCAGTTTAGTTCTTGGTTCTTGGTTACTTGGTCCTCCAAAATATTCCAACTGGAATTTAAACTGGAGTTGGTGAAGGGACGGGTTTAGCCAGAGAGGGTTATTGGGAAGAAAGTGCCACTTTAAATTTAGTTGCATCTGGCTGGGCAACCGTGGCTTACTGTAGTTCAGTACAGTTTACAGATCAAGCATGGATCCAGGCCCTTCGGCCCATTTAGTCAACGCTGATCATTGAACACCTATTCACACTATGTGTAGGGAGGAACTGCAGATGCTGATTTTGAAGGTAGACACAAAATGCTGGAGTATCTCAGCGGATCAGGAGGCATTTCTGGAGAAAAGGAATAGGTGGCATTTCGGATCGAGACCCTTCTTCAGAGTGTCAGGGGAGAGAGAAACTAGAGGTATGAAACGGTATAAAGAACAAATGAATGAAAGGTATGAAAATAACAAATCAAAGCAAGTGATCAAGGAACGGTGGAGCCCACAATGCACCATTGTTGGCTGTAGAAAAGGTGATAATGAGGGGTTAACAGTGAAACTAAGCAGGATGACAGTGAAACTACTAGGACAACTAAGGTGGGGGAGGGACGGAGCAAGAGGGAACACAAGGGTTACTTGAAATGAGAGAAATTAATATTCATACTAGTTCTATGTCACCCCTCTTCCTCATCCACTCCCTACACATTAGAAGCAATTTACAGAGGCCAATTAACCTACAAACCCAAACATCTTTGTGAAGTTACAGGAAACTCGAGTACGCAAAGTAAATCCACACAGTCACAGGGAGAATGTCCAAACTCCACACAGACAACACCTAAGGTCAGGATCGAACCTGGGTCCCTGGCACAGTGAGGCAGCAGCTATACTGCCCTTAGCGGTCCAGTGTTCTGCCCTTTTGAAGGCTTGTCAAAAGCAATTATTCCCTATTGTAATAGAGATAATGATTTATCAGAAGAACTGTATAAATAGTACATAAATAAGTCTTGTATATATGGAATGTCCTATATTTATTCAATAAGTAGAGAACATCTTTATTGTTGGTGTTTAAAACAACACTGAGGTTAACGTTGGTGTGAGATTTCCAGGAGACTGAATGCATAGAAATTAATAAAATAATTTGGATATAAATAGTTAATCACATCAAATAATCGTGGCAAAATATATTTGTCAATCTATGCATACAGAAACTAAGAAATCCTAAATGCATAGAAAGAGAAATAGGTATTGAGCCAAAGATCAGAGTAATAAAGGGTTCAGATACTTAGGAATGGGAGAGTTGACTTGGCACTGGAGAGAGCTACAGAAATAGGGCTTACAAACATGATGAAAAAGAGTATAATCTGGAGATTATGGTGTGTAAAAGTGATTGCATGTTGATTAAAGGAGAGCAGGAGAAGATAGAGGTAACAGAATAGTGTAATGTGGATCACATTCCATAACTCAGGAGTTGAAGCGTTTTTAAGATGGAGCTTGGGGCAGACAAAGGCATGTATGAAGATTTAGGGTATACTTGGGCTGGAGGTTACAGAAGTGAAAGTAGATCTGACTTGTAATGAAAGCAAAATTAAGGTTAAAGCTAATTTGAACAGATAATAAAATTAACACTCAAGAACCTTTACTTTTCACCCTGGTGGAACGACCCATCATTATTAATTGAAAAGTCTGTAACTGAAAAAAAATTGCCAATTTATCATAGTGTTGCCACATCACATTGCTTCTTGATGTAGAATGATTATTGTCCGAAAATAAAATAGCTGTTCACAAAGGGTGCAAGAAGTAATCTGAAGAATGAATTAATATTCTACTTACATATTTATAAAAAGGATTTACTTCCATCATGCTTTTTAGGCCTTACATCACCCCGTCGGACTTACATCACCCCGGGGAGCGGGCCTGAACCAACGGCGACAGCAGAGGGCTTGGGGAACATCGGGAAGAGACTGACTTTGGTGCCTTCCCTCACGGTGGGAAATTTTGATCCTGCTGTGAGGGGATGTTTTATGTTGAATTTCTGTCTACTCTGTGTTGTGTTCTTTATTTTTGGCTGTTTTTTGTGAATTCATTTCACTGTGCCAATTGGCACATGTGACAAATAAAATCTATCTGTATCTGTATTTATCTGTAAAGTAATGTTTTTAAAATTATGCTTTTTGGAGGATTAATGCAAAACGATAAGCACAAACAGACCTGATGCAGAGTGTTAACACATAAAGTAATCTTACATTTTTTGCCTCCACAGATGCTGCATTTTTTGCCTCCACAGTTGAACCTGGAGTTCAGCATTCTTATTGTGTTCTAGATTCGACCACCTGCAATCTCCTTTGCCTTAATGCTGATCAGTGGCTGTAAACTCCTGAGAAAGAAAATGGCAGTTATCAATAGCTACTGATAATATCATAATTTAGCCACGAGATGGAGTTGTCAGAAACTACAGTCCTCAGGTAAACTGAGAATCTGCATATATATATATATTTTATTTAGCATCTCACACATTTTATTCATTTTATATCCTAAGCCATTATGCATTGCAAACCATAACTGAAATACAAATGTATGTGTAGGAAGGAACTGAGAGATGCTGGTTTAAACCGAAGATAGACACAAAAACCTGGTGTAACGCAGCAGGACAGGCAGCATCTCCAGAGAGAAGGAATGGGTGATGTTTTAGGTTGAGGCCCTTTTCCAGACTGAGAGTAAGAATGTATGTTATGATCATCAATGTTTAGAGGGAGATGGCAAACCTAATAAAGTGAAGATAACTGTGGATATACACATGTATGTCATCTGCAAAGAAATATAATGTATAGAAATAATAAACCTCAGTTGCTGGTTTCACACAGTGCTGCAGTTACTCAACGGGTCAGGCAGCATCTCAGGAGATCATGGAGAGTGATGGTTCGGGTGCAAACCTTTTATCCTAACCCAAAACATCACCTATCTATGTTCTCCAGAGATGCTGCCTGACTCATTGAGGTACTCCAGAACTTTGTGTTCTTTTAATATGATGTCTAATTAATTACCTTATTTTGCAGTGGTATGTCAAAGTAGGAACAGCTTTGAGATTGCATGGACAGGAATATCTGCAGTACCAGAGAACTTGGTGAAATTGTGACCGCCCATTCTATATACATGTTGCTATTTGATAAAGGGTGAAAGTGATTAATGTAAAATGTCTTTGTTTACATTTCTCTGCAGGTTTGGATCACTTTAAGCAACGACTTGCTCATAGCTTGCCATTTTTGTGATGGGATTTTCTGACCAATCCCATCTGGACTCCAAACCATTTGTTCAGATGTCACCCTCAACATTTTCCACCTTAACACCCATTTGCCGATTGGTCACTCTGTGAATGGTCAAGACATTGCCGTACTGTGCTTGAATTACAGCACAGTTCAGACAAAACCAATGTTAAAAAAGAAGATACCAGTTAAAGTGATGTAGTGTCTGTCCTTGTAAGTGCTGCCTGTTACCCTACGCTTTCATCATATTACATGAGATTTTAGGTCTGTGCTGGCATTGAGGAGATTTGACGAAAATTAAAGGGAAAGGGAGATGTGGTGGACAGAAGGCTCAGGAGGCCAGGAAGCACTCACAATAGCAGACACTTCATGGTTTTATCTTTTCATAGCTTGCCAGTGTCTCTAAACTAAATTAAAGCTTGTAACTTAGCACCCACATGCGTGATTGCCAGAAAATGCGTAATTATCAGAATAAGAACCGAAAAAGGATTATTAGTGTACAGGATGAAGTGATGGTTAATAGAGTTTAGGATGAGCACACACTGATCAAGAATGTAGGTGAGCTGTTCTGACAAGCTACTTACCCTCCCAAATTATCAGCCACCCACCAGACTAATCACCTGTTTACCATACTAAATGATAAACACAAAACGCTGGAGTAACTCAGCAGGACAGGCAGCTTCTCTGGAGAGAAGGAATGGGTGACGTTTCGGGTTGAGACCCTTCTTCAGACTGCCATACTGAATGTCTGACTTCCAGGCCAGTCACCTACTCTCCTGCGACCTACATTCTGATCTGTTCAGCTGCCCTCAAGACTAACTCTTCCAACCCCATTCAGCTTTACCCATCAGTCCGTTTTCATTATAATTCCCCCTCGTGCCAATAACAGTGCTTCTAAGATGGCGCTCAACCCATTTGAGTGCTAGCAACAGATGCAAACCCATATCACAATCACTTCACACTCTCAAATCTCTCTATACACTGTCAATGGTTCGATTGTTATCATGTATTGTCTTTCTGCTGACTGGTTAGCACGCAACAAAGGCTGTTCACTGTACCTTGTTACACGTGACTATAAACTAAACTGAAACTGAAACAGTGCTCCCCTTTTAACCACTTACTTGAGGATCATTGGAAGTTTCAGTGACCCAAGAATCCAGAGTTCTTCACTGGTAATCTACCTATTTGGTATCTTACAATGTTCTACTTTACAGTGATGCTTAGTTGTTATGCCGAGGGCTAATACATTTAGGTGCAAGGTCTGTACCTGCATGCACTGCAAGGCCAAAACTAGATTTTCAGTTTCAAGGTGATCATGTTTAATGAAGTGCATTCAACATCTTGAAGTATTTACTACCAGGATGCTGTTTATTTTTATTGCCACGCCGTGGTCTGCATTAGTTTGATAGCCAGTGCTCTATCAACCCATCTCAGCAGGCTTGGAAGAACTGAAAATTCCCATGTAGTAATGATCTGATGTCCATCCAAACTCATGCATGGATGAGTTCCCTTCTACCCTATCTGGAGGCTATAGTGCTATTTTTTCCCATTCCAGTGGGATTCTCCAACCCATGGTTTAGATTGAAGCTAAAGGAACTTGCAACGCATATGGCAGGCAGGTTGGAATATCAGCCTCCTCCTGATTTTGAGTCAATGGCCACAGGATATCAGCAGGTAAGCATCTTTATGCGCTCCAAGCCTGCTCAAACTCATTTCACTTGGGATCCTTTACAGCCGTCGCAAAGTCACCCTGCTCTGGGCTGCATTCCAAAAGCAGCCTCTCTCGAGAGGAGATAGTGGAATGCTTCAGACTACTGTCTGAGCCCAGAACACAATCAGACATTTGGGGAAGAACTGAAGGTCAGACATGCACATTTTTTTTTAAACGAGTGCAAGTTTAAAATGGCATAACCCTGCAATCTCTGCCCTTTGCATTTGTGTACACCAAGGTGTTAAGTTTCCAAAATAACTAAAATAAATCAAATGGTACAACTTTAATGAATTAGTAACGTTATTTTTAAACACTTTTTTCTGTCCTGGTATTATATGGTAAAATATATAGCAAAAAAACACAAATCAATGCACAATTTGATTTGATTAAATGTTTATTCTTTTTTTTATCATTTCAATCTGGCAGATGGTTTAAGTCTATTCTGATATATTTCTGTTTTTATGGATGTGGCATGATGAAGAACAACCAGTTGAACAGAAATAAAATGAAATAGTGTAAATTATTTTTGTTTTGTTTTACCTGATGGCATTGCTTTTTGCTGAGGATTATCCTTCAGTTGTCCTTTGTCTCATCCCGGTGACCATTGTTTCATTGTAAATCTAGGTAGTGAGTGTCAAATAAGCACACAAGACTACACAAGGCGCCAAGACCAAGTCGAAACGTGTCCTCTGCTCACCTATGTAATGTTTGAGCCAGCAGGAGTTGTTGAATTGGGATCAGAACCATACCTGTTCTTATCTTATTCTTCACTTCAAAAGCATCGACATCACCGTAACAGAGCAGCCAAGAACTAGTTCATCATATAGCAGGAATAAAACTTTACATTTCCTAATCAATACAAATACAGCTTTGGATCACACTCCGAATGGCGCCAATCTGCAGTGCTACTGGGAATCTACAAGGCATCATTTCATCACGGGGGATGCATTTACAAAAAGGTTTTCCCATGTGAGTGGCATGACTTTGTGATTGTGCCACAGAAAATCTGGAAAAGAGATGTGCCACTTAGCTGGAGTCCATCCAGGTATAAAATCTTCTGTGGGAGTTGCAGTGGAGAGCAGGAAAAAGCATATCAGAAATATATTCACATTACATTGTCCTTCCACTTCTACCCTTGACATGTTTGAAAGAAAAATATTATTCACACAGTTAGATATTGTTAGTTCTGCATTAAGACAATACAGAATCCCACATCATCTATTTTAAGGTTTGTACTGTATAAGCTTCTATATTTGAGTTTGGTAGTGAACTATTAAGATATTGCATTCTGTATCCCACAGCTCTGGATACAGCGAGGAAACTTGCCACTAGTAGTGGAGGTCAGTGGAGTAGCATGCAAAAAATTAACCCTTGTAATTTTCGACAAAAAACAACACAAGCAGGCGCTGAGAGGCTCACAATTTTTTAAGGTAAGTACTTTAGCTCTTGACTATATACATGAAGTAACTTTAATTACAAATAGCCCTATGGGGGCTATGCTAACTACATTCACCTTGGTAAGTGAATGCACGTTAGCCACTGGCTAATCCAGTAAGTTTTGCTTTGTGCCCCGAATGCTTGTCAGTGATAGAATGGAATTAGTTTGCGGCAAGCCATACACTCACCTGCTGCTGTCACGGCAGGCCAGAGCAATTTGTGAAATGCATCAGGGAAGCTTTGTTTGAATTCAATTTCATAACATGTAAGAGATGATTTCTCTGTAACTAACTATAAGAATATGAGTTTTAATTGTGATGGCTGAGAGGTGCTCACTGAGAATTCCAAGGTTCTGAGAGGGATTAATAGGGCAAATGCAAATAATATGTTTAATCCAAAGTGGGTCTCAAGTTTGGCCATATTCTTAGGAGGTTAGCAATTGAATTCTGATGTGTGTAGATATTTCAAGAGTGAAGAGTGTTTTATTTTCATGTCCCAAACAGAACAATTAAAATCTTATTTGCCACAGCACAATAGAATGTGCAAACATATACTCTGCAAACAATTTAATATATATGTATACATACATACATACAGGTGTGAGTATGTATGTACGTACATACATACGCACACATAAAACAAACAACAATAACAGTGCAAAAAAACAAAACCAATGCCCAGAGTCTATTAGTTCAGAGCTTATTTGTAGTATTTAATAGCCCAATGTTTGTAGGAAAGAAGCTGTTCCTGAACCTGAATGTAACAGTTTTCAGGCTCCTATATCTTCTTCCCGGTGGCAAGATGTCAGTACACCAAGTATTCCTGTATTCCCTGTCTGAAGTGATTGTGGATGCTCAGTTGTTGGATTTATTCAGGACTGGATTCAAGAGAGATTTATAGCTGAGGGAATTAGTTGAAATGGAATTTGAATGAGAAAATTATCTTGGGGCATAGCAACACCACATGATCTTATCAAGTAATGAAGTGAACTCCAAGTTCTGTTTCTTATTATAAGAGTTATGGATGGCAAAGGATAGAGGTCATAGCATGTCACCAAGTAATCCCATCAAGTTTGCATCTTATTTTATTGTTCTATTTGTTTCCATTGATAAATCAGATACTAATCCAGCATAGTCATGACAGGTTGAATCTCCTCTTATTGTGTGTGTGCGCACTCGTGTGTGTACATGTGCGTGTGTGTCTGCATGTGCGTATGTGCGTGTGTGCATGCAAGTGTGTGTGTGGGTGTGTGTGCGTGCGTTTGTGTATGTGTGCATGCATGTGTTTGTGAGCATGCATGTGTGTGCATATGCTCGCGTGCATGTGTTTCAATGAGACTAACATGGGAAAGATACCACAAACATATACTTGTATCTACGATTCCTATATTAATGCTGCTATCATTCTGAGTGTGAGAATGTTAAACTATATTTAATGCTGAATTGTGGTACTTACTATTGGTTGTAAAATGTAATTTCCAGTAATTACAGCTACTCTGAAACAACCATGTAGTATTAGCTTTCACTTAATTGAATAGAGCATGTTGATTAAACCAACATTGAGGACAATTACTGGAGCTGATCTCATTTGAATAATATAACTGATATTGTTCATTTTTTGGGGATGTGATATGTCAGATAATGGGTTATTTAATACGTGATTAAAGCATAAGCAGAATTACCTGCTATTCTAGTATAACTTGGTTTGCCAGTGTAAGTATCAGTGCCTGAAACCATCCACAAAGGCAGCTAAATGCTCACAGGCTGCAATTGTTGGCAGTGTGCTTGAAACGACTTCAGGTGGAAACTGGAATTGCCCAGATCGATCAGAACAGACAGCAGTATAAATGTGCCATCAGTCATATTCGAAGATGAGTTCAATATCTTCAATCCGTTTAATGCCGATGGTTAATCACGATTATCCTTTTTAAAAAATATATATGCGAGTTTCCAATGAAAATTTAACTGTGGGCCTCATCAATACATGGTAGCATGCCATCTTGATGCATTTTATTTAATTAAAAATATAATCCTTCTGATTACATTCTGTATGTTTGAAAAGGGCACTAACAATAATGATTTGAATGTGCACACTATGCAACATTTTTGTGCTAATTAATTGGCATCAGCCAAGGCACCTTCAACTTGCATAAATTTAAAAAATGAGGACCCAGAGGATAAAACAGTGCCACATGTGCCAAGATGCTTTAGAAAGTAAAAGTGCTGCACACAAGGGAGAGGGCAATCATCTTGTATGGGCTTTACATCATTTTTAATATGATTTTTGAAAAGGTAACTAGCTGGCTTTGTGGCGGAATAATAGACTGCAAGAAGAACCAACAATAATCAATGGTTAATTTAGCAAACCTTTAGACAAATTAGAGCAAAATCTGTATTTTCAGTTTTATACAAGAAAATCAAATGCAAATTGTTTAGTTCCTGACCCATTATAATTATGAGCCTTGATATTTAAAGTCATAATGATATTTTTATCAGATTCCGCAGCCCTGAGCATCAGCATCGCTAATGTAGGCTGGTCTCCTGCTCTGCACTGCATTGGTCATTAATGATTCATTGGATCTCTGACTGTATGGGGAAGGGTGGAGCTTCTTCTTCTTGCGTGTGGCATGCACAGCCTAAAGTTGTAGGACAACATGTTCTATTTGATCTTCCGTTTGTGCACGTCAAGTTGATTGCATTAGTCGAAACAGGGCGGACCACGTGAAGGCTGCAATCTTCCACCCCAGGGCGGAGCTGATGTTGGGTCAATCTGCGAAATTAAACCAGGCCGCAAGCAAGAGATACCAGTTTTGAAATAAAAGTTCCAAATGTTTCTGAACTGTTCTGAACTGGATATGTTCAGATGGTTCTCAGATTGAGGTGAGATAAAATGTTAATTCATTTCCTGGGATCCCAGAGGTTAGAGTCGCAATGGGTTTGGCTGAAAGGACTTTGATGGGGTAATCTTAAGAAATGGTTTAAATGCTGCAGTAACTCAGCGGGACAGGCAGCATCGCTCGATGGATGGGTGATGTTTTGTGTCAAGATCCTTCTTCAGACTCAATGGTTTGATGGGCGTTCGTAAATGAAAGCGTTCTACTTTGTTAAAGCATTCAGGATACAATATCATGAGAGGAATAGATCGGGTAGATGCACAGAGTCTCTTGCCCAGAGTAGGGGAATCGAGGACCGGAGGACATAGGTTCATGGAGAAGGTGAAAAGATTAAATAGGAATCTGAGGGGTAACTTTTTCACACAAAGGGTGGTGGGTGTATGGAACAAGCTGCCAGAGGAGGTAGTTGAGGCTGGGACTATCCCATCGTTTAAGAGACAATTAGACAGGTACATGGATAGGACAGGTTTGGAGAGATATGGACCAGGCGCGAGCAAGTGGGACTAGTGCAGCAGGGACTTTGTTGGCCAGTGTGGGCAAGTTGGGCTGAAGGACCTGTTTCCACACTGTATCACTCTATGACTCTATGATATTTAATTTGTTGCATTAATCATGATAGGTAATTTCCAAGGATGACCAGTACAACACGGAAACCCTTCAACCCAACTTGTCTATGGCAACCAAGGTGCC
This sequence comes from Raja brachyura, assembly GCA_963514005.1. The sequence goes on from OY740788.1 coordinate 17,747,314, forward strand.
TACCTAAGCCAGTCCCATTTGCTTGTGTTTGGCCCATATCTCTCTAAACCTTTCCTATCTATATACCTGTCTGAACGTCTTTTAAACATTGTAATTGCCTCTACCTCGTCCACTTGAGGCTCATTCCATATACTCACCGACCTTTCTGGAAAAACCTACCCCTCAAGTCCCATATAAATCTTCCCCTCTCATCTTGAATCTATTTTCCCTGGCTTTAGACTTCTTCATTTCCATGCGTAAAAGACTGTGATCATTCACCTTAACTCTACCTCTTATGGTTTTATATATCTCTACAAGGACACTTTAAGCTTCTTAATTCCAGATAAATCATCCCAGTCTATCCAGTGTCCCCTAATAGCTCAACCTCTCACTTCTGAGGTCTGAGGTCCCCACCTGCTTTAAGAGGGCATCAATAATACCGGTGCCCAAGAAGAGTAAGGTGACGTGCCTCAATGACTATCGACCAGTGGCACTAATGTCTGAGGTGATGAAGTGCTTTGAGAGGTTGGTTATGGTGCACATCAACCCCTACCTCGACAAGAACCTCGACCTACTACAGTTCGCTTACCACCACAACAGGTCAACGGAGGATGCAATTTCACTGGCTCTCCACTCTGCAATGGACCACTTGGACAATAAAAACACTTACATCAGGCTGTTGTTTATAGACTACAGCTCGGCGTTTAATACCATCATCCCTTCCAAGCTGGTTACCAAGCTCATGGAACTGGGCCTCTGCGCCTCCCGGGATGGCGGGACTGTCATATGCTGAGAGAATGGAGCAGCTGGGCTTGTACACTCTGGAGTTTAGAAGGATGAGAGGGGATCTCATTAAAACATATAAGATTGTAAAGGGCTTGGACACGCTAGAGGCAGGAAACATGTTCCCGATGTTGGAGGAGTCCAGAACCAGGGGCCACAGTTTAAGAATAAGGAGTAAGCCATTTAGAACGGAGACGAGGAAACACTTTTTCTCACAGAGAGTGGTGAGTCTATGGAATTCTCTGCCTCAGAGGAGGTTAGATACTTTCAAGATAGGGCTCTTAAAAATAGCGGAGTCAGGGGCTATGGGGAGAAGGTGGGAACGGGGTACTGATTGGGGGTGATCAGCCATGATCACGTTGAATGACAGTGCTGGCTCGAAGGGCTAAATGGCCTACTCCTGCACCTATTCTCTATTGTCATTGTCCCATCCGGGACACATGCCAATAAAACACTCTCTCTTGCTCTTGGGCTCTCCAGTCCCAGCAACAACATTGTTAAACTTTCCAGCATACTTTCTAGTTTAAGCACATTCATCCAATAGTATGTTGATCAGGAATTCAACAATACCCCAAGGGCAGTCTCACCAATATCTTGTACAGCGTAACTTGACGTCCCAATTCAGTGCACCATCTGATGCGGAACACCTACTTCATTACCCCGTCTATCTCTGTCCCCACTTACAGGGAATAATGGACGTACTCTTGGGTCTCTCTGTTATACAACGTTCCCCAGGACCCTGGCATTCACTGTTTATGTCCCACTCTGGTTTAACTGCCAAGCCACTTTACCCATGTCCGTATTAAAGTCCATCTGCCATTCCTTTGCCCACTGTCCCAGTTGATTTGTAACCTTAACACGATAACCACTAGTTCAGATATTGACTCTTCACTTACTGCCAGCAATAGCTGAGCAATGCTAACCAATGAATAAGGCACCTGACACTCGATCTACTGCAGCCAGGTCCCAGTGCAGAGTTGAATTTCATTTCGGAGTCACGTGAGTGACTTCGTGAAGAGCCCGCCGGCGCGCATGCTCGACATATCGTCGTACCGCGTTGCTGCGACGGCTGGCGGTGGAGCGCGCTCCTCGCCAGCCCTTCATAAGGGGCCACGGAGGTAAGTATTCTACCTTTAGTTGGTGGTCCTTGTTGTCTGATTATGTCTTGCAGCAAGGACATGGATGGGAGTTCGAAGGGCCGGAGGACGTCAGGACGAGTTCGCCGGTCAACAGTTCCGGGGCCGTTACCATCGGCAGTACCTGCAGCGCAGGCCGGGACTCAGGCGGAGATGTGGGTAAGCCCTGTGTTCACAGGTCCAGATCCGCCAGCACACCACAGCTCGGAGGAGTTCGACGAGGAGGAGTGTGGTGTGCCGCCAGAGCAGGGGGACAGTGCCATGGCAGTCAGGTCGTCAGCGGGCTCGCTGGCGGCCTCGAGCAGGGCACGTGCCGTTGCACGGCCTGTTCCACTCAGCCCTCCGAGAAGGGGGAGGGCAGGAGCCCAGAAGCCTAACCCTGTCAGGGCTAAGGCATTGCCTGCCGCGGAGGAGCGGTCAGGTTCCAGGGCGAGACCCGGGGCGGCTGTGAGGTCCAGCCGGCACACCCCGACTCTCGACGCCGGGACGGGTCGGTCGAGTCGGGTCTCGTCACGGTCGCCGAGCCCCCCATGGATGGGTGGGCGAGACCATGCGTCGGCAACGTCCACGATGTGGGCGGCCGGCAAGACTGCGCGGGCCCCAGGCAGCCATGCTTCGGCTGGTGCCGACACCTCGCCGCAAGTGCCCTTAGTGGCAGCGGCTTCAGCTCCCGCTAAACGGAGGCGGTTGAACACGCCCGCGCAGGAATCGCGCAGTTTCGCCTCGGCGGCTGTTAGCGACAACTACCGGCACCGGCAGGGCCTCGACGAGGTGCGGGCCGATGACAGGAGCCCGGTTTTCTTTTCAGAGCCGGAGGACTCCGACCACCTGAGTGTTCAGGGTGAAGGCGTATTGACCGTATGGAGCGGCTGCTGGAGCTCCTGCTTCAACGTCAACTTCAGCAGGGCAGCAACAGGCACAGGGCGTCTTCACCAACATCTACTATCAGCCTGGAGCAGCAGGAGGAGGAGGTTCTGGTGGAGCCTGTACCACCTCCGTTGGAGGTGCCAGCGGAGGAACTCTTGGATGTGGCGACCAAATTCGCGGCCCCACATACGGCTGGTCTTCCTCTAAATACAAAGCTGGCAGCCACAGTGGACTTTCTTAATAATCAGGTGCTGCAGGAAGAAGTCCTCATCCAGGCTATGAGCCGTCACAAGGCTCCATCAAACTGCAACTCCCTCAACGTGCCTGTGGTCAATACGCCAATATGGGGCAACATCAGTGCGGGTATCCGTCAACAGGAGCTAAAATTGCAGCGGATCCTGAAACTCCTCATGGCCGGTATTACCGCCTTTGCGCGGTCGGTGGACGGGGACGAACTGAATTTGGACCAGGAAGATGCTCTGGCCTTATTGTGCGCGACCCAGCACGAAATCAACGGGTTTCGCAAAAACAGCATCCGCCCAGCACTCAACCCAAAGTTTGCAGGATTGTGCAAACCACCGCCGCCGCCGCCGCCCCGCCAGCTCTTTGGTGAGGACCTCTCGAAGAGAGTCAAAGAGCTTGACGAACAAGCCAAAACGGTGGGGATCATGCGCTCTCAGAGTGCCCCCACACCGTCAGGCTCAAAAGCTCCATACATTCGCTCACGAGGGTCGGCCAGTGCCTCGACGAGGACTCACCCTCTAGCTCCACAACGACAACAGCACCAGAACCAGCACCAAGGGTCTTTTTTAGGACAGGGTCGGCAGAGACCTTTGTGGAAATCGAAGACGCCGCGCCCTCAAGCCGACCCAGCACCTCCACGGCCACCCACACGTGTCAAGGACCCGGTAACCACGGAGGTGAGGGGGTCTGGTTCTCTTTTTTCTCTCTGTTTAACTTCCCATGTTGGTGGTCGTTTACGGTCGTTTTTGGGTGCATGGGGTAATTTTACTGGTGATGAGTATGTGTTGCGGAATATTCAGGGGCATAAAATTGAGTTTATTAATGGCGACAATCCTCCATCCCAGCACATGCCTGGTCGTACGTTCAAATTGTCTGCTGCAGAACAGGCAGCAGGTTATAAGGAAATTTTAAGTCTGGAACAGAAGGGGGTGATTGAGAAAACGGTGCATGAGCCAATTGAGTTTGTTTAGAACATATTTACTAGACCTAAGAAGGATGGAGGCTGTCATGTCATTATTGATCTAACCCGTTTGAATACGTTTGTAACATATACTCATTTTAAAATGGATACGTTTGAAACAGCCAAATCATTGATTTCTCATGGCTGCTTTATGGCATGCATTGATTTGAGGGATGCATATTATTCAGTATCCATCCAGAAATATGATAGAAGGTTTTTGAAATTTATCTGGATGGGGCAACTTTGGCAGTATAAGGCTTTGCCTAATGGGCTCACTACAGCCCCTAGATTGTTCACTAAATTGGTGAAGCCCATCATGGCTTATTTGAGACAACGACATCATATAGTTATGGCCTATTTAGATGATGTCTTTATTGTGGGCCACACCCTGCAATTGGCTGAACAGGGTGTTGCAGCCGCTGTCAATATATTTCAACAATTAGGATTCATTGTCCATCCAGAGAAATCGAAGTTCTGCCCTGCCCAGGTAATTAATTACCTAGGGTTCACGGTGAACTCAATGAGCATGAGGATAACTATACCAATTAACAAAATTGAGGAAGTCACTCAGGTGTGCAGAGATTTAATTGGCACCAATATACCATCGATTCGGCATACAGCCACAGTAATTGGCAAGCTAGTGGCTTTGTTTCCGGCAGCACGATATGGACCTTTGCATTATCAGAATTTGCAAAGAGCTAAAATTACTGCGTTAAAACGGAACGCTGGTCATTACGATCGATCAATGCAGCTGCCGTCCGAAGCGATAACTGAGTTGCAATGGTGGGTGTGTCACATTAGCAACTCATTCAAGCCTGTTAGGGAGGCTAATCCGGTGGTATATTTACAGACTGATGCAAGCTCCAATGGCTGGGGAGCTACTGATAATTGCTCTAGTTGTGGGGGCAGATGGGACACCCTTGAGTCATCGATGTTGTTGACTCAAGGGATTAACTATTTGGAGTTGCTGGCAGCATTCCACGGACTTCGTGCATATTGTTCCAAGCTTGTTGGAGCACACGTCCGTCTCCAAATAGACAACACCACAGCTGTGGCATATTTAAACCATATGGGTGGTACCAGGTCAGTTTCGTGTGACAAATTGGCTAACTCAATTTGGCTCTGGTGTGTTCAAAGAGACATTTGGATTTCAGCTACCTATTTGCCAGGTGAGCTTAATACTGTGGCGGACACCAGGTCACGCAAATTTAATGACAATATTGAATGGATGTTGCATCCTGAGATTTTTTCTAAAGTCACAGCCAAATTTGGTAAACCGGACATTGACCTTTTTGCGTCACGGTTAAACCATCAGGTACCAGCCTACGTTTCATGGGAACCAGATCCTGGGGCAATAGCGCTAGATGCATTCTCGCTGGACTGGGGGAATTGGTTTTTCTATGCCTTCCCTCCGTTTTGCCTCATCAGTCGGGTACTGCGAAAGATTCAGGCAGATGCTGCCAAGGGCATCCTTATTATACCCGACTGGCCCACACAGCCTTGGTATCCGGTGGTCTTTGACATGCGCAACGAACCCTGGGTCCTTTTGAAGGGTTGCCCACAATTGGTTACTCACCCTGTCTCAGGGGAGCCACATCCCTGCCATGGCTATTTAAATTTGTTGGCTTGCAGGTTCTGAACAGGCCGTTAGTCCAATACGGCCTCTCGGCTCGGACCATGGATACCATCGGGGCGTCGTGTCGAGAGTCCACAAGGCGAAGATACCGCTCGCATATTAAGAAGTGGGAAGCCTACTGCAGCCGCTCTCGCATCACGTACGATGACGTGACAATAACCGACGTCCTGGAATTCTTCGCGGGGTTGCACCATGATGAACACTTAAGTTACAGTGCCGTCAACAGCGCCAGAAGTGCGCTATCATTCTACCTCAAGATTGGGGTAGGATCCAACAGGCTAGTGTCCAGACTCATGCGGGGTATATTCAATATGAATCCGCCTACACCACGCTATAATATCACCTGGGATGTCAGGGACGTATTAACCCTGCTCAGGACGTGGTCTCCCATGGAAGGGCTCCAACTGGACCAACTCACCATGAAGCTGGTGATGTTACTAGCGCTGACTTCAGCTCAGAGGGTACAGACACTACACAAACTTTGTGTCGACAGAATGACATCTACCCCTACAGAAGTAGTCTTTTTCATTGACGAGCTACTAAAGCAGCATAGACCTGGGTGCACAGGGCTGCAGCTGAAGTTCCCGGCATACCCCGCAGATGCTAGGCTATGTTTAGCCTCACATATCCGCCACTATGTCAAGGTGACGGCACGCATCAGAGGAATGGAGAGATACCTGCTCTTCACTCATAAGAGACCTCATCATCGAGTGACAGTCCAGACGATATCCAGGTGGCTTCGAGCCGTCTTGGGTAAGTCAGGTATCGACACTAATGTGTTCAAGTCTCATTCCACCAGGGCTGCATCGACGTCAGCGGCGAGGGTCATGGAGGTGCCCATGGACCAAATTCTCGCCACAGCAGGATGGGCGAATGAAGCTGTGTTCCAGCGTTTTTATAACAAGCCTGTTGCTGCTCCTCTACACTTCGCAGAAGCCGTGCTGAATGCAGGTCAAGAACGTGGAGATGTCCCCGCATGAGGGGTTTTTGATTTGTTATTAATAAATATGCTCTTGTTTTGCAGTATGAACTATTGAGCAAGTTTGGTCCTCCCATCCATCCCTGGTAGTGGTGTGTCAGCATGGACGTGGTCCAGGGCGTGTAATCACAGAAGCTTTGAAGTCTTCACGAAGTCACTCACGTGACTCCGAAATGAAATAGTAAGATTGAACGAGAACTTACCAGTTCGAAGGTTGATCTTTATTTTATGAGGAGTCGAAGTGAGGGATTTCGTGCCCTCCTCGCCCAACCCTCAATCACCTTCATCTGGTAATCTTAGTCAATTCAATCATACTATGCAAAGTCATTTCTATTGTTGGTTCTGTGATTCCACGCCACTACTTTGAAGTATGTCGAGCATGCGCGCCGGCGGGCTCTTCACGAAATCCCTCACTTCGACTCCTCATAAAATAAAGATCAACCTTCGAACTGGTAAGTTCTCGTTCAATCTTACTATTCTGAAGGTTGCATTACCAACCCTCGGGGAACTGCAGCCTGGGCAGGAATACAGGCTAATCCACTTGCCAGGTAAACAGCAAAGTCATGCCTGAAAATCCCAAAACACCAAGATGTGGGACGTCCAGAATAAAAACGGGAAATGCAGAAAATACTCAGTGGGGTCGGCAACATTTGTGGAGGATGTAGCAAAGTAAACATTTTAAGGTTTGAGACAAAAATTATGCTGTAATTGGATTCCTGAACTGTGCTGGAAATTTTTTGGCATACTTTAACCTCTGTGAACCTACCGAAGACCAAGCAGAGAGATCTTGAGGTCCAAGTCCATAACACGCTGAAAGTGACAACACAAGTAGATAGAGTGATAAAGAAGGCATATGGTATGCTTGCTTTCTTGGTCATGGCATTGAGTACATGTCAGGAAGTCATGACGCAGCTTTATAGGACTTTGATTAGGCCACATTTAGAGTATTGCCTAGCAGTTCTGGTCGCCCCCATATAGGATTGATGTGGAGGCTTTGGACAAGGTACAGAGGAGGTTCACTAGAATAATACCTGGATTAGAGAGTATTAGCTACAGATAGTGGTTAGACAGACTTGCATTGTTTTCTCTGTAATGCTGGTGATTGTGGGGAGACCTGATAGAAATATATAAAACTATGAGAGGCATAGATGCGATAGACAGTCAGAACCATTTTCCCAGGATTGAAAAATCAAATACTAAGGGGCATACTAGATGTTGACCTCGGGTGCTGTCTGGGTGGATTTTACACATTCTCTCCGTGACTGAAGGTAGACACAAAATGCGATAATAACCATATAACCATATAACAATTACAGCACGGAAACAAGCCTTCTCGGCCCTTCCAGTCCATGCCGACCATTTATTTTCCCCTAGTCCCATCTACCTGCATTCAGACCATACCCCTCCATTCCCTTCCCATCCATATACATATCCACTTTACTTTTAAATGTTAAAATCGATCCTGCCTCCACCACTTATGCTGGAAGATAATTCCACACAACCACCACTTGCTGAGTAAAGAAGTTCCCCCTCATGTTACCCCTAAACTTCTGTCCCTTCATTCTCATGTCATGCCCTCTTGTTTGAATCTTCCCTACCCTCAATGGGAAAAGCTTATCCACGTCAACTCTGTCTATCCCTTTCATCATTTTAAAGACCTCAATCAAGTCCCCCCTTAACCTTCTGCGCTCCAAAGAATAAAGACCCATTATATAAAGAAATTGGCCTCTGTAATTTGCACCAAGAGTGTAGGGGGTGGATAAGGAAGTGGGATGACATAAAACTAGTGTGAATGGGTGACCGATCGTTAGCATGGGTTCGGTGGGATGATGGGCCTGTTTCAATGCTGAATCTTTCAATCAATCAATTATATTTTGCATGGTTATGTCAAATTATGCAGAGATTTGCAGACAATGAGTGCATAACATAGCTGGTGCTATAACCTATTTCGAACTTGACAGGAGTCAAGATGTCTCTTCCTACATTATGAATTTGAGTTTAGTAAGATGGGAACTTGAATTGCAATGGGGGATGGAGGAGTAGGCAGTGATTGCCAAGAGCAAGGATACCAAGATGGTGGGAATTCAGTGTTGGCAGGCTAGACGTTGTTATTCCTTTTTAATTTGCCACTTTTTTCCAAACCATTTTCATATCATTTTTCATAAATTTTATAGTGACAATGTCCCTGCATGAGGAGACATTATACTGACACTTCCAGTCAACATTGTAGTCAACATTGATGTATTCAAGAGAGTTAGATATAGCTCTTTTTTTAAATTTTTTTAAAATTTTTGTTAGAAGTACAATAGTGTGGTACTTGAGTACCTAATACATACATATTTCCATTCTTGTACAATTTCGTATTTTTAATTTAATAATAAAAGAACAGTGAGGGAAAAAAGAAATAAAGAGTGTCTCTTTGAGTATGTTTTTTTGCTGTTATTAAACCGTAATTAAGAAAGGCTTCTTGGAATATAGTTAGTTTACTTCCCTCTTCTATTGATCCAAAGATAATCAGTTCTGTATTGGGGTTCAATTTTGTGTTAAATAGTTTTGTAAAAATTCCATTCCAAAATGTATGCAGTTTTGTACAAGAGATAAAGGAATGTGTTTTCGTGGCATTTTGAGTTATTTTGAAAATATTTTATTCAGTCTAGTTTTTGAATGATATAATCTATGTAAAATGTTAAATTAAATTAGGTTATGTCCTACATTAATTGAACATTTATTTACATATAATAGATTTTTTTCCCATCTATCGTTCGGAATTATTATCAATAACCCTTGTTCCCAATACCCTTCTAATTGCCTCTGTCATTGGTGTTTCTATATTTAGAATTATATTATATAAGTATGATATTAAATTGCTTGATTCTGTCTTTCTATTCATTCCTTCCTCTAATAAATCTGGGATTAGAGTTTGATATCCTTGTGTATATTTTTTCAAATAATCTTGATTTTGAAGATATTTGAAATATTGATTACTTTTCAAATTATATTTTAGTTGTAATTGTTGGAATGATAAAGGTTTTCCCATTTCATACATATCTCCCATCATTTTAATTCCTATTCTTTCCCAATTGATAAACGTTTTATCAATAATAGATGGTTTGAATGAGGGATTGTTAGCTATTGGAGAAAGAAGCGATAATTTTCTTAATTTTAAAGTTAATTTTATTTGTTTCCAAATTCGTATTATACTGTGAATAATTGGATTCTTCTTATGTATTATATTGTTCAGTTTCATCGGGGAAAGAAGGATCGCTCCTATATTATAAGGGAACAATCCTCTTTTCCATTCTTATCCAATCTACCTGTCCAACCAGTAGATTATATTTTTAATGTTCACTGCCCAATAGTAATACAATAAGTTAGGGAGTGTCAGCCCCCCGATTCTTTAGATTTACACAAGTGTTTTCTTTGAATTCTGTGTGATTTATAACCCTATATGAAGTTTATAATATCAGAATGTGGTTTTTTAAAGAATTTTTTTGGTAAGTATATTGGTATTGATTGAAATGGGTACAGTATTTGTGGTAAGAAGATCATTTTTATCACATTTATTCTGCTTATTAAGAACATCGGCAGTGTTTTCCAAAATTTAATCAACCCATTTAATTTAGTTAATAAAGGCATATAGTTTGCGTTGAGTAATGATTTATATTTCCTAGTGATTTGGATGCCCAAATACTTAAATTCTAAAAGGGAATTTCAACAGATGTGTCGGCTTTTGAGGTTCTATCGTCATAATTAGATATAGCTCTTATAGCTAACCGAAACAAGGGATTATGGGGAGAAAGCAGGAACGGGGTACTGATTTTGGATGATCAGCCATGATCATATTGAAAGGCAGTGCTGGCTCGAAGGGCCAAAGGGCCTACCCCTGCACCTATTTTCTATGTAACCTGCGGAGTTTCCAATGTACTGAAATTATAGTGTAGGAAGGAAGGAGTGTAGGAGTCTGAAGAACTCCTACACTGATCTCGACCTGAAACGTCATCTATTCCTTTTCTCCAGAGATGCTGTCTGACCCGCTGAGTTACTCCAGCTTTTTGTGTCTATCTTCATTAAAAAGAGAGAGTTTGTTGTAAATCAGCACATTTTTGCAAGATGTAGGCTCATTACAGTTACTAAGTCTTTGGGTTCTTGCAACTTGATCTGGCATGGTCCCAAGGGAATGTGGCATTGTCTCTCAGAGCAGATCGACCCAAAATGCTGGGGTAACTAATGGGTGACGTTTCGGGTCGAGATCCTTCTTCAGACTGCAATTAGAGTCTTTGAGTATTCCATGGCAGTACTCAAAGAATACCAACAGGTTTGCCTAGACATCGATTAACTGGTCATTCGGTTTCTTTAAACGTTTTGATCTCAGAAAATGGACAAGGCTGGCAATCCACATCTAGTACTTATTCTCAGCTGCCCCTGAAAAGATAATTAATGGACGTTTTGGAAACACCGGTAAAATGTAAAAAACATATATTAGAGATGAAGATAGATTTGGAGGTAAAGTGTTTCTATAATAATGCTTCCCTTTTTCTTGGAGGTAGAAGACAGATGACCCTTGCATTCCCCCTCACTGTCCCTATCCTACACAAGTCGTACCGGCTTCAAAGTCATCCTGTTGTACCTCGTTGTCTGTACCGAGCACAGTTAACAATGTCATGTTTCCTTTATCATCTATACTTTTTTGATTATCTTTGCATTCATTTCTTGTGAATTTGTTGTGTATTTGTGGAATTCTCTGCCACAGAAGGCAGTAGAAGCCAAATCACTGGATGAATTTAAAAGAGTTAGATAGAGGTCTAGGGCCTAGCAGAATCAAGGGATATGGGGAGAAGGCAGGCACAGGTTACTGATTGTGGATGATCATTCATGATCACAATGAATGGCGGTGCTGGCTCGAAAGGGCCGAATGGCCTCCTCCTGCACCTATTTTCCATGTTTCTATGTTTATACCTCTCTACATCTCCATCTATATCTCTCATTTCCCTTTCCTCTGACTCTCAGTCTGAAGAAGGGTCTCGACCCAAAATGTCACCTATTCCTTTTCTACAGAGATACTGAGTTACTCCAGCATTTCTTGTCTATGACAGATGGTGGTGATGTGTACACCTATTGATTTATGGTAGAGCATCCAGCAAATAGAAAGGGTGGCCACAGTGGCGCAGTGGTGGAGTTGCTGCCTTACAGCACTTGCAGTGCCAGAGACCGGGTTCGATCCCGACTATGGGTGCTGCCTGTACGGAGTTTGTACGTTCACCCCGTGACTGCGTAGGTTTTCTCCAAGATCGTTGGTTTCCTCCCACACTCCAAAGATGTACAGGTATGTAGGTTAATTGGCTTGGTGTATGTGTAAATTGTCCCTGGTGTGTAGGATGGTGTTAATGTGCGGGGATTGCTAGTCGGTACGGAATCGGTGGGCCAATGGGCCTGTTTCGTGCTGTATCTCTAAACTAAACTAAATCGCCTTGATGCATTTGGATTGGAGTCAATGAAAATCAGATCTAATGGCTGGCATGTTAATCAAGCAGACCGCTGTGTCAAGAGCTCCAAGAGTCCCGTTATGATCTGCCATCCAGTAATGAGTACTCCATGTTATTCCTGATTGTTGAGAGGGCTTGAGGGCAAAGACCTTGATTTAGATGGATCCGGCCATGACACAGATATTTGTGTCTATGGTGACCCACAAGATTTTGCCACTACAGTTCAGAGTAACTGCATTAATGACGAAACTTGTGGAAAGGTGGCTGATCTTTTTAAAGTTTCTAAATATGGCTACAGGTTGTTAACAAATTGACGGGCACTGTTCCTTAAACATCAAGGTTGCCAGTACTTTAAAAATAATTAATCAGTTATGAAGTTCTTTGGAACAGGCAAGGTGCCATGTGAATGAAACTTCATTTTGGTACTAGATGGAAATATACAACCTTTTTTTTTATGTTAAGTCCACTTTTGCTTCAAGTCAACACTCTGCTGGAATACTTCTTTAATTATTCCCCGTTTGCCAGTAATTGTGCATTTGCAAAATTAGAACAACTTCCATTTATATAGCACCTTTATTTATAACAGCATTGCTCATAACTAGCTTCAATACGGCATCAAATTGACATAGATCAATGAGAGGATATGTGAATACATGGCTAAAGCTTGATCAAAGAGCGAGGTTTTAAGGAGAGCCAGAGGGCAAAGAGATGGGGAGAAGTAGCAAGGGAATCCCAGTCTCTGAGCCTTTGCAGCTAAGAACAAAGTTGGCAATGATGGAGCATTAAATTCAGAAGAGAGTAAGAGGTCAGAATTATAGGAATGTTGAAATCTGCGAACATTGCAGGGCTTTGGGGATTCTAGGTCTGAAGGTGACTACAGAGAAGAGAAACAGTGCGGCTGCAAGATTCTACATTTTAAAGCAATGGTTTAACTTGTTTCAGTAAGGAACAGCAAATTGTGGCAATGCATGAACTGAACTTAGTAAAAGTTAAGACACAGTCGGCCCTTGGATGTCATCAAACTCACGGAGCGGAGAACGAGAGAGATCAGTTAGGACTGCATTTGAATGGACAAGTCTAGAGCTGACCAAGGAATGAATCAAGGTTTCAGTAGCAGCTGAAGTAATTGAGGTAAGGCAGAGGCAGGCAAAGGTACCCAGTGTAATGGTTATGAATTCAGGCATGACAGCAAAGTCGCAAAGGGATTTGTTCAGTTTCAGACAATTCATAGGGAGCGAAATCGAGGAGTCAGCAGTGAAGGGAAGACATTTGTAACATGGATATTTGTCTTTTGAATATTTAGTTGGGGAAGTCCCAATCATTCAATAATGGGCGTCAGATGAGCAGATAGTGGAGAGATGAAGTCTGGATATCCAGATTTAGGAATATGTCAAAAAATTAATGTTCATAAGTGATAGGAACAGAATTAGGCCATTCGGCCTATCATGTCTATACCATTCAATCATGGCTGATCTATCTCTCTCTCTCCTAACCCCATTCTCCTGCCTTCTCCCATAACCTCTGTCGGTGCTCTTATTGTTACTTGGTCAAAATAATTATTTATCTGACAGCACCATGGCAGCTCCTAAACCAAATGGATTGCAGCGCTTCAAAAGGGCAGCTCACTACCACCTTCTTAAGGTAATTAGAAGCTTGGGATAATTGCAGGCCTTTCCAGTGTTGGCCATATCTGATAACTGAATTGAAAAATAATATTTTGAAATATTATAGTTTCCTTAATGTTGTCGGCACATATCAAGCAGGGGATAAATAACAGTAGTCCAGGGATAGGTTTTTCAGGGCGAATAGAACGAATGGTGCTGGGCTGGACAAGGTAGAGGTATTAATCTATTATTGTCACATACACCGAGATACAGTGAAGAACTTTGCAGCTGCCCAGTTAAATTATACTATACACAAGTATAATCAAGCCAAGCACAAGTGCAACAAGTGAAAAATATCACAGTGCAAAATATAGTGTTGCAGTGTTACAGCTGCAAAGAAAGTGAAGATTATTTTAAAAAGTGCAATGTCCACAATGACGTAGGTTGGGAGATCGGGACTACATGCTTATCTTCTGGAAGGACCATTCAGGTATCTGATAACAGCGGGGAAGAAGCTGTTTCAGAATCAAGTGGTGTGTGCTTCCAATTCTATGTATCTACTTCCCAATGGTTGAGGGGAGAAGAGAGAATGACTAGGGTTTGAGTAGTCCTTGATTACATTGCCCGCTTTCCTGAGGCAGCATAAAGAGTAGATGGGGTCAATTGGGAGGAGGGTGGGTGAGGAGCTGGGGGCGGGGGGAGGGGAGGGCGTATAATGGGGGGGGGGGGGGAGAGGCTGGTTTGGGCAACAGACTGGGCTGCATTCATAGTGGTCTTGGGCAGTGCAGTTGCCACACCAAGTTCTGATGCACCCTGATATGATGCTTTCTGCATTGCATCTGTAGAGATTGGTAAGAGCTGCCGCTAACATGTTGGATTTCCTCAGTCATTGCTTGTGATCTTCTGGCTACAACTAAGTGAGGAACTACAACTAAGCATAAACAGGTTTGCAGAATCAATGAAGAATTATAGGATTGTCAATGTCGTAAACATGGGCCATGGAATCACCACAAATGTGCAATGATCATCACTTCCTTGTTCTGTATCTTGTCAAGCACTGCTGCAGTCAATTGTGAAATGCTTTCTCTCTTCAATAAACACTTGTTGTCAGTCTTTTGTTCTGGCAGACTAAAACAATGACTTGGGTAATTAATACAGTATCAAATTGTATGGCACAATAATGTTTCGATTCCATTCTATGATTTTGAAATCTGCGACATTATAAGTGGCAACAGATTTCACCTTCATCTTACCAGTGCAAATATATTATGATTTTCAAATGGGAAGACCGAGGTGAAATGAAGAAAGGTGAGAACTCAAAACGTTGTCAAGACTTTGTTCAGAACAGGACAGCTCCTTGGGGAAGAATCATTGGTGATAACAGATTTACTCAGCATGTTCCTTGTGGAAATTCCAGGCGCAGCATATGTTGCTGAGAAGGGAAAATAACTTATGGGCTTTCTGAAATGTCACCTGTAATATAAGTAGACACAAAAAACTGGCGCAACTCGGCGGGACAGGGAGCATCTCGGGAGAGAAGGAATGGGTGATGTTTCGGTTGAGACCCTTCTTCAGACGAACATGATACTGTTACATTGACACGTACACCAGTTGATCCAAGAACTATTGGGCTGAATTTTACAGTGAACACATTTACAGCTGGCCAGACAGATGTTATGGGTTTTTCGAGCAATAACTTCCAATTAAATTGTATTTCAAAACATTGCAGACCAAATCACCTCACTGAGATCTCTGGTGACTGGATCGCCCGAGTTAAACTTCTAGCAAATGTCTTCACTGATCACATAACCTCTGGCCCATTATATTTTTGATCCTGGGATTAGCCAGCAAACCTCTGAACCAAGATATATCCACACCTCTCTCACTAAGGTGGGAGGACGGGGGAGCAGGAGATTTGTCTGGGTAACGGCTTCTGCCTACTCTGCTGTGCCCCTCATTCAACCAGGAACGATAAAAAACTCCACAGCATTCAATTGTTTCTGGCCTGCAATATTCTTGCCTAGTCTTGAGTATTGCATCCCAATCAGTACCAGAGCTGCTGTGTCTAAATCAAAAGTTTAAGTTGGAATATTTAAGCTAATGTAGGCTTTGACCTCCCCACCATTGAAGGGATCTATCAAAGTCACTGCCTCAAAAAGACCCACACCGTACTGGCCACACACTCATTTCACCATTGCCATCGGGAAGAAGGTACAGGAGCCTGAAAACTGTAACGTCCAGGTTCAGGAATTGAATTGAATTGAATTGAATGCCTTTATTGTCATTCAGACCTTTCGGTCTGAACGAAATTTCGTGCCTGCAGTCATACATATATAAAAATAACAATACCTTACAATAAACACAAAATTAACATCCACCACAGTGAGTTCACCAGACACCTCCTCACTGTGGTGGAAGGCAAAAGTCTTAGGGTCTCTGTCTTTCTCCCCTCCTTATTCTCCCTCTGCGCTGAGGAGATCCAGGCCGCTGACGCCGGAACGCCGGAACACCGTCACAGGGCCCGCCGCCGGAACGTCGCTGGAGCACCGCAGCTCCCGAAAACCAGGCCGCCGCTGGAGCACCGCAGCCCCGAAAACCAGGCCGCCGCTGGAGCACCGCAGCTCCCGAAAACCAGGCCGTCGCTGGAGCACCGCAGCTCCCGAAAACCAGGCCGCCGCTGGAGCACCGCAGCTCCCGAAAACCAGGCCGCCGCTGGAGCACCGCAGCTCCCGAAAACCAGGCCGTCGCTGGAGCACCGCAGCTCCCGAAAACCAGGCCGCCGCTGGAGCACCGCAGCTCCCGAAAACCAGGCCGCCGCTGGAGCACCGCAGCCCCCAAAAACCAGGCCGCCGCTGGAGCACCGCAGCTCAGAGGGAACCAGGCCGCCGCTGGAGCACTGCAGCTCCCGAAACCCAAGCCGCCGCTGGAGCACCGCAGCTCCCGAAACCCAGGTCGCCGCTGGAGCACTGCAGCTCCCGAAACCCAAGCCGCCGCTGGAGCACCGCAGCTCAGAGGGAACCAGGCCGCCGCTGGAGCACTGCAGCTCCCGAAACTCAGGCCGCCGCTGGAGCACCGCAGCTCAGGGGGAGCCAGGTCGCCGCTGGAGCACCGCAGCTCCCGAAACCCAGGCCGCCGCTGGAGCACCGCAGCTCCCGAAAGCCAGGCCGCCACTGGAGCACCGCAGCTCCCGAAAGGCAGGTCGCCGTCGGAAGCCAGGTCGCCGCTGAAGCTCTGAAGGCCGTGCCACCACCGCTGGAAGCTGGAAGGCCGTCACCAGGGCCTCAGCACAGACGGAGACGGTGTCGGGGGACACGACAGGAAAAGTCGCATCCCCCCGAAGGGAGAGACTAAAACCCCGTTTCTCCCACCCTCCCCCCCCCCCCCCCCCCACACACATACACAACCCAACAAACCAAAAATAAACACCAGAAACAGGGACGAGGACAAAAATAAAATAAAAGACAGACGGACTGCAGGTGAGCCGCAGCTGCCAAGCAGTGCCGCCACTTCCGGAACAGCTTCTTCCCTACAGCCAAGAGGCTATTAAACACAACAACAAATAAGCTCTGAACTGCAACAAACTATTATTATTATTGCACTATATTTGTTATTTATTGAGTATGTGTGTGTGTGTGTGTATACACACACTTAACTTTTTTTCTTCCCCCGTTATGTACTATGTTTACATATTCTGTTGTACTGCAGCAAGTAAGAATTTCATTGTCCTATCTGGGACATATGACAAGAAAACACTCTTGACTTTAAGTGCAGAAAGAAGTATAAAAGGGAATAATGATGTGAGTACTGCTGTGGTATGTCAGGTCATGGGGAGTTCCCCCCGCCACGGTACCATGTAATCCCGTGCTACCTGCTCCATGGTCAGATAGTCGGTGACTAAACCGTCTCCCCCACCTGGTTTGGCAGGTGAGGAGGGGGCTGTGGACCCCCAGCAGGACCAAAAACAAGACCTGTCAAAGGGCAGATGAGCTCCTAGCGAGCCAATGGCCATCCACACCTCAGTAGAAGTTGCAATCACTGTCGTACATAGCATTGTAAGGTACCGTGCCCATTGAAGTTTTCAACGATGATGATGATGATGTCTACCATGATGATGATGATGATGATGATGATATGTATGGGATTAAAAATGATTAGCCATCAATAGTTACCGTATGAAGGAATGAAGCCCCATTATTTTTAAAGGATAATTACATTTCTAAAAAGGGATAGCATTTGTACAAAGAAGAGTCTTGATCGGAATCATCACCTAACAATGTCCTTCAGAGGGGTTGCCTGACCTGCTGAGTTACTCCAGCAGTTTGTGTTCTCTGCATTATTAGAGATTATTGGCAAACATGCTATCGTGGAAAAAATCACACACCTAAAAGCACAGGCTGTAATTATTTTTTGGGGGAGGGGTGTTTAATAAGTAAATAAAGTAACTTATCACTCTGCATGTGGTTAATTTATGTTTATATTGCAAATGCATCTGTGGAGGAACAGGTCAAAGTGGACTGATGCCTCATAGGGTTTCACATTTAACTGCATGTGTATGGGAAAATAAATATTGTTATCTAATTTATTTATATTAATAATAATGAGGACTGATAGCATTACTGTTCCCACTGCAAAATCTAGGCTTTTGAGTGATACAACACAGTAGGATAGGCGTTCAACTACTTGGCAAGTCTAAACCTGCCATTTCGAAAGACTGCCTATGACAAAAAATAGTAAGATTAAACGTGAACTTACCAGTTTGAAGTTTGATCTTTATTTTATGAAGAGTTACGATGAGCGATTACGTGAAGAACCCCGCCAGTCCGCATGCGCGTCAATCTTCAAAGCAGCGGTGTGAAATCACAGGTAACAGTAATTGAAGTAACATAGTAAGATCAGACACCTAGAACTACCAGATGACCTTTGTGACATGAGGGTTGGGTGCGGTGGGCACATAATCGCTCATTGTAACTCCTCATAAAATAAAGATCAAACTTCAAACTGGTAAGTTCTCGTTTAATCTTACTATTTTACTTCGGAGTCACGTGAGTGATTACGTGAAGATTTCAAAGCTCTGTGATTTCATGCCGTGAGAAACGAGTCTACACAACCACTTCATTGACAGATGAGGGAAACATTCATAATGAATAAATAATACTAATGGTAACCCCTCTCATCCAGGAGGAAACTATACAACTGAACCTAAAATAGAGTTGGCAAATACCCCTGGTCTGGCAATGGGTTATCATAAAATGTTTGGAAAGTTCATTCGTTTGACCATCCTGCAGCCGCTAGAATGTGGTCCAGCGGAACGTAAATAACCCTTGCTGCTGATGTTGTAGCAGCCCTGGTGGAGTGATTTGAAAATCAGTATCTACTCCTGCATAAACCAACCCCGTTTCTCTACTTGGAGATGGTCTGAACTGATACCTTCTTATAAAGTTTTTTGTAACTAACAAGCATTGCTAGTTCAGAGCCTCTAAGGCTCTTGGTGACCTTGACATATTGTTGTAGATGTGTGACCTCACATATCTGAAGGTCCCTGAGTATGCCATGAAACTAGTTTGAGGCAAAGCACAGGCAGACTTTACTCAGAGCTCCCGTGGATTTGGAAGCAACAGCAACAAAGAGAAGCAGGAGAAAACACTGAATGACTCTAGCCTGAGTGAGAGGATAGTTAGAAGTGAGTCAGAGGGGGAAAACAGTTGAAAACTGAGGAAGTTGGTGTGTAAATTCGTAAATTAGGCAATTTATCAGTCAATATAAGCAAGACGGCTCTTAGGGAGCGGCCTTGTGAGGGAAGTGCCCTGTGAGAAAAGTGTGAGTCTTTGGCTCGAGAGTCCTCGGCGAGGAACCTGAGGAGAGGAGGCTACACAAAACACTGGAGAGGGAGAGACGAAAGAAGGAGATGTCAAGCAAGCTGATTCAATGTGATGATTGCAGTGTGTGGGAGGTCAAGGACATTGCTGGTGCCTCTGGCTGCTACAAATGTGAGACGTGCATCCAGGTACAGCTCCTGAAGGACCGTGTTGGGGAACTGGAGAAGCAAATGGATGACCACAGGTTCGTCCGAGAAACTGAGTCGTTCCTCAACAAGTCCTACAGTGAGATTGTTATACCTAAGGTACTGTAAGAGAGAAAGTGGGTGACGGTGAGAAAGCGAGGGAAACTTGGAATGCAAAGGTCCCCGGGTGTTGTACCTCTTGTGAACAGGTTCACCCACTTAGAAGCTGTTGGGACAGAAGACGTTAAAACACTGAGCGGCGGACTGGCTTGCGAAGCAAAATGGGCTGTTGAGCCAAAACCAAAGAGGCCAACGTCAGGCAATGCCATTGTAGTTGGAGACTCCATCGTGAGAGGTACGGACAGGGGTTTCTGCGGC
Source organism: Raja brachyura (assembly GCA_963514005.1). Next base: position 17,767,364 of record OY740788.1, read on the forward strand.
AACAGATGGGATTCGAGGATGGTGTGCTGCCTTCCTGGTGCCAGGATTCAGGATGTCACGGACAGAGTGCAGAAAATCCTCAAGGGTGAAGGTGAACAGGCTGAAGTGGTAGTGCATGTCGGCACAAACGATGTCGGAAAGAAGGGGATGAATATTCTGCAGCATGACTTTAGAGAGTTCGGATAAATGCTGAAAAGCAGGACTTCCAGGGTTGTTATCTCCGGTTTGCTTCCAGTTCCTCATGCTGGCGAGAGCAGGAACAGGGAGATACGGGACCTGAATGTGTGGCTGAGTAACTGGTGCAGGGGGCAGGGATTTAGATTCTTAGATCACTGGGATCTGTTTTGGAGTAAGGAGAAACTGTACAAAAGGGACGGATTGCATCTTAACAGGTGGGGGATCAGCATTCTGGCAGGCAGGTTTGCCACTGCTACACGGGTGGTTTAAAACTGAATAAGGGGGGTGGGGTGGCAAATGGGATAGTCGAGGATGGAGTTAAAGGGAAAGAGAATAAAGGGATGGTTAATGACCCTAGAACTAACGGGAAAGGAAGCTCACAAAGGGATAGGAGAGTATGACCAAGTGTAGTAGGGATCGATGTGAAAGGTAAGATGCATTAGGAATTAAAAGTAATGTATATGAATGCGTGAAGTATAAGAAGTAAAGTAGATGAGCTTGAGGCTCAGTTAGAGGATGATAGATATGACATTGTGGGGATTACTGAGACGTGGCTGCAGGAGGATCGGGCCTGGGAACTTAATATTCAGGGTTATACATCCTATAGAAAGGACAGGCAGGTGGGCAGAGGAGGGGGGGTAGCTCTGCTGGTGAGGGATGGAATTCAGTCCCTTGCAAGGGAAGACATAGGGACTGATGAGGTAGAGTCACTGTGGATTGAGTTGAGGAATTCTAAAGGCAAGAAGACACTAATTGGTGTCATTTACAGACCCCCAAATAGTAGCCCGGATGTAGGGTGTAAGTTGCAGCAGGAGTTAAAACTGGCATGTAACAAAGGTAATGCCACTGTGGTGCTGGGGGATTTCAATATGCAGGTAGACTGGGAAAATCAGGTTGGTTCAGGACACCAAGAAAGAGAGTTTGTAGAATGGCTTCGAGATGGATTCTTAGAGCAGCTTGTAATGGAGCCGACCAGAGAAAAGGCAATTCTGGATTTAGTGTTGTCCAATGAACCAGATATGATAAGAGAACTCGAGGTAAAGCAACCGCTACCTCCTAGTGATCATAATATGATTAGTAATATGAAGTGGCAGTGATGCAGTTGAACAAAGGGGACTATGAAGGCATGAGAGGGAAGCTGGGCAAAGTAGACTGGAAAGGGATCCTAGCAGAAATGAAGGTGGAACAGCAATGGCAGGAATTTCAGGGCATAATCCGGAAGTCGCAGGATCATTTCATTCCAAAAAGGAAGAAAGATTCTAAGGGGAGTAGGAGGCAACCGTGGTTGACAAGAGAAGTTAGGGATAAAATAAAACTAAAAGAAAACATGTATAACAGAGCAAAGTGTAGCCGGAAGCCAGAGGATTTGGGAAACTTTCATATGGCAACAGAAGGAAACAAAACGGGCAATACGGGCTGAAAAGATGAAGTAAGAGGGGAAGCTGGCCAGGACTATAAAGGTGGACAGTAAAAGCTTCTTTAGATATGTTAAGGGAAAAAGAGTAGCAAAGTCAAATGTGGGTCCCTTGAAGGCAGACACAGGTTAAATTATTATGGGCAACAAGGAAATGGCAGAAGAGTTGAATAGGTACTTCGGATCTGTCTTCACTAAGGAGGACACAAACAATCTCCCAGATGTACTGGAGGACAGAGCATCTAAGGGGGTAGAGGAACTGAAAGAAATTTTCATTAGGCGAGAAATAGTATTGGGTAGTCTAATGGGACTGAAGGATGATAAATCCCCTGGGCCTGATGGTCTGCATCCCAGGGTCCTCAGGGAGGTCACTCTGGAAATAGTGGACGCATTGTTGATTATTTTCCAATGTTCAATAGATTCAGGATCAGTTCCTGTGGATTGGAGGATAGCTAATGTTATCCCACTTTTCAAGAAAGGAGCGAGAGAAAAAACGGGGAATTACGGACCAGTTAGCCTGACTTCGGTGGTGGGAAAGATGCTGGAGTCAATTATTAAAGAGGTAATAATGGGCCATTGGATAGCAGTAAAAGGATTAGTCCAAGTCAACATGGATTTATGAAAGGGAAATCATGCTTGATTAATCTTCTGGAATTTTTTGAGGATGTGACAATTAAAATGGATGAAGGGGTGCCAGTGGATGCAGTGTATCTAGACTTTCAGAAAGCCTTTGATAAGGTCCCGCACGGGAGACTGGCGACTAAAATTAGAGCACATGGTATTGGGGGTAGGGTGTTGACATGGATAGAAAATTGGTTGGCAGACCGGAAGCAAAGAGTAGGAGTGAATGGGTCCCTTTCAGAATGGCAGGCAGTGGCGAGTGGAGTGCCGCAAGGCTCGGTGTTGGGGCCGCAACTGTTTACCATATATATTAATTATTTGGAAGAGGGAATTAGGAGCAACACTAGCAAGTTTGCGGATGACACAAAGCTGGGTGGCAATGTGAACTGTGAAGAGGATGTTAGGAGGTTGCAGGGGGACCTGGACAGGTTGAGTGAGAGGGCAGATGCATGGCAGATGCATTATAATATTGATAAATGTGAGGTTATCCACATTGGCGGCAAAAACAAGGGGGCAGATTATTATCTCAATGGGGTTAGGTTAGGTAAGGGGGAGGTACAGCGAGACCTGGGTGTCCTTGTACACCGGTCACTGAAAGTTGGCGTGCAGGTACAGCAGGCAGTGAAGAAAGCTAATGGAATGTTGGCCTTCATAACAAGAGGATTTCAGTATAGGAGTAGAGAGGTTCTTCTGCAGTTGTGTAGGGCTCTGGTGAGACCACATCTGGAGTATTGTGTACAGTTTTGGTCTCCTAATTTGAGGAAGGACATCCTTGTGATTGAGGCAGTGCAGCGTAGGTTCACGAGATTGATCCCTGGGATGGCGGGACTGTCATAACAGGAAAGATTGAAAAGATTAGGCTTGTATTCACTGGAGTTTAGAAGGATGAGGGGGGAACTTATAGAAACATATAAAATTATAAAAGGACTGGACAAGCTAGATGCAGGAAAAAATTTCCCAATGTTGGGCAAGTCCAGAACCAGGGGCCACAGACGTAGACTAAAGGGGAGGTCATTTAAGACTGACGTGAGAAAAAACTGTTTTACCCAGAGAGTTGTGAATTTATTGAATTCCCTGCCACAGAGGGCAGTGGAGGCCAAATGACTGGATGGATTTAAGAGAGAGTTGGATAGAGCTCTAGGGGCTAGTGGAGTCAAGGGATATGGGGAGAAGGCAGGCACGGGTTATTGATAGCGGACGATCAGCCACAATCACAATGAATGGCGGTGCTGGCTCGAAGGGCCAAATGGCCTCCTCCTGCACCTATTTTCTATGTCTATATTTCTATGAGACCTGACGCCCCTTCTGCTCTGCTTAACTAAATCATAAACATAAAATATTATATTAGTTGTAACCATCCTGTCCAGTCGTAATTATGTAGCGACTGAACCTAGCGACTGGGTCCCATTCGCTGCAGCAAATATGATGGGAAGGCACGTTGGGCACAGTTAATGGCCCTATAACTCAATTATTGTGAAAGACCCATTTGAAAATGAACTCCAAGACATCAGTAATCTGTACCGTATTAAATGAAACATTAACAATAAACAAAACATTTTCCATCTCCTGAAGAAGAACTGTACTACTTTTTTGGGTGCTATCCCTGCACTATGCAGTGAGCACTTACATGGATCGGTGTGACAACCCGAGCAGTAGGAGCAGTCAACACAGAATCTGCAAGTGAATAAATTGATTTGATCATGCAGAGGCTGGTTTCCCGAGCCACAGGTTGAACCAGCAAAGTTTTACGTTTAGAATAGACGTATAAGGTTGTGTTATTATTCCTGACAAAAGCAGGAATCATGGCTGCATAGTCCAGTCAGACCATACGAAAACCTAAAGCGGGATCTTGCTGACTTTATTTCAAGACCCTACTGATGAGGCAAAATGGAGGAAGACATAAAAGAACATTCCTCCTCCTTGTAACGAGAATGTATCTCTCACCACTGTTATGCCACATATTTTTGCAACCGGTGAATAAGCATGAAAACAACATATTGATATTCGGTGTTCCATCGAACCATAATTTCATAAATACTTTGTGATCCAACACCCATTCTGTGTTGTCATTGATCTGTACTTGATGATACACCAGTGGCAAATGAGATTAGGTAAATTATTACAGGATACTTTTACTTGATTGCACCCGTGTGACTAACATATGCCACCACCATAGTGTATCAACTTGAAGTTGAGCATGCAGATTATGCATATTGCTCAATAAGTCTTTAACCCATAAAATGCACCTAGTGTCTATAGATAGTTGATACCAATAACTGAAGAATTGGCAACTCATGCAAATCTCTTCCACCTCCAAACTAGAGATGACATTCGTAATTTTCCACCTTAGAGCACTTAGCATCAGTTTGTAATATAACTGAAATTTTACTGCCCATACTACTGGAGCAATGCTGAATAGTGTTCATCCATCATTGTGACTTTGGTAGCTTCAGCTGGTAATAGCATAGGTCTCTTAACAATGACCTACATGGCACTTGAGAGGTTGCTACTTTGCACGATGTCAGTTCCCCCACTTGCACAGCTGAAACACAGCAACTGTATTGCCAATTACTCTTGATGAATAGAAGGCTGCTTTATAACAACAAGGTTGTTACAGGTTTCTATTAACTCCAATCTCTTGCCCCAGGACGGAGTCACAGGCTAATAAATAGTTAAAGGTAAATCCCAATGACCAACAAGTCTATTTGGTAAAAACTTAAATTTAACTGGATGGATGAGGAACCCAATTTCTCAAATATAGATTGAGGCTAAAACAGTTGATTTTAGCAAAATACAGTGTTAGAATATCATCCAGACAAGACATATAAGTGTATTTGAACTCTGAGTAGTCCAAGCACCGATTTTAGTAATTTGGTAAATAACCTGGGTAAATAATTTAGCCCATTTTGCAATGCTTTACTGTTACCATTACTGTTATCATTGCCTCATCATTAGGAAATGTTATCATTTCTGTTATCATTACTGTTATCATTGCCTCCTCCTGATAATTTCAAATGTCTCCGGTGATCCCTATAAATGGGAACTGAATAGAATGTATCTTTGAGATCCTTATGAAAATTAGTTGTTAGTCAGTAACGAAGTTTCCTATTCGGAAAAGTTTATACTGCACATGCGAGTTAAACGACATTCTCTATCTTTCACAATGAACAGGCCACGCCTGCCATCATTCCGTGCCTTCTTGAACGACAACTCTGGCCCGATTTCCGAGCCTGGCTTGAAAGACAATCCTGGCCATAATACTGAGCCTACCTCATAATTCTGAACCTGCCTCTAAAGGCAACTCTGGCCATAATTCTGAGCCTGCCGTTAAAGACAACTCTGGCCATATTTCCGATCCTGTCTTGAAGGCATTCCTGGCCATAATACTGAACCTGCCTCAAAAGACAATTCTGGCCCTCATTCCAAACCTGCTTGGAATGCTAGTATTGTGCAGTTATACATGGTTAGATGCAGCTAAGTGAACTCTTGCTGCCGATGGAGGCGTGGGGTGTGTTGTCGCCGAACCAATGAAGCTTTGCTCGTCGTTGGTAGCTTGATTGGTCCGACAGCTTTTGCTTCCTCATCCAGGTTTTGCCTGTTGAAAAGGTCTTAGCCGAATAGAAGATTCTGCTGCTATAACGCTGTTCACTGCCGGCACTTGTAGCTTGAGGGGAACTCTGGCCCCTTCCGGGTATTCTGCCAACGGCTGGTAACCAACTCTTCTGGCGGCAACACCTTCGTTTGCGAGGATTGCCTTGAAGCCATACGCATGTCCTCTAGTATGTTCCACAGACATACTTTAGAATTTGAAGTCAGTTACATACTGACCACTCGCACTCCCTTCCACAGAGAGGGAGATTTGTAGGCAGCCCTGAAACAGGTGCTGGCTCAGGCCCCTGAGGATACCTACGCTGATATGGCCCCTCCAACGGACCTATACCAGGATGGAACATCACATTTGTGGGATAAACTCCTGAGTATTGACTCGGAGTCAGAATAATACTGGCCCTGCATGCTCTCCTCCTCCAAGAAGGAGACATTAAGCAGCCCTGACACAGGTGCCGCTGGCGCGAGCTCTCGAAGAGGCCGGTGCTGACACAACTCCTCCTGTTGGAGTGTATCTTGGTGGAGCATACTCTCCATTAGGAGTTCCATCCTGGACAACTGTCCAAATATGTTAACCATTACCGGAGGGAAACCCTCCCGGCCCGACTCGTCCCTGTCCATAGGCCTGACCGACTTATTGTTGGGGACCACAGTCCTGGGGACCACAGTGTTCTGGGAGCCACTGACTGCACAATCAGCGACTCTGGTGGTGATACCACCTTCCTCCTGGATTTACCCCTCCACGGGAACCACAGCAGTCTGGAAGCCACTGACCGCATTGTCAGCGACTGGAGTAGCGAACCAGCCGGCTACCCGCACTTCCGTGGTCCGGACCGGAGTCTCCCCACAACCCATAGCCGGTTTACCCGCGGCTCGTCCGGACTTCACGACAATATCCAGCAGGAAACCTTATAAGAAGAGGTTACTGCAAGAAAAACAGAACCTGGTAAGAAATACAAAACTTACCTGTAGGTTTAAGCTTACTGCTGGCAGGACCGCCGCGCCTGCCAGTCAGTCGCTGCGCCATGCGACAGACGTAATGACACGCATGCGGACTGGCGGGGTTCTTCATGGAATCACTCACGTGACTCCGAAGTAAAATTCCATTTATTTGGTGAGAATAAAAAAAACCTTACAAATTCAATGAAAGACGGCAGACTTAATAAAAACAGAAAAGGCTGGAAGTACATGGTAGGTCAGGCAACGTCTGTGGAAAGAAAAGGAGAATTAACGCTTTCGTCCGCTGCACTTCATTTGAACTGATTTTCATGGGTAGAATGGGAATGCAGTGTCACATTAAACTTTGAAATACAAAACTCTCAATAAGAAAAGTGGTTTAGCAGATACAGGCACCAATGCGGGTTTCAGTCTATGCCCAACTTTGGCATGGTCCACTTGGTGCACTGGTAGAGGTTGTCACAAAATTTGTTGTCCATTTGCTTCTCTTTCCACTAAAGGATAATGTTGCAATCATGACTACATTTTAGGAAACAAGCAAATGGAGATGCTGGCAGAATGCGAATTGCATCAATGCTAAATACCTCTGGAACTGTCATTGATTTAATTTTTCAGATACTGGCATTGGTACAAAGGTACCAGCTATCCCCCGGAAAAGAGACAATTTTTCATGATTAATGGATTCCAAATTTACATTCAGTTCATCTTTAGCACTAAGTGAATGCATTAACATTTTACCGAACTTGCAATTGCCCATCTCCATCCGCGAACACACTGCTGTAGAATCCCTGTACACTTGGAGGCTGTCTTGTTGCACTGACAAGCTTTTACATTATCTCATCATCGAGGCCAAAACTAATCAAAAGAATATTACACACTGACAGGTGCATTCATTCTGTCAATTAAATCAGATGCTTAAGTCAAAATTTGCCCCTAATCTCTCGTGTTTGTGATATCCATATTGGCATTCATTGGCTGAAGTTCACTGGCAATTGGCAACAGGCCCAACTCATATAGAGCTGTTTTCCTGTAACTCGCCAGCAAATTTCCAGGAGCATGTGGTACTAAGCACAGATGTTGCTGAGGGACATTTTGCAGTAAATTCTTAAAGATCAACATCATTTCATTGTTCATATCCTGTTCAGGTAAGCTTTCTGGAAACAAAATGTTGAAGAAGTTGCAAACAAAATTGATACCATTTCTTAATACTCTTCCCACTTGTTAGCTAAAATAATAAACATAGACACAAAATGCTGGAGTAACTCAAGCAGCATCTCTGGAGAAAATGGACAGATGATGTTTCGTGTTGGGACCCTTCTTCACAGCATCTGCAGGTCTTTTTTTATTCCATTAAAGCTCAAATAACAACTTTGAAACAGCATTTTTAAGAAGGAACTGCAGATGCTGGAGAATTGAAGGTAGACACAAATGTTGGAGAAACTCAGCGGGTGTGGCAGCATCTATGGAGCGAAGGAAATGGGCAATGTTTCGGGTCAAGACCCTTCTCCAGACTGATGTGGGGGTGAGTGGGGCGGGAAGAAGAAAGGAAGAGGCAGAGACTAGGCTGTGGGAGAGCTGGGAAGGGGAGGGGAAAGAAGGAGAAAGCAGGGACTACCTGAAATTGGAGAAGTCAATGATCATACCGCTAGGGTGCAGACTGCCCAAGCGAAATATGAGGTGCTGCTCCTCCAATTTTTGGTGGACCTCACTCTGGCCATGGAGGAGGCCCAGGACAGAAAGGTCGGATTCAGAATGGGAGGGGGAGTTGAAGTGCTGAGCCACCAGGAGATCAGGTTGGTTATTGCGAGCCGAGCGGAGGTGTTGGGTGAAGCGATCGCCAAGCCTACGTTTGGTCTCACCGATGTAGAGCAGCTGACACCTAGAGCAGCGGATGCAATAGATGAGGTTGGAGTAGGTGCAGGTGAACCTCTGCTGCATCTGGATAGACTGCTTGGGTCCTTGCATGGATTAACTTTGAAACAGCAAGTTATTTTGAATCTGTGCTGTTTAAACATGCACAGGAAGTGCATTTCACCATAAAATCATACACAAATGCCTTAATGCAGAACCCATTAACATGAGTTCTACAACAAACTGGCATTAGCTATAAAATTTATTGCCTTAGTGCACATCCACAGCAGCACCTATCTGAGCACCTATCATCGCTTGGCGCCAGCTATCCTTGAATGGACTTGCCGTTCACAAAGCATGGCCCGTCTGAAGGGGGGGTGCATTAGGTGCAACCGCACCCCCCCCTTTCTTTCCCCCAGAGTAAGAAAAAATCACGAGAAGAAAAAAAAAATCGGAAAAAAATCAGCGTTTCCACTTTGTCGGAAAAATCGGGAAAAAAGCAGCGTTTCCACTTTGCCCGTAATTCTGGTTCCGGCCCTCTGGATGGTTTAGGAGAAAAAAAATGTGACCATCCACGCTTATGCAGTTGGGGAAGCAACACAAAATGATGCCGTCTCCCCGAGCGTGCGCAGTGGGCCCACGCCAACCCCGCTGACCCCCGCTGGGCCCACACCACCCCCGCTGGGCCTGTGCCACCTTCATCTTGGCCCCCCCCACCAGAGAGAGGGGAGAGGGGGAGATAGAGAGAGAGAGGGGAAGCGAGGGGAGAGAGAGGTGGGGGAGTGGAGAGGGAAAGGGGCATTATCTTTAGTGAGATTGCAAAATTAAGGTAGGTTTTAGAGCTATTATATTTTCTCCTCCGTATGAATGACTTTAAACGATATCAAATAATATCAAACAATTGGAACTGCTTTCTTTTTCTTGATAACAATACTGAAAAATATGAATTCCATAGTTTGTGACATAAATATACATTTTAATGGGATCATTATATACAGATGTAACATTTCCATTTCGTGATCGGGTGGGGTGGGGGCAAATATGCGTCAAGCCGATAGCCTAATCGTTAGAGTTAAAAGATAGCCTAATCGATAAAGAGCTGAGAAGAGGAATCAGAGCTGCCAAGGAAAGGTACTCTGAGAAGTTGAGGAGCAAGTTCTCAGCTAGTGACACTTATTCAGTTTGGAAGGGCTTGCAAGAAATCACCAGCTATAAGAGGAAAGCCCCCCACTCTTTGGACAATCATCAGCTGATGAACGATCTGAAATTAGTTTTACTGAAGGTTTGAAAATCACAAACGTAACCCTGGTACCCCCTCCCCAACAAACACAGCCAGACCCCAGTCTGCAAAGAATGGACCCTGCACCCTTTCCCACCCCAACCAACACTTCACACCCACTCACAGCCTGACCTCATTCTGCAAAGACTGGGTCCTTCGACACCCACCCCACTCCAATCACCACTTCACACCCAATTACTCATTTTCGACCAGTCCCTGCAAAGATGTACTGTCCCTGCCAGCTTCAAAGTCTCCACTATTGTCCCTGTACCCAAAAAGGTAAGGATTACTAGTCGCACTGACCTTTGTAGTCATGAAGACCGTTGAAAGGCTTGTGCTGGCCAAGCTGAAAAATATCACAATCCCTCTGCTGGATCCTCTGCATTTTGCATATTGGGCATATCTAAATCTGTCCTATCCATGTACGTGTCCAAATGTCTCTTAAATATTAGGATAGTCCCAGACTTAACTACCTCCTCTGGCAGCTCGTTCCATACACCCACCACCGTTTGTGTGAAAAAGCTACCTCTCAGATTCCTGTTAATTTCTGAATTATTGGTCATAAAAATGCTCCAAAATAAGGCTCAGAATGCTTTAGAGAGCATCTAAAATCCCAGAGCTTCCAGGACCCTTAAGCGGGCCCTGGACCCTGGCATCGAGGGATTTCACGCTTCGCGTTCATGATGTGCGCAGCGCGCACATTATTTCACATTAAATGTTTTGTAATCCTGTCATGCCACACCCCTTTTTGAAAAGCTTTGTACGGGCCTGCAAAGGAACAGGTTTGTGACTGTAACTGGTGAATTAAGTATATCCACAGATAAGGAGAGCTTGTTGGGAGTCATGGTAGATCACAGAGAAATTCTTGTGATGCGACCTTGTTGACTATGTACAATAATGTGGGGAGCAGGACAGAGATCAGGAGGTAGCAAACACAAGTGGCACCGAAGGGAAGTCGGATTGAACTGAAAGTTAGAGATCAGGTCCCAAGGTCACGGATGCATTGTTGCAAGAAGTTTAATGAAACGTTCGCAACAGAAGTGCTTGCCAACAACCTTAAACAGCCAGGACACTGCGATTCCAACTGTGAGATGGAGTTTTGTGCTCACAATCACTACTCCAGAGACTAAATCGTGGAAACAAAAAATGCATTATTTGCTAGTCTGCAGAGTCGGGTGCCTCTCCAAACCAAGACACACCGAAGCCAAGAAAGTAAAACCCTTTTATACACACAATTCTGCTCACTTAGCCTCCCCTTCTGGCTCCTTCCAATCAGAGCACTGAGGTACACAATCTACTGGTACATCCCCCAGTACCTCCCACATCATGCACCGCATGGTCAAACATGTTCATGGTAATTAGTAGTTCTCCGACCAGGGGCGTATAGGTAATATTAATTTGCTTCATTAAGCATGCTCAGTCGCTGTTGACCTGGCCTAGTTAATTGTCAGCAACCACAAAGTCAGTTCCTTGCAGTTACAGCCGCATCCCTTAACCCTTCCCGCCGTTATACAATGCTATCAGTGGTGCTCAGTGGTGCTCAAGGACGATGTTGGTTGCCTCACTCAGTCCTTTGCAATAGTGGGGGTTTAATCACTTTATCCCTCACACAACCAAAAATTAAAATACACACAGCACCTTCACCTCATGCTCGCACCTAATGTTTTCACATCCAACTTGCCCTTAAATGTAGTCTGGATAAATCTGCACTTCTAATTTGAGCCTGATCCTTACAATCATTCTTCCTTTGCGCTTTTCACTTTAAGCTTGGGTCTTCTGCCCACCCACAACCTTGCAGCTCCCCTCCTTTCTCTGCTTTGGTCCCACCACCTGTTCCCTGCTGCTTGTAAGAGATCAGGCCCCAGGTGAAGCTGTAGAAGTTGGTGAGAGTTGTAGGTGACATGCCAGATTTCCTAAGCCTTCTAAGGAAGATGAGGCACTGATGTGCTTTCTCGGTTGTTGCTTCATTATGGTTGGTCCACGACATGTTGTAGGTGATATTGACTTATAGGAATTTGAAGTTTTCAACCATCTCTACTTCAGCACCGACAATGCACACTGGGGTGTGTGTGTGCCTCTTCGCTACCTGAAGTTGATCACTATCTCCTTTGTCTTGCTGACATTGAGAGAAAGGTTGTTGTCTCGACATCACGCACTTCTACTTGCCACAATATTCAGTAAAGTCATGGCTAATCTTTTACCTCAGTGCCACTTTCCTGCACATATTCATGTTTATGAGTTATAGAAACATAGGTGCAGGAGTAGACCATTCAGCCCTACGAGCAAGCACAGCCATTCAGTATGATCATGGCTGATCATCTAAAACCAGTACCACGTTCCTGCTTTTTTTCCCAGTTCCCTTGATTCCTTTTTCCCCAAGAGCTAAATCTATCTCTCTCTTGAAAACTGTCTGTTGAATTGGAGGCTTCCCTGCCCTCTAAATTTACAAAGATCCAGTTATATATCTACTGTTGGCTATGCAGAATCCTGATAAATTGCATGAATATTTATTCATGTGTGTCTTTACGTATATAATGGTATATGGACACACTGATCTGTTTTGTAATAAATGCCTACTATGTTCTGTTGTGCTGAAGCAAAGGAAGAATGTCATAGTCCTGTCAGGGACACATGACAATAAACTCTTTTGACTCTTTTGACTCTTTGAAGGATCAGAATTTGTAGAAAAATAAATGTTAAGAATTAGAACCTAGAAATGTACCTTTGCTTTGCATGGGCTAAACATGCATCATGACAGCAATGGTGTCTTGTACTCTGCTGAAAAAATAATGTTCCATTGAACACATTTCTAAGTCGTCAATTAGAGCATAAAATAAAAGCCAAATTATTTGTGGGCGGCTCGGTGGCGCCGCGGTGGAATTGGTGCCAGAGACCCGGGTTCAATCCTGATTTATGGATGCTGTCTGTGTGGAGTTTGTACGTTCCCCCTGTGACCACGTTAGTTTTCTCCAGGATCTCCGGTTTCCTCCCACACTCCAAAGACGTCCAGGTTTGCAGGTTTATTGGCTTTGGTAAAATGATAAATTGTCCCTAGTGTGTAGGATCGTGCCAGTGTATGGAGTGATCGCTGGTCGGTAAGGACTCGGTGGGCCAAAGCGCATATTTCTGCACTGTATCTCTAAAATAAAGTAAAGTAAAGCTAGATTTTTTTGAATATATCTCGCATTTAGAATTTGTGATATCAAAATTAAAACAAAGCCAACTAAGACCTCAAGCCTACTGTCAAATTCTGATGCAATCATCCGGTAAAGTTAGACAGTTTATTTACTACAAATCCCTGTAATATTTGTTGGGTAGAATCTGAGGCTTCTGAGGGCAGATGGGGGAGAATTGATGCTGATTAGGAGTTTCATAGTTCATGTAAATTGAGAAACAAATAAAAACTGCAGATGCTGGAACCTGAAACAAAATCAGAAATGTTGGAAGAACTCAGTCAGTCAAGCAGTCATGCAGAAAGTGAAGATAGACACAAAATGCTGGAGTAACTCAGCGGGACAGGCAGCATCTCCAGAGAGTATTAATAGGTGACGAAGATGAAGGGTCTCGACCCGAAACATCACCCATTCCTTCTCTCCAGAGCTGCTGCCTGACCCGCTGAGTTACTCCAGCATCTATCCAGTGTCTATCTTTGATTCAAACCAGCATCTGCAGTTCCTTCCTACATGCAGAAAGTGAAATCCAGTTCACATTTTGGATCTGTAATTTTTCCTCAGAAATGGTTTTATTTTGGCTTCATGTAAATTGGAATCCTATTGACTACTGGCACCCTTATGATAGAATTACCCTTATTACATTTACAGAGTCATACTAGTCAATGAGAGTGAATGATTTGTATGTGAGTCTTTGCCATGGTAAATAGTGACTTGCTCCAACTAAACAGCACCTCCTGACATCAGGGATAATTTGCAACATTTTTGATCTATGAAATCTTGGGATATGAACGTACAGTCTAATGTCCAATGACATTGTATATACTGACACCACTTACAATTATAGAGTCATGCCCGACAGAATAGGCCTTTCAGCCCTAACATAACCATGCTGATCATAGTACCTACCTATACTGAACCCATCAGATTTGTCACTAGGCTTGAGCAAGGCAGCAAGTGCATTATTCCCAACAGCTCTCAGTTAAACACCTAAATGCAGTCAGTGGAATCTGATGCGAAGTGCAGTGGAGTGAATGAGGCCATTGTCGTCCCTGCCTTTGTTGGCAAAGGGAGATTTCCGACCAAAGAGTTGATCCAAATTAAACCTCCTACCCAGTGATGCAATATGTATATTATTCATACAGATGTCAATGTGACTCACACTGAGAGTGTGCCAGTACCTGGAGATTTCAATAATGTATATTACCTTATTCCACTTATTTTTTAACCTTATGAAATATATTTTTCTATCACTATTTAATAGGGCGGCACGATGGCGCAGCGGTAGAGCTGCTGCCTTACAACGATAGAGACCTGGGTTCGATCCTGACCACGGGTGCTGTCTGTACGGAGTTTGTAGTTCTCCCTGACACTTGCGTGGGTTTTCTCCGAGATCGTCGGTTTTCTCCCACACTCCCAAGAGGTACAGGTTTGTAAGTTAATAGTAAGATTAAACGAGAACTTACCAGTTTGAAGTTTGATCTTTATTTTATGAGGAGTTACGATGAGGTATTACGTGAAGACCCCGCCAGCACGCATGCGCAACATTCTTCAAAGCAGTGGTGTGAAATCACAGAACAAACAGTCACAATGACTAATATAGTAAGATAAAAAAGAGAACTTTCATACCAGGTGATCTTTATAATAGAGGGTTGGGAGCGGAGGGCACATAATCCCTCATCGTAACTCCTCATAAAATAAAGATCAAACTTCAAACTGGTAAGTTCTCGTTTAATCTTACTATTTTACTTCGGAGTCACGTGAGTGACTACGTGAAGATTTCAAAGCTCTGTGATTTCATGCCCTGGAAGCTCCATGCTCACACACCGCTAAAGTTGGGATAAGAGGATGAACGTAATTCAGACAAGACACTGGCTGAAAAACAAAAACAGGTATTTATTCATACCAAAACAATATAGTCCCAAAAGGGTAATATCTGGCAGTACTTAAAATCCTCCCTGCAAAAGTATCAGGGGAGGTCACGGGTTTAAAGTAAAAGCGGTGGAATGTCTTTTCGTTACTCCAACCCGCTGTGGCCAGGATGTGATCCAGAGGTACTTCCATCCTTCTGGCCGCCGAGGTGGATGCTGCCCTGGTGGAGTGAGATTTATAAATGTTAGTATCCACCCCCGCCGCATCCAATACCACCCTTAACCATCTGGAAATGGTTTGCACCGTGACTCTATGATGGGGTTTCTTGTGACTGATGAGCAATGCTGTCTCCGTGCCCCTTAGATTTTTAGTAACTGAAATGTATCGTAAAATTAATGTAACGATACAGAGGCGAGAATCTGTTGGGTAAGCCAGAAACTCTAATGTATGACCAGACACTCCGGGACGATCTTGTTTCAATAGTCCCTGCACATAAAAAGTGACTTTATCACCGGTGGAGGTCATTGCATCCAATTGAGTTTGTGCAGGGACTGGACACGTTGTGCCGTGATAAGTGCCATAATCATGACCATTTTGTACGTGAGTTTGGCCAAAGGGAGTCCCGTGATAGGCGTCCATCCTCGTAGCATGGTCAAGACCGTGCTGATATCCCAAGTATGGCTGTATCTAGGCCTGGGGGGATTGGAATTGAATATTCCCCTCATACATTTGGACACTAGGGGATGTGATCCAATGCCCAATTGGTCACTTCCCTGGCCCAGGTAGGATGATAGGGCACTCCTGCGACAGTTGATGGCACTGTAACTCAAACCCTCATCGAAATGAAGGGTAGCCAAAAATTCCAGCACTTCCGTGATAGTGGCAGTTTCATAAGTGGTGTTGGCTGAGACGCAGAATCCTTCCCATTTTCTGATGTAGGTCAGATACTGCTTCCTTGTGGACTCTCTGCAGGCTGCTGTGATGGTGTCAATGGTCCTGTTGGAGAGTCCGTATCCATGAAGTGGCCGTTTTAGAATCTGCAAATTAATAGATCCATGCGATCATGACATGGATGATGTTCCCCTGTAACAGGGTGAATGAGCAGACTAGGTCTTTTGTTCACCCTGATGCAGGGTTCTGTGGCCATCTTCCGTACCATAGGGAACCATGGTTGGGTAGGCCAGTCGGGCACCACCAAAATTCCCGATGCGGAGTCTTGCTTAATTTTCTGCAAGACCCGACTGATGAGGCAGAAAGGGGGAAAAGCGTAGCAAAAAAGATCTCCCCAATGTAGCGAGAATGCATCCATCGCTACTGCCCCCGGGTCTGGTTCCCAAGCAACATATGTTGGTAGTTGGTGATTAAGCCTGGACGCGAAAAGGTCGATATCTGGTGTTCCATACCGTTCTACAATATCTGAAAACACACTCCGATCCAACATCCATTCTATGTTGTCGTTGAATTTACGTGATCTGGTGTCTGCCACTGTGTTTAGCTTACCTGGAAGGTAAGTAGCTGATATCCAGATTTCTCTTTGCAGACACCAGTGCCAGATATTGTTTGCCAATTCATCACATGATATCGACTTAATACCGCCCATGTGGTTAATATAGGCTACTACCGTGGTGTTGTCAATTTGTATCCTTATATGGACTTTGTGCATATTAGTGCAGTATGCTTTAAGGCCGTGAAATGCTGCCAGCATTTCTGAATAGTTAATCCCCAAGTTTTTGAATTGGGTTAACTCCTGTGCACTCCATCTACCTCCACAACTAGAGGTAGTGTTAGTAGCTCCCCACCCTTTGGCACTGGCATCTGTTTGTAAGGTGACCGAGGGATTGATGATAGTGATTGGTTTAGAGCAGTTTTGGGCATTGCCCATCCACCAATATAGTTCGGCTTTTGCCTTCTCCGGTATTTTCATTGGCCTATCAAAATGGCCAGCCTGATTTTTGAGCGCTGTAATTTTTGCTCTTTGTAAGTTTTGGTAATGTAAAGGCCCAAACTGAGCTCCCGGAAATGCAGCTACTATCTTCCCAATCACCCTGGCCACCCGTCGAATGGATGGATCCTTAGTGCCAAAGAGGCCCCTGCAAGCCTCTATCAGGTCCTCCACCTTGCTTGGTGGCAACGTGATAGACATTTGCTCAGAGTTGATGATGAACCCCAAGTACTTCATGGTGGTAGAGGGTTCCAATATAGATTTATCTGGATGTATAATGAAACCCAGCTTCTGAAAAAGGTGTTTAGTGGCTGTTACCGCCAAAGTGGCCGTTTCCAAATTTTCCCCCACAATGAGGATGTCGTCTAGATAAGCCATAACAGTATGGTTCTGTTTCCTTAAACAGGCCAAAGCTGGTTTCAATATTTTGGTAAACAATCTGGGTGCTGATGATAACCCATTAGGCAAGGCTTTGTATTGCCATAATTGTCCCATCCAGATAAATTTTAAATATCTCCTATGATCCTTGTGTATGGGTACTGAATAATATGCATCCTTGAGGTCAATGCATGCCATGTAGTACCCATGACCTATTAACTGTATAGCAGTGTCGAAAGTGTCCATTTTGAAATGAATATACTGGACAGAAGTATTCAGTTCAGTTAAGTCAATAATGATGCGGCAACCGCCATCTTTTTTATTTTTGGTGAATATATTGGACACGAACTCCCGGGGTTCCTTAGTGGCTTTCTCCACTACCCCTTTCTCTATTAACCTATGAAGCTCTGCATGTCCTGCTGCCTTCTCTTGTTGAGAAAGGATAAATTTCCGGCTAGGAACATGCTGAACCGGGGTAGGGAGTTCGTGAATAAATTCAATTTTGTAGCCCTGAATACTCCTGAGTATATAAGGATCAGAGGTAACAGTGAGCCAATTCTCGTAGAACAAGTGCAACCTGCCCCCCACATACAGTGAATTTAGACAAGATGTGTTCCTGGGGACTCCAGACCCACCTACCTCCATGGTTACTGCCGGTGTTGAGGTCTCTGCCCTTGCTTCCTTGGCTGGTTGGGAGTGTTCTGGGAGTGGCGCATCTTCCAAGAAGGCCGGCCTGGGCCATGGCCTAAAAAAGACCTTTGTGCAGGATTGCCGGCCTTCGAGCTTTCACCACCTGCAGACCTGGAATGGTAACTCTGCCTGGTGGATGTGTAGGGGTGCTGTCTTTGCGGGTAGTGGGGTTTAGGGAAACCCGGTATCTTTATAAGGCCCAAAGCCTTTGCCTCCTCATCCAGGTCTTTAACCTGCTTAGGGAGATCTTCCCCGAACAGCAGGCTAGGAGGCTGAGCCTTCCCAGGCTTACACAACCCCGCAAATTTGGGGTTAAGCGCCGGCTTTATGATGCTTTTCCGAAAGTTGTTAATCTCGTACTGTGTGTTGCACAGCAGAGCCAATGCATCTTGTAGTTCCTCCGGCATATCTACACCCACTGCAGTTCTTGCCACTGCCGTAATTCCCGTGGTTAGGAGCTTCAGGATCCTCTGAAGTTTAATCTCCTGTCCTCTGCTCGATGGACTCATATTCCCCCAAATAGGGTTGTTTACCGCAGGGACATTTAGTGAATTGCAGTTTTCTGGTGCCATGTATTTATCTGCCGTAGCATTTATGGCCTGTTCCTGCAGCTGGTTTGTTGCCATGTAGTCAATACTGGCAGCCAGTTTGGGGTGGATGGGTAAGCCCTTCTGTTCGGGCATGGCATGCTTGTTCACCACATCCATAAAGCCTTCACACACCCCTGACACGGTCGGTGATTCAGCCAACTCCCCTTCTTCTGGGTCAGCCCAGTTCTGACCCTCAATGCTCCCCTGTATAGAGGGGGAGACATTAGGCAGTCCCCTGTAGGAACCTGCCGTGGGCCTACTGGTAGGCCTACTGTGATCCTGCCCCTGCATTAGCAGGTCACGTTGGAGCAACTGCTCCATCATCCGCTCCATGCGGGAAAGACGACCTCCGTCGCTGTCCGCGAACGGGGTGTCCTCGGGACCGGACTCCGCTGAGTCGGCCCCGGCAGACTTCCGGGTGGCTTTCCCGCCTGACCGTGGCGTACCAACGGTCCCAAATGGCGAAAAGTCGGGACTCTGGAGAGGCGGCTCTCTGCTGGCTGCTTTCTTTTGCAGTTGCTTTGGCCGCAGCTCTTTTTGATTTTCGTGCTTCCATCTCTCTCTGTGTCGACGACTCACTCCTCCGGTGAGACTTACCTGGCGCAAGCTATTTAACTTGCGCTGGAGGAGCCCCGCTCCTCCCGACCGTCGCTTCCGCATGCGTACGACGATATGTCGCGCATGCGTGCTGGCGGGGTCTTCACGTAGTCACTCACGTGACTCCGAAGTAAAATTGGCTTGGTATGAATATAAAATTGTCCCTTGTGTGTGTACGGTAGTGTTAATGTATGGGTATCGCTGTTCGGTGCGGACTCAGTGGGCCGAATTGCCTGTTTCTGCGCTATATCTCTAAACTAAACTAAACTAAATAAGGCAAGGGTGAGCAAGTGATCTGTACACTAGAACCCAGAAATTATTTTTGGCTACTAGTCAATGAGAGCAAATGCTTTGTCTTTGCCATGGTAAATAGTGACTTTCTCCAACTAAACAGCACCTCCTGATGTCGGGGATAGTTTGCAACATTTTCGATCTATGAAATCTTGGAATATGAACATACAGCCTAATGTTCAAATATATTGTGCATACGTTTCCGTCTCATTGCATCATAACAAAAAGGCTTACCTTTATAAGGCGAAAGTCTTGACTCTGAAATGTTTCAATGATAATTCCTGCCAATAAAGTACTCTGAGGCATCATTACCTATGGTGATGTTTTATATATGAATGCATCTTCAAAATGCCTACAGTCTTTGGACATGGTCTACCACGGAGCACTGAGATTTGTTACTAATTTTAAAACCCTCACGCACCACTGCTCTTTGTATGCTCAAGTTGGATGGTTTGCCCTGTCCACCCGCAGACGCCATCATTGGCATATCCTTATTTATAAGACTATCCTCTGTGTTCTTCCTTCATACCTGCAGAAGTATGTAATTCAAAAAAGCACAGGAACTTATCAGCTCCGCTCTGAGGACTTGTTCTTACTAACTGTACCCAATGTCCGTACTGAACTGGGGAAAAGGGCATTTAGTTATGCTGCTCCCTTCGCATGGAACCAGCTGCAGAATGAACTGAAACTTAAGGAGCTGGTTTCTATAAACAGATTTAAATCTCTTCTGAATGATGTTGAAGCGGGCTCTTCTGTCTGTACATGCTTTGTTTGATGATGTTATGACTGTGACTCTATTTATATGTTCTCTGTTGTTTTTAAATTATTGTCTGTAACTGGGGAACTGTGCTGCTGCCTGTCTTGGCCAGGACTCTCTTGTAAAATAGATTTTTAATCTCAATGAGACTTCTCCTGCTTAAATAAAGGTTAAATAAAATTTAAAAAAATTACTACTGCAATACAGACAATGCACAACAATTAATTTCCACCCAACATTGGCACACAAACAATAATGTGAAAATGATGAGATCATCCATTTTTAGTGGCGAGGGGTTCAGTATAATCCTGACTCCTTGGAAATATCAAGAATATGGGGGAAGCAGCCAGTACGTCAGAAGGTATTGTGGAGAGAGAAACGGACACTCTCTCAATTACTATTCTTCAGAAAAAAATCTTCTGATCTTCTTTGAATGTCAAGATCATGTTCAATTGAAAAGTGGATCATTTCAGTTCCACTTTTTCAAGCTCCTGCTCTCCAACCTCAGTGGATCTCCTGGTTGCCAGCCATTTTAATTCGCCTTCCCATTCCCTCACCGACCAGTCCATCCTCACCCTCTTCCATAGACAGGGTGAAGTCAAACTCAAACCAGATGAGCAGCACCTCATATTCTGCCCGGGTAGTCTAATACCCAATGGCATGAACATTGAATTATCCAACTTCAGGTAACCAGCACCCATTTTATACCTCCACTTATCTATCCTTGTCCTCTATGACACGCTCATCCCACCTTGCCTCCCCACCCCCAGACCCTATCACCCTCTTCTTACAACTCCCACCCACACTCCCCTCAAATGAATCCCCTTCCCATCCTCCCACTGTTGTTCCCATCTGTCATTACCCCTCATTCTGTTCCATGCTTCACCTTCCTTTCCTACCAAATTCCAGAATCTGCAGCCTTTTTTCCATTTATCACTTCCCAGCCTGTCGCTATCACCATCCTTCCTGCCCTTCCCAACTCTCATCTTTAGAACCTCACCCATATCCACACATCATTTGCTAGCTCTTGCCCTACCCTTTGCACTGTCTCTTTATATTGGCTACTTTGCCTTTAAATGTCACCTATTCATATTCTCTTGACCTGCTGCCTGACCTGTTGAGTTACTCTGACATTCTGTGACTTGTTTTGTATACCAGCATCTATAGCTCCTTGTTTCTATTGCCTGGCAACATTACATTTAATTTAATGCCACTTAAATCATTGTTTCTTTTAAAATATTATGTGAACAGCATGCCAAACTCCAGCTATCCTCCAAACATATTATCAAATATCTTAAAAACATCAACATTGAAACATTGCAAATAATGTAGATGGAGGTATTGCAAGTTATGAAATTACAATTGGAAGTTCAGATTAATTACTGCATTGATCTTTTTCTGCTTTGTAGTGGCGTTCTGGCCACAATCAGCAATCAGTCTACTCCACGACAGAAGTGGGAGGAGTTGTACAGTTTGATAGCCACAGGGCAAGATGGGTAAGAAGGATTCCCACTGCAGCAAACTCAATCTCAATTTATAAAAACTGTTAGACTACGGTGGGTGACACGGTGGCGCAGCGGTAGAGTTGCTGCCTAATGCCCCTGTCCCACTTAGGAAACATGAAAGGAAACCTCTGGAGACTTTGCGCACCACCCAAGGTTTCCGTGCAGTTTTCGGAGATTCCCGGAGGTTTTTGTCAGTCTCCCTAATGGTCGAAAGTGGTTTCTGCTTCTTTGCGGGAACATAGAAGAAGCGGAAACCACTTTCGACCATTAGGGAGACTGACGAAAACCTCCGGGAACCTCCGGGAACCGCACGGAAACCTTGGGTGGGGCGCAAAGTCTCCAGAGGTTTCCGTTCAGGTTTCCTAAGTGTGACAGGGGCATTGCAGTGAATGTAGCGCCGGAGACCCGGGTTCAATCCCAACTACGGGTGCTGTCTGTACGGAGTTCGTACGTTCTCCCCACATTCCAAAGACGTACAGATTTGTAGGTTATTTGGCTTGGTAAATGTAAAATGTAAATGTAAAAATTGTAAAATGTAAATTAAAAAAATCCTTAGTGGGTGTAGCATAGTGTTAGTGTGCGGGGATCGTTGGTTGGCATGTTTCCACTCTGTATCTCTAAACTACGGCGGGAAAACAAAGCCCACGCATATAAGGTTGTGCAGAGAATAATTATCCTATCTGAAGCACAAAATATGCCATCACTGCAATCTGTTACTCTTCCTCTCTAACTACAACAGCAACTATTCAGATCAGGGCCAGGAATTCATCGCCATGGTGACTGTGAATGAAATGTTATGTATGTCAAGCTAAAATTCGTATCATCAAGAATATGTCACAGGTCACAGTTAACTATTTCTTCATTGTATCTCGCTGGAAACCAGTAGGTGGAGAGGGCACAAGTCTTCACCGTGATTGTAGTCATCCCCATGGCAAAACCTTCCATTGACTGCACTCACTTTGAATTGTGGGTGCCGCATGTCAGCTATGAAATGTATTGCACCAAAAAATAATTCCACTGTGATAGTTCACTCTGTGATAGTTCACAGCAGGATTTGAGATATGCCACAATAGGTATTTGGAACGACAATTACAGATGTTGACCATCTCAAAACGAAAAGAGTAAATATTGAAGTATTTAACAGGCCAAGCAGCCTCAGTGGGAAGAAAAGCAGAGGCAGCATTTTGGGTCAAGGACCTTGAACAGAATTGGAAAAGATCGCAATTTATTTGCAGAGATGGGGAGGAGTAGGGAGAATAGGGATAATAATTGTAATAGTGTGCAGACCAACACTTCCAAGGTAACAATCTATTAAATCACTAATAGAAACATAGAAACATAGAGAATAGGTCCAGGAGGAGGCCATTCGGCCCTTCGAGCCAGCACCGCCGTTCATTGTGATCATGGCTGATCGTCCCCAATCAATATACCTAGTGGATAAAGAACTGGCTGGCAAACAGGAAGCAAAGAGTAGGAGTAAACGGGTCGTTTTCACAATGGCAGGCAGTGACTAGTGGGGTGCCGCAAGGCTCAGTGCTGGGACCCCAGCTATTTACAATATACATTAATGATCTGGATGAGAGAATTGAAGGCAATATCTCCAAGTTTGCGGATGACACTAAGCTGGGGGGCAGTGTTAGCTGTGAGGAGGATGCTAGGAGACTGCAAGGTGACTTGGATAGGCTGGGTGAATGGGCAAATGTTTGGCAGATGCAGTATAATGTGGATAAATGTGAGGTTATCTACTTTGGTGGCAAAAATAGGAAAACAGACTATTATCTAAATGGAGGCCAATTAGGAAAAAGGGAGATGCAGCATGACCTGGGTGTCATGGTACACCAGTCATTGAAAGTAGGCATGCAGGTGCAGCAGGCAGTGAAGAAAGTGAATGGTATGTTAGCTTTCATAGCAAAAGGATTTGAGTATAGGAGCAGGGAGGTTCTACTTCAGTTGTATAGGGTCTTGATGAGACCACACCTGGAGTATTGCGTACAGTTCTGGTCTCCAAATCTGAGGAAGGACATTATTGCCATAGAGGGAGTGCAGAGAAGGTTTACCAGACTGATTCCTGGGATGTCAGGACTGTCTGATGAACAAAGACTGCATAGACTCGGTTAATACTCTCTAGAATTTAGGAGATTGAGAGGCGATCTTATAGAAACTTACAAAAGTCATAGAAACATAGAAACATAGAAAATAGGTGCAGGAGTAGGCCATTCGGCCCTTCGAGCCTGCACCGCCATTCAATGTGATCATGGCTGATCATCCAACTCAGTATCCCGTACCTGCCTTCTCTCCATACCCCCTGATCCCTTTAGCCACAAGTGCCACATCTAACGCCCTCTTAAATATAGCCAATGAACTGGCCTCAACTACCTTCTGTGGCAGAGAATTCCAGAGACTCACGACTCTCTGTGTAAAGAATGTTTTCCTCATTTCGGTCCTAAAGGAATTCCCCCTTATCCTTAGACTGTGACCCCTTGTTCTGGACTCCCCCAACATCGGGAACAATCTTCCAGCATCTAGCTTGTCCAACCCCTTAAGAATTTTGTAAGTTTCTATAAGATCCCCCCTCAATCTTCTAAATTCCAGCGAGTACAAGCCGAGTCTATCCAATCTTTCCTCATATGAAAGTCCTGACATCCCAGGAATCAGTCTGGTGAATCTTCTCTGTACCCCCTCTATGGCAAGGATGTCTTTCCTCAGATTTGGAGACCAAAACTGTATGCAATACTCCAGGTGTGGCCTCACCAAAACCCTGTACAACTGCAGTAGAACCTCCCTGCTCCTATACTCAAATCCTTTCGCTATGAATGCTAACATACCATTTGCTTTCTTCACTGCTGCTGCACCTGCATGCCTACTTTCAATGACAGATAATTCAGATAATAGTCTACCCTCATGTTTTTTGCCACCAAAGTGGATAACCTCACATTTATCCACATTATACTGCATCTGCCATGCATCTGCCCATTCACTCAGCCTATCCAAATCACCCTGCAGCCTCCAAGCATCCTCCTCACACCTAACTATACCCCCCAGCTTGGTATCATCTGCAAATTTGGAGATGTTGCATTGAATTCCCTCGTCCAAATCATTAATATATATTGTAAATAGCTGGGGTCCCAGCACTGAGCCTTGTGGCACCCCACTAGTCACTGCCTGCCATTCTGAAAAGGACCCGTTTACTCCTACCCTTTGCCTCCTGTCTGCTAGCCAGTTCTCTATCCACATCAATACTGAACCCCCAATACCATGTGCTTTAAGTTTGTATGCTAATCTCTTATGCGGGACCTTGTCGAAAGCCTTCTGAAAGTCTAGATATAACACATCCACTGGTTCTCCCTTATCCACTCTACTAGTTACATCCTCAAAAAATTCTATCAGATTTGTCAGACATGATTTACCTTTCGTAAATCCATGCTGACTTTGTCCAATGATTTCACCACTTTCCAAATGCGCTGCTATCCCATCTTTAATAACTGACTCTAGCAGTTTCCCCACTACCGATGTTAGACTAACTGGTCTGTAATTCCCCGCTTTCTCTCTCCCTCCTTTTTTAAAAAGTGGGGTTACATTAGCTACCCTCCAATCCTCAGGAACTACTCCAGAATCTAAGGAATTTTGAAAAATTATCACTAATGCATCCACTATTTCTGTGGCTACCTCCTTGAGTACTCTGGGATGCAGACTATCTGGCCCTGGGGATTTATCGGCCTTCAATCCGTTCAATTTACCCAACACCACCTCCCGGCTAACCTGGATTTCACTCAGTTCCTCCATCTTATTTGACCCCCGTTCCACTGCTATTTCCGGCAGATTATTTATGTCTTCCTTAGTGAAGACAGAACCAAAGTAGTTATTCAATTGGTCTGCCATGTCCTTGTTCCCCATGATCAATTCACCTGTTTCTGACTGCAAGGGGTTGGACAGGCTAGATGCAGGAAGATTGTTCCCAATGTTGGGGAGGTCCAGGACAAGGGGTCACAGCTTAAGGATAAGGGGGAAATCCTTTAGGACCGAGATGAGAAGGACTTTTTTCACACAGAGAGTGGTGGGTCTCTGGAACTCTTTGCCACAGAGGGTAGTTGAGGCCAGTTCATTGGCTATATTTAAGAGAGAGTCAGATGTGGCCCTTGTGGCTGAGGGTATGGAGAGAAGGCAGGTACGGGATACTGAGTTGGATGATCAGCCATAATCATATTGAATGGCGGTGCAGGCTTGAAGGGCTGAATGGCCTACTCCTGCAGCTAATTTCTATGTTTCTATGTTTCTATACCCCATGCCTGCCTTCTCCCCATATCCCCTGGCTCCACTAGCCCCTAGAGCTCTATCTAACTCTCTCTTAAATCCATCCAGTGATTTGGCCTCCACTGCCCTCTGTGGCAGGGAATTCCATAAATTCACAACTCTCTGAGTGAAAAAGTTTTTTCTCACCTCAGTCTTAAATGACCTCTCCTTTATTCCAAGGCTGTGGCTCCTGGTTCTGGACTCGCTCCAGTTTTGGGAACATTTTCATACATCTAACTTATCCAGTCCTTTATAATTTTATATGTTTCTATAAGATTCCCCCTCATCCTTCTAAACTCCAGTGAATTGAAGCCTAGTCTTTTCTTAACTTCAGGTAGCCCCAGAATTCCCTCTCTCTCCATCCCTCCCCCACCCATGTCGCACCAGCTTCTCGTTCCCACCTAGCACACAGCCTACAATGGCCTGTTTCCTTTATCATTGTTACTTTTTTGAATATCTTTCATTCATTTGTTCTATATCTCTCCACATCAACATTTATATCTCTCGTTTCTCTTTCCCCAAACTCTCAGTCTGAAGAAGGGTCTCGACCTGAAATGTCACCCAGATCTTGTCTCCAGAGATGCTGCCTGACCCCTCGAGTTACTCCAGCACTTTGTGTCTTATCTTTGGTTTAAGCCAACATCTGCAGTTCCTTCCTACACGTCACCCATCCATGTTCTCTAGAGATGCTGCCTGTCCTGCCGAGTTACTCCAGCTGACTTTGTGTCTTATCTTCAGTTTAAACCAGCATCTGCTGTTCATTCTTTCATTCCTCCATTTTCTCAAATGGAAGAATGCAAGGAAAAAAAAAGAAATTGTAACTGCAAAATTGGAGCAGTGTAGTAGTGGGAGTCGGACGAAGAATTTAAGTGACTGACAACTGCAAGGTCATGGCCACCCTTGTGACTGAAGAACGATGTCCAGAGGACTGTGTCATTCGTTCTGAATGTAATACACTAAATCACAAGAAGTCAATTAGGTGCCAATTTCATGTTTTTCATATGAAATAGGTGAACGCCAAAAGCATCTATGGTTTAACTCGGTGTTATGGGGACAATACATATTTCGGCAAAAGGGAATCTAATGAATACCAATGAAAACAAACATGAAATATTTGGCATAGCAATGAGTATATAGAAATGATCACATTATCATTGGATAAAACCTATTGTTTAAATAATGAAAAGGTTTTAAGAACACCTCAGCCGGTTTCATAACAAAGTAGATTCTGTTAAATTAATTATCTTTGGACCTCAAGATATTCATGGAAATGTGATAATGTATAAACTGTATTTTGCAGCCGAGTTATTGTGACATTTTCAAGATCTAGAAGGTTTGGGGACAAATATTCACTTCAAATGAGTGAATACATATTAATAAAATTAAGAATTAGCCCAGTCTACAATTATTAAAATAAGCTGTTTTCGACGTTAGTCTCTTCGTAAATTTATCCTTAAAATAAAGGAGTTATCTCATTGCCACCAATATCTTAATTGTAGTTTCTGAGAACAGTTTATTTGGAGTTGAAGATGTTAGATTTATAAGGGAAAGAATGAGGGGAAAGAGTAGACAATATAAATCCAGCAATATTTATTTTTTAGTTTTTCAATGACTGTAGTTGATTCGTTCTGATTGGAATATTTTTAACATAAATAGTGTGTACACTAAGTTGAAGGAAGTTGTGACTGTCTCAGCTCAGTATTGCTGAAAGGAAAATAAAAACACACTGCAGTACCATCATCCAATCATTAGCTATCTGTACTATTATCTTCTACCTATACTATTACTAAAGCTCTCATCCAGTTTGCTTTTTTTTTAAATTTGCACAAAAACGGTACCCTTTATCACTAGGATCTTTTCGCCAACTTACTCGCCGTTCTCCTCTCCTCCAAGTGCACCAAGTTTTGTTCCGATCGGTAGAAGATTACAAAAGTTATGAAGGTTTTGATAATCGTGAGATCAGCAGATTGGTCTTGTCGCCTGTCGATCACCATGAAGGTAATGCCCCTTCTGGCACCCGCTGGAGAATAAATTCCCAGAGGCGGGGCTGAGTCCACAAGTGCTGATTGAGTCCGCAAGAGTGGAGTCGGGGAAAGTCACTGTGTGGTCGGGAGGCTGGTGGCCGCTGAGTGGAGTCCCTCCCCTTTTCCCCCTCCCCACTCCCCCCACACTGCAAACCTCCCGTTCCCCCCTCCCACGTTCCCACCCCACCCCACCAACACCACTCCACCCCTCCAACACCACCTCACCCCCCCAACAACCCCCCCACCCCCACAACACCACCCACACCCCAACACCACCCCACCAACACCACCCCACCCCCCAACATCACCCCACACCCCCCCAACACCACCCACACCCCCTCAACACCACCCCACCCCACCAACACCACCCCACCACCCCACACCCCCAACACCATCCAAAACCCCTACACCACCCCACACCCCCCAACACCACCCACCCCACCAACACCACACCACCCCCCAACACCACCCCACCCACCACCCCACACCCCCAACACCACCCAAAACCCCCACACCCCCCAACACCACCCCACCCCACCAACACCACCCCACACCCCCCAACACCACCCCACCCCCAACACCATCCCACCCCACCCCCCAACACCCCCAACACCATCCAACACCCCCACACCACCCCACCACACCCCACCAACCCCACCCCCCCAACACCACCCCCCCCCCCCCCCCACACCACCCCAGAAATAGAATATTTCTCTTCTATTTTTACCATGGAGAAAGACTAGGGAAATTGGGAAGGTTAATGCAAATGTCTTGAGTAGCTTGTCAATGTCGATTGCTTCTGCTGTATGGGGTAGGGAGTAGATGTAACTTGAGAAAGAAAGGATGATAAGCCACCTTTCCGTTATTGACTTTCCATAGATTGGTGCTAGGGGAGGTGGGATGGCGGGGACAATTAAATGCACTGGAATATTCAACGGAGCTGGGTAAATTGAAGTAAGGCAAACTACAACTTCATTAGGCAGAGTTTGGGAAGGCACGCTGGGGGCAAGTGTTATTGGATATATCCGCATCTGCAGGTGGGAGCTGTTAAAGACCAGTTGGTTCTGGAACAGATTGGATGGAAAAGAATGACACAACTTTGTCCAATAAACATTGGCACTATTTTTTAGGAAATAAAAATGCAAATATGCTGGAAATGCTCAGCAGATCGAACAACAATTGTGGAAAGATAAAATGAGTTACTATTTCAGGTCATTATTAAAATCTTGTGAAGGGTTTTTGACTTGAAACATTAATTCTTTTTCTCCCTTCACTCATGTTACCTGGCCTGCTAATTATTTCCAGAACTTTCTATTTTGGATCTCTAGTTTAGGTAATGTGCTAATCTAAATCATATATATTCTGACTCCATTTTAGCAAGGATTCTGAATCAGTATGGACTGAGGTCATGCGTAAAAATGCCTAGTTTTCTATCATTGAAATTACTGCTGGGCATTTGGACCATTGAACCTATGAATTGTTTTGCCAATCTTTCTCTTCTTGATTTGAATATTGCTTGATATATTTGAAAAGAACATCCAAACTTTTATGATGAGGACCTGTGATCTGATCTGCCACATTGTGTCATTGATGTTGCTTCCCATTTATTAAATGAGGATGGAGCTTACAAAAGAGGAATCTGGGAAATTATCATATAGTCCAGGGCATAAGAGAGGGCTCGGAGCATACCAGCTGTAATAACCCGCAGAATGCACTAATCACACACATTCTGCCAGGGATCAGGTGTGGAACTTCAGCAATAACAAGAGCAGAATAATTACACGGCCATATCTTTATAGCCTAAATCCCAGAGTAACTTCTATCTGTGAAATGTTGTTGTGTGTTTCAAAGAATTCCTGAAATGTTAAATCACTGTTCTGGGAAAATTCCTAGCTTTAGTGATGGCCAGTTAGAAAGCCATAAAGCCTTGAAACCTCCTGTGACAGTTCTAATGTCTTTTTTAATTATGAATTATATGTAAATGCTCAGGAACACAACATCATTATTGGGGTGCTAAAGTCGAAAATAATTAGGGTATTGTGGATAAAATAGATTGAGCAAATTGAAAAATGTTGGTAGTTTGTCCCTGTGCAAACTTTGAGCATTTCTATTTGAAGCTAACTTGCTTGAAGTTATTTCATTCCAATGCTTTTTTTCAATGGACAATGGAAATATATTAGAGAGCAAGTTGGTGTTTTTTGTAATGGTTATCGTTTGCTTCATTTTCGATTTTTTTCCTTTTCTCTAAATACATTTATTTAATACCTGATTGCGGTGTCTTTGCATTATTATTGAGGCATGCAATATGTTCAGGTAGTTTATTTCTTCAAGCTTTTGTGAGCTCCTTTTACTTTTAGATTAATTTAGTTTAGAGATACAGTGCGGAAACGAGTGCCCATCGAGTCCACGCCAACCAGCGATACCCGCACATTAACACTATCCTACACACACTAGGGACAATTTACACATACACCAAGCCAATTAACCTACATGCCTGGATGGCTTTGGAGTGTGGGAGGTCATGTACAAGCTCCGCACAGACAGCACCCGTAGTCAGGATTGAACCTGGGTCTCTGGTGCTGCAAGCATTGTAGGGCAGCAACTCTACCGCTGCGCCACCTTGGCCGCTCACTTGTGGGGGAATGTGATCTCATATGCAGAGTGGTGGTGAGAGCTGAAGAAAATATTTTCAACAAGTTGAAGTCTAATAACCAGGTGTACAATCAGTTCAGTTATTTACTCAGCTGGCACAGTGGTTCTTACTGACTAAACATTTCAAGACATTATTTTGAAATGTCGCAGCCTTTTCAACATTATTGTCTGAGTTCTCACACAAATGCAAAACCTGTGCATACACAGCAAAACATTGTGATGCTACTTGATCTGGCACTGATTATGTTGTGATTAAACTGAGGTCACATTAGTAATTAAAGTGACTTTATAACTTACTTTACTTTTTAAAAGTTTCTATTTTACCTTCTATTTAAGAAAATATTTTTCTTTTCACAACCCTCATTTTCCCTTTCCTTAAAGTATTTCCTGACTATCACATTTTGCCCTCGACAAAGAAATGATCAATTCTATCATAAGTTTGATGGAGGCAGATGCTCAAAGTTCAGCTGTGGGACTTTAACCTGCAACTTCAGAACCCAGGTTCTCATTGCAGGCACAGTTAACTGTCATCCACAAAAAGGAACAATCCTTCCCAAAAAAACACTATTTAATGTCAGTCTGAAGATGGGTTTTAGCCCAAAACGTTGCCTATTTCCTTCACTCCATAGATGCTGCCGCACCCGCTGAGTTTCTCCAGCACTTTTGTGTACCTATTATTTAATGCAATGCTGTTTCATAGGTCCACCGATTATAATATATGTTGTTGGGTAAACAATAGTGAGGACTAATAATTAGTGGACGGGGATGTGGATTGTGCTGATGTGGTGGCAGGAAACCGCAGACAAAGCCGAACAGGAATTTCATTGATTATGTGTGCACCCATCATTGTAACAGAAATTTGGATCTACTGTGAATGAATTTAGACTTGTGGACAATCATCTCATCCTGTTTGTGACCTAACTATGTCTTTCTGAGTTCCATTCTGTAATTTAGACTTTGTTGTATTGTTAATCAGGTCTCTGCAAAATCTTATTACTGTTAATCGAGTCTCTGAGTAACCTCGTCAGCTGAGAATATGAAAAATTGTATCAAAGTAACACTTTGATCCAATTTTTTAATCTTCTCAGATGACAAGGTTAGCTTTGCCTGGCTGCCTGATGCACATGCACCGGTTTAATAAATCGGCAGTTACTTCAAACACCAACTCTGTGCGGCCTTTCCATTTTTGCTCCTACAATGTAGTATTCGTAGTAGTACTAAAGTGGATTGGAGATTATTTTTTAATCAAAATTGCTGAATCATTGAATGTTTTGCAACAGATTATCTGAGGCAGGTAATGCTGCAATTTTTTAAAGAAAATGAGGTAAATATTTCAAAATACAAATCAAGGAAGATTGGGATACGTCTGAATCAGGCACGTGCCGTCAGGGTAGGCAAGGTAGGCACGTGCCTACCCTGACTAAAATTATGAAACGGCAATTATTAAATATAAATAGTAAAGGCATGGGAGAATTATGCCTATCTGAGAGATCGATCTCCTAGGTAGGCATAATTCTCTGTGCCTTTCATCCGCAGCGCTTGTAACACGGGAAGGTCTGTGCAGCCCACGTGCCGTCAGCGATGCCTGAAGCCATCAGTTTCAAGCAAAGATTATAGAGGAGCAAGATGCGCCACTCAGCGAAAAAAGCGTAGTATCGCATGTGTGCTTGTCGCCGCCATATTAACGGACCAGAGATGGCGTCGACTATGGCGTCTACATCTAAATCTTCATCTTACTGCGCGGCTGTTAATTGCTCTAATCGTCAATGTAGACGACCTGACCTATCTTTCTTTAGGTTCCCCCAAAAAAAAGATAGGTGAGAAAATATTATTATTTCTGTCGATATTATTCTGAACTGAAATGTTATTTTCTGTTCTCCCATCAACGGTCATGGAAAACGAAGCTCCTCTATAATCCTTGGTCGGGACATTAGAAAGTTATTAGAATTATTTTGAATAGATCTTTACTTACCACAGTAATAAAGTCAATAATTTGAACACTTCTGAACGTGTTGGGTTTTGTTCTTGTAAGGCAGGGCCTCAAAATATGGCCCAGTGACCACGAGATTTGATTCGAGTCCGGGAACGCGACGGCTGTTACCGGTTATGTCCCTCGAAATGTCGAGACTTCACAAGCAAAGATCACAAGCCCGTCGTGAAGAAGGGTGCAATCAAAGATTATAGAACTCCGCTCTATAATCTTTGGGTGCAAATGTGGGGTGGGGGGCGGAATCAAAGATGCCAGAGGAGCTCTGTATCATATCTTTGGTCGGAATGGGAAGGGTGCACGTTATAACGTGCCCTTGTTCCACTCTCCCTGTCCTTCTCCCTCTCCCCCTTCTCCCTCTCTCCCTTCTCCCTCTCTCCCTTCTCCCTCTCCCCCTTCTCCCCCTTCTCTCCCTCCTCCTCCCTCTCCCCTTCTCTCTTTCCCCTTCTCTCTCTTTCCCTTTCTCTCTTTCCCCTTCTCTTGATCTCCCCCCCTCTCGATCTCTGTCTCTTCCCTTCTCTCGATCTCCCTCCTTCCCTCTCTCTCCTTCCCTCTCTCTCCTTCCCTCTCTCTCCTTCCCTCTCTCTCCTTCCCTCTCTATCCTTCCCTCTCTCTCCTTCCCTCTCTCTCCTTCCCTCTCTCTCCTTCCCTCTCTCTCTCCCTCCCTTCCCTTCTCCCTTCCCTCTCTCTCCCTCCCTTCCCTCCCCTCTCCCTCCTTCCCTCCCCCTCCCTCCTTCCCTTCCCTCTCTCTCCTTCCCTTCCCTCTCTCTCCTTCCCTTCCTTCTCTCTCCGCTTCCCTTCCCTCTCTCCTTCCCTTCCCTCTCTCCTTCCCTTCCCCCTCTCTCTCTCCTTCCCTTCCCCCTCTCTCTCCTTTCCTTCCCTTCCCCCTCTCTCTCTCTTCCCCTTCCCTCTCTCCCTCCCTTCCCCCTCTCTCTCTCTCCTTTATGTAAATCTTACCATGTATGTCAGAAATAAAGTTTTAACCATGTTAATAGATCTCTATTATTATTTATTTAAAATTGAGTGAGTTGGTGCAATATTGGTTCCAGCTGTCAGATAATTCCAGACTCACCACTCGCTGTGTGAAAAAAGACCTTCTCATCTCGGTCCTAAACGACGTCCCCCTTATCCTTAAACTGTGACCCCCTGTTCTGGAGTTCCCCAACATTGGGAACAATCTTCCTGCATCTAGCCTGTCCAACCCCTTAAGAATTTTGTAAGTCTCTATAAGATTCCCCCTCAACCTGCTAAATTCCAGCGAGTATAAGCCAAGTTTATCCAGTCTTTCTTCATATGGAATCCTGCCATCCTGAATCAGTCTGGTCCTATTTACCTCTTCAAAATTATTATATATAATTATTAAAGATGTAATAATGGGGCATTTGGATAGCAGTAAAAGGATTAGTCCAACTCAGCATATATGAAAGGAAAATCATGTTTAACCAATCTTCTGGAATTTTTTGCCACAAGGCTCGGTGTTGGGGCCGCAACTGTTTACCATATATATTAGTCAAACATGATTTTATGTTTATGTACATCATCTGACAAATAAGATAGAGAGTTATAGTGATGCTTTAAATCAGTTGCTTCTGATCCACGAGAAGGTAATGTATTTATCTCTCAAGGGCCTGTCCCACCATATATTTATATGAATGTGTGTTTGTGTGTGCCTGTAATTTTGTGCAGTGTGTGTTTAAGCAATAGAAGGGAAGCTGCACAATGCAAGGGAAAATACGCAAAAGTGGGGGCTGGGGATGAAAGATGCGAGGGAAATGGGGGAACAGGGGTGAAAGGGAGGGAGAGAGAGGGAAGGGAGGGAGGTAGGGAAGGGAGGGAGAGGGAGGGAGAGGGAAGGAGGGAGGGAGAGGGAAGGAGGGAGATCGAGGGGAGAGAGATCGAGAGGGGAGGGATCGAGAGAAGAGGGAGATCGAGAGGGGAGAGAGAGATCGAGAGAAGAGGGAGATTGAGAGGGGAGAGATCGAGAGAAGAGGGAGATCGAGAGGGGAGAGAGAGATCGAGAGGGGAGAGATCGAGAGAAGAGGGAGATTGAGAGGGGAGAGAGAGAGAGAGATCGAGAGGGGAGAGAGGAGAGAGAGAGATCGAGAGCGGAGAGAGAGGGATCGAGAGAGATAGGGAGAAGAGTGGGGAGAGAGGGAGGTCGAGAGGTAAGTAAAGATCTATTACAAATAAATCTAATAACTTTCTAATGCATCTTGCTCCTCTATAATCTTTGTTTACAACTACTCTGTAGCTTTGGAACGGATTACACATGGGGGGACAGTCCGCAAAAATGGCGGCCGTGACGCTCCGTTACGTACTACACACCAGCCCATTGGATTTCCACGGAGTGGCGCATCTTGCTCCTCTATAATCTTTGGTTTCAAGCGGGGCTGAAGGCAGCTGAAATTCTGCCTTTGCAGCCCTGCGCATGCGCAGCATCACACTGCGCATGCGCAGCGCAAGTTTCTTGGCGGGGTTTTCAACTATGGTTTGTCGTGTACCAATGAAGTGGTAAGTACATTTTGTGATTTTGTTTTTTTAATACTGTATTTCCCGGGGTGTGGGGAGAGAGCTCCTTTCACAGCGTTTCGGGATTCTGGCCCGGGGTAAAGTTGTGGGGAGGGCACGAATGTTATGAATGAGGGGTTGGGAGCATCCACTTGCGACGCTCCTTGCACAGAGGCGTGGAATGCCACTGCTCTGAGGCCGGGGGGGGGGGGGGAGAGAGAGAGAAGTAGCTCGGGTGCCTGAGCGGCCGTCAGGCCGGACAGCGGAACCAGCCACCACCTTAGCTCCTTCTGCCAGTCCCCGCTCACCTCTGGCAGGTCTCCGTCTAAAAACCTCTCTCCTGCTGCTCGCTGGCCTCACTCATGTCCTTAAATTCCGACAGCGCGATTGAGGTTACTCGGCTGTGGGAATTTAAGGATTTGCAGGAAGTCGCTGACATGAGCGAAGTCAGCGAATGACAGATGTTCCGACGGCGAGCACTGCCAGAGGTGAACGGGCCGGCAGAAGGCGCTGAAGTGGCGGCCAGTTCAGCTGTCGGGTCCCGGTGGCTGCTCCCTAAGCTGCTTCTATCCCCAGCTACAGTGCGTGGCTTCGCGCCCGGAGAGCTGCGGTAGCGGTGAGTGAGTGAGTTACTGGCATTATCCCCAACAC
Organism: Raja brachyura; assembly: GCA_963514005.1. The sequence continues at coordinate 17,803,173 of OY740788.1, forward strand.
CCTCCTTCTCAACACTCGTGCCCGCCCCACAGCTTTACCCCTGGCACAGACTCTACACACACGGTGAAAGGAACTGTTCCCCCAATTGGTCTAGGACTAGGAAGCCTTGGGCAAATTGAAATGTCACTGTTTTTATTTTTTTTTAATTTAACGGGGAGAGCAATCTGCGCATGCGCGGTTTAATTTTTTTTAAACGCGGACTGAGTGCCCACCCTGAGTAATTACTCACGGCACGTACCTGGCTTGAATGACCTTTGGATCATTTTAGTGACAAATTGTCGCAATAATGATAAGGTGAATATTTGCTGATTCTCAGTTTGGTTCAGCATTTAGTATGACTAATTTCAATTAATTTTACCATTTAAATGTTAACAAAATACACTGACAACTAATTAATATAGATCCAATTTTTAACTCAAGGAAGATAAGAAATTTTGAATATAAAATTGAACACTGATAATCTAGAACAATAGTCTCATCTTTAATCTAACCACTTTAAAAGATGGGACCCCTCATTAGAATTAATCATAAATGATTGAATGACGTTAAATTCTAATGAAGGGTCATTAACCTGAAACATTTATTCTCTCTTGCCTAGGATATTGTTCGATTCACGACTTGCCGGTTTACATTAGACTGTAGAAACAAGGAACTGCATATGCTGAAATCTTGAGCAAAATACAAGGTGCTGATGCTGTCTCACCTAATGAGGTACTCCGGCAGTTTGTGTTTTACATTAGAGTGTTATGTTTGACATTATCTAAGACAGGATTCTATATTGTTGGCATAATGTTCAAATCAGGCTTCTACTTTTTTTAGATCTTTTCGACACCAATATTCAATTGTGCATTTAAAGAAATGGATGCTGAAGTCTCAAGGTAGTCAAAGAGAAAATGTTGAAGGCTTCAACCTCAATGTTCTTCAGTGCATGCTGTTCTAATTCAAGTTACAATTTCGATACATAATTGTAAGTGGAATCGTTATTGGATGCACAGGCGAATGCTTATTTCATACTTACATTCAATCCCCCATAAAACCAAACATCGGGTCTCAAGGCTAGTTACCATGGAATAATTTTTTTGCAATGATGTTAAATGCTTTTGATTAAATATTTTTATTGTTCTCATCTATCTATCATCCCCAATATTTTAAATGAATTTATCACTTATTCGGAAAAAAAAATTGCTCAGTCAACAGAACAGCTAATTTATAGTCAGACTGTTAATATTGGCCAAATTAGAGGTATTATAATATGGAGGATCTTTGCATTTGGAGGGCCTGTTAGGCTTCTTTCTGTGATGTTACAAGCTGAAGTTCTGAAGGTACAAGCTGTGAGTTGGTGCCAGGTCGTCTGGACCCCAGATTGATATGCAAGATAAGGTCAGATCCAGATGTCCTTTCCTTTGCTAAAATTCATAAGGACTTTGCAGAGGAGCTCAGAGGTGTTGCAAATGCATAGTCAGGGTTGGCCAAATAGGGGGGATGGTAAATACTTTAAATAATCTTGCAAGATGTTTGTACTGCTGTTTGATGATTGGCTGAAGTGTGAAACTTTATTTGAATTGTTTATACAACCTGGGAGAATGTTGCATTACCTTGGTTAACTGACATCCTTCCAGAAGCTTCTGTAGAAACATTGTAATGGGGTACTTTGTAATTGGGTTGGGGAACTGTCAATAACAGTATAATGTGGTCAATATTTGTGATTGGTTTGTAGGGACTGCCACCCCCATCTAGTTTTGCGCCACATGGTCTGATGACCTATAAAGAGTGAAACGCACGAGGATCCGTCGATCTTCTGGAGGGGCGCTTTGGACTCTGTGGCCTTTTGGAGGTGTCTGCTTGCACGAGGCTGAAGGGCTTGAACAAGCAGAGACAAGGATCGGACTCACGATGGTTAGGTATTGTAAAGGGAGTTCCTTATTGTTTAAAAGAATAAAGTTTAGTGATCCGGTGCTTGACTCAGTGTTTTACTGAACTAGACTAAGAGGGGTTAGCTCTAGGAGCATAATTACAAGACCAGCCATCAAATCATTCTGTCTGAAGAAGGGTCTCGACCCGAAACATCACCCATTCCTTCTCTCCAGAGATGCTGCCTATCCTGCTTTTGTGTCTGCATCAAATCATTCATCCTGTTTCGAAATGCCTTGTGCTCAAGGAATACAGTATTTACCTGTTTGTTTTAATTTTTTTTGAAAAGCAGTATTTTATGAGAAAGATATCCTGTGTCCCCTATGTCATGAACCTGTTTATGAAGAATGTTTAGCAGTTTAGATAAGCACAGTGAATAGAGGAAGCCACCTCCATTGGTCTGTGACTCTACATCCATTCAGATTTTTCTCAAAACACCATTAGTTTTTCTAAATCCTTCATATACGCAACTTATCTTAATGGAAGTGACAGCCATTATTTTATAGTGCAACGAATATTGTATCAAGGACAAGAGAACAATGAATTGTAAGAAAAGATGATCAGAGTTATAGTCATTGAATTAGATAAGAATGAAAGCAGAACCACCAAAAATTAAGAGCAGCAGGAGCCTGCACTGCCATTCAACGTGGTCACAGCTGAGCAGCTCCAAGCCTCACTTCCTCTTCTGTTCTAAAACATTATCTTCCTCCTTTAAATACTTCAGTGTTTGAGTCTCTATAAAACTCTGAGGCAGAAAATTCCAGAAATTTCCCACCCACTGTGTTCATAGCAGTATCCACTCACATATTGGACGTTTTCTGCATCTACTTCTAAAATTCAGATTAATTCAGCTGAATTTTGAACACCCTAAATGGAAATTCAAAATTTAAAAATTCCCATTTTAATAAATCTCTTCTCCAGGAGCTGTCAGTTCTAAAGCTTAGATACTGTTAACCACCTTCATCCACCATCTCAGTAATTATAGAGAATGGTCCCCTCCCACCTCCAAGCACACGAGAAGTGACCAGCCTAGATTACTCATTGCTAGTTTATACTTCAGGTTGTTTTAGGTTGTCTTCAGGTTGCGATGTTACACAAAGCTACTTGTAAGATTGTGTGATGTTACACAAAGTTAACCAACTACTACCGACCTCTTTGCTAACCCTCGGACTTTCTTTGATCGGACTTTGTTGGCTATACCTTGACATAAACATTATTCCCTTATCATGTATCTATACACTGTAAATGGCTCAATTGTCTTTCTGCTGACTGGATAGCATGCAACAAAGGCTATTCACGGTACCTCTGTACACGTGATGATAAACGTGATGATTGTACACTAGCACTATCCTACGTGCACTAGGGACCATTTACAATTTTACCAAAGCCAATTAACCTACAAACCTTTACGTCTTTGAAGTGTGGGAGGAAACTACAGCACCCAGAGAAAACCCACGCAAGTCACGGGGAGAACGTACAAACTCTGTACTGACAGCACCCATAGTCAGGATCGAACCTGGGTCCCTGGCGCTGTAAGGCAGCAGCCACCATGCCGCCCAGTAAGATGGCCATGTTGATTGCACGCCAGACAACAGACACTCAAAATGGACACTTTTCTCTGACTTCCTTCTCAAGAGATTTCCAAGAGCACAGAGAAAATACTTTAAAGGTATTCTCAAAGTTTCCTGGAAAAAACATAACACCCTCTTTTACCCTAGCCTGCGGCCACTCAAAATGTAGAAAGGGCATTATAGAAGAGCACTGAGCATCTCGAGTCTCTACAGGTGAAGAAAAAGTGAGCAATCTTCGAACCGAGCACCACCTGCTCCACCAGTGGTAATATCATTGGGCCACATAGTAGCCTTGTCAGCCTCCTCGAAACCCACAGGACTGGAATCAGACCCAGTCAGGTGCAGGATGAGTTCAAACATAAGAAGGAAAATCTATGCATACGAAATATAACAATTTCAAAATACAAAGCATGCATTTTGTTTTCAAACTCATATTTTTGGTATGAAATTAATGATTCAACTGCACCTTATTAACTGTAAAGTGTTTATGCTATAACAATGCCATTGCTACAGTCTGAATACATGTATAAAGGTGTATTTACACAATGTGATTATAAAAATGAATGGCTTTGACTACAGCAATTTGTACCTATGCACAATAAACTATACAAAACATCTGAATGTACTTGAGTAAGTTATAGGGTAGCATTTTAAAGTGAAACCATAATGCATATAATCAAGCTGATGAGATCCTTCTTGAGACGTTAAGATTCATAAGGACATATATCTCCATGAAATGTACCAAGTGAAAATGTCAATATGCTCATTCCATGCGTTTTTACATATGTGCATATGTAAAGATGCAACATTTAACAAGAGCTCAACCTTGAGAGCTAAAGCAGAGATTGTGAAGGGAATACCATGCTGCAAACGATGCACATGGCAAGAGGTGATTGATGGAAATTTATTCCAAACAGCAGAAAAACTCACAGGCCTTGAAATTACAATGTGTGTTACAAGCATATAAATGCTTAGCACATTTAGATGAATTTCCTTCCTCTGCTATTTTATCAGGGCTACTAACCCATACATCTTAAATATATTAGCACCTCTATTTATCTTAAATACATTAATGGCTCCATTAAAATAGTAGAAGAAAAGAATTTCCTATGAACACATTATAGCTCATGCACAATAAACCACAGTGTAATTTTAAGGCCATGGTAATTAAAAAAAACAATCTTGATTGTAAATTGATTAAAAGTTAAACGACACTACACTTGCTCCATAACTATAACCTTAACACATCATTAATATCAATAAGACCAGAGGAATTCCAAAGATGCTGTTTACAATGATGCAGAGCCAATTTATATTCCCAGCCTTGCATTGCTGTTCACCCAGGGATAGCCAACTTCTGGGGTTACTGGTTTCAGTTTAATTCTACAAAGAACCCATCTCAGAACCTATTCATTAAAAGTTATAAACTGCCCAAAAGCTTTTTATTGTCACTTCTTGCATGTTACAAACTTAATGCAGAGACGATTATAATATTTCTGATTCCTCCTGGCATTCTTTATCCTGGTTATATTCTTATTTTATTATGCTCTTCTGAAATCAGTCTCTCTCTGATTCTTCAAAAGGTTTTTGATAATACGCTTTAGCTGTCAGTTCTGGTGTCTTCCTTCACAGTATTTTAGCAATGCATTTAGTCACATTCAGACTTTAACTCACAGGAAGACTTATTGAACAAGAGCTGATGGTTTGGAAGTGCTATTGCATAACACAATACTAATGTGTACTATGCGATAACACTTCTTTGACATGGTAAGTGCTGACTAGTTTTCCAATGCAGGTTTGCAATTTTGGTTCTGGTCCCATGGCCATGTGGTGTGATTACACACAAAGCTACTGGATGCGTGGACGCTCAGGACATGCAACGTATGTTTGGATGAAATATAATCTTGAAATATGAAATATAATCTTGCAAGGGTTGCCAATGGATAGATTCAGGCATTCATTTGAAAGCAGATCTTCACAACAAATGTAGCGGCTGCTTAGGCAAGGCTTAACCTGTTTAGAAATGCAGCATAGAAACCGGCCCTTAGGCCCACCGAGTCATGGGATAACATGTTCTATGTTATCCCAGTTTTGCATCCTAAACACTAGGGGAAATTTAAAGAAGCCAATTAACCTACAAACTTGCATGCCTTTGGAGTGTGGGAGGAAATCGGATGACCCGGAGGACCTGGAGGAAACCCACGCGGTCACAAGGAGAATGTACAAACTCCGCACAGACAGCAGCCTGATTGGAGAGGGGAGAAGAGGGAGTGGCCAGGGTGAGATTCATCCTTGATTATGCTGCTGGCCTTGCTGAGGCAGCGTGAGGTATGAATGTAGGCTGCCTGACCTGCTAAGTTACTTCAGAACGTTGTGTCTTTCTTTGTAAACCAGCAACTGCAGTTCCTTGTTTCTACATTTCGACTGATTCGCTGGAAATTCTCATCAAGGTATGAAGAAGAGTCCTGACCCAAAATGTCACCTACCCATGTTCTCCAGTATGCTGCCTGACCTATTGAGTTACTCCAGCACTTTGTGCCCACGATCTCTCAGTTTTCCTCTATTTAGTACAATGCCCAAGTGGGCAGTGGAACATTCTCTGAGGTTGCAAAGCTTGTTCTGATGTATACTCAGTTGAATGTCCCAGTGTAAAAGATGAATAGGTTTAAATAGCCCTCCCCAGAACAAACTATTCAGCCACCTTTTTCAGCACAACAGAGTTTCTAAACTGAACATATTCAGATGTCAGAGGTTATGGGAAGAGGGCAGGAGAATGGGGTTAGGAGGGAGAGATAGATCAGTCTATGGTAGAGTAGACATGATGGGCCGAATGGCCTAATTCTACTCCTATCAGTTATGACCTTATGATATTAATATATATTAGAAAAGTAATCTAATGTCTTTTAACATTAAATATAAAAGCCGCCTACTCAAATGAAAAAAAGGACAATACACGTTATTAATCTATGCATTCTTTGTGGAATCATTCCTCAGTATAAGATTGGAGAGCGTGAAGAAGGATCCCAACCTGAAACCCTTTGTCTACTTCATTCCACAGATGTTGAGTTCTTCCAGTTCTTCCAGATTCTAGCACCTGTAGTTTCTTGTGTCTCCATTAAAATCTTCAACATGCCTGACAGTTTTAACATCAGGAATCTTGCACCCCTCCCCACTGCACGTTCACAAAACAAACAACATAACTGTCAGCACAAACTTTGCAAATAAATAAGCAATATAAAAAAATCCTCTGCCATTGGAACAGGCTCCAGTCCAAATAAGCCACTTTCATCTCGATGATCTGCAGGCTTGATTAACCACTGTAATTATTGTTATCTGGTAATGAATCTCGATATCAGTTCTGTTTATCGAGTGGTAATGAAGGAAACACATTCAAGAACATGAGAGAGAAAGCAGCACTGCAGCCACCTCAGGATAACATGTGAGGGGTTAATTCATAATTGTATTCACTACTTTGATGTGTATAGTCACTGTAACATTTTGCAGGAACCAAAACTCTCCATCTACATCTCTACATCTTCTGTTTTGAAATAGTTTTACGTCGACTTATGATGGGAATGCAATGTTTCACATTATGTGATCGACCTTGTCATCAGTTGGAGTCCCGCAGTGTGTCTTAGAAGCCTCTCTGCATAGTGATACCCCATCTTATTCATTACACTTTATTAGCAGACTCCTGTGTGGGAACTAAACATGGTAACCAAATTACTGGGCCATGATTCCAGAATATGCATGTCCCACAATTTCTCTGACATTCAGTAAAAGTCTTCTCGCAAGAAACAACAATGCAATGTGAGGTTGCCTATAATACAGCATCTTTAATGTAGAAAAACATGGTGCTTACAAATAATTATTTGTGGATGTTTTAGGCATATCGTGACTGAATTCATTAGACTGAGAATAATTAGTTTAATTATATTCTTTAATTAATAATTGTAATAGCTGAATGCTGAAATACTTCTTTAATAATACTGACCAATGCAATGAGATCAGTCCCCTTGTCATCACAATGTTGCTGCAAGTAAATATTAATATTAAAGAGCAAGTTACATGTTTGCAAATTATTTTTTCTTCACTTGTGTAATGCTATGACCATATTAAAATTATTTCTACCATTGCTCTGCCCACTTACATATTTTATCTAATTAATTTTTGCAGATCACTGACTGCCTCCTTACATACAACTGCACCCGCCGGGTTGGGTATTATCCATGATTTGACCCTGTCGATTGAGCTTCCAAAACACAAAGTTGTTAATATAAATTAGAAACAGTGAAGCTAGCAGAACAAATCCCATGGCATTCAATTCAGAACCAACCATCCACGATCCTGCCAATGACTCATTTACCATCTATTGTTTCAGATCCTTCAGGTAATCTATTTTCTGTTCCAAACTTTTTTGTTTGCAACAAATCACAAATCCCAGGATTCCATTTTCATGTACAATGTACCAGCCTTTTAAAAATCCAATGGAAATTGCAGCAGAATACCGTTTGAGGCTTTTTGGAAGGCTAGGTTCCCCATGATGTCAGGCGTGTCATAGTACAGTACAAGCAAAGTGTTTCTTTGGAAAAATTCTTAAGGGGTCGTCAGCAAAGTATTTTTTTCTTTCTGAGAGTTTATTTCTCCTACTTTTATTTTGCCTCCATTGAGGAACTAACAGTATTTGCCAAACTTGTAAACTAAGTATAATTTAAAATATCCTGTTGTCACAAAAGTATGACTTTCTTGGGTGAGATTGCAGTAAAGTTCTGAAGAAGGGTCTCAACATGAAAGTCACCTATTCCTTTTTGCCAGAAATGCTGCCTGACCTGCTGAGTTACCCTAGCATTTTGTGTCTATCTTCGGTTTTAACCAGCATCTGCAGTTCCTTCCTGTGATGTATGTGATATAATTAGCATATGTTATGTATTATGCGAGGGGACGCATGCGCTGGGGGAGACTCAAGGTGGCGTCCTGGAATAAAGAAGCTTGTTAGTTTACTCCCGTATCTGAGTGTTCTTTTAAGTCAGTTCCAAGCACCAAAATACAATTGGCGATGAGGTTGGGAAGAGTTTGTGAACTCATCCTTTAAATACAGTGCAGGACTGTTTTGCAACATGCAGTATTGTTTAACAGTTTAAACAGTAGATACGGAGTTGTGTCGCAGTTGTTTGCGAGCTGGACATGAGAGGCCTGCAGATCCTTCTGTGCAGGGGACTGTAGTTTAAAACATCAGCTGTACAAGTCGGCGAGTTTGTCTGGCTATCACTATGTTGTGTCTACGCGGCAAGATGTAGTCCTTCGGATTGTTGCACATTTTAGACTGAGTTTTTTCTGTCGAATTCCTCAAACTGAATAATCTTTGTACAGCTAATTTTAGGTGAATTGTTACACCAGAACACACAATTGGCGATGAGGATAAAAGAACAGAAAAGGAAAGAAGAAGGGCTGTCAAGAAAAAAAAAAGTTAAAAAGAAGAGGTTGTGTTTGGAAACAAAGTGGAACGGCACCAAGCAAGAAGATTTGGTGCCAAATGGTTTTGAATTGGCGCCAAAGAAAAGAAAGGTCGGAACGGGAAGAGCGCAAGGAAAACAAGTCGGGCAGCAAGTAAGTGTCACCGAAGAACGCAGCCGATAGCTGGAAGCCTAACCAGCAGGACAGCGACGGTGTCAACTTACCTGGAACGCTCTCCAGGGCCATGTACCGTATAGGCCACAAGCAGTTCCGGCGACTGCCACCGACTTCAAACGTTTCCCAGGGCTGTGTAGCCCACAGCCAGGTCCATGAGCCGCCACCGACGTCGAGTGAGGGCCTAGTATCGGATGGGCCACCGACAGGTCCGGAGAAGCCACCGACAAAAACGGAGTCAGCCCGGCTGGAAGCAGAGTCAGCCCGGTCAAACCCATTCTTGGGCACACCTTCAAATGGAAAGTGATCGCAAGACTTACATGAAGGTTGTGCTGCTTCAGGCTGCCGACCGAGGAATGCTTGTTTGAAAGCAATTGCGGTGCATGCACAAATCTGCCAAGGTTATACAGACTTATTATCAGATGCATAAACAGCGTCAGTATTTCAAGAAACGACGCTGGTCTGCCATTGCGGTACAGCAACGATACAGAGCTTGCCAGATAAGAAATGTCCAAGTAAGACATTAGTTTGAGAAAAGCAGTGGTTTGTATTCAGGCCTTCTATCGCGGGATTAAAGCCTGAGAATTAGCTGAGAAAATCAAGGCAGCACACCATATTAAGTCAGTCTTAATGATGTGCATTACAAGAAAACATTTCTTGATGCAAAAGGCGGCTGTAGTCACTCTGCACGCTGCATACCATGGTTACCGATCAAGGGTACACTACAGAGCTATGCGACAAGCAGTCATTTCGATCCAGAGATGGTACAAAGCTTGCAAAATAGGGCATTCCCAGTTAGTGCAATATCAGTCAATGAAGTATGCAACCATTACCATTCAAGGGTATACAAGGGTATGGTGGTTAGGCCTACGAGGGTATGGTGGTTAGGCAGTGGGTTAAGCAAAAGAGGGCTACTGCAAAAGTTCAGTCAGTACTTTGTATGAGTTGGTATACGAAAGACCTCAGGAGACAAATCGATGCAAAACAGAAAAGGCCAAAACAATACAAAAGGCTTAAACGATATAGGAAAACTTCCTCAAACTGAAATATACAGCAATTGTAGTGCACTCACTACCTTGCTTATGAAGCAAGAAAACTATACAGAGCACAAACCAAAGCCACTGTTGTATTGCAAAGACAATATAGATTGTACTTCTTGATGAAGAACCAGAAAGGTGACTTAAAAAGATAAATAGATGAACAACAAAAAAGACTTAAACAATACAAAGAACGGTTAAGTAAATGTGTGACAATGAGTAACAATGAGTTTGTCGGTCGAGACAAAAGTATGCAGGACCGATTGCGATTAGGACACTTCACTACAGTCCAGCATGGTGCCTCCTTCACTGAGCAACGGACAAATGGTTATGCATTGCAGAATTTCATTAAACAACAAGAGCAGATAAATACGTAGCGAATGGAAATTGAACAACACAGGAAGCTGCTAGAAAACGAAAACTTGCAGCCATGGGTTAGATCCCATCTACAAAGAGGAAAACAAAACAAATACATGAATCAGAAAATGAAATGCAGAATATCAGGAACAGGAAGAAATTTGCAAATTAGATTAGGACATTTAAAAAGGGAAGAGGCAGAGATACAGGTAGAGCTAGAGTGATTAGAAAGAGTGCACAATTTACACAGAAGGGAACGGAAAAGGGTAACACATAAAGCAAGAGGTAATGTATTTGGTTTAAGGAAGATGAGTGGAATAAAAAATGATGTGCAAAGTTTAGATATGATTATTCCAGCTATGAGGATGTAATGTAAGATGACTGCAATAATATAATTTTGCAACAGTGTGTTAATCAATTATATTTAATGTAATCAAAATGGTGTTATCTGCCTCCAAGTTAAAGGTGGAGCAGTGTGGTGTATATTATATAAATGGTGTTACCTGCCTCCAAGTTAAAGGGGAAGCAGAGTGATGTATGTGATATAATTAGCATATGTTATGTCTTGTGTGAAGGGACGCATGCTCTGGGGGAGACTCAAGATGGTGTCCTGGAATAAATAAGCTTGTTAGTTTACTCCCGCATCTGAGTGTTCTTTTAAGTCAGTTCCAAGCACCCAAATACACAACACTACACAGTAATGTTTCCATGTTGACTCAATGAAATGGGGATATTTTTATTGTTTGGCAGTCAATCATGAACTGACACTTTGTGTCTGAGCTGAAAATCTAAAAGTTTATTGTCATCTTACTTCTGGTTGACATACACTTTATGTCACACGCTTCTGTGCACAGAAAAGCTGTATTCCTCCTATGAGGTCTTGGACACTACAGTCTATTTTGGGAGAGTGCCACTTGTGTATTGTTGTCCACTATTACACCAAGTTGGAGAGACTGGTGCTTCAGGGGCTCTGAGTTCCACTAACAAAAAGAACTATCAAGAACTAACAAAAAGCAAATTCATAGAACAGCTTGACTGTTTGCAAAGCAATCCTTTATCCCACTGGCAAAAATGTAGGCTTGCATTTTTGTGATCCGAAATGTTCATGAAAATGCATGGTAGGCTGTTCTGGATCACATGGGATCGAAGGAGGGATAGCTGAATGGATAGCAAATTGGAAGAAAGTAGAGGGTGATGGTGGAAGGTTGCTTCACAGACTGAAGGCCTGTGACTAGAGGTGTGCCTCAGGGTTCGGTGCTGGGTCCATTACTGTTTGTCATCTACATCAATGATTTGGATGAGAGCATGCAGGCCAAGATTAGCAAGTTTGCTGATGATACAAAAGTTAGTGGTTTTGCAGATAGTGAAGATGGTTGTGAACGGTTGCAGGAGGATCTGGGTTGATTGGCCAGGTGGGTGGAGGAATGGTTGGAATTTAATACAGAGAAGTGTGAGGAGTTGCATTTTGGGATGTCGAACAAGGGCAGGACCTACACAGTAAATGGTAGGACTCTGGCAGGCACGTGCCTACCCTGACTAAAAGTAAATATAAATAGTAAAGGCATGGGAGAATTATGCCTATCTAAGAGATCGATCTCTTAGGTAGGCATAATTCTCCGTGCCTTTCATCCGCAGCACTTGTAACCCTTGAAGGTCTGTGCAGCCCACGTGCCGTCAGCTCTGCTTCAAGCCGTCAATTTCAAGCGGGGTTGAAAGCACCAGAAATTCTGCCTTTGTAGCACTACGCATGCGCAGCGCTGGTTTCTTGGCAGGGTTTTCAAATAAGGATTGTCATTATTTTAAGTGTATGTTAGGAAACAGAGAGAAGAATGGAGCTCGTTTACCAATGATGTGGTAAGTACATTTGCTGGTGATGTTTTTAAATACCATATTTCCCGGGGTGTGGGGGTGGGGGGAGTGCTCCTTTCACAGCGTTTGGGGATTCTGGCCCGGGGTAAAGTTGCAGGGAGGGCACGAATGTTGTGAAGGAGGCGTCGGGAGCATGCCACTTGCGACGCTCCTTGCACGGAGGCGTGCAATGCCACTGCATTGAGGCGGGGCGGGGGTAGAAGTAGCTCCGGTAGTGAGTGGCCGCTGGGCCGGACAGCGGAACCAGCCGCCACCTTAGCTCCTTCTGCCAGCCCCCGTTCACCTCTGGCAGCTCTCTGTCAAAAAACCTCTCCTGCCGCTCGCTGGCCTCACTCATGTCAGGCTGAGGTTGAGGTTACTCGGCTGTGGGAATTTAAGGATTTACAGGAAGCGGCTGACATGAGCGAGCGGCAGATGAGAGGTGTTCAGACGGAGAGCACTGCCAGAGGTGAGTGGGCCAGCAGAAGGCGCTGAAGTGGCGGCCAGTTCTGCTGTCAGGTCCTGGCGGCCGCTCGCAGCTCCCCGAGCTGCTTCTATCCCCGGCTACAATGCGGTGGCGCCCGGAGTGCCGCGGCAGTGGTGAGTGAGTGAGTTACTGGCATTATCCCTGACCCAACACTTCTGCTCTCCCCACAACTTTACCCCTGGTACAGACTCCCCACACGCTGTGAAAAGAACTCTTCCCCCAATTGGTCCCTTGAACAAGTGTTGTCATTTAATTAGATGACAACTGATTCAACTTTTCCCTGTACTCCCGTTTTTCCCCACCATCTCTCCACCTGCCATCACCCTTCACCACCCACCCATTCAGTAATTCAGAATAAAGGAGACTTGGAAGCCTTGGGCAAATTGAATTGTTACTGTATTTATTTTTATTTTTTATTTTTACGCAGGGAACAATCTGTGCATGCGGGGTTTCATTTTTTTTCAAAGCTGACTGAGTGCCTACCCCGAGTAATTACTCACGGCACGTGCCTGGCCCCTGGATAGCGTTGTAGAGCAGAGTGATCTAGGAGTTCAGGTGCACAGTTCCTTGAAGGTCGAGTCGCAGGTAGATAAGGTGGTCAAAAAGGCTTTTGGCACATTGTCCTTCATCAGTCAGAGTATTGAATATAGAAGTTGGGAGGTCATATTGCAGTTGTATAAGATGTTGGTGAGACTGCATTTAGAATATTGTGCTCAGTTCTGGGCACAATGTTAGAGGAACAATATTGTCAAGCATGAAAGGGTTTAGAAAAGATTTATGAGGATGTTTCCAGGACTAGAGGGAGAGGTGGAGTAGGTTGGGTCTCTATTCCATAGAGCGCAGGAGGGTGAGGGGAGATCTTATAGAGGTATGCAAAATCATGAGAGGAATAGATTAGGTAGATGCACAATCTTTTGCCCATAGTAGAATTAATCAAGGACCAGAGGACATAGGTTCAAGGTGAGGGGAAAAGATTTCATAGGGGTCCGAGAGGTAACATTGTCGCACAAAGGGTGATGGGTGTATGGAACAAGCTGCCAGAGTTGGTAGTTGAGGCTGGGACCCATTGTTTAAGAAACAGTTAGACAGGTGTGGAGGGATATGGACTAAGCGCAGGCAAGTGGGACTAGTGTAGCTGGGACATCATTGGCTGATGTGGGTGAGTTTCCACACTGTGTCACTCTATGACTCTATGTCTATGACTCAATGATTTTTTTAGAACAAGGATTGAAACCAATTAAAAGAGGCTACATATGCCTTGATGGACACAAAATACTGGAGTAACTCAGCGGGACAGGCAGCATCTCTGGAGGGAAGGAATGGGTGACTTTTTGGGCTGAGACCCTTCAGTCTGAAGAAGGGCCTCGACCCGAAATGTCACCCATTCCTTCTCTCCAGAGATGCTGCCTGTCCCGCTGACAGGCAGCATCTATTTCAGCAGTTTGTGTCTATCTTCGGTTTAAACCAACATCTGCCATTCCTTCCTACACATTTGGGCTGCAGATCCCTTAATTGGTTGCATTCCTATGGTATAAATCGGTCTCTATGGAAAGTAAAATTGAAAGATTAAACAAGAACTTACCGTTTGAAGTTTGATATTTATTTATTTATTTATCTATTTATTTATTTATATTTATTTTAAAATTAGAAGTAATGTACAATAGTATAAACCAAAAATAACATAATACATTTCATGTACCACTTCTTGTTTTCAACTTTAATAATAGGAAAGTAACAGAAGGAAGAAAAAGAGAAATAGAGAAAGTTAGATAAGATAGTGAGTACATGAAAAAGTGAAAAGAAAGAGCCCCTAAAGATGTAGAGCGCAAGGAAAAATAAAATAAATAAAAATAAAAAAAGGAAAATATAAGAAAATAAGATAGATAAAAGGGATGTACCTACTTCATAGCTTTACACACCCCTCACCAGATCCTGAAACAGTTTCCAGAGTTATGTTGCACCCTATGCTTGTAATAAGTCGATAAATCGAGACCAAATCTTTAAGAATTGGTCCAATTTGCCTGCTGGGACGAATCTCATGTCTTCGAGGTGTAACATTTCGGACATATTTGAAATCCACATTTTTACCGTTGGTGTGGGTGCATTTTTCCAAAATTTAAGTATGAGTTTTTTTGGCGTTATTAAGCCATAATTAAGGAAACTCTTTTGGAACTAAGTCAGCTCAAAGCCGACTTCCATTGTTCCAAAAATAATGAATTCTGCATTAGGTTTCAATTATATTTTAAATAATTTTGTAAAATTTTCAAAGATTTAATTCCAAAATGTTTGGATTTTTATGCAAAAAACAAAGGAATGTGCTATGGTTGCATCTTGAAATAAACATTTATCACAAGTGGAAAGATTTTATTTAGTTTAGTTTTCGAATAATATAGTCTATGTAGGATTTTGAATTGGATTAAAATATCTTACATTGATCGAGCATTTATGCACATATAGTAGGTACGTTACAAAACTTACCTTTAGCGGTGCTGCAGTTCTGCCGCTGGCCGTGTGCGCGACTTTGGCGCCTTTAAGGGGGAGGGGGGGTTCAAATTGAGTTTTTTTCCCCTTGCCATCCGGAGCTTTCTTTTGTTGGAGTGCAATCTACTTCTGGAGATACGTACTGACTGCCGGTAAGTTAATTTTTTTTTATAAATAGCCCGACTATTTCAGTGCTGCAGTAATATAAAAATGAGCACCTAATGCCGTGAACGCTGACAACGGGGACCAATTTTACGTAGGGGACAGGTAAGTGAAAACTGTTTATTTTTTCATGTAAACTTGCTTTTTTAGGTTACTTTAATCAATATTTCATGTTGCGAAACGGTGATTTAGTCCCCATGCGAACCGGCAGAATTTTTCCTGCTGATATGGGGCTTAAATTCACCGCAACCGCAACGTTCCAATACATCCCACTCGCAAGCTGTTTAAAATGCCCATTAATTTATGGGCATTAAACACTGAATTCCTTCAATTTGGCCTATAAATTAATGACAATAAAAAATCATGTTATATTGTGAATTATTGTGTGAATGTTAATTGGACACTTAGGCTTTAACATTTTTTAAAATGTTTTCTTAAGAAATGGATAGATGTTTAGATCTAGTAATTGAATTTTGTAATTAGCTACAATTGGGTAACTAACTAATTATATGCTTTAATTTCAGGTCATCCAAGTAAGATTGTTTCATATTTGTTTCAGAATACTTCAATCTATAATAACTGAAAATTTATTTCAGGTCTCTTAATTTTTAAGAAAGGTATGGGCTTTTGACTGTCCTCGATCACAACTTTTGTGTTAAGTCAACAGAAAAGCAATTGGAAGCAAGTTGCTAATTTCCGAGCATGAAAATGGTCATAACCTTTTTAATACAGAAGATATGAAAGTGAATTAGGTGTCAAATTAAACTTATTTTTATGCTTTATCTGATGGGATAAATTGCAGACTTGATTTCTTAAATCTCAAAATTTTGTAACGTTGCTACATATAGCAAGTATTTATCCCAACTCTCTTTCGAGATTTTTATAGATAGTTCTTGGTCCCAATCTCTTCTAATTCTATCGGATGACGATATTTCTATATTTAGGATGATATTATACAAGTATGATCTTTATTTTATGAGAAGTTGAAGTGAGGGATTACTTGAAGAGCCCGCCAGCCCACAGGCGCGTCAATCTTCAAAGTAGCTGTATGAAACCACAGAATAGTTGCTGACCTAAGCTATAGGAAGATTAACGACCTAGAACTACCGAATGATCTTTATGAGAATAGGTTTGGGAGTGGTGAGTAGGTAATCCCTCACTTCATCTTTTCATAAAATAAAGATCAAACTTCAAACAATAAGTTCTCTTTTAATCTTTTTATTTTATTTCGAAGTCACGTGAGTGACTACGTGAAGATTTCAAAGCTCTGTGGTTTCATGCAGTGACACAATCTGTGTGTGAAACACTTAAACAGATAAACCATTAATGGTAGGAAAAAACATGAGTTATTAATATCATGATGCTAACTTGCATACATGGCCATTGTTCTTAATTAATTTAAATATTTTTATTTGAATTTCACAGCAATTTGCATACATACAATGATAACAGACAGTGATAGTCAGGACATAATTGTGCAACAGTATGTAAGCGACCCTCAAAGCCTTTACCCTTACCCCCCTCAATCCACCCGATTCAGGTCAGAACCAAACAGGGACAAACAACACTCACATACGTACACATCCATACAAATACGATAAGATAAACAAAACAAAATGTACAAAACAAAAGGAAAAAAAAAGGGGGGGCTTGAGGGGAGAGCAGCTGCAATAAGACAGAGCAGTGATAGAAAGCACTCAGTCCTCTTCCGAGTCCGGAAACAAGTTGAGAGAGTTAACAAGTTCCAGGAAAGGGTTCCATGTATCTAGGAATGTCTTGGTAGAGCCTTTGAGAGAAAACCTAAGTTTTTCAAGCTTTAAATTGTAGAGCGCCTCCTTGATCCAGCGGGCGTGTGTCGGGGGACAGGTAAGCTTCCAGTTAAGCAAGATCAGTCTCTGGGCTAACAAGGTTGTAAAAGCCAGGGTTACACAAAAAGCTGGAGAAACTCAGCGGGTGCAGCAGCATCTAAGGAGCGAAGGAGATAGGCGACGTTTCGGGTCGAGACCCTTCTTCAGACTGGTCAGGGATCAGGGAAACGAGAGATATAAACAGTGATGTGGAGAGATAAGGAACAATGAGTGAAAGATATGCAAAAAAGTATTGGTGATAAAGGAAGCAGGCCATTGTAAGCTGTTTGTGGTGTGAAAATGAGAAGCTAGTGTGACTGGGGGGGGGGGGGGAGATGGAGAAGGAATGTCAGGGCCAGAGGGCTGAGGGAGAGGTGGGGGGGAGGCAGTCTGGGTTAACAGAATTGAGAAAATTCAATGTTTAAGTCCAGAGGATGCAGACTCCCCAAGCGGAATATGAGGTGCTGTTCCTCCAACTTGCGGTGTTGATCACTCTGGCCGTGGAGGAGGCCCAGGACCGAGAGGTCGGATACGCAGTGGGAGGGGGAGTTGAAGTGCTGAGCCACCGGGAGTCCTGTAAAAGCCAGGACCCGCTTCAATGCAACAAAGAGGTTGGTGTTGGGAGGAGTACCAAAAAGAGCTGACAGTGGGTTTGGAGGAATAGTCTGGCCATAGACTCTGCTTATCACGTCGAAGGCACTCCTCCAAAAGGCTGCCAGCTTAGGGCAAGACCAAAACATATGGCTATGGTTGGCAGGGGATTGATTACATCTGTTGCAGGTGTCCTTGACAGCGAGGTATATTCTAGATAATCTTGAATTTGTGTAGTGGACTTTGTGAAGGACTTTGCATTGAATTAGGCCATGACGGGCACATATGGAGGAAGAATGGATCAAATCCAAGGCAGAGTCCCATTGCTGGTCTGTTAGTTTCATATTCAGCTCGCCCTCCCATGCAGCTTTTAATAATATTACCGATCCTAACAAGTTATACAAAAAAGAGATGCATTTCTTCCGGTTGGGATCTAGAGCTAGGATGGAATTGGTCAGGGTTTCAGGGGGGCGATTTGGGAAGTGAGGGAATGTCTTCTTCACAAAATCCCTAATCTGGAAAAAACAGAAAAGGTGGGAGTTTGGGAGGCTGTAGTTGGACGAAAGCTCCGCAAAGGATGAAAAATTCCACCCTTGTATAGGTTTTTGATACTACTGATACCATTACTATGCCAGGTTTTGAATGCAGAGTCTGTACTTGAAGGTTTAAAGATGTGATTTTTAAGCAGTGGGGTCAAGATGGAAGGGCCTTGTAAACCGAAGTTTTTCCTCAGTTGACTCCATATCTTGAGCGAGAGGGAACATTGGGCCTGCACCCACAGATGTTGTAGAAATGGGGAGTTTGGAGCATAGAACAGACCGCAACGGGAGACGTGAACTCGCCTTTTCCATGTGTACCCAGGTTGGTAGGTGGTCACAATCATCATTCATCCAATACAGGATTTTTTGCAAGTTAGCTGCCCAATAGTATCGCCTAAAGTCAGGAAGTGCCAAACCGCCGTCACTCTTAGGAGACTGTAGTATGGTCTTTCGAATTCTAGCCGGTTTGTAACATTGCTACATATTGCAAGTATTTATCACAACTCTCTTTCAAGATTTTTATAGTTCTTGTTCCCAATCTCTTCTAATTCTATCGGATGATGATATTTCTATATTTAGGATGATATTATACAAGTATGATCTTTATTTTATGAGAAGTTGAAGTGAGGGATTACTTGAAGAGCCCGCCAGCCCACAGGCGCATCAATCTTCAAAGTAGCTGTATGAAACCACACAATAGTTGCTGACCTAAGCTGTAGGAAGATTAACGACCTAGAACTACCGAATGATCTTTATGAGAATAGGTTTAGGAGTGGAGAGTACGTAATCCCTCACTTCAACTTCTCATAAAATAAAGATCAAACTTCAAACAATAAGTTCTCTTTTAATCTTTTTATTTTATTTCGAAGTCACGTGAGTGACTACATGAAGATTTCAAAGCTCTGTGGTTTCATGCAGTGACACAATCTGTGTGTGAAACACTTAAACAGACAAACCATTAATGGTAGGAAAAAACATGAGTTATTAATATCATGCTGCTAACTTGCATACATGGCCATTGTTCTTAACTGGACCGTAGTGCCAATCGACTGTTGAGTTAGACAATAACTCATGCAACACTGTGCATTATTCTATCTGCAAATATCCAGACATATTCCACCAAATGTTATAATTTATTAACCTGCGCTATGTAAACCTCATGCTGTATGATGAAAGGGAAATCAATTCTATTGGCTGCTAATGAGCCATCAGCAATATCTTGAGGCTATTGAATAACAAAAGAACTGTCTTCTATTTCATAGGTACCAGCAACTGAGTGCACTTGTATACCTAATGACATCCTCGATCTCTGCTCTGGTGGATATGCTGTCAACCTCAAATGTACGCAATTCTGCTTATTTGCTTATGAGATTATTTCTATAATAAACTACCCTAATGTCAGTATGACATAGAGACTAAGCCTGAGATTGATAAAGGCTGTATTCTTTATGCTGAGATCAGTTGCTGAAAGCATAATCATCTTAAGATACTGGTCTTAAGAAAAAATTGAGGAATATTTGCATAACAATTTACTGATATATATCGCACACTGCAATGAGTGTAGGCTATTAGAGTGGCCAAATAAAAGACACCCTGCATAATGTTAGAGCATAGTGGGTGAAGAACCAATCATTTATGTCCCACTTATGGTACGACTGAAATGATAAAGCAGCACAAGCAATTTCAATTGTGCTATCACATAAAAGCTTCTCTAGGCTCAAACTGGAAGCCACACAAACGTCTGTTACTTCCGTTTAAAATTGACTCACATATGTTGTTCGCAAGCTTCTCATACAATCGTGCAGAGCTAGCTGCCTGAGAAGACAGGCTGTTCCACTGAGCTTACTCTGGACTGAGTAAATAAGAGTTGCTTCAGCTGCCTACCATGGCGTGATTGAATAGGCAAATTGGTACTGTTAAATTTCATGTTGCCTCATTTGTAATATCGCAAAAGATATCTACCGACAACCCATAAGTTTTATCAGCTGCAAATTTTGTATATAACCTAAAACTCGATGATATAATGCCCTCTAATCTGAGAAGGGCAGCATAGGCTTTCATCACTAGCTTTGTTATAAAAACAGCAGAATCTGTGCCTTATGTGTATAGATATGACAGAGTATGCAACTACAAGATTGATTCTCTGAGTCAGTTAAATTGCAGAAACCCAATCATCCATCTTAAATTGGGTAAGTAAACCCACAATCCGATTAGCCTAATGCTAACCCGATTCGGCCTGCACCATATTTCTGTAATCTTAAGATGTATCAGAAATATACCCCTCTAGTCCTTGGCCAGACCACTCATCCTCGGATGAGCTGTCACTGATTGCACTCGGAACCGCTGTTCTTCTATTGATCTTACGGACGGAATTTTTTTTTGGCTTTCCTACCCGTGGAAGATGTATTATCAAGTTATTCATACATATTGCTGATAACATATAATCAGCAGCTAATGACTAGAGCTGAAACCACAGTCTCCCTTAGATGTGGGAATATGAGTTCCCTGTCTACTCTTGACTAAGAGTCACCATGAATACTCAGCATTTTCCTTCAGAGTGGAAATTAGTATAATGCAAGGCTGAATCAGGAATACCTCGCAGTCCTTTGACTGAAACCACATGTCTAAGTCGCCAGAGTGCACAACACAATCTCTACGGCCTACAATGAGCCTACGGATTATTATAAATACATTGTTGATTCACAACATGAACCTGCAGGTCCGATAAAGTTATATTATATGCCATACGAGCTTCCTGCTGGTAACTACCTGTCCCAGAGAGGATGGCAATGATGATTCTAATGAACCAGTAACTCTACTAACTGAGGAGAAATAAACCATATGTTGAGTAAAAACTTCAACTATTTTATTCTATTGAGCAGTCTGATAACCTCAATCACAGAAGATGAAGCAGTGCTTCCCTGGTCACTCTGACTCCTTTGGCCAGCCAGTTCCATGATGGTCCACCCTGATCCAGGGTAACCAAACTGTTCCTGCTTGGAACTTACAGAGGTTACTATGCAAGGCACCTTGCCAATGTCTCTACATCAAGCTGATCTATCCCAGAGACAGTGAAAATGACTAGACAGCCCATGCTGGCAGTAAACCCAACCTGGGCCGACAGACTGCTCCATTTCGGAGTTTACGGAAGTTAATAACGAGACCTTACTTACCAGCGTCTCTAACCCCGGGTCGATTTTCTTATCATGCTTGTTATTTCTGTTAGATAGCTGATGCCGCTGGCCAACTCTTCTTGTAGTGGCTTGTCCGTCCCCGAGGGGACAGCAAATTTAGAGGTAAGAGCACGCAGCTCTTCCTTATGCCATTGTCGCACATCATGCATTAAAGCATGGGATCTAGGCACGTAGTCATGTTCGGGGTCATGTTTGGAGTCAGTCCATACTGATCTCTGACACTCTCTTTGAGTGGAAGAAATATTGCACCTTGAACCAGACGTTGCCATATGCGTATGCCTCAGACTGCCTGTGCAGCTTCTATAACACAGAACATATTTTGAGACACCATCTCCGATATTATTCGGGTGGGAGGAATATACCAACCCTAAAACCAGGGGCACCAACAGGCATATGACTTGAACTGCCTGTGTATATTTCCATAATACGGAGCATAATATATATATGGCACCATCTCCATACATCTGAGTGGGAGGATTTATGCAACCCTGAACCAGGAGCTGCCTCCAGCTTGTTTGCATATATAGTTTGGCACCATCTTCATCACTCCGTTCATCCGAGTGGGAGGAATATTGCAACCCTGAACTAGGAGCTGCTTCAGGCATATGTGCATATATTTTGTGCACCATTTCCACTACTTCTTTCATCCGAGTGGGAGGAAAATTGCAACCCTGAAACAGGAGTTGCTGCTTGACATGCCTTCGTAACACGGAGCATTTCTAGTGCCACCATCTGATTCATCAGATGTTCTAATTGAGACAAACGCCCAATCACATCTGCCATAGATATCCCAAGACTTGGCTTGTGACTTAGCCCCGACTTGGGGTTGTCAGGCTGCTCCCTTCAGCAGCTGAACCGGGACTAGCTGTGCAGATCGGTGCTCTGTTGGTATCATCATTATACTTACCAAACAGGATGCACCTGCTAGTGACTCTGAGTCCTGGCTCCCTTTGGAGCCCCAACTGAGTATTACAGGGAAGGACTGGAGCGCCTCTTAGACAGAGTGGGAGAAATACTGCAACCCTGCCAGGTGTTGTCATAGGCAATTACGTTCATATGATTAAAAGAAGCCTATCCCTATTAAATCAGAGATTTGACTACTTTATCGATATGCATCTGGTTGGACTCTCTTGTAAAAGAATCTTCAACAGTCCCCTCTAGTGAGCGTAAATTACCATGACGCCACCAGGTGAAGCTCCCACAGGTTTCTGATAGGCACAGCTAAAAAAAAAAGGCTTCCTAAGCCAGGAGCTCCGGACTGCAATGGCAAGTCCAATTTCACTACACCATTGGTGTATGTGATAATAAATGTCCTTTGTAATTATCTTTTTTAAAACATAAACTTTATTGGTATGATAAGACATATTGGTATATTGCCAAAGAATTAAACATGACTTTAGAATGCTATCGACTACGATAGTCACAAACGTGACCGAGTGGCAACTGTTATTAATGCCAACTCTTTTATAGCCGCCCAAATTAAATTTTACTTTGGAGTCACGCGAGTGACTACGTGAAGAAGCCCGTCAGCCCACATGCGCGTCAATTAAGTCTAACGCATTGCGCAATGACTGGCTGGCAGGCGCGTCGCTCCTCCAGCTGTAAGTTTAAAAATCCTACAGGTAAGTGTTGAAACTTATTCTGAGGTCATTTTTTTGTTCGGTAATTCTTGATTGCAGAGCTTCAAGTGCGAACTATTATGGAGAAATCCAGACGGGCCGCGGGGAAACCAGCTACGGAAGACCGCGGGAGTGCGGGTAGTGGGTGGCCGCCGATTTTGCCATCTGAGTCGCTGGTGGTGTGGCCAGCGGCTTCAGACTTGGTGCCTGTTGAAAGCACCTTGGCAACCCCGCTAGGAGGGAAAGCCAAGAGAAAGACTGTAAGGCCTGTTGACTCGGATGAGTCAGGCCAGGAGGGTTCCCCTCCTACAATGGATAGCGTCTTCGGGCGTTTATCCCGGATGGAGCATCTGATGGAAAGCATGCTCCATCATGATATGCTCCAAGGAATGGAGTTATATCAGCGCGGGTCTCATCGGGGGCCCACGGCGGCACCTGGTTCAGGGCTGCACAATGTCTCCCTCTCTGAGGAGCGGAGCATTCAGGGTCAGTTTTGGACTGACTCGGAGTTCGGAGGTATGGCCGGAGAGCATACCACGAGGCACGAGGTGCGTGAAGCAGATCTGCCTGCTGTGGCATCGAAGTTTGCGATACCATCGCAAACAGGGGAGCCGCTGGATGAGGAATTGGCTACGAGCATCAATTACCTTGCTTCACACCAGCTCCAAGAATAGGTAATGGCAGAAACTTCTATGAAGTACCACACACCTGCTAATTGTGCTTCGCTAAACATGCCGGCTGTTAACAGCTCCATCTGGGATTACATCGGAGGGGGCATCAGAGCCCAGGAGGTGAAGCTCCAGAAAATCCTAAAGTTGCTGGCTTCAGGCATCATAGCCTTTGCCAGGTCTGTGAATGGGAGTCCCCTGTCTGATGTGCAACAGGATGTCCTGGCATTAATGTGCAACGCACAATTTGAAATTAACTGTTTATGTAAAAATGCCATCCAACCTACCCTGAACACTAAGTTTGCAGGACTGTGCAGGGCCAGCAATGTACAGCTGCCAAATTCTTTGTTCAGAGAAGATCTGCCTAAGCCGGACAAGGATCTGGACAATAAGCGAAAGCTGTCGGGCTAATGAAGGTCCTATCAACAAGCAATGCTTCTTCATTTCGGCGCCAGCAGCCCTACACTCCCTTCAACAGCAAACGGTTCGCAGCTTGAAGGTCGAACACTCTGGGCAGAGGTCTTTTTTAGGCCAAGGCCCAAGCCGGCCCTCATCAAAGATGCGCTGTTGGCTCACTCCATCAGTCCTGCCCCCCAAACCTCTGGGGCGGAAATAAAAACCATTCATCCACCGGTAACCATGGAGGTGGGTGGGTCTGGCTCTTTCCAGAACATAGGGTGTGTGGATCAGTTACAAGTTGGTGGGAGATTGCACTTGTTTTTGAATGAATGGCATTGGATAACATCAGATCCATTTATACTGCACAGTATACAAGGGTTCAAAATCGAATTCCTTCCAAATTTGTTTCCACCCACACAGCATACACCAAACCGGCCATTTGTTCATTCACAACAGGAAGGTTTGAATGTACAAGCTGAAATTCAAGTATTATACACAAAAGGGGTAATTGAGAAGTTGTGTCATGAACCTCACCAATTTGTTTCCAATATATTTACAAGGCAAAAGAAGGATGCCAATTGATCCTTGATTTGACTCGACTTAACTCCTTTGTGCTGTATAAACTTTGATACTGCCAAACAACTGGTTTCCAAAGGATGTTATAGGGCATGCATTGATCTTAAAGATGCATACTATTCCGTACCCATTCACTGGGATCACCGGAGATATTTGAAGTTTAGCTGGATAGGGCAACTATGGCCATTTAAATCATTGCCTAATGGGTTAACTTCAGCCCCCAGATTATTTACAACATTATTGAAACCAGTACTGGGGCTACTCCGGGCTCAAAATCATATTGTGATGGCATACTTGGATGATATCCTAATCATAGGGAAAAATCTGAAATTAGCTAAATTAGCTGTTTCAGCCACTAAACTCATGTTTGAGAGATTGGGGTTTCTCATCCATCCAGTTAAATCCAAGTTGATACCATCTAGAGTTATTGATTATTTTGGATTTACCATTAACTCTATTCACATGTCTGTGACTCTGCCTTGGGGCAAGAGATTAGAATTAATAGCCTGTAACAACCTTATTGTTAAGGAGCAACCTTCTATTCGACATGTAGCCAGTATAATTGTCAAATTAGTGGCTGTCTTTCCAGCTGCACAGTTTGGGCCTTTGCATTATCAAAATTTGCAACGTGCAAAGGAGCAAGCACTCAAATTCCATGCAGGTCACTTCAGCAGACCTATGCGTTTGCCAGCTGAAGCCATTTCTGAGTTACAATGGTGGATGACTAATATTCGGCATTGCTCCAGTCAAATTTTGGTTGACAAACCTTCAGTTATATTACAAACTGATGTTAGTGCTCTAGGATGGGGAGCTACTAATACCATCTCTAGCTGCGGTGGCAGATGGAATGTGCATGAGTCATCAATTCTTCAGTTACATGGTATTAACTACTTAGAGTTGCTGGGAGTACTCTATGGGTTGAAGGCTTATTGTGGGAATACGCATCATTTGTATGTACAACTTCAGATTGACAACATTACAGTGGTGGCACACATTAATCACATGGGTGGAAGTCAGTATCCTGTGAAAAATTGGCTAACCTTATTTGGCACTGGTGTATTACAAGAAACATTTTGATTTCAGCTACCTACTTACCAGGTAGATTCAACATGGTGGCGGACACCAGGTAATGGAAATTCAATGACAACACAGAATGGATGTTGAATCATAAAGTGCTTAACAACATTGTCGCTCAGTATGGAATACTGGATATCGATTTGTTTGCATCCAGACCCAATCACCAGTTACCAAAGTATGTTGCATGGGAACCAGACTCAGGGGCAGTGGTGGTCGATGCATTCTCGCTACACTGGGGTGGAATGTTCTTTTATGCATTCCCCCTATTTTGCCTCATCAGTCGGTGCTTGCTTAAGATCCTACAAGACTCAGCCTCAGGCATTTTGGTAGTGCCTGACTGGCCTACACAACCATGGTTCCCACTCATACTGGGAATGATAACAGAGCCTTTTATGGCTGTTCCCAAATGCAGAAATCTGCTGTTTCACCCGGTGACTGGGGAGAACCATCCACTGCATGATCGAATCAGTTTGTTGGTTTGCAGTCTCTGAGAAGACCTTTCCTGGGGCTCGGACTGTCAGATCGTACGGTAGACATGATCACCGCAGCCTGGAGAGATAGTACCAAGAAACAGTACATCTCCTATATCAAGAAATGGGAAGTGTTCTGTTTACAGTCCAACATATCGTATGACACGGCACGTAAAACAGATGTGTTGGAATTCCTCTCAAAACTATATTTTGATGAGAGACTGAGTTATAGTGTCATAAATTGTGCTAGAAGTGCCTTATCGTCATACTTGTTGCTGGGATCGGGACACCACTCTGTTGGGTCTCACCCTTTGATATCCAGGTTCATGAAGGGTATCTTCAACTCAAATCCCCCCAGGCCCAGGTATTCGGAGATATGGGATGTGAACATGGTGCTGATGCTGCCAGTGGGCTCCAGCTCCATCCCCATCCTTGGCCAAACTCACTTACAAAGTGGTCATGCTCATGGCGCTGGTTTCTGTGCAACGGGTCCAGTCAGTGCATAAGCTGCGACTGGGCAGGATGGTTACATCTGCAAATAATATAACTTTTTATGTTTATGACTTTGTCAAGCAGAGCAGATCAGGGGTGTCAGGTTTCAAACTAGTTTTCATGGCATACCCCATGGACCTTCAGTTGTGTGTGGTCACACATCTACAACAGTACATTAAGGTCACCAAGAGCCTTAGAAACTCTGAACTAGCAATGTTTGTTACAAAAAACCTCATAAGATGGTATCAGTACAGACCATCTCCAGGTGGTTCAAAACAGTTCTGGCTTGTGCAGGAGTGGACACTGACGTTTTCAAATCTCACTCCACCACGACTGCAACAACGTCAGCAGCGAGGGTTATGGACGTTCCACTGGACCACATCCAAGCGGCTGCAGGATGGCCAAACGAACAAACTTTCCAAACGGTTTATAACAAACCCATTGCCAGACCAGGGGTAGTTGCTAATTCTGTTTTAAGTTTTACTTCGGAGTCACGTTAGTGACTACGTGAAGAAGACCCCGTCAGGCCGCATGCGCATCATTAATGTCAGACGCACTGGCGCAGCGACCGGTTAGGAGAAGCAGCGCTCCTGCAGCGGTAAGTTTAAAAACCCCAAGGTAAGTGAAACGCTTGGTTGGAGATCGCTTTTTCTTGCAGGCTTGTGTTTGAGGACCAAGTTTACTTTCAAAAAGAAAATGCAGAAAGTGATAGCGGTGAAGGCGAGGCGGGCCGCTAGTAAGATGACAGACCGCGAGAGTGCGGGGAGCGGGCGCCCGCTGAGTTCACCTGGTAAGTCGGTGGCAGGGAGGCCACCGACTGCAGACTCAGTGCCTTTAGACACCGTGGGCATGCCGTTGGGGCGTAACGCTACCAAAAATTCTGCAAGGCCCATTGACTCTGAGGAGTCGGGTCAGGAGGGTTCCCCTCCGGAAAAGGATGCCGTTTTGACGCGGTTATCCAAAGTGGAGCTCCTGTTGGAGAGGATGCTCCATCAGAATATGCACTCGGAGTAGGGGTGGTATCCGCGCCAGCCTGCGGGAGAGCCCGCGCCAGCAGCGCCTGGAATAGGGCTGCTCCATAGCTCCCTCTTGTAGGAGGAGAGCTTGATGGGTCAGAATTATCCTGATGCCGAATCTGTGGGGGAACAAAACCCACATGATGAAGGGCATGAGCCCATGATACCATGTCTAGTAGCAAGATTTGCTGTCCCCAGAGAGGCTAGGGAGCCGTTGGATGAAGAGTTGGCAACAACTATAAATTATTTGCTCTCCCATCAGCTGCAAGAACTAACAATGGACGAGACGGCAAAGAAATACGAAACCCCTGTGAATTGCCAATTCTTGAAAGTGCCGGCAGTTAACCATGTGATATGGGGCCATATGGGCATTGGAATCAGGGCACTAGAAATGAAGCTCCAGTGGGTGCTGAAGTTGCTCGCTGCAGGCATCACGGCGTTCGCCAGAGCAGTGGACGAAGGGTATTATAGCAGGATGCCTTAGCCCTTCTATGCAGTGCCCACTTTGAGATAAACTGTTTGCGCACAAGCGCAATACGCCCGATGATACACCCTAAATTTGCGGCGCTCTGCAAACCAAGCAACGTCCAACTGCCAAATTTGTTATTTGGGGTCGACCTCGCTAAGCGAGTGAAAGAGCTCGACGACGAGGCAAAGACGGTGGAGTTGATTAAAGCCTCGATGACCGGCAGAATGGTTCGGCGCCAACACCCCTGCCGGCGGCTGCAGAGACCTGGGCAGGTCAATGGACCAGATGGGCATCTCCCAATGTGCGCAGTTTGCGCACTGCTACGGGGGCACGAACTAACATGACTCCTCCCACCAGGAACCGGGGACAACAGATTCCACCGGTCACCATGGAGGTAGGTGGGTCTGGTCCTAATAGGACCACCAAGTGAAGGACACCTACAAATCGGGGAAAGATTACACGGATTCCTAAAATAATGGTCTGAGATAACATCAGATCCGTTTACACTGTGCAGCATAAAAGGTTATTGGATTGAATTATATCCCAATTTGACTCAGCATGTTCCAAACCGGACACTCATTTTCTCTCAGAAAGAGAATATGGAGATACAGGCAGAACTTGGAAAATTATGCCAAAAAGGGGTAATTGAGAAATCGGTTTGCCAACTCCACCAATTTATGTCAAATATTTTTCCTCTGTCAAAAAAGGATGGAGGATGTAGAATCATCCTTGACCTGACGAGCCTTAACCCCTTTGTACAGTATAAACATTTAAAATGAAAACTTTTACTACTACCAAACACCTGCTTTCCAGACAATGTTATATGGCAAGCATCGACCTTAAAGATGCATATTACTGTGTCTGTTCACTTCGATGATAGGGGATATTTGAAATTTAGCTGGATGAATCAATTATGGCATTTCAAAGCACTGCCTAATGGATTAACCTCAGCTCCGAGATTGTTCACCAAATTGTTAAAACCAATACTGTGGCTACTTAGAGCTCAGGGTCATATTGTAATGGCCTATTTGAACGATATTTTTATTTTAGCTAAGAATCGGGACACAGCTGAATCATCTGTGTCAGTTGTTAAGTTCACTTTTGAAAGAATGGGGTTGATCATTCATCGAGATAAGTCCAAATTAACACCAGTCAGAGTTTTGGTTATTTAGGTTTCACCATTAACTCAGATCACATGTCAGTAACTCTGCCCAGGGACAAAAGGCTGCAGCTAATTGAAGGCTGTGTTAAGCTCATTAAAACACACCAACCTTCAATTAGACAAGTGGCCAGCTTAGTTGGCAAATTAGTGGATTAGTTTCCAGCTGTGCAGTTTGGACCTCTACATTAACAGCAATTGCAGCGACCGAACGAACAGGCACTGACGATGCATTCAGATCATTATGACAGGCCCATGCAAATATCACCTGTGGCCATTGCTGAAGTACAATGGTGGATTATGAATATCTCAAGCTCTTCCGGCCAAATTCTGGTTGAACCACCTTCTATTGTCTTACAGGCTGATTTCAGTGCACTAGGTTGGGGCGCTACTGATACTATTTCCAGCTGTGGAGACAGATGGAATATGCATGAGGCACCTCTTCTGCAATCATGAGGAATTAATTATTTAGAGCTTTTAGGAACATTTTATGGGCTTAAAGCTTAATGTTCTACTAAATGTCACTTGCATGTTCAAGTTTAGATTGACAACACCACAGCAGTGGCGTATGTTCATCATATGGGCTGAATCAAGTCAGAATGTTGTGATAGATTGGCAAAACTGATTTGGGACTGGTATATTTACAGAGACATTTGGGTTTCAGCTATCTACCTACCAGGTAGATTCAACATCATGGCAGACACAAGGTCTCGCAAATTCAATGACAACACAGAATGGATGTTGAATCATGACATATTTAACGATGTTGTTGCTCAGTATGGGATGCCAAATATTGATTTGTTTCCATCCAGACTAAACCACCAGTTGCCTAAATATGTTTCATGGGAACCAGATCATGGGGCAGCAGTGGTAAATGCATTCTCACTGCATTGGGGTGGAATGTTTGTGTATGCATTTCATCCTTTCTGCCTCATCAGTCGGTGTCTGCAAAAAAATGAAGCAGCACTCTGCCTCAGGAGTATTGGTGGTACCCGACTGGCCTACTCAGCCATGGTTCCCTCTCATGTGACAGTTAAATATTCAGCCACATACGACTGTTCCCAAACATCGAAACCTACTGGTACACCCTGTAACTGGTGGTCAACACCCTTTATATGATCGTATCAATCTGTTGGTTTGCAGATTCTAAGGAGGCCATACCTGGGGAGAGGACTATCGGATCGCACTGTGGATGTTCTTACTGCGGCCTGCAGGGATAGTACCCAGAAGCAGTACATATCTTATATAAGGAAATGGGAGGTGTTCTGCTTCCGGCAAAATATTTCATACTATACAGCAGGCGTCTCCGACGTACTAGAGTTCCTATCAACCCTCTTTCGATCAACGATTAAGCTATAGTGCGATCAATAGGGCCAGAAGTGCCCTGTCTTCATATTAATGGATGGGATCGGAACGATATTCTGTGGGTTCACACCCTCTCATCTCTAGATTTATGAAGGGAATTTTTAATTCCAATCCTCCCAGGCCCAGGTATTCGACAATCTGGGATGTTAGCAAAGTACTTATGCTCCTTCGTCAATGGACTCCTATCATAGCCCTGTGTTTGGCAAAACTCTCCATGAAGGTAGTCATGCTCATGGCAATGGTTTTTGCACAATGGGTGCAGACATTACAAAAGCTGCGACTCGACAGGATGGAAGTATCTACAGATGCCATTACATTTTCCGTCTACGATCTACTCAAACAGAGCAGACCGGGTGTGACAGGGTTTAGGATTACCTTTTCGACAAACCCTACGGATTCACACCTATGTGTGGTCGCACACTTATTGGGTTACATCAAGGCCACCAGCACCCTAAGAGGTGCGGAATCAACATTATTGATTAGCCATAGGAAACCGCATAATAAAGTGTCGGTTCAGACTATTTCAAGGTGGCTAAAGCAGATTCTGGCTTATGCAGGTATTGACACTGACATTTTTAAATCTCATTCCAGCAGGGTGGCATCAATGTCAGCGGCCAAGGCAATGGACGTCCCTATAGATCATATCCTCGCAGCCGCAGGATAGTCAAGGGAGTGGATGTTTCAGCAATATTATCACAAACCACTTGCTGAACCTGGGGTATTTGCCCGTTCTGTTTTAAGTTCAGTTTTATAACTTCCCCCTGGGACAGAGGGGTTGCTATTGTTTAAAAAAAAAAACCGTTATTACATTTAAAATCAATGCCATGGTTTAATGCATTATTGATTCTTTCCTCATTTTGAGTCAATCGATGCAGTGAGACGCCTGGATTTGAATCTACGGCATGAAATCACGGAGCTTTGAAATCTTCACATAGTCACTCACGTGACTCCGAAGTAAAATAGTAAGATTATACGAGAACTTACCAGTTTGAAGTTTGATCTTTGTTTTATGAGGAGTTACTTTGGTGATTACGTGCCCTCCACGCCCAACCCTCTCTCGCAAAGGTCATCTGGTAGTTCTAGGTTTCTGCTCTTACTATTGTACTGAAATTACTGTTACCTGTGATTTCATACCACTGCTTTGAAGGTTGACGTGCATGCGGCCTGACGGGGTCTTCTTCACGTAATCACCAACGTAACTTCAAACTGGTAAGTTCTCGTAATTCCTCATCTTAACACCTCATAAAATAAAGATCAAACTTCAAACTGGTAAGTTCTCATTTAATCTTACTATTCTGTTTTATAGTTCCCCCGAGATGAGAGGGGTCACTATTATTTTCATTTGCTCATTAAAAAGCATCAGCATGTTTTAAATCTATGTCATGTCTGAATGCATTGTTAATTTTCACTCCTCCTTGGTCAACTGATGCAGTGTGTGACGCATGGACCCGAGTTCCCGGCATGAAATCACAGAGCTTTGAAATCTTCACGTAGTTACTCACGTACTCCGAAGTAAAATAGTAAGATTAAATGAAAACTTACCAGTTTGAAGTTTGATCTTTATTTTATGAGGTGTTAAGATGAGGAATTACGTGCCCTCCGCTCCCATCCCTCTCTCATAAAGGTCAGCTGGTAGTTCTAGTTTCTCGAATCTTCCTATATTCAGTTCAACAATTGTTACCTGTGATTTCACACCGCTGCTTTGAAGGTTGACACGCATGCGGGCTAGCGGGCTTCTTCGTGTAATCCCTCATCGTAACTCCTCATAAAATAAAGATCAAATTTCAAACTGGTAAGTTCTCATTTAATCTTACTAGTATACACTATATGCTGCTGCAGCATAGCTGTAGCAGTAAAGGGCCTGTCACACTAGCGCGCGATTAGACGCGATAAGCGCGACAAATTCGGACGCGGGGGTCGCGTGGGGGTCAGGCGATCCCGGTGCGAGTGAAGGGCCTGTCACACTAGCGCGCGATTACACGCGCGACGTCCGAAGGAAGGACGTTATTTTTCATCACGTGACGATGCGCATGAGCATGCGCGTTGCACGACGTCGGGCAGTGACGTCATCACGCAACGCCACGCTGAAGACGCACAACGTCAAAACGTCATCACGTTCCGCGCGACAGGATTTTGCCGCGCGTAATTTTTAAGCAGTGTCGGTTTTTGGACACTACGCGCGATGTCGACACCAGCTACACACGAGTCCGCGCAACTCCACGAGACTCCGGCGATCGCAGTGGGACAGGGTCACGCGAGGCCGGACGACTAAAGCGACCACGGTAGGTCGCGCTTGTCGCGTCTAATCGCGCGCTAGTGTGACAGGCCCTTAACAGTGTTTTAAAATTGTTCAGTGCTACGGCAGCTGAGCTTACCTAAGCGGTAGCTCGAGACAGCGGCTATTTTTAAAACTCACCGGCTGCTGGAAACCTCCTGCAGCGATAATAGACTTGGCTGCCGGCAGCCGCAATTTATGAATTCTAGCTCCTTACGGAGCCCCATGGCTGCCTTCAACTCTGGCTGCCTGCTCCCTTATGGAGCTCTGATACCGGCAGCTGCAATAACTTATTCCAGCCGGCGGTCACCAATTTCAGCCGCCTGCTGCCGTACGGAGCTATAACAGCGACAGCCACAATCCCAGGTCCTATGGAGTCCTACAACGGTCTCCAATTTTGGCCACTTGCTGCCGTGCAGAGCTATAACAATGGCAGCCGCAATCGCAGCTCCTATGGAGCCCCACGGCAGTCTCCAATTTCAGCCGCCTGCTGCTGAGGAGAGCTCGAACTGCGGCTCAAAAATTTTTTATTACTCTAACTCCAATGGAGCTTCCACGGTGGCCCAAACCTACTACTACTCCATAGCTACTCTGGGCCCACTATTGGAGCGGCCCACTGAAAATAAAATTGACTTAACTGTCAGAGCAGTTCGAAACTGCTCCCACTAGGGCCATGATCTAGACGTATTGACGCGCATGTGGGCTGGCGGGCTCTTCAAGTAGTCACTCACATGACTTCGAAATGAAAGTCCCTAATACTGTTTTCATTTTCAGGCTGTCCACTTCTTCTGCAGTTGCTTTCCGATCTGCTTAAAGAGTGGAGAACCCTTTTCAGTCAGGCCTCTGATGTCAAAATCAAAAGCTATAAATACTGCTCCAGGGACAGTGTGCTGCTTTCTAGTAATAGGCACACTATATGTTCTTTCCCTTCAAGCAACAGATACTTAATTGTTTTTACTTGAAATACGTCACAATCTTTTTAAAGTTTCTTGAAATTTCAAGGGTTGCTTCTCTTTCAGAAATTAAACCTTTGCCTCCTGAAATTTAGACTGAGATCCAACTGGTGGGTATTTGTACAGAGTATGATTTCCAATTTAAGTTTCACTGTGACTTAATCTTTATTTATAAAAAGTAGCCAAGGCACAGTGCTTGGATGAGTTCTTATAGGCATAGAATACAGACTGTGACTCTTTGCCTAATGGTGTTTGTGCTGCTCTTTTTAAGAGCGTTCCAATTAATTTTACCCAAGTACACTTTCTCATTAGAACCTCAAATTTCTACTATTTATATGAATGCACCATACTATTCTGGTAAATCTTTGCATTTTCCCTCAGCCCCTCGATAACCTTTCTGAAACATGATACCCAGAAATAGGCAGGCCACTCTATCCAAGGGCTAACAATTTTTTAAATATTACACACTGGTTTTATTTATGCTTAGAAATTGGAGTGTGGTGATAAGGGTGTAGTGATAAGGGTGTGGTGTGGGGTAGGGGAGGGGGTGGTGTGGGGATGAGGGGGTGGGGTGGTGTGGGGATGAGGGCATGGTGTGGAGGGAGGGGGTGTTATGGGGGGCAGCAGGTGGTGTGGGGGAGGGGATGGTGTGGAGGGGAGGGGGTGTGTGTGGGGGGAGGGACTCCACTCAGCGGCACCACACAGCACCTCCCGGCTCCACACAGCGGCTTTCCCTACTCCAGACAGCGGTCTTCCCTACTCCAGACAGTGGCTTCCCCCGACTCCACACAACGGCTTCCCCCGACTCCACACAGCGGCTTCCCCGATTCCACACAGCGGCTTTCCCAACTCCACTCTTGCGGACTCAATTAACATGGCTTGTTTACTCAGCCCCGCCTCCGGGATTTTTTATTCTCCAGCGGGTGCCGTAAGGGGCGATACCATCATGGTGATGAGAGGCGAGAAGACCAATCTGCTGATCTCACGTTTTTTTTAAACCATCGTAACTTTTCTCATATTTCACCGACTTGGTGTTTGGAGTAGAGGGAAATGGTGAATAAGGTGGCGAAAAATCCCAACAATATAGGGTAGCATTTCTGCGCAAATTTAATTACAACTCAGTGATCAAGTTGAAAGTTTTAGTAATAGTATAGATATACCTCAATATTTGGCAAGAGTCTTTGCGTCCAAGACTGGGCATTTGAAATTAATGTGCATCAACTTAATTGATTCTGTTTCAATTTCTCTTTGGTATTTCTTTATTTATTCTCTGCAGACAATGGCATCTTAAATGACACATCAAAAATCTGATCAAGGTAAAATTCCCAAAGCCTTATTTTGGAAAAATCTGAACTACCACCCTGTTCAAACCTGAGAGGGTGCAGCCCTGTAGTAGGAGCAACATTTTGGATCAGATAAAATGAGGACTTTGGTTGCTCATTAAGGTGTATATAAAAGGTACCCTGATAGAGACCCTGAAGAGAAGTGGGTGAGCTGTCCCAATAACCAGCCAAATATTTGTTAATGAACCAACATGGCTAAAACTACTTATCAAATTATTATTATATGTTGTGCATTTGAGAGCATGCCATATGCACAAAAACATGGCCCTCAAACATACGGTATTGCATTCGTCAACATGTTAACAACACATTGTTTGGTGCAAAACACTTTAGATATTAATGTTGTGATAATTAATAATGCACATCAATCTTTTGGTCCTTTCTCAAAAACGAACGACACTGTAGATCAAAGCAAAAGCAGTGAAATGCTGTCCAGCTGAGTTTCTCCAGCATTTTGTGTCTATTTTCTGTGTAAGAACCATCTTCTGCAGTTCCCTCCTACACAGCATCTTCTTGCGTATGGCATGCACAGCCTAAAGTTGTAGGACAACTTGTTCTATTTGATCTTATTTGATTGTGCATGCCAGGTTGATTGCATTTGTCAAAACAGGGCGGACCACGTGAAGGTTGCAATCTCCCACCCCACCTCCTACACATGAGTTTGGAGTGTTCTTTTCAAATGCCTTGGTTCTATAGGTGATCAATAATATTCTCCCCTCGGTTCTCAACTGTTCTTGTTCAAGTTGTATATATTGTATTCCCAACATTCATTTGTCTTAATATACTCATATGTTTTTTTTTTAACATTAATTATTTCAAAATCAGCATCTCGATGCATCTATTCCCAAATGAATCAAAGTTATCTATTTTCCTTTATCCTGATACACATGCAACTGCAACCCTCAAGTAACTGTAAATCCCATGCATATTCTTCAGTGCAGTCGCCACGCCTTGCACAATCTGTTGTCTCTTTTTTTAACCGCACTGCACATCCATTTCAAACTTGTCATACCATGCTACAGGGCCCATCCACCCTTCACAGCTTTCATGGATGAGATGTGAAATTTTTTTCAAAATTAAGTAACTTATTACCTATTCTTAATTTTAATTTCTCCTGACAAGAACTCCATAATCAAACCGATAGTGAATTGTACCAGGATAATTAAAACCCAGAAACCACCTAAAGAGGCGGTTGAATATAGCCTCTTCTTTTGTTGGGCCATCTCCATACTGTCTCAGAAAACTTGGACATACACCATAAATTCTGCCCCATCTAATCCTTTAGCCCCAGTTAACATTAGGGAAGTTAAAATTACCTTCTATTACAACCCCAATATTCCTACACCTATCTGTGATTTCCTTATATATATGTATACTCTTCTAATTTCTGCTGACTATTAAGGGGTCATCAAAGAGATTCTCTTTTTATAAATTTCTACCATTAACTACCATTTCTACCATTAACCAAATGAAAGCAACAAGAGGAGCGGCACGGTGGCGCATAGGTAGAGTTGCTGCCTTCAAGCGGCAGAAATCCTGGTTCGAACCTAACTACGGGTGCTGTCTGAACGGAGTTTGTATGTTCTCCCCATAACCACATGTTTCTCTGGGTGCTCTGGTTTCCTCCCACACACCAAAGATGTACAGGTTTGTAGGATGTTGTGGAAATTCAATTTTTGGGGAAGAGCGTGTGAGGTAATTTGGACATAGGTAGGGAGAGATTGGACCTCTTTTTTTTGACGAAGAGCGTGTGAGGTGTCTTGGAAATAGGTTTGTAGGTTAATTGGCTTCGGTAAAATTGCAAATTGTCCCTAATGTATGCAGGGCTGTGCTATTGTACAGGAATGCTGATCGGCACAGACTCAGTGGGCCGATGGGCCTGTTTCCACTCTATATCTCCAAACTAAACCAAACAAAAAAAAATTAAAAGCTTCCTTGACTTAGAAACAGATAACTACAGGCTTTAAGCCTACATTTTGTTCATAATATCCCACAATGGTCATAGTTCTGTTGATTAAAGAAAAACATGGTACCATATACAAGTCAAAATGTTTGATTTAGTCTTTACCTCAGGTGTCAGAGTATAGAATAAATCAATAAACTAAGGAAACATTGAACAATGTAATAGATTAGAAGCTCAAATATTTGGCAGTTTTAAGATACATCAGAAATTGTGAGCCCACAAAATAGGTGACCATTTCAATCAATTAAAAACCAATAACATGATACAAGGATCTCAAAAGATGAGTGGAATTACTTCCAATGGCTAACCAATACAGGGTTAACAGCTTTGCACTCTCATACAAATATTAATGAAAATATTGAGCAGGACTTCCACAGAAACTGAATATAAACTACCACACGCATACAGGAGACCGCTAGACTGTAAAACAAAGGAAAGTGATTAATAGATACACATTCCTGGTCACCTGGTTATATTCTTTATCACACTATTAGGTGGATTTTGAGTCGGAGACCCATTGAGTCATGCAGCATTATAGCATATGCTTGGAACCCCAAACCCAAGCCTGGCATCAAGCATCTATCTGTCACGATCTGATTTTATTCTTGCCATATTCACATGGATTATCCCCAGACCCGACCATCCAACATGAGGGTAATCATCCTACAAACCCCATTTATCTTTAGGATGTGGGAGGAAACCAGAGCACCTGGAAGCAATCACAGAAGGATATGTAAGTGCAAGGCAAAGAGAGCGATAGACACAAAATGCTGGAGTAACCCTTCGGAACAGGCAGCATCTGCAGTTATTTCCTATGCAAAGAAGGAGGTCAGGATTGAACCTAGTTGAGACAGCAATTTTACCAGCATGTCATTATGCCACTTCATAATGCTACAGGTGCCAGTAGCTTTACCACTGTGCCACCCACCTGGCTCTGAAGGCAGAGATATACCTATCTGTATTTCCTTTCCACCCATGTGCACACAGCTTCACTATTCCATAGACGTTAATAATGCGGACTTGACTCCCCTACACACTTCTGTCCTGAATTCATTCAGTACTCTGCTACCTGGTATATTAGAAGTGAAGCACAAAATATTGATATTACTTTCTGTAACTAGTTGCTACTATCTTAGTCAGGAGTTGATGGTAGATAGACACAGAATGCTTGAGCAACTCAATGGGTCAGGCAGCATCTCTGGAGAAAAGGAACATGTGACGTTTTGGATCAAGACCCTTCTTCAGACTTCAGTTGGTGGTAGATGTCTACTTTATGGTTTGTCTGAACAAACAAGCTAACACCCATATTCCTGCAAAGGTTTAATATGTATACACCCAGAAATAATACAAACAATCTCTTTCATTAGATTTTGAAACTGAGTCAGTACAATTGATTTCACTGCTTTTAAATATATAAAACATCTCACCCCAGGACTTTCACCTCTTCAACCCATTCCGGATGTTAGGGGAGTCCAGAACTAGGGGCCACAGTTTAAGAATAAGGGGTAAGCCATTTAGAACGGAGATGAGGAAAAACTTTTTCACACAGAGGGTTGTGAGTCTGTGGAATTCTCTGCCTCAGAAGGCAGTGGAGACCAATTTTCTGGATGCTTTCAAGAGAGAGTTGGATAGAACTCGTAAAGATAGTGGAGTCAGGGGATATGGGGAGAAGGCAGACACGGGGTACTGAGAGTAGATGATCAGCCATGATCACAGTGATGGCTCGAAAAGCCGAATGGCTTAACCCCTGCACCTATTGTCTATTAACTAACACCCAATGAACAGATTATCCACATAAACTTTCTACTTGCTCCTGTTTGCTAACAAGAGCAGGCTTGACTAAAGACAGTGATTTGCTTTTGCTTTGAAACCCTGTGAAGTGAGGCCAATACAAAGCATTGTTATTCCATCAATACGTTGAAACGTACTGTCAATAAACCAAGACATGACATCCATTTTGCACTATTGTGATAGCTTGCCATCCTGTATCCGTGCTATAAATATGTTCTTTCAAATACCTGTGAAATTAGAGGTTAATTAAACTATTATTGATATATATTTTTGAATCAATTAGACTTAAATCAATACGTTATAATACAAATAATTGGTACGTCAAAGCAATAATCAACCAATGCAACAATACAAAATGATTTGAAGACTACAGACAGACTCTGTAGATTAAAGACAAGACAAAGGAAACTTTGTTCTTGGCTTTTCATACATTCTGCCCTAATTCTTGTGGGAATTTTGACCTTTGACTGAAATCAATAGACTGCATTTTCAAATGTGTGCCTGGGTGCTGCTAAACAACACTTCAATGAGAAATGAAAAGTTGAAAATATAAATACAAGTGCGACTGCAAAAGCTAGAAACCTAAAATAAAATACATAGAAAATGTAGAAAATATACAATGGGTCAATTAGTATTTGCTAGAGATGAACAGATTAATGGTTTGTGTGAAGCTCTTCATCATTATGGAGTCAAATCACCACAAATGTAATGCTAAGATATGTTAGGTGGCTCTTTTATTGAAATGGCTGATGTAATTCATCCTACTGTGGATAGCTATGTTATGCAATCACTCGGTTAAAGCAGTGTACAAAAAATTACCAAACAAATATCTTAATACTGTTAACAATGATAACCAGTAACCAAATGAGGTCCACAGTAAGGCTAATTGAATTGTTACAGGAAAAGGCTGCCCCTTGCAGTTCTGCCTTACCAGCCAAGATGTTGTGGTTAAGACCTTAACCTCTCATCTGTTCAGACAATGTATAGTTGTGGAGGTCGGGGTCCCTGTACAAGCTGCCGCGTTTCAAGTAACCTCTCGAGCTGTTGCTGTCCACCTAGTTAAAACAGATCACTGTTACCTGGCAGTCTCCAAAGTCCCCTGCTAAGCGCTGTCAGAATCCTTATGGTCTTTTTTAACAAGTTCATTAATATCAATGGGAAGGGGGAGAAATCACAAAAGCACAACGTATCATTATTTTTCCCGTGAATTAATCAAATTGGTTAAACTTTGAAAGCAGAAAATGTTTAATAATTTTAATTTCAAATAAATCCATATATACCATGAAAACTATAGTTCTGCTGTAATTTGTCCTCTGTTGGTCAAATTAACAACATTTTTATTAATATTTCAGATTAAAGCAAATGAAATATTCTTCAAAGGTAACTGTCCCTTTGTCCTTCAGCTTAGAACTAAAATAATTGAGTGATCCAGCCAAATTTCTCTTCTTTAGATATGTTTTGACTCCTCTTTCTTAAGCCAATATTTTTTAATCAATTTTTCTTTGAATTTTCATGAATTGCTGTAGATATCCAGGTTGTTTAGTTTCTAGAGAGGTTTGAGAAGTGAGATACGATTTATAGTGGTCTCAGGGAGATTCAAAGAGTCTTGATAGTCGATGTACGGTAGGACATTTAACTCCAGCATTGCTAAACATGTTTGGAGCTGCAAGTGATATTTTTCTCACTTGTCCATTCTCATTTTTAGTTTTACGGCTGTAAAATATTGCTGGCAAGACTGTGAAAGTAACGTTAATGACTCAGTAATGAAACCCAGGCAGCTGTTTTACACATAAATTTTATTTTGTACTGTTGTTTAGTACAAAAGTGCTAAATCCTCTGCAAGTTCGATACAATTTGTGATGTTCACCATTTATTTAAAATGACCTAGATTCTTAATTGTTATGCTTTTTACATCACAGTAAATGGTATATATATATATATATATATATATACATATATATAAATTATCCATTTTATCAGCATATTCTCTTCAAAAAAAGCTATAAGGTGTCATAGAATTCATAAGATGGAGAGGCATGGAGAGAGATATTTTCAGAGGTAAAAGTGTATTATTACGTTCATGATCTCACTGAGGAAATATGTAACCTTCAACCATGATCATATTGAATGGCGGTGCAGGCTCGAAGGGCCGAATGGCCTACTCCTGCACCTATTTTCTATGTTTCTATGTGCGATTTGTATGAGCGTCAGTTTTAATACAAGTATATAATTATTTGTCTCTTGTCAACAGTTAAAAGTAATTCCTTTCTTTAATGACTGATAAACCTTTGACATTATTAATTAGCTAGGATAAGGAGATTATTCAAAATGTATTCACAAGGCATGATGAGAGTAAAAAGGATTGAACTCGATTTGACTTGGCGATCTTTGTTTCCTTTAATTTTTTTCCATTGTTATTCAGACCTGTAAATACTGGTAGGAGTTGCTTCACATGCACTGCCAGATCAATTATAGGTGCCAGATGCCATCTTTCTACTTTGCTCATTGTGGCCTGAAGTGTGCCACAGACCAATCAGTCAACAATATCCAGTGTGATTTTTCAAGTCAGATTTCCTTTGCTCAGGATGACACCTCATTTATTCACTTCTCGATAAAGCCACAGGAGAAATTGGGAGTTTAAGAGAATTGTGTTGCCATTGGTGTATCCACTATGTCATGGGTACTAAGGAGTTCATCCATGTATTCTGCTGCTATAGTTGTGCTTAACTACCGTAACAATAAAAGCTTCTAGTCTATTAATGTACAGATGCCAAGAATATCATCAGTAAAATATGTGCCAGTTAACCTGGCATATCCCATGACTCAGTTATCCTTGCCAATTCTGATCTGAGCAGGAGGTTTATAGATAGGAAATTAATTGATGAGTCTCTTTTGCTCTTTCTACTTATGCCATTCTCTTTGCCAGATTACAGTGGCTACAGTGGCATCTGACTTCAGTTCCAAGTCTGTAACAGCAACACAAGAGAGGCATAATGGGCCACACATTACCACAAAAGGATGCTGATAGACTGTGCATTTGGCTTATTTAAGATGAAATTCAGCTGTTCAGACTTCACAAGGGCAGATGGCATAGACATAGAAATCAGTGAAAATGTTGCTGCCTG
The DNA here is from genome assembly GCA_963514005.1 of Raja brachyura. The sequence goes on from OY740788.1 coordinate 17,845,586, forward strand.
TTGAATTCCACATGGCATGCTAATTCAGGCAACTGACCCATAAGAAAGGCAAAAATGTTAGCATGCACAATAAAAATAATGCAATTAATATTGAAGTAGTAAAATGGCAAAAAACAAAAGCTGTCCATTGGAGTTTCAAGTTATCATAGCACATAATGAATCTAGATAATGCCAGGGACCATGCCTTCTTATTTCCAAGCAAAGAATTCACCTATTTCCAGGACAAATAGCAGAACAATAACAAAGAATAATTCAATTATTCTCTTTTTAAAATGCTACCCATAAAACATCTACAGATCTCTTTCACTTTCCTCTTCTACACATTGATGTTGAAGAGAAATATACATTTATTTCATCTAACTTTAAATTTGCTTTGTTGAATTTTGACAACTTATTTACTGATCAAACCCGCTATAACACTAAGTTATAAATCTGGAAGAGCGTTGGGGCAGGACAAAGCCTGGTCAGTGATAAGTAGATACAGATGAGCCCCTTCAGTCTGAACAAAGATCCCGACCCAAAACATCACCTATGCATTTTCTCCAGAGTGGCTGCCTGACCTGCTGAGTTGCTCCAGCAATTTGTGTCTTTATTTTGTAAACCAGTATCTGCAGTTCCTTGTTTCTGCTGGCTTGGAAACAAGTCATTGATAGGGTAAATGCTTTCTATAATACTCGTCTGTTATGGAAGTAGTAATTGCCAAAAAGCATTTGATCTAAAATGATGGTGCAGTCTGAGCATGTACTCTAATAAAACTGCAATTAGTTTCACACTGCACCACCATGATCACTGGGTATGAGTGTGGCCAGTGCAGTGTTAACACAAGAAACATGCAGACCCTTTATACAATGAGTATAGACAAGATTCCTGAAGCAAATCCATTCAATTTCAAACAGGACAGATTGAAGAATGATCCTCAGTATATAACTGACTGTGTTAGTTAAATTTATAGATTGCAAGATGTGTTAACTTTTTGCAGTCCATGCCAAAAACTGAGATTCAAAAAAAAGGATGACATTGATCTGGCAAACTGTTGACTCCATTTGGGGAAAGCCATATTTTGAAGATAGGAACTTATACTGACAATAACGTGCAATTTATATGATTGGGAAATTATGTCACAGAAGTAATGTGTGTGGATTGTAATTGGTCCAGGAAAGCTCAATGAGTGCTTTAGTGTAGTTTGGTTTAGAGATATAGCACAGATGCAGGCCCTTCGGTCCGCCGAGTCCGCTCTGACCAGCGATCCCTGCACATTAACACTACCCTACACACACTAGAGACAATTTTACATTTATACCAAGCTAATTAACCTACAAACCTGTACATCTATGGAGTGTGCGAGGAAACTGGAGATCTCGGAGAAAACCCATGCAGGTCACGGGGAGGACGTACAAATGCCATACAGACAAGCACCCGTAGTCAGTATCGAACCCAGGTCTCTGACGTTTGAGGCAGTAACTCTATCGCTACGCCACCATACCGCCCTAATGCCAATGCCAATATTTATGCCAATGCCAAGTAGCAAAATAATTGAAGTGCATCAGTGTACAAGTGCTTTCATGTCAATTTTAGAACTGAAAGAAACCAAATAGATAACTGAAGGTGTTGGGTATATAGAATAAGGTGCTGGAAGAGGTAGTTGGGGCAGAAATTATAACAATATTTGAAAGACATTTGGACAGGTACATTGATAGGAAAGGATTAGAGGGTTAAGGGCCAAATGCGGGCAGGTGGGGCTAGTGTAGATGGGGCACCTTGTTCGGCAGGGGCAAGCTGGAAAGAAGAGCCTGGTTCCATGCCGTATGACTCTATGACACTAAGACTCTACAAGCATCACTATACTCAGTCTGAAGAAGGGTCTCGGCCCAAAACTTCAACCATTCCTTCTCTCCAGAGATGCTGCCTGTCCCGCTGAGTTACTCCAGCATTTTGTGTCCATCTTCACTATACTAAACATACCAGTGACATATGCTAAGGTCATGCCAACAATGACCTCTAAACATGTACTTAAAAAATTAAACTTTAAGAGCTTTAAACTTTAAAAAATACCAATTGATTAATATGCTGAATATTGATGATAAATATAACAAATCATTCCTGTCACGCAGACTATAAAAAGTACATTTTGCAGTGAAATATCTGTCTCGTTTTAGGCCTGGAAACTGATCAGTTCCCTGACAGAATTTCTCCCATCACATTTAACATCCCTGCAGGATCATCGGAACCTGCAGATTGTGTAGTGGATGTCATAAGCAGCCAATGGTCTCTATGAGTGAACATTTATCCAGGAAAAGTGTCGGATTTATGCTGCAAACATTATCATTGTAATTTCAGTGATCAACCTATAAAAACCATTATGCTCATAAAACACGAACAATTGCTAATGCTGGAAATCTGAAATGAACAGCTGAGACACTAAATGCTGGAGTAACTCAGCGGGTACAGGCAGCATCTCTGAATAAAGGAATGGGTGACTTTTCGGGTCGAGTCTGGAGAAGGGTCACGATCCGAAATGTCACCCATTCCTTCTATCCACAGATGCTGCCTGTCCTGCTGAGATACCCCAACATTTTGTGTTTATCTTCAGTTTAAATCAACATCTGCAGTTCTTTCCTACACATAAATAGATGATATGCTGGAAACACTCCTCAGGTCAGGTAGCATCTGTGACCAGAGAAACAGAGTTATTGATTCAGCTTGATGACCTACTATCAAATTCAATAGAGTCAATAATGAATGTCATTGTTGCCAGTAACTTTCATACCCTTTGAATAAATAATGAAATAAAATGACTCAAAAGGATGATCAAAGTCAGTAAATACATCACCAAATCCCATCTGACATCAGCTGCTCCGTGAAATACCCCAAGGACTGAACTTGCATTGCTGCTACATTGTGGGGAATACAAGAGGAGAATGGGCTGGACAGCATTTCCTGAGTAACTCAAAGAGCCATAAGGTCATAAGGTCAGAGGTGATAGGAGGAAAATTAGGCCATTTGGCCCATCAATTCTATTCCACCATTCAATCATGGCTGATCTATCTCTTCCTCCTAACCGCATTCCCCTGCCTTCTCCTCATAACCCCTGACACCAAAACTTATCAAGAATCTATTTATCTCTGCCTTATAAATATCCATTGACTTGGCCTCCACAGACTTCTCTGGCAAAGAATTGCACCAGTCCAAGTATTATTTCTGAACACAAGTTCACAAGTTATAGGAGTAGAATTAGGCCATTTGGCCCATCGGGTCTACACCGCCATTCAATCATGGCTGATCTCTGCCTCCTAATCCCATTTACCTGCCTTCTCCCCATATCCATTGGCACACTTCCTAACCAATAATTTGTTGGTCTCTGGCATAAAAATATCTAATAACTTTGCCTCCACAACCTTCTGTGACAATGAGTTCCACAGATTAACTACCCTCTGACTAAAGAAGTTCCTCCTCACCTCCTTTCTAAAAGAGCGCCTTTTAATTCTATAGCTATGACGTCTGGTCCTAGACTCGCTGACCAGTGAAAACATCCACTCTATCCGTGCCTTTCATTATTCTATGTTTCAATGATGTGTCCCCTCAACCTTCTAAACTCCAGGCCCAGTGCTGACAAACGCTCACGTAACACTGATGGCTTGCTCAATTAAGTTTCAAATGATAGCATGACTCTTACTGCAAGGCTACTTTGGAAAAGATTCAAGAGGTAGGCAAACAGCTGCTACCCTTGTCCACAAGTGAATACAAAGCGATATGTGTCTCAAAGAAGGAGCAAGTACATTATAAAATTGTCATAACCCAGGATTTTAACGTGAACTCTTTATGAAAAAAACATTGGTAACAAACTTAAAAGGGAACCCAATAATATTCAGCATGCACAGGTATTTTTGTTACGACAGACAATAAAGTTTTCTGAATCTGAAAAGTTTTCTGAATCTGAATTCCATCAGGGGAAATAAGGCCAATTAGTGAGCAAACAGTACTATTGGAGGAAGAGAATACAACTGTGATTCTGTGAGTACTTTACATCTGTCCTTCTCAAAGAAGAAGCTCCTCAGCAAAAGAGGATGCGATTAAATCCCGTCAAGGCTTAAACTTGATAAGGGGGGTGTATTGAGAAGACTTGCTCCACCCGAAATTAACCGGTGCCGCCTCAATTCCTGAAGGAAGCAATGTAAGACATTACAAAGGCGACACTCATAATCTTCCAAACATGAGTAGGTTTAGGGGTGATGTGCATGGGAACAGGAAATTGCAAATGGTCTTCAGAAAATATGCCAGGATAAGCCAGTAGTGTCAATTGAGTCACTTTACTATTTGCTGATGGGTAAAAGTACCAGATACTATAATCATGGGCAAAATATTGGGGTTACTTGGATACTTGGACAAATATGAATTTATTGGAGTAAGCCAGCATGCTTGTAAAAGACAAATCATGTCTAATTACCTTATAGAGTTATTGTAACAAAGCCATCAGTGTGATGGAGATACAGTTAATGTGGTGCACATGGACTTCTAAAGCATGTTTATTATGGTGCCGCATAATCGGTTTGTCATTAAGATTGAAGGCCATGGAATAAAAAGGCAATGTACGAGCATAGATAGAATACAGGCTAGCTAACTAATAGTGAAAAGCTCGGATAGAGTGTATGAATGGTGAAAGGCTTGGATAGAGTGGATGTGGAGAGGATGTTTCCACCAGTGGGAAAGTCTAGGACTACAGGTCATAGCCTCAGAATTAAAGAATTATAGGACGTTCCTTTAGGAAGGAGATGAGGAGAATTTTATTTAGAGCGTGGCGAATCTGTGGAATTCTTTGCCACAAAAGGCCATGAAGGCCAAGTCAATGGATGGCAGAGATAGATAGATTCTTGATTAGTATGGGTGTCAGGGGTAATGGGGAGAAGGCGGGAGAATGGGATTAAGAGGGAGAGATAGATCAGCCATGACTGAATGGCAAAACAGACTGGATGAGCCGAAGCGGCCTAATTCTGCTCCTCTCACTTATGATCCTAACAGATATTAAAAGGCACTAGTGAAATGTTGTTTACCATACTAGAGGGAAATATATAAGAACATTTCAGAGGTATTTGCTCTGGAAGCACGGATTGTCTTAATGTACACATGGGTTTGTAGGTGGCACAAAATTAGGAGGCATATTGAAGAGGTTTGTAACAGACGAAAGAGATGCAGAGAGGATTGCGGATGATGGAATTTAAAGCAGAGAAATATAGTGTTACATTTTGGAATGGAAGAATGAGAAGCGACCAAATAAACCAGAGGGCACAATTTTACAACGGGTATAAAGATAGAGAGAAATTAAAGTGTATGTGCACATTATTTTGTTTGTGCCAGAGCAGGTTAGGAAATTGGTTAAAAAGCATACTTTATTTGGGGATTTATAAAAATGGGCATAGAGTACAAGAGTTAGGAAGTCATGATGAACACTCATAAAAGCATGCATTATATGTCATTACGTTTAAAAAGTACCCGGATATGTTATTGTATCACCTTCTGTGAACACGTGACTTTGATGCCTGCCATCCGGAATGCGGGATCCATGTGTACACTTGATAGATGTGGCCCGCCATTCGCTCACAGACATGTGCCCAGGCCCCTATGCAGAACAAGGTTGCATACCCCTAGCAGGTTAAAAGCATCTCCCATCAGGAAGATATGCCTCACGCTGCCTCGGCAAAGCCAGCAGCATAATCAAGGATGACTTGCACCCTGGCCACTCCCTCTTCTCCCATCTCCCATCAGGCAAAATGTATAGAAGTGTGAAAACACACACCTCCAGATTCAGGAACAACTTTTTCCTAGCTGTTATCAAGCAACTGAATCATCCTACCACAACCAGAGAGCAGTCCTGAACTACTATCTACCTCATTGATGACCCTCGTACTATCCTTGATACGTGCTGACTTTCCTTCCACTAAACGCTATTCCCTTATCATGTATCTCTATACACTGTAAATAGCTCGATTGTAATCATGCATGGTCTTTCCCCTGACTGGATAGTCCTCGGCAAAAGCCTTTCACACGTGACAATAAAATAAGTTGAATGAGAAACTAAAACGTTGAACAGGACCCTAAATAATGAGAAGGAGATAGAGGAACAAAACAGAACGGAAACTCAATCAGGATGAATTGGGCACCTCAAGGTTGTGTGCTCAGTCCTCTACTCACTCTATACCCATGACTGGGTAGCCAGGGGCAGTTCCAATACCATCTTAAATTCTCCAAAGATACCACTGTTAATGAACACATCATGGGTAACAATGGGTAACAAACTGATTAAATAGTGCCGGAATAACAACTCACTCTCAACGTTAGGAAGATCAAAGACCAAAGCCGTTGACTTCAGGAAGGAAAGGCGGAGGATCCGTCAACCTATCTACGTCAGCGGAAGATGTGAAATCTGGTCGTAGAGTTGGAGGGAAGGGGGTATCACAGAGGGGGAGCAGTTAGAGAGGAGGTTGTGAAAGTTGGAAGGAAGGGGGTATCACAGAGGGGGAGCAGTTAGAGAGGAGGTTGTGAAAAGGAGATGCTACACTTGTCCCTTCACCTCCCCCATCCACTCCTTTCAGGGACCCAAGCAGTCATTCCAAGTCCGACAGAGGTTCACCTGCACCTCCTCCAACCTCATCTACTGCATCCGTTGTTCCAGATGCCAGCTGATCTACATCGGTGAGACCAAGCAGAGGCTGGGTGATCATTTCGCCGAACACCTCCGCTCGGTCCGCAATAACCAATCTGACCTCCCGGTGGCTCAGCACTTCAACTCCCCCTCCCATTCCGTATCCGACCTCTCCGTCCTGGGCCTCCTCCACGGCCAGAGTGAGCAACACCGCAAGTTGGAGGAACAGCACCTCATATTCCGCTAGGGGAGTCTGCATCCTCTGGGCTTAAACATTGAATTTTCTCAATTCTGTTAACCCAGACTGCCCCCTCTCCCTCCCCACCTCTCCCTCAGGCCTCGGGCCCTGACATTCCTTCTCCATCTCCCCCCCCCCCCCCCCCCACCCAAGTCGCACTAGCTTCTCATTTTCACACTACAAACAGCCTACAATAGCTTTTTTCCTTTATCATCAATACTTTTTTGCATATCTTTCATTCATTGTTCTTTATCTCTCCACATCACTGTCTATATCTCTCGTTTCCCTGATCCCCGACCAGTCTGAAGAAGGGTCTCGACCCGAAACGTCGCCTATCTCCTTTGCTCCTTAGATGCTGCTGCACCCGCTGAGTTTCTCCAGCTTTTTGTGTAACTCTACGTCAGCGGAGGATATGTGCAGGAAGGAACTGCAGATGCTGGTTTAAACCAAAGATAGACACAAAAAGCTGGAGTAACTCAGCGGGATAGGCAGCATCACAAAAAGCTGGAGTAACTCATCAGCAGGACAGCAGTGGAAAGAGTAATCAGCTTCAAATTCCTGGACCATACATATCTCCAATGATCTATCCTGGGCCCAGCGCAATGATGCGATTATAAAGGAAGCTTATCAGTGCCTCTACTTCCTCTGAAGTTTGAGGAGATTTGGCATGTTGACACTCTATTGAACTTCTGCAGGTGTACAATAGAGTGCATACTGACTGTTTGCATCACTGCGTGGTTCTGTAACTCAATTGTCCAGGAATAAAAGGAGGCTTCAGAAAGTCATGTACATTGCGCGATCCATCTTGGGCGGTGACCACCCCACTTTTGAAAGGATCTACAGGGAATGCTGCCTCAGGAAGGCAGCATATATCATTCATCAAAGATCCACACTACACTGCTCATGCGCTCAACTCACTATTTCCATCGGAAAGAACCATTACCTCCAGTTTCAAGAACAACTTCACAATATCAACCAACAGGCCCCTGAAACACACTGCACAACCCTACCTCAGCAACAAACTATTTTGTTTAGGCTGCTTTTGGAGTGTTGCGTGCATTTCTAGTCATCCCATTCATCGGCGGTCACTCTCAAAATGACCATGACTGTCCTCTCCTCTCCATAGGGTCATCTACTTGTGGGTCTGCAGATGTCTGTAGAGGCCGATCCACGATCAACACACCCTGGTGCAACGTGGGCAGTGGAGACTGGCGGTGGTTGGTAGTCGTCGAGCCCCCTTCTCTCTCTCCTTACGGTGCTGTCGCTTTGTCTTTGCGACATGGAGTAGCTCCGTTTCATGATGTGCAGCTCCTTCCTGCACGGATTTCCTCCAGGAGCGTCTGTCCAGTGCAAGAGTTTCTTTGGCCTGCCGGGGGCTCGCCGACCCTCCTTTAGTTGAGAGTACAGGATCTGTTTAGCTGAGACGTGTGTTGGACATGCGGATGCCATGGCCAGTCCATCGAAGTTGGTGCTGCATTATTGTGGTGGTACAGCAAGGATGCGGAGTGTTTGAGGACAGTGCAGAAGAGGTTTACCAGAATGCTGCCTATATTAAAGGTTATTAGCTATAAGGAGAGGCTGAACACAGTTGGATCGATTTCTATGGAGCGTTGCAGGTTGAGGGGAGAGCTGATAGAAGTTTATAAAATTAGGTGATGCGTAGGTGGGATAGACAGTCATAAACTTTCTCCCAGGGTGGAAATGTTTGTGGATCGAGGGAAAATCTTTAGATGATTAGGACTATGTTTGAAGGAGATGGGCAGGCAAGATTTTGTATGGAGAGTGGTGAGTATCTGGAACTTGGTGCCAGAGATTGTGGTAGAAGTAGATACGATATAGGCATTTAAGAGGCTTTCAGGCAGGCACATGCTGTGTGCAGTTCATTAATAAACAGTGAATGGAAGGATCATGTGCAGCCGGAGGAGATTAGTTTAACGACATTATGTTCAACACAAACATTGTTGGTCAACATGCCTGTTCTTGTGATTTGCTGTTCTATGCTGTATGTACTGTGGACTTTGTATTAAGGGCCTGTCCCACTGTACGAGCTAATTCAAGAGTTCTCCCGAGTTTCCCCTGATTCGAACTCTGAGAATTACGGTAATAGCCGCTCTTAGGTACTCGGGGCTCTCGTGGACATTTTTCAACATGTTGAAAAAACTTCACAAGCTTACCGTGTTTCCAGAGTACCTGCCGTTATCGTTACAAGCCGCTAAGAGACGTCCCGAGCTCCGACGTACCCGCTACGTACATTCTATGTACTTACCACGAGTTAGATTTTTGTTTAAACTCGGGAGAGCATCTTGGACAAACTCGTATAATCGGACAGGCCCTTTAGAGTTGCACTATTTTCTTTGGCTTGCACTATTATGGTCTGGTCACCGAGTATAACAGATAATTTATTGTTTATAGTATCTATCGGTTATGTTGTTGCATTATTGTGTCTGCAAAGCTGCAGTAAGTAAAAAACGTTTATTCTTCCATTACTGGGCCCTTTGGCAATTGAACACACTTGACTCCTGAAATTACAGACGAGTGAAAGAAGTGGATTACCAAACACACCAGTGTGGTCAATCTTTAATGTACTCCTTCAATGTTAAGCATGTCCTTTCTTATGCAAAGAGATCAGTATAGGGTTCTTGAGGTACAGTTTCACCAAGACCAGATATAATCACAAGTAAAACATATATACTTCTGCAATTAAGTTCTCTCACAATAAAGTAGAAGTGAAAATTGCAGAAGGGACAATATTCCATGACTTATTAGATGTGGGAGTTTTGCATTAAGGCTGGAGAATGACAAATGAATCAAAAAAGGTGGAAGGATAAATGCAGCAACTATTTTGCAGCTTTTAGATATAAAAAAAGACACAAAGTGCTGGAGTAACTTATCGGGTCAGGTAGCATCCTGTGAGGACATGGATATGTGACATTTCGGGTCGCGGCCCTTCTTCAGACTGAAGTAGGGTCCCGACCCAAAATGTTACCTATTCATGTTCTCCGGAGATGCTGCCTGACCCACTGAGAGACTCCAGCACTTTTTTCTAAATCAGTATCTGTAGTTCCTTCTTTCTACAGAATTTAGATATGATACATTATAATAAAATATAGAAAGAAGAGTTTGTAGTGTTCCTCTTCTAATGTTTTTCGCATTAGAATATGTGAAAATAAAGCAAATGTTCCCTTTAGGTGTTTCCTATCACGATCATACTGAAATGGTGGGTGAATGAACAGAACTGCAGTTTTAAATGGCTGCAGCTCCATTTTTTCTGCTGCAATATTCTTTGTGCAATCTCGGTCCAGAATCAGGACGTGATGATATCCCAAATTGCAAAAGAGATGCCTTCCTGCAGCATTAAAATGAACGGATGCTCAAAACAAGGCGGAATGGCAGCAGCACAGGGCTCAGATTGCTACTCACCGGCACAAGGGCACAACTGGCATGGGATGGGCATCAACAACAAAAACGGCAGAGCAATCGTGTTGCTCAATCCCGGAAGGGCGCTGGGAAGTGGTCACAGGTGATTGTCATGTGTGATAATTATTATTGCTGTACACCTGCTCCTCCGCACTAATTAACTTTGGATATGCAAATCCTATTGCATCATGGCCTCGCTCTCCTCCCCGACAGATAAGAAGATGTTCATCTGCTGGATTTAATTAAGATAATGAACGGCAGGCCCACTGTGGCTTAGCGGGGAAGGGGGAAGCTGTGACTGACCTTTTCTCCTAAAACATTGACATTTCCCTTTCTTCTGAGTGCTAGGAGTCACCTCGGTGGATCAGATGCTGATAGGAGTGGATTGATGAGGTGTCATTAGAGGAATACATCACGACACCCAGGTTTGCTCAGAAACTATTGCAGGTGTTCTGACAAGGACACGAGCCTTTGCTGCTATTTGCCAAACAATTCTCTTGATTCGGTAAAGTTTGATAATTGCAGAAAAGGTCTTGGAAGAGGGAATCATCTCAATAATGTTTTTTTTTTCTGCTGAAAAGCCAAGGACACAGCATTTTCTTCTCAGCTCAGAGACTGTGTATTAGTTTTACAAAGAGGCATGCCTTTTGGAAATGGCAAATGAGGAGCTCATAAAATTCATTTATGCCTAGCACAGAATGGTACAAAGAGCAGCAGTAATAAGAACAGCTTTTAGTCAAAGCATTAGGGAATTTGCATCATAATTTGAATCATTGCAAACCAAATCTGTGTGCACTTGGAAACATTTTAGTGATAGTGCAGAGGAATGTAATATGTCTCTTGAAACCAAAGTTCGGCTACTATATGTATTATCCAGTAAAATAAACTTAGTAGAGCAATACACATTCAGAAGTTGTTCTAAATACAAAATCTTAATTATAATCTTTTTATGATCTTTACAACCAGCTGGATTACACCATAATTTGGCACATGTGCACCTGCGCTTCATTGCATTAAAAGTTTTAGTATCTCAGGATAGCAAATGCCTAGTAGCTGTTTACAATAAAACATTCTACAATTATTGTAGTTTTTACATTATTGATTATATGAACTGTACGGTTTAAAACATTTTCAACCTATTGGTGTCAAGTTGGGAAAAGGGGAAGTACAACGAGAACTGGGGATCCTTGTTCAACAGTCACTTAAGAGTAAGCATGCAGGTACAGCAGGCAGTGAAGAAAGCTAATGGCATGTTGCCCTTCATAACAAGAGGAGTTGAGTATATGAGCAAAGAGGTCCTTCTGCAGTTGTACAGGGCCTTAGTGAGACCACAACTGGAGTATTGTGTGCAGTTTTGGTTTCCATATTTGAAAAAAGGACATTCTTGCCATTGAGGGAGTGCAGCATAGGTTCACAAGGTTGATTCTCCGGATGGTCATTTATAACTGAACAAAATATTAATCCTTTGCATTATTATGAAAAAATAATATAAATCTATCAACTCATTGATCTGTTACAAAGAGACCAAATGAAAATATACATTGCACAATTGGCTGCATTAGCTTTGAATCTAATTACTGTACAAACTCATTTTTCTTAACTTTGCACTGGTATCATTTTTTAAATTAACTGATTTCTAATCATTTCTTTAATTATCAGTCTGAAGAAGGGTCTCGACCCAAAACGTTACCCATTCCTTCTCTCCAGTGATGCTGCTTGTCCCGCGGAGTTAATCCAGCATTTTCTGTCTATCTTTGGTTTAAACCAGCATCTGCTGTTCCTTCCGACATAATTGTTTTAATTACTTATTTCGTGAAATAGGTTACTGATTTTCTGGATTGAGTGAAAGAAAAGTGTATTTACTTGAAAGACCATAAATTAGAAATTTACTTGCAGATGTTTTTATGAAAATAATGATTTAATGATCTTGAGGAAAGATTCACTAAATTGGGCCACTGAGAAAAAAGGGGACCCTGTGGGGGGGACAAGGTAGGTATGAGTACTTTTTATTACTTTGTCAGCACCTTTGTGGCAACTCTTTTGTGTACTTTGTACCATGTACCCTTCCAAAGAGTCCACCAGGAACTATACTGGAAGTTGGACATTTATTTTGTAGACTGGACAATTTTTATATTTATCAAGCCAATTAACCTACAAACCTGTACGTCTTTGGAATGTGGGAGGAAACCAAAGATCTCGGAGAAAACCCACGCAGGTCACGGAGAGAACGTACAAACTCCGTACAGACAGTGCCCGTAGTCAGGATCTAACACAGATCTTCAGTGCTGCATTATGCTGTAAGGCAGCAACTCTACCACTGCGCCACCGTGACTGCCCTGCATACCCTATTGCATGCAAAAACAAAGAATTTCACTGCACCTGGCTCGGTACGAGGGACAATAAAATATCATCATAAATGTAAAGGTAAACCACATATGTACATTCACTTAGTACATTAAGTGGATATAATCAACAGGTAATTTATCAGCTGTTTAAGGACTGGTTTGTTATACTAGACAGCATTTGTACATTTTATGCATTCAAGTTTGTTTTCTTTCAAGAGAGTTTGACTCTGCATTAAAGAGCTTGGAATGCCACTATAACTGGGCTGTGGGAACTCCAGGTCTCACCAGAAAGTAACAGAACGTCACTGCATTAGAAAGTTCTCCTTCTTTACTGGCCTAAATGCACAATGTAATAATAACAGTGGATTATACTCTGATGGAACCAGGTCTTGGAAAATGGAGTACTATATGTAGCCAGTATTAAACATGCAAAAACATACACACAATGAACTGTAGATGCTGGTTTATACAAATGGTCACAAAATGCAGGAGTAACTCAGCGGGTCGGGCAACATTTCTGGAGAAAAGGAAGAGATGATGTTTCGGGTCGGGAACCTTCTTCAGACTGATTAAATATGCAGGTTTGATATAAGTGAGTAAGACTAAATGTCTACTTCACCAAGTCTGCACTGCATCCAGAAACCTATCACTGAACCTATGTTTGCCTCTTTATCACAACAATAGCTTGTGTTTATACCCAAAAGACCAACAACTTCACAATGTGGTTGGTTTTAAGGAGAATCCTGAAAGAGAAATGCTACTCAAGAGACCAGGTTCAATCAGATCAGGAGTTTTTCTTTTATTTTGTTCATTTATTGGAAACTCAGCATTGCTGGCAAGGCCAGTATTTATTGCACAGTCCTAATTGCCCCTGAGAATGTGTAGAAATAGTCTTCCTGAGCTACAGCAGTCTTTCTTGCGCTACCCAGTTCTTCAATACTACCCAGTAAAGATTCAAAGATGATGATGATGATGTTTCCATAGCTGGCTGGTCTGTGACTTGGAGAGCAAAGTGTGAGTGGTGAACAGCTCATGTACCTGAAGCCCTTGGCCTTCCTGAGAGTAGAGGTAGCAGCTTTAACAGTACTGTTGGGATAGCTGGGCAAGTCACTACAGAGCAATTTGTAGATGTTACTGTGCACATTGTCCACAATACCATGATAGATACAAAATGATGGAGTAACTCAGAGTAACGCAGCATCTCTATAGAGAAGGAATGGGTGATGTTTCATTATCAGTTTCATACATGGGTGATGTTCGCGCACATTCCCTTTGCATCGATAGTGGGGAAAAGGAAGTTTAGAACAGTGGATAGGTACCAATTTTCGACCTTAGTGATTTTAGTTTAGTTTAGAGATACAGTGCAGAAACAGGTCCTTCGGCCCACCGAGTCTGCACCGACCAGCGATCCACACACATTAACACAAGCCGACACTAGGGAGAATTTACATCTGTACCAAGTGTACAATCCCAAGCCAATTAACCTACAAACCTGGACATCTTTGGAGTGTGAGATGAAAACAAAGATCTTGGAGAAAACCCACGCGGTCACGGGGATAACGTACAAATTCTGTACAGACAGCCCCGTAGTCGGGATTGAACCTGGGTTTCCAGCGCTACAAGCGCTGTAAGGCAGCAAATCTACCACTGTACCACCATGCTGCCCTGATGTTACGCTTCTTTGTATCACAGATCTCAGGCCAAAGTATTCAGCTTTGAATGTTGTTCCTTTTAATAGCAGTGTTTGAGCAAAAACTTATTTATCCACATAACTCCTTGATATTACCTAGTTGTTCTGTGACTAAATAAAAACTGATATATTTCAGTTTAACAAATATTTGTTGTATTATATGGAAGTTTTATACAGTAATAAAAGGTGCTAAAGTTTTATGGAATTACATAGAAGTCAAGAGTTGAATGGCCCAGTGGATGCTAAGATACCCAGAAATGGTTGCTATTTTCTTCCACTGAGTAAAACTGATTTTTCAATGGCACAACACCTATTCATTGGAGTTGTGTGATAACAGTGCTTGGACCCAGTAGGTTAGTTGATTCAGCACGTAATCTTTCTCTGCCACAATGTTGTACCTCAGCTCTAACAAACTTCCCATGGGTGTGTAGCTCTCTTACAATCCTCGGTAGTTGAGCTGCAGTAAGCAGGTGATGTGTTTGAACATGCCCAGATGCAGACCCAGAGCATATGAGAGGATGAGTCTTAACCATTCAATGCCAGCAAAACAAAGATCCTTTACCAACCTGCCCCATTATACTACACTACTTTCTGGCAATAATAATTAATAGTAAGACCCCAGTGAACATGGAACATTACCCATACCTTGGAACTACAATGCAATAAAGGCAGACTTATGTACTAAAACTCAACCAGTTATACGCCGGTACATCTTTTGGTCAATTGAGTAAAAGTATATTTAAAATACTTACCTGAAAAGATTAACAGGCTGACAGAATAAAAGATTCAAGAAAATGCTCATAGCATCCAAGAAGAAACGTAACCTTCCCGCTGAATTTTGCGAATCTCTTGCACTTGGCCTCTCAAAACTGAGGAGACGTAACATTTGGGATGGTACTGAGGACCTTGAGGCCAACATGAGTGGGGGAAGGAGTTCGCTGCCTCATTAACTACTCACCCACCCTATCACTGTCCTCAGAACCCACAAAATCAGAGTGAGCAAGTCATCCTCAATCACCAAGGGAGCAGTGGGGAACTGCCTAAGAAGGAGAGTGGACATAGAAGAGGCTCATTTTAGGTGGAGGGGGAATGGTCTTCATCTCGTCGCAGCGGCCTCTGCAGACGTCTGACTTTTTTAAATTTTTATCTCATTTGAGTGTAGTTAATGTTTTGTTTTTTTTAGCTGGATATGTGTGGGGGGGGGGGGGGGTGGGGGAAACTTTTAAAATCTTTTCCCTGTACAGAGGACCTGACCTTTTCTCTGTCGGGTCTCCGTTGCCGTTGGGGCCTACAACTGTGAAGCGGCCTCCAACCGGACCTGGGGCTCCAGTCGCAGAGCCTGCGGACTACTCACCATCGTGGAGCTGGCTGAATTCGGAACGGGAGGAGCTGTGGTAGCTCCTGCGGCGGCAACTTCTCCCGCCTGAGTTGCGGGGTTGAAAATGACCTGGAGCGGGGCCTTACATCGCCCGGCGCGACTTTAATGGCCGCTGGACTTGCTAGCGCTTGCCAGGGGCTCTAACATCAAGACCCGGAGCGCGGCCTTGCATCGCCCGGCACGGCCTAAATGGCCGTGGACTTATTTACCATCGCCCGCTGGGGGCTTTGACTGACATCGGGAGGAGAATGAGGAGTGCAGGGGAGAGATAAGACTTTGCCTTCCTTCACAGTGAGGAGGAGATTCACTGTGATGGATGTTTGTGTAAATTGTGTTGTGTCTTGGTTCATTTCTTGTCTGTATGACAGCAGAAACAAAATTTCATTTGAACATCAATGAGGTTCAAATTCCTCAGTGATTCCTCCTCAAAATTCTGTGCGTGTGACTATGTTAAGTCTGCTTGGGAGAGTAGAGGAGGGGGTGTGGCTCCCTCTTAGTCAGGCCTATGGCTTTCAAATCATTCAGTTGATCTTCAATCTGGAAAACATAAAATTTTGATTGTAATGGGAGTTTGGAAACAATGGGGCTTATTTATGATGAATCCTAACATTAGTCGAGCTTCCCTTGAAGGAATTAAGCGACTCTAATCAAATGCATTTGAAACTGAATTAATACCTACTGAAATCCTATCAGAGTGTCTGTAAACAATTACTTTCAAATGCACACTCACTGCATCCAGAAACAATGAGCAGCAAGCTATGTAGGACAGATGTTGGTGAATTACTGCACTGTTTAATTGTTCTCTTAAAGTAATATGACGTTTTGGCACCGCTGTATCATTGTCACATCGTCGCCATAAAGTTTTGTCGCTCACATGTGAGATCCCAGATTCATGTCAGTTTTAATAAACTGCATCAAATGGGTACAGAGTTCTCAGTTAATGGATTAAACTGTGCATTAACAAGGTGGCTCTCTCGGCACAAATGCTGAAATTATGTGCTGGAAGTTAAAGCAATCGGCTGGCTCTTAGTGAAATCAGTGAATTTTGTGTCTATTTTGTACCATTTTGTCTTTATTTTAATAATTGATGTATCAACCTAAAGACCTGTGGCCCGCAGCAAGAATGTGCTTTACTGAAGCCTCTTACTCTGGAAAGTGCCCTGATTGTTTTCTTTGGATTGGCCCTGAAAATATATTCCCGAATGTGTGACTGGGCACATGATGTCCTGAATCACTTTAAGTTCATAAGTTCATAAGGAGGTTAATTAGGCCATTCTGCCCATCATGTCCACACCGCCATTCAATCATGGTTGATCTAGCTCTCCCTCCTAACCCCATTGTCCTGGCTTCTCCCCATAACATCTGACACCCGTACTAATCAAAAATCTGTCCATCTCTGCCTTAAAAATATCCATTGACTTGGCCTCTACAGCCTTCTGTGGCAATGAATTCCACAGATTCACCACCCTCTGATTGAAGAAATTCCTCCTCATCTCCTTCCTAAAGGAACATCCTTTTATTCTGAGGTTATGACCTCTGGTCCTAGACTTTCCCACTGGTGGAAACATCCTCTTCACATCCACTCTATCCAGGCCTTTCACTATTCAGGTAGTTTATATGAGGACCCCCCTCATCCTTCTAAACTCCAGCGAGTAGAAGCACAGTGCCTTCAAATGCTCATCATATGCTAACCTAATCATCCTTGGGATCATTCTCGGAAACCTTTGAACCCTCTCCAAAGTTCAGATATGGGGCCCAAAATTGCTCACAATACTCCAAATGCGGTCTGACCAGCGCATTATAAAGCCTCACAGTGCCAATGAAGTTATTGCTATGATGGTTCCTGGGATGATGTGATTCCCTATGAACTCTGAAAACCACATCTCATTGTTTTGGGAAGCGCCGATCACTGGGGGTTTCCAGAAAAAACCTTAGGTTTCGTAGCTCCAGGAACCCAACTGTGGTCGCATCACGATGGATGGCACAAGCCCCATTCCCGGCTATGGAAAGGAAAGGGTGCAATAGGTCGATGAATTCTGCTGCAACGTATCTACAACCAAAATGAATATTGGCTACACAGCAACCTTCAGACTCTCTGTTGAAGGTACAAGTGAATTTGTTGTGAATGTCTGAGTAAGGGTCTCGACCCGAAACGTTGCCTATTTCCTTCTCTCCATAGATGCTGCTCGCCCGCTGAGTTTCTCCAGCATTTTTGTCTACCAGTGAATTTCCAGGATTCTTTGTAATGCTATTTATGGTGCAGATTGACAACATGTTAATGTTTCACTAATCTTTCTTGAACGTCATTTTTCTACGTTTTTAACTCATCCAGATTAGTTACAGAGCAATATCCTCCAGTATGCTTTGGAAATGTGCTTTTCATTTGCATGTGTAAATACATCCACCATTTTAAAGATCAACAATTCCAGTGATTGATGATTTCAGTGATAATTTTAAACGTTCACTCAACATGATAAGGAGAGGTTGTGACTTTAGTTTAGTTTAGAGATGCAGCGTGGAAACAGGCTCTTCGGCCTGCCAGGTCCACGCCGACCAGCGATCCCTACACATTAACACTATACTACACACAATTTTTTAAAACATTTACCAAGTCAATTAACCTACAAACCTGTATGTCTTTGGAGTATGGGAGGAAACCGAAGATCTTTGAGAAAACCCATGCAAGTCACGGGGAGAACATACAAACTCCATACAGACAAGCACCCATAATCAGGGTCTCCGATGCTGCATTCGCTGTAAGGCAGCAACTCTACCGCTGCGCCACCGTGCTGCCACTTCTACTTGATCTATTCCTACTTGGCCAGTCCTACTTCACCTGGGACATTTTTGTTATTAAAAATAAACTTTAATCATAATAAGAAAAATATATACAAAACAAAGCTTAATCCATTAATAGTGTGTCTCTACTTTTAAAATTGCTAGTGCTATGCACAATAGTGCAAGCACTACTCTTTTTCCTTACACAAAACACCATTGCCACACTTGTGACTCCCTGCGGTGATATGTCTTCCCTTGTTTGAAAGATGTCCCCTCCAGACTCAGCCGCAGTAGTGGAAAGACCCTAGTCTGTGGTCCTCCCCCACAGAGCCTTGGCAATGCCTGCACCGATTCAATGCATCCCTCAGCACATACTCCTTCAGTCTGGAATGTGCCAAATGGCAGCTTTCCCTGATGGCCATCTTGCTGTGCTGGAGGACCAAAAGGTTTTGGCCACATGTCTTTCACAAATTAGATGGTCCTCCAACCGCATGAAGTCCCTCTCTGAGTGTGTCCCAGGGAACAACCCGCAAATCAGAGTCCTCAATTACACAGCTACTCGGGATAAACCATGAAAAAGGACATCCACCTCTAGACCCTCTTTGCAAAAATACAATCATTGTACAACCCATTATCTAGGAACACAACCCCCTGAAATAAGGTGCAGGTCGTGTGTAGGTGATGGCTAGAGAGAGATCATGACTGCTAAGTGGTATCAAAATAGAGGGCTCACCAGACAATTTTCACAACATTTTCACTAAAACTGCCCATTTTTCAGTAAAACAAGTGTAGGAAAGGTTGAAATATTGTAACTGCAAGCATTTGGATTCCATAAGAAGTTTTAGGAAAAAAAATGCTTTCAAATTCATAATTAATAATCTGTGTTCATTCTTTACTCAACAGATTACAGCCTGTTTGATTTTGTTTATACATCAATGCTCAGGTTTTAAGATCATCACTAATACAGTCAATTAATTCAGTTTTTGTAATGCCGCATTTTATTGATAGATTTTTAAAACTTTAAAGCACAGAACATGTCCTACAGGGGACCACAATGCTGTCTCCCATCTCTTCTCACTTTTACAACTTTTCCCCAACCCTTTAAATCATCTTTCCCAAAAATGTCTCATGTCCTTCCAAAGGAATTTATGGAATTAGTTCTACAGTTACCTTTGTAGATAATTCCAGTCACTTTTCACGCTAAGGTATTTTATACTTTCATAATTATCTTAAATTCATTTACTTCTGTTCCTGTTTTGCCAACCAGTTGATGCAATCAATCACTATTTGTCTTTTCATTGATCTTCATTAACGTGAACACTTTTATTGGATCACCTGTTGACCTTCTCACCTCATGACAAAAGGTGTAATTTCTTGCATCTTCTCACAGCTAACTCTTGATAAGAGACAATCTTAATTAATGTTTAAGAAGGAACTGCAGATGCTGGAAAATCGAAGGTAGACAAAAATTCTGGAGAAACTCAGCAGGTGAGGCAGCATCTATGGAGCGAAGGAAATAGGCAACGTTTTGGGTCGACACCCTTCTTCAGACTGGAGAGAAACTCCAAAAGAGAACTTAACTAATGTTCTCTTTTTGTAAGTCAAATTATTTAAAATAATTTTGATTGGATTTAAAATGGTCTGGTTTTTTTTCCCATCTAATGGGAGATGGAGGGTGAAATTTTACAAGGCCTCAGTTGATTCTGTCTCAGCACTTTAGCACACCAGTTTAGCACTAGCACCCCACTATTTCCATTCGGGCTTGTTACTGTAACTCTGCCCATGATGGAGATAGCACACCTTGCTTTGCTGTTCTTCATAACACTCTAACAGATTTGCACGTGCCCATTTTATAAAACCACACAAAAGCTTGTAAATTTTGCCAAATGCTATCAATGATGTTTACTAAAAGGCACTCCCCAGTGACACCAGAAAAAACGGTTATGAGCCTACTTCGAAGTCCTATTTTAGCATACGAAACGATAGAACTTTATTTATCCCAGGAGGGAAATTGATCTGCCAACAGTCATAAAACACAAAATACATGAAACATGAAATTAAAGTGATGAATGGAACGGATTGGGGATGTGCAAACATTTGGGGGGGGGGGGGGGTGAGGAGAGTCAGTCTACCCCATGACAGGAGGAGTTGTACAGTTTGATAGCCAGAGGGAAGAAGGATCTCCTGTCGTTCTGTGCTGCATCTTGTTGGAACCAGTCTGTTGCTGAAGGTACTCCTCAGGTTGACCAATGTGTCATGGAGGGGGTGAGCTGCATTGTCCAAGCATATTTTATAATTGAACTTAAAATTCCAGGCAGGACAATTGGACCACTGAGTTACGAGAAGAAACTAGCGTGCAGAGAAGACAGAAAGAAAGAAGACGTTATTTGAGAATGATTTGGGGTTACGATGGACACTGCAAATTTAACGCAACCTTAAGAATAAGAGTGAATGGCTTTAAACTGGCAAAGTCATATTTAGGACACGTTTCATAAACTGCTTTTTCACCCACAAAACATCTTCAGCATGTGGCACCGATTTCCAATGAACTAGCATAGGCTGCAAAGGAGATAGGAAATACTCTCCAGATGACTTTATCGATTTACTTCTTGTCAGTACTGAACTGACAACATATATCTTTCATTGTCATTATCCACTTACATCTTGGGCCACCAAAGGTTTGAGACATCCTGAAAATTCAACTCCTATAGGTGACAATTTTTGTATCTCCTAATTTATTACAGGTTGTAAATTCTGGGTGATCTGACTGCCTGCTCTCTATGGTGCCATCATGTGAGCAGAAGAATGACAGTCCGTACACTGTACTAACATTTCTTTGCTCTTGTTTTTTTTTGTTGCCCTTCATCGCAGCTTAGTGTCTTTACTTAGGGATCGGTGCAGTTTATGATTAATTTTCACTTCCTTCTATTTCAGTGGGTTTTCCTGCTCATTATCATACTGAGTTTATTAGAGATTGCTGTTCATGCTCTTACCCTGTCATATGTTCCATAGGTATAGTAAATATCACTTATCTTGTAATTAATATGCACATCCTCTGCAGTAATTAAACCAAGGACCCCCAGCCAGCTGAGCTTTCCGACTGATTCCAGCTTATCCTGATAATGGACTTATAGTAATCCAAAACTACCTTTTGAATATTGTTCATAAAACAAACAGGATGTCTTTTACCATCTCTATGATGACTGTAATAATATTTGTGGAATTTGTTAATAACTGAAAACATTATGAATTGAGTTGTGTGGATGTTAATTAAACTTTGAATCCATTTGAAGCTCCTTCTTAGAAATAAAACCATTCTGTGATGTCTTGAAAGACTGCCATTTGCTCTTTATAGTTCCTTCTCTTCATTTGAAAGAAAAATGAGAGAGAAAAATGAAATAGAAAAATGTCCTTCTGTGATAGTGTTTGGTAGCATATTATTCTTGAAAGCTGCATTTTTGTGTGTGTCAAACCTACAAGCGTATGAAAGTCCAGTTGATTCTGTACCAGATTGTCTCCACATCTATCTGAATAGTATTGCAATGGCAGCCAGGCAGCATATACTGTACTTAAGGATTGCAAGCTTTTACAAGTAAACCTTTTCAGCTAATCATTTGTAAACACAGAAACAATTAATCACAGGATACCATTTTTTGACCATCCATGACAATATTGAAAACTATGGAGAGAATTTATAGTGTGTGTCAAATGACAATGTATTTTAAATGGTCAGAAAATTGTTCCCACTGCTTGTGGTATTCGTGATTTTTTTTCAAGTTTTTCAACGGAAAGTGCAATATTTCCTTTGTGCCATTCAGTAAAACTCGGAAGTTTCGTTTAGTTTTAGTTTGGAGATACAGCGCGGAAACAGGCTCTTCAGCCCACCAAGACCGCCAGGGGCGGATATCGCTATCAAAACACGGGGGGGACACAGTTTTTTGGTTGCCGCGCGCACGCACACAAACACACACACGCGAGACTTCGGAGACTTTGTCCTAGGGCCCTGTGGATGGGAACTGACCTGGTTTGCGACTGACTCCGAACTTCAGCACCAGCAGCTTCATCCACCCAGAATCGTGGGGCCCTTAATCGACCCATTTGCGGGGCCTTTGATTGCCTGGCGCTGCTTAAAACCGGCTGTGGGATCTTCTATCACCCGGTAGGGGCTTCAACATTGGGAGCCTCGATCGCCTCGATGCAGCAATTTGACCATGGAGCGGTGGAAGATCCCGCGGCCGATTTTAAGCCGCACCGGGCCAGGCGATGAAAGGCCCCGCGAACGGGCCGATTCAAGCTCCGCTCTATGATCTTTGCACCACCAGGACGTCTCCCTCCTCCAATCACCGTGCTCGATCCTCAGTCCCACCTCCCTACTTCTGGCTCTGACCGACACCTCCCTCCTCCAATCATTGCACTGAATCATTATGTCCCGCTCTCCCCCTGCCTGCTGACCGACATCTTTTGCATCCAATCGGCGCCTTCGATCATCAGTCCCACCTCCACTGTCTCGCAGAAAGCGGAGATTTTTAATAGATTTATTTTTAACAGAATTTAAAAATTCAGATTACAAACCATGGGGGGGGGGATTGTCCCCCACCTCTCAAAACATGGAGGGGATGTGGACCCCCATCTCCCCTGGGATTTCCGCCCATGAGGCACCGCACCGACTGGCGATCCCCGCACATTAACACCATCCTACACACACTAGGGAAATTTATATTTATACCAGGCTCATTAACCTACAAACAAGTACGTCTTTGAGGTGTGGGAGGAAACCGACGACCTTGGAGAAAACCCACGCAGGTCACGGGGAGAATGTACAAACTCCATCCTGACAAGCACTCGTAGTCAGGATCAAACCCTGGTGTCTGGCGCTGTAAGGCAGCAACTCCATTGCTGAGCCACCATGCTAAGTTCTATGATTTCTTAGGATACATGCAATCCTGCCAGCTGCAGACTAGTTTGCTTTATGAGCATTCAAAGGCACATTTTTTAGTGAGAAGGCACAATGCACTGTTCCTGCCACTAGTCTATGCTGTTGTACCAAATATTATCCTGCATTATCCAAACATTCACTGACAAACAGGCTCATAACACTTGGTATCAAAATACGACAACATATGCTACAGAAAGAAAATGATGGTGGGCAGCAAACCTCGTGAGCTTTCTACAAAGTATGGTCCAGTGGTCAGCTATTTCAGAATGCACTATGCCGAAGATTGGCATTTATCCCTTCTTGTGACAATTATCAGACAAACAAATCTTCCACTTCTTAGGATTTCTAAGCAAACGTATTAGGTTACCATTGAAAAGAGTTCAAATAATCGACCACATGACTTCCCTTATACAACTACAGAGCTACATAAATAGAGACAGTGAGATTTATAGTATATAATCTATGAGAGGTCTAGGTAGGGTCAGTAGTAAGAAATATTTCCCCAGGTCAGAGGTGTCTAAGACCAGAGGGCATATGCTTAAGTAGGGGAGTGATAGGAGCAGTGGGCAACTTAAGGGCCTGTCCCACTTGGGCGTCATTTGTGCGTGATTTACGCAACATCATTTACATTTTGGGATGCACAAAATCTTTGCGCGCCACCTGCGTGACGCGCAAATGACGCCCAAGCGGGACAGGCCCTTTAGGAAGAATTTTTCATCCAAAGGATGGTTGCAATCCAACACATTGCCTGAGAAGAAGATGCAGGCAGATAATCTGACAACATTTAAAAAGCATCTGGGCAAGCATTTGAATCACCAAAGCATAGTAGGCTGCAGACTAAGTGCTGGCAAATGTGGTTAATATGAGTAGATGTTTGATGGTTAGTGCGGACATTGTGAGTACCTGGGCTGTTTCTCTGCTGTGCTATTCTGACTGTAGGGCATAATTTCGGAAGAGGGAGTGGGTGCACACTGAGACAAGAATGCGCTAACTTAATAATTGGCTTGAGTCTATTCAGTATTTCCCAAATAAATTGTTGTATTGAACAGAAATGTTATGCCTCATGATACAGAAACATTTCTGTCAACTGCCCTAGCACATGTGGACCAGTTTATCTGCCACTCGTCGAGGAGGTATTTAAACTTATTTTGCCTGAAATTAGGTATTTAGTAGCAAGCAGCCTTTATATAGAAAATATTCTATTCCATCTCTTAATAATTATCACTACAAACATTTATCAGTAATAAACTATTTGTCACATCTGAAAGAATTTTTAAAAACTCCAATGATTATGAGCAACGATTTAAATAGTTAGAACAGTAAGAAAAAGTCTTCATGTACTCATTGCTCTGATTGTTCCTCAGCCAAACTCCATCTTCAATCTTTTCATGTTTTTGTTAAATCTTTATTTGTCAACAAGATCTATTCATGCAATGATGCCTTCTCAATGTTTGGATATTGCAATTCGAGTTATAAAGAGACACAGCACAAAAACAGGCCTTTCAGTCATTGAATCAGTGCTGACCACCAGGCACCCATTTTTCACGTTAATCCTACTCTAACTCGTGCTATGTTCTCCACATTCCCATCAGCTTTCCCCAGATTCTACACTCACCTGGGAGGGACGATGTACGAGGGACAATTTACAACAGCCAATTTAGCTAACAAGCCGTACATTTTTAGGATGTAGGAGGAAACATTGAATTGAATTGAATACTTAATTGTCACATGTGACAAGTCACAGTGAAATTCTTTGTCCAAGGTATGCAAATAGTTGCCACTTAAAGGGCGCCGACAATGTTACAAAGTATCCCATGCCAGGTCTACCCTTGCACTTCTCCCACCCTTCACCCTCCCCAACCACACCCTCCCCCCTCCCCCCACACCAGGAGAGCACTGAGAGGAAAATCTCACTGTCAGGATTGAAGTCTGGTTGCTGGAATGGTGGGGCAGCAGTTCTGCTAGCTGCATCACGGTGCTTCTGATAAATATGTACAAATATTTACACATATATGTACTTATTTACTTAAACTCATAATGTTCAAGAGGTATCGGAGATTGTAGAAAAATCGCTTCAGGAATATGTCGCAGAGAAATACTACCTTCAGATAACATAATCATTTGGTTAACTGGCCATGTATTAATTGCAATGTCATCCTGCCTTAAATGATGTTAATTCATCACTAGCTTACATGATGAAATACCTACATGTGTAGAGCATGCTGTGATATCAGCCAGTCTAGTTAACTGGTCAGCTCACAAATGTCATCTCCACGGTTGAATATTAAAATATTCATCCAGCCCACCACATGGAGTTTTAAATAATAGCTTATAAAAACCTTTATACCCTCATATCTATAAATATGATCAGTTAGAATCAAAGCAAAATCTGTAGAATCTTTTAGAAGCTTAATAATATGATGCAGTGAATTTATATCAGGCTTGCATTTGTCGTGTGGTCTAAAACACAAACAATCTGTTGTGGACCAACCACATTGATGCAACAACCAAGAAGGCACACCAACGCCTCTACTTCCTGTGGAGACAGAGGAAGTTTGGCACGTCTCCACTAACTCTTACAAACATCTGCAGATGTACCATAGGCAGCAAACTGTCGGGTTGCATCACAGCTTGGTTTGGGAACACCCCTGACCAAGACCACATGAAATTGCAGAGAGTTGTGGATGTAGGCCAGTCCATCGCACAAAGCAAACTTCCCGTCATTGACTCCAGCTACACTTCACGCTGCCTCGGAAAAGCAGCCAACTAAATCAAAGATTATTCCACCCCGGTTATTCCTTCTTCTCCCTGATTCCCACCAGCAGAAGGTACAGAAGCTTGAAGGTTCACACTACCAGACACAGGAACATCCTCTCAGTTATCAGGGTTTTCAATGGACCTTCCATAAACTAGGGTACTATCCAATTCACCTCTACCCCTTTGCGGACATTGGACTTTGTCTATGGAACAGATGCGCTACAATGCTGAGAACTATATTCTGCGCTCTTTATCTTCCCCTTTGCTCTACTTATTGTACTTGAGTTAACTTGATTGCCTTTACGTACAGTATTATCTGATCTGTTTGAATAGCATGCAAAATAAGGCTTTTCACTGTACCTTGGTACACGTGACAATAATCAACCCAAACCCATTTGCTGATAGTGCAGCATTATTGAATATGAATTCATTTATGTTGGATGGAGCCAATGGAATTTAGGATGCGGTGACTTACTGTGAGAGAGACAGTGTTTCATCTGTAAATGCACTCCATCCTTGGATTCCCCTGGTGTCTAGTGGTGGAGCCTACACTTGCTGGGCCTCCAGTGAATTATCTTTTGAACCCTATTACGCTTTAACTTGGCAAAGGATACGAGATCCCATTGGTTTCAATGGGGCACCTAATTTCCAAATTAGAGGACAGAAGGTAAACAAGTTTTCAATATATTTTAATTTAATGTTTTAATTATTTTCATGACTTTTATGTTTTAATTAATTTCTCCTTGAATATTTTATGTTACTTCAATTATAATCATTTTAATTGCATAATATAGTCAACTGCTTTGACAGGGGAACAAGCTCTGCCCCAGCATCATCTGTTGTTAAAGCCTGTCAGGGCTGCCCTGGTTGCACTAACAGAGGCCTGAGTATTTTCCAGATATCACCACCTAGCTACTAGTTGCAGAGGCCAGCAGAATCATCCAACATGGGTATGAGTAAGAACGTACAGACCCGGATGGTGATTGAAGGTGATGAGGCTGATTAGGTTCATCATCTCATTATTATTTAATAGGAATCTGAGAGGCAACGTATTCACACAAAGGGTGGTGGGTGTATGGGACAAGCTGTCAGAGAAGGTAATTGAGGTAGGGACTATCCCAACATTTAAGAAGCAGTTAGACAGGCACATGGATAGGACAGGTTTGGATGGATATGGACCAAATGCTGTCAGGTGGGACTAGTGTAGGTGGGACATGTTGGCCGGTGTGGGGAAGTTGGGCCGAAGGGCCTGTTTCCACACTGTATCACTCTATGACAATAGTCAATTGGTGCAGGCGTAGGCCATTTGGCCCTTTGAGCCAGCACCGCCATTCAATGTTATCATGATCATCCCCAATCAGTACCCCGTTCCTGCCTTCTCCTCATATCCCCTGACTCCGCTATTTTTAAGAGCCCTACCCAGCTCTCTCTTGAAAGCATGATTCTATGATTCCATCTCAGTGCACAAGGCAATGTAGTAATAATTATTTTGAGGGTTGTTCTCATAATATGTAGCTATTTCCAAGCTGAAACTTACCTCTGTATATTCAAAAGCGGTGTGAAGTACTCCTTTAAGTACAAATATTTCTCACACCTCTGCCTCCTTGGAATGATTGTAAAATTTAATGGCTGTGCGTGATACACTTCTCTCCTGTTAAGACAATTAGATGTCCTTATTCTCTAACCATCTCACACTTTAATAAGCTACAATTTGGCAAATACTTAAAAGAATTATGTACAAGTTGTCAATCAATAGGCTGAAGACTCTTTTCCCACCACAACTGTGGCAAAAGATAAATGATAATGAAGGCTGCACAAATACATCTGCATATTCTTTTTCTCTAGACATCTTTTCAGTTCTATTCCTTTTGTTAATGTATTTATTTAGTAAATAACTACATCTAAATTGGCCCCTCTTTTTGTCTGTTGGGAAATTGGATAGTTTGATTTTATTTAGCATCAGATCTGTTTTTCATTCTAAATGGGTAATAGATGTGCAGTGAGTTTTCTTAATTCTACGATAATGTGAGTTTGTTATGATGCAGGTAAACCATTACAATAGTTTTCAACTGCAGAAAGAAAACACGAACAAAACTTGTGCTATAATCCACTGTATCAGCCTCTTCCAATGGCCTTTAGATTGGATATATTTGTCTAAGGTTCTCTTTCCAAAAACCACATATAAATATGTCTTCATAATAGCCTCTTTAAAATATATATTAATTGTTCCAATTAATTCTAAATCTTAAAGAGATTACTCTTTTGTAAATTTAAAAATCTTGCCTACCAATAATTATTTAAACAATAAATTTGCCT
Source organism: Raja brachyura (assembly GCA_963514005.1). The sequence goes on from OY740788.1 coordinate 17,874,078, forward strand.
TTGTAATAAGAGGGGCATTCATGCTTGTTAGGCATGTGATGTAGTTAAAGGAAATAACATAATTGTAAGCAGATTCAAATGTTTAGATATATGTTGCTGATTCATTTTTCATATATTCATGTTATTATTTTATAATTAATAATCAATAAATATTTTAAAAAGTATCTGTAAGCTTCAAATTATGTTATTCTTATTATTTTTATGCTTCAAATTATTTTATTCTTATGGTATTTTATATTTTGTCAATTATGCCATTATACAGAAGTGATTTTTCTGTTTTGTTCTTGAGCTTCTCTGTGTAAAGGCCTCAGAAGGTTGGCTGGGTGAGATGAGAACCAAATATTGAAAGGAAACAGAGGTTCAGTTATGTGTTACCTCACCCTTGCCTTTGAAGTCATTGTTAAGCTGGATGTTCCAGCTTTTTGAGGTCCTTGGTCTAGGCAGTAACAGCTGAACTTTGTGCCGCACAGTAAATGGGAAAGAGGTGCAGGGCTAAAGGTTATTATTGTCGGGTAGGGGTCAGAAAACAACAGGAGATAAATATAGCAAATACGACCTCTACACACAGGTGTGAGGGGCAAAGTTCAGCAGAGCAACTGTTGTTCCAATTGCTACAGTAAAACCTTGTTAAACTACTACACTAGTAACTGTGGACGCAGAAGTTAATGTAGGATAGCACTATGGACCTGACCCAAAGACACACAGAGGCAAAATCTGGATGAGCTACTGTGTTAGAGATGGGACAGGTATAAAATAATTGCTAGTTACAGTAGTATCATTGCAAATGTCAGTCGGGTTCATAAAGGTGATTCTGTGCAATACTTCAGAATGTAATATTGTCTGCTGGTGGTACATGGAAGGAAGGAATCTTCATAACACTGTCGTTTATTTTTGAAAAAAACATACTTGCACAAGTTTCATTTATTGTAAGAGTTCAAATTTAAAATGTTGCTTTGCACGTTGTACCAGTGCACACTTTTACAATGGTCCTCATTATTATTGTCATTATGAATAATAACTTTTGTTAAAGATTCTCCCTTCCCCCAAAAGTGTGACATTAATCACCAGCATTTTACAATCTTGTGTTCATTATCTTATCCTATGTCCTGTGTTCATGTGCCTTCCTATAATAAAACTATTATCAACATTAATCAACATTTTGGACTGTGCCTACAATCCCAGTCCCTTTCTCTCCTTGCTCTCAACTTCTCTCTCTTGCTTGACATCTCCTCTTTATTCAGTTCAGTTTAGTTTATTGTCACGTGCACCGAGGCACAGTGAAAAGCTTTTGTTGCATGCAAACCAGTCAGCAGAAAGACAATACATGGTTACAATCGATCCATTTACAGTGTATAGATACATGATAAGGGATAACGTTTAGTGCAAGGCAAAGCCAGCAAAGTCTGGTCAAGGATAGTCCGAGTCATCAAAGAGGTAGATAGTAGTTCAGCATCGCTCTCTGGTTGTGGTATTATCAGAAGTACTTTGGGACATTTTATTTAAGATGCCAACTGAATATTGGTAAATAATTGTTATTTTGGTTTTTTTTATCCTGCTTCATCACCTTGAACGTTCATTAGCCTTGTACTTTCAGCTTAATAAAAGCTGATAGAGCAGGAAAAAGTAATGCATCTAAAATTCTACAAAGGTGGTCAAATCCTTGGAATATATTTCAGCTCATTTTATATTTATTCCATAACAACCAAACAAAAATAATGGCAATATTTTTTATTTATTCATGTTGGTGACCACATAACCCATGCTGTCGCTCACAGATCAGTTCTGCCAGGCTACTTTAGCCGCATAGACTAATTATTTGTAACAATAGAGTGCTTCATTGACACCAGTTCTTGTTTTCTTTCACACTGCTGGGCGGTGCTGCGAATTTACATGCTTTCATTACCTGAAGAGAATTTTAATTTCAACTTTACTTTAATGAATTGTTGCTGCGAGTGGCTTTGCCATAAAAAAATAGAATAGTTTCATGTATTTGCTGTATAATAATTTAGATTAAACATATCACATTGGCCAACAATCTCTGTGCTCAGAGATGTATTTGAAATTGTCTGGAGAATCAATGTTGCAAAAGCATTGTCTTAATGCTTAGTTTTTTTAAATAATCTAATATACCCAAATTTTCATAGTGTCATTGTTACCCCTGCAAAAATATTGTGTTGACACTACGACGAGTGGTTTCTCTAACACAGTTAAAGACATGCTTCAAAACTGATTCAGTTAATTGAATTGGTCATTAATGGTCAGGGTTTTGCATTCTTTCCCAAAGATACATATTCGCATCTGGTCTACAGAAGATTGTAACTGCATCTATAAGTATTTAGACCTTCATACAAAACAAACTAGAAAAACATCAATGCTCTGAGCAGTCTTTTTATCTCATCCTTTATTTTGCATTTTGTTTTACTGGCTGCCAAGAGGCATGTGGCCATGCAGCAGAATAATGAAGTTGTCTTTAATTTAGTTATACTTTATTAATGTCAAAGATGCTCACCCATTAATCAATTAAAAACACGGCCGTGCAGGAAAAAAAGCTTCACTGCGCTTCCTTTAGTAATAAGATCACATGCATTTTAAAAAGGAGTGCGATTATCTCAATGTGTTTCTGAGTTGAAGTTAAAAAATGTAAAAATGATTTTCATTCCAAAACTAATTAATATGCTAAATTATTCAAATTAGATTGTAATTAAGCATCTACTCTGTGGAAAACCTTTTCGAGATAATTTATGATAAAATTGGTAGTAGTGATGCTTGAGATTAATTTTTGGTGGTGCTTGCTTGCTGTCCTGAATGCAAAAGAGCACCTGAACAAATATTTTTGAACACCTAATTTCATTGTGCATTCTAATGATGTCTTTATTATTTTTAACAAAACATTTACACAGAAATGAAGGATCAGTGGGCAGAAGCCTCAAAGCACTATCCTGACTGTGAGTGCTTACCTCCCTAGCCTCAATATACAGTCACAACTTGGAATTTACTTCCCCCAGACCCACTCTTTAACTGTTTGCCATTAGTTGCTCTCATAGGTTTTCTGTCTGAGCAGAAGAAGTCTGGATATTGTATAGTTCAGGTTGCTTTGTTAAAATTGTTCAATGTCACACCTGCCAGCTTCCAGCTTGTCACAATGCAATTTTTACAATAAATTATTCTCTGTCTGGAATTACTTATGGGGATGTAAAACATTTTTGGGAAATAATCTAATCTTTACAGGCAAGCTCTGTTAATCTACACCACCACTTCAAAATAAAGTATTCAGTTTATGGTCCCCTTACGTCCCAATGTGTTATTGCTCAGGAATAATGGGAATAATTGTATCAAATCCAGATATTAATAGGACGGCACGGAGTTGCTGCCTTACAGCACCAGAGACCTGGGTTCGATCCTGACTATGGGTGTTGTCTGTCCAAAGCTAGTACGTTCTCCCCATCACCTGTGTGGGTTTTCTTCAGGATCTCCAGTTTCATCCCACACTCCAAAGACATACGGGTTTGTAGGTTAATTGGCTTGGAATAATTGTAAATTGTCGCTAGTGTGTGTGTAGGATAGTTTAAGTGTGCGGGGATCGTGCGGAAACGGGCAAACCCGTTTCCATGCTGTATCTAAAATAAATTGTTTTGTGACTGTACTCGATGCTTCCATAAATCTTCACTCTTTCCATAGGGCTGCAAAGGTTTTCATTCTAACATTCCATAATTTCTAATACTTTATAATTTCATACCAAATTGCGCAGCCCTTTACTAATGTTCCATTGTTTCACACTTAGACTAGAAGGTCATGGCCGGAGGAAATTTGATGCTCTTATTTGAATAGTTCCAGTGGGATTTTTGTGCCTTTTTTTAGTAAAGTTTAGAGATACAGTGTGGAAACAGGGCCTTCAGCCCACTGAGTCCGTGCCGACCAGTGATCCCCGCAGACTAAAGATCCCAGAGAAAACCAATGCAGGTCACGGGGAAAAAGTACAAACTCCCTACAGACAAGCACCCGTAGTCAGGATCGAACCCGGGTCTCTGGTTTTGAAGCAATCCCAGGCAGTTGACTTGCTTCCATTCTGATTCTGTGGGATCCAAAACAGTCGCAGATTCCTGCAAGATAAAGGTTCTCAAATAGACAGCCCCTATCACAAAGAACCACTTTCCACATCAGGAGTGACCTACAGACAAAGGTAGACATCAGTGATGAAACTGCCCACTGCTTCCAGCGCACTTTCACAGCCATCTGACTGGGGAAAATAGTGCTTGGTTCAAGGTCTCACTGATACCAGGCTCAAGGTCTGCTGACAGTACTGATCCCACTCCCCCCACACCCACCTACCACCGCCTCCCCGTATGCTTTGGTGGTAAGCTCCACAAAGTATTGGAGAAATAACACCAATGCTGTCTCCACAAAACTCTGTTGTTAGAGTAGACACACCACCATCAGTATCCTCTGTTAGCCCACTGTCCCTTGCACCTCACATTTTAATCAAAGTTGTTAGTTGCGCGGATTACTTGCATGCCTCACCATTCCCTGAAACAAGTACCCCACTCAGTGCTTCATTGTGGGATCTCCCATATCCAACTGCGGTTAGAATAGGCAGGCCCGGATTTAAGGCTATGAAACCTATTAACAGTTTTGAACTCAATCAAAACAGTGCTGATGTATCGGTCTAGATTATGTACAGAAAAGATAGAAATTCAACGTGCAGTAATGCAAAATAATAACAATGAATGGACAGCCTGTTTTATACTCTGCCTTATTTCAGGACAACCCAAGGGGCTGTAAAATGGGTTTCTGATTTGCTATTGCTCATTATGCACTATTACCTAGGATGAATGTATTCTCCCAAATCACTGGAGTGTGGCTGCACATACAACCTGCTGACTCCTAGATGACAACGCCAAGACTGAGCCGTGGATGAACTATAATTAGAAACCTTACTGTGTGTGGTGCTCCAATGCTCCCACACTGTGACAAAGCTCGAAGCTGAATGGTTTGATTATGTGTGTTAGTGATAGCAGTGATGCAAAGTGCAGACCATGCTCCAAGCCGAGTACAATTGATTCTTTTATTGCAGAAAAACAGTTTTAGCTAAATTAACATTCTAAATCTGAATCAAATCTGATTCTGCTGTGCTTATGCATCACTCTATTGGTTTTACCGATGTGAGCCCAGATGAGAACCATTTTATATGCCGTTAAAAAAGTTTTTCTTCCCTGATCTGGAAATAAAACGGCAGAATTATTTCAAAAACCATTTACGTTTTTTTTAAATAGTGGATTCCTGCCCCTTTCCGTTTCTTGAAGGCTTTGTCTCAGGCCGGACTACCACACTTGGTCAATACATAGAAACATGGAAAATAATTGTAGGAATAGGACATTCAGCCCGTCGAGCCAGTACCGCAATTCAGTATGATCATGGCTGATCATCCTAAATCAGTACCCCGTTCCTGCTTCCTCCACACATCCCTTGATTCCGTTAGCCCTAAGAGCTATATCTAACTCTCTCTTGAAAACATCCAATGATTTGGTCTCCACTGCCTTCGCTGGCAGATAATTCCACATTTGTGAATTCCACGTAAATAGACTTTGGTACTTGACCAACTGGCTGGTTATGTTGGATGGATGTGCACACCAGGGTTCAATGGCAAAGAGTGAGAAAAGGCCAGCAGGATCAGAGACCCTGTCTGATCTCTCTTCACCGCATCAGGATATTGGCATCAATTACTGAGCACATAGAAGCAGGAGTAGATCTTATGATAATGACCTTCGAGCTTTCTCTGCCCATCTTAACTCAGCTCTACATTCCATCCTGCCTACGAAACCTGTAACTCCTAAAGATCTACTTAAGCCACGACAGCTCCAATGTTTCTGACTCCAAAACTCACTGGTTTAGAACATTTCCAAAGACCCCATGAGAGAAGCAATTGCTTCTCACCTCCATCTGAAATAGCCGATCACCGCCTATTCTAAAACTATACCCTCTCTGGTCCTATATTCCCCATTTACCTTGTCTGACCTCCTCAGAATCAATAAGGTCACATTTCATTCTTATTCAATTCCATACAGGCCTAAAACGTTCAAACTTTCCTCATAAGGCAGCACCTTTTTTTCTATTGAACGTTCTTTGAACTGCCACCAAGGATATCCTTAAATCGGAAGAACTAATTCCACAGGCTGGTCACACTGCTCACACTGCTGACGTACCATGGCCCTTTACAGGTGTTCCAGCTAGAAAGGTTACCGGATCTTACAAATTTGGGGACTTTTTGGTCATTATTTTACTGAAGCCAACAAGAATTGAAGTAAAATTGTTCTAATAATATTGGCATAAAACCTCATATAAATTGAACTCCTACTGCTGAACCTGAATGATTTTGAGAAAGGGAAAGCTATGGCTGAAGTTGAAGGTTCATAAAAAGTCATGAAGTGGTACCTTGCCACTCAGACTGAAACATCAAGAAAGTTCTTGACCCAAAATACCACCCATTCCTTCTCTCCAGAGATGCTGCCTGACCTCCTGGAGTTACTCCAGCATTTTGTGTCTATCATCCTTAATACTTGGGGTGATCTGCACCAGGGGTTTGTTGGTTTTTCAGGGTTCTCACTGCTTTCCCCAAATGGAAGAATTGGCGCTCACAATAGCAGAGAAAACAAGGAGCAGAACTTGCTCAATGTAATGTTTTTGAGAAGTAGATGATACCACAAATACAATGAGAAAATCTAGCCCACTGAATGTCAGGACAAATATATAGTGGGCAGGCAATTATGGTAGTAGGGGGCAGGGAAGTTATTAATTTCCTAACCTCAAAGCCAGCATACATAAACTGTAATTCTGGATAATTCTCTTAATCCATTGTAAATCAATATACCAGCAATATGAAGTGATGTCCTGCACTAATATTAACAGGCCAAGCAGTTTGCCTAGGCCTCTTTTAATTATTCCTGACACTTGAAATGCCTAGGGAATGAAATATTATACACAAGAGAAGACACTTTATTTGAAACCACACCCCAAAATTATTCTGACCCAGCTTTTGTGACTTAATTGGCTATCCTGGTGGGACAAGTAATTGTGCTGCATAGCACAAGCCACTCAGAGCTGTTTTGGAAAGCTCCAGTAAGCTTCTAGTGTTTGCAGCCATCAAGGATTTCACAGGTCAGGCTTTCGATCGATACAGCTAAAAGCAGCAGGGACTATAATGTCGACAGTCGACTTCAGAAAATGCTGTAAGTGCCAGCTTGCTCCCTCTCGCCCAGCCACTGAAGACAGCTTAATTAACCCTTAGAAAATACAATTTATCCAGAGGCTCCACGGGGCTGCAGTTGTAGGCCTTATTGGTAGACTGATGACTTGGAGATCTGGCAGGTCTGAATTCCCCACACCCTCCTTTAACGGCATACAGTGGTGATGCAAAAACTTGTTTTCAGTTTGTGTGTTCATTACCCCCTTTAGAGAATGTTACCGGGAGACACCGGGGACACACTTGGTAAGATTTCACCTGTGATATTTGCAGGAATCCGGCCCTGCAGGCATGCAGATCACTCATGTTCTGGGCCTTCTGTGAATCCCACTGTTTGACTGCTTCTTTTCCACCTACCCGAGACACTCCCTATTAGTCATCTTTTTATGACACTTTAATTAGCCCATGAACAACCAAAGCTGAGTCCAAGTCAGGGATTTAGCAGACATGTGAGTAAAGACTCCTTCTTTACGTCAGGCTACCTAGAACATACCATTTTTACATTGTGAGGCAGTGAGTCTCAAACAATATAAGTGTGCAGATATTTAATTTGTTATACGTTTTGAAAGGCCATGATTGCGTCTTAAGGGGTAAAGCCGGTTTAGCCAACAATGTACACAACACAGCAAAGTATTAGAAGTGTTGTTGCCAACATCTGGAACAGATATGCAGATGCCAGTGAAACAATTGATTGCCACAGGGTTATGGGGAGAAGGCAGGAAAATGGGATTAGGAGACAGAGATCAGCCATGATTGCATGGCGGAGTAGACTTGATGGGCCAAATGACCTAATTCTACTCCTATAACTTACATGTGAACTTGTAAAATGCCTTGTGAGTCATTTAAAGACATTTTGAAGGACAGCTCTGCAGTTATTACCTACTCCTCATAGTGTTTAGTTTAGTTTAGTGTAGTTTAGAGATACATTGCGGAAACAGGCCCTTCGGCCCACTGAGTCCGCACCGACCCCCGCACATTAACACTACCCTACACACCGTGATTCACTATTTGGGAGTAATTGTATATAGATTTTGAGCAGTACCAAAAATGAGATTCACCTCATGAAGCAATAGACAGCTTTTCTGGCTCCTTGCACCTGACATTGTGGAAACGTCTCAGAATGCATCAGGTGGATACCTGGCTTTCTTTCTCAAAATTGCACCAATTTGCAAGCAATATTTATTCCAAAAATTCTGTTGGGATTTCACCTCAAAGAGCGAGTGGTGTGTTGCTACTCTCTATCTCGAGGATTACTGGGAGACGGGGCCACAACCATCTTGCTTAGTGTTTGCCTTGCTAAGTACAAGGGATGGGGGCATCATAAGGGCTGGCCAAGTAACAGAAGCCACTGCAAAATGCAAGATTGGAAGGAAACTTCACATTCACCCCCAGTCTCTGCTCCCCCACATTAGGCACAGGATGCTCCTCTTGTTTTGAACCTTTTGCTTTACCAGTGGCTCCTGTGCACTCTTTGACTTAGAGTAAGCATGTGACACGTTGCTGTTTACAACCACAAAACATCACACTTAAGTGCAAGAAGCTTCTATCTACACTCTTACAAATATTGTACCCAAAAGATGTGTAACAAGGAAGTTTCTGGTTAGCACCTGCAAGCAAATTGAAATTATGGTAATCGACAATTAGTAGAATTGTGCACCAATTTCAGATTTTTAATCAGGCAGTCTCATTACAATTAAATCTATTTACAATTGAATCTATCTACTTGGTTTCATAGATTGGCAGAAATAAGTTTTTTTTGTGTTTAGGCAGAATAGCAGATGGCGACTCCTGGAGAATCCACTCATTAATTTGTGAGTCGTTATTCTGTCATCAACAAAATATCAATGAAGTAGTAGAGATGATTAAAAGAAGAGTCATAAATGGCATTTGTTTGTTGTGAAGATTTACGCACTTAATGAATTTCATAAATGGCAGCGGATTGTTCCCAGAGTCCAAAACTAAGATACAAAGGGATTCTGGAGACACTAGGAACTGCAGATGCTGGAATCATGAGCAAAACACAATGTGCAGGAAACATAGAAACATAGAAAATAGGTGCAGGAGTAGGCCATTCAGCCCTTCGAGCCAGCACCACCATTCAATATGATCACGGCTGGTCATCCAAAATCAGTACCCCGTTCCAGCTTTCTCCCCATATCCCTTGATTCAGTTAGCCCTATGATCCACTGTATATCTAACTTTCTCTTGAAAACATCCAGTGAATTGGCCTCCACTGCCTTCTGAGGCAGAGAATTCCACAGATTCACAACTGTCTGGGTGAAACAGTTTTTCCTCATTTCAGTCCTAAAGGGCCTACCCCTAAGGAACTCAGCAGGTTGGCCAACAGCTGTGGAGGGAATGGACTTATATTTAGTTAAAATAATAGGCATTCAGCTCAGAAATGTTTTCTCATACGTTGCCTATCTCCTTCGCTCCTTAGATGCTGCTGCACCCGCTGAGTTTCTCCAACTTTTTGTGTATCCCACAATGTTTTCTCATAACTTGTAAGTGAACTATCAATCTCTAATCTTGAGATTTTGGTGCCATAAAATTATATCCTCTTGCTGCATAGAAGAAAACATCTCTGAGAAACAAAGCATGTCAACAGAACTAACATAAACCTTTTTGCTATATTTCAGTGTTACTATGGCAACAGGGTAATCCATGGAAATAAAGTTGAAATTTTGCTCCTCTATTCTGGATTGCAAACCATGTTTTCTCACTTCCCAGTTCTGATGTGGGGTCGTCAACCTGAAGAATGGATTATATTTCTCTTCATTGATGCTGCCTGACCTGCTGCATGTTTCCTGTACTTGTGTTTCTAATTCCTATTTTCAGTTACCCATTCAGGCTCAGTTCTACAGCATGAAGCATAACATCCATCTGGACCTTGGCCTGAGCTGTAACCTCATTTTCTATTACAGTATCAAATTGGGAAAATTGTACCTCTACTCAAACCTTGTTCTGTCCATAAGTTCATAAGTTCATAAATTAATGGAGCAGAGTTAGGCCATTCGGCCCATCATGTCTACTCTGCCATTCAATCATGGCTAATCTAACTTTACTCTTAACCTCATTCTCCTGCCTTCTCCCCGTAATCCCTGTCACCCGTACTAATATGGATAAGCAACGGGAGACAACATGAGAGCTGGATGACCGTCAAGAAAACAGCCAACCTCCTTAAAAGGTTGGAAAGATTATGTAGAGGGAGAATATATTCCTTGGTTGAATACTTAAGAACTAGAGTTCACAATAGAGGGTAGGCTATGTAGAGCTGAAATGAGGAGGACTTTTTTAATTCAACGCATGTCAATCCAATGAAATCTACTGTTTGCAAAGCTGAGATGGATAGATTTCTGAACATTAGAAGAATCAAGAGACAACTAGATTGAGCAAAACAATTGCGTTAATGCTATAGATGTGCTGTGATCTTGTTGCATGGGACGGAAAGATCCAAATGGCCTACTCCTGCTTCTGATTCTTACATTTTATTTTAATCTTATCACTTTGTCAAGATGCAAATTACCAGCACCACCATTTAGGAGACGTGAGCTGCAGTCTCCAGTAGCTCCAATTAACCCATATCACATAACCTGAAGAATAGTCTAAAGAAGGGTCTCGACCAGAAACTTCACCTATTCCTTTTCTCTAGAGATGCTGCCTGACCCGTTCAGTTACTCCAACATTTTATGTCTATTTTCCCATAACCTTCATTTTATCCCACAGCAAACCTTGATCAAGTGCCATCTCACAAACTTGCTGAGTTCCACTGGTACTCCGATTCTCAGTGCATCCTTCTCCTCACATCCTTCCACAAGCTTGTTGCTTTCATCTGCCTTGTCAATTCAAGGCAAGAATATGTTTCCCACCACCATCCCTATAGTTATGGCAAATTATCTGTGGCAACGGATCAAGAAATCAGTCTTCATTGACGGGTTAGTGATGGAAAGAGTCAAAAAGGTCAAATTCCTGGACGAGGAAATGTCTGAAGAACTGGACTGGACATTGATGCAATCATAAAGCCCATCAACGCCTCTACTTCCTCAGAAGATTGAGGAGATTTGGTAATGATGATGAAGACTCCCTTGAACTTCTGCAGGTGTACAGCAGAGAGCATATTGCCTGATTTATACTTTCTGCAAATCGCACTGTTCCTCTGGTCAGGATTTCAGATTATGATATAGAATCCACATTTGACATTACCCTGCACTCAGTCAAAATGAAGTGATTTCTCAGCAGTTTTTCTTCACTGATGTTTTACAGATCTACAGTCAATAATCTTCCATGCTTTCTATAAAAGCTAGTAGCATCAATTATACAGCCACCGTGAAAGAGCCTTGGTCAGTTCTAATTAAGTAAAAATTTATAGGTCTTTGGATGAAAATCACCGGTTTATTTTAATGGTGAGGTTGAAGGGGAGTTATAGTCAATAATCCAGTCTTACAGTTTGGGAAACAATGGTAATTGAATCTATAAATTTTGCAGTTCTCTTGTTGCTATGTCCAGTCTACCTTTTGGTACAAAATTTAAAATACCAAAGGTGCTAATGTGCTTTTTTGGTCCTGCGCGATTTAAATCTGCAGCGTATGTAAAAAATTTAACCTCAATCCCCAGGGTCACACAAAGGATTTTCCATGCAAGCTAACCAATTTGTCGATTTCAAATTCTATCTGTACAGTTGATTAATCAACAAGAATTGTCAAACATAAAACCAAAACTCCTGCATTGTTCTTTATTAGAATGTTCTAATAGTGATTCGTAAGACATCAGGTACCAAAGCTATTTTCAGGATGATGCACGTAATTTGTATAGATATCTCTGATACATGGTTTGAATATTACTGACATTACGTTAGGCATTGTGGTGAGAGAATAAAAACCTGATGTACCTGTTCCCTTTTGTTCTGGACAGTTGACAATAGGAGTATTGTATACAAAAGTAGTGATGATTACTGGTTTAAGATTAGGGAATTAAAATTAATGTTCCAAATTGATTTACAATTTCTGTACACCTCCCGATGAACAAAAGAACATTGCACATTGATTTCTCCTCAATAGAATTTGATTGTTGGATTGACTATTGAGGGAAGAATGAGAAAAGCTGTTAGTTACTGAAAGATAAATATTATTTTGCAGTATGTCCAAAGTGTTTACAAAAATTAAATGAAAGCTTCAGCAAATTACAACCTTTTTACTACCTTTTCTTGTATATCATCTGAACAAATAAAAAGTAATTGCTAAAATAGTAAAACAATATTTTGAAATTAACAAAACCTTTGCGTAATGTTTCTAATAACTGGCTTTTCCTTTTTTCTTCTCTCTCTCTTTTTTCTCTTTTCTAAGGTCTATCTCTTAATCTCCTTTCTCTAAAGGGCCTGTCCCACCAGCATGTAACTCTATGTAATGAGCGCGACCTAACGTGGTCGCTTGAGCCATCCGGCGTCACGGGGCCGGTCCCACTTCGATCGCCGGAGCCGTGTAGAATTGTGCGGAGTTCGTCCCGACATCGCGCGGCGCTCCGAAAAACTGACCATGTTCAAAAAGTCCGCGCGGCAACGGCTTGTCGGCTCGCAGTCGCCTCGACGCATTACACACCGCCTCGACATCGTGCCTCCGTGGCCCTCTCTGTGTGTGGCTCCGTGGCCCTATCTGTGTGTGGCTCCGTGGCCCTCTCTGTGTGTGGGTCCATGGCCCTCTCGGTGGGTGGCTCCGTGGCCCTCTCGGTGGGTGGCTCCGTGGCCCTCTTGGTGGGTGGCTCTGTGGCCCTCTTGGTGGGTGGCTCTGTGGCCCTCTCGGTGGGTGGCTCCGTGGCCCTCTCTGTGTGCCCCTCTCTGTCCTGGCGAACTTACCTTTAAGACTTCGCTCCAAGTTCGCCTCACTTTGCGCCGCGTTGTGCCACTCACCCGACCTCTGCGCGGCCCTCGCTGCCGGATTGGTCGTGCTTGCCGCATGCAGGCGCATGCTGTTGGGAACATCCCTGTACAGGGATCACCCGACCTCCGCGCTGCCCTCGCTTCTAGTTTGATCGCGCTCACAGCATGGAGTCGGATGCTGGTAGGACAGGCCCTTAACTCTTTGACCAAGGGGTCTTTTTTTTTCCCCTTTGGCACACTTTTTCACTCTCACAACTCTTTTCACTTTCTTCACTATCTCTGTTTCTATTCCTTTTCTTTAAAAGCCTTAAAATTAAGGGGTACAATGATTGTAACAATATATATACGGGATGTACACTGATGTATTTACCTCTAATAAATAAAAATATTTAAAAAAATTAAAAATAAAATGCGTTAATACTCCAAAAAAAAAAAGAAAAAAGAAATTAACAAAGCTAATATTAACTATAATTAGAAGAGAATGCTGGAGGTACCTTATAAATCAGCACTTATTTTAATAGTTGTCATCAGATGTGTGAAATAGTGTAGGTGAGGTTTGGGTTTATTATTGTCATGTGTACCAAAATGCAGTGAAGGTTTTGTTTTGCATGCTGAGCCATATTGAAGCAATGACCAAAAAATCATAGACCACCGCCTTTACTTCCTTAGAAGGCTTAGGACGTTCGGCATGTCCCCCACAACTCGCACCAACTTCTGCAGTTGCACCTATTAATCATTTTATCGGGATGCATCACAGCATGGATTGGGAACAGATCCATTCAAGACCACAAAAAATTGCAGAGAATTGTGGACGCAGCCCAGACCATCACACAAACCAACCTCCCTTCCATTGACTCCATTCATACCACACGCTGCCTCGACAAGGCCAGTAGCATAATTAAGGATGAGTCACACCCTAGCCACTCCCTCTTCTCTTCTCTCCCATTGGACAAAAGGTATAGAAGTGTGAGAACACACACAGATTCAGAGACAGTTTGTTCCCAGCTGAGAGACAATTGAACCATCCTACCACAACTAGAGAGCAGTTCAGGACTGGACTACTATCCACCTCATTGGAGACCCTTGGATTATCTTTGATTGATCTTTAAGGGCTTGATCTTGCACTAAACATTATTCATGTTATTCCCTTTATCATGTATCTGTACATTGTCATGGCTCGATTGTTATAATGTTTTGTCTTTCCGCCGACTGGTTAGCAAGCACCAAAAGCTTTTCACTGTACCTTGGTACACATGACTTTAACATAAACTAAACTAAACCAATCAGATCAGAAAATACTATACATCAATACAATAAAGTCAAGCTCATGTACAATGGGTGGAGCAAATGGGAAGATACAGAGTGCAGAATATAGTTTTCAACATTGTAGCGCACCACTTCCATCGACAAAGTCCAATGTCTGCAATGGGGTAGAGGTGAATTGGACTGTACCCGAGCTTATGGATGGATCATTCAAAAACCTGTAAGCAGAGGGGTCACCATACTTATTATCCCATCTATATGGATACATTGCTTATCCCTTTTTGTACCTCCTATCACCTCTTCCCCAGGTTAAAAATGTTCTACCATTAGTTTCAAGCAGATGATCACCTTAATCTGCAAACTGGAGAATAGCATTGCTGCATTTTCACCTGCGTCATGAAACGCATGGTCTTATTAAGAGCATTGTGTTTTGAAGTCAACATTCATATACAAATGTAGAATTTAATTATTCAGTTGTTTGGATATTCAAGGGTAGAATATAACAGCAGTGAAGCTTGCTCAATGGGTGCATGTGTCAGGGAAAGAATCCAAAATGTCAAGTGAAACTTCCCACAGAGAGCAGAGAATTATTCTCATGTAAACATTCTTTTTGAACAGTGCATCTTTTCTCCTTATAATGTGAGTACATGTTCTAAAAAAATACAATGCCTTCTCAGTGTATTATTAGTTCCTTCCTGTCCTTGTACTCCCTCCACAATAGCTAAAATATTTCATGATGGCACAGTGGCGCAGCAGTAGAGTTGCTGCCTTACAGCGCCAGACTGTTCAATACAGACTACAGGCACTGTCTGAACGGAATTTGTACATTCTCCCCGTAACCGCGTGGATTTTCACAGAGATCAGTTTCCTTCCACACTGCAAAGACGTACAGGTCAGAAAGTTAATTGGCTTGGGTTTGTATACTTGGTATAAGTGTAAATTGTCCCTCGTATGTGTAGGCTTATGTTAATGTGTGTGGATTGCTGGTTGGTGCCGACCACGTGGGCTGAAGGGCCTGTTTCCACGCTGTATCTCTAAACTAAACTAATATTTTTATTATAGCAGACTAGCAGTTGAGTCAAAGTTGCAGAACAGTGATTGTCTGTTAAAACTTCTCTGCAGATCTATTCTCATTTCAACATTTCAAATTCAACCAAAACTAATGATATTAGCTTTCCAATAATAACTTTAAATCAGGCTTTAACCTGGGGGGGAGTTTCAGATGAGGTTAAGATGCTATTCCAACCTCAAATATCCATAGGAATGAGTTATTACCAATAATTCACTGAATGATTTCATCAGATGTGCTTCAGATTGTGTTGGATAATAGGCAAGAATTAAAATGCCCTTTCCACCACAATGTGCTTCCCTACCAAAGATTAATTGCTGCTCTTCTTAACAGGGTTTGAACT
This sequence comes from Raja brachyura, assembly GCA_963514005.1. Next base: position 17,889,862 of record OY740788.1, read on the forward strand.
CATGTCTTTCTGATTTAGAGGCAAGAATACCACCTCGCTGAGCCAAGGTGATGTGTGGAGTAGTTTATGTTCCAGAGCTTAGGTTAGAAATTTAGATTCTAGCCAGGTGTTTCAACACTGCAACCAAAAGCCAGGTATTATAAATCACTACATCAATTAGATATCGTCAAATTAGTCGTAAATCTCATCAGACAGTGAAGAAGCACCTGGGATGAAACATCTGGGTTATTGCTGCATTGATTGAATTATTTTGGATTTATAACAAATTGGCATCTTGAGTGTGGACCAGCAGCGATGGCCGATTGTCACTGTTATTTGATGCTGATTGCATCATTGCCCACTCAGTGTTTCTAGAAAGCGGTTTAGGGTCATGTTCATCCTTGCATCTGATTAGCAAGCTGCCAACTCACTCACTGACAAATCTTTGATATTTGGAGGAAAACCCATTGCTCGTTCATGGTCTCAAGCCAGTAACATGGGTCGCAGGCCAAGCTAAGGAGTCACGGTTTAGACTAGGAAAATGCTGTGAGGATGGGGCAGTCGTCGGGCTGAGGATCACAGAATGATTCCAGTGGATGGGAATGTTGTTGGGAGACCAGAAAGTGAATTCATGCCAAAATTACAATAATTCTGAAAACTCCTCTGGGCTGTTTCTGCGATGGCCAGAAGACATTTTGTAAAGTGTTGCTAATCTGCACTCACTGTCAATGGGACTGGCACCAGGGCCGTCTTAATGCATGGGCACGCTGTGCAATTGCCCGGGGCCCCACGAGCATAGGGGCCCCATGCTAATCTATGTATTGTAGAATGTTATTGTAGAACATGAAAACTGAGAAGAACATCGCAAGTGCACGACGGCATATTTGATTCGGCATAAAGAAACTGGAAGTGTAGGGGCCCCAGTGCACTGCTTTGCCCGGGGGCCTATAATGCTGTTAAGACGGCCCTGCCTGGCACATCAAATGGCTGTACAATAGCTATCACAGAGGCCTGGATTTGTCCTTTAATGAAATGTGCCTCTGATAACAAACAGCTACAAAGTCTACCCTCTCCAAAATCAGTTTCAAATGCTGGGGGGCCTCTTGTGGAAAGTTCAGCGACTGTATTTTTGGAATGCATTCATCCTGTTCATATTTAATAGAGAGAGAACCAATTAGAAATTAAGCCCCTGCTGACCCACCACAGCCTCACAAGGACACTGTACTTTGTAACATTTAAATTATATGAAGAACCACTTATCTCCATACGTTAATGCCTGGGGCAATGCTCGTAGAGTTATCCACATCTTTGATATTACTCCATAAATGTGTTTTAGTTGATTCTAGCGAAGTTAAGCAGTGGTGGTAGTTTAAATGTTCTTGTCTAAAACTCCTGAAAATTGATCACCAGCTGCCATTTATGCTGACAACATCTCTAGTGAGTCAAGAGAGTGTTTTATTGTCAATGTCCCAGAGAGTGCAATGAAATTCTTACTTGTAGCAGCACAACAGGATATGTAAACATTGTACACTGTGTATATATTCATATTCTCATACATACTCTCACACACGCATATACATACGTGCATATACATACATGTATACACATACACACACATGAAAAAACAAACAACAATAATAGTGCAATAATAGTCTATTGTAGTTCAGAGCTTAATGGAGGTTGTAGTGTTTCATAGCCTGATGCCGTAGGGAAGAAGCTGTTCCTGAACGTTACAGTTCCCAGGATCCTGTACCTTCTTCCCAATGGCAGGGGTGAAATGAGTACGTGGCCAGGGTGGCGTGGGTCTCCGATGATGCTGGCTCTAGCAGAAGTGAGCATTTACTTGTTGAATTTTGCACCAGGACATGTGAGCATTGGCAGCCCATCTCCCATTTCCCTGCCCCACACATTTAATCATCAGGTTCAGCAAACTTTTGGAACTGGAAAAAGCCACTGAGCCTCAGCCTTTAACATTATCCCATGATAAGTACAATTGTATAAACACTGAATTAATGGTCCAGCCATGAATGTTAACCAGCATAAACCAAGATAAAACTAAGAAAAAAACAAGGTAAAACTGTTTTAGATGTAACTCTAATTGCAAACTACACAGGTCTGCAAGCTGATGATAGACTAAACAGGAAATCTAAATGATGTGGGAGTGTGATTTTAATTCATGCAGGTGGTTAGAGACATGGACATTTAGAAGCATACAGTCACAGAGAGAGATGTTTAACCTGTATCCATCCCATACAAACACATCTGGTGACAAGATTGAATCCAGGATGTAAAAAGAAAATCTGACATGAAGAAGAAAGTTAATTTTAAAACTAATATTGTTAGGCAATAGGTTCTAATGAATCAAATCTTTGATCCTGCAACAAATTTATATTGGAATTGAAACAAATGATTAACTTGCATTAAGCAGATGGACATATTTTAGTTGGCATCTGGCCATCCTTTTACGCTGAACCAAACAATCTTATTTGAATCTGATAAGGAAAAGAGCCCAATTGCATTACAATGAGGTACAAATTGTATAACATGTAGTGAGAGCAAGTGAAAGTAAAACGCATCGTGCATAAAGGCTAGATGTCTTTTCAATTCATGCAAAATTATCCTGCTGCATTTTTTTTGACCTATTTCTGAAAAAAAACCATGGTGATGGCTGAATCAGATATAAATAAACGGAAATGTTATGAAGATGCGCTGTAACTAAATTTATAGTGACTTGCAATCTGAAATTGAAGCAGAAATAATGGAGTGGTTTAATCTCTCAGCATCCAGATGCAAAATAATAGCTTCTGCCATTGCAAGCAATCTTGTTCATTATACATTGAAGAATAATGGCTTAGTAGTGGGGCACTGGCAATAGACCATGCAAAATACTGAAATCCTTACATAATTTTAATTTGCCATCTATGCATTGTCACCCTGTGAGGAAAGGAACACTTGCATTCTATGCAGCACAGTATTCCTTAAAGGGACATGTCAACAACAGGCTGCTTGGGCAATATAGAATGTAGCAATAAGGCTGCAAAATGTTATTTTCAACCAAGCCATGTTCAAGTACTGCGGTTTATATGCACAAGGGTTTATAATGAAGATCACACCATTTAAACATTTGAGTGGTGTATTCAAAGGGGTACAGCAGTCTGTTATCATGTTGTGTATACTGTCATTAGTGAAAAAAAGTTATGCCTGTTTTAAGTAGTTACCATGAATACTCACCTCCTCAGCAGGATGATGATATCAAAATATCGACTATTTTTTACAGTGATAAGTTGTGGGTATTATTACATTTTCACCTCACAACCTGGGATCAAATCTGGCCCAGACAACTGAGAGTGAAAGAATTCTCATTACTTTTCTCATTCAAAAGGCTAAGTGAAATAAGTTTGGACAATCTCAAACCTGCTCCCCATGGACAAGCATTCACAGCGGCACTTACTGGCAAGAAAATATCTTCTAAAATACATTTTAAATTAAAAATAGCAAAACCAAACCTTAAATATCGGATGATGTACAGACGTGGTAAGAAAAGCCCTTGCTACAAATTAAATTAGTTTACCAAAAAGACACAGAATTAGAAATGAGTTGGAGAGCTATAAAATATAGAGACAGAGACAATCTGATCTTCACACACCAGTACCAGAGATTGTTTGTGTATCCTTGTCAATATTCATCACTTTCAAAACCTCTGTACCAGCATTTTATTGGAAACTTTCCATGAAGAAGATTGGCTCAAGTTAAAACATGGCTTTCAAATAAAGGCTTTCTCACAAAGTCCACACTTCTTCTTTCAATAGACTAGATTTATCAATGTGATGTCTGTTCTGAATGTATATTCTTACAATGATCACATGACAGTTATACATTTTTGATCTACACCAGTTGTTACAAAGGGGACCAGCAATAGCAATCTCTTAGTTAAGTGGGCTGCACATTCCCTATCACTACTTTAAATTGGCAGGAAATGAGTTGATTTAAGATGTGTTGGTTAATATGACAAAGGATTAGCCACAATTGTGCTTTCTTTTATGTTTCAATTGGTTGAAAACAATGCACTGTTTCTATATGTAGGATAGTCAAATTTGTAACCAGCTAATTTAATGTAACTTTAAAATAGCAATAGGATAGACACAAAAAGCTGGAGTAACTCAGTGGGACAGGCAGCATCTATGAAGAGAAGGAATGAGTGGCAGAACTCTCATCGGAGAGTGGAGGAGAACGTCTGCAGAGTAGCAATGGTCTGCACTTGTAGAAAAAAACTCTCATTTCATACAGAAGAGATCCCAACCCACATTTTGGTTTTCTGTATCTTTAATCATAAGTCCTGCAACTTCTGTTGAATAGGTCTACATTTGGGATTTTCAGTCAGCTACACTCACATTCAGTGTTCCTCTGTCTGATGTAGCTCAATTGAGAGCTTTCTGTCCAATGCAACCACTTGTGCGGGTTTTCTAGCTGATACACCTGCTTTCTGGGCTCCTTGTAGAATTACAGGTGCTTCTTGTGATCTTTTGTCTGATGTTATCTTCTGTCTAAAGCAAGTGCTTTCAGTAAAACTCTTTCAGTGGAGATTCCACTATATCTTAATTAGATAAATAAACTATCATTCACAGTGGTTGAAATCAATCATTACTCACTCTCTCAGCTCTCTGGTTCTTATTAAGTCTAGGTGAGCTCTGTGAGTCACATGAGTTTATTTACCTGATTGCCCTCAGTATTAATCAAATAGAAAGCAGATGGTTCCCATCAAGATAGTTTGCTCGTGCCAAAAACCAATACTGATGACACTGCTGTCAGTTGCATGTTGGAAGTTGCCCACAGCAATCTGCAGGCATCTATCAAACTATACTTGGTTCCATTGCCTTTAACCTGCAGCAACAAAGACCAAGACCTCTAACTCATAGCAAAATTAATATAAATTTGCTCTTCCATATATTTGCATATTTCACAAAAAAAACACAGTTTGGAAAATGTATTTTGTTTTGAATTATCTAATTTTTATTTGATTATATTTCTCATCTCATTGTGAGCTTTTGAAAATCAAGTTATAATTTACATAATTTACATAATCCATAAATGCCCTTGAACTGTGCAGGTGGCCAATGTCCTGCCAGTATTTGGTTTAATGCGAGCACAGTATCAAGAATGCTTGGACCATGAAGATGCACAAGTACTTCAGCTGGCTGTGCACTAGATGGCAGGTTGGTACTGTTTGACAGCATTAATGAGTTCTGCCTTGCATAGACAAACTTTGTTCTGAAGATACTTAATCAGAAAAGAAACATAATGGGGAATCAGCAACTGGGCTTAACTGCTAAAGTTCTTTAGATCTACTACTTCAAACCAGAAATATATTTCACAACAGCATTTTCAATGTGATTTAGGTTGTATATGATGATATCCCCATCTGTGCAGTTTTCAGAACTTAACTGCACAGCGACAATCATTGCTGAACACTTTAATCATCGTGCAGTAAATTGGATAAGTCCAAATAATTTGGCACTGTTTAAATATTAACATAAATAATGTGGTGGTACATAAACCATAGAAAGATACAAGAAAGTTAAAGGTATCCTTTTTTCCAAAGACAAAAATGTGTCCCCGTCTACCTTATTAGACCAGATTTGCACAACAGGGTATATTTCTAATGTTGCCAACCAAGAAGCCTTATCTAAGTTAATTCCATTTGACAGCATTTTGCTCCTATCCCTCTAAACCTTTCCTATCTATCACCTGCCCTAATGTCTTTTAAGTGTTATTGTATCTGCCTCAGCTATTTACTCAGAAAGATTGCTCCATATACCAACCTCCCTCCGTGTAAAAAGTTGCCCCTCAGGTTCCTATCTCACCTTAAACCTATGCCCTCGTGCTTGATTCCCCTAGCCAAGGAACAAAACTCTGTGCATTCACTCTATTTATTACCATCATAATTTTATACATTGCATCAGATCAATCCTCAGCTTGCTGTGCTCCAAGGAATAAAGTCCCAAGCATGCCCAACCTCTTTCTTTTGCTCAGGCCTTGAGTCTTGGCAATATTGTTGTCAATTCTCTTTGCACACTCACCAACTTGACAACATCTTTCTTAAAGCACAATGACCATAGCTGAAACACAATACTCCAAGTGCAGGCTGATAAACATGTTGTATAACTGTAACCTAATGTCCCAACCTCTGCACTCAATTTCCTGAATGATGAAGGCCAACGTGTCACCACCCTTTCTACCTGTGTTGCCACTTTCAGGGATCATGTACTAGCACACCTAGATCCATCTGTTCTACAACACTTCCAAGGGCCCTATCTTTCACTGTGAAGGTCCTGCCTTGGTTTGACTTCCCAAAATGCAATATCTCACATTTATCTGATTTAAACTACATTTGCCATACCTCGGCCCACTTGCCCACTTGATCTAGACAGGATTCACCGTCTACAATATCATTTAGTTTAGTGTCATCTGCTAACTTGCTAATCTTGCCTTGTACATTTTCATCCAAATTGTTGATATAACCACAAACAGCATCAATCCCCGAGGCACACCATATCTTGCATTTAAAAAACATTTAGACAGGTTCATGGATAGGAAAGATTTAGAGTGATATGGACCAAATGCAGGCAAATGGGACTTGCACTGTTAAACCTCTTAGTTGGTATGGATGAGTTAGACCAAGGGGCCTTGTTCTGCAAGTGGCTAACAGTTAGTCCCAAAGATCCTATAGCGAGCAAGATAGTCCACTCGACGAAAAAGACGTAGCACGGTCATGGGCAGATTAATGGATAATTTAAGGCCCCATTTCCGTAACCGGCTTCTGTCTCCGCACCACAGATGCGGAGACGAAAGCCGGTTGCGGAAACATCCTCGTAAAAATAAAAGTTATTTGATAAAAATCTTCTCCTCATTTTCAGAATTTTAATTTATTAAGACAAACTGTTCCCCCTCAACGTTGATTACACTGCGAGTCAGGTCGGGTTGGGTCCGGTCCGGTTACGTAAATGGATGAAAAAAAGGCCCACGTTCCGTTCCGTTGTGTACTACACGTCAGCCCATTGCATTTAGTAGGAGTGGTCTATCTTGCTCCGCTAAAGGATCTTTGGTTAGTCCCTCTGCTGAATTTTGATATACAAGAGGAATTAGCTGTTTTGGAATAAATAACACTCTTAATGATTAATGGAAAATTGGTGCCTTTTCTATTTAATGGACAACTTTAATAAAATACTTTCTCAGAAATCTTGAGAGTATTGTGTTCAGTTCTGGGAAACATGTTATGGGAAAGATACTGTCACGCTTGAAAGGGTAGAGAGAAGATTTACAAGGATGTTGCCAGGACTAGAGGATCTGAGCTATAGGGAGAGGTTGAGTAGGCTGGGACTCTATTCCTTGGAGCGCAGGAGGATGATAGGTGATCTTATAGAGGGTATATAAGATCATGAGAGGAATAGATTGGGTAGACCTATAGAGTCTCTTGCCCAGGTAGAGGGATTGAGGTCCAAAGGACATAGGTTTAATAGGGATCTGAGGGGTAACTTTTTCACCCAAGGGTGGTGGGTGTATGGAACAAGCTGCCAGAGGAAGCAGTTGAGGCTGGGACTATCCGAACGTTTAAGAAGCAGTTAGACAGGTACATGGATAGGACAAGTTTGCAGGGATATGTACCAAACGCGGGCAGGTGGGACGAGTGTAGCTAGGACATGTTGGCCGATGTGGGCAAGTTGGCCCGATGGGCCTGTTTCCACACTGTATCACTCTATGACTCTAGATCAGGGGTGGAGAACCCGGGGGGGGGGGGGCAGAGGGGACATCCCCCCCCAAGTTATTGTCATTCGGATTTTAAAATCTCAGCTTTCCGCGAGACAGTGGAAGTGGGACTGCTGATCGAGGGTGCCGATTGGACGAGAGAGACGTCGGTCAGCAGGCAATGGGGGCGGGACATGATGATTCACTGCGATTATTGGAGGAGGGAGGAGTGGGGGAGGGGTGGGACTGAGGATAGACTGCGGTTATTGGAGGAGGGAGACGTGGCACAGACGTGTGCCTCATCCGTAGCCAGGATCAATCCCGGCCGGGCCTCCGGCGCTGTCCCGTCCCCACCCTAGTGCCACCACCCCCAAGGGTGGCCAGAGAGGTCGGGAGTCAGACGGGTGCGGCGCCCCCAGGCCCACAGCCAGCGCAGAGAAGCAGCGCTAAACCCAGCTCACTCTGCCTGTCCCACCAGCTGAACCTGCCTGGGCTTGCGGGAAATAAGGCCAGTGTTGAGAAGCAGCGCTGGTGTCCCGTCAGTCCAGTCAGGGCTGTAGTTTAACCCAGCGAGACAGGCAGAGTTGAGCTGCATTTAGCGCTGGATTGAGCCTCCGAAGCCTCACGCATGTGTGTGTGAGTGTGCGCATGCGTGAGCGGCTGCCAAAAAATTGTGTGTCCCCCGTCCCCCGGTCCCCTCCATGTTTTGATAGCGAGTTCCGTGCCTGCTCTAGATCATACATTCCGTGATTCTTTTGGCTAGTCGCTGATGAGACTCAGAAATAAAATATACTCTTCTCTTTACAGTAAACAAAGACAATACACTCGATACACCTTGACCTTGGTGATTAGTCAAACGAATCACGGAATGTATGATTTCTGAGAAAGTATTTTTTAACAAGTTGTTAATTAAATGGATAAGGCACCAATTTTCCATTCATGACTAAGTGTGCAATTTACTCCAAAATGCTACCAGAACAATATAAATTTAGTGGGAAAAGGAGACTGAGAAAGGTCAACAAGGTTCATGAAGTAGGGTCTCAACCCGAAACGTCACCCATTCCTTCTTTTCAGAGATGCTGCCTGCCCCACATTTTGTGTCTATCTTCGGTGTAAACTAGCATCTGAAGTTCCCTCTTACACAAAACTGTCCTGCCGTCTTTACTGGATCAACAAAAGGGTTTGCAAGTCCTAAATCTTCATAGTACCACAGGAAGCTAAGAATGAAAAACAATAAAGGGGTTCACGCATTTAATAAACTATTGTTTACGCTTGTGTAATAAGATTTTATTGACGCTGATGATTTAATTGAAATTTGCTTTCCCTGTAGAATTATTATTTCAAAAGATGTAGGGAAGGAAATTCTGTGCAGAAAATTGTGGATATCCAAGAGAGGTCACCAGGTCCAATCTGAACAGGAATTCCTTTCAGTCATTGTAGCAAGGCTCAAGCAGTTTATATCTGTAACGGAGGGATCAGTGTTTTATAATGACTTTCATGGTTCTTTTAATATAAAGCCCTTGTAGCATGAATGTTTGATTTTTATCTTCCACTGGTTGTCATGTCATATGTGGCAGATGTCAAATTGTTGGAATGTTCATTATACCAGTGACATAATTGCACAAAGCTTTTCAAAGGGGGCAAATCTGAGATGATTAAACAAAAATACCACCAGTGTCTGCGCTCAGTAACAAATATATTTCAATATACTGAAATGCTTTTACATCACTGTTAAGACAAAATCTCTGTAACTTTTTCGAAGCTCGAAGCAGTGAATATAAATATCAATTTATATAAAGAAGAAGGTTGGCACGACTTAAATTTACAATTGCCTGAAAATGTTGCAGAAATTTTCAAATGAACCATTGATAAAATAATATCACATCTCAACTAATGTCAGGAAGAAGATTAATAATAAGACGGCACTGTAGATGGCCTTGTTTATGCATTTTGTAGATGAGTGCATGACTGGGCTATCTTTCATAGCAAACACAAAGTGACCTTTTATGCCATGAAAGAAAAAGATAACCACAGGATGATACTGTTCTTGTTACTGCCTTGTAATGTAGAGGCCTAGCCTAAACATTGATAGAGGTATTAGTTTATTATTGTCACCTGGATCGAAATAGTGAGAAACTTTGCAGGCTATACTGTCAAATCGTACTATACACAAATACAATCAAGTCATACTAAATATGTGTAGTGCAAAGAGAAAAATACCAGAGTGCAGAATATGCAGAATGTTTTAGTATTATATTGTTACAATTATGGAAAAATATAAGTGCAATGGCTGCATTGAAGTATAATGGGCGATTGGACTACTCCGGTAGCTTATAGGAGGACTGAATGAAAGATGTTTTATTATCACATGCGACGTCACAGTGAGATTCTTTGTTTTGTTTACACAACTATGCAAATAGTCGTCACATATACGGCACCAACTGTTCAGTAGTCTGATAATAACGGGGAAATAGCTTCAACTGATTATGGTGGTATGTGCTATCAAACTTTTGCATCTTCTGGCTGACGGGAGAGGGAGGAGGGAATGGCCAGGATGAAAATGGTCCTTGAATATATTAATATATTGGCTGCTTTCCCTAGATATCATGAAGTGTAGATGGAGTCAATAGGGGCGTGGTCTGCTCTGTGTGATCCATTGGGCTATATCCTCAACTTTTTGCTTTACTGCCTATCCCCACCGATTGTGATCTCCAGGAGTTTTTAGATTTTCTTAGTTGGAATTATGGTTTTGAAGATGGACTTACTGTATTTCCCTGCAAAGAAGATGCTATTTTTTATTAAAAAAATAAGGCACGAAAATGTACCTGCATCTTGGACGCCGAAGGTTAGGTTGTTAGCCAAGAAAGATAGATTTGGCTATCCCTCATTGCTGGCAGCTGATCGGAAGCGGCTGTGAAGTGGGAAATGGCTGTAAAAGGATAGCGCCGCTTGGGGGGGGGGGGAGGGCAAGAGTTCTTTCACAGCGTGTGGGGAGTCTGGCCCGGGTCAGCACGGCCTGGGCTGCACAAATTGGCTGGGCCGCCAGGGGTAAAGTTGCGGGGAGGGCAGGAGCATCTTTGGGCAAGAGCGTTGAGAAGGAGGGGGTCGGGGATCATGCCAGCAACTCACTCACTCACCGCTGCCGCGACTCACCGCTGCCGCGACTCACCGCTGCCGCGACTCACCGCTGCCGCGGAGCCACCGCATTGTGACCGGGGAGGGAAGTTGCTCGGGTGGCTGCGAGCAACCACCAGGACCGGACAGCGGAACCGTCCACCACCTCAGCGCCTTCTGCCAACCCCGCCCGCCAGCCAGCCATGGTGTCCTTCGGCATAGGCGCAACTGGTGGAGGTGGTAGTTGGTGGGTAGCAACTGAGCGGAAGGCTGGCTGCTGCATCCCGGGCTCGCGCTATCTCTCTCTCTCTCTCTGAGTGCCAACTCAAAGCAGTCATAGAGGATTTCATCTGTTTCCTCAGACCATCACGTTTCGACTTGTCCACTCATGCAAATGTACAGGACACCACATTATTCTTCCTGCAGTTTAAGTGTCAGTATTTGGGTAATTTCTTTTAATATCCAGAAATATTTTTACGTGATGCCTGATTTTACAGATGTACCCAGCAGTGGTGTGTCATTTGCATACAGTTGTTCTGACATGTGGATGTGTTACAAGATTAGGTTCAGGTTTACTCCTTGTGTTGATTTGCTGAATGGTGATTTAGTCAACAAATGTAATGCTGCAGGTTCAATGTGCTTATGCAGCCATACATCTCTGCTATTTTAGTTCTTTGCTCCCTTGCTTTACTGCAATACATGCTGGAAGCAAATGTTAAGCCAGTCTCATCTTTACCTTTACTTGGTGCTCAAGAAATCATTAATAAGCCAACAATCAAAAAATAGTGGCTCTTTGCATCAGTATCAGGTAGTTTGTTCCTGGGAAGAATTTCACATCATTTCTAATGTGCAAAATTACTGTATATGAATTCAGAGAAAAGGTATTATTCATAATGAATTTTCAAATTTAGCAAAGCTGGTAGGCACTGCATCGTGTAGGTGTTCATGCAAATTACTGCAATAATTCCACCAATATATACATTTTTAATGGTTAAAAAGAATCAAAATAAATTTGACTAAAATGCTAATGTAACCTACTGAAGATCTTGACCTTGAAGTGATTTACACAAATGGCACAAATCTGCTCACAGCACTGATAATAAAAAACCTTACTTCACTTATAATTTATGACAACTTTAAATAGATGGAAACTTTATCCCACACCCCTGATGGTTAATCTTGGATTAAAGCATTTAAAGGTAACAATTAGCTTACAGAGACATGCTGTTGCCAACTGACATCAAACGTTCAAAATATGTTGCTGAAAGCAAGTGGTTAATATATGTTGCATTGTCTCCCTTTCAGACTTCACTTTGAAGCTTGTGTTTTATGTTATCCCAAGGAAATTACAACAGTACTTTGGTAAAAAATGATTTGATTAACTGTGTTCCGAGTGAATATTTCATGCTCTTATAAGCATTTGTATCCTACTACGACAGGACATCAGGATGTCAATAAATTAAAACCGAAAAATGCATGTCCACAGATTTGGCACAATGTTAGACATTTACAAATGCAATCCATTGTACTCAGATGTACTTTCGAATAGTTTACTCATCAGCTTGTCGAAGGTTGTTTTTAGCTTCTTTGTCTCTGGCTGCTTCATTCTGCACGGATTGTAACCTCCAGGAAGAATTTCAGTACATTGTTGGTTGGAAATTGAAACTTTAGCTTATTTGAATTTCCAGGCAGTACCATTTAAATCACATATTTTTCTGGACATGATAGGGTTGTGATTTTGGGCAAAGGTGTCCATGCTGCACAAATGCAGTTTCTCCCAAGATATTAAATAGAACAATAATTTTACTCCAGTATATTTTGCTCAGAGATATGGTTAATTTATTTCTTCCATTTCAGGAAGGGCAAAGTGAGGGATTTGAACGCATTCATCCTAAACTGAAATTATGTCTGTGATACTTTCTTGCAAAATCAGCCTGCAGTGTAGGTTATTATAGGGTTTGATTTCTCATTGCTAAGCTCTCGCATTTTGACTGAAAGGTAAGTACTTTAGTCAGCCTGTGCAAAAAAATAGATTTGTGAAAATATAACTCATGGTAAAATGCAAAGAAGAATTTCACAGTAAAAATTCACTTTCAAAGTTTATAAAGCAATTTCTATGTAGTGGTTAAAATACAGTCGCTCATTATGGCGATGTTAACTGTTCTTTTCTCTTCTTAACCTTTCAAAAATAGTCATGGTTTTAAAAAAAATCCATTTCAGAAAATGTACCATTATTAAAAAATTTTATGCACCAAATAAAATTCTTCATATAGTGTTCTTTGATCATAATTGTTTTGTGTTTAGATTAAAGCAATTTAAAACAGCAGGTGTTTTTAGCAGGTTTTGACACTTAAAGATTAATTCTATTATAAAGAATATAATGTAGTGAATAATTTAGCAAATTTAATGAAAATGGAGCTTACTGAGACCTTTTAAGTGCAAACCTGATAAGTAACCTACATTCTTGAATAAAGTGTATTATATGACTGATAACTTCCTTTCAGTCACATAATGTTTGTAAGGAGGAGCAAGATGTTCAAAGTCACATTAATTTCACGTTTCAGCATTTGATTGTAGGAAAATGTAAGAAGAACTAATTTTCAACCAGGGCCATACCTTGAATAAGATATTCAACAATGCATTAACAGCACCCCAAACTCATAGACATTCCTGTGAGTTTGTTTTGGATGTGTGAACATAAATAATTTGTGAGCTTAATACTGAGCTGTACACACTGCACAACTGAAATTTCATGTTCATAAGTTCTTGGAGCAAAATAAGGCCATTCAGCCCATCAGGTCTACTCTGCCATTCAATCATGGATGAACTATCTTTCTCTCTCAACCTCATTCTCCTGCCTTTGCCCTATAATCCTTGACACCTGTATTAATCAATTTGCCTGTGCCTTCCAGATCACTCAGTCATCATGGTTCTGGGTATCAATGTGGGAAGTGTAGAATGAGTGATGCAAACTTCTAACTTGTATTCCTGAGTTTGAGTGAGTCATGCAGTCATTGAGCTATACAGCATGAAAATGGGCCCTTCAGACAAACCAATCCAAGCCAACCAAGATGACCAATGAAGGTAACTATGCCAAACACCGTGTTCACCATCCTGTCTACCTGTCGCCATTCTAAAGGAACTTTGTACCTGTAACCCAAGGTCTCTCTATTCTACATCAATATCCAGCCCCTAGCATTTACTGAGTAGTCCTGGTTTAATGTACCAAATTACCACACCAGGCACTTGTAAAAGTCTAATTCCATATGCTATTCACAGATGATCCAGATATTCTTTTAATTTTAGATGGAATTCTTCACTATTCACTACACCACCAATTTTGGTGCCATCTGCAACCTGCTAGCTATGTTGACAACATTGTCATCCCAAGTTATTAAAATAGATGATTAAAACAGTGGATTCCCGAGGCACTTCAATGGTCACGGGCCTTCAATCTGAATAACAACCCTGCACCACCACTCACTGACTCATTCCACAAAGCTAATGTATCCAATTAGCTAGCTCATCCTGGATCCCATTTTATCTAACCTTTCAGACAAGTCTTCCTACTACTAATTAGACTCATTTTCCCTGTAACTGTAACGCTATATTGCTGTCAGACTATATTCTGCACACTAGTATATTTCCCTTTGCACTGTCGTACCTCTGTAAGGGCTTGATGATTCCCATGTGTAACATGATTTGACTGTAGAGCACATAAACATAGATGTAGACAATAATCAACCAATACAATACCAATACCAAACCAGTAGCCTATTATAAGGCCCTTGGCAAAGGCCTTGCTAAAGTCCTCTTCATTAGATTGGCCTTGATGTTAATTCTGTGAGTGGTGGGAGGAAAGACCAGCGCTTTGGTACAATAGCGTACCAACCTGCTGCAGTCTCACTCGTTCCTATGTTTACACCACTTACAGTAAATGAGAGCTGGTATATTTTGCTACAAGTGCTGCAACCAGTGAAAATGGAGGCCGGAGCTGCCTGCTCTGGCTATGAAATGTGGCGAGATCCTAATGTTCAGGACTCACTATTAATTTGTATCTCTCCCGTACACTTGCAAACTCTTTTCTTCCCTGTGAATATCAGAGCCCTTAAGAGTGTGCTGTCTGACCATGCTGCAGATCCTGGGTAAATAGTTTGCAAACACTCATGGAAGAAAGTGATTTATTTTCCACATTGTTTAATGAATATTGTGTGGCATTAAACTAGCTGTCGACCAATTTTGGTATTCAACAGCCACTTTAATGCAACAGTTCGAGTCATAAGAAGTGCGATAACTATTATCATTTCAAAATGTTGCACATTTATCAAGACTTTTTCAAACTGTCAAACAAAAATGTTTCTTCTGTTTACATTGTTCTATTAAAAACATGTGAGCCATTCACTGCATTATGCTACTACAGGCTAGAGGTGCTGGTTTTTCCAGCTTGATATGTAGTCTATGGGAAATAATCACTGATTCCATAATCCCAGTGGTGAAGACTGTTCAAAGAAAGCATGGACGATGACAATAAAGCACAGGTAACTCTCTGATCCATGGTTCTGCTGAGTACACAGATCAGAGAATGGGATTGCTAAATATATTCTCCATTGCAGGTGTCAGAATTGGTAAATATCATGAAATTTGGTAATAAATCATTTTACTGTAAGGTGACTGCATTGACTTATTTTCCCATTTCTCTGTGAGGTTCAAACAAGTTGACAGAGAAAGGGGCATTATTGACTTCATGAAAATAGAGTCCATCTAATTATAATTCTGCTGGGATCTCAAGCAAGTAACTCAATTGTCTACTATTTAAGGATTCTCTTGTCAAGAAAGCCAAATGGATAACCTTGCTATTAATGGCAATGTTTTAGCTATTGCCATTGTACTGGCAGCAATTTGAAGCACATCATTTACTTTTCAGTTCCAGGTCAATTTCCTGTATTCAAAACCAATCAATCAATGCCTCAGTATTCATGAGGGTTGTGAGCCAAGAATATCAGATTAAAAAAATATTTGAAATTTTATGAACAGATTTTAATTTACAGTAGTTGTATTAAATTCAATTTAAGCGTTAACTGTTTAAGGTAAAGTATTATGTCTAACTTCTTGAAAATATTTCATTTCATTTGCACACTCCATGCACATTTGATGTGCAAGCATTCAGTGGAAACATAAGTACGTCCTTCATGAAAGGCACTGAGAGGCTAAGAGTTAATTTACCTGCATGATCTCCTAGTTGTTAAACACTTTAACTCCCCCTCCCATTCCCATACTGACCTTTCTGTCCTGGGCCTCCACCACTGTCAAAGAGTGAGACACAGTGCAAATTGGAGGAACAGCACCTTATATTTCGCTTGGGCAGCTTACTCCCCAGTGGTATGAATATTGATTTCTCGAACTTCAAGTAACCCTTGCTTTCCCTTTCTCTCCATCCCTCCCCCTTCCCAGTTCTCCCACCAGTCTGACTGTCCCCGATTACATTTTATCTGATTGCTTCGTTGTCACCCACTCATTCTATCCATTGATCCGAAATGTCACCCACTCATTCTATCCAGAGATGCTGTCAGTGCCGCTGAGTTACTCCAGCATTTTGTGTCTATCTTTGGCGTAAACCAGCATCTGCAGTTCCTTCCTACACATGAGTTCATTATATCAGATAGCAGTAACAACTCACCAATGCAGTACAAAAAGAATCATCAGCAGATATGATTGAGGCATGTTCCATTGTGGTGTTCAAGTAAATAAGTGGCAGAGAACATTTTATAAGGCCGTGGCAAAAGGATTGGTGTGTGGTACTAAAGATGGACACTGACTGAGAGTTGGCATAGACAGGATGGACAGAATGGCCTCTTTCTATGCTGTATCATGAAATTTGGTAATGATCACATGATTTTATGATTTTACTGTCAAAAGTTTTGATTCGATGCCCTGCATTTTTCTCAAGTTGCTTTGCATCAATTTATTATCATGCTTCTATGAAGTGTCTTGGGATATTTTACACTGTGAAAGACATTACATAAATAACATTTCCCTCAATAACTTCTCTTTTGACTCCTCCTATTTCCTCCAAACACAAGGCGTAGCTATGGGCACATGCATGGGCCCCAGCTACACTTGCCTCTTTGTCGGGCATGTCGAACAATCTTTGTTCTCGGCGTACCAGGGCTCCATCCCCGACCTCTACCTCCGTTACATCGATGACTGCTTTGGTGTCACCTCCTGCACCCACACACAACTGACTGACTTCATCCATTTCACCACCAACTTCCATCCGGCACTCAAATACACTTGGACCATTTCCGACATTTCCCTACCATTCCTTGACCTCACCATCTCTATTGCAGGTGATACACTCCTGACCGACATCCACTACAAATCAACTGACTCCCACAGCTACCTGGACTACTCTTCCTCCCACCCTGCTTCCTGTAAGGACTCCATCCCCTATTCCCAATTCCTCCGTCTACGCCGCATCTGCTCCCAGGATGAGATGTTCCACACCAGGTCATCACAAATGTCCTCATTTTTCAGATAACGGGGATTCCCCTCCCCCACTATAGATGAGGCTTGCACCAGGGTCTCCTCCATACCCCACAATACTGCCCTCTCTCCCCATTCCCCCACTCACAACAAGGGCAGAGTCCCCCTGGTCCTCACCTTTCACCCCACCAGCCGGCACATACAACACATAGTCCTCCGCCAGTTTCGCCACCTCCAACGTGACTCCTCCACTCGCCACATCTTCCCATCTCCACCCCTGTCTGCCTTCCGCAAAGACCGCTCCCTCCACAACTCCCTTGTCAATTCTTCCCTTCTCTCCCGCTCCACCCCTTCCCCGGGCACTTTCCCTTGCAACCGCAAGAGATGCTACCCTTGTCCCTTCATCTCCCCCCTCCACTCCTTTCAGGGACCCAAACAGTCCTTCCAGGTCCGATAGAGGTTCACCTGCACCTCCTCCAACCTCATCTACTGCATCCGTTGCTCCAGATGCCAGCTGATCTATATCAATATAACCATATAACCATATTACAATTACAGCAGGGAAACAGGCCTTCTCGGCCCTTCCAATCTGTGCCGACCATTTATTTCCCCTGGTCCCATCTACCTGCACTCAGACCATACCCCTCCATTCCCTTCCCGTCCATATACCTATCCACTTTACTTTTAAATGTTAAAATCGATCCTGCCTCCACCACTTCTGCTGGAAGATCATTCCACACAGCCACCACTCTCTGAGTAAAGTTCCCCCTCATGTTACTCCTAAACTTCTGTCCCTTAATTCTCATGTCATGCCCTCTTGTTTGAATCTTCCCTACCCTCAATGGGAAAAGCTTATCCACGTCAACTCTGTCTATCCCTTTCATCATTTTAAAGACCTCAATCAAGTCCCCCCCTTAACCTTCTGCGCTCCAAAGAATAAAGACCTAACTTGTTCAACCTTTCTCTGTAACTTAGTTGCTGGAACCCAGGCAACATTCTAGTAAATCTCCTCTGTACTCTCTCTATTTTGTTGACACCCTTCCTATAATTAGGCGACCAAAATTGTACACCATACTCCAGAATTGGTCTTACCAATGCCTTGTACAATTTTAACATTACTTCCCTACTCCTATATTCAATGCTCTGATTTATAAAGGCCAGCACACCAAAAGCTTTCTTTCCCATCCTATCTACATGCGATTCCACCTTCAGGGAACTATGCACAGTTATTCCTAGATCCCTCTGTTCCACAGCATTCCTCAATTCCCTACCATTTACCATGTACGTCCTATTTTGAGTTGGCCTGCCAAGATGTAGCACCTCACACTTATCAGCATTAAACTCCATCTGCCATCTTTCAGCCCACTCTTCCAAATGGCCCAAATCTCTCTGTAGACTTTGAAAATCTACTTCATTATCCACAGCACCACCTATCTTAGTATCATCTGCATACTAATCCAATTTTCCACCCCATCATCTAGATCATTGATGTGCATGACAACCAACAGTGGACCCAACACAGATCCCTGAGGCACCCCACTGGTCACCGGCTTCCAACCTGACAAACAGCCATCCACCATTACTCTCTGGCATCTCCCATTCAGCCACTGTTGAATCCATCTTGCTACTCCGCCATTAACACCCAAAGATTGAACCTTCTTAACCAACCTTCCATGGGGAACCTTGTCAAAGGCCTTACTGAAATCCATATAGACAACATCCACTGCTTTACCCTCATCAATTTCCCTAGTAACCTCTTCAAAGAATTCAAGAAGGTTTGTCAAACATGACCTTCCAGGCACAAATCCATGTTGACTGTTCTTGATCAGACCCTGTTTATCCAGATGCTTATATATATTATCTCTAAGTATCCTTGCCATTAATTTGCCAACCACTGACGTCAAACTAACAGGTCTATAATTGCTAGGTTTATTCTTTGAACCCTTTTTAAACAATGGAACAACATGCGCGTACTGCCAATCCTCCGGCACTATTCCCGTTTCTAATGGCATTTGAAATATTTCTGTCATATCGGTGAGACCAAGCGGAGGCTTGGCGATCGTTTCGCCGAACACCTCCGCTCGGTCCGCAATAACCAACCCAACCTCCCAGTGGCTCAGCACTTCAACTCCCCCTCCCATTCCGTATCTGACCTCTCGGTCCTGGGCCTCCTCCACGGCCAGAGTGAGCAACACTGCAAGTTGGAGGAACAACACCTCATATTCTGCTTGGGGAGTCTGCATCCTCTGGGCTTAAATATTGAATTTTCTCAATTCTGTTAACCCTTGCTGTCTCCTACCCTTCCCACCTCTCCCTCAGGCCCTAGCATTCCTTCTCTCTCTATCTCTCCCCCACCCAAGTCGCACTAGCTTCTCATTTTCACACTACAAACAGCTTACAATGGCCGGTTTCCTTTATCATCGATACTTTTTTGCATATCTTTCATTCATTGTTCTTTATCTCTCCACATCACCGTCTATATCTCTCGTTTCCCTGATCCCTAACCAGTCTGAAGAAGGGTCTCGACCTGAAACGTCGCCTATCTCCTTCGCTCCTTAGATGCTGCTGCACCCGCTGAGTTTCTCCAGGCTTTTGTGTACCCTCGATTCTCCAGCATCTGCAGTTCCTTCTTTAACACATAAATAACATTGTTGTGAAGGTCTATTTCTTAGTCTGACATCTTTAACCATGCTATTTACTCACCACAACACAAATATACAGCCAAAGGAAAAAAGGTGAGTAGGATATGCTCGAGGCAGAGAGCGTTTATTGAGAATTAACTTTAAGGTTTTATCATGGATCTTTAATGACTGGCAAAACACCATAGATGCAAAACTGTTGCGTTGTTTAACTCAAAGGATAAATAGTGTAGGAAGGAACTGCAGATGCTAGTTTAAACCGAAGATAGACACAAAAAGGTGGAGTAACTCAGCCGGTCAGGCAGCATCTCCAGAGAAAAAGAATAGGTTACATTTCGGATCAAGACCCTTTTTCAAACTGAGAGTCAGGGGAGAGGGGAAAGGGATAAATACTTCATCAGATATGACTTTAAATGCAGTGGTAAATTAATACATGCAGAAGACAGGATAAATTCACTGGCCTTTAAAAAAGCATTCCTATCATGACAAACAGGCTTCCAAGCAAAACAAAGCACAGCAATGCGATTGCCAGGTTAATAACTCTGTGGGGCATGAGCTTCCTTGTGTGCTATTATTAATGAACTAATTTATCACTTCACCACAAATAGCAAAAAATCTATCCCATATTTCATTCTCTAGTTTTATCCTGTAGACAATAGCTCAAGCTGGGATAGAGCAGCAGCTCCCCAGCACCTTGCCCAAGAGGCCATACTTCATGTGTGAGCTTCGGTAGAAATGTCAGCAAGCTCTCTGACCAGATGGTACATGCCAGCAGAACCTGCTCCTGTCTTCGCCTCATGTTCATACACAAGCACCTTCCACCAGACCGTCGCAGAGTAACAATCAGTGCCAGGAACTGTGGCATGTGACCTGTGTGGTCCACACGGCAATTGGTGAACCCATAGCACACTCGCGCAGAAATTCATCCCCAGATGGTACCGCTGCTTATTGTCATATTAACATGATGTTTTCCACCTCCGTATTGAGTCAATGGAATGCATTTTCAGAACAGAGTACAAAGTACTAATATGATTAAAAAGTCTGTGAAACCAATTTAGTTTAGTTTAGTTTATAGATACAGCATAGAAACAGGCCCTTTGGCCCACTGACCAACGATCCCCACACATTAACACTACCCTACACACATTAGGGATAATTGTACATTTATACCAAGCCATTTCACCTACAAACCTGTACTTCTTTGGAGTGTGGGAGGAAACCGAAGATTTCGGAGAAAACCCACGCAGGTCAGGGGGAGAAAATACAAATTCTGTACTGACAAGCACCCGTAGTCAGGATTGAACCCAGGACTCTGGCGCTGTAAGACAGTAGCTCTACCGTTCTGCCATGGTAAAACACAATAAATATAATGTAGCCTATAGTTTTTATCCAAAGTCGCTCAGGTATTGTATTTAAAATTGTTATGAGCTTACAGCCACAATGGAAATACCATTGTTGTTTCCAGACTGATTCCTGGGATGTCAGGACTTTCATATGAGGAAAGACTGGATAGACTCGGCTTGTACTCGCTGGAATTTAGATTGAGGGGGGATCTTATAGAAACTTACAAAATTCTTAAGGGGTTGGACAAGCTAGATGCTGGAAGATTGTTCCCAATGTTGGGGGAGTCCAGAACAAGGGGTCACAGTTTAAGGATAAGGGGGAATTCCTTTAGGACCGAGATGAGGAAAACATTCTTTACACAGAGAGTGGTGAGTCTCTGGAATTCTCTGCCACAGAAGGTAGTTGAGGCCAGTTCATTGGCTATATTTAAGAGGGCGTTAGATGTGGCACTTGTGGCTAAAGGGATCAGGGGGTATGGAGCGAAGGCAGGTACGGGATACTGAGTTGGATGATCAGCCATGATCACATTGAATGGCGGTGCAGGCTCGAAGAGCCGAATAGCCTGCTCCTGCACCTATTTTTCAATGTTCTATGTTTCTATGTTTCCAACAATTTTTTCCTCTTCTAGGATGTTGCTGTTGCATAGTATTTATTCCATTCCCCATCAAATGATAACAAGCCTTGCAACATTACAGCGTTAGGGTCCTGCATCAAAGTACTAACTCTATTTCAATAATGCATCACCATCTGCCAAGAATTTTAACATCTTTTAATGTTACATGACATAAATCAAGTCTTTCTTTAAAAGTATATTTTTCATGATGAACTCCTATTTCTTTGCCTTTCTTAAGCTTAAACCACCTAGCTTGGCTTTTCCAAACAAATTTTCAAAATTCACAAAATATTTCAACATAATCCAGTGCAGATTCTTCAAATTCTACATTTGACTTTCCACATTACTTTAACAAAAGAAACAAGCACACTGTTGCTTGGACATCTGTTTTAGACTTTGCTTTACCCTGGTAGGTGTACATAAAGTGGCCTCTGCCTGAGGTAATAACATCAGTGTTGTTTCAAGTAAAGCTGACTAAAAGGCTGACACTCTCATTCTTGTGCATTCAGTCAATTGCAGCAAAACTGTCAGGTTAATAGCACTTGTGTAATTTTCGCTCATCTCCTGAAAGATAGGGAGTTGGCCCATAGCTGTGTGGAAGTAATTTATCCATCAACATTTCTGGCAGTTTAATAGGGAGGGGGTCTTAAAATTGATTAATCTGTTTGATTCTCATATCTGAGTCAAACTGTTAATAGGTGTTACCTTTCTTTTGCAAAGTGAAAGCACTTTTATTTATTATAAGCGATATGGATAAATGCTACTACGAGTGAAGACATGATTGTGTTAAAATATAACTTGACTTAGGAAGAATTAAGTCCGAATGCAAAAACTCAATTAAGATCATTCAACATTCCTGGTCATCAGGAATTCCCGATAAGACAGGATTTAAAGTCATGGTATTGCTATGCATGAAAAGAGAGGTTTTCAAATAACAGTTTGGTATGGTTCGATATTTTGGATAATTTCAAAGATAGTTTCATGAATTCATCTTTAAAGATTTCTCAAAAATTATTGTAATATCTGGAGATTATTTTTCCACTGATGCTCCCCATATCTCTAACACAGCATTCAGTATTCTGGTTCTAACAATTAGACTTTGATAATAAAGATTCATCATTAAATATCTTCCTAAGCACCTTCCAATTAGAGGTATACATTAAATTTTCTCATCTGTTTATCCTAAGTTCCATTAAGCTGGTTTACTGGTTCAGAATGGTGCTTTCCCTAAACGTCATGGACACCAATAGGCTGATGGTTTTCTGTAGCTCGGATGAGATTTTCTTTCAGGAATAGTTTGCCAGTGCCCATAACATGGAGACCAATTTTACTTCGGAGTCACGTGAGTGACTACGTGAAGAAGAAGCCCGTCAGCCCGCATGCGCGTCACTATGTTGACTCGCATTGCGCAATGAGCCGATTAGCGGGAATGTTGCTCTGTCCAGCGGTAAGTTAAACCTGAAGGCAAGTTTTCACCTTATTCTCAGGTTTTGTTTTTTTCTTTTTCTGCAGGAATCTCTGTTACAGAGATTTTCCTGCTGGACCAATTGGGGCGAAGTCCGGATGGGCAGTGAAACCGGTCATGGACCGTGTGGAATCCCGGTCTCTGACCACGGATACCGGGACCAGGGGGAACCGGCCACAGAGACCGCGGAAGTGCGGGTAGCCGGCGGCCGTCGGTTTCGCCACCCAAGTCACAGACAACACAGTCAATGGCTTCCAGATCGGCTGTGGTTCTCAGGAAGGGGGTAAAACAAACCACAAGCCAGGCAAGGTCTGTGAAGTCAGGCCAGGAGGGTCCCCCCCCCCTCCCCCCCGACATACAGGGGTTAGCTGCTTCCAGACCGCTGTGGTTTCCCAGGAAGGGGGTAAAACCAACAGCAAGTCAGGAAGGCCTGTGTAAGTCAGGCCAGGAGGGACCCCTCCAACATATAGCGGTCAGCCACTTCCAGACCGCTGTGGGTCCCCAGAAAGTGGGTAAAACCAGAAGGAAGATGGTCAGGCCTGTGGACTAGGGGAGTCAGGCCAGGGCCTTCAATGGGGTAGCATCTGCGGACGTCTAAACCCACATGGAGCACCTGATGGAGAGGTTGCTCCACAATGATACTCCAAAGGAGAGAGTTATCAGCGCGGGTCTCCTCGGGGGCCCGCAGCAGCGGCACTTGTTTCAGGGCTGCACAATGTCTCCCTCTCTGAGGAGGGGAGCATTCAGGGTCAGTTCCTGCCTGGCCCAGAGCAAAAATCCTGATATAGGTCCGTAGGAGGGGCTATGTCAGTGTAGGTATCCTCAGAGGCCTGCGGCAGCACCTGTTTTGAGGGCTGCCTACGAACCTCCCTCTCTCTGGAGGGGAGTGCGAGTGGTCAGTGTGTAACTAACTTCAAAATTGAAAGTATGTCCGTGGAACATACTGGAGCACATGCATCTGGCTTCAAGAGATACTCGCAAACGAAGGTGTTGCTGCCGGAAGAGTTGGTCTCCAGCCATTGGCAGAATACCCGGAAGGGGCCAGAGTTTCCTCACGCTATAAGTGCAGGCAGTGAACAGTGCTATCAGGGTTACATTGGAGGGCATGAAATCCAGGAAATGAAACCAGCCGCCGAATCCTCTCTTCAGGTAAGACTTATCCCATAGGTAAGACAAGGATGAGGAAGCAAAAAGCTGTCGGATTAATCAAGCTACCGACGACAATCAATGCTTCATCAGTAGGCGACGACACCCCATGCCTCCATCAAGGGTAAGCGGTTCACTGAAGCCGGTGGCAGCTTGAAAGCTGGGCACGGAAATATGGCCAGAGTTGTCTTTCGAGGCAGGCTCAGAATTATGGCCAGAGTTGTCTTTCGAGGCAGGCTCAGTATGATGAGGTTTCAGACCAAGGCCCAAGCCAGTCTCAGGGAAAATATGGAATCCACGCACCCTACCAGTCCTACTCTCCAGGAGGGGAGGGGAAAAAGAACCCGCATCAGCGGCCTTTGGGCTTACCATAAGACCACCGGTAGCCAAAGTCAAAGTAAAAGTCAAAGTATCTTTTATTGTCATTCAGACCTTTCGATCTGAACGAAATTTTGTTGCCTTGCAGTCATACATATAATAAAAAACAAAACACACAATAAACAATAATTTAACATCCACCACAGTGAGTTCACCAGGCACCTCCTCACTGTGATGGAAGGCAAAAGTCTTAAAGTCTTTGTCTTCTTCCCTCCTTGTTCTCCCTCGGCGCTGAGGCAATCCAGGCCTCCGATGTTGTCATCCACTGGGACCGCGGCCGAGCCTCCGAAACCGGGCCACCGCCGGAACGCTGGAACACCGCCACAGCTCTGAAGCTGGGTCCGCCGCTGGAATGCTGGAACGCTGGAACACCGCCACAGCTCTGAAGCCGGGTCCGCTACCGGAACGTTGGAACGCCGCCACAGCTCTGAAGCCCGGTCCGCCGCTGGAATGCTGGAACGCTGGAACACCGCCACAGCTCTGAAGCCGGGTCCGCCGCCGGAACGCTGGAACACCACAGCTCTGAAACCGGGTCCGCCACTGGAATGCTGAACACCACAGCTCTGAAGCCGGGCCGCCACCGGAACGCTAGAACACTACAGCTCTGAAGCCGGGCCGCCACCGGAATGCTGGAACACCGCCACAGCTTCGAGGCTGCCAGCTCTGCCATTAGGCCTCAGCATAGATGGAGACGGTGACGGGGGACACGACAAGAAAAAGTTGCATCCTCCAGAAGGGAGAGACTAAAACCTTGTCTCTCCCACCCCCGCAAACCTCCCCCCCCAACATACACACACACATACACAGCCTAATAAAACAACAAAAAAAAGAAAAAACAGACGGACTGCAAGCGAGCTGCAGCTGGGGCCGGAGTTGTCTTTCGAGGCAGGCCCAGCATTATGGACATGGAGGTAGGTGGGACTGGTTCTTCCGAAACATGGGGTTGTGGACCATTTACATGTTGGTAATATTTACACTTGTGTTTTTGTACAAGTGACAATGATAACATGAGATTCAGATCTATTCTTAAAAAACTGATGATAACATGTGATTACTTTATACTGCACAACATACATAGGTTCCAAGCAGGCTTGGAATTGGGGCCCGAGTTGTCTTTTGAGGCAGGCCCAGCATTATGGCCAGCATTGCCTTTCAGAACAGGGTGAAAGATGGAGGATGTCATTTCATCCAGATTTTACTTGTATGTGCAGTATAGAGTCTCAGAATAGGGAACTTTGTTACTGTCTAACAATTGATTTCTATAGGAACTATATGGCAAGCATCGATCTCAAAGATGCATGCTATTCAGTTCCCATTCACAGGGATCATCGGAGATATTTGACATTTATCTGGATGGGTCAATGATAACAGTTAAAGCGTTGCAAAATGGGCTAACTTCAGCTCCCAGGTGTATTTACCAAATTACTAAAACCGGTGCTTGGGCTGCTCAGAGCTCAAGAAAAATTGTTATCACCTATCTGGATGATGTTTTAAATGCTGTTTTTACTAAAATTAACTGTTGCAGCCCCAAACTATATTTGAGAAATTGGGGTTCCTCATTCATCTAGTTAAATTTAAGTTGATACCAATCAAAACTATTGATTATTGGGATTTATCCTTTAACTATCAACTTAACAGGGACTCCGCCCTGGAGCAAGAGATGGAATTAACAGAAGCCTGTAACAACCTCGTTGTTATGAAGCAGCCTCCTATTCATCAAGTGTAATTGGCAATATAGCAGCTGTGTTTCAGTGGTGCAAATTGGGCCTTTGCATTATCAGAACTTACAACGTGCAAAGAATTGACCTCTCAAGTACCATATAGCTAATTATTAACAGACCTATGCTATTACCAGCTGAAGCTACCAAAGTCACAATGGTGGCAGTATACAGCATTGCTCCAGTAATTTTGGTCAGTAATCTTCAGTAATTACAAACTGATGCTAGTGCTCAAAGGTGAGAAATTACGAATGCCATTTCCAGTTACGGAGGCGGATGCGTTTTGCATGAGTTGCCAATTTTTCAGTTATTGGTATCAACTACCTATAAACACTAGATGCATTCTATGGGTTAAAGGTTATTGTGAGAATATGCATAATCTGCATGCTCAACTCCAAGTTGATACACTATGGTGGTGGCGTATGTTAGTCACGTGGGTGCTATCAGGTTAAAGTATCCTGTGATATTTACCTAATCTCATTTGACACTATTGTATCATCACGTGAAATCAATGACAACACAGAATGGATGTTGGATCACAAAGTATTTAATGTCATTATGGCTCGATGGAACACCGAATATCGATATATCTACATCCAGGCTCATTCACCAGTTGCAAAATATGTGGCATACAGTGGCGAGAGATACATTATCGCCACACTGGGGAGGAATGTTCTTACATGTCTTTCCTCCATTCTGCCACATCAGTCGGGTCTTGCAATAAATCCAGCAAGATACCACTTCAGGCTTTTCGAACTGCCTGACTGGCATACGCAGCCATGGTTCCCGCTAATGTTGGGAATAATATAGAACCTTATATGGTTATTCAAAATGTAAAACATTGCTGGTTCAGCCTGTGACTCAGGAAACCAGCCTCTGCATGATAAATCAATTAATTGACTTGCAGACTCTGAGACGACTATTCCTGCGGCTCGGGTTGTCAGACCGATCCATGTAGTGCTCACTGCAGAGTGCAGGGATAGCACCAAAAGGTAGTACATTTCCTCTTCAGGAGATGGGAAGCGTTTTTTGTTTGAATACACATGTTACATTCTTTACAGCATGGATAACTGATGTCTTAGAGTTCATTTTCAAATGGGTCTTTGACGATAATTAAGTTACAGTGCCATTAACTGTGCCAACGTGCCTTCTCATCATATTTGCTGCAGCAAGTGGGACCCACACTGTCGGGTCTCGCCCTCTGTTATCCAGAGTTATATAGTATATCTAAACAAAAGTTCTCCCAGGCCCAGTTACACGGAAGTATGGGACATTGTCATTATGTTAACACTACTTCATCAGGGGGCTCCAGCTACATCCTTATCTTTAGCCGGCTCTCATAAAGTAGTTATCCTCATGGCATTGGTCTCAGTGCACTACATAAATTGCGACTGGACAGGATGGTTACATCTGCTATAACATAATATTTTATATCTTTGATTTAATTAACCAGAACAAACCAGGATCGTTAGGTCTCAGCTAGTTTTCATGGCATACCCCATGGATCTTTGGGTTCTGAATAAAAGCATTTTGTAAAAAGAAAAAGTTAAAAAAATAGCAATGTTTGTTAGATACAAAAAACTTCATAAGAATGTATTACTTCTACCATCTCCATGTGGTTAAAACGGGGGTTTGGCTAATGCATGAGTCGATACTAATAGTTTCAACTCTCACTCCACCAGGGCTGCTACTACATCAGCTCCAAGGGTTATGTACGTTCCACTGGACCACATCCTAGCAGCTGCACGATGGTCAAACTTTCCCAACATTTTATAATAACCCATTGTCGGACCGGGGGTATTTGCCAACTCCATTTTAGATTCTGTTTTATAGTTTCCCCCTGGATGAGAGGGGTCAATATTATTTTCCTTTGATGATTAAAGCATCAGCATTTTAACAAACTAAGTCTGTCTGAATGCATTAATCTTTTTCACTCATCCATGGTCACTTCATGCAGTGTGTAACGCATGGACTCGTTTCCGGCATGAAATCACAGAACTTTGAAATCTTCACGTAGTCACTCATGTGACTCCGAAGTAAAATAGTAAGATTAAACAAGAACTTACCAGTTTGAAGTTTGATGTTTATTTTATGAGGAGTTACGATGAGAGATTACGTGCCCACCGCTCCCAACCCTCATATCATAAAGGTCATCTGGTAGGTCTACTCTTCTCTAATCTTACTATGTTCAGTTCAACCATTATTATCTGTAATTTCACACCACTGCTTTGAAGATTGATGCGCATGCGGGCTGACGGCCTTCTTCGTTACGTAATCGCTCATCGTAACTCCTCATAAAATAAACTTCAAACTGGTAAGTTCTCGTTTAATATTACTATTAATGTACCAATGCTACTAGAACACCAAGCATGAATAGACACTGAAGTCCATAAGTTACTGTTTGAAATGCATCGCACTATAATTAACTTTGTGTAAAAGACATCCCACTCTCTAAATACTTCATTCAAACGCATTGAATGAAGTAAAAAGATTGCCTCCTTCTTAGGTAGTCCCTTGGAGTCAAGGATAGCTTGTTTCGATTGAAGGTCCATGAATCATGAGGTGCTGACCGGGCCAATGTGGGTCCCAAAGACTCCATTGAAGGGGTCTCTACCTTGAAAGACTGTTTTTCTTTCCGTCTGAAGAAGGGTGTCGACCCGAAACGTCACCCATTCTTTCTCTCCAGAGATGGTGCCTGTCCCACTGAGTTACTCCAGCTTTTTGGGTCTATCTTCTGTTTTTTCTTTCCACAAATGTTGCCAAACCTGCCAGGGCATTTCTAACATTATCTGATTTTATTTCAGATTCCCGACAACTACCATATTTTTCGATTGTCAAAGCTGGGATGGGGCCGCTAGACAGAGGGGTATGCATGTGGCTGATTAGTAGTTTGGGAAGTGGCATCTTCATTTCAGAATTTTCACAGGGCATCCATGAGGGCCAGATAAAGACACTCAGGCCTCTAACCTTATGGCTGGCTGCACTTTCTCCATTTTGATCGGTGATACCACAGGGATTCCCACAAAGAGCACATTTTGCAGCCATTTAAACTCCATGATCATTTAATTCTGACTGGATTAGCTGCCAGAGATTATTTAACAATATTAATGGTGTTAATTATTCCCAGCGGAACTATCAGCTCTGAAAATTCACTGCAACAAATGTGGCATGTCACTCTTTTGGATTTTAATTGTTTGAAGTCAGTGACCTTTCAACAGAACTTGGAAATATTTTCAACATTCTCCTTTTTTAAAATTTTAGGTTCCTGGTTTCTGCAATATCCGACCATCAATAGTGCACACTTAAAAGAATTAAAGTGTATATTTTCAAGAATTTCCTTTCTTCCTATTTACCTTTCTTTCCTCTCCTTCCCCGTCTCATTGGCCCCACTCTGTCTCTCTCCCCTCCACTCCCCTTCTCTCCCATACCGCTCTTTCTCTCTATACTCCCTCCCCCTCTCACACACACACGTACTGCAAATGTGCCTAATGTTACTCCAGATTTTTGTCAGCAAAAAAGCAAATAGCTTCAGGAGTGCTGTAGATGTACACTACATAAGAACCCATGTATGTTCTGTCGCTAAATGAAAATCCCTCCAGGTGCACAAATTAGTTCATCATTTTCTTTTTCAACTTTTTTTTTGGACGCTGTGGCATTGGTCAGAAAGATCAATACTTTTTTCTGCTCTCTAAATGCCCTTGAGAAGGTGGTAATAAGCTGCCCTCCTGGCTGTGTGTCTTGCTGAATCATTCTGACCTTAAAGTCAATCATATCGCAGTGCATAGACACAAAATGTTGGAGTAATTGAGCGGGACAAGCAGCATCTCTGGAGAGAAGGGTCTCGATTCAAAGCACCACCTGTTCTTTCTCTCCAGAGATGCTGCCTGTCCCACTGAGTTACTCCAGCATTTTGTGTCTATCTTAGGTTTAAACCAGCATCTGCAGTTCCTTCCTACACATATCACACTGTAGCTGGAGTCACACTTGGACGGGCCAGATAAACTTTGTAAATCAGACCAGTTCTTCCAACAATCCAGTTGTTTCATTTACCATTACTATTGCTAGTTGGTTATTCCAACTCTACTTATAAACTGAATTTAAGTTACTCAACTGTCCTAGTGATGGGATTGGTATTAATGTCACAAAAATATGAACAAATCTTTGGTTACTAAACCACCTAAAATATCACTGGCAAATTTCTAGTATATTGGCCATCTGCAATTATTATGCTAATATGTCTTTATTTGGAACTTGCCCACAGTGCAAAAATGATATATCCGTACATGACCAGGTTCAGGATAGATTCACAAGAATTATGTCAAGACTGGAGAACTTTTTCATTAATAGAGATTGTCTAACTTAGTGAGACAAAATGCTGGAGTAACTCAGTGGGACAGGCAGCATCTCTGGAGAGATCCAATGGGTATCGTTTCGGGTCGAGACCCTTCTTCACACTGAAGGGTCTCGACCCAAAACATCAACCATTCCTTCTCTCCAGAGATGCTGCCTGTCCCGCTGAGTTACTCCAGTATTTTGTGTCCATCTTCAGATTAAACCAGCACCTGCAGTTCCTTCCTGCACATTTCATCTAAACTGAGTGGTTTTCTTTGGTATGGAGGAAAGTCGTAAGGTACCTGATAGGGAGCAGAGGATAAACTCAATTCTCATAATAAAGTTAAAACTGAAAACTTATATATAAAACAAATTTGAGCAAAAGTATTTTTATCCAATAATGGTGGTGATCAGAAACACATTGCCTGAAAGAGTGATCAGGGGAGAAATCCTGAGCACTTTTTATACATACCTAGATGAGCAATTAAAATGGTATATCCACAAGGCTGCAGTCCATCAGTTTGTAGGTGGGAATAGCTTAAATAGCTCTTGCGGTGCTCATCATAGTCTGAATGACCTCTTTACATGCCATTAATTTCCATGATTCAATGAACAGCAAACTGGTGAAAATATTCTGGAAAGGGCTTCTGCTTTAGGGAAAGAAGTGTTTTTGTTTGCCTCTGTTATTATCTTACACTGATGAAATCCAACCAATACAGTTAAATCAGTGCCAGGAGAGCCACTAGCACTTAAACCCGACTTTAATTTCTGCACAGGAACGGAGCAGCTGCTGCTGCCATGACTCATGGGCATTTAATATCAGCCTCGAAATGCTGCAATGAACATACATTCTCTTGTAAATCTAAAGATCCCATGGACCATCGGCTGGAGCTTATTTGTTTGTAAAACTATAAATGCTGGACTAAGGCTGCAGGAAACTCCATGGACTTGTTGCTATCTGCCAATCTAAAAATTCCAGGGGTTTTTGTTTTGCACTTTAACAACCAGTGTGAGTTTCGCGAGCAATTAGACCTTGTTACATTTGTTTTCATGTTCATCTTGTTGCTATGCTGCATAATGTGTAGTAGATCAAAAAGAAATTCTCTCCCAATGTCAAAAGTATGGTCGACAGTGTGGAACAGAATATGTTGCTTCCTCATTATAACATGGCCCGCAGGAACAAAGCATTTCTGGTGTTAGAATAAAGTGTACTCTGTAGTTAGCTCCCTAAATAAAGCAGAACCAACAACATGGGAAATGCAGAGCAAAATGTACTAGTTTTATGATTACTAATATCAGGGCACCGTGAAGGCAGCAGGGCAGATTCTTAGTTTTATTTAATGCTTCACTTCAGAAAAATAGTTTGTGCCCATGCTGGACTAACATACAATAAGACTAAGTCCAGTCACCTTTAGTGCGATACCACAGAGGAGAAGCCTGCAGTCAAACCAGAGGAAGCACATAAAAGAAAGTACCATCATGTTGTTTACCATTAAAGTAACTGTAATTCCCCCATATAAAATTTCAAATGGAAATCTGGAATTGAAAACAATTTTAGTCTTCGATTTCATGTTGAGAGATATTAGTATATGAATACTTAATGTCTCTGTTTGTCTGCTATCTTAATGGAAATGCTGACTTGTTTAAAGCAAACAGTTCAGCAGCATATGTGCACTAATATCAAGCAATGTTATTTTGGAGCGTAAGTGAGAGGTGAGAACAGACCATGACAAATGAGAAATGACATTTCCTCAGTCAGGTTGAGTCTCTCTGGTACTAATAATAGTTTGCGTGCTCTCAAATTAAACTGAGATTATTTACAAATGGCTCATATGCCACTCACTGTACTATATGTGGCACAGGATGAGTGCGATGTTCCGGTGTGTGAGTGCAACTTACTCCGGTTGATTGGTTGACCTAATTGGGTGGTCAGCACAACATGACTCAAGGAAGGAGCAATTTGTACCCTGAGGTGGATGGTTTCAGATGCGGGTGTTCAGTTCTCCTCGCAGCATCTCGTTATCTTGGTAGGAGTGAGGCGTCCTGCCGTTGCTCATTTATGGAGCTGACTCAATAATACTTGGCTCAGGATTCCCTGTGTTTATTTCGCCTTGGGTGTTTGGGTACGTTTAGGGCTGGGAAAAGTGAATTCTGCCTGGTGATTGCTCCAAATGGTAAAAAAGTGAGTTTTTATTAGCAGTTAGCGAGTGCCTCAATAATGACAGAACAATTGCTTGTTGTCGCTCATTAAATTTATCTAATATCATTTGTAATAACATTTTCTACATGATATTTATAGTTGATTGCAATACAAAAAAATAATTTGGTGCCTGCTGTATTATGAAAATTATTATGGTTATAATACTGAAATCAATTGCTTTTATATAATTGAAAATTTTCAATCTGACCACTCAAATACTATTTTAATACTTTCTGTTAATTTTATGTCGAAATATAATCAAAACAATTCTAACCATATAGTGAATAAGTGCCAAAATGATACGTATTCGCCCTCCTGCCGGAGTAACGAAATATATTATTTGTGATAGATAGACACAAAGTGCTGGAGTAACTCAGTGGATCATGCTGCATCTCTGGAGAAAAGGGATGGGACCCTTCTTCAGACTATTTGTGTGATCAGTGATGAAAGAAGAAGTGACTTGATCCAAAACGTCACCCATTCCTTCTCTCCAGAAATGCTGTCTGTGCCGACGAGTTACTCCAGCATTTTGAATGAATAAGTTTATTGGCCAAGTATATTCACAAACAGGGAATTTGCCTTGGTGCTCCGCTTGCAAGTGACAAGATGACATACAGTGACAATTAAGAATGACACATAAAACATTAAATATTAATAATAATACATTATCAATTAAACATGTGAATTATATAAAATACCAGAGCAAAAGGAGGCTACAGATTTTTGGTTATTGAGTAGAGCTACTACTCGTGGGAAAAAAAGCTGCTTTTATGTCTGGTTGTGGCAGATTTGACAATCCGGAGTCGCCTTCCAGAGAGAAGTGATTCAAAGCGGTTGTGGCCTGGGTGAGAGGGATCAGATGATCTTACCCGTTCGCTTCCTGGCCCTTGCAGTGTACAGTTCGTCAATGGAGGGGAGGTTGCAGTCAACAACCTTCTCAGCTGATCGGACGATTCGCTGCAGCCTCTGGATGTCGTGCTTGGTGGCTGAGCCAAACCAGACCATGATGGAGAAGGTGAGGATACACTCTATGATGGCCGTATAGAATTAGACCATCATTGCCTGTGGCAGATTGTGTTTCCTCAGCTGCTGCAGGAAGTACATCCTATGTTGCGCCTTTTTGACGGTGGAGTCTAGTTTTGTGTCTAGCTTTGATTTAAACAAGCATCTGCAGTTCTTTCCTACACACATGTCAAAATGCTGTGTGAACAAACTCCCTGTAAAGGATTGAGAAAATATAATCCAGTCAAAGGGAGTACAACATCGGCAGAGACATACTGGAGACACCAGAGACTCCACATGCTGGAATATTTAGCAAAAAACAGACTACTAGAGGAACTTAGTGGGTCAGGCAGCATCAGAAGACTTTTCAGATCAGGACCATTCTTGAGACTGAAGGGTCCCGACCAAAATATGATGTCCATTTTCTTTTGCAGATGCTGCCTGACCTGCTGATTTCCTCCAACAGTTAGCTTTTTGTCAGATATAACACCTTTTACATGAAACGTTAAGTCAAGGATGTATACGGCATTTTGAGTGGATACAAAAGATCACTTTGTGTTTTGTGAAGAAACAGCATGGGTGAACTCTTAAGGGCCTGTCCCACTGTACGAGGTGATTCAAGAGTTCTCCCGAGTTCTCCCCTGATTCGAGCTCGTGTAATGTACATAGCGGGTACGTAGGGGCTCGTGGATGTCACGCAGCAGCTTGTACGAGTAACGGTGGGTACTCGGGAAATCCGGTAAACTCGTGACGTTTTTTCAACACTGTGAAAATTATCCACGAGTAAAAAAATACTCGTGATGAAAAAAATTGTTACTTTTTACTCGTACGAGCCCCTACATACCCACTACGTACATTACACAAGCTCGAATCAGGGGAGAACGCGGGAGAACTCTTGAATTACCTCGTACAGTGGGACAGGCCCTTTAGTTTCAACATTACTGATTGTGGGATCATGCTGTGTGCAGATGGATTACCATTGCAGTGGAAGCCGCGCAACAAGGAATTCATGGACTAGGAAGTGATCTTATAAAAGCAAACTCCTTTATTCAGTTCATTTGTTACTTGCACAGAACATAGACAGCAAGGCACATGAACGGGCCTGCAGCCCACAAAGCTGTCCCAAACACCATGCCAAGTTAATCTCCTCTGCCTGCACGTGATCCATATCCCTTCATTCCCTGCATATCCATGTGCCTATTGTAAAGCCTCTTAAAAGCCACTGCTGTATCTGCTTCCACCACCTCTCTGCCAGCACGTTCCAGGCACCCACCATTCTACATGCACGAAAAAGGTGCTCTTCACATTTAGTTTCAACTTTTTTCCAATAACTTAAAGCTATGCCCTCTAGTCTTTGACATTTTCTCCTTCAAAAAAAATGTTCTACACCTTACTTTTATAAAACCAACAAACAATTTGGTGGGTCAAGCAGCATCTGTGGCAGGAAAGGAATTGTCAACATTAAGCTTCAACTCCTACATCAGGACTAAGAGTGGAGGTAGCCAGTGTAAAAGGAGGGTGGGTGTAGTGAGACAGAGACCAGTGGGTGATTAGTGGAGCAAGGAGGGTTGAAGATTGGTGAGCAACTGGAGCCAAGAAGGGGAACGGGAAGGGGACAGAGTTGGGAGACAAAGGCAGGTTGGATGACAGGTGGAGGCAAACAAAAGAAGATAAGAATGGCAGATAGAACTAAGCGAAGGGAGGGGAGGGTGGAGGTGAAGACAGCTGCTTGGGGTGAAAAGCAGGAACACAAAGGTTCCAGTGCAGGAATCTGATCTGAGAGGGAGAGAGAAACAAATTCATTGTTGATATCATTGGGTTGAAGCCTACCCAGCCAGATTATGAGGTCTTGCTCCTCTGCTTTGCGCTGAGCCTTACCTTAGGAAGTGGAAATAGGACTGGGAAATAGATATAGGAAATGGCATGCAACTGGGAGCTTGGAATGGTTATTGCAGACGGAATTCTGGCTCTCTCCAAATCGGTCACCTAGTCCATGCTTGGTCTCGCCAATGCAGAGGAGGCCACATCAAGAGCTGTTGAGTTTGGAGGAGGTGTATGTGAACCTCTGCCTCAGCTGGAAGGACTGTTTAAGTTCCTGGAGATGGAGCGGGAAGAGGTTTTAGAAGTCATGGAATGGAAGGCTTTATCTTAAGAGCACATGTCAGGGGTTATGGGGAGAAAGCAGGAAAATGTTAGCAGGGAGAGATAGACGGCCATGATTGATGGCAGAGTAGACTTGATGGGCCGAATGGCCTAATTTTGCTCCCCATTTCCTATGACCTTAAGAACTTATATGGTGGAAATGGGGAAATTAGGAGGAAGTGATGAAATCTTGACAAAGGCAGGGTTGGAAGCAGTGTAGTCTAGGTCGCGATGAGAGTCCTAAACATTTAGTGATTAGTCACTTTAATTCTCCATCACACTCTCACTCTCTATCCTAGGTCAACTATATAGAGTAATTCAGCACAAAACTAACACCTTTAGCCCACTGAGTATACACTGACTATTAACCACCCATTAATCCCACATTGATCCAATTGTTTCACTCCCATCTACATCCCCCACCCAGATTCTACCACTCAGTTACAAAATGGCCAATTATCCCAAGAGCGCATATTTCTTTGGAATGTGGAAGGAAACTGGAGGAAATCCGTATGGTCACAAGGGGAAGAATGCAAACTGCACACAGACAGCAGCCGAGACCAGGATTGAACTGTGCCACTGTGCTGAAGATAAGAAGCTCAGTGTAAACTCAAGGAACAGCATTTCATCTTTGAACTCAACATACAGTGCTGCCTCTGGATGTTGAGTTCAACAACTTCAGCTAATGACTACTGTGAGCAGTTCTGAACACACACTTTAAGAAGGATATAGAGATCTGAAAATGGGAAAAATAGCACCTCCTATTGAATGGGTGAAATATAAAAAATAATGAAAGGATACAAAGCAGTTAGTTGGAGCTTCAAAGAAAACATGCTTCCAAGGGGTACCAAATACAAGTAAACATATTTACAATTATGTTAATGTGGAAAAAAGTGAAGGAGTCTTCCGAGTTCCTTATAAACAGAGGGTAGTAATCTAGGAGATTAAATATTGTAAGGTCTGTTCTAACCACATGGTTGAACTCAAGGGATCATAAATGACAGGATTAGAATTAGGCCATTCTGCCCATCGGGTCTACTCCGCCATTCAATCATGGCTGATAATATCTCTCCCTCCTAACCCCATTCTCCTGCCTTCTCCCCATTACCTCTGACACCCATACTAATCAAGAATCTATCTATCTCTACCTTAAAAATATCCATTGACTTGGCCTCCACAGCTGTCATTAATCTGTCAATTAATTCCACAGAATCACCACCCTCTGACTAAAGAAATTCCTCCTCTCCTTCCTAAAGACTTGTCCTTTAATTGTGAGGCTAAGACCTCTGGTCCTAGACTCTCCCACTAGTGGAAACATCCTCTCCACATCCACTCTATCCAAGCCTTTCACTATTCTGTATGTTTCAATGAGGTCCCCCCAATCATTCTTCTAAACTTCAGCGAGTATAGGCCCAGTGCTGTCAAACACTCATCATATTGGTTGACCCACTCAATACTGGGATCATTCTTGTAAACCTCCTCTGGACCCTCTCCAGAGCCAGCACATCCTTCCTCAGATATGGTGCCCAAAATTGCTCACAATATTCCAAATGGGTGGAATAGGCTACCACTGTTCCAATCAATGTTTTACCCATGTGTTTCTACTGCTATCTCGTCTAATTTGGATGGGATTATGGGGGAATGGAGCCAGAAATTCTAAACAAAAATGGAAAATAAAATCCCAGCAAGGCAGGTTGATATAAATCAAAGAAAAAGGAGAAAGCTAATAAAAGATCATAATAATTAAAGAGGACAGAAAAATGAACAATGAAAGTAATGATTTCACAGCAGGGGATGAGTCAGTTGAGCAAAGCTTGTGTTGGTTAATATTACTGATGCAGTGTACTCTGTTCACAATTCAATTTATACGCCTGAACTGGATACAATCTGTTTATCGTGCATCACAAAGATTGCAGTTTACGACATTGAGGCTCTGCCCTTTATCATGTCTGCCATTTTGCTATCATTCTAATACTACAAAATGCTACAGAATGTTCAAAGATCTGAAACACAATTTTCATAAGACTCTGATATCTTAATTTTTAATATTGGTAAAATTGAGAAGGTTTTTTTATACACTCAGTCACACAACATAGATTTGCCTCAAATGAAATGAGCTTCTATTTCTGCTTAAATATCCGTACGTTTATTTACAAGCAATGGAACCTAATTAACAAGCAAACTACACTGCATTTTCGAGAACGTCAAGAACAAATTATTTTAAAATGTTTTATTAACTTTCTCTGTGCAATTATAGTAAGGGAAGTGAATTTTTAATGTACATATAAGCATTTAAAGAATTTAAGTTGTATTAACAATCCAAAGCTAATATCTAACATTTACCAAATTATTTGTATGATAAATAAAAACCACAACATTAAATATGTCAACAATTAAATGCTACAAACAATGGAGGGAGAAAAACTTTGATTAGTTTACAGGTTTAGATGGAACATTATTTATGGAGTGTGCCCAGTCTCATAGGTGGAATTTTTGTAATGGCTTAATTCATTATTATATAGTTGTTGGCACACCTCATTTAGGGGGGAGAGGGGCATGTTATCCATCTAAATGTTCTACATTCTTTGCTTGATTTAAACTCCATTATGCATGGTGGCCACAGGCATGTATCACTGGGGTTTATGAAAAGTGTCATACTCTGAGGCGGCAGCAGCAAGAGCTCCAGGGTTTTCAACATTGCTTTGGAAGTTCTGGCAGAGGAGAGCAACAGGAGGCAAGGAACTTCTATCTTTTGGACAATAGGAATATTTCCAATCATTTGGATAGAGGTTGCATGCTGCACTACCGTGAAGAGTATTATTCCCAAGACCATATGAGATATTTGAAGCTATTACGTTTTCTTTGTCAATGCTCTAGGAGTAGTCTTCAACACGAATTGTCCATTTCCATCCATAATTATCACTATTCTATCATTATTTCAACTGAAAATCCTAAACTATTTATAACTTCCCCATACCACTGTTCTGCATCTGCCATACGCCTCATGAAGCAGGAAAAAGCACTGATTGGCTCTAGCACGAGTGGAAGGAGAGTTCGAAGTGAGTCAGTGGGGAAAAACAGTTGAAAAGGAGAGGCAAAGCACAGGCAGACTTAACTCAGAGCTCCCGTGGATTTTGAAGAAACTGCAACAATGAGAAGCAGGAAAAAGCACTGATTGGCTCTAGCCCAAGTGGGAGGAGAGTTAGAAGTGAGTCAGAGGCAGAAAATAATTGAAAACTGAGGAATTTGGTTTGTAAAATGGTAAATTAGGCAATTTATCAGTCAATATAAGCAAGGCGGCTCTTAGGGAGTAGTCTTGTGAGAGAAGTGCCCTGTGAGTAAAGTGTGAATCTTTGGCTCGAGAGTCTTCGACAAGGAGGCTTAGGAGAGGAGGCTATGCATAAAGCTCGAGAGGACGGAACGTGGTGAACACATGTCGGGGCAGATGAGACAGTGTGAGACTTGCAGAATGTGGGATCCCAGGGACACAGATGGAGCCTCTGGTTGCTACAACTGTGGCAAGTGCATCCAGCTTCAGCTCCTAAAGGACCGTGTTGGGGCTGGAGAAGCAGCTGGGTGACCTCGGGGCCACCCGGGAAAACGAGTGTTTCCTGGGCAGGACCTACAGTGAGGTAGTCACGCCGAGGTTTCGGGAAGAACCAAGGTGCGTGATGGAGAGAAAGGGTGCAAATCGTGG
Organism: Raja brachyura; assembly: GCA_963514005.1. The sequence goes on from OY740788.1 coordinate 17,929,857, forward strand.
AGTGCAGAAGACCCAGGTGGCTGTGCCTGATGAAAACAGGTACGCCCTCTTGGGAACTGTCCGGGGAGACAATGTTTCCAGTCCGAGCGGTGGACACGTCGGTGGCTTCTATCCTAGAGATGGGACTCAACCGGCGAGACCGACATCGGGCAGAGCCCTAGTGGTGGGTGACTCCATTGTCCGAGGAGCGGACAGGAGATTCTGAGGCAGCAGATGAGATGCGACGATGGTCTGTTGCCTCCCTGGTGCCAGGGTTCAGGATGTCATGAGCCGAATTCAGAACATCCTCGAGAGAGAAGGTGAACAGCCAGCAGTAGTTGTGCACGTAGGCACAAACGATATCGGGGAGAAGAGGAAGGAGGTTCTACAACATGAGTTCAGAGAGTTGGGAAGAAAACTGAAATGCCGGACTTCTAGGGTGGTTATCTCTGGATTGCTTCCAGTACCACGTGCTAGTGGGGACAGGAACAGGGAGATAGGGGATCTGAATGTGTGGGTGTGGGGCTGGTGCAGGGAGCAAGGATTTAGATTTATAGACCACTGGGATCTCTTCTGGGGTAGGGGTAACCGGATATGATAAAGGACCTCGAGGTTAATGAGCCATTAGGAGACAGTGACCATAACATGGTCAAGTTTAATCTATAATTGGTGAGGGAGAAGAGTAGATTGGAGGTGTCAGTGTTGCAGTTAAATAACGGATACTATGGGGCCATGAGGGAGGAGCTGACCAAGGTTGACTGGAAAGATGCACTAGCAGGGATGACAGTGGAACAAAAATGGCAGGTGTTTCTAGGAATAATACAGAAGGTGCAGGATCAGTTCATTCCTAAGAGGATGAAAGATTCCAAGGGGATAAAGAGACGACCATGGCTGACAAGAGACGTCAGGGACAGTATAAAAATGAAAGCGAAGAAGTACAACATAGCAAAGATGAGTGGGAAGCAAGAGGATTGGATAATGTTTAAAGAACAACAAAAGATAATCAAAAAGACAATACGGGGAGAAAAGATGAGGTACGAAGGTAAGCTGGCCAAGAATATAAAGCAGGATAATAAAAGCTTCTTTAGGTATGTGAAGAGGAAAAAATTAGTTAAGACCAAAGTTGGACCCTTGAAGACCGAAAAAGGTGAATTTATTATGGGGAACAAGGAAATGGCAGATGGGTTGAACAGGTACTTTGGATCTGTCTTCACTAAGGAGGACACAAACAATCTTGACTAATCTTCTGTAATTTTCTGAAGATGTAACTAGGATAATAGCAAGGGGGAGCCAGTGGATGTAGTGTACCTGGACTTTCAGAAACCATTTGATAAGGTCCCACATAGGAGATTAGTGGGCAAAGTTAGGGCACATGGTATTGGGGGTAGAGTGCTGACATGGATAGAGAAGTGGTTGGCAGACAGGAAACAAAGAGTAGGGATTAACGGGTCCCTTTCAGAATGGCAGGCAGTGACTAGTGGGGTACCACAAGGATCGGTGCTGGGACCGCAGCTATTTACAATATACATCAACGATTTGGATGAAGGGATTCAAAGGAACATTAGTAAATTTGCAGATGACACAAAGCTGGGTGGCAGTGTGAACTGTAAGGAGGATGCTATGAGAATGCAGGGTGACTTGGACAGGTTGGGGGAGTGGGCAGATGCATGGCAGATGAAGTTTAATGTGGATAAATGTGAGGTTATCCAGTTTGGTAGCAAAAAAAGGAAGGCAGATTACTATCCAAATGGCATCAAGTTGGGAAAAGGGGAAGTACAACGGGATCTGGGGGTCCTTGTACATCAGTCTATGAAAGTAAGCATGCATGTACAGCAGGCAGTGAAGAAAGTAAATGGCATGTTGGCCTTTATAACAAGAGGAATCAAATATAGGAGCAAAGAGGTCCTTCTGCAGTTGTACAGAGCCCTAGTGAGACCACACCTGGAGTATTGTGTGCAGTTTTGGTCCCCTCATTTGAGGAAGGACATTTGTGCTATTGAGGGAGTGCAGCGTAGGTTTACAAGGTTAATTCCCGGGATGGCGGGACTGTCATATGCTGAGAGAATGGAGCAGCTGGGCTTGTACACTCTGGAGTTTAGAAGGTTGAGAGAGGATCTCATTGAAACATATATGATTGTTAGGGCTTGGACACACTAGAGGCAGGAAACGTGTTCCCAATGTTGGGGGAGTCCAGAACTAGGGGCCACAGTTTAAGAATAAAGAGTAAGCCATTTAGAACGGAGACGAGGATACACTTTTTTTCACAGAGAGTGGTGAGTCTGTGGAATTCTCTGCCTCAGAGGGCGCTGGAGGCAGGTTCTCTGGATGCTTTCAAGAGAGCGCTAGATAGGGCTCTTAAAGATAGCAGAGGTAGGGGACTGGGGAGAAGGCAGGAACGGGGTACTGATTGGGATGATCAGCCATGATCACATTGAATGGTGGTGCTGGTTCGAAGGGCCAAATAGCCTACTCCTGCACCTATTGTCTATTCATCTATCCATGTGGTTCTGTTTAAGAGGAGACAGAGAGCTGTTTGGTGCCATGATGACGTTCTCTGCTGCTTGAAGAAGAACACACGCCACAAGCAGAGTCAAGGAGAAACTCTTGTTCAGCAACTGTAATCAGGATAAATCAGTGAAACAACTGCTCCTCAACTTCTCTGGCTGTAAAATCCAACTGCACAGTGCCTGTTGTTTATTCACCATAGATGATGCATGGGTTCCAATAGGGTCCCCAAGCATGTAAGCTCATTTGTGGCAGAAGTCATATTGTTCAGGCCATCAACACATGCACAGTTAAAGCCCAGCAGGAGCATGCAGAGAACGCACACTTCAAAATCAATCAGTGGGCAATGCTAATTTGACACCAGTGCTGCCAAATTGGAGCTCAGTGCTCCAGCTAATGCCCTCCCTTAAACACACACAGCTGATTATGCATTCAGCAGCAGGAAAGGACACCAACAGTGCTATTTAAAAGGATAATCCAATGCTTGCTGGATAATTGGTGATGCAGGAGCTGCACAACAACTTAGAGTTGTGCGCTGACCAAAAAGAATCCCACTCTCTCAATGTCCAACTAATTAGTGAGAGAAGGCATCAGTCACTTTTCCTGGCAACAACATCAAAATCCTTGTTCTATAGCAGCCCACCATGTCTTTCGCATTTGATCCTCTAGAAACCAAAGATTGAAGGAATGATCAGTCAATAGCTATCTGCTCATAATATGGGTCTTGACTCTCTGACAGTAAGTGCCATATAAAATACACAATCAAGTATGGACATGTTCAAGTACCTGTCCATACCACAGAAAGATCCTATAGTCCTCATTGACATAGTGCAAGGATTAATGATGTATGTGGTACAATCTCAGCTCTCAGTTAGTGATTGCTGATTACACATGCATGCCTTAGTGCAGAGTTCACAGAGGACGGTTCACCCAGCAAGCCTTCAGCCTTAATTGTTCGGCAAGTTGATGATGTATGATGTCATCTGGAGCAATCCATAGCAGCAACTCGATCACAATAACTTCACTGAAACTGGTTGGCTGCCAATGCTTGTCCAAAAAAGTAATTTAGAAGCACCCACTTGGGGTTTTGCAGAACAAAGCTGGGTAATAGCATTCTCAAGCCATCAATAAAGGAGGAGTTCACCATGGGTCACACTGCCATAAGTTTCTCCAACATAAAAAAATCACCAATTATTAGAATTTGGCACTTGTCACCATTTGTAAAGTGACCAAACATCCAGCATCAGGATCAGCTGAATATTCCTGATTGACAGAGGTAGTTGGGTAATTGAGTGACATGGCTATACTGCATTGAGCAACAACAGGTGGCATGATTAGTAGATGTGCCATGTGAAAAGGCATTCACTGGCATTCACCATTCATGGCATGTCTTTGAACTGCATTGCATTGAGGTCCGTGTGTCATAACATTGATCTCGGCAGATGTCTCCACCCATCATGTCTGTGCGGCCATCTCGTCCATTCTGGATGCATGACCACTACCTTGTTTGCACTTCCTGCACCATGGCCTTCAGGGCAATACTGCAAAAAAAACAAGAAACCAATCATACTTTGCTAAACTCAAATGTCTCCATGTTCAGAATGATTGCAGAATACTAGCAACTATGGCTACAATTCAGCCGTTTCTCTAAGAGGTGCAGAGGAAGCTTATATGGTGATGGACAAGAATTAATTATGGCCATTAGTGGTGCTTAGCCAACGGACAGTGCTGTTAGTGCTGACAATGTGCATAAACTATATAAAGGAGCCTGTAAAACACAGTTGCCATCCTATCTGCTTTGGAAGCAACTTGTGCGAGTTACAATCACCATCCCTTGTCAACTTTGAGGTTCTTTTCCATTTTGAGGTATTTCTTCAACATTGTCCAGGAGGCCCCTAGCAGAACTAAATAATCTCCCACAGAAAGTCTTGATATAAACCTACGGGTTTAACAATCACCTGATCCATCATATCCACTGCACATTCTGTGGAGGTAACATCACGAGTAATCAAAGTTTGTTTGTCGTGCATTTAAACATCAAACTCTTGAACTCCTGATACAGCGCAGAAACAGGCCCTTCGGCCCACCGAGTCCATGCCGACCGGCCACCCCCACGCACTAATGCTATCCTACACACACTAGGGACGATTTAGAATTATACCGAGCCAATTAATCTACAAATGTCTGTAGTGTGCAAGAAAATTGGCAATCCCGGAGAAAACCCACACAGATCACGGGTAGAACATACAAACTCCGTAAAGACAGCACCTGTAGTCAGGATTGAAACCGGGTCCTTGGCGCTGTAAGGCAGCTAATTTATTGTTGTGCCATTGTGCCACCCCTTACTTAGAAACATAGAAACATACAAAGATATGTGCAAGAGTAGGCCATTCGAGCCAGCACCGTCATTCAATATGATCATGGCTGATCGTCTAAAATCAGTACCCTGTTCCTGCTTTTTTTCCCATATCCCTTGATTACTTTAGCCCTAAGAGCTAAATCTAACTCTCTCTTGAAAACATCCATTGACTTGCATTGAAAGTATTTACAAATTTCAATGTGTTTGCCAAATAGTGAGAGAAGCATTGTGGCAATGCCTGCTAGGCATATTAAAAACTCTCTGAATTAAATTGGTTGACATTCAGACTGGACCATGGGAATGCATTCATAACTGTGGAAAGCAATTTTACTTTTTTTTTGCCAGGAGAGAGAAGAAATCATTTTTTTATTTCATCATATGTAATTAATTTTAAAAATTCTGGCTCTGGAATATTCCTCATCTATAGCTGTCATTGTCCTGAGCAGTAAACTCTCTGTCAAAAATGAATAGCCTATAATTTACAGGTTTCAACCATTCTGACATTTTTAGATAATTTTGTTCTTTTTCATACATGATAAAGCTCTTAAGTTTCTTTTCCTTGAACGTTAACATTTTAAATGGTGTCAGCCTCCACCTCACTTCTACGGTTCTGAAACATTAAGATTTTTAGTATTTTGACCTCGTTATCCATGTTGAAGTAAAAGAGCTGTATATCTACGCTGGGAAATATTATCACGATAAAACCCTGTAAATTACGGCTTCTCACCATCCATATCCAGTCTCCATTACGTCTGGACATAGCACATTAACTGGCTCATTATCTGCTTCAAAACATATGGGCTTGGGTTTGGGTGGGTCACTCTCGATGATATCTTCAGGTGCTTGGCTAATTATTACAATTAAATGCTCCCATTCTCAAGACCAGGTAGAGAAAATGATGTCACAACCTTGGAAAATGGGTGTCAGATGCTTTGACAAAGACTAAGCAGGGGGACTCCAACTACTACAAAAGCCTTGATCTTAATAACAGGAATACCCACTGAACAATTAAAAATAAATTGCTATTCTATAATTCAAATAAATTCCTTTGCTGTGTGTTGCCTGATGATTTTGAGAAGTGTGCAATAAAGCCCATGGTAGGGACAAATATAAGAAATCTGCCAATGTGTCCACTGGTCACCATTTTCACATATTAAACAAAGATCGATCTTTCAGTTATTTGATTGAAAATAACCAGGCTTCCTTAAAGAGTTCATTGATTGTGATATTTAAAGAAAAATACATACCAAATCTAAAAAATATTTCACTAGAAAAAATAAGTCTGCATTCACTCAATTTGAAGAACATTTTGCCCTCAATGTTTTAGCAATATTATTCATCTAGCAATGATGAAGATTTCCAGCATCTATAGTCTATTTTCTCTGGATCCAATTGAGAGTCATGGAGTTGTAAAATTGAAGGCTCCACTTGAAATACACTGGTTTGTTGAAGGCAGTAACTTTTAGGAGAATAATGTTTGCAGATACATTTTTGTGTTTGTGTAATTATATTTAAAAATACCTACTTTTCTCTTGTGCTAATCTCGTTGAATAATAAAATTTCAGCATTAATTTTTTGCTGACTCTGCAGTCCAAATAATACAAAATGCTTTGTGCTTATTTTTTGCATTTATCTACGGTGTGTATACAACGACCATCTGGATGAAAACTAAGTGCCCACATCATCGTGAGGTTCTGCACTCCCAACGAGTATATGGCCTTGTATAGTAATCCTACCACAAGATTATTTTTACTAATGCGATAGGATCAATAAATTGCAATGCAAAGAAATCTTGCTTGCCTCTAACAATTTGTGTAATGGTATTCTCAATATTGTACAGGAGGTAAACAATTGAAAACAACAATTGGGTGCACTTACCCCCTACTTGTAACCACATTCTTGTTCTTGACGACACCATCAGAGTCTCTTGCCTTGGAAGTTATCTGAAAAAATTCACTCTGGATAAGGGTTAAGGCAGAGATTCCAAAGATTCGACAACAGTGATATCCAAAACAAATAGTTCTGGGAACACTGAGTTGGTCAGGCAACATCTGTGGAAAGAGAGTTCAAGCTAAGGATTCAGGTCACCGAATGAACTGTTTTTTAATCCTGAAGGCACTTGAAATATGATGGCAGAGAATAGTGCAGTGTACCACACCGACAAACGAAGACACAAGAATCTGCAGATGCTGGAATGTTACATGATTGAACACGATGTAAGAGTCAAGAGCAGATGTTCTGAGTGGATTTATGACAATAGTTTGAAAAGAATGAGCTTCAGTCCCTTTGCAAAGGGAAAGGTTAAAAATTATCATCTATCAATGGAGCCTGGAGGAAAAAGTAAATAATCAATAACTGGATAGGGAAAGGTTCAAGAACACAAAAAGTGGGCCATTTGAAGGAGTTGATCAAGGAGATTGCACTGCGAGATGGGAGGAAGCTACGGTGACCTTTGCAACTGAAACCTTCCACTGAATTATTAAGGTATGCTTTATGTTGGTGTGAGCATATTAAAATGTTAATTCTTAACCCCGCTAGCTTTCAATGAGTGGCAGAGGGCACAAGATGGACTCTACACAAAATGCTGCACAATCTGGCATAGAATGTTGAGAAATTAAGTAACAATGATGTGCCCTGACATACAGGATCATAATTTCCCCAATAATCGTTAATAAAAAAAACCGTAAGAGTCGGCAGTCTGCATAATACCCCCATTTGTGCCTTGCTTGGCATCTCATTTCAACAAAATACTCTTAAGAGCTTAAAAAGTCCTTCATAACCTTAATTTCTCTCAACTCAAACAATCTGGGATCATCTAGGTGACATTATAAAGCTGTAAAATAGTGAGTGCACTTATAATTTCAGTTCCTTAGAGATGCATCCCTTTTTCTATATGATATAACATACAATTAAATTCACTGTATGCCCTTCTTACTGTACTTCAGCAGGGAAAATAATTAAACTGTTTCTCTGGGGGTTTTCTACAAAACCTTGCACGTCAAAGCTTGAAATTCTTTTGACCACTCTTTTTAGGACATCAGTTAAGAAGATTCATACTTCAAGTTAGAGTCTGCCATTTTAACAAAATTATTATTTCAGTTAAAATAAGTTAACAATTTTGTATCCCATCCAACAATTCTTTGAAACAGTGGATAGAAACAAATTAATCAGTCCACGAAAATTAGTTGAAAGATGATTGTAAAACTACTTTGATGTTTCCTGAAGTTGTCGCATATCTGTTGTTATCAGCCATGTCATTTGCTGCAATGTATTTGCTTTTGCTTAAGTGACGGAAAAATAACATTTATACGTTTTTTTAAAAATAATTTTATTAGAAGTTAATACAGTACAAAACAATACAGTGGCACCTAATTTTAGGTGCCAACTATGTCATAACGTAATACATTCTATGTACAACCTCTAGTTTTATGTTTTTGAAAAGGAAGTAAAAAAAAATTTTTTAAATAGAAAGAAGAAAAAGAGGAAAAATAGATAGTAGAAAATAGAACAACGTGAAGTGCGTATATATGAAAAAGTAGAAATAGGAGAAATAGACCCTTAAAAAAGAAATTTTCAAATCTTTGTTCGGAGATGTAAATCTATCCACGGCCTGACCTGAAATCAGTAATCTTTACGGTACTGCTGCATCACATGATTCCAAAAAGTTGATGAAAGGGGACCAACTTCTTAAGAATTGGTCATATTTATCTATTAGGTGGAGTCTCATTTGTTCAAGGTGTGCTATGTCCGTCATATTACTAATCCACATTTTAATAGTTGGTATAGCTGTACTTTTCCAAAATTTAAATATAAATTTCTTTCCAATTATTAACCCATAATTAAAGAATACTTTTTGGTCTTTGTTTAAATTGATATCTTCATTTATACATATTTAATATGCCCGGGTGAGTTGTGTTTTTTTACTTTACTTCATTAAATAAAAAATTGATTCTAAGGTATTGTAGAAGCTTCAGCTTAGTTATGGGGCAGTGTCTTCTGACATCCTGCTAATCATTTGCCAATCAATACACTTTCAAATGGACAATACTGTGGCAACGTATTGTGTACAGTTACCATGGCAACGCACGTTCCCTCTGGATCAATAACAAAGGAATTCAACAAAACAAAGTATTCATTTTCAGATCGATATACACTGTACATATGTGTACATGATCTGGACAATGGTCTTGTTGAGTCTCATTGTCTTTACTCGTTTTCATCTAGCACAGCTAACAATGGCATATTTCCTGTATCATTGTCACTTTTTTGCATATCTTTCATTCATTTGTTCTATATCTCTCTACATCACAGTCAACATCTCTTGTTTCCTTTTCCCCTGACTCTCAGTCTGAAGAAGGGTCTTGACCCGAAACGTTTTAGATCGTAAGATCATGTGATAGGAGCAGAATTAGGCCAATCGACCCATCAAGTCTACTCCACCTTTCAAGCGTGGCTGATCTATCTCCCCCTCCTAATTCAATCCTCCTGCCTTCTCCCAAAAACCTCTGACACCCGTAATAATCAAGAATTTTGCTATCTCTGCTTTATATATATCCACTGGCGGCCTCAAGAGCCTTCTGTGGCGAAGAATCTCACAGAATCTCCACCCACAGACTAAAGAAATTCCTCATCTCCTTCTTAAAAGAACATCCTTTAATTCTGAGGCTATGAATTAATTCTAGTCCTAGACTTTCCCACTAGTGGAAACAACCTCTTCACATCCACTCTACCAAAATGCATGACTCTACACTTTGCTACACTATAATCCATCTGTCACTTCTCTGCCCACTCTCCGGAGGAGACAAGGAGCCTCTACGTGGCCTCGTCCACGAGTAGCTTACTGGCTCATAAGCCCACAAAGCGAAACCAATGTCTTTACTGCGTTTGCAGACCGCTAAAAGCCATGCCACCCCAGGCCAGGCGGCGCCGTTAAATGCCGCCAACTGTCGAGGTTTAGCGCTACTGCAGCTCAGTTGAAGGCCTTACCACCGCCAAGCTCAACGTCATCGAACAGATTGCCCACTCTCCCAACCATTCCAAGTGCTTCTGCAGAGTCCCTGCTTTCTCTACACTACCTGCCCATCCACCTATTTTTGTATCATCCGCAAACATGGCCACAAATACTTCAACAGCCTCGTCTAAATCATTAATATACAACGTGAAGAGTAGCGGTCCCAGCACCGAGCCCTGCGGAACTCCGCTAGTCACTGGCTGCCAACCAGAAAAAGCCTCCTTTATTGCCACTCTGCTTTCTGCCATCCGGCCAACCTGCTATCCATGCTAGTATCTGCTTTTTGATACCGTGGGTTCTCGTCTTCCTTAACAACATCACGTCTGGCACCTTATCAAAGGCTTTCTGAAAATCCAGGTAAACAACATCTACTGATTCTCTTTTGCCTGTCCTGCTATTAACTTTTAAAAAAATTGTCATGCAAGACCTCCCCTTCATAAGGAGAAGCTGTCTGACCCGCTGAGTCTATCTTCAGCATCAAACCAACATCTGCAGCTCCTTCCTGCACAGCACTCCAGGTTAGTTTAGTTTACTGTCTCGTGTACTGAGGTAGAGTGAAAAGTTTTTTTGTAGCGTCAGCAAACAGACCATATATAATTACAATCGAGCTGTCCAGATTCCCAACTCTCTGGGTGAAAAGGTTTTTTCTCATCTCACTTTTAAATGGCCTCCCCTTTATTCTTAGGCTGTGTCCCCTGGTTCTGGGGACTCAACTAACATTGGGAACATTTTTCCTGCTTCTAGGGTTACACAAAAAGCTGGAGAAACTCAGCGGGTGCAGCAGCATCTAAGGAGCTAAGAAGATAGGCGACGTTTCGGGTCGAGACCCTTCTTCAGCTTTCCTGCTTCAAGCTTGTCCAGTCCTTTTATAATTTTATACGTTTCTATAAAATCATCACTCAACCTTCTGAATTCCAGTGAATACAAACCCAGTCTTTCCAAATATGACAGCCCTGCCATCCCAGGGATTAACCTCGTGAACCTACGCTGCACTCCCTCAATAGCAAGGATGTCCTTCCTCAAATTAGGAGACCAAAACATACCCAAGACGTGGTCTCACTAGGGCCCCGTACAACTGCAGAAGGACCTCTTAGGACCAGTAAGTCTGAAAATCTGCTGGCCCTGCATCACCAAAGTCCGAAGGGTGCCAGATTATCATTGTTTTATTGTATAGGCTTCGGTTTCATCAGCATATTTCCCATATTCTGCTCCTGTACATTGCAACATGGAAGTAAGGAATGCAAATCGTTTTACATCATTTTTTAGTTTAATTACATAATTCCTACAGCAAGGACAATCGGAAATGAACACAGTACTAAAACTGAGGTCTAATCAACAGTGTACTACTCTATCATGACGTCCCAACTCCCAAATTCAATACCCTTGACCAAAGCCAAGCATCTTCTTCACCATCCTGTACACCTGTGTCACCATCTTCATCAAATGATGTACCTGCATTTCTCACCTAGGCCACAGCTAACAATGGCCTGGTTCCTTTCTCATCGTTACTTTTTTACATGTCTTTCACTCATTTGTTCTATATCTCTCATTTCCCTTTCCACTCTCAGTCTGAAGAAGGGTAACGACCCGAAACGTCACCAATTCCTTCTCTGTCTGTGCTGCCTGTCCCGTTGAGCTACTCCAGCATTTTGTGTCTATCTTTCGTTTAAACCGGCATCTGCAGTTCCTTCCTACACATTTTACTTGCGTCGCCAGTTCTCTCTACCAACAACACTTCCCAGTTTTACTTTCACTTTCTCAAGCGAACTGAAACACTTGCTTCAAAAACAGCCTGAAGTGATCACATGGTTGATGAGATTTTCAGCCATCCTCCAAGCGTTTACCAGCGATTTAGGTTTCCAGGAAATGCGTCAGTTCAAACCACGACTTCGCTACAGGAAGATTGTGGAGACTGGCGGAGTGGGCAAAGATTAAACGAACAAAGGTCTTCGCGTGTAGAAAGAAACTGCAGATGCTGGTTTACACCGAAGATAGGCACACAATGCTGGAGTAACTCAGCGGGACAGGCAGCATCTCTGGAGAGAAGGAATTGGTGAATTTTCGGATCGAGCTTTGGACTATTTTTTGTTCAATAATTCTGCACTATCCTGTTGCTGGGGTGGAAATTTGAAGGATACGTTAAGGCAATTCTGTGTCTAAAATCAATAGGATGTGCTAAGATGGTTACATTGTTTTCCTGCCCGAAGCGGCACCCAGGTCTTCATGCGGCGACTTTAGCGAGTTGAAAGTTCTGAACTTTGCTCTCCGTGCGTGGTCACCTCATTTTGCAGCCTGTTTTGCTGCGCTGCCGCGGTCCCGGGCAGTAGCTGATCAGCGGTGCGGACTGCGCTCTCCGGCTTCAGGCCCGCCGCCGCTGGCTACTGCTGCACAGTTGCTGCTGACTGCGCTTATCTTTAGATGTTTATCTTCTCTCTAGACTTTGTATCTTCTCTCTAGACTTTTTATCTTCTCTCTAGACTTTTTATTGCAGTTTGCATTCAGTGGTGTGGAGCACTAATAATTGGCATGCAAATGTGAAAGGTGCATTTTAAAACAAATTAAAATCTGAGACATGGAAACGGAATGTTTAGTTTTAGTTTAGAGATCCAGCAAGGAAACGGGCCCGAGTCCGTGCAATCCCTGCTCGCTAACACGATCTGACACTAGGGACAATTTACAATAAGCGAGTTCCGTATTTCAACTGAGCATGCCCAGGTCATAGGTCACTCGAGATAAATATTCTCGGCAGCTGAGGTGCTGTGTGTGTACAGACCTGCGTTTCATCCGTAGTTAGGATGGAACCCGGGTTAATGATCATAAAAGAGTGATGCCTGTCAGGGAGAGAGATGGGGAGAGAGGAACTTGCTATCGCAGCTTCACTGCAGGTCCCGACACCCAGTCTCCGTAAGAAATCCCCGGTGCTAGAACAATCCCTCCCCCCGCCCCGGACTGGAGGGAGGGACTGGGGGACATTGCCCTGCCTCTGCAACCAACGTGCAAACCCCGGAACTCCTTTCGGAATGTTAAACTAAACACATTTATGAGCAAAACACAAAGCGCTGGAGGGACTCAGCGGGTCAGGCAGCATCTGTGGAGGGAATGGACAGGTGGTGTTTTGGGTCGACGCCCTTCTTCAGACTGAACAAGATTCCCTGAAGACGGGCACTGACCCGAACGTTATCCGCTCCCTCCATAGTTGCTGCCTGACCCGCTGAGTTTCTACAGCACTTTGTGTTTTGCTCAAGATTCCACCATTGAGACTTGCAGTGGCTTGTGCCTTCATATCTGTGATGATCTGACTCTATGTCTGTCTAACTGAAACCTCTCCCTTGTCTCCCCACGCACAACTTTCACCCCCTTCTCTCTCCCCCACCTCTCTCCGTCTCTCCGCCGGTCCAGTCTCTCCCCCTGTCTCCCACTCGCATCGGCCCCCTCTCTCTCGCTGTTATACCACGCTCTCCTACTACCTGGCACCCCCGTTCCTCGAATCCTGACCTGCCCCACTCTGCTCACCCTCATTCGCCTATCTCCCCAGTCCCTTATGTGACCATTGCACAACTTGAACCGGCACCCGGTTACATTTGGATTAAAAAAAACCTTGTCTTTATCATTATTGTGGGAGACCATGTCAGATCCCTCAGAGCGGTGGAAACATTTGCTGCTCTTCCCACAGCCCCTCCATCCCCAGGTACTGGGAGAGTGGCTCTTTCTTATTCAAAAGCTGCTGCCATCCATTTCTATGTTTTATTGTCTTTTCACAAGATCTTCATCTACATCTCTTTCTGTATGGGAGGAGAGAGAGAGAGAGAGAGAGAGAGAGACTGAGGGCGGAGGGGAAGTCGCCCGAACTCTCGGGCACAATGTTGTGCCAAAGCCCTGTTTTCTTTACGCGTGGTAATCACCTGCTCCACAACTGCTCATTGTTCCCGCTGCTCTCAGTTTCCTTTGACTTCGTTAAAGCCTGTTGCACACAAGACCCCCACTAAATGTGCTTCAAATTGGATACATGTTGAGGGTCCTTTGGCTGTCGAGGGTCGGACAAGGCTAATGAAATTTGATCCTAGCAAATAAGGCCTATTAATCCAACCTCGCCTTTCATCCCCCGTTTATACACAGTTTATACAGCGCTGCGTTTGCTTTTTTTCCCCCGAATGACCTTTGACAAATCCCATGATTCCTTGCGTTTATTGGAATACCGAACTGGCTTATTAAATCAAGCCACTTAACCTGCAAGCCTGTACTTCTTTGGGATGTGGGAGGAAACCAAAACAGGGAGAACATACAAACTCTTTACAGACAGCACCCGTAGTCAGGATCGGACACTGGTCCCTGACACTGTAGGGCAGCAACTTGCCACGGTGCCACCCTAACAAAAAACATTGTCTGAAGAAGAGTTTCCACCCGAAACATCACACATTCTTTCTCTCCAGACATGTCCCGCTGAGTTACTCCAGCATTTTGTCTCTATCTTCGGACAGAATACTCATCAGGTCACAAAACCACAGTGAGAAACTACTGCTCTCGCCATGGATGCTGCCTGACCTGTTGAGTATTGGAGGTACTTTCGGTATTCAGATTTTTTTCTCGTGGATGACCAACTAACTAGTGAATGAGCTTACCTAATATTAAAGGAAAGCGATTTTCTCAGCAACAGAATAGAGTTATGGCGTGTGTTGTCTGCTGGCGAGGATTTTGCAGGATTCTTGAGAATATGGGCAAAGTGTAAAGAATCCCTGCCACCTCTAAAACCACGGATGCTCGGAGGAATTTTCACTACATGCCCAAAAAATATGGGTGCTGCTATAATGGACATAATTTTACGTAACATGAGTGTGTAGGAAAGAACTGCAGATGCGGATTTACATTGAAAATAGACACAAAATGCTGGAGTAATTCAGCGGGACTTGCAGCAACTCTTGAGAGAAGGAGTGGGTAACATTTCGGGTCGAGATCCTTCATCAGACTAGTCAGGGGAAAGGGAAACAAGAGATATAGTTGATGATGTAGAGAGATAAAGAACAATGAATGAAAGGTATGCAAAAAAGTAACGACGATAAAGGAAACGGGCCATTGTTAGCTGTTAGTTGGGTGAAAACGGGAAGCCGGTGCGACTTGGGTGGACATGCTTTTTGTACTGTTTGACAAACGTTTTGCACTATCCTGTTGGGGTGAAATTTGAAGGATACGTTAAGGCAAATTTGTGTATAGATTCAATAGGACATGCTCAGATGGTTACATTTTGTGTCGGCTGCTTGTGCTTAAGTGGAGACATGGAGTGCATACTTGGTGAAGGGTTGCACAGAAAGTGGGATGGGGATGAGGGGTGTTCCACAGAAAGTGAGGTTGCAAATCGTCGTATGGCGAGTGGGATGCTGACTTTTACAAGGGGAACAGGTCAAGGCAAGAACGTGGACGTTGTGCAAAGGGTGTGGGGGCTGGGTATGGCACGAAGTTGGGGAATTATACAGAGGGAGTAGATGCAGTGTCAGCGGGATGGGGAACAGGACCTTACATGGGAGGCATGGTGGAGAAACCGTCAGCATGAAGGATGAGTGTGGAAGGGATTCGGTGCAGCCTTGCGGGGATCAGTGAGTGGAGCCCTTTTGGCATAGTTGTAGTTGTATACATTGCTATCAATAGGGTGTGATTTCCCCAATATTAGTAGAACTTGGGAAGAGGCTTGTTAACATGCACAAGTACAATTGCACACTAGTAAAATAGTAAAACGATTATAAAGTAGATACTCTCCTGAAACAGCATGTGAAGAATCGCCACTTTCCGGCAGTCTCCGGCATTCCCTCTCTCCCAATCCCTTCCCCACCCGTCATACCAGCTTCAAAGTCATCTTGTTGACTCTCATTGTCTGTAACTCGTTTTCATCTAGCCCACAGCTAACGATGGCCTGTTTCCGTTACCATTATTAGTTTTTTACATATCTTTCATTCATTTGTTCTATATTGTTCTACATCACTGCCTATCTCTCTCGTTTCCTTTTCCCCTGACTCTCTACAGAGCTCGAATTTAACGGTTGCCCGGGTGCAAATGGCGACCTAAAGTCCCACCAGGCAACCTAAAAGCCGTGCCATTTTGCCCGACTTGGCAAGCACTCGGGACACCTATCGTTCAATTCTGAGCGGGCCCCCCCTTTCTATCTCTCTCTCTCTGTGTCTCTCTCCGCCTCTGCCCGCCATCCGTATCCGTGTCCGGACCCTTGGTTCGCCGCTCCAGCACATCATCGGCCGTGGTTGTGCGCATGTGCCGCCCTGCACATGTGCACTGAAACAGCATCTGGTCTGGTCGGCGTCGGGCACTTTCTCCCTCCCTTTGCATTGTGGGAGATCTGGCCGCCATTGCTGTCCGGTCGCCGCCTCGCCGCGAACGCTGAAAACCACTGCAGAATCACACCCTGGAGTAACTCTTGCTTCTTGGTTTCCTGGTCCTCCAAAAATATTCCAAACGGAATTTAAACTGGAGTGGACCCTCTACCACCAAACTCCAAATCTGAAAAATAACAGCCTATTGCACTTATCTGTTTATTTATTGTGTATATATATGGTCTATGGTATATAGACACACTGAACTGTTTTGTATTATGTTTACATATTCTGTTGTGCTGCAGCAAACAAGAATTTCATTGTCCAATCTGGGACACATGACAATAAAACTCTCTTGACTCTTGGCTTGGACTTAAGCAAAAAAGCGTTCTTGGGAAAAAAGAGCTACCTTAAATTTAGTTGCATCTGGTTGGGTAACTATGGTAGGGTGAAGACTATTCCATGCTTTAATTGTGCAGGGGAACTCCATGGAGCAGCCAGCATCTCTGGATAGAAGAAATTGGGTGACATTTCGGGTAGAGACACTTCTGGTTTTAGTGTTTTTAGTTTAATTTAAAGATACAGGGTGGAAACAGGCACCCAGTCCATGCTGACCAGCGATCACCCATACACTAGTGTATCCAACACATTAGTGACGTAAGTCAAGAGTCAAGAGTGTTTTATTATTTCACGTCCCAGTTAGAACAATGAAATCCTTACGTGCAGCAGCACAACAGAATATGTAAACATAGTACTCTGTAAACAATGTTATAAACGAGAAAAAAAACAGTGTATATATATGAATATATAACTACATAAATATATATATATATATATATATATATATATATATATACATATATATTATATATGTGTGTGCGTATAATATATATACCCCCACACACACACACACAGTTTCCCTCCTGGGATTAATAAAGTTCTATCGTATAGTATCGTGTGTGTAGGAAGGAACTGCAGATGCTGGTTTAAACTGAAGATAGACACAAAATTCAGGAGTAACTCAACATGTCAGGCAGAATCTCTGGCCAAAAGGAAAATATTACGTTTTGGGTTGGGTCTGAAAAAGGTTCCTGCACACCTTTGGAATGTGGAAGGAAACAAGAGCACCCGGAGAAAACCCATGCGATCAAAGGGAAAAGGAGCAAACTCCATACAGACAGCACCCATATTCAGGATCAATTCCGGGTCTCTGGCATTTTTAGGCAGCAAATCTATGGCCAATGTACTACCCCATAGTCTTGAAATGAATTAAAACATACAGTAGCTGTAAAGGGGGACATAGCATCACTTAGAGATTTAAAACTGAAAATGGATAGTTTCATTTTTTTAATAACCAAAGTTATCAACATATAATTTTTTGTGTGTTGGAAAACAAAATATAGTAGCACAGCTGGTGGACTTGCTGCCTCACACGCACTGTTTGTGTTGAATTTACACATTCTCCCTGCAAGCGTGTGGGTTTCCTCCCACATCCCAAAGACACATTGGCTTTGATGTTTAACTTGTCTCTGTAAAATTGCCCATAATCAGTCTCCAAATTAACGGTTGCCCGGGTGCCAATGACCACCCAAAGTGCCGCCGAGCAACCTAAACGGCGAGTCATTTTGCCCGGCTTGGCACTGCAGATACCGGTTTATACCGAACTTAGACACAAAAAATTGGAGTTACTCAGCGGGTCAGGCAGCATCTCTGGAAAAAGGAACGTGACGTTTTGTGTCGGCGACGGCTGTATTGCGGGGCAAAGATATTAGGTACGTGGTGACGAATGGTCGGAGGGAATGATGGGCCCCGCACAGCGGCAGCAGCGGCCACGACAGTGGTTCCACCGCCTCCTCCTTCCACCGCCTCCTCACTTGCCAATCCACTAACGGCGATAACCGCTTTCAAAGCAAACCCTCTCGCATGCCGAGGCCAGGAGGAGGGAGGGAGGAGGAGACCTCCTTCCGCTGTCTGAAGCAGCTGCACCAAAAATCCTATAGCTATAGGATCTTTCAGCTGCACCGCTCGGCCCCGCACCTTGCTGTTGGCTGGCAGAGGAGGGGAGGCGGTGGTGAGGAGATCCCAACCGCCTCCCCCTTTGGCGGCAGCATTTGGCGATGGACAGGGACGGCCAAGGCAGCGGGGCGATGTTGTCCGAGGAGCGCTGACCTTCCTTCCTCCCCACCTCCCTCTCTCTCTCTCTCTCTCTCTCTCTCTCTCTCTTGTATGCCCCCCTCCACCCCCCTTATCCTGAGACCCGTCCTCTACATCCCGCACTGATCCCCCAATTCATTATGTACTTACCCCCCTTCCCATCCATCCTGCACTTCCCCTCCATTCATCCTGCACTGAGCCACCCATTCATCCTGCGCTGATTCCCCTCCTCCCCATCCATCTGGTACTGATCACCCCATTCAAGAAGAATGGGGAGAACAGACTGAAGAGGGGTCTCAACCCGAAACGTTGCCTACTTCCTTCGCTCCATAGATGCTGCCTCACCCACTGAGTTTCTCCAGCACTTTTGTCAACCCCCATTCATCCTGTACTGATACCCTCATTCATCACAGTGTAATCCCCATTCATCCTGCACAGCTCCTCCGATCCACACTGTACTGACCCTAACCCCCCCCCCCCCCGCCTCCATTCATCCTGTACTAATTCCCCCAGATGCTGCCTTGCCTGCTGAGTTTCTCCAGCATTTTTGTCTAGCCCCATTCATCCTGTACTGACCAACCCATTCATCCTGTACTGAGCCCCTCATTCAACACCACTGACATCCCCCGTGCTCTCCCCTCACAATTTTACATACTCCAACCAACACGTACTAATTCACCTGCCTCAATCC
The DNA here is from genome assembly GCA_963514005.1 of Raja brachyura. The sequence goes on from OY740788.1 coordinate 17,948,870, forward strand.
ATCCATTCTGCAACAATTGCCTACTCAACCCTCCCCCCCTCATTCACCCTGCAGTGATCACCATTCATTCTGCACAGATCCTCAGATCCACACTGTACTGATCCTAACCGCCCCCCCATTCATCCTGTACTGCAACCCCCATTCATCCTGCGCTGATCCCCCCCCCCATCCATCCTGTACTGAACCCCCCATTCAAGAAGAATGGGGGGAACAGTCTGAAGAAGGGTCTCGACCCGAAATGTTGCCTATTTCCTTCGCTCCATAGATGCTGCCTCACCCGCTGAGTTTCTCCAGCATTGTCTACCCCCATTCATCCTGTACTGACCCACCCATTCATCCTGTACTGAACCCCCCATTCAACACCACTGACATCCCCCGTGTTCTCCCTCACAATTTTACATACTCCAACCAGCACGTACTAATTTGCCTGCCTCAATCTCCCCCCCCCCCCCCCCCCGCCATCTAACCACCCTGCACTGATTCACACACCTCCCTCTCCCTGACCCTAGTGTGCTGGAAATGTCTTCAGAGCGAACATTGACTATGTTTGATAACGGAATGCAATCAAATATGTTTTAATTCACAAATGTTATTATTTGTTTTAGTCCATAAAGATGGATTAATTAAATTGTGAACACGTGAAACATTAAAACCGCAGTGTTCGATTGTCACTGCTACCATTGACACATTATTACAGAATTCATTTTAACGGCAAATCAATGCTCTTAATATGAAGTATCAGTACTCTAGTTATTTAGTGAGCAACATTCACAACTATATGTTGGATTTATCCAGGTTTTACTTCTACAGTCGGTCATATACATCGCAAATTTGGTCAGGAGATAAGTCAGTTGAAATTTTAACGTTAATTCTGAAGTGGAAATGATGGAAACAGCGTTTATCAATAATTTTTTTTAAATCTGGTGCGTACAAACTGGGTATCCTCGTTGCTGTTCACAACATGTACATCTAATCTGAATGTCTGGTAATGTGGCATTTTGACATTTGCTGCAGTTATGTCCTTTGGCCATCTCTTGTCAGTTAGTGTAATGTTTAACCCGTCAGATGGGTATCGTCAGATTTAACAGCTATTATCATAAAATGCCTTTAGAAATTTCCTTGCAACCTGTGTATTTTGTTATGGATAAATTATGTGGGAAGCAAGAGTATTTCTGTAATAATAGCAATAACGACCTATGCTATGGCCATGTCATGGTAATTTTCGGTCCTTCACAGAAAACATCTTGCATCAATCTGTAGTGTGCATGGTTAAGCCTATATGTTACCATGATCTAGGATTTATTGACACAGGTTGATCATATGCTGAATAATCCAACCACATTTTTGTTTGGAAGTGGAAAGAACTAATAGAAATTGCATTAAATGCAATGTCTAAAAAGAGTTGAGATACTGTATTATAATTTTGCTGCATATCATTGTGGTATATATCATGTTTTGATTGGTGAATAGGTTTAGTTTGTGACTTTATTTGAAGCAGAAATTATAATGGAATACTTCATTGAGCATAATTCCGCTGGTAACTACGCACTTCGTCCGAGCACATTATCGCACGCGTCATGCAAACTGTCTTAAATGACCACCTAAACTGTCGTTTGGCAACCTAAAAAGCTGCCAAGGTTGCACGGCTGGCAACAGAGAAAAAAAGTTAAGTGAGAGCCCTGATAATGTGTAGGGAGTGGGTGAGGAAAGTGGGATAACAGAACTTGTGTGAATGGGTAGACAAAAATGCTGGAGAAACTCAGCGGGTGAGGCAGCATCTATTGAGCGAAGGAAATAGGCGATGTTTCGGGTCGAGACCCTTCTTCAGTCTGATGTGAGGGTGGGAGGTGGGGGGGGGCAGGAAGAAGAAAGGAAGAGGCGGAGACAGTGGGCTGAGGGAGAGCTGGGAAGGGGAGGAGAAAGCAGGGACTACCTGAAATTGGAGAAATCGATGTTCATACCGCTGGGGTGAAACTGCCCAAGCGAAATATGAGGTGCTGCTCCTCCAATTTACAGTGGGCCTCACTCTGGCCATGGAGGAGGCCCAGGACAGAAAGGTCGGATTCGGAATGGGAGGGGGAGTTGAAGTGCTGTGCCACCGGAAGATCAGGTTGGTTATTGCAAACCGAGTGAAGGTGTTGGGCGAAACGATCGCCAAGACTACGCTTGGTCTTACCGATATAGAGCAGCTGACACCTAGAGCAGCGGATGCAGTAGATGAGGTTGGAGGAGGTGCAGGTGAACCTCTGCCCCACCTGGAAAGACTCCTTGGGTCCTTGAATGGAGTCAAGGGGGGAGGTAAAGCGACAAGTGTAGCATTTTCTGCGGTTGCAAGGTAAAATGCCAGGAGAGGGAGTGGTTTGGGTGGGAAGGGATGAATTGACCTGGGAGTTATGGAGTGAGCGGTCTCTGTGGAAAACCGACAGGGAAGGGGATGGGAAGATGTGGCCAGTAGTGGGATCCCGTTGGTAGACAAAAAAGCTGGAGAAAATCAGCGGGTGAGGCATCATCTATGGATAGAAGGAACAGGTGACGTTTCGGGTCGAGACCCTTCTTCAGACTGGCGGGAAAAAGAAAGGAAGAGGCGGAGACAGTGGTCTGTGGGAGAGCTGGGAATGGGAGGGGAAGGAGGGAGGAGGCACAGGACAGAAAGGTCGTATTCGTAATGTGAGGTGGAGTCGAACTGCTGAGCCACCGGGAGATCAGGTTGGTTATTGCGAACAGAGTGGAGACGGACATCGAGTGCTGCTGGCAGGTCATCAACCAAAAAGGTAATCAGACCAGCAGAGCGAGATGTTCGTCGGGGAATGTTGCCGACTGACCCACTGCAGAATGCAGGAGTACGTGCTGGGGGATGCACTAAAGCTCAGTGCAGCCACAGCCAAGGCTCGGTGGGAGAGGACCACAGTCTAGGGTCCTTCAGCTGCTGGACATGGAGGGCAGGGTGTGGTGGAGACAACCTTCAAAATAAGGGAAGGGATTCCACGCCAGTGGGTCATGTGAGTGGCAAGAGTGGGGGGGATAAATTTGTGATTTGGGGAAACTGTATTGTATGTATGTATAGCCTCCGAGAATGTCGGATGGAGTTTTGTAAGGATCATGTATATATTTATTTCTCGAATAAAAGCTATTTTTAAATTAAAAAAAGAACTGTGTAAAAAGAGTTGAGATGCTGTATTATAATTTTGCTGCATGTCATTGTGGTATATATCATGTCTTGATTGGTGAATATGTTTAGTTTGTGACTTTATTTGAAGCACAATTAATATGTGAACGCTTCATTGAGCATAATTCCGACTGGTAACTACGCACTTCGTCCGAGCACTTTATCGCACGTGTCATGCAAGCCATCTTAAATGACCACCTAAACTGTCATTTGGCAACCTAAAAAGTTGCCTAGGTTGCCCGGCTGACAACAGAGAAAAAAAGTTGTGAGACCTCTGCTCTTTCTGAAGAAGGGTCTTGACCAGAAACATCACCTATTCCTTTTCTCCAGAGATGCTGTCTGGCCCACTGAGTTAAGGCCCTGTCCCACTTTCCCGAGTTACTCACGAATTCACGAGTTTTCCCCTTGATTCAAACTCAGCGATGCCAGCCGTAGGTACTCCGGACTATATTTTTTACTCGTGGATATTTTTCAACATGCTGAAAAAAACGTCCCGACTTACCTGATGCCCCGAATACCTACGTCTGGCATTACGAGCCGCAACAAAATATCTACGGACTCCTACGGCCTCCTAAGGACTCGCTACGGATTCCTACGGAATCGCTACGGACATTCTCCGAGTTTGAATCAAGGGGAAAACTCGGGAGAATTTGTGTGTAACTCGGGAAAAGGGGACAGGGCCTTTATTTCGGCTTGTTCTGTCTATCTTCTGAAAAGTCCGATTTTGGCCAAATGAGATATGCAGTTTTTTTATTGTGCCACTTTAAAGCCTGGTTTCCTGGACAGATGAAGTAGGGGCAGCCTGGCCCAGCGCGATGCTGCCAACTTCCTCCACTGCTGCACCGTTCAGTTGCTGCAGGCTGTGCCAGTTCTGCTCACCCACCCACCCAGCTACCGTAGATCCTCCTTCCACACCACACCTCCGACTGCTGTAACCGCGCTGTCTGTGGCCTCCAGCAGTCGCCCCGTGCTTCTAAGGTTGCTATTTCCTACTTCCCGAGCTGACCACAGAACTTTAGGCCGTATTCCGAGGGTGCAGGGAGGGAGTTTATGAACCGTTCACAGTTATCAACGTTCCCCTGTAGCTTCCACTGCGATCAGCTTGATCATGTATAAGAACAATATATGTATAAGATCATGTATGTGAATAAGGTGCAGTTGCCTAATGCTCCACATTGGATGAGGCACAAAATGTTAGTAAATCTGATTAATTATTGGAAAGGGAGGAGAGGGATGATGGCCCACAGAACCCTGTGTTAAGTGTTAATAGCTTTTTTCTGTTGCCTCATACAGAAATAATAGCAGTCTTGCTCTTTGCCGTTATTATGCCACCCAAAGGCATCACAAGAAGGAAGCTTCCTGAGCCTCTTCCTGAGGGGTTGGTTCTGACAGATTCAGAGAAAAAACATTGGAAACTTGGGAAAATTATTGGCAGTGGCGGATTTGGACTGGTACACTTGGGTAAGAAAAGCCATTTCAGCGATTTCTATGTTGTGAACATTAAACATTTTTAGGTGATTGATGCAGAACAAACATACATAGAAAAACATAGAAAACATAGAAAATAGGTGCAGGAGGAGGCCATTTGGCCATTCGAGCCAGCACCGCCATTCATTGCGATCATGGTTGATCGTCCCCAATCAGTAACCCATGCCTGCCTTCTCCCCATATCCCTTGATTCCGCTAGCCCCTAGAGCTCTATCTAACTCTCTTTTAAATTAATCCAATGAATTGGCCTCTACTGCTTTCTGTGGCAGAGAATTCCACAAATTCACAACTCTCTGGGTGAAAAAGTTTTTTTCTCATCTCAGTTTTAAATGGCCTCCCCTTTATTCTTAGACTGTGACCCCCTAGTTCTGGACTCCCCCAACATTGGGAACATTTTTCCTGCATCTAGCTTGTCCAGTCCTTTTATAACTTTTTAATGGTTCTATAAGATTCCCTCTCATCCTTCTAAATTCCAGAATACAAGCCCAGTCTTTCCAAATCTTTCCTCATATGACAGTGCCGCCATCCGGGGAATTAACCTCACAAATTTACGCTGCACTGCCTCAATAGAAAGGATGTCTTTCGTCATACAATATGAGTAGTTTTCTTACTGGGAGGTTGCTTCATATCAGAGAGCCAATTGTGGGGGCAAGGAGTCATGGATGGTGACAAACTTCATCTAACAGATAATCTGGCAAGTTTCTGTTTAGTTTATTTATTTCTCTGTCAAGGGGAAACTCCTTCCACTGACATATTTATAAATCTTTGGCTTTCTTCCCATTGAAAAGAATAGAAGTGTGAGTAAAGGGCCTGTCATAGAAACATAGAAAATAGGTGCAGGAGTAGACCATTCGGCCCTTCGAGCCTGCACCGCCATTCAATATGATTATGACTGATTTGTAAGTTTCTATAAGATCCCCCCTCAATCTTCTAAATTCTAGCTAGTACAAGCCGAGTTTATCCAGTCTTTCTTCATATGAAAGTCCTACCATCCCAGGTATCAGTCTGGTGAACCTTCTCTGTACTCCCTCTATGGCAAGAATGTCTTTCCTCAGATTACGAGACCAAAATTGTACACAATACCCCAGGTGTGGTCTCACCAAGGCCCTGTACAACTGCAGTAGAACCTCCCTGTTCCTATACTCAAATCCCTTTGCTATGAATGCTAACATACCATTTGCTTTCTTCACTACCTGCATGCCTACTTTCAATGACTGGTGTACCATAACAATCAGGTCTTGTTGCATCACCCCTTTTCCTAATCGGCCACCATTCAGATAATAGTCTATTTTCTTGTTCTTGCCACCAAAGTGGATAACCTCACATTTATCCACATTATACTGCATCTGCCATGCATTTGCCCACTCACCCAACCTATCCAAGTCACCTTGCAGCCTCCTAGCATCCTCCTCACAGCTAACACTGCCCCCTAGCACTGTCCTACTTTCACGACCTAATTGACGACCTCTACCGAGTTTGCCCTTGACTCACACTCACAGCATGGTCGTCACGAGGTCGTAGGTAGGTTGTGATGCTAGTCGTATGTACTCGTGGAATCAAGTAGGTCGGGGCGTTTTTTCAACATTATGAAAAATGTCCACGAGTAAAACAGGTTGTGAATTAGGTCGTGAAAGTGGGACAGGCCCTTAAGTCCAAAAAGTAGTCTCCTCAGCTTGGTTCATTGATGCTGATGTCCCTAGTTGCCATTAATAATGAAAAGCAAAGTATGAGGGATATTCATTTTTAATTTTACTTATTAATTCATGATTGAAGCTGTGTGATCAATGCCAAATTTTGAGCAATTGCACTCAAACCAGACTAATATGCGGCCATACGAGAAATGGAAAGGAAACTCTATTGATTCATTATATTATTATCCAGATAACATAAATGCAAGTGTAATAAAATTAATCAGTTAAAAAGTGAGGCAGGTTATTTGACAGCAATGTGGTGAAGTGAGCTATTGCCTTATTATTCTAAAACTGCCACTTACTTATTTTAGCCCCATTATGGTGAGCAAACAAATCTAAAGTAGTTCCTGATGGAATAAATGCTTATGCATTCCAAGAGTTGGGAAATATGGTGAAGTTTCATTTATCGCCTATAAATAAATAAATAATGGAATGGTCATCATAGGTTATTTTAGTTGCTCATTTTGCTCAGTAAATGCAGCCTTGGTCTGTGGCAGATGTTATGTGGCCATTTTAATGTGTTAAGAATATGTTTGTGCCAGCATCAAAAATCGACATATTCCAGCACAAATCTGTGATTGTGGTTTAGCAAGCATGCAGTTGGAAGCCAGACTTGCATAGTAAACTTGCATGGAAATGGCCCAAATTTGGTTCCCTGAGCATTCTAGAATGTGGCCAGGTATGCCCATCAAAGTTCACAGCCCATCAAAGAGGCTCTTCAACTTATTTTTAGTTGCAAACTATTTTTAAAATGTGGAAAAATATTTAATTACAAATAAATAGATCACTGTATGTTCATGAAACAATGAGATGCAATTGAAACCTACGTTATTGTTCTGATGTTACATTCCTTTTACCTTAGTATTCAAATGATTTTGTCTAACAGGTATGTAGTAATAACTGGGAAAATGTATAGCTTCTAATCTAACTATGAATGGCTGTTTTCCCGTCCTGTTGCAAATTGAGCTTCAGCCCTGCTTTACGCCTTTTGGGATTCTAGATTGTACTTGTATTTTGTAAAGGCCAGTGCTTGCAGCCCTCTAACTCACACAGTTATAACTCACTCAGTACAGACACGGGATCATATTTTGTTATGTTATGATGTACCCTATGTAGTTAATGGGGGTAGATGGTTGGCTGTGGAATCTGATTCTGTGACCATTGTTCCCAGATTTAGCCTTGTTCTATGTCTAGGAAGGAACTGCAGATGCTGGTTTAAACCGAAGATAGACACAAAATGTTGGAGTAACTCAGCGGGACAGGCAACATCTCTGGAGTCTGAAGAAGGATCTCTACCTGATACGTCACCCATTCCTTCTCTCAAGAGATGCTGCCTGTCCCACTGAGTTACTCCAGCATTTTGTGTCTAAGCCTTGTTCTATGTCTCTGCACTACCGTTGCCTTCAGAAAGTTGATGATTATAGACACTCCCTGACTTGTGTAAGGGTTACATTCTCTAAAGTCAGATGTTACATGTTGGAATCGCCTAGAGTACCAGTGTACACGTGTAAAGTTACTATATATGCACTATACTGGACTGTAGACACTGTATAAAGAATGAAAAATGACCCAGGCATTGTGCAGTTCCGGCTATTGCCTTTATTAGGAACTAGACTAAGTGGGACCTGTTGGGTCCACGGGAAGGCTGGTCCCCCAACGCAATATTCCACCTCTCCACCAATTCCAATATTGCTGGCCATTGGGGGGGGGGGGGCTTCCTGGAGCGCTAGTATGGTCTTGTGGGCCGAAGGGACTGGTTTCCAGATGGCTAGTATGGGCATTGTGGGCCAAATTGATTCTTGGGCTGGTAACTCAGTCATTGAGACCACTCACTCACACTCACACTCACACTCACACTCACACTCGCACTCACACACCCACACTCACACAAACATTCACATACACACACACTCACTCACACACCCACATACACTCACAAACACACACACACACACACACTCACACTCACGCACACATACACTCTCAAACACATACACACACACACACACACACACACACACACACATATATATACACACACACATACACTCACAAACACATACACACACACACAAACACTCACAAACCCACTCACACACACACACTCACACACACACACTCACATACACTTACAAACACATACACATCCACACACACTCAATGACTCACACACCATATATATGGCAGTAAACGTTCTTGAATACTCACACGGCTGAGCGCGGCCTCACCACTTTGGGGCTTCCGCAGTCAGCGGCAGTTCCGCAATCAGCGTGACCTCTGCACTCACCGGAAATTACGCAATCAGCGCGACTTGTCCACTAAGTGGAAGTCCCAAAATGAGCGGGACTTTTGAACCAAACACAGTCAGACCTAATAAAGCATTTATTCCTTCCAAACACAGTCGGACCTAATAAAGCATTGCAGTTTCAAGCACAGGCAGGGCAGCAGGCTAAACAACTTATGACATTGTCATTAAGGGCTAACAAATAATTTATTGCAAGTACATTGCCGACTCACAGTACAGTTGATTCACATGTTTAGAATGAGAGTTATGGCCTCTCCCTCGCGATCTTGCAGTGACCAAGTTATGTCCAGGCATCCGGGGTTTTATAGTCCTGCACCCCCCCCCCCCCCGCCCTCCCCCCCAGAAGGGACGTTACCGTCATCACGGTGATTGACAGGCGAGAGGATCTCAATGTTTTTTAAACACTCATAACTTTTTCATTTTCCATTGATGGGAAAAAATCTTCGGGGCCTGCTTAGGAGGACTGTGAGTAAGATGTTCAAAAATCATAGCGATATATGGTAGCGTGTTTTCTAAAATCAATATACAGCGCAGACAGGAAGTGGTCAAGATGAGACTTTTAATTATATAGATAAAGAATTAAAAATGACTTAATTAATTTTAATGGCAGATACAGTGCATGCAATAGAAATAAGGATACTCATTCAACAATCTGAGACGTCTGTTTAATATAATGTATTCACATAATACTAAAGAGGAAGACTTATCAATTATTTCATTGGATGCAGAAAAAGCATTTGACCAGGTGGTTTGGGAATATCTCTTCAAAGTATTGCAAACATTTCAAATGGGAGAGAATTTTATCTTCTGGGTAAAATTATTATATGACAAGCCGACAGCTAGAATACTGACTAATAATATACTCTCTTCGAAATTTCAACTATCCAGGGGCAATAGACAGGGATGTGCATTATCACCCCTGCTATTTGCTCTTGTGATAGAACCCTTAGTAAAAAGTATAAGAATGCATCCAAACATCCATGGTTATAATACAAAACATTCAAATAATAAAATATCACTATATGCAGACGACGTATTATTATATATTACAAAATCGCAAATCAGCATACCAAATATATTAAATTTAATAGAGGAATTTGGATCCTTTTCAGGATATAGAATAAATTGGAATAAAAGTGAAATTATGACAATAAAACATCAAGAACCGACACACCTTTTAAAATTTCTCTTTAGAATTGCTACAGAAAAATTTAAATATCTGGGTATTCAAGTTACTAGAAAATATAAATATTTATTCAATGCAAACTATATGCCATTACTTACTAAATTAAATGCTTTGATTAAATTTTGGAAAACACTACCGATGGCTTTAATAGGCAGAATAAATGCCATAAAAATGATTTTTCTGCCACAAATCTTATATTTATTTCAATCAATACCTATATATTTACCTACATTTTTTTTTAAACTTGACTCTGATATCACAAATTTCACATGGGACTATAAGTCCCATAGAATTCAAAGCTGACACCTGTGTAAACCCAAGGAATTTGGCGGACTGACACTACCCAACTTTCTGTACTATCACAGGGCAACAAATATTTAAAATATAACTTACTTGTTGGACACTTCTGCCCAACAGGTAGATTGGATAGCAATGGAGAGAGAGGACTGCTCTCGTTTTAATATATGAGCGATCCTTCGCTCACAAATAAAATTGAATAATATAATATACAAGAAAAATCCAATTATTCATAGTACAATACGAACGTGGAAACAAATAAAATTAACTTTCAAATTAAGAAGTCTATTGCGTCTCTCTCCTATTGTTAATAATCCGTCGTTTAAACCATCTACTATCGATAAAACGTTTACACACTGGGAAAGAATAGGAATTAAAACCTTTGGAGAAATATATGAAATAGGAAGTCTTTTATAATTCCAACAACTACAACTTAAATATAACCTGAAAAGTAATCAGTACTTTAAATATCTTCAAATCTGTGACTACTTGAAAACACATACAAAAGAACATAAAACTTTGACTTCAGATATACTAGGCAAAAGAGACTGGGAACAAGAATTATCTATAAATATCTCGAAAGACAGATGGGATAACTATTTGCCATATGTACGTAAATGCTCGATAAATGTAAGACATACCTTAATTCAATGTAAGATTATATTACTCAAAAACTAAATTGAATAAAATATTTCCAAATGTCTCACCCATCTGGGATAAATGCTTATTTCAAATTGCAACTATCGTACACTCTTTTGTCTTTTGCATAAAACTTCAGAAGTTTTCGAATGAAATTTTTGAAATGTTTACGAAAGTATTTAAAACAGAAATGAACCCCAATGCAGAATTGGTTATCTTTGGAACAATGGAGATCGGCTCTGAGCTGACGTCATTCCAAGAGAGTTTCCTTAACTATGGCTTAATAACGGCAAAAAAAATATTAAAATTCTGGAAAAATGTGGATTTCACCATGTCTGAATTGTTACACCTAGAATATATGAGATTCGTCCTAGCAGGCAAATCAGACCAATTCTTAAAGATTTGGTCTCCCTTTATCGATTTATTACAATCATATGGTGCAACATAATCCTGAAAATAAACTGTTTCAGAACCGGGTGAGGGGTGCGCAAAGATACGACGTAGGTATATCCCTTCCATTTTATCTTCCTTATCTTCCTTTTATTGTCCTTTTTTTCCCCTTTTTTTTCTTTTATATCTCTCCTCCTTTCTCTCTTTTTCTTGTACTTTTCACGAACTATCACTTTCACCACCCTACCTAACTTTCTTTTTCTCTCTTTTTGCTTATATTACTTTTTTATTATTAAATTCAAAAACAGAAGTTGTATATGAAATTTCATATTTCAAATTTACCCTATTGGATATGACTTCTAATAAAAATATTATTAACAAAAAATAAAAATAAACAGATAAAGTGCAACAAAAAAAAATAGAAATAAGGAATGAAAAATTATTTTAGAAATTGTATAGTAATGGTAATAAAGCTAACATAATCCAAGCTTGCTGGAAGTGGCGTTTCAATTGTGGCAGATAATGAACTTGGTTACAAGATGAGGAAGGAAATGCAACAGAAAAGAGAGGACGAGATGCGTTGAGCATAGTTGACAACAAGAGGATGTGTGAGTGAGTGGAAGAGAGAGGGAGCCCACGCGGGGGCATCCTGGAGAACATCTGATTAGTTTGCGGAAAAGACCACATGCGAACGCAGTAGTGCACTGTTATCGTAACACAATTTTTGCGCAATTCAGAAGTGGGGTTTAAGAATTGTTTACATAAATGCGTGTTTACGTTAATCATGAGTCTGGATAAATCTTTGGAAGTGAAACTAATAAGTTTGACTGATGATGAAAACATGAGAGTAATTCTCAATCTTTGGATGAAGAGTTTTGTGGTGGATTTTTGTGTCGTTAATCACTGCATTCTATATTTATTTTTGATTATTTATTTCATTTTGATTATCTCTTTTGTTTCCAGCTTCTCCTGCTTCAGAAAAACATGTTGGGAATGAAGCTGCCTATGTCATTAAAGTAGTAAGTACACCACTTTCACGGAGGTACCTTTTGGTTTAGATGTACTTGAAATCAAGCCATTTGCTTTTCCCAGTTTTTCCATTAAATTGTACATTTTCAGCTTCCTGCTTCATTGCTCAAGTATCTGGTTGGTTTAGTTTCATACAACTGAACGTCAAATCCAAAAGAGCCTCGCATCGCTCTTGGAGACAGGTGACTGTTCTTTATGATACAATACGAAACAATAAAACTTTATTTCATCTGCCAACAGTCAAAAAATACAGTTACAAGGCATTGAAAGTGTTATGTGCTTTATAATACTAATGAAATTTAAGTGACAAGCTCATTATTATCTTGCACTTTATGTTCTTTTCTCATAGACACACATTCAAGGTCTTTGTATTCTTTATATATGACTAGCGCCATGCTTCTTATTTCATCCAACTATTCATCAGTACTTCAGGTTTTTCTAGTTGAATGTTGCTATCTATTATCATTCTTCAAATAGATGCATTAGAAATTTCCTTTCCCCAGTTTTATGACCTTGTTTTTTCTATGTTGCATGACGTTCAGTTTACTTTTTTGTGCAAATCATTCTCTTTAAATCTCTATGCCTTCATGAACAATTTGACAATGAGCAAATCCTAGGTTCAGAACTTTCAATCCTAATCATAGTGCAATTTTATTATTTTGGTCAAGGGATCAAATCTCTAATTTCCATAGTCACTGATGAAAGTAAAGCGGTTTGGATTGCAAGCAGGGAGGGGGATGTACAGAATTTCAAGGGGTTAAAGGCAAACTGTGTGCGTGATAAGCATGTGGTAGATGTAGTGTGCAAGGTCATTCACGTTGGTGTACAATACACCCTGCCACTGGAGATGTTTATCTAGTTTAAACACATTATATAAATACATGTCGTTGTGTTTATTGTTCTTTCCTTCCAAAGAATTTTCTTTTTTTTTGGAATGTAATTGATCTGGAATGCACATGATCAACCAACTTATTTGGCAGGGTATTTAGCATGCAGCCAGGTATAATAATCAAATGAGGGTGGAAAAAGAAAGAACAATTTGTAGTTGTCCTGCTTCCTAATCTCCCCACGCCAAGTAATTTCTCAGCAAAGGAGAGTGAGGTGGTGCAAGGCTTTGACTGGGCTGTGCACTCATCTGGTTAAGAGTTCTTGGCATGTATCACAAAGCATGGACTGGTCCACATTAGTTTTTAATTTAGTTTAGAGACACAGCATGGAAACAGGCCCTTTGGCCCACTGAATCTGCGCCGACCAACAATCACCAACCAACAATATACACTAGCTCTGTGCTACACACTAGGGACAATTTATAGAGGCCAATTAACATATAAACCTGCATGTCTTTTGGATGCAGGATGAAACCGGAGCACCTGGAAAAAACCCATGCAGTCACAGGGAGATTGTTCAAACCTCGTACAGACAGCACCGATAGTCAGGAACAAACCCGGGTCTTTGGCGATGTAAGTCCGTGACTACTGCTGTGCCACTGTGCTGCTCACATGTGATGGCATGTCCCCAACGTGACATGAAGGTGATGAAATTCCTTCAGTAAATCCAGACAGCAGTACAACAGTGTGGCCGACCAAGCTAACTGTTCCTCACACAAATACCAATTGCAATCGGAAGGATCTGAGTGTCACTCCTAATTCAGCTAGCACCATGTGGACCAGGATTTAAGCTCGGGAGCTGCTTTGTCTCTGTGACTCAGAATGACTTGATGCGAACTGCACCAAAGGCAACAAATGGATCATTTATTCCAGTGCAGGTGCAAAAGATGAAACAGCTTTATATTTATTCAGTCCTAGTTTTTTCTTCCCCCATGGGGACACCCTATTAAAAGAAGTAAATCTTGTTTGCAGGAGCACCAGGAAAATGGACCCCTGTTCTCCGAGCTGAAGTTTTATCAGAGGGCAGCTAAATCAGTGCACAGTAGGTACCTGTGAAGATAGAGTGTACTAATTACACATTGTATTTATGAGTCGTTCCTCGTATGAATGGGTAGAGATTTAAGTACAGCGTTATGTCCTTGTACATAGTAATTATATTTTTTAAATCAGTACTGCAGTATGTTCAGGACTAATTCCATGTATCATCATCCTCTTTATTCTGCAGCCTATGAATGAGGAAAATAATTGCTGTAACATAATTGCAGTACGGCTACAAAGATAACCAGATTTAACAGGACACACCAAAGGAATAGGCAGATTTTGCTTGTGTTCATCAAAAAATATATATATTTTAATGGAGGGTTTGTTTGTGTATGTTTTTTGTAGTAAAGTCGTGGATGAAAAGCCATAAACTGAGTTTCTTGGGCATTCCTGCTTACTGGGGATCAGGCCTGACTGAATACAATGGGAAGAGGTGAGAAGGCTTCGAGTCCAGTCTCAGTCTACCTTGAGCCAGATGTTTGTTTCATGAGTGACATTTTCCTTTTTCTTCTTCACAGCTACAGATTCATGGTTATAGACAGACTTGGGGAGGATTTGCAAAGGGTGCTGGAAAAAGAGGGGAACCGGTTGGCCAAAGCAACTGCTTTGAAAATAGGCTGTCAATTGGTAAGCAATGGCTTCAAGAAATAGTTTTGTCAAATAATGTATGAACAAAACAGTAGGCCAGAATTACACTGAGTTTGAACCTATTTTGCCATTGTGATTGAAGTGACATTCCAGTTCAAAATCAACAACTCGGTAAGAGAATACAGAGAAACAAGGAACTGCAGGTGCTGGTCACAAAGAAAACCCCAAAAGTGCTGGAATAACTCAGCGTGCCAGGCAGCATCTCCAGAGGACATGGAAAGGCAACATTTTGGGTTGGGACCTTTCTTCAGAATCAGATGGGCATGGGGTGTTGCTACTTTCAGACACTAGACAGGCTGCATTCTATTTCTGCACATAAATTGGTGTTTATTTCCTACACTTTTGTAATGGTTCAAAAAAAAGATTATTTTTTGTAGCCTGGATGGGTACTGCATGTGTGGAGCCAGATATAATGATAGAGTGGAGAAGATATTCACTGGGATGTTAGACATAAAAGGCTGGAGTAACTCAGTGGGACAGGCAGCAGTTCCGGAGAGAAGGAATGGGTGACTTTTGGGGCCGAGACCCTTCTTCAGACTGAGGATGTCGCCAGGAATGGAGCGGCTGGCTGTAAGTGGCTGTTATTTTTACTGCAATGTGGGAGGTTGAGGGATGATCGTTTAGAGATCGATAAAATTCCAGTGCCCTCCATAATGTTTGGGACAAAGACCCATCATTTATTTATTTGCTTCTGTACTCCACAATTTGAGATTTGTAATAGAAAAAAAATCACATGTGGCTAAAGTGCACATTGTCAAATTTTATTAAAGGGTATTTGTATACATTTTAGTTTCATGATGTAGAAATTACAACTGTGTTTATACAGAGTCCCCCCCATTTCAGGGCACCATAATGTTTGGGACGTATGGCTTCACAGGTGTTTGTAATTACTCAGGTGTGTTTAAATGCCTTCTTAATGCAGGTAGAAGATAGCTCTCAGCACCTAGTCTTTCCTCCAGTCTTTCCATCACCTTTGGAAAATGTTATTGCTGTTTATCAAAAATAGGACCAAAGTTGTGCCAATGAAAGTCAAAGAAGCCATTATGAGACTGAGAAACAAGAATAAAACTGTTAGAGACATCAGCCTTCTTCTTCTTCTTCTTGCATATGGCGTGCACAGCCTAAAGTTGCAGGACAACTTGTTCTATTTGATCTTATTTGATTGTGCACACCAGGTTGATTGCATTCATCGAAACAGGGTGGACCAAGTGAAGGTTGCAATCTCCCACCCCCAGACATCAGCCAAACCTTAGGCTTATTAAAATCAACTATTTGGAACATCATTAAGAAGAAAGAGAGCACAGGTGATCTTACTAATCGTAAAGGGACTGGCAGGCCAAGGAAGACCTCCACAGCTGATGACAAAAGAATTCTCTCTATAATAAAGAAAAATCCCCAAACACCTGTCCGACAGATCAGAAACTCTTTAGGAGTCAGGTGTGGATGTGTCAATGACCACTGTCCGCAGAACACTTCATGAACAGAAATACAGAGGCCACAAAAATAGGATGGCTAGGTGACAGTTTGCCAAGAAGTACTTAAAAGACTAACCACAGTTCTGGAAAAAGGTCTTGTTGACAGATGAGACGAAGACTGACTTGTATTAGAGTAATGGCAAGAGCAAAGTATGGAGGAGAGAAGGAACTGCCCAAGATCCAAACTATACCACGTCATCTGTGAAACGCAGTGGTGGGGGTGTTATGGTCTGGGCATGTATGGCTGCTGAAGGTACTGGCTCATTTATCTTCATTGATGATCCAACTGCTGATGGTTGTAGCATAATGAATTCTGATGTGTATAGACACATCCTATCTGCTCAAGTTCAAACAAATGCCTCAAAACTCAATTGCCAGCAGACCATTCTACAGCAAGACAAACATACTGCTGAAGCAGCAAAGGAGTTCTTCAAAGTTAAAAAATAGTCTGAACCAAATTGAGCATACTTTTATATGCTGAAGAGAAAACTGAAGGGGACTAGCATAAGCTAAAGATGGCTGCAATACAGGCCTGGCAGAGCATCACCAGAGAAGACACCCCGCAACTGATGATATCCATGAATCGCAGACTTCAAGCAGTCATTACATGCAAAGGATATGCAACAAAATACTGAACATGACTACTTTCATATATATTACATTGCTGTGTCCCAAACATTATGTTGCCCTGAAATGGGACCATGTATAAACACTGCTGTAATTTCTACATGGTGAAACCAAAATGTATAAAAATGGCCTTTATTAAAATCTGACAATGTACACTTTAACCACGTGATTTTTTTCTATAACAAATCTCAAATTGTGGAGTACAGAGGCAAATAAATAAATGATGGGTCTTTGTCCCAAACATTATGGAGGGCACTGTATAAGGGCATAGAAAGCATAGATAGTGAGAGTAGGGAAGTGTTGAATAAGAGGGCACAGGTTTAATGTGCGAAGGGTGAAATGTAAAGGATATTTGATGGGGTACGTTTTTCATGCAGAATATGTTGCTTATCTAGGACGAGCTGCCAGAAGAAGTAGTGGAGGCAGATACAATTACAACTTTTTAAAGTATTTGGATAGAAAGGGCATAGAGGATACAGGACTAATGTTCGCAAATGGGATTATGGTAAATATATCATCATGGTTAGCATTTTCAACTTGGGCCGCAAGGGTCTGAGTCTGTGCTGTACGCTTTTAAGGTCACATTGGGCACACTAGTGCTGTTGTCCTCTGAGTCGAAAATTGGCATCTGAATTTTGGAAGCAATGGGAAGCAAGTATCCACTTTACACGGTTTTCAACATGTGAAACTAAGGTTACATTTTAAATCTACTTTTTCACGGAGTAACGGAGAAGAGGGATTCGTCTATTTGCAAATGTTGGAGGGGAATTGTTGGGTATCTTGCACAAATCTGCACACAAAATGTTTCATTATATCTATATCTCGCATTAGTTGTGCAAATTACAATAAACTCAACGTGGTAATTCACTTGCCTTTAATGCTGTATATTTGGTGGGGGTGGGGGGGGGATGATGGGGAGGGTTCAAATGGCTTTTTAGAAGCTATTTTGTTTCTTTGTGTTAGATATAACTAACACCTTCATGCTCAACTGATAACTGCTTAACTTTGGAAAAGACTATGTTTCTATTAGTACAGAGTCTTCAAATGGTGTCCAATTAAGATTTCAATCTTTGATTAGTGACGGGTTTATAGGAAAGACAGTATATCTCAGTGCTCTGCTGTTAAAAGTAATGTAACATTTTCATGTGTAAAAAATGGTTTTGACCTCCGTATTTTGCAGAATGACATTCACTTTTCAAATTTATACATGTGCTTAACATTAAAAACAGCTTGATATTTTGGAGTTTATTCATGAACACGAATATATCCACGGTGATATCAAGTCAGCCAACCTGCTTCTGGGCCTCAAGAATCTCGAAGAGGTATCATACGTCCGTCTTTGACAACAAGTAGTTATGTTTCTTTATTTAATATATGAAAGAGAATGTGTAAAAGAGGACCAGCAGAAAAAAATGACTTGCATGTGAAAGCTGTCATGATGTGGCTGATTCAGGAATCACAACTATTTGTTCCACTCCATTGCAGCTGTATTTATGACAAATTCTCCAAATGTTAGATTCTTGTAGCAATAATCCATATAATAAGTGCAGGTCATGGTGTCATGCTATTTCTTGAATTCTAAGATAGCAACACAAATAACATTAATTGCAGATGGAGGACTATTAGATGGAGAGCAAATATGACGATTTTTGCAAGGCTATTGCCCTTGGGAAATATAAAAATCCTAGTGATGTGCCAACTGCCAACCACTGTCACAATGCAAACGCTTTTTTTCCTAAATAGCTTTGCCAGAAAGCTGGGGGGAAAAACAGTTAAGAACATGTTAAGTCCTTAAGTTTTATTTGGGCTGTCATTTTTGATTAGAAATATTCATGTAAAATGCTTAACACAGACGTTCTGTATTCTGTTGTGTATTTCTTTTAACAAGCAGGCAGCCACAGTTAATTTACTTTGGGAAAGGTACCATGGATTAGAAAAGTTTACATAGAACATGGAACAGTACAATACGGCACAGGAACAGGTCCTTTGGCCCACAATGTCTACTTTGAATAATCATGCCAAGTTAAACTAATCTCCGCTGCTTCCATGTCATCCATATCCCTCCATTTCCTGCATACCCACGTGTCATCTGCCTTTCCCATTCGTCACCCATCTACTTTCTGCCTATACCCTAGCTGTTACCGCCTCTCTACAGCGCATATCTATGTCGCTCTCAAACATGTGGACACGGTGGTGCAGCGGTAGAGTTGCTGCCTTACAGCGCCGGAGACCCATGTTCGATCCCGACTACGGGTGCTGTCTGTACAGAGTTTGTACGTTCTCCCCGTGACCGTGTGGGTTTTCTTCGAGACCTTCAGTTTCCACCCACACTCCAAAGAAGTATTGGTTTGGTATAAAATGTAAATTGTCCCTAGTGTGTTTAGGATAGTGTCAATGTGCGAGGATCACTTGTCGGTGCGGACCCAGTGAGCGGAAGGGCCTGTTTCCGCACTGTATCTCTAAACTAAACAAAGCCCTGACATCATCCAGCCACAGCTCCAGTCCTCTCTCATGGTCATTCATGAGCTACTGTGGGGGATCGTTTCTGAGGTGTAATCCTCAGGGATACTGCAAGTTTCCCTGACCTCCCACGTTCTGCAGGAGGAGCATTCCACTGCCCTAACTCACATTTTCACTGCACTAGGGTGGCGCAGTGACACAGCTGGTAGAGCTGCTGCCTTGCAGCGCCTGAAACCCGGGTGCTGTCTGTGTGGAGCCTGCACGTTCTCCCTATGACTGCAAGCGTTTCCTCCCACATCCCACAGACTTGTGGCTTTGTAGGTTCAGTGACCTCTGTAAATTGCCCTAAGTATGCAGGGAGTGTGTAGAACTGGAGTCTGAATGGATGAATCCATTTTTGTTTGGACTCAGCCAGTTTCCATGTTGTTTCTCTAGACTACCACTAGAAGAACTTTTGAAAAGAGAAGACCACCGTATTTTAAACTCAGCCTCCAAGCCAATGCCTCAGTAGGCAAAATCTCAGTACTTGCACGTCCACAGAAACTCTCCCGGCACAGCTGCTCAGCTTATGCCTTCCTTCACTCTACCCTGCTCTGCCTCAGAACCAAGCTGGTGCCACAGACCTGACATCTGCTGCTGCTGCTCCCTCCTAATGGTCAACCTCCCCACAATATACAAAAGTGTGTCAGCCAGCATCTGCAATTCCATAATTCTACAAAAGTGTATTAGCTGTTTCCTCTACTTCCTTAAGAAGGTTTCTGAAGTTTGGCATGTCCCCTACCACTCTCACCAACTTCCACAGATGCACCACAGAAAGCATTTTATCAGGATGCAGCACAGCTTGGTTTGGTAGCAGATCCAACCAGAACTGCAAGAAATTGAAACAAATTGTGGACGCAGCCCAGACCATCACACAAACCAACCTCCCTTCTATTGACTCCATTTATACCTCATGTTGCCTCGGCAAGGCCAGTAGCATAATCAAAGACAAATCACACCCTGGCCACTCCCTCTTCTCCCCACTCCCATCTGGCAAAAGGTATAGTAGTGTGAAAATGCACAACATCAGATTTAGAGGCAGTTTCTTTCCAGCTGTTATCAGGCAACTGAATCATCCTACCACAACCAGAGGGCAGTGCTGAACTACTATCTACCTCTTTGATGACCCTCGGACTATCCTTGATTGGACTTTGCTGGCTTTACCTTGCAGTAAACGTTATTAACTTATCATGTATCTACACACTGTAAATGGCTCGATTGTAATCATGTATTGTCTTTCTGATGACTGGTTAGCACACAACAAAATCCTTTCCTTTCCTGGTGATCACCGATCTACTTTCTGCCGACCTCTTGGAGCAGATACTCTAGAATGCTAACAACTGTTTTAAAATCTACTATACTGCTCTTCCTCCCAGGTGCTCACTCCTAAGTGAAGCTAACCTGGCCTCATGCGAATGGCTGATTTTTATATCTACCAGGCTGCTCCTTCTCTCAGCTGCTCTCTCAACTGTGAACCTAATCTCTAGAGTGATATGGATATGAGCCAGGCCATTGATGCAATCACAAAGAAAATACATCAATACCTCAACTTCCTTAGAAGAGTTTCAGTACGTTGCCGAATACTCTACCGATCTACATGTAGAGAGCCTACTGACTAGTTGCATCACAGCGTGGTTCAATAACTTGAAAACCCAGAAACAAAGACGGCTACGGAAATTAGCAGATATTGCCCAGTCTATCACAGGTACTGACCTCCCCACCATCAAAGGGATCTATAGGAGGTGCTGCCTCAAAATGAAATCCAGTGTCATCAAAGGCCCACATGACCTTGTCCATGCTCCCGTTTCTGTACTACAATTGGGAAGAAGGTACATGAGCCTGAAAACTATGATCACCAGATTCAAGAACAGCTCCTTCCCATTAAGCATCAGACAACACTGCACAACTCTAACCACTAACTTCAGCAGCTATGATATTCTATTGATTGTGTTTTTGGTTGCACTATGGACTTCTGTTTTGCACTGTTCTCGTACCTAGTATTACTGTTAATAATTTATTTTATAATTGATTATTATATATTTATTTGTGAGTTATAACATCAGTGGGCCTATTGAGCTTCAGGAAGTAAGATTTAATTGCAGATACATATGACGATTAAACGTTCATGACTTTCTTGACCCACCATGGCTCTGCAAGTTCTTGCCTTCCAGAAATTTATCCGTCTCTGTTTTGTAAGCTAGAGTTGAATCTGCAACCACAATACTCTTTTTTTTCACGTTTGGTCCTTTTGGCAATAGCCTTTAATTTATTCCTCTGCTCTCAACCTAACCCACCAGTATCCCTATCTGCTTAGTATACACCGTTCATAGTTTCAAACACCTCCTTTAGATCCTCTTCCCAGCTCCACCACTTCAAGATTAACAACCCCGACTCCTCTAGTCCAATCACAGGACGAAAATGCAACCAGCCGCAACCAGCCTGTAAAAATCCCTTCCACACCCTCTCCAAAGACACTTATTTCCTCCAGCCATAATGCTCTAGTTGTGGCTGAACCTGTGCTTTATGAAGTTGCATCATGATTTCCTAGCACATGTACTAGTTTTTACTTCTAATGCTCAGGATCCCATGTGTTGCTTTAAGTACTCTCTCAACTTCCCCTTGGCAATTTCAGCAAACTTTGCACATAAACTCCCAGATTTAAACTGATCACAACAGAAGATGCGTGATTCACACCCACAATTCATTCATTCCCCACCGAGTTTCCCACCTTGTGAACACTGAAAAGCTGATCAACAGTGTCTTCAAATGCAGAATATAAAACAGAGCTTTGATTGGAAATTCTGCACTGATGTTGCAAAGGATAAAAATGTGGCTTCTGAATAAGAAAATAACAGCTCTTTCATTGAAATGTTTTTAAATCTTTCAGATATATCTGGCGGATTATGGTCTTGCCTTCAGGTACAATCCCAATGGAGATCACAAACATTATAAGGAGGACCCGAGGAAAAGTCACAATGGAACACTTGAATTTACCAGCATTGATGCTCATAAAGGTGTAGGTAAGGACATCATCCATTCGGCCTGCAGACTGTGAGTGATGCAGGCTCTGTGTTTGGACTGAAATTTGCATTGAGTGACTTGTTTGCTGATACTTTAATCCAGCCAGCTTCACTTCAGTGGATGCTCAGCAGTGTGGGTTTGGCAAATTCAGAGCTGACCCAGCAACGCGTGATGTCATCCATAAACCACCCAGCTGTGCTCTTGCAATCATGCATCAGTATTGTAAATAATGACATTGTCAATTTTGATGGCATAATTTTGAGAGTAAAAATGAATTGGATTTGCTTGCTTTCAAATTTAGTTGAACCATTTCACTCTTCTGCAGAGCCCAACCACTAGGAATTGATTTAAAAATAGTTTTCTTAATGGAATTCATTTGAAGGAAGTTGATGCTTGTAACCTATGCATCTAGATAGGCAAGCTTCAATCAAATAAGGGATGAACCAAAATATCTGAATTACGGTCATTGTGTTATCTCAGCTGAGACAGAGTGAAATGCTTTTTAGTTATATTTAAAATACAACATTTCTAACTACCCCAATATATTTAGCTGAAGCTAAACTGGGAGGAGGAAGGATGTACCAATATGGAACTTGTTTGAAGAAGGGTCTTTGTGGGTACCCTTCTCGTGTAGCATGCTCTACTGATCAGATCAATATCCACGTTTTCAAATATCCATAGGCACGAATATTGTGCTAAGCGATGCTGCCACTTCACACTGCTTAACAAAACTTACCAATGAAGATGAACAAATTTACTGTGCGTGTAGTGTCATTTTATAGAGATTCAAGAGACATTTATTGTCACATGCACCAATTGGTACAGTGAAA
Source organism: Raja brachyura (assembly GCA_963514005.1). The sequence continues at coordinate 17,972,089 of OY740788.1, forward strand.
TTTGGGGTCACCATACAGCCATACGAATTAGAGTTGCAGTCTTTGATAGAGTTGCACCCTGGCCACTCCCTCTTCTCCCATCAGTTAAAAGATATAGAAGTGTGAAAACGCACACCACCAGATTCAGGGACAGTTTCTTCCAGCTGTTATCACGGTAACTGAACGATCCTACCACAACTAGAGAGCAGTGCTGATCTACTATCTACCTCTTTGGTGACCCTCGGACTCTCCTTGATCGGACTTTGCTGGCTTCATCCTGCACTAAACGTTATTCCCTTTTCATGTATCTATACACTGTAAATGGATCAATTATAATCATGTATTGTCTTTCTGCGGACTGGTTAGCAACAAAAGCTTTTCACTGTACCTCAGTACACGTGACAATAAACTGATCCATGTGGCACCAATTGTCAGGACTGGCATTACTGCAGTTGGAAATAGTAGCGTGACATTCATAGGCTGGGCAGACAGACAGCTCTCAATGGGACATGTTCCTGATAGTTTCAAGTTCAGTGGATTTCCCAACACCAGTTTTCACCCAGGAATGTACATCCAATCTGACCTCCCATGATGATCTGCACTTTTACTAGCAGCTATGTTATGTTAAGCTAGCAGGCATGATCTGCATCAGTTCCAATGGGAAAGAAATGGATTGTGGATTATTAGTTGCATTTGTCAAGGGAAATTAGCAGAGTATTACCTGCATAGTTCTATCATTAGTGCATTGAATCCTAGAGCTGGAATTTATTCCATAAACCCCTTGTGATATCTGAACTCTTCCAGTTGTGGGCTGTTGAGGATTGCTGATATAGATTGTCCACCATTGACAGCCATACTTTCAGCTGTTAAAGACATAGCCTCTAGAATTCACTTTGCAAACCCCTGTGCCTCTGTATCCTCCTTAAAGAACATCTTCATAAAATACCTCTCTAACCTAATTTTGGTTATCTTCCTTAATATCTTCCTTCAAATACCTTGGAACATTTGTCATGCTAAAGCTGCGATATAAACAGCTATTCATGCAATAGGTCTTGAGAGTTTTCCTTTTGAAAAAGCAGTAATTGAATAGGGCAGCACGGTGGCGTAGCAGTAGAGTTGCTGCCTTAGAGTGCCAGGGACCAGGGTTCAATCCTGACTACAGGTGCTTATCTGTACAGGGTTTGTACGATCTCCCCCGTGACCTGCGTGGGTTTTCTCCGGTATCTCCAGTTTCCTCCCACACTCCAAAGACCTACAGGTTTGTAGGATAATTGACGGTACAATTGTGAATTGTTTCTAGTGTGTGTAGGATGGTGTACAGTGGCTTGCAAAAGTATTCATACCCCTTGAACTTTTCCACATTTTGTCATGTTACAACCACAAACATAAATGTCTTTTATTGGGATTTTATGTGATAGACCAACACAAAGTGGTGCATAATTGTGAAGCGGAAGGAAAATGATACATGGTTTTCAAAATTTATTACAAATAAAAAACTGAAAAATGTGGCATGCAAAAGTATTCAGACCCCCGAGTCAATACTTTGTAGAACCACCTTTCGCTGCAATTACAGCAAGTCTTTTGGGGGTATGTCTCTATCAGCTTTGCACATCTAGAGACTGAAATGTTTGCCCATTCTTTTTTGCAAAATAGCTCAAGATCAGTCAGATTGGATGGAGAGCGTCTGTGAACAGCAATTTTCAAGTCTTGCCAGAGATTCTCAATTGGATTTAGGTCTGGACTTTGACTGGGCCATTCTAACACATGAATATGCTTTGATCTAAACCATTCCATTGTAGCTCTGGCTGTATGTTTAGGTTTGTTGTCCTGCTGGAAGGTGAACCTCCGCCCCAGTCTCAAGTCTTTTGCAGACTCTAACAGGTTTTCTTCCAAGATTGGCCTGTATTTGGCTCCATCCGTCTTCCCATCAACTCTGACCAGCTTCCCTGTCCCTGCTGAAGAAAAGCATCCCCACAGCATGATGCTGCCTCCACCATGTTTCACAGTGGGGATGGTGTGTTCAGGGTGATGTGCAGTGTTAAGGGCCTGTCCTACAAGCATGCAACTCTATGCGATTAGCGCGACCGAACGTGGTCGCTTGAGCTGTCCGGCGTCGCGGGGCCGGTCCCACTTGGATCGCCGGAGCCGTGCGGAATTGTGCGGAGTTCGTCCCGACATCGCGCGGGGCTCCGAAAAACTGACTATGTTCAAAAATTCCGCGCGGCAACGGCTTGTCGGCTCACAGTCGCCTCGACGCATTACACACCGCCCTGACATCGTGCTTCTGTGAACCTATCTGTAGGTGCCTCCGTGACCTATGTGTGTGGCTCCGTGGCCCTGTGTGTGTGTGTGTGCCTCTGTGCCCCTCTCTGTGTGCCCCTCTCTGTCCTGGCGAACTTACCTTAGACTTCGCTCCAAGTTCGCCTCACTTTGCGCTACGTTGTGCCACTCACCCGACCTCCGCGCGGCCCCTGCTGCCGGTTTGGTCACGCTTGCCGCATGCAGGCGCATGTTGGTGGGAACGGCCCTGTACAGGGGATCACCCGACCTCCGCGCGGCCCCCGCCTTCTAGTTTGATCGCATTCATTGCATAGAGTTGCATGCTTGTAGGACAGGCCCTTTAGTTTTCCGCCACACATAGCATTTTGCATTTAGGCCAAAAACTTCAATTTTGGTCTCATCAGACCAGAGCATCTTCCTCCACATGTTTGCTGTGTCCCCCACATAGCTTGTGGCAAACTGCAAACGGGACTTCTTATGGCTTTGTTTCAACAATGGCTTTCTTCTTGCCACTCTTCCATAAAGGCCCGATTTGTGGAGTGCACGACTAATAGTTGTCCTGTGGACAGATTCTCCCAGCTGAGCTGTGGATCTCTGCAGCTCCTCCAGAGTTACCATGGGCCTCTTGGCTGTTTCTCTGATCAATGCTCTCCTTGCCCGGCCTGTCAGTTTAGGTGGACGGCCATGGCTTGGTAGGTTTGCAGTTGTGCCATACTCTTTCCATTTTCGGATGATGGATTGAACAGTGCTCCGTGAGATGTTCAAAGCTTGGGATCTTTTTTTAAAATCTAACCCTGCTTTAAACTTCTCCACAACATTATCCCTGACCTGTCTGGTGTGTTCCTTGGGCTTCATGATGCTGTTTGTTCACTAATGTTCTCTAACAAATCTCTGAGGCCTTCACAGAACAGCTGTATTTATGTTGAAATTAGATTACACACAAGTGGACTCTATTTGTTAATTAGGTGACTTCTGAAGGATATTGGTTGCACTGGATTTTATTTAGGGGTATCAGAGTAAAGGGGGCTGAATATTTTTGAAAGCCACACTTTTCAGTTTTTTATTTGTAAAAAAATTTGAAAACCATGTATCATTTTCCTTCCACTTCACAATTATGCGCCACTTTGTGTTGGTCTATCACATACAATCCCAATAAAATACATTTACGTTTGTGGTTGTAACGTGACAAAATGTGGAAAAGTTCAAGGGGTATGAATGCTTTTGCAAGCCACTGTTTGTGTGTGGGGATCGCTGGTTGGAGCAGACTCGGTGATCTGATAGACCTGTTTCTGCTGTATCTCTAAACTAAACTAAGATTGGACATGGATGCAGCATGATAAGGGGAGGCATGGGGCTCACATTCAGGCTGCCATGTGTACAGTAGGAATGGACTACTTACACACAGAATTACTTGATTTAATTACTTGATTTAATTAATTACTTTGTAAGTTGGTTACTTGCATTAAAATGGTCCAATTTAGCAAATCCCCAACTGTTTGTTCTCTAACTACTCTCTCTGGCCAAAGATTAAACTTGGACTGTTAATCCTCCATCTTTGAGAGATCTGATTGATGAATAAAGAAATTACCTGAGTGCTGCCTCCTTAGCAGTGATCTTCAGGTTCCTTTCCCACTCAACCTATTGCAATAGTCAATTCTCCATCTGAATAAACCTACAGCACCCAGTTGGCATTTAAGATGTTGTATTGTCTTTCCTCGATTGTTGGTTTTGGATATATCAAACGAGGTTTCAATGGATGTTTATTTTTAAATTGAACAAGTTTTCCTTTATTCCAGCTAAGATCCACTGAATAAAAGCTCCTGTTTTTAATTAAATATTATGTGTCTATTTCTGCCTGTGCTTTTGCAGGATGTATAGAATATGGTTTATTTAATAGATGACCATGTGTTAATCCAATTTCTTGCATCCATCCTAAAACTGAGTATTCATCAGCTTTATTTCTAACCTCTATCTCTGCTTAAACTGTTATACCGTCCACATCCTTCATGTTTTTTGAGTCCACTATCTTTCTTTCTGCAATATGCTGTCTACTGATAATCTTCCACAATTCCATCAGCATCTTTCTTTATATCTCCACGCACTTTGCTTCCTGTATTAAACTCTCTTCAGATTCTTCATCTTTGACAGACCTCAGCTCCTTTCGAATCAGGCCTTGCAAATGTGAGTTTCCTATTCCCCATTCTTGACCTTGCTCCCAGAACTGTGATAGTGACTCCCTCACCCACATCTTCAACATCAGCGGCACCCTTAATCAATGGATCATTCCATGTTATTTTGCAATCTCCAGACTGATGCTGCCCTGAAGCATCTTTCCCTTTCTGCGTTACAAATGTACATATATTTTTGTGACATCCTGGTCAAATCCCATTATCTTCTTTAACTATGTTTATATATTCACATATTCTGTTGTGCTGCAGCAAGTAAGAATTTCATTGTCCAATCTGGGGCATATGACAATAAAAGACTCTTGACCCTTGACTCTTGAACTATTATCATTTCCCTGGCACTTTTTGTGATAGGAACTCGTGAAGAAATGCCATTGGCATTAGAGGTCTCAATAGGCATAAGACCCTTCTCTGCTGCCTGTGTTTTTGGAAATCCTACCAGATGCTGTCCTTCTCATTTTTTTGGTTGCTGTCCTTGGGTAAAATTGTAAAAGCACAAAGCAGACAAACAAGGATTGCAATAAATTGATCCATCAATGCACAGGTGACTGAAAATGTTGCTTTGATGCGTTGCTTTAAAGTTTCAGTACTGAACAATTGCATTTCATGTGGATAAATGACTTTCGGAAAAACTATCAGGACATGCTTGCAGGTACAGAGAGACCTGATAAGAAGCTCCCCCTGTAAGTACTTCAGAAACATTAGGTTTCCTCCATCACATCCAGGCAGTAATACTCAGGGTTGCAGTGAAGACTTCCTCAGTAAAGGAGGGTTTGTGAAGTATATCAACGATTCAAGTGCATTTATTGATCATTTCTTCTTGGAATTTATTTCAGATTATTCATTCGGCTGAGTTATTTTCATGGTACAATTGAAATAATATTGTTAACCAGATTACCATATGCAAAAATTGCACAAAATAATACCAAGTGTAAAAACGAATAATAGACCATAGTGCATAATTGATCCATAAACAGCAGCTGAACCCAATTCAATATGTGAAAACTTTGGCAATCTGTAAGCCTCCTGGTAACTTGTTTAATGTACTTTCATAGTGAGAGGATTTCAGTATAGCAGCAAAGCGGTCCTACTGCAGTTGTACAGGGTCCTGGTGAGACCGTACCTGGAGTATTGTGTGCAGTTTTGGTCTCCTAATTTGAGGAAGGGCATTCTTGCTATTGAGGGAGTGCAGCGTAGGTTCACCAGGTTAATTACCGGGATGGCGGAACTGACATATGATGAAAGAATGGGTCGACTGGGCTTGTTATCACTGGAATTTAAAAGGATGAGAGGGGAAACATATACAATTCTTAAAGGATTGGACAGGCTAGATGCAGGAAAATATGTTCCTGATTATGGGGAGTCCGGAGTCTAGAACCAGGGGGTCACAGTTTAAGAATAAAGGGTGGGCCATTTGGGACTGAGATGAGGGAAAGGTTTTCACCCAGAGAGTTGTGAATCTGTGGAATTCTCTGCCACAGAAGGCAGTGGAGGCCAATTCACTGGATGTTTTCAAACGAGAGTTAGATATAACTCATAGGGCTAACGGAATCAAGGGATATGGGGAAAATGCAGGAACGGGGTACTAATTTTGGATGATCAGCCATGATCATATTGAATGGCAGTGCTGGCTCGAACGGCCGAATGGCCTGCTCCTGCACCTATTTTTTATTTTCTAAGTTTCTGGTGGGGGCATTTGACAAACTGTCAAATCAAATCAGGGTCTGAAGGTCTCGACCCGAAACGTCACCCATTCCTTCTCTCCAGAGATGCTGCCTGTCCCGCTGAGTCTACTTTCTGTCAAATCATTAGTTGGTCAGGAAACACCGTGAGGTAATTGACTTATTCAGCATAATTGCATTGTGAAGGTTCTTAAAAAAAAAGATATATATATATATTTTTTAAATTAGAAGTAATGTACAATAGTATAAACCAAAAATAATACATTTCATGTACCACTTCTTGTTTTAAAATTTAATAATAGAAAAGTAACAGAAGCAAAAAAAGAAAAATAGAGAAGGTTAGATAAGATAATGATATTAATAGTACGTGAAAAAGTGGAAAGAGAGAGCCCATAAAGATGTAAAGCCCGGGAAAGAGAAAGAGAAGAGAAAAAAAAAAAGGAAAATATAAAGAAAATAAAATAAAATAAGAGGGATGTACCTGCTCCATATCTTTACACACCTCACCCGGTCCTGAAACAGTTTATTTCCAGAGTTATGTTGCACCTTATGCTTGTAATAAGTCGATACATGGAGACCAAATCTTTAAGAATTGGTCTGATTTGCCTGCTAGGACGAATCTCATATCTTCGAGGTGTAACATTTCAGACATATTTGAAATCCACATTTTTAGCATTGGTGTTGGTGCATTTTTCCAGAATTTAAGTATATACTTTTTTTTGCCGTTACTAAGTCATAATTAAGGAAACTCTTTTGGAACGAAGGCAGCTCAAAGGCGACTTCCATTGTTCCAAAAATAATCAGTTTTGCGTTTGGTTTCAGTTATATTTTAAATAATTTTGTAAAAATGTCAAAAATTTCACCCCAAAATGTTAGGATTTTTATACAAAAAACAAAGGAATGTGCTATGGTTGCATCTTGAGATAAACATTTATCACAAATGGGGGAGACATTTGGAAAGATTTTGTTCAGTTTAGTTTTCGAATAATATAATCTAATCTATGTAAATTTTTGCATTGATCGAGCATTTATGCACATATTGCAAGTATTTATCCCATCTCTCTTTCAAGATTTTTATAGATAGTTCTAGTTCCCAATCTCTTCTAATTGTGTCAGATGATGGTATTATAATTAGAATGATATTATACAGGTATGATATTAAGTTAGTTGAGTCCGCCTTTCTGTTCATAGTTTCATCTAATAGATCTGGAGTCAGAGTTTTGTATTCTTGTGTATTTTTTTTCAAATAGTCACGGATTTGAAGGTATTTAAAATATTTCTTACTTTTCATATTGTATTTGCGTTGTAGTTGTTGAAATGATTAAAAATGTTCCGTTTCACACATGTCTCCAAGCATTTTAATTCCTATTCTTTCCCAATGGGTAAATGTTTTATCAATAATGGATGGTTTAAACACCGGATTATTAACTATAGGAGAGAGAAGCGATAGGTTTCTTAATTTGGGAGTTCATTTTATTTGTTTCCAAATTCTAATAGTACTATGAATAATTGGGTTTTTCTTGTATGTTGTATTATTCAATTTTATCGGTGAGAGAAGGATTGCTCCTATATTAAAAGGGGAACAATCCTCTTTCTCCATTACAATCCAAACCACCCGTTGGGCAGAAGTGTCCAACAGGTGAATTACATTTTTGATATTTACTGCCCAATAATAGTACAAAAAGTTGGGTAGTGTTAGTCCACCAAATTCTTTGGGTATGCACAAGTATCTTCTTTGGATTCTATGGGATTTATAGTCCCACAGAAAATTTGTGATATCAGAATCAAGTTTTTTGAAAAACTTTTTAGGTAAATATATTGGTATTGTTTGAAATAAATATAAAATTTGTGGTAAAAAAATCATTTTTATGGCATTTATTCTGCCCATTAAAGACATCGGAAGTGTTTTCCAAAATTTAATCAAGGCATTTAATTTAGTAAGTAAGGGCATATAGTTTGCGTTGAATAAAGATTTATATTTTCTGGTAATTTCGATTCCCAATTATTTAAATTTTTCTGTAGCAATTTAAAAAAGGAATTTTAAAAGGTGTGTCGAATCTTGAGGTTTTATCGTCATAATTTCTCTTTTATTCCAATTTATTCTATATCCTGAAAAGAATCCGATTTCCTCTATTAGGTTTAGTATGTTTGGTATGCTGGTTTGCGATTTTGTAATATATAATAGTACATCGTCTGTGTATAGTGATATTTTATTATTTGAGTATTTTGTATTATAACCATGGATATCGGATGCATTCTTATGTTTTCTGCTAAGGGTTCTATCACAAGAGCAAATTGCAGGGGTGATAATGCACATCCCTGTCTATTGCGCCTGGATAGTTGAAATTTCAGAGACAGTATATTATTAGTTAATATTCTGGCAACGGTTTGTCATATGTTAATTTTACCCATGAAATAAAGTTCTCTCCCATTTGAAATGTTTGTAATATTTTGAAGAGGTATTCACATACCACTTGGTCGAATGCTTTATCTGCGTCCAATGAAATAATTGTTAGGTAATGCTCTTCAATTTTGTATGAGTGTATTATATTAAACAGCCGTCTCAAATTATTGAATGAGTATCTCTTGGGTATAAACACCGTTTGATCCGCATTTATTAATTTACTAATATATTTACTCAATCTTCTTGCTAGGGTTTTCGCTAATATTTTCTGATCTGTATTTAACAGTGCGATGGCTCTATATGAGCCAGGGTCTTCTAAATCTTTATATTTTTTAGGTATGAGTGTAATAGTTGATCCCGCTAATGTTTCTGGTAATGTTTGTTCTTCGAAAGCGTATGTTACAGTTTTTGTAGTCGTGGTGAGATTAACTCGTAAGATCTTTTATAAAATTCATTACTAAATCCATCCGGTCATGGGGTTTTACCATTCTTCAGTGAATTTATTGTCTCTTCTATTTCCTTAATTGAGACCTGAGCTCCTAATATCTCCTGTTCCAGCAGATTAAGTTTTGGGAGTTTGTAATTTATAACTTTGGTACTATCTGCTGATGTTTTGGATGTATATAAATTTTGATAAAATTGGTCAAATCTTTTATTGATATCATTAGGTAATGTTACCTTTATCCGATTTAATTTTTGAAATTGTATGATCCTTTTCCCGTTTTTTCAATTGGCGTGCCAAGAGTTTATGTGGTTTATCGCCGAATTCAAAGTTTTCCTGTTTTGTAATTTGAAATATTCTTATAACTTTTGCAGATAAGATTCTGTTTAATTTAAATCTCAGTATTGTTATTTTATTGTGTTTGTCCATAGTTGGTTCTTTCGCATTATCTAGATCCAGTTGTCTAATTTGTTTGTTGCAATTGTTCGTTCTTATTCTTTTAATTTTGAAAAGCTTGTTATGAAATTATAGATCCTCTGATAAATCCCTTAAAAGATTCCCTTAATAAAGAGGGTGAAATACCTGGGGTGTCGTTAGTCTAAAAAAAAAAGTTCCATCTAATATCTACCACCTTGTGGGTCGTTGAGAATTTGAGGATTAAACCTCCAAAACGATTTTTAATTAGGTATTCCTTCTAGTTTTAAGAAAACGTTAACGGAGAAAGATATTTAGGATTCTTTGTGTAAGGAATTCATTTTGTATCCACTAAAAAATAGTTGATACATGAATAGGTTTTATGTACCATTGAGTAAAAAGAGTATTCCCTTCCAACTGGGTTGGCGATCCTCCAAACATCTGTTATATTTGTGTTTTTTTATGTATGTATTTAGTTCACTAGTTTTAGATTTTATGTTACGCCTCTTTTATTGTGCAGATTTATCCAAGTAAGGATCTAAAACTCAATTGAAGTCTCCCCCAATTCTCACATTTTGATAATTAAACTCTGAAATTATATTCAGGATTTTATTAAAAAATTGGGGATTATCAAAATTAGGCGCGTAAATATTTACCATTATGAGTGGGGTAGAGTGGATCTCTCCAGTAACTATGAGATATCTCCCTTCTTTATCTGCTATGATATTCTTTGATTTAAATGATATTCCTTTACGAATAATAATTGCCGTGCCTCTAGAATTAGAGATATATGAAGAGTGATATGTTTGACCTATCCAATTTGCCTTCAGTTTGGTCTGGGCTTGAAGTTTCAAGTGTATTTCTTGTAAAAAAATTATGTCTGAATTAAGTGATTTCAATTGTGCGAAAATCTTACCCCTTTTAATTGGCTCATTAGCACCCTTTATGTTCCAGCTGCAAAACGTGATTCCTCCAATTTTCTTTTGTTTATCGTCTTGCATTTTAAATTACTTTGATACCTTTAAGTCATATGGTGCAACAAGATACCTCAGGACTCTAGGTGTTGGGTGGGCATTCGCAGCTACAAGGTTCTGTTGGTATATCCTTTTTAAACATCCTTAAGAAAAAAAACAAAGAAGTGTAATGAATGAATAGCCTTTATTGTCATTCAGACCTTTCAGTCTGAACAAAATTTCATGCCTGCAGTCATACATATATAAAAATAACAAAACCACACAATAAACACAAAATTAACATCCACCACAGTGAGTTCACCAAACACCGCCTCACTGTGGTGGAAGGCAAAAGTCTTAGAGTCTCTGTCTTCTTCCCTCCTTATTCTCCCTCTGCGCTGAGGAGATCCAGGCCTCCGATGCTGCCGTCCACCAGGCCCGCGGCCGAGCCTCCGAAACCGGGCCGCCACCGTCGCCGTCACCGGAACGCCGGAACACCGCCACAGGGCCCGCCGCCGGAACGTCGCTGGAGCACCGCATCCCCGAAGCCAGGTCGCCGCTGGAGCACCACAGCCCCGAAAGCCAGGTCTCTGCCGGAACGTCGCTGGAGCACCGCAGCCCCGAAAGCCAGGTCGCCGCCGGAACGTCGCTGGAGCACCGCATCCCCGAAGGCAGGCCATCGCTGGAGCACCGCAGCTCCGAAACCAGGTCGCCGCTGAAGCTCCGAAAGCCGTGCCGCCGCCGCTGGAAGCTGGAGGCCGCCAGCTCCGCCATTAGGGCCTCAGCACAGATGGAGACGGTGTCGGGGGACACCACAAGAAAAGTCGCATCCCCCCGAAGGGAGAGACTAAAACCCCGTTAAAGTGATATAAAAATTTAAAAAGTGATATTATAGTATCTAAAAATAACAATACTGTAAAAAATAGCCACCTATTGGTGGTAGTTACATATTTTACGACTTCCGTTGATGTTAATCTACATTTAGCGCCGCTCCCTTGACCAACATTGCAAAAGGGAAGAAGGGCCAATTCAAGACCGAGTGATATATAGCAAAACTACAAATTTGTATACCTAATTAAGTCTTCAAATAGTGTGCCATTTACTACATACTAACAGTATTTACATTTACTTCACATTCAGATCCCGGTCTCTTATAATAGTAACCTGCTGGTTGAAAGGGGTTAACCAGAATCAGACTCATGGCTGTCTGCCAAGTGTCTGAATTTCCTCCCCTCCGCTCAGGCATAACTGGGACCTAATTTATTATATGGGGTTACTTTATTAGTATGTTATTCTTTCATTATATTTAGCTCATTGTCCTAAATCTGGACATTCATTAATGATTTAAAATAAACCCCCCCCTTCCCCTCACCGGAGGAGTTAATCATTGTTACATTATACCGTTATACCAATTCGCATTAGATTAGATTGCTATTGCTAAGATAATTCAATAGTTTATATGTTAGTATATGATTAAAATTATAAAAGACTTTTAATTCGTAAAATGTTATTTTCAAGTCCGTTTGTATTGATTTTTCCATTCCGCCGCTCCCCTTATTTTTCAGTGCTCCATTCGAAGAGGAAAAAAGTATGTCCTTGAGTTAGCATTCCAAAGAAGATAAGGTGTCTAGACGTTGCCTCGTGTAAAGTTCCGCCATCTTAATAATTAGAAAGTCATATTTTCACAGCTTCCCTTCTGCCGATATCTGTAAAGGAAAACCGTGTCCTGATAGTCGTGGTGATTTACTTATCCATTTATTTATTTTATGATTTCTTGAGCATATTTGTATGCTTTTTCTGGGTCAGTAAAAGCACGTTCCATAAGTGGTCCTTGTAAGTGATCCTCATTTTTGCAGGGTACATTATGCTTAAGTCCCGTTTTTTGGCTACTTCAGTGGGATAATCTCTGAAAAATCTAAGATTATCCTCTTCAAACATCAGATTCGTTCTGTCTAGGGATTTTTTTCATAATATCTTCAAAAGCAGAAATGTCATGAAATTTCACTATGATCTGTCTTGGAGGGGCTCCTAGCCTTGATTGAGTTCTTCGCACCCGATGTGCCACATCTATTTTCGGTTGCAGAAATCTTGTCATGTAGCATAACAGCATAGTCTTTATTTAACTCCATAAGCCTCCGCGCTTCGAAGTGGGACCGGAACCGCGCGGCCCGTACGCCAAAAGCTACCACGTTTGGTCGTGCCAGACACATGCAATCGCATGCAAGTGGGACATGCCCTTTACATTCAGCAATCCTCAGAGCCGGGAACCACAGTAGAACAGGCTGCTGAAAAGGAAGAGCAATTCCTTGTCAGTGTTTTTTCCGGGATTAACCAGCAATTAACTAGTTTTCCGATTATATATTTTTTGCTCAGTCCAAAGTTTCCAGCATCTACCAACCATCCAGACTTTCCTCTTTCCCTTGCTATGCATGGGATTTCTTGGTGTAAATGAAATATATAATTCCAGGTCTAATGAAACTGGGGATTCATAGTTAGCCTGCTCAGCTGAGGTGGTAAGGATCCACGGAGATGCGAATGCCTCTTAAAGTCATGTTGCAACAAAGTAGATTTAAACCAAAAACAAGATGAAACAAATAAGTATTTGTCATTTTTCTTTTTGTAAGTGGTATTTTACAAGTTCCTGTAATATTTAGTTGTATTCCCCAATCAATAACCCGTACCTGTTTTGTCCCCATATCCCTTGACTCCACTACCCTCTAGAGCTCTATCTAACTCTCTCTTAAATCCATCCAGTGATTTGGCTTCCACTGCCCTCTGTGGCAGGGAATTCCACAAATTCACAACTCTCTGGGTGAAAAGGTTTTTTCTCACCTCAGTCTTTCTAAACTCCAGTGAATACAAGCTTAGTCTATTCAATCTTTCCTCATATGACAGTCCCAACATCCCAGGGATCAATCTCGTGAACTACGCAGCACTGCCTCAATCACAAGGATGTCCTTCCTCAAATTAGGAGATCAAAGCTGTACGCAATACTCCAGATGTGGTCTTACCAGAGCCTTATACAACTGCAGAAGAACCTCTCTACTCCTATACTCAAATCCTCTTGTTATGAAGGCCAACATTCCATTGGCTTTCTTCACTGCCTGCTGTACCTGCACGCCAACTTTCAGTGACCGGTGTACAAGGACACCCAGGTCTCGCTGTACCTCCCCCTTACCTAACCTAACCCCATTGAGATAATAATCTGCCCCCTTGTTTTTGCCACCAAAGTGGATAACCGCACATTTATCGATATTATACTGCATCTGCCAAGCATCTGCCCACTCACTCAACCTGTCCAGGTCACCCTGCAACCTCCTAACATCCTCTTCACAGTTCACATTGCCACCTAGCTTTGTGTCATCCGCAAGCTTGCTAGTGTTGCTCCTAATTCCCTCTTCCAAATCATTAATATGTATGGTAAACAGTTGCGGCCCCAACACCGAGCCTTGCGGCACTCCACTGCCTGCCATTCTGACAATGACCCGTTTACTCCTACTCTTTGCTTCCTGTCTGCCAACCAATTTTCTATCTACATCAACATCCTACCCCCAATACCATGTGCTCTAATTTATTCACCAATCTCCCGTGCGGCACCTTATTAAAGGCTTTCTGAAAGTTTAGATACACTACATCCACTGGCTCCCTTTCATCCATTTTGCTTGTCACATCCTCAAAAAATCCAGAAGATTAGTCAAGCATGATTTTCCTTTCATAAATCCATGCTGACTTGGACTAATCCTTTTACTGCGATCCAAATGCCCCATTATTACCTCTTTAATAATTGACTCCAGCATCTTTCCCACCACCGAAGTCAGGCTAACTGGTCTGTAATTACCCGTTTTCTCTCTCGCGCCTTTCTTGTAAAGTGGGATAACATTAGCTATCCTCCAATCCACAGGAACTGATCCAGAATCTATTGAACATTGGGAAATGATCGCCAATGTGTCCACTATTTCTAGAGCCACCTCCCTGAGGACCCTGGTATGCAGTACATCAGGCCCCGGGGATATATCATCCTTCAGTCCCATTAGCCTACCCAATACTGTTCTCGCCGAATGAAAATTTATATCAGTTCCTCGACCCCCTTAGATCCTCTGTTCTCCAGTACTTCTGGGAGGTTGTTTGTGTCTTCCTTAGTGAAGACAGATCAGAAGTACCTGTTTAACTCTTCTGCCATTTCCTTGTTCCCCATAATAATTTAATCCGTGTTTGCCTTCAAGGGACCCACATTTGACTTAGCTACTCTTTTTCCCTTAACATATGTCAAGGAGCTTTTACTGTCCTTCTTTATATTCCTGGCCAGCTTCCCTTCATACTTCATCTTTTCAGCCCATATTGCCCATTTTGTTTCTTTCTGTTGTCCTATGAGTTTCCCAATCATCTGGCTTCCGGCTACTCTTGGCTGTGTCATACATCTTTTCTTTTAGTTTTATTATATCCCTAACTCCTCTTGTCAGCCACGGTTGCCTCTTACTCCCCTTAGAATCTTTCTTCCTTTTTGGAATGAAATGATCCTGTGTCTTCCGGATTATGCCCAGAAATTCCTGTCATTGCTGTTCCACTGTCATTCCTGCTAGTATCCTTTTCCAGTCTACCTTGGCCAGCTCATCTCTCATGCCTTCATAATCTCCTTTGTTCAGCTGCATGACTGCCACTTCCGATTTAACCTTCTCCTTCTCAAATTGCAGATTAAAACTAAAAAGACACAAGTGTGACATATTATAGTCACACTTGAACAAGAGTGAGGGAGAAATTAAGAAATCTGTAAGTGTACACCAAGTTGGAGAAATAGTATGTGGTTTACAGGAAAGCACAAGTGCTTGGCAAGTGCTTCATTAAAAGTGTAGTTACTTGCTCACAGGGCAGTGACACATTTCTATTGCTTATGAAATGGGGAGACAAATATTTGGAACTTGGATGAAGTTGGGAGAATGCTCCAGCTGAGGAAAGCTAAAACAATCTCCGTAAATCACGGTGGTGCAGCGGTAGAGTTGCTGTCTTACAGTGTCAGAGACCTGGGTTCGACCCTGACAACGGGTGCTTGTCTTCGTGCAGTTTGTATGCTCTTCCCGTGACCCGCGTGGGTTTTCACCGGGATCTCCAGTTTCCTCCCACACTCCAAAGACGTACAGTTTTGGAGGTTAATTGGCTTGGTACAATTGTAAATTGTCCTTAGTGTGTGTAGGATAGTGATAGTGTGATGAGAATCGTAGATCGCTGGGCAGCGCGGACTCGGTGGGCCAAAAAGCCAGTTTCTGTGCTGTATCTCTAAACTAAACTAAAATTCCTACACTATAGCATTTTAGTGACCTCCTACACCAAAGGCTGTGTAAAACAATGTATTTTATACACCACAGATATACACAAAAAGCTGGAGTAACTCAGTGGGACAGGCAGCATCTCTGGAGAGAAGGAATGGGTGACGTTTCAGGTTGTGACCCTTCTTCCGACGACCTTTAATAGACCAGGCAGCCTATATTCAATTTAACAATTGTGCTGCCCAGATGTTGTGTAGTCGTTCTTGTTGAAAGGTAGTTGGTGCACATAATTGAGGTTGAAGCACAGCCTTCTCAGATTAGTTAAATGGCTTTTATAATCCTTTTGTTTAGCTTTTCTTGACAAATTCAGTTCCTTGAATTTTAAAATTATCTTTTGACATTTGCTGTTATACGAGCTTCTGCACCTTGAATTGATGAGAGTGGATTGTTGTTGTGTTTTGGTCATAGACTGATACCATGCTTGCTGGTGATCAAAAGGTCATAAGTGATAGGAGCAGAATTAGGCCATTCGACCCATCAAGTCTACTCTACCATTCAATCATGGTTGATCTATCTTTCCCTCCTGACCCCATTCCCCTGCATTCTCCCCCATAACCCCTGACACCTGTACTAATCAAGAATCTATCTTTGCCTTAAAAATATCAATTGACGACCTCCACAGCCTTCTGTGGTAACAAATTCCACAGATTTACCACCCTCTGACTAAAGAAATTCCTCTTCATCTCCTTCCTAAATGAACATCCTTTATTTCCACTGGTCCTGGACTCTTCCACTAGTGGAAACATCTTCTCCACATGCACTCTATCCAAGTTTCACTATTCGATATATGATGTATAAATTACATAGTGCTGGCTCTTTGAAAAGATATCCAGTTGGATCCGCTACTGTGCTCTCTCCCTATTGCCCAACAGAAGAAGTAAATTAAAGTAGATGTTTAGTTCCCTTCTGAAAGTAGTCTTTTAATAGAAAGATTAAACGCGAACTTACCGTTTGAAGTTTGATCTTTATTTTATGAGAAGTTGGAGTGAGAGACTACATGACGAACCCACCAGCCCGCATGCGCGTCAATCTATAAATTAATCTATAGAAAGATTAATAACGCTTGACGTACCAAATTATCTTTATGAGATTCAGGGTTGGGAGTGGAGGGCACGCGGTCTTTCACTCCAACTTCTCACAAAATAAAGATTAAACTTCAAATGGTAAGTTCTTGTTTAATCTTTCTATTTTACATCGAAGTCGCGTGATGAGACTACGTGAAGCCTTCGAAGCTCTGTGGTTTCATGCAGGAAACCAATCTGTATGTGAACACACTACACAGATAAACCATAAATGGTCGAAAGAAAAAACATAGGCCATTCAAACATGATGCTAATTTTACATACATGTATATCACCCTTAACAGGACCAAAGACCCATTACAACACAACCCAGAATTCTATCTGCAAATTGTCCAGATCTGTTAATCGGTTTATTATAAAACTTCCGAAACATTTGCGTTCATCTGACCATCCTGCTGTTGCAAGAATGTGATCAAGATGAACATCCATTCTATTTGCTGCCGACATGGCTGCAGCCCTGGTAGAGTGAGATTTGAAAATATCAGTATTCACTCCCACTTTCAACAGCGTACACTTTATCCATCCATGCACTGACACTCCCTTGTGTGGCTTTTTATAACGTGAAGAAAGTTTTTCCCTCATCTCGAAGGTAACCTCAATGTACTTCTTCACATAAATAACAATAGACAATCTCCAATCCGGTGGGTATGCTGCCAGATCTAACTAGTACCCCTCCACACCTGGCCTGCTCTGCTTTATCAGATCATCCACATACATACCACTTTCTTGTCAGTTACAGCAGAGTTATCCAGACATAGTTTGTACAAAGATTGAGCCCTTTGCGCTGAAGTAAATGCCATGAGCATCACTAATTTATGAGTGCTGTTCCAACGTCAGCGATGCAGCTGGTGCCAGATTGCAAAGCAAACTTAAAACTACTTTCACATTCCACACTTCATTATATCTAGGCCTTGGAGGGTTCATATTAAAGACCCCTATCATGAACTTTGACATCAATGAATGAGTGCCAAAGGTTTGTTGTCCCAGCCCAAGCACTAGGTACAATGATAAAGCACTGCGAACAGTGTTAATAGCGCTATAACGTAGACGCTTCTCAAAAAACAAAGATCAGCTACTTCTGCCTTAAAGTAGTTCAGTTGTGCATCCTCACAAAACTTTATCCATTGTTTTATTTTCTCCCCAAACTCTGCTACTTCTGTTTAAAAGTATCTCACATGTGTCTCTTCACAAATCTTTTCCATACAACCATGCAGTGAGTGTCAGGTTGAACGCACAAGTGTTAGGTTGAACTAACCACTGCTCATGTCTGTGAGCAAATATAGGCGTTTCTTTCAGCAGACCTATTTACAATGGTTGAATAGGCCAATTTGGCGCTACTATAATTCATGTTGCCTCATCTTAAATTATCTTTGGAGGCATCTTCCGATATTTATACCCTGTGTATGCCTCTACACTATTCTGTTTCTTATCCGTGGGCAGGGTCACAGACATATCTGCAGAGTTTATGACAAAACCTAGATGTGTAATACATTTTGTCGGCTCCGGTATGGACCTTCCTAGATGAATAATAAACCCTAGATATTCTAGGAGTGCCTTTGTTGCTGACACATGATCTCTTCCCTACAATGAGCATGTCACCTAAAACACCACGATAATATGCCTTTTAGATCTGAGTAGGGCACCATTGGCTTTAGACTCTTTGTAAATAGCCTAGGGCTGAACTCAACCCCTTAGGTAGAGCCTAAAATTGCCACAACTGGCCTCGCCAGATAACCTAAAGATATTGTGTGGCTCTCGTTAATTGGTACTGAATAGTATGCATTTTCAAGATCAATTGAGACCATAAAGCAATCCTCTGTTATCAGCTATTTTGCTGAATGAAACATATCCATCTAAAATGGTTATATTTCAAGCACGTGTTCAAACTAGTTCCTAGAATGATTCGGTATCCTCCACTTTACTTTAGCCTTGAGAAGATATTAGAAATATATCCCCCTAGTTCATGGGCAGACTGCTCAATCACACCCTTTTTGTGTAATTTCTCTGTTTCAACTGGATAGCCATAGTTCCCTCTTTAGACTGTATGCATGGGCGTCTTGGTTTCTCTTGCCGCGGAGGAAATTGATCAGCCAGAAACTGAATCTAATACCCGTTTATGATATGTAAAATGGAAGGATCAGAGGTATCCGTCTCCACCTGTTGTTGAACTATCTCAACCTATGTCCAACTTGAATATCGTCAGCACATCTCATGCGACTGATGGAATAATATTTGCACACCTCAACAGCCTCCACCTCTTTGTCGCGACAGACGGTGGCTGTAGATGTGATCAAGACAGTTTCTAAGAAATAACTTGTTATAAAAACCACTAAGGTTGCCAATAAAATAGTAAGATTAAACGAGAACTTGCCAGTTTGAAGTTTGATCTTTATTTTATGAGGAGTCGAGTTGAGGGACTACGTGAAGAACCCCGTACAGCCGTTCGTGCGTCAATCTTCAAAGCAACGGTGTGAAATCACAGCAAACCGAAGTATAGTGTAAGATAAAGACTAGAACTACCAGATGAAATCTATGAGGGCTGGGAGCGGAGGGCACGTAGTCCCTCAACTCGACTCCTCATAAAATAAAGATCAAACTTCAAACTGGCAAGTTCTCGTTTAATCTTACTATTTTACTTCGGAGTCACGTGAGTGACTACGTGAAGACTTCAAAGCTCTGTGATTTCATGCCGTGTGAAACGAGGATACACAACCACAGCTGCTTCATTGACAAATGAAGGGAAAACATTCATAATGCATACAGTCATAACATAGATGTAAAACATGCCGATGCTGTTTAAATGAAACAATAATATTTCCATCTCTCACCCAGATGGAACATATAACCAGAACATAAATAGAGTTAACAATACTCCTGGTTCAGCAATGGGTCATTACAGATGTGTGGAGATTCATTCGATGGACCATACTCCAGCCGCAACAATGCGACCCAGCGGAACATAAATACCCTTGCTGCTGATGTTGTAGCAGCCCTGGTGGAATGAGATCTGGAAACAGAATCCATTAGTGCATAACACAACTCCGTTTTCCTCATCTGGAATGCCATGAACAATACGTTCTCCCAAATTCTTTGTGACTAACAACATTGCTAGTTCAGAACTCCAAGGCTCCTGATGACCTTGACATATTGTTGTATACATGTGTGCTTACCTTATCAAAGGTCCCCTGGTATGCCTGTGACTATTTTGAGACCTGACCCCCTTCTGGTCTGCTCAAGTATTTATAACATATTATATATTATAATTTACAGACATTATCATCCTGTACCATCACAATTATTTTGCGACAACCTGCTGCACTAAACCAGTGCCAGAAGGATAACTACCTAATAAACTCCAGCCAAATTTAAGGACATAGTTGCTGCCTCCTGGTGAAATAGTGTTCACAGATATCAACATCGCATATGGCATTATACTGGTCCTGGGACCTATGTTGAAACTATCCTACCCCTTGATAACCGGTGTGGACCCGACAGCGAGTCTTGTTCGTTACAGCCAATTCAATGAGGAAGCTCATTGAGCCAATTAATGGCCGTATTACTCTATAATTAACAGACAATCATTTAGCATGAACTCGAAACATTAGCAATCAATACCATTTTTCATGGAACATTAGCATAACAAACTCTTTCATCTCCTGGAAAAGAAAATATAGCCGTTTGGTGCTATGCAAACTCTTTGAACACATAGAAGGATAGATGTAACAACCCAAACCTTAGGACAGTTTGTTAGACCTGCAGAACATAAATTTGAGTTTATCATGAAACATCTGATTTCCGAAGCCTCAGGCTGAACAAGCAAATTCAAGTTTAAAATAACCAATAAGGTTATATAATTATTTGCAACAAATCGGGAATCAATTTGCATAATCACACAATAAGAACTTAAAGCCTCTTAATGACTTTATTTGAAACCTCGAGTGATGAGACAAAATGGAGGTAGCCATAAAAGACCCACCTGCTCCTTTTTGGCGAGAATGTATCTTTTGCTACTGCTATGCCAACTATTTTGCAACCAGTGAAATAAACATGAAACCAACATACATATGTATACACATATATTCATATTAGGTGTTCCATTGAACCAGAATTTCATAATACAGTGCGATTCAACACCAACTCTGTGTTGCCATTACCCACACTTGATGATTCTCCTGTGGCAACAAAATTATGTAACCATTCCAGTGATTCTTTAACCGATTGCACCCTCGTGACTAACATATGCCATCATCACAATGCATCAACCTGAACATGAGCATGACAATATGCTTATTTGTCCAATCACTCTATAGCCCATACAATGCCCGTAGAGTCTATAAATAGTTGATACTAATAACAGAACTTTTTGGGCAAGTCATGCAAATCTGTTCCATCTCCAAACTCGAGATGATCTTTCAGCTACTTGGTAACTACCTTAAATAGCAACTGTGGCCCGATTTCCGAGCCAGTCTAACAAGACAATCTTGGTCCTTATACTGAACCTGTGCAATTCTAACCTGCTTGAAACCCAATATTGTACATTTTACATTTACCGTTCAAAGTAGCTGATAATGTCTCAATCATTTGTACTGTATAACTAAGTATACACCTTACCAAACTGCAAGTGGTCCCTTAATTGTAGAGTAGCACAAGTCCAGTGCGTGGAACCTCTGGCCAGCTTTCATGCTGCCAGCAACTTCAGTGAACCGCTACTGCCAAAAAAGACATGGGATGCATTGCTGCCAGAACTATGAAACCTTGCTTGTTCCAATAGCTTGTGCTTCACCCTCCAGGTTACACCTATGGAAAAGTCTTACCTGAATAGAGGATTCGGCAGCCAAATGTAATGTCCCCCTGAGAGCGGTGTTCACTGCATATTGTGTTTGGGATGGTAACTTTCTTGTCAGGCATAGACCTCTGGCACATGCCCCGATCTCTTGGGCATGCTCTATGGCTATACCCTCAGACTCGGCGTTAAACTATACCAATCCCACATGCTCACCTCTTACATGAGGGAGCCATAAAGCAGGCCTGCTACACAGCTCTGCTGACACCATTTCCCATTTAGGCCATTAGCACCAATTTGCAATAGAATAAAAGGTTTACCTAACAACTACTAGAGCAGTAATGAACACTGTTTGTCCATCATCGTGACATTATTAATTTCAGCTGGTGTTAACAATGACCTAGATGGCACTTACTAATCAACCATTTAACAAAATAATTGTTGCACTACTTACACACCTGAATTGCATCTATGCACTTAACAATTAGTCCAACGACTAGAACTGTTTTATACCAACAACTGTTACCAAAGTCTTATTG
This sequence comes from Raja brachyura, assembly GCA_963514005.1. The sequence goes on from OY740788.1 coordinate 17,994,154, forward strand.
ACTGCAATCTGTTGCCCAGGCCGGCATCATGGCCAATTGAATACCTAAAAGCAAATCCCAACATCCTACAAATCTATTTGATAGGACTTAATCTAACTGGATAGAGGAGCCCAATTTCTCAAATATAGTTTGAGACTAGACAGCGGATTTTAGCACAAGCACGTTTAAACTGTGTATAGTTTTCTTTGAATACTTTTGTCATCATTCTGTTATATTGCCTTATCCTAACAATGCCTCCTCATCCCCCATGATCACTGTGAATGGGAATACCCTACTAAACTGCTATCCCCATAAAGCAGCCCTAACAAGGTACCCCTAGTGCCCATGAAGCAGCCCTGAACAAAGTAGCTGCTGGCCCGGACTTTCCCATAGCCCAGTATTTGCCATAGATTTGGCATTCTCATCAAGCAGCCCTGAGCAAAGGTGCTGCTGGCATAACCTCTCCAATAGGCTAGCCTACCATAACTTGGCATTCCCTTAGAGCAGTCCTGAGCAAAGGTACTGCTGGCACCGCCTCTGCAATAGGCTAGCCTGCCATAGTTTGGTATCCCCATGAGCAGCCCTGAGCAAAGGTGCTGCTGGCACAGCCTCTCCAATAGGCTAGCCTGCCATAGCTTGGCATCCCCATGAGCAGTCCTGAGCAAAGGTACTGCTGGCACAGCCTCTCCATCAGGCGAGCCTACCATAGCTTGGCATCCCCATTAGCAGTCCTAAACAAAGGTACTGCTGACACAGCCTTTCCCATAGGCTGGCACTGCCATAACTTGACATTCCCATGAAGCAGCCCTACCCAAAAGTGCTGCTCTCTAAATTAATTCCTAGAGGTGAAATCTCCCAACTTTCCCAATTGTACTGACTATTTTGTCAGTTGTCCCCATATCCTGGGGATTACTGTAGCTTGAGAACCCCATAGGTGAATTTCCCCTCACCAGGAATCCATATAAATATAATATATATATATAAATAGATACTCACGGTACCCTCATGGCACGCAGGCTAATGATTTATGTGAATTAACCCCATTACCTAGGGACTACTGTGGTCTGGGAACCACACATATACCTGGGTTTCCCCTGCACCGGGAACCCAGCTTAACCGTTTAGGTTAGTTTTAACCCCATGTGCTGGGGACTACTGCGGTCTAGAACCGCATATGCTTGGGTTTCCCCTCCCCGGGAACCCAGGCTGACCGTTCAGGTCCGCTAAGCCCCATCCCCTGGGGACTACTGCGGTCTAAAACCGCACTTATCCTCGGGTTTCCCCTCCACCGGGAACCCAGGCAGACCGTTCAGGTCCGTTAAGCCCCATCCCCTAGGGACTACTGCGGTCTAAAACCGCACTATTCTCGGGTTTCCCCTACCCGGGAACCCAACCTGTGGAGTCACTGACCGCGTTATCAGTGACTCCGATCGCGAACCCGACTTTCCCAGCTCTCCGCTTCCGCGGTCGGACCAGGGTTTCCCCCCCCAAAGCCCTCGGCTGGTTCCCTTGTCGGCTATCGCGAACATCCACTGCAGAAACCCCGGAGGTTCCTGCAGAGACCTAGAACAGGTAAGAAAAATAGCACTTACCTGCAACTTTTTTAGACTTACCATGGAGGAGCTGCGCTGCTCCACAGCTGTCTGCACGAAAAACGTCTGACGCAATGACGCACGAACGGCTGTACGGGGTTCTTCACGTAGTCACTCACGTGACTCCGAAGTAAAATAATAGACAAAAGGTGATTATCACCCCCCGCCACCAAGATCCAGCAACCCCTGAGACTGACACCACCCAAATTGGCCTAAGACGGTTGATCAATAGAGTCAACTGACCCTAGACTTATCCCTTTGGCTCTGACATCGTGGCCTGCTGGAGAACGATACTGAGTATGTGGAGTGCGCTGCACCATCGTGAGTGCTGAAAACCTGTGAAGAAAATGGCCCTCAGGCTTGGTTTTAATTGTGTAGGCCTGGTGCTCCAACCAGCCTCAGTGTAGCGCGCTAGCTTGGTAGGGATGATATGCATTCAGATAAACGGGAGTCTTACCCACAAAGGGTGTCTTTACCACACACACCGCAGCCTTGAATTCCTCTTTGCAAGTTTTTTACTTGTTTGCCCAAAGAGATACTTGCAGACTGCACATTACTAGCCTTGCACAAATTAGCATATATTGGGTTGACCTCAGGCTTTATACCACCCTGTGTAACACAATTGAGCTCAAACTGTGCATAACACAGAAGTGCTAAGGTGTCTACTGCAAATCAGACAGTTTAGTTCCTTCCACCGACCTTGCAAAGGCCATAATCCTTCTTGTGTGCATTCTCTGGACTCGCTGATGTTTTAAGTCTTTTGACGTTGTTTTGCCATTCAGATTGCCCCAAACGGTGGCATTAACCAATGGAGCTCCAGTGTCTGGCAGAAATCAGGACTAGCATACTATCCAGCAGTGTCCTGCATGATCTTCTCAATCAACTGATGAGAAGTCAAGTAACCAATGCTACTTGCCAGTTCTTCCTCTAAAGGTTCTCCTATCCCCGAAGGGATGGCAAATTTAGTCACAAGTGCCGGCAGATCCGTATAAGACTTGAGTTGAAGCATATTATGCACTTGTTGTGGGAATTCAAGTTCACTGTCAACTACACCACAGTCAGAGTCTTCACGTAATAATCCTCAAAACACCTCCCCTCTGAGTGGGAGATATCATAATGCAACCCTGAACCAGGTATTGCTGCCGCAGACATCTGACTGGAACTACCTGTAATGGTCGCCAGTGTCCGGAACACATACCCTTCGACCAGCCTCTCCAGGTTTTCCAGTTTTGAGAGCCGACAGATGATATCCACAATGGATGCTGAGGCAGTACCTTGCTGCCCAGTATTGTCCTTTTGGACATTTTGCCGTTTAGGCCTTGGTCTTCCCTGTGCTTGGGTTGCCAGACTGCTCCCTTGCAGAGTCATTGCTTTTATTTATTTATTAAATTATACATTACAAACCTGCAAGTCAGATAATAATGCTACATGCCAGTTCAGCCTTAACTGGTTTACCTATCCCAGTGTGCTGGCAGCTCTTTTTAGCCGTGAGCTGAAAATATTTTGCATGTATTGCTCTGAGCAGGAGATATCCACAATGTCTGAATCTAACTGCCTCTATCAATGCAATGCACCTTCCTCAGTCTTGTGAGCAGCCTGATAACCTCAATCTTAGATGTTGAGGCAGTGCTTCCCTGGCCGATATGGTCCTTTTGGACAGCCAATTTCGAGTTTGTCTTCCCTGAACCGGGGTTGACAAACTGCTCCTTTTTGAAGCTTTCACAGAGGTTGCTGTGCAGACTACCCTGCCAGCGCCTCTGAGCTCGGGTTCGACAAGCTGCTCCATTTCAGAACTTTCAGAGGATGCTGTGCATGCCACCCAGCCTGCTGCTTTTCAGAGCTAACGGAGGTTAGTATACAGGCTATGCTGTCACAGATCTTACCTGCCAGCATCTCCGAGCCCGGGTCGCCCAGTGCTCCTTATCGGAGCTTCAATCCTTGTGCAGGCCGCGCCTGTTCACCTCTTCGGCCGCTTGACAAACTGCTCCCTTTAGCAGCTTTAAACGGAGGTTGCTGTGCAGGTCACGCCTGCCAGCGTCTCAGAGCCTGGTGCTTCATGTAACAGGCTGCCCCATATTGGAGTCTTGGTGGAGATTACTTGTGCAGGTCACGACTGCCAGTATACTCCAAAAACCGTCCGGGCCACCTGCTCCCTTCCGGAGCTTTAACAGAGGTAGCTGTACAGGTCGCGCCTGTCAGCCTCTCCGAGCCCACTTCACCGTTCCTGGGGAAAAAACAAACAACTTACCTGACGGAGTATTTTTGAAAGCATCCGATTCTCGCGCCATGCGTCGACGTATTGACGCACATGCGGGCTGGCGGGTTCTTCACCTAGTCTCATCACGAGACTTTGATATAAAATCTGCTCCTATCTCGCTTTCAGGCATCGCATTTCCAAATCATAACATTTGGGAAGACTTTACTAACATTGCCTTTTAACCCAAGACAAAGACAATTTACCACTAAACTGTACTCCCACCTCGAGCGCAGATGAATTGACACAATTAAAAGTGAATTCGAATAAAATAAGCAAACAAGGATGTAAAAATACATTGTTGCACAGGTAATTATTTTGTACCATTCCAGTTAAGAGTAAGAAAAAAAGGCCTTTCATTGCCTTGGTTCCTTTGGTTCCTGTGATTTTGAGGAAAGACTAAACTTGACGCTTTCCCCCATTTCCTACCTGAAAGACACACACGGGCCTTTAATGAAGATAGGAGAAGGGATATTGTAGTTTAACTCATGGAGTGATTCTTACATTCTCTCTTTAAGCAACTTTTTGCATGGTGAACTATTACACAAAGAAAAAAATAAATCAATTGACATTTTATTTTAACTTTGGTTAACTTTCCTTGCTAAATTAGACCCCACGGGCGGCAGGAATCGTTAAGCACTATATTACAGTTTTTTTTTGTGTTGATACTTCATCCAACTCCGTCATGGTAATGTAGTGGACGTGTCCAAAGCCAAATAAATTAGGATTAGGATGTTCTATAAAATCTTAAAATATAGATTTTTAGCAGAGCTAACCTGATCCTGATTTATTCATTATACTGTTGTAAGTGCCTGTATATAAGACTGCCACTGGTTATCATTGATTTTCAGATACTGTGCACAAATGTTGGTTCTGTGGCTGGCTGCTATACTCATAATTAAGAAAATTACAGGGCTGGAAAAGACTATGCGGTCCGTTTGGTCATTAATAGAAGTTCTGGAAGATGCAGTCACTTACTGCAGATGTCACTGCTTTCCATCAACTCCAACAAGCAGCAGGGATTCCTGTACCGATTGCTACAACCTCGTTTCAAAGCTGGCACCACAAGAGTATGACTTGAAGGATTGTTACCTCGGAGGGTTAGGTACGTGGATGGATTCAACTCCACCTTCACAATCTTACAGGAATAGAGAGTGTGTATACACACAAGTAACTGCAGATGCTGGTTTACAAAAAAAAGTACAAAGTGCTAGAGTTATTCAGTTAGTCAGGTAGCATTTCTGGAAGATATGGATAGACGACATTTTATATCTGGAGCCTTCTTCAGACCAGGGTGTATGCAGTATTCCAATAGGAAGATCCCTGGTATTGTCTGTTCTTGATTCACAGCCACCTTTACAGAACTTTATTTTCTAACATTATTAGTCCAAGGTGAGTGAAAGTTGATTAAAAATGGCCATCTAGCCCCTTATGCTGATATGACATTCATCCAAACCTCAATTCCATTTTCCTGGGTTTGGTCCATTCTTTTGATATACTAAGCAAAATTGAGCTCAATCTTTAACATTTCAGGTTATAACGGCAACATTTGTGGCAGGTTATGCAGGTCTTTTCCTGGTTTGAATTTAATGACTTGATTCTTGTGGTCTGCCACTCTCCCCACATCCACCAGAAGAAATGTTTTCTCTGTGTCTACCCGCTTAAACTTCTTTACCGATTTAAAAAAAAATTAACATCATGCCTCCTTCAACTTGAGGGAACAGATGCGAAAATCCCAGAGGACAGAACTTGATAGTGACTCAGATCAGCAAAGGGCCATTTGGCAGCACAAAGCCACTTGAAGTTCTTTGGGCAAGTCGTTACCAGGTCAATACAATACAATACAAATGAACTTTATTTTTCCGTTTGGAACGTTGGTTTCTGCAGCCATACAACAAAAAGAAACAATTATACAAGACACACAACCAACCCAATTCACACAGACATCCATCTTAGTGGGAATCCTCCTCATTGTGATGGAAGGCAAAGTCTTGTCTCTCCCCTGCTCTCCATCCCATCCCGATGTTAAAGCCCCCGGTGGGCGATGGCACGTCCCGCGGCCGCTAAGGCCGCACCGGCGATGTAAGGCCCTGCTCCAGGTTTTAATGTTGGAGCCCCCGGCGGGCAATGGCAAGTCCTGCTCCGGGCTGTTTTCAGCGAGTGAGGAGCTGTCTCTTCACTTCTGATAGTGATAAATGCCTTTTTGAAGGTGGCTGATCTTGCTCTCATGAATAATCTCATGATGCAGGAAGATTGTTCCCGATGTTGGGGAGGTCCAGGACAAGGGGTCACAGCTTAAGGATAAGGGGGAAATCCTTTAGGACCGAGATGAGAAGGACTTTTTTCACACAGAGAGTGGTGGGTCTCTGGAACTCTCTGCCACAGAGGATAGTTGAGGCCAGTTCATTGGCTATATTTAAGAGGGAGTTAGATGTGGTCCTTGTGGCTAAGGGGATCAGAGGGTATGGAGAGAAGGCAGGTACGGGATACTGAGTAGGATGATCAGCCATGATCATATTGAATGGCGGTGCAGACTCGAAGGGCCGAATGGCCTACTCCTGCACCTAATTTCTATGTTTCTATGTTTCTAATACTGGAATTTTTGAGGATAAGATTAGATTAAACAATCACAGATAGAACTGATTAGAATAATTGTGGCTGTTACCATGCAGATGTATGAAGTGTAATGGTTGGAGGTCCGTCTACTGGGAAGAATTATTGGCTCCATCATGAACATTTTTGTAACAGATTTCTTTTAGAATACAGTTTTTTTAATAAAATGTGCATTATGGTAAAGCTTACTCCAAACTATGGTTGATTTATTTCCCATCTTGTTTTTCTTGAAGCAATACTCTTTGGCTTCATTTAATTAGTTCCAGCTGTAAGCATTTGCACAGTACAGTGTCTGAATTGTCATGGATGCCGCACTTACGCCTGTTTTAGATTTTACTCTTTTGTGCTTCATCAATAAAACTTTAGGATGGAAAGTGGGATACTGTTTGCCTTGGTGAAGCTGCTGCTTCTTTAGGCTGTATATGTCATTCTCATAGCCACTCTTTGTTAACCTGCATATTGTGTGAAAATTAAACATATCCATTGTAAAATGGAAATATTTAATTTTTTTATTATTTGGTGAAAATGCTGCTTGGATTCTGTTGGATCCACAATAGAAATAAATGTGCAGTGTCTTCCCGGTGTGCAAAATTGTTGCTCCATTTTTTATTAGTTAACTTTTCTGCCAACCTTTGAGTGGCTTTTGGATCTCCAGTCTCATGTTTTGAAATTGCATATATCCTTTTAACTGACTTACTTGAGAATTATGATTTTGCGCAGAATGATTGCAAATTTTGAATGTAGACATATAGAGAGAACACCAACATTTGCAATCAGCTCAATGTCATCACTTGATGTCTCCTAACTAAACATTTTACTGCAAATGACACAGGACATGAGTAACTAGACTAAGTGGGACCCTCCCTGTCACTGAGGAGGCTTGTTCCCCAATGCAATATTCCACCACTCACCCATAGCCCCTAACTGACCAGGTACAGCTCATTCCCCCTCATCCTTAGCACTCTCTCCCCCTCCTCTTCACCCTCTATCTTCTTTCCCCTATCCACCACCCCTCCCTCACCTCTCTCTCTATATCCTTTCCCCTACTGTCAGTCACTCCCTCCCCCCCTCCATAACTCCTCTCCCCACCCTACCCCCTCGTATCCCTCTATCCACCAACTACCCCACTTTTCACCTACCCCTATCCCTCCACAATCCCACCTCACCTCTCCCACTGATCTCTCCCTCTATTCCCCACTCCCTACCTCCACCACTCCCCCCTCCCTCTATTCTCCCTCATCCCCCACTCTCCCTCCTCACCACCTCACTCTTCTTTTCCCACTCCTCCTACCCTCACCTCTCATTTCCCCTACCTCAGTCACTCCCTCCCTCCCTCCATCTCTCCCCTCCCTACTCTCTCCTCTCCCTCTATCCCCTCTCCTCCCCCACTCTCCCTCCCCAGGATCTCGAGGTTGCCGCTCCTCTCCCTTCTTGCGTGGCCCGGAGAACCATCAGCAGTTGGCGCGGATCCTCTGCTTGGTGCGGAAGCACCAGCAGCTACTGCCGCGCAGGTGTGTGGGTGGTGGGGAGGGGGGGGGGGTGGAGAGCTCGGAGAAAAGATGGGAGCCAGTGATGGGGACTAGGGGGAAGGGGCTGCAGCTGTGGGGCGTTGTGATGGCGGTGCGTTTGAGACTCACAGCGGGCACTGGATGATCTTCTCCAGCGGGATTAGATTCTCCGCTTTCTGTTTGGCGACATCTCCCGCGCCAGGCCAGGCCACTTCCGGTCCCTCTGAAAACTGTGTCCGGTTGGAGACTTCCGCCAGCCACCCACAGCGTCCCTCAGCTCCAGTAAAGACGTGACAGCGCACGAAGGGGCAGGACGTCCTGCGGAGTAACAGGAGAAGAGGCCAATCTGCGTCGCGCTGACTGGCAGGAGAGGAGATCGATCTGCGCATGCGTAGTTTTTAAGATTTTTAAACCTCGCTATCTTTTACAATATACCACCGATCAGAACGAACCTTGTTGCACTCACAACACAGGAGAATGGTGAGTGAGCTGGTCAAAAATCGTAGCGCTATTGCGTACCAAATAGAAAAACCGTGCAAACCAGAAGAGCACAAGATCAGAGTTTTAGTTATGTATAGATGTATTCAGATTTTCACGCCATGTTCAAAATTAATGTACAGTGTCTGTATAGGTAAGGCATTGTTTTCTGTGGACTGGATGTAAAGTTTCAATTCCAGCTGCAAGATTCTTGTTGCTGGTGATTTTTCTCCTCTAATTCCCAATTGAGCACCGTGTAATTGAATGCTACACCTCTGTGGCAGGATTCATATATCAGTGCTATGCATTATTGAAGAACAGTGCTATGCCCTTCCATTGAAGAACAGGACAGAGGCAGAAGTACAGGGCGGCAGGGTGACACAGCGGTAGAGTTGCTGTCTTACAGCGCTTGCAGCGCCAGAGACTCGGGTTCGATCCCGACTCTGGCCGCTTGTCTATACGGAGTTTGTACGTTCTCACCGTGACTGCTTGGGTTTTCTCCGAGATCTTCAGTTTCCTCCCACACTCCAAAGATGTACAGGTACAGGTTTGTAGGTTAATTGGCTTGGTTGGGTTTGTACACTTGGTATAAGTGTAAATTGTCCCTCATGTGCGTGTAGGCTTGCGTTAATGTGCGGGGATCACTGGTCGGTGCGGACTCGGTGGGCTGAAGGCCTGTTTCCGCGCTATATCTCTAAACTAAACAAAAAGTAATTAGTGAGAATGTCAAAAAAAAGGAAACTAATCAAGGTTTATACATTTTTTTAATTGCACAACCCTTTTTATTTAACTTGGCTGTGTCTTTGGAACTGAGTTTAACTGTGTTTCTGGCAGTGACCTTTTGCCTGGAGTCCTGGTTTGAATTGAACCCCAGACTGAACATCTCTGCTGGGTCTTAGATCACGAGCCAGCGTTCTACAGTAGCTCCCCTGGATTGCGCAATGTGAGCATGTGTTTGTGCAGCGTGTCCTATGGGATTCTCACTTGATAATTTCAAAATACAATATGACGTTACAATGAAAGGGCCTTCACAGGAACTGCCTGAATGCTGAGTGTTATAAGCAAGCTCCCTCTTTATTTCAGGTTTCCAGCATCTGCACTATTTTGATTTTTGCGTACAATTTAGGAAAATATTTAATAGGAACCTGGGGGTAACATTTTCACACAAAGGGTGGAATAAGCTGCCAGAGGAGGTTGTTAAGAAACTGTTAGACAGATACATGGATAGGACAGGTTTGGAGTGATATGGATCAAATGCAGGTAGGTGGGACTAGTGTAGCTGGGACATGTTGGCCAGTGTGGGTAAGTTGGGCTGAAGGGCCTGTTTCCACACTGAATTACTCTATGACTCTATGACTAATGTGGTGGTTGCTTTCCTAAGAAATTTCACGTTATGTAAAATAGCATTATTAAATCAATTGTACCTATAGAGGAAAAGGGGTTAGGGACTAGAGAGTTTTAGACTCACAATGACAAAGTTACTTTTCCTGCAGGATTTTATATAATAATAAAATAGTTTTTTTATAGCTAAACATTTATTTTCTATTTTTAAATCAAGGTGCATTGCACATTTAAAAAAAATTGAATAAATGTGTCAAACCGCTGTTCACCGTCTCCAATGTCCGTCCATTGACTGGGCCCCTGACACTGCTGCCACTGACTCTCACTGTATCCCCAGCCGTCCATTGAGCAGAGCCATTGACTCCATTTAGAAACATCGAAACATAGAAAAATAGGTGCAGGAGTAGGCCATTACGGCCCTTCGAGCCTGCACCGCCATTCAATGCGATCATGGCTGATCATCCAACTCAGTATCCCGTACCTGCCTTCTCTCCATACCCTCTGATCCCTTTAGCCACAAGTGCCACATCTAACGCCCTCATAAATATAGCCAATGAACTGGCCTCAACTACCCTCTGTGGCAGAGAATTCCAGAGACTCACCACTCTCTGTGTAAAGAATGTTTTCCTCATCTCGGTCCTAAAGGAATTCCCCCTTATCCTTAGACTGTGACCCCTTGGCCCTTGGGTCTGGTTCCCATGCAACATACTTCGGTAACTGGTGATTGAGTCTGGATGCAAACAAATCTATATCCGGTGTTCCATACTGAGTGATAATATCATTAAATATGTTATGATCCAACATCCATTCTGTGTTGTCATAGAACGCCACCACCTGTGTCCGCCACCATATTGAACCTACCTGGGTGGTAGGTAGCTGAAATCCAATTAATTCTTTCAAAACACCAGTGCCAAATGAGGTTAGCCAATTTATCACAGGATACTGACTTGATTCCACCCATGTGATTAATGTAGGCCACCGCTGTGGTGTTGTCCACCTGAACTTGAATGTGCAGTTGGTGCATATCCTCACAATAAGCTTTTAATCCATAGAGTGCTCCCAGCAACTCTATGTAGTTGATACCATACAAAAAAAGAAATGATGACTCATGCACATTCCATCTGCCACCACAGCTAGAGATGGTATCAATAGCGCCCCATCCCAGAGCACTAGCATCAGTTTGTAATATAACTGAAGGATTGTTGACCAAAATGTTATTGGAGCAATGCTGAGCATTGTAACTCATCAATGGCTTCAGCCGGCAACCACATAGTTTCCGGTGATCCCTATGAATGGGTACCAAATAGCATGCATCCTTAAGGTCAATTCATGCCATATAACATCATTTGGAAACCAGTTGTTTGGCAGTGACAAAGTTTTCCATTTTGGAATTAAGCCAAGTCAAGTCAAGGATGATTCGGCATCCTCCATCGTTCTTTTGCCTTGTAAATATATTGGACACAAATTGATAAGATTCATGACTCGACTTCTCGATTATCCTTTTTGTAAATAATGACTGAATTTCAGCCTGTACATCCAAACCTTCCTGTTGTGAGTGAACAAAGGTTCGGTTTGGTGTATGCTGGGTGGGTGGTAGTGAGTCAGAAAGGAATTCTATTTGGAACTGTGCAGTATAAACGAATCTGATGTTATCCAATGCCATTCATTCAAAAACAAGCGTAATCTCCCACCAACTTGTGACTGACCCACACACCTAATGTTCCGGAAAGAACCAGACCCACCTACCTCCATGGTTACCGGTGGATTTGAGGTGACTATTTTCGTCCCGGGTGTTTGGGGGGTAGAGCTGCTGGAGTACGCGAGCGCCGCATTTTTGACGAGGGCTGGCCTGAGCCTTGCCCTAAAAAAGACCTCTGTCCAAAGCATTTGGTCTTCGTGCTGCCACCAGCTTCTGTGAATCTTTTGGTGCTGGTGGAAGCGTAGGGGTGCTGCCGCCGGAATGACAAAACCCTGTTCATGGGTGGAGCTCTGATTAGCCCCACAGCTTTTGCCTCGTCGTCGAGGTCTTTGACCAGCAGATCTTCCCCAAACAAGTAGTTTGGCGGCTGTATGTTACTGGCCCTGCTTAATCTCGCAAACGTGGGATTCAGGGCAGGGCGGATGGCATTCTTGCGGAAGCAATTAATCTCAAAATGTGCATTGCACATTAATGCCAGTGCATCTTGTTGCACATCTGATAGAGAACTTCTATCCACCGACCAAGCAAAGACCGTGATGCCTGAAGCTAGTAAGTTCAGGATCTCCGGTGTTTTGATGCCCCCACCAATATAACTCCAGATCGAGCTGTTTAAAGCCGGCACTCTGAGTGAGGTGCAGTTGACGGGCGTATGGTATCTCAAGGATGTTTGCACCATTACCTGCTCCTCGAGTTGATGTGAGGTTAGGCAATTAATGCTGGCCGCCAATTCTCCATCTAGCGGCTCCCCAATTTGGATACCATAGCCAGCAATTCTACATCCCGCAGCTCGTGCATCAGGGTATGCTCCCCAGACATACACCAAAACTCCGAGTCACCCCAAAGCTGACTCTGTATGCTCCCTTCCTCAGAGAGGGAGACACTATGCAGCCCTGCAAAAGGCGCTGCCGCGGGCCTCCAAGACCCGCGCTGATATGACTCAGTTTCTTGGAGTATATCGTGATGGAGCATTCGTTCCATGAGATGCTCCATCCGGGATAGACGTCCGAAGACGCTTCCCAATGATCGAGGCGACCCCTCCTGGCCTGACTCATCTGAGTCGATAGGCCTGTTAGACTTCTGTTTGGCTTTTCCACCTCTCGGGGTAGCCAAGGTGCTCTCCATAGGCACCAAGTCTGAAGTCGCTGGCTGCGCCGCCAGCGACTCGGATGGTGAAATCAACAGCCATCCGCTAACCGCATTCCCGCGGTCCTCCGTAGCGGCTCACCCCATGGCCTGTCTCAACTTCACCCTTGATTTGTCCATCACAGTTCGTACTTGAAACCTAGAATCAAGATTTAGCGAACAAACTACCTCAGAATAAGTTTGAGAACTTACCTGTGGGTCTTTTAAACTTACCGCTGGAGGACCAACGCGCCTACCAGCCAGTCGTGGCGCCATGCGACTCCCAAGTAAAATCAGTGCCTTTTTTTAGATTGTAAAAAAAACTTGTCCCAGAACATGCTTATCCTTATTTATCCATCTTTTGATTAGTATCCTTTTTATTGAAACATTCAATTTTTTTAAACAAATGTTTTCAATTGATTTTTTTTTTGTCCCTGTGGATTCATTGCCTGTTGCAGGATGTCCCACATAACAGCTTGTGCAACAATAATTTAGCTTCTTCACAATGTTATGCAAGAAGTTTATTTCTGTTTATTTTATTCTCAGTCTTTAGGGTTAACACACAAAATAACCTAAGGCAGTTTGGACTGTTGTCTGCTGAACTGATAAACTCCTTATGGTCACTTTAGCAATGGAGTAAACTCGAATGCCTGTGTCATACTGCTCTAATACAGAACACCCATTACACAGACAGACTAATTATAGTGTTGCCCATTATTCTCACGTATCATTTGAAGCAAAGCAGAGGTCAAGCTTGTTCTGCTTGATCTATCACGGAGCAAAATACTTTATTGTTGTCAATATTACAAGCAAATTACTAGAGAGCACAATGAATAACTTTATTAATTAAAATCCTGCACTGTCAGCTTTTGATAATTACTGCGAATTATTACTGTATCCGAGTTACGTTTGAACTTTTTAACATTGTTAGTGTCACTGAAATGGTAGTGTCTCGATTAATGCACGGGCTGCTTTGCAGCAGTATTTCTAGTCACTGAAGCATGCAGTCAATATCTAATTTCTCTGGAGATAGCAAAATATTGCATTTTGCAAAATTAGACGTTTTTTTAAAGAATTGTCTGTTTGCAAGTACACCACTGAAGGTCTCTTTTTATTGCAAACAGTAGTTTCTATGGCATTGCTGTTGAACTCTGTTCCAGCAGATGTTTATTATATAGTGAGATTTTAGTGGTAGGCATTTTGAATTTTTTTGAGCTATATCGTGAACTGAAAAGCCATTGTTAAATGAATTAAATGTAAGCACCACAAAATACTTGCAAGAATAATTCCTTTGGATCCACTGATAAGACTTATCCAGATGCTTACACTTTGTGGGAGAACATAGATTCATACTTCAATCATGGACATATTTATAACCATGCGGTACAGTTTTCAGCCTGCCAGTCTGGCAACTAGAATTCTGACAGCTATGCATATCAAATTAAAAAGCAAGGGTTAAAATGGTGTGAGCTTTGCTCACATAGGTTCTTTTTCTATAATGCTTGTATTTCTAGCTCCGCTTCACCTTTACAGAGCTGCCAAGAAGTACGGATTTTTCCGTATTTTTTACGGAAATGCGATAAGAATATGGATGTACAGTTTTGCTTTGAAAAATACTGATTTTTTTAAAATCGCTCCGACTTCCTGTTTCATCTTGCTGCTTAAAAAATGCAAGGATATAAAAAGTCATACTGTAACTAAAAATTATAGCAGATTAAATATACTAGTATTTTAAATTTCAAGATCTGGATGATTAGTTTTGTAAGCTTTGATCTGCCTGTCCCACTGCAGGTTTAAACAGTGCTGTCAGTTTAGCGCATGGGAATTTAAACGAACAGCGCTATGGGTTCTAAAAATAGCGCTCCCAGCTGGAGCGCTATTGCCTTTACACATAGTGCTATGGCACAGCGCTATGGGTCACAGACTGTTTGGGGAGGGAGAGGGAGGGAGGGAATAAGAGAGGGAGGGAGAAAAAAGGAAGGAGAGAGGGAGGGAAAGGGGGAGGGAGAGAGAGGGAGGGATGGAGAGAGGGAGAGATGGAGGGAGGGAGGGAGAAGGAGGGAAAGAGATGAAGGAGGGAAAGAGAGCGAGGGAGGGAGAGGGAGGCTTCCAAAATGGCTTCTACATCACCATCTGGTGCTAAAAAGAGGAAGCAGCCATTCAAACAGCAGTATACAAAGAGATGGCAATGAATGCACTGTCAAGTAAGGTCCGTAGAAGACATGTCAATTGGTAGCAAAGTTATGCATTTCTTGTACTCTAACATGGGTATGGCCGCACATAAAAAAAAACATTTGTTTCAGCAAAATGTCACAGTGTAAAAATACTGATTTCCTCTGCAAAATACAGATTTTCAGGTACTAGAATACTGAAATGCTCTGACAAAACTTGGCAGCTCTGCCTTTACCTCTTGTGACCCCTCTTCATTCTTTAATTTATCGGACTACTAAAATATTGGTGAGCAATGTTTCTCTTGGACTAAATAATGGAAAGATCAAAGCCACCAGCTATAGTCCTGTCACAAATTATGTTGCTGGATTATGTGCGCAGCAGTAGAACTGCTGCCTTGCAGCGCCAGAGACCCAGGCACAATCCCGATATACGGGTGCTGTCTGTATGGAGTTTGTACGTTCTCATCGTGACCACGTGGGTTTTCTCCGAGATCTTCAGATCAAGACATACAGGTTTGTACGTTACTTGGCATGGTATAAATGTAAAACTGTCCCACGTGTGCGTGGGATAGTGTTAATGTGTAGGGATCGCTAGTCGTTGCAGACTCAGTGGGCCAAACGGCCTGTTTCCGCGCTGTATCTTTAAACTAAACTAAACTAAATGTGAGAAGGTGGTGCACAGCGTACTGTGTCTGAACCAGCAATACTACCAGAAGGTCATGCTTGGACTAATCCCTTCAATCTACTCAACACTGCTGGATTAGTATGTCAAGATAATAGATTTGATTGAGAATTAATGATGCGGGTGTTGGAACAAGTCAAGTTAGTATTTTTTTCTTGTAGTTCAATAATTTATAGAGCCATTTGATATGTGGTATCATTCTTAAGGTGAACCTTTGGGTAAAGTTCTTCAATAAAAAAAATCATTTATAGGACTGCCATTACCCATTCAGTACACAAATTCGATAATGAACTTCTATTGATTATTTAAGACAGAACTAAGATATTTCAATTTTGTTGAAGAGGTAGTTTATCCACAAGTGGCAAGATGTGCCTTTTGGTATTTCAGCTAGGATAATGGTGATTTAAAGTAAAAGGTTAGGGATGAAATTGATATAAATCCGCAATGTGAATAGATTCAAAGCATGTGAAATATGCTGAAGTGGAATTACATCAACACAGTTATGATATTGGAGCATGATTCTGTGTTCAATTGTCACAGTATCCATGTCAGATCGTGTGGCTAGATAATAAACCAAGTATTGCATATTGAATATTAAATTGCAGAAACCATCTTTACTCTGTTTGATCAGATCTGCAGCTAGGGTAAAGTTAAATAATTTATTAAAGTTAAATAAATGCAAGTCTTCAGTAATGTTAGGAGATTTGTAAAACAAAATATGCTACGAGTGTATGAGTTTTTTGATTACCCGCGCAAATAATATTTTTTTTCAGTAAGTTATCCGGTATTCTATTTATTTGTAAAGAATGCAGCCGAACCGAATGAAACTACTAATGTGCTGATTTTTGCAGTTCTTACTCTACACTAGATGGCAGTTTTGCCTTTACCTCAAACTTCTTACACATGCAGTAAGGGAAAGGCCATCACTGTTTAGTCTATGTGCAGGGTCTCTGTACGGGTGATTCAGACCCTGTGGACTTCCTGGAACATGTGTTAGCAATTTGGAGGCAGACATTTATTTCTTTGTTTTACTGCTGGCTCTTTGAGAAAGTGTTGCTGCTGGATTATGAGCTGTCTGGATCATGTCAGAGGGCACGGGGATCAAGTTCAAGTGACAGGCCAGACGAAGGAAGGATGAGGTTTGGGGGGAGGTAAGGAAACTGACCTCTGCTTTTACTACACAAGTCACAGCCTGTCTGTGAACCAAGGCCAAAATCTTGGGCGTTCCAACTCCAGTGCAGCTGAACAAACAAGACACTTGCCTGCTTGGATTTTTACACATGTCATCAACAGCAGTTAAATGAAAGATTTCTCTATATTTTTTCTCTCAAGTGAGTTTTTTAATCCTTCATTCTTAATTCCCTTTCCTCAATCATATTCTCTTAGCTCCATCCAGACGGAGTGACCTGGAAATCCTCGGCTACTGCATGCTGCAGTGGCTGTGTGGAAAACTGCCTTGGGATCAGGACCTGAAGGACCCTGTGGCAGTCCAACAAGCCAAAGTCAAGTATGAGCTTTATTCTTTTTCATGCTTTACTCAAACTCATTTCAAAATAATATCAAAGCACGTTAAGTCCTCCAGAATATCACATTTCAGCCCCAAGTATTCTTTTCATTCATGAAAATAAAAACTTCAAATTACCAATGTAAATATAGTCATCTCAAAAGTCCTAATGTTTTTTTGAAGTTGTCCAAGAAGTGCAGTTATTTACACTTTGTGACATTATTTAGTATTATTAAGCAGTAAATACAAATAGAAAGACTTAATATTATTGGTTTCAAGATTCAGTGTTTTTTTTAAATATTCAAATGTACAAACGTACATTTTCTTGAAAAAGTTAAATGTGAACTTTACTTAAGGGGTTAAGAGAGGTCATGTTTGTATTCCATACATCTATTTGATATTTACAATCAGAAATGTTAGAATCCTTTGGTGTGTGGAAAATATCTTGAAAGGTATGGACTGATTTGAAATATGTGAACTCATCAGAAACAGACATTTTAAAGTTAGTTAGTGGGAACTAAATCTTTAAAGCAATCAGGTAAAATGTGTTGTAAACAGCACTAAAATATTAGATTATTTAACATAAGTACAACGGTTTGATAAATATATCAATTAAGACTTTGAAACCTAAGCAAATGTTGAATTAGGAAGGGTTGTACCAAGTCATGAAGAAAAAGTACAATGTGGACAAATAAGCCGTGTTGGAAATGAAAATGATTGGTTAGGTAGGGAATGAATAATGTTTTTGAATGACAGGAATGACAAGATTTTTGAGATGGCCTATAGATCAGTCATCCTTGGAGGAAAAATCACATTTAACATGAAGTTGTAACTGGTAATTATTTTAAAATTGCAGTGTTAAAGTGGGTGCATGTACACAAATTGATTTAGTCCAAATTTACCAAATCCACAGATTGCTGTTAAAGTATTGACATATATTAAATGTAATGCATTAAGACTTCTCATGTTTGTATGCAAATACCTGCTTGGAAATCGGATAATTATTAGAAATAAGGTGGTTAAACATTTAAAATGTCAAATAATGAGAAATATCAAATGTCATTTCTTCTGTTCGGTCCAAAACAAAGTGGATAGAGACTCATGATTGACAAGAAAAGAGTTAAGGGCCTGTCCCACTAGCGCGCGATTAGACGCGACAAGCGCGACAAATTCGGACGCGGGGGTCGCGTGGGGGTCAGGCGATCCCGGTGCGAGTGAAGGGCCTGTCCCACTAGCGCGCGATTACACGCGCGACGTCCGAAGGAAGGACGTTATTTTTCATCACGTGACGATGCGCATGAGCATGCGCGTTGCACGACGTCGGGCAGTGACGTCATCACGCAACGCCACGCTGAAGACGCACAACGTCAAAACGTCATCACGTTAATCACGTTCTACACGTGATTCTGCGCGACAGGATTTTGCCGCGCGTAATTTTTTGAGCAGTGTCGGTTTTTGGACACTACGCGCGATGTCGACACCAGCTACACACAACTCGACGAGACTCCGGCGATCGCAGTGGGACAGGGTCACGCGAGGCCGGGCGACTAAAGCGACCACGGTAGGTCGCGCTTGTCGCGTCTAATCGCGCGCTAGTGGGACAGGCCCTTTAGTATTCAGATTTAAGTTTGGACACATTTTCCTTCGAGTTTGAGGCTGACTTTTTTTTGTTATGAGAAAGCGTTCTGTAACTTAGTAAAATGTTTCAATTCTTTTTTAGATTTATGACAAACCTTCCAATCTCTGTGCACCAATGCTTTCCCTCTGGATGTCAAAGCAGTAAGTGTGTTTATGTACAATTACACTGGCACAATGTTAAAGAATCATGAGATGCCAGCCTGCAATGTGTTTTCCCAGTCAGCTTTCAAGTAGCTTGCGAAGTGACTACCATATCTATTGCTCATTAGGCAAAAGGATTTCCTCTGGATTTATAACCTATTATCAGATAAATCATATTATTTATTTGTGCAGCAAGTGGCACAATTAGCATTTTAAATGTAACTTTATTGATTCATTTTTTTAAAGTAAACACGCTAAATGGGTTTTAGGTAAAAAGGATGACTTAATTAACTTGAATGGCCGCAGAAAATAAGCAACATTATTTCCCTTTCATTGCAAGTTGGCTGTGGATTTTATACAATATTATTGGCATTGAATCTTAACATTTGCTTAACAGAGAGCTCCCTGTACTTAAACCCAAATACTCTAATAAAATCAAGGAAGACTAAAATAAAACCAATGAGAAGAGTAGCATTTGTCTACTTTTAAAAATGTGTTTCTCATATTCAAACGCTTCCAATGAAGACAGTATTAAAACTGGAAATATGACCAATCCGATCTTTCCCAAACACCCTAGTGTATAAGGCAGAGTAACTCCTTGTCAATTCATTTTCACTTCTGTGCTTTCATATAGAGGATATGGTTTCCCGGCAGGCGAGCTAAGATCAAAAGTTATCAGTGTGGGAATCTTGGGGAAATAATTCTCTTTCTATCATTCCTCACATTTACAGTATATTTCAGAGCAGCTTGTTTATTTACTTTAATATAGAGGTTTAAACAAAGATCACTTTATTTCTGATTTTTGCCCACATATCACCACTGATGTGGATAATGCTGACGTGAACTAGCTGTCCACTTGGCTGTTACTGGTTGTAAGATTAATCCTCCCTCCTCCAGCATTGTATAAGGATGTCATTCTAAATTATAGAGTCAAGAGTATTTTATTGGCATATGTCCCAGATTGAACAATGAAATTCTTACATGCTGCAGCACAACAGAATATATAAACATAATACACAGTAAACAATATGATAAATGAGAGAGTTTTCAGGCTACTGCACCTTCTTCCTGATGGCAGTGGTGAAATGAGTATGTGGCCAGGAAGGTGTGGGTCTCTGATGATGCTGACTGATTTTTGATGCAGCGATTCGGATAAATCCCTTCGATGGTGAAGAGGTCAGAGCCGGTGAGGGCAGTGGTCACAAATGTTTGCAGTCTTTTCCACTCCTGGACGTTCAAGTTGCCGAACTAGGCCAGGATGCAACCAGTCAATATGCTCTCTACCGTGCACCTGTAGAAGGTCAAGAATCCTCTCTGACCTACAGAATCGCCTTATTCTGCTCAGTATGTAGAGGTATTGGTGTGCTTTTATAATTGCATCAGTGTGCTGGGTCCAGGAAAGATCTTCCGATATAGTCACGTCCAGGAATTTTAAGTTTTTGACTCTCTCCACCATCGTCCTGTTGATATAAACAGGATTGTGGATCCTCATCCTTCCTCTTCCGAAGTCCACAATCAGTTTATTGGTTTTACTGATGTTGAGAGCCAGGTTGTTGTGCTGGCACCATGGATCAATCGGTCGATCTCACTTGCATACTCTGACTCATCACCATCTGTAATTCGTCCAACAACGGTGGTGCTGTCGGCGAACTTGAAGATGGCGTTCGCACTGTGTCCGGCTACACAGTCGTGAGTCCAGAGTGAGTAGAGCAGGGGGCTGAGCACGCAGCCTTGAGGTGCTCCTGTACTGATTGTTAATGAGGAAGAAGTGTTTCTGCCAATTCGAACAGACTGGTCTGTGGATGAGGAAGTCAAGGATTCAATTGCAGAGGGATGTGCAGAGACCCAGTTCCGTGAGCTTGGTAACCAGCAGTTTTTTAAAATAAAAAAATGTATTCAATAATTATAAATAATATTACAATACAATAAAACAAAACAGAACCCACCACCATTGTACAAGACAAAACAAATACACTATGTAAAGTACTAAACAACTATATTACAATCCTTATCCAGCAGACATTCAACCACCCCTTGGTGCCCAATGGTGCCGGAAATCCCCCAGGGTGCCTGTGGACAGCGCGTAGTTCCTTTCTAGTACCACCCGGGCATGGACATAACCCCGGAAAATAGGCAGGCAGCTGGCTCTGGCAGAGCCCTCTTCCGCCTAGCGCCGTGACTTGCAGATGGCCAGCTTGGCCAGGCCCAGGAGCAACCCAACCAGGACATCTTCAGCCCTACCCTCTCCCCTACACACAGGGTGTCCAAAGATGAGGATGGTGGGTGGGAAATGCAGCCAGTAGGCAAGGAGCAGCCCCTTTAGATAATGGAACAGGGGCTGCAGTCTCACACGCTCCATATACACGTAGTACACCGACTCTTCCAGCCCGCAACAGTGGCAAGCAGCTGGCAAGTCTGTGAACCGCGAGAGAAACAGGTTGCAGGGGACTCCTCGGTGCAATATCCTCCATCCCAGGTCCCCGTTGTAGAGGGGGAGAATCCCTGCATAGAGGGACCCCCACCAGGGGCCCCGCTCGCGAACGCAAGAAAACACCGACCACCACGATGTCCGGACGCTGGACCAGGGCGAGGAAGTGCAGGGTCTGGAGTAGGAGCCCGCCAGCTTTGAGGAGATGATGGTATTGAATGCCAAGCTGTAGTCTATAAACTACAGCATGACGTAAATGTTTTTATTGTACAAGTGGTCCAGTGTGGAGTGGAGAGCCAGTGAGATCGCATTCTCCATTGACCTGTTGTGACGATAGGCAAACTGTAGTGTGTTGAGGTTCTTGTCGAGATAGGAGTTGACATACACCATAACCAACCTCTCAAAGCATTTCATCACCATGACGTTAGTGCCACCGGTCGATAGTCGTTGAGGCATGACATCTTACTCTTCTTGGGCACCGACATTATTGATGCCCTCTTAAAGCAGGTGGGAACCTCAGACCTCAGCAGTGAGAGGTTGAAAATGTCCGCAAAAACCCCAGCCGGTTGGTCTGCACAGGTTTTGAGAACACGACCGGGTATACCATCAGGTCCAGGCGCTTTCCAAGGGTTCACCCCCCCTCAAGGATCTTCTGACGTCAGCCTCTGTGACTGTGACTAAAATACCATCAGGGTGTATGGGGGCTTGGGAAGACACATCAGTGTTCTCCCTATCAAAGCATTGAACTCGTCAGGGAGTAATGCTTCGCTGTCGTTTGAGCTATCTCCTGGTTTCGCCTTGTTGGAACTGATGGCATTCAAACCTTGCCACAGTTGCTGAACATCTGTCCCATCTTACAACTTGGAGCAGAAGCCCCTTTTGGCCTTTTTGATGGCCTTACCAAGGTCGTATCTGGACTTCTTATCGACCTCTGCGTCACCAGACCTGAATGCCTGGGATCTGGTCCTCTGAAGAATGCGGAACTCCTGGTTCATCCAAGGCTTCTGGTTAGGAAACACTCAGAAGGTTTTTGTAGGAATGCAGTCCTCCACACATTTCCTTATACTTCACTTGCTGGATTAGAATTTGAAACACTGAACCTTTAGCTCAGATTGTGTGTGGAACCACTCAACCCAAATGCTGACATCTTGGAGTGAAGGAGGTTTTACATAGAACCCTATTCCAGAATATAGTTTAGTTTAGTTTAGTTTAGAGATACAGGGCAGAAACAGGCTCATCGGCCCACCGAGTCTGCATCGACCAGTGTTCCCAGCACATTATCCTGGGAACACTATCCTGCACACACTAGGGACAATTTACATTTACACCAAGCCAATTAACCTACAAACCTGTACGTCTTTGAAGTGTGGGAGGAAACCGGAGATCTTTGAGAAAATCCACACGGTCACGGGGAGAATGTACAAACTCCGCGCAGACAGCATCCGTAGTCGGGATCGATCCCGGGTCTCTGGCGCTGTGAGGCAGCAATTCTACCACTGTGCCGCCCTCTGATAGTTTTATACAATTGAATTAATGACAAATAATAAACTGATGCCGATTAATCTTGGGAAGTCCATACTCGGGATCAATAAAGGTTTTTGTAGTATGAAGTGAGCCGTGCAGTTCTGCATGGTTTAATTGGCCGAGCTGCTATAGTCTTGATTGGTTTCATTGTTTTTCATGTACGTCATACTTAGAAAAACACCATCAATCAATGCAACCCAGATTATAATATATTTCCTTTATTCTTCATTTATAAAGCACGAAAATAATTTGATCCCTGAGAATGTTTTAAGTTATTCATGTGCATCAATGCCGACACGTTATTTTTATTTTAGACAATAGACAATAAATGCAGGAGTGGGCCATTTGGCCCTTTGAGCCAGCACCACCAATTTCTCTTTAGTTCAGAGATACAGTGCACAAAACAGGCCCTTTGGCCCACCAAGTCCACACCAATCAGCGATGACCCTATACACTAGCACTATCTTACACACTAGGGACAATTTACAATTTTACAGAAGTCATTAACCTACAAACCTGCATGTCTTTGGAGTGTTGAAGGAAACAAGAGCACCCGGAAAAACACCACAGTCACAAGGAGAAGGTACAAACTCGATACAAACAGCACCCGTGGTCAGGATCGAAGCTGGGCCTCTGGTGCTATAAGGCAGCAACTCTACCGCTGTGCCCAAACACACATTCAGTTATTTTTACCATTCATTAAAATAAAACACAAGACATGTTTTGAATTGCAATATTGAAATATTTGTTCTGATCATTTTCATTTATTCCTTAGGCTTCAACTAACAGTAGGCAGTGCAGGCTTTTTTTTCTTTTTTAAGAACTATCGCGTCTTTATAATAATATTCTGCCTGGTTTACCTCCTTATCCCCTGATTCAAACAAGGATAGACACCATGGAGAACAAATAGCGAATGTCCTTTCCTCAAGTTTTAGATCCATTTTGAATGTTGAGGAGGATTTGTGAACAGTTTCAAGTGCGACAGAAACTATCAACCATCTCAAAAATAGATGGGCATGAAAATCTAATTTGTCACATCAAAACACCATTGCTACACCATCTGCTTCCCTTTTCACAGTGTCCTTGCAAGAACAGCATTCTAAAATAAGACACTTCTGCAAATTGCAAAGATTGCAGGAAGCCTAAGGCTTGTAAAGAAAGGTTGGTGATGGAGGCTTCCAATTTCTAATCCTTCATTTTTGGCATGTTACAGCATCAACAAAAGAGATTGGATTTGGAGAACTAATATGGACACCTGATCCTGCACCTAAACCTATTGTGAGGCAGTGTTTTTGCATTTCTTTCTTACATCAGATTAGAGTTTGCACTGCCCATGACTGGTAGTACATGCTGCTGATGTCTTATTTATCTGTTTCTATGATGGTAAGGCCAGCAATAATTCCTCATTCTTAATTGAGAAGATGGTGGTCAATCACATAGAGGTTAGCCTGTGCCATTGACCCTTAGATATGAGTTGAATCCCACCACAGAGACTGGGAATTTAAATTCAAGTAAACTAATAGTAAGACCCACATGGCTCACTCTGATCCTTCAGAGAGAAAAACGTCATCTTACCTGGTCTGTCTCAAAAGTGATTTGGACTCATCATTGTGGCTCAGTCTTAACTTAGTCATCGGGTTGGGGTGATTCAGTGTAGGCAATAAACGCCCACATTGCCACCAATGTACATGTCCCTTGAAGAAAGATG
Source organism: Raja brachyura (assembly GCA_963514005.1). The sequence goes on from OY740788.1 coordinate 18,018,534, forward strand.
AATTAAAGAAAGCTCTCTACATTGAAGTTACTCGCATAGGACAGCAGGGTGGCGCAGTAATAGAATTGCTGCCTTACAGAGCTTGCAGCACCAGAGACCCGGGTTCAATCCGGACTACGGGTGCTGTCTGTACAGAGTCTGTACGTTCTCCCCGTGACCACGTGGACTTTCTCCCACACTCCAAAGACGTACAGGTTTGTGAGTTAATTGGTTTGGTATAAATGTAAAAATTGTCCCTAATGTATGTGTAGGATAGTGTTAATGTGTGGGGATCGCTGGTCGGTGCGTACTCGGTGGACCGAAGGGCCTGCTTCCGCTCTGTATCTGTAATCTAAACTGGACTAAACTAGTGCTGTTCGGTAAACAAGTGAAAGATTGAAATACAGCTGGAGAGGAACAAATGGCAATACATTTACGGATTTGAATAGGGGAACCATGTAAATAGCACCTGTGCCGTCATCTTACTAGAGAATAGTCGTTGCGGGTTTGGCAGGTGTTATTGATCTTGTTGGGCTGTTGCAGTTCACTTTTTGGCACGGTAAACTCTGTGAAGGGAATCATTGTTTGTGGTGGATCTTTAGGTGATAGTCACTATCCGAGGCTTGGGTTGGCCTTCTTGACAATTATTGGACCTGAACGTGAGATCCTGTTGTTCTCATGGCATTCCCAATAGGCGTGGATAGCTGTGAGGAGCCGGGTTAAATTAGTCTCCACTAGATCAGTTGACAGCAACAATCAGACTGATGATCCATTGACAATAATGGGGTTATTGGCAAGTGAGGATGCCGAGGCTTCTGCTGCAGCTTGTGTATGTACAAGCTGGTCCTGCCTGGGTCACTGTGGAAGCTGAAACATTGGCCGCTGGAGACTGCACCACCACAACCTCCATCACAGGGAGGACATTCCCCTGGCCTGTGTAGAGCTCCGCTGAAGAATGTTGCTGGACTCGACTCTTCCCCCGCATGTACATGTGGTCAAGTGCATAAAGCCAGTAAAGCCCAGACCTCAGTCTGAAGAAGAGTCTCGACCCGAAACATCACCCAATCCTTCTCTCCAGAGATGCTGCCTGCCTCTCCAGCATTTGTTTCTATCTTCGGTTTAAACCAGCATCTGAAGTTCCTTCCCACACTGGTCCTACCTGCATCCCTGTAGCACGCTTGTGCCCAATGACTTGTGTGAATCAGCACATGTACTGTAGATCCTGCTGCTGAGCTAATAAGCTAGAATGTGCCGTGACAGCATTTGGGTTAGTGGCTGTGGGTCTCCTATTGCCTGCCACTGTGCCTTCATTGTGGCTCTCCTAGTGAACTGCCGCCTACTCACATTGGACTGGATGAAGGAGAAAAAACAAATGTAGGGTTTGATCCTGATCTTGGGTGCTGTCTGCATGTAGTTTGTCCCTGCTCTTTGAGACTGCATGGCATCATCCAGGATTCCGGGTTCCTCCCACATTCCAAAGACGTGTGGATTTGTAAGTTAATTGGCCTCTGTAGATTGCCCATAGTGTGCAGAGAGTGGATACAAAAGTGTGAACTAGTGTGAGTGGGTGATCGATGGTCAGCGTGGACTCAGTGGGCCAAAGGGCCTGTTTCCATGTTGTACCTTTCAATCAATGTAATCAATCTGGAACTTAAACCAGCATAGATTGTGGCCCTAAAGGGACATAGGATGAGATGGAGAAAATTAGTTAAGAGTTGCCGTTGTTAGTCTCGGACCACTGCAGGTCTCGGCTACTTCACATGTAGCTAAGAATCTCTCGCGATGGTGTGGATGGCAGTGCAGTCATGTCAGCTTCCTTCCCTCCCCCCCACCCCCGCACTCCAAGGTTTATTGATGCCGGTTCTGTCTTGTCAGTGTGAAAGCTGTAAGATGAGTGTGTGAAGCTCAAATTAGTGATAGGCATGTGGGACGTGAGGAATCATAATGAAGATTAGGCAATGACTGACAAAGATTGTTGGTAGGTGAAGAATGGGGATGTGGTGTAGGAGTAGGAAGAAGGCAGCATTGAAGACGCATTTCTTAACCTTTACTCAACCCGTGAAATCTTTGAGCTTCTTGCTATGGCTGCATCCATAACCTTGGCACTCCACTCCTGGGCTTGACTTCAACTGTTACCATTACCTACTGTTGCCTTGTGCTGTGGCTGGATGGCCTCTTTTGGTGAGAGAACCTCTCTCCTACCCTCCAGCTGGTGACTGTTGCCGGAGAGCTACATCTCATGCAATGAATTACCTGTGAACGCTGACCACCATATCCCTTACAGCCACAAATCTCCGGCATCTCCCAACTCCTACCCATGCTGGATTTAATCAGTGCTTATCAGCTTGACTGGTCGTAGCTTTTCACAAAAATAGGGCCCAGGGCGATGCATGGAGACGATGTCGTTTGCACTGCTGACATTGAACCAGGTTAAAGGGCATATCTTATTTAAGCAGATCAACTCCACTGCGTGTTTTCCAACACTATCCAGTTTCACTCCCATTGCGTCCAACAACAAAACTTGAAGAGCGTTACAGTTTGCAGTGTCTAAATTAGCAGATCAGTTAGCAGATGTCTAAATTAAAGCCTTACTAAATGATTGCAAGTTGTTAGCAAATGTAAAACAGGTCTTCAAGACAGGTTAACTTTTTGGAATGTACTGTCAAACAATTTCTTAAGGATTCAAGCCTTTTTTGTAGTCAAAACACCTTTTTTTGTGTGTGACTACAACTCTAGGAAGGCCACCAGTACCATCTTCCAGGTGGATGTGACCTTTTGGATATATTTGACCATGTATTAAATCTTGTACTCCTGTTTGTTGCTGCTTTTCCTGACATCTGCATAACTTCTCATGACTGCCGAACAGTATTTGCACATTAACATCAAGTTTGCAGCATAGATGTAGTCTATTCGGAATTGCCTGTTAGAACAAGCAATTTTGCTCCATTCAGTTTAGTTTAGTTTATTGTCACGTGTACTGAGGTACAGTGAAAAGCTGTTGTTGTATGCTAACCAGTCAGCGGCAAGACAATACATGATTACAGTCGAGCAATCTACAGTGTACAGGTAGATACATGATAAAGGGAATAACGTTTGGTGCAAGATAAAGTTCATTCAAGTTTGATTAAAGATAGTCTGAGGGTCTCCAATGAGGTAGAGAGTAGTTCAGGACAGGTCTCTATTTGTAGCCTTTGAAGCCTCAAGTCTTCAACACTTTTCACGCCACTTTTGAGACCGTGATGATATATTCTTCTATACCTTTGTCACTCATGCGTTTATCAAACTTTTCCCAGGCCATAGTTAATCTCAGTCCTCTCTAGAGTCAAAAGTGGGCTGTGTTTCAAAATTGTAATCTGAGGCACAGTGCTCAGGATGTGCACAGGATGTTCCATTAATTAAATAGTTTGACACAAAAATCTGGAGCAACTCAGCGGGACAGGCAGCATCTCTGGAGAGAAGGAATGGGTTACGTTTTGGATCGTGACCCTTCTTCTCGACCTGAAATGTCACCCATTCCTTCTCTCCAAAGATGTTGCCTGTCCCTCGGAGTTACTCCAGCTTTTTGTGTCTATCTTCAGTGTAAACCAGCATCTGGAGTTCCTTCCTACACTTAAATTGGTTATGTGTGTTGTCAAATCCTAAAGTAGTCAGGTTATCTTTTACTGAAATATTTCTCAGATAAGAAAAGTAATTTTGTAATCGGTTCTAGAACACTGATCCTTTCATAAAATCATGGAATGTTGCTGGGATTAAAGCCTAGACCCAAACAAAGGTGACATCCAAACAAGGACCATAGGGATTAAAGACTACACCCAAGCAAGGTGATCAGAGACTAGACCTAAACAAGGACCAAGGGGATTAAAGCCTAGATCCAAACAGGGTCCAAGATTTTAATCTACTTTGACCATTCTACAAGTGACCAGCTGGATGGCTGCCTCCCTATCCCTAACAGTAACCAGTTTTATTGGTGGTTTACAAAGGTATTGCTGAATACCATTAGATATATTGTAGGCTAATTAGTCTAGTTTTTATAGATAATTTGTGTGACCATAAGAGGTGATCAATGGGTGAACTGGGGAAGAAAATCAATCCATTTGCAGTGAAAACCTAACTAGCTGATTCAATAGTTCACATACATAACATACCAGGCTGTAAAACGGTTAAAACATTTGAATGTGTGTGCGTCGACTGATCCAGAGGTCCTTTGGTCCAGATATATCACTGAAAAAGTTGCAACTTGCTTTGTTGAATTGCTAAAAATTGCAACTAATTGCTTTTGGAATGCAAAAATTGTGATAAATAGCATTGTTACAAGTGTAGAAGACAGAATAAGGCCACATAGATTGATAATAGTGATAACATCATTTTGTTCAAGGATTATGGTCATTACTGGCCCAGAGGTGCTCATTACCATCCCTTGCTTCACTTGATCTGGTAATGAGTACCTCAGGGCCAGTTATGCCCGCACAAGATGATGATATTGCTATATTATTGTTAAGGAGAAACTCTATTTTAATTATAATCACAGTGAGCTGAAAGGTCACTCGCTATTATGCCCTGTTTTTTTTTAAATATGTCCGGCTGAGAAATGCCCACAGTGGCAGAGCAATGGACAAAGAGCACAGATACAAAATAAGTTGTGACCCCAATACAAACAGCTCTGACTGCTTTGTTATCTAATACAATGAATTTTCTGAAAGTGCTTGCTGGCGTCAGCAGAAAGATTCACTTGTAAGCTCTTGCTGTACAGGGCATAGCCAATCAAACATATGAAGAAACTGTTGCAAAATAAATTGATTATGGAAAGTACTTTGACTTCTGATATAGATAAAGAATACAAATTTGCAGGAGCATTGTGTTAATAGAACCTTGATTTCTATTTTCTCTGTGCTCTAGAATCTTCCCTGAAAGATTTTTTTGCATGTCTCTATTTTTCAAATTTATGGTGGCGTGGATTTTCAGCTCTGACATTTGGCAGCACCAGGTCCAGGCCACTTGCAAATCCCTTACCCACAATTTAGAATACACAGGCAGAGCAGTCATGATTTTTGTAAATTGGAGGCAGGTGCAAAGATTTAGGAGCTCTGTCCCCTGTTAGTTTCAACCCACGTGCTCAATTATGTGTATGTTTAATATCTTTGTTACTGCACTGAATCAGATGTTATGTCGCAGGCTCAGGCTGCTTGGTCTTATTTATTTAATTCTCTAACGTGTAGCGAATCCCCCTTGCCTTGCATCACTAAAAATGGTAAGGTTGCTAGCATTTTGTGTCTTCAGCATCAATGTTAATGCTACTTTAAGCATTTCAGTGTGTGATATCCTCTAGATGATAATGACAAAATGATGTAAATCCATGTGATGGAAAATATCCTGATGCTTTAATGGAGCAGAAAAATTTACTGTCAGAGTAAAAGTACAATTTGAATTCTTTTTACACATGGAATCAGCTGTTTCAGTTTGATTGCTCAATCATTGCCTAACTTGTATCCTTAAATGGTCTTGTAGGTGAATTAGTCATTTATCTGACTTATGTGAGTACTCTGAAGTATGAAGAAAGGCCACAATATCAGAAGCTACACAACATCCTGTTAAATCGGAAAGATGGCAGCCAATCTGAGAGTCCGGATTTCCGTGGCATAGAGTGCGAATCTCAGTGTATGGATTCCTGCCCTTTGTATGTTTCTGAAAATAGTAAGAGAATACAGACAATTCGCTCATCGCAAAATGTAAGCACATATTTATTACGAAATGGTATAATGTTTCGTATGAAAGATGTTTACTGGTATATTTTGTCATGGATTATATAAATAGTTTATAATCCTGATGAGGCAGCATGTAATCTTTTTGGGTTATATTGAAGCAAGCTAAGGATTATTTACTACAATGATGCCCAATTTATTTAACTACCTCTCTTAGTGAGACCATGAAACAGAAGTGGTAGGTTTCCTTAAGGAAAAATTGGCAAGTAAAGTGGCCAGTATAATAAGTTTCTTAGAGAATGTGTCACAATGGACAATTTGACAAGGATTGGGAATTACTTTTTTGTCCTAATCAATGAGTGGCAAGACGAGCCTTGAAATGACATTGTGTGGATTGCTAATGTGAGGACTATTAACATATTCATTTGTAATTCCTTTCTCTGCTATTTTAGCCATGAAGTTAATACATTTATTTTAAACTTGCTTAATACTTCCAACATAGGGATACAATACAATGTTCACAAAATAATAGAATATAATTTGTGGGGAGGTAATCAAAGAGTTGGATTTTGAATGAGTTTTGAGGGAAGATGTGCAACATAGGTCTGATGTTTATTCCTGTAGAAAATATTTTCCCTGTGATATTGGTGTTCAGTTTCAAACATGAACTTTTGTAATGGAGATTGTTTTGATCATCCCCAGTTATAAAAAAATCTAATTAACTTGGAAATTATTTGTGTTTTCCATCAACTGCTGTTCATTTGTAAAATGTTTATTTCATTCTTGTTGAAGCTTTCGCAGATAAGAGCCGATTGTAAATGTCCACAGATTATTAATCCTACTATTCATGGACTTGTTTTCCTTGTCTCATACATGCATATAATACAAGGACATTCATTTTTAAATTGTGTAATCAGGTGCTCGTGTAAGGTAACATGGGAAGTGGGTAGATTTTTATTTCACCTCGAGTTAATGGAGGAGTCTGTCCAGAACTGCTATCAAGTGGCCGAGTCTGAAAGGTAACAAGGACATAAATGAATGCTTATGTTTATGCTGAGGTATGGGCAAAGCTGGTTGATTTGACAGAAAGATGTAATTGTAGAGATGGCACATACTTGTTTCACTTAAGTCTTCAAAGTTTAGAATAGACTTGATCAATTTTTGTATTGCCAGGGAGTTGAAAATGGCTTTATTTCTACCAAAATTCAAGTGGAGGAAATTGCTGTTCATCCATCGTGGATGTTGGAGAGATAGCTTAACAATCTGGAGGCAATGGATGGTCAAGACGTGGCCAAGAGGTCAGGCTTGATGTCACTTTGATGTTCCCAAGGGACAGCAGCTAGACGAAAAATGGGAGGCACTTAGGATAGATCAGGATATGAAGGTAGTGCTCCTCATCTCAGGAAGGGAAGGTAATTCCTTCTCTCCAGAGATGCTGCCTGCGCCACTGAGTTACTCCAGCATTTTGTATTTATCTTTGGTTTAAACCAGCATCTGCAGTTCCTTCCTACACATAATGCTCTAGTGTTGACCGTTTAGGTAAGAATGGAACCGGGTGGATGTATTCCCACTTGGCTGGACAATGATGGAGAGGTGCCGGAAGATTGTGTGGTCATCCGTGGGAAGGGATGTGGGAGGACAAAGACGCAATGGAATAGATGACCTTTGGCACAGTTCTAAAGGATGCCATTGTTGATTTTAATGTGGTGAGATAGAAACCCAATGTTCTGCAGTCTGCCCCCCAACTCTCCGACAACCTCGCACTGATCCGGCTTCACAAAGTGGCAAGAAAAATTGGGGCAAATTTAGGCGGCTTCAACACATCCAGGGATTTTGAAAAAAATGGTGGAGATGGAATGGTAGATCTGCATTCTAAAGAAATCAATACAAATAAGTAAAGTGCCAGAAACATCTTTAATCCGATGGTTGATCCCGTTCTTGGCTTTCACGGTCATACACTGGAGCACGGAACTGGAGATCCTGACACATTAAACGCCTGTATACCGTTGGTCTTGGAACTGAGTCCGGGGACGGAGCTCAGTTGTTTAAGCTAAGGAGCTGGATAACTTTTGTCTCCAGCCTTTCAGTATGAGATCAGCTGTGTTTGGAACTCAGTCCCTTTGAGTACAGTGGGATTGTCAACCTGCACTGAAAAAGTAAGTGCTAACAGTTGATTGTTAATATTAATGTTATAATTGGTTTATAGTTTGCAACTATTTTTAAATGCAGTTACAATTCTTTAATCATTTTGAATCTTTTTGACTATTACATCTATTTACAAACTATTAAAAAAGCTTTTGACTAAAAACTGCGGGAAGTCCATCAGGATGGCCTTTGGCCGGGACCTCGCCAGCTTCTGTCTAAGGCCAGGTTGTTCCTGTTGCTGCTCTGCTTTGCCAATGACTATGGTGGCAAGGACTGATCAGACTGGGGAAAGGAGATACTGGCAGACAGGTTGCAGAAGATTAGTGTTGCTGCATGGTTGAGTTGAGTTGGGACCACATTTACTTGCTCCATTCATTGTATAGGCTCCCATTATGGGTTAGATGCCAAAGGTCTTCTACTCGCCATCCAACCAATATGATAAGTTGGAACACAATGAAAATATTTTTATAACTCCACTGAGTGGCAATGAATTAATGAACACAAAAAGTATTAAGGCCAAATGTAGATTCAAGCTATGCCTGATTTTGTTTTCCTTGCACCTTATTGTTGATGTCAAATATTAGAAGATTGGATATCAAACGCACAAATCTGGTTATTTGATGCATGTTAGTAAGTTATTTACAACACCAAAGTCCTTGGTATCTACTGCATGTGGATTTATGCAGGGAAAAAGTAAAGTAAATCCTAACCAATGTGTGTTAAAGAATGGTTGGTAACTAACAAATACATTAGAAATCTTTGATACTAACCAAAATGGTGGACATGGGCAATGTGGGGTTGATGTATACATTTAGGTTTCAGCATCTGTTTGACAAAGTGCCTCAAAGGAAACTGGATACTCTGGGGATGAAGGGTGTTGTAAATTGAACTGTAAAGAAACAAAGCGTAATGATCAATGGGACCAGTTGTAATTGGATAGATATGACTGGCTGAGTAACTTGGAGGTCTCGGGCCTCTCCTGCTAACAATATTCATGATTTATAAATGATCTTGACGACAGAATAAAAATTAAAATGTGCAAGTTTGCAGTGATAGCAAGGCATGAGGAAAGGCAGAATAGGCAAACATGAGGGATGCGGAGAAACTCGGCATGATTTAGGAATAAGCCAGATAAAACACAGATGGTGGCCAGCAGTGTTGAATAAAGTGAATCAGAAAGGACAGTTGTAAAGATTAATCAAATGTTAAAAGTGTCATCACATTGCAGAACAAAGGAACTGAATAACACTTTTCTGAAACAATGAAAAATCAATTCCAGCTTTAGATTATTGACTGGAACACAATTTAAAAAAAAGCTTAATTTTCTTAGGATGATTTAATAAAATATAGGGTGATGTCAGTGAAAGTTTTCAGATGATAGTGATCATAATTTATATCTGTAGATGTTTTTTTGCGTTTTAAAGAATTTCTATGATTGCAAATACAATGGGTTAATCTTGAGCAGTCTTAGATTTGTTGGTATGACTGCAGTTCAATAAGAAAGTATTGCGACTTTAGATCATCAGAGGAGAGTGAGAAAGATGGGTTTTAGTCACTAAAGAAATTATTAAAGTTAATGTGCGTCCCGATACATTTACAGAGCGCTAAGTATGCTCAATGGTCTTGTTTCTTACCCTCCTTTCTTGCATTGTCTTGTTCTAATACTGATTAGTACTGAATGAATGGGCTATTATTATTCTCTCAACATAAAATGTAAATGTTGAGCTTCTCTTGAAATTACTAACTTGAAACAAGACAGCTGGATGTCTGATTAAAATGAGGAGCTTTTGACGGTTCATGTGAGTCATATTTATATTCTGGTTTGGCTCTGTGTCCACTTGCACTTGTTGAACTCCATGTGCTGCTGGTTCAGAATGCCTGAGTCGACTTTAAAGAAGTACTATCCTTTAAGCATTTGTTTTCATTCTGAAGCTATACGAAAACCACTATTGTGACCTTCAGACATCTCAGGCTTCTAAATAGTTCGTTAGTAAGAAACAAACAAATGTGAGCAAATGTTTAGTGGATAAATGTTGTGATCAAATCAGTGCAAAAATTCTCCAGCCTTTTGTGTACCCTCGATTCTCCAGCATCTGCAGTTCCTTCTTTAACACTTTGTCTACTCCACTGCGATATCTCCTCAAGGTATGCCTACTTTGAAGAAGTTCTCCTCCTCCCTACGAAGACAGTTTCACAACCTCCTCTCTAACTGCTCCCCCTCTGTGATACCCCCTTCCCGCCAACTCTACGACCACATCCTCACCCAGACTCGATACCACAGCCACATCTGCTTCCTCGGGGCCTGCCTGCGCCTCCATCTAATACCTCGTGGATTCCAGCTTCAATTCCCTGCCTCCCAGTTCGGACCCCAGCCGGACTATCGGTACCGACTGGCTATCTGCCGCCACACTGTACAATTCTCCAACCGGGCACTAAGATCCACCCTGGTTGCGATGCGCCGGCACCGGCAGGACCTCGCATTGGCTCTCCCGAATCTTCGGGCCTCACTCACCCAGACCTGCAACGGACCCCAACTACACTACATCCTCTGGAAGATACACCACTTCAATCAACAATTCCTGTCCCACCTTACCTCCACCAAGGACCTGAAATTAGCCCGCCTTCAGGCCGTTCCAGCTACCGACAATCCCCGACTTGACCGCCCGCATGCCCCGGGCCCCCACTCTGGCCCGAGCCACCGGCCTGAGTCCCCCGACGCCATCTTGGCCACAAGGAGCGCGTCCTGGTGAGTCCTCGCCGCCCCCCGGAACCACCCAACCTCATCGCCGCACCGGACCCATCCAGCATCGTCGTTGTACTGGGCCCGCCGAAGACCACAGCCGCACCCGCCTCACCTTGCATCGCCGCCGGACAGGGGCCCCCCGAACATGGCCGCCGCACCGCACCACACTCTTCTCGCCGCCTCACCGAGCGGGCTGAACCTTGCCGCCACACCGACCACCTGCCCACTGGGACCTCCCACGCATCGCCCGCCGACCACGACTCCGCTGCCCGCGGATTCGTACCTTCGGGTCCGCCGACCCACGACCCTCCACCGCCCTCCCGCAGCCCGCAGCCGTCGCCTCACCCGCACACTGGACTCTGCAGTGGGCCTGAAGCCTCCACGATGCTAACTCCTCCCACCACTCTGATTTTAACGGCACTGGGTCCTACTGCCCATCTCCCCAGCCCCGGTGGCCTCAGTGGCTATTCCACTGGGTCTTCCGCATCCCCCTTCTACCATTTAACCCCTGCTCTTCCCCACCCACACGACAGCCCCCATACCCCCCCACCCCCTGACCACCCTCCAGCCCCCCCACCACACAACGCTCAGTCCACTCACCTGCCGTCCTCCGGCCACAACCCCCATCCTTGCCGCGTGTTCACCATCCCCCCGGACCTCCCCCTCTCCGACACCTTAAGGTCGGTCCCCAGCAGAGGTCGTACCTTTGTCCCCCACCGTCCCCACCTCAATGAGTTCCGCTCCCACCACGACTTGGAGCTCTTCTACCGTCACCTCCGCCTCACAGCGTTCTTCCATGGGAACAAGTCCTCGCCCCCCACTGATGATCCTTTTTCCTGTCTCCCACGAAAACCCCTCCTCGTGGACCTCCGGCTTTAGAACTCTTTATACAGAACTGCCGTCGGGACATCAACCGCCTCGACTTCTCCACTCCCCTGTCTCACTCCAATCTCTCTCCCCCCCCGAACGTACTGCCATCGACTCACTCCGTAACAACCCGGACTGGGTTATCAAACCCGCCGACAAGGGAGGTACCGTGGCGCGTCGATCTCTACAAAGCTGAGGCCACGCTCCAACTCTCGGACACCTCCTCCTACTTACCCCTGGACCATGACCCTACTGACGAGCACCAGGCCACCATCTCGGGCACCATAACCGACTTCGTCAACTCCGGCTCCCTACCCCCCCGAGCCTCCAACCTCATCGTTTCCCAGCCCCGCACGGCCCGATTTTACCTTCTCCCCAAAATCCACAAACCCGACTGCCCCAGCAGACCCATTGTCTCTGCCTGTTCGTGCCCCACCGATCACATTTCCACATACCTTGACTCCATCCTATCCCCCTTTGTTAAATCATCCCCACCTCTGTTCAAGACACCTCAGACACTCTCCGTCGGCTCCGCGCATTCCATTCTCCAGGCCCCCATCCTCTCATCTTCACCATGGACGTCCAGTCACTCTCCACCTACATCCCCCACCAGGATGGTCTCAAAGCCCTCCGGTTCTTCCTCAACATGAGGAGCAACCCATACCCATCCACTGACACCCTCCTCCACCTAGCGGAGTTGGTCCTTACCCTCAATAACTTCTCTTTTGACTCCTCCCGTTTCCTCCAAACACAAGGCGTAGCTATGGGCACACGCATGGGCCCCAGCTACGCTTGCCTCTTTGTTGGGTGCGTCGAACAATCCTTGTTCTCGGCGTACCAGGGCCCCATCCCCGACCTTCACCTCCGTTACATCGACGACTGCTTTGGTGTCACCTCCTGCACCCACACACAACTGACTGACTTCATCAATTTCACCACCAACTTCCATCCGGCACTCAAATACACTTGAACCATTTCCGACATTTCCCTACCATTCCTTGACCTCACCATCTCTATTGCAGGTGATACATTCCTGACCGACATCCACTACAAGCCAACTCACTCCCACAGCTACCTGGACCACTCTTCCTCCCACCCTGCTTCCTGTAAGGACTCCATCCCCTATTCCCAATTCCTCCGTCTACGCCGCATCTGCTCCTAGGATGAGATGTTCCACACCAGGTCATCACAAATGTCCTCGTTCTTCAGAGAATGGGGATTCCCCTCCCCCACTATAGATGAGGCTCGCACCAGGGTCTCCTCCATACCCCGCAACACTGCCCTCTCTCCCCATTCCCCCACTCGCAACAAGGGCAGAGTCCCCCTGGTCCTCACCTTTCACCCCACCAGCCGGCACATACAACACATAGTCCTCCGCCAGTTTCGCCACCTCCAATGTGACCCCACCACTCGCCACATCTTCCTATCTCCCCCCCGTCTGCCTTCCGCAAAGACCGCTCCCCCCGCAACTCCCTTGTCAATTCTTCCCTTCCCTCCCGCTCCATCCCTTCCCTCCCGCTCCACCCCTTCCCCGGGCACTTTCCCTTGCAACCGCAAGAGATGCTACACTTGTCCCTTCACCTCCCCCCTCCACTCCTTTCAGGGACCCAAGCAGTCCTTCCAGGTCCGACAGAGGTTCACCTGCACCTCCTCCAACCTCATCTACTGCATCCGTTGCTCCAGATGCCAGCTAATCTATATCGGTGAGACTAAGCGGAGGCTTGGCGATCGTTTCGCCGAACACCTCCGCTCGGTCCGCAATAACCAACCCGACCTCCCGGTGGCTCAGCACTTCAACTCCCCCTCCCATTCCGTATCCGACCTCTCGCTCCTGGGCCTCCTCCACGGCCAGAGTGAGCAACACCGCAAGTTGGAGGAACAGCACCTCATATTCCGCTTGGGGAGTCTGCATCCTCTGGCCTTAAACATTGAATTTTCTCAATTCTGTTAACCCTTGCTGCCTCCTCCCCTTCCCACCTCTCCCTCAGCCCTCGGGCCCTGGCATTCCCTCTCTCTCTCTCTATCTCTCCCCCACCCAAGTCGCACTAGCTTCTCATTTTCACACTAAAAATTGCTTACAATGGCCTGTTTCCTTTATCATCAATACTTTTTTGCATATCTTTCATTCCTTGTTCTTCATCTCTCCACATCACCGTCTATATCTCTCGTTTCCCTGATCCCTAACCAGTCTGAAGAAGGGTCTCGACCCGAAACGTCGCCTATCTCCTTCACTCCTTAGATGCTGCTGCACCCGCTGAGTTTCTCCAGCCTTTTGTGTACCCAAAATTATAAGAGTTTTGTTGCTGCAATATGTCTAGAGTTAAGATATCCACTTAGTCATGAACAAACCTTCTTAGCTCCTATGATTGAATTAGTAAAGCTTGGGTAAGTTTGTCATCAATTGGCATTTAAATACAGTTATCTAAGGCCCTAAAATGATTGCAACTGCAATTCTGTGTAAAGGCCTATTTTCCCTGCCTAAGAAAGGATACACGTGTGATGGTGGTGGTGTCATGAAGGACCACTCGATTGATTCTTGGGAAAGAGATCAAGCATTCTAGGCCTCTGATCTTTTTGAATGTGCAGAATTGTAACTGGGCTTACAAGATGAATGCAGGAACAAAGTTTCCCCTTACTGGTCTATCCAAAGCCAGGCATACAGCTTTCTAAAAAATGGTTAGTCATTGAGATAGATGAGAACAAACATCTTCACTAGGAAGCGAATAGAAGTTATTTGAGGGGGTGTCCAATATTTTTCTTGAACTGAAGAATCACTTTTTTCACAATATCCTTAACACGCTAATATTTTCCTGAATAACTATATTTTATTTAGGGGATATTACTATGTATAAGTTGTGGAATGCCTTTTACCTGTGAAAGGCATTATAACCAAGAGGAGACCTGCGTAATTGGAGATTCAGAGGCAAGCATTTTCATGGAGGTGAGTGGGTGGCAATCGTGCACAGATACTATGGCTAATTTCACCTTTACTAAACTGAGGACATTCAGGCATTCTGTATCTTTAAGGGCTTGTCCCACTTAGGCAATATTTTGCGGCGACTGCCGGTGACAGTCACAGTCATAGTAGGTCACTGAAAAAACGGCAACTGGACCCCCCTCTATGACAATGTCCACGAAAACCTACCACCTAGTTGACATCAAGCTACGACAACCGGCGACCCAATTCTTCATGACTTAGGACGTCCGCCTACGACAACCCAAGACCACACAGGCGACTACCTACGACAACCGAAGTCACCCTATGTCCACCCTCGACAAACTACGACCCTGTCGGTGACAACTGAAGACAACTTAAGACAATTCAGTCGCCGGTACATGTCGCCGGTTGACGTAGGTAGTCACCAATGGAATTTACCGAAGTCAGCACCCGGCGACAACCAACATCACCTGACGACAACCTGCGTCATCCTGGCGACAACCTGCGACAGGAGAAGACAAGCTACGTCAAACCCACGGTCGCCGAACGGTTTTGAACATTTCAAAATCCAGCGGCAACAAGAAAAAAGATACGACACTTTAGGCGACATGAGGAGACAACTGACGACCATACAAGCATCACCCCACAACCTAGTCGCCTATAGTCGCCGAAAAGGCCCTTTATTCATTTACAGTAACATGGATGCCCATGTAAAAGACAAACTAACCCATGGTTAAAGTGAATTATTGTTGGCTTTCTGTGCACTACCTTACCACCAACAATCACTGCTTGACTACCAGTTCCGATTTTCTATTAGCTTCCAGAGGTGAAGTTTCTTAGGTAAGCAGCCTGGGCTGATTGGTGAGGCCCTGATACAGTGGCTTTGACAGCGAGTTTAACCATACCCCAGGCTTACCGGCTGTCTGTACATTGAATGTTTGAATGTTCTGATATTCATATTCATTCCAAAAGAAAAGCCAAAAATGTTTAATTGTCATTTGTACCAGGAGCAGAACAATTAAATTCTTACTTGCTAAAGTCATAAACAGTTAAAATCTTCCAAAATGCAAATAGATAACCACATTTCTTTTAAACAATTTTTCGAAAATGTACTTGACGCTCTGCTCTCAACCCTGCCCTCCTCTATTCCAACAAATTAGCTAATTGTACCTGTGGCAGGTTTAACCTGGGAAGTCTGCAGAGGTTCATGCTCAGTTACTGGAGATGGGTAAAGATACAGAATGCCTCAATGTTCACACTTTAGTAAAGGGCCTGTCCCACCAGCATGCAACTCTATGCGATGAGTGCGACCTACCGTGGTCGCTTGAGCCGTCCGGCGTCACGGGGCCGCTCCCACTTCGATCGCCGGAGCCGTGCGGAATTGTGCGGAGTTCGTCCCGACATCGCGCGGGGCTCCGAAAAACTGACCATGTTCAAAAATTCCGCGCGGCAACGGCTTGTCGGCTCGCAGTCCCCTCGACGCATTACACACAGCCTCGACGTCGTGCCTCCATGACGCTCTCTGTAGGTGCCTCCATGACCCTCTGTGCGTGGCTCCGTGGCCCTCTCTGTGTGCCCCTCTCTGTCCTGGCGAACTTACCTTTAAGACTTCGCTCCAAGTTCGCCTCACTTTGCGCTGCGTTGCGCCACTCACCCGACCTCCGTGCGGCCCTCTCTGCCGGTTTGGTCGCGCTTACCGCATGCAGGCGCATGCTGTTGGGAACGGCCCTGTACAGGGATCACCCGACCTCCGCGCGGCTTCCGCTTCTAGTTTGATCGCGCTCATCGCATCTGATGCTGGCAGGACAGGCCCTTAAAGGTGCAATTAGCCATAGTTTCTGTGCTTGATTTCTACCCACTCGCCTCCATGAAAATGCTTGCTTATGAATCTCCAATTGCACAGGTCTCATCTTGGTTATGTGTAGGAAGGAATTGCAGATGCTGGTTTAAACTGAAGATAAACACAAAAAAGCTGGAGTAACTCAGCGGGACTGGCAACATCTCTGGAGAGAAGGAATGGGTGATGTTTCGGGTTGAGACCCTTCTTCAGACTCATCTTGGTTATAATGCCTTTCAAAGTTAAGGCCTGCCACAACTTGTACATAGTAATGCAGGATCATAGTGTTCTGCTGTCCACAAGTTTGGAAGTTCCACATTCATGCAAGCTTGTGTGAGAGGCCTGTACTCTGTCACATTTCCTTGTGGAACTGTAGCTTTTCAAAACACGGTGCCTAATATTTATTGGTACTGAAAGTTGGCGATTATTACACACAGAAAACTGGGTTTACCCTGATAAAAAATAAAAATAAACATGAGTCTGCATGTAACCGAGTTTAAGAAGGGTCTCGACCCAAAATGTCACCTATTCCTTCGCTCCATAGATGC
Organism: Raja brachyura; assembly: GCA_963514005.1. The sequence goes on from OY740788.1 coordinate 18,035,290, forward strand.
TGCCTCACCCGCTGAGTTTCTCCAGCATTTTTGTCTACCTTGTATTCAATGGAAGAGGATATACCTTCAGTTTTTGTTTATTGTCATGTATACCAAAGTACAGTGAAAAGCTTTTGCTGCTTGCTATCCAGTCAGTGGAAAGACAATAAATGATTACAATCGAACCATTCATAGTGTACAGATACATGATAAGGGAATATCATAATCAAAGTAAGAAATGTTGCTATAGGAGTAGAAATTTAACAGAGTGGAGCGATTGTTATGTGTGATTCCAGATCCGCTTCTATAACAACCACACAATAGTCGCTTGGGTTGGGCGCCATCTTGGAGAGTCTCAAAATGGTTCCTTTCATTTGTTTTTCAGACACCATAATACCCACCATGGCTCATGTATGACAGGCAGGTCTGAATGTGAACTATATTGTTTAAGGGTGAAAAGTATGCACCCTTTATTGTGCCTCAATGGAGCATTTGGTTGTCTTTATGATTTTAGAAAGATCTGTTGGATGGTTGGGACCCTTCGTGTGAAATTGGTTGTGCCTGAAATGAGGTCTACGTTCCATTAATTTGAAGCTTTGTGTTTTACTCCTCGAGCAAAGATGCCTATCAGGTACGGGGATTTTAATCACATGAATGAGAAGTGCACATGCAAGACTTTATAAGGTGACTTTAAGTTGAAAGAAATCGATCACAAAATGGCCGGAGACGCAGTGCATTCAGAGGAATGTCATTCAGTTTTTTGCATTTGGTTGCATTAGAATTTGTTGAATATTCAGCGAAGAAGCTCACAATCGATGTGATTAAGTGTAACGTCAGAAGTAATGCAGAATTAGTAAAGGTTAATTGTCACAGTAGCATATGTCAGAGCAGAAAAAAATTAGTAATGGCTGTCTTAAAGAGAAAAGGCATTTAATTGTTGAATAATGCATTTTCTAGTTAAGTAAGGCATGACTATTGTACTAAAGTATAATTTTAATAAAGGTTATCTTGGATGTCCATGTAAAGTGGCTCTTGGGTGATGTGCAGATCATTGTAATATGGGAAAGATTCAGCAAATGGTACTTTTGTCCAAAAGTGGAACACCATTACAATTATGACTATAAGATGTTTATATTGTGCACAATCATGCAATTGAGTACATTTTACAGTAATAAAGAATGGCTCTAACTTTACTTAAAGTCCAAATTAAATAGGTTAATTACTTTGATTACAGTATGCTCTAATGGACTACAAAGCAAGGTGGGCAGTATTGGAGGCAATGCGTCCCTTCTCGACAAGCTGAGTGCATTCTATGCTCGCTGGAAATAGCTGGTTGGTGGAAGCACGTCACACAGGCTCGGGTGCGTTTTATAAGGTCATAAATGATAGGAGCAGAATTCGGCCATTCGACCCATCAGGTCAACTTGCCATTTAATCATTGCTGATCTATCTCTCTCTCCCCTAACCCCATTCTCCTGCCTGCTCCCCATAACCCCTGACACCCGTACTAATCACAAATCTATCTATCTCTATTTTAAAAATACCTATTGACTTGGCCTCCATAGCCATCTGTGGTAAAGAATTCCACAGATTCACCACCTGCCGACTAAAGAAATTCCTTCTCATCTCCTTCCTATTCTGAGGCTATGACCTCTAGTCCTAAACTCTCCCATTAATGGAAACATCCTCACCACATCCACTCTATCCAAGCCTTTCACGATTTGGTATGTTTCAATGAGATTTCACCCCTCATCCTTCTGTGTAGCCATGGTCACTGGTGCAGATGTCAGATCGGCCTTCCTGAGAGTGAATCCATGCAAAGCAACTGGATGGAATCCCTGTCTGCATCCTCAGGACCTGCATGGACCAGCTCGCAGAATTATTCCCAAACATCTTTAATCTCTTACAACTCCAGGTCCCCACCTGCGTTAAGACCACTATTATTCTGGTGCCAAAGAAAACCACAATAGTGTAATTTAATGACTACCATCTAGTGGCTCTGACATATACCATCATGAAGTGCTTCGAGAGGCTGGTCGTGGTACATTATCTCCTGTCTCCCAGACCCCTTTGGTCCACTGCAGTTTGTCGTCAGTACATGTCCATGGCAGATGTTATCTCCTTGGCCCTACACTCTCCACTAGATCATCTAGATAACCAGGACACTTTCATCAGACTCCTATTTATTACTAAAGATAGACACAAAAAGCTGGAGTAACACAGTGGGACAGACAGCATCTCTGGAGAGAAGGAATGGGTGAAGTTTCAGGTCAAGACACGTTTTCAGACCGAGTCCTTTTTATTACTGTAGCTGCTTTCAATACCATAATCCCATCCAAACTCATCTCCAAACTCGTGGTCCTAGGAGTTGGCACTCTGCAACTGGATCTTTGACTTTTGGACCCAGATATCGTAATCAGTGACAATAGGCGACAAAATATCTTCCACAATAATTCTCAACACCAGTGCCCAGCAAGGAAGCATTTTCAGCCGATTGCTATGCTCACTGTTTGACTGCGCAGCCAAATTCTGCTCTAACTCCATCTACAAATTTGCGGATGGCACCACTGTAGTGGGTCGGATCTCTAAACAATGAGACGAAGGAATAGAAAGCTTAGTAACATAGTGTCAAGACACCCACCTCTCCCTCAATGGCAGCAAGGCTAGGGAGCTTAGTTATTGATTTCAGGAAATATAGCGGAGTACATGTCCCAAACACCATCAATAATGCCAAAGGGGAAATGAGTGGAGTGCTTAGTTTCTAGGTAAAAATAATCAGTCCTGGTCCAACCATGTGAAACTACAGCCAAAAAAGCACACTGAGCCTGCTTCCTCAGGAGTCTAAATAGGTTTGGTCTGTCTCCAACAACTCTTACCAGCTTCTGCAGATGCACTAGAAAAAGCACACTTCGGGTCATGCCAAAGCTTGTTTTAGGAACAGCTCTGCCTAGCACCACAATAAATTGCAGAGTTGTGGATATTGCTCAGTCCATCACATAGACCAGACTCCACATCATTGACTCCAGCTACACTTCATGGTGCCTTGGGAGAGCAGCCACATAATCAATGATCTTTCTCTTGTCTCCCTCTCACGGCAGGCAGAAGTTACAGCTGTGGTGAATTAAACATGTGTCTCCAATGTTAATCTGCTGTATATTTGTAGATGCTGCAGCTGCAGGTTGTCTTGTGCTTAGGCAGGACAGAATGGCTACAAACCTAGACCTCTGATATTTTGCATTACAGCAGAGTTTCTGAACACTGTCAACACACTGGGTATATTTATTTTACATTAATATATTGAACTGAAAATAATGTGCGAACAAGATGCTGAAATGACCATGATTAGAAATGCAGACTAGTTTCTAGACAAGGGTTTCCTTTCCTGTTCTGGCCAAATGTTACTCCCTTCAGGGATCTGTAAACATTTAGTTTAAGGTTGTTAGCTGCCTCTCTATCTCTCAGTATCCTAGCACTTTTTATTCATTCCCTCATTTTCTTTCCATTCCCTTTAAAAAAAATTATCTCACCTCTTCAGATTAAATTTGATTTGTCATTTATTTCACCCATTATCACTTTCTTGGTGCAGTGTACAACATTTTTTCTCCTTCAACCAAGCATTTTTGTGGTATTATCTACAAACATTTTACCTAAGGCTCCTATGTTTGAATCTGAGTAATTTACCTAATGGTCTTAGGAAGTTCGGCATGTCCCCTACAACTCTCACCAACTTCTGCAGATGCACCATAGAAAGCATTTTATCTGGATGTATCACAGCTTGGTTTTGGAACAGCTCCATCCAAGGCCGCAAGAAATTGCAATGAATTGTAGATGCAGCCCAGACCATCACACAAACCAACCTCCCTTCCAGTGACTCAATTCATGCCTCGGCAAAGCCAACAGCATGATCAAGAATGAGCCGCACCCTGGCCACTCCCTCTTCTCCCCTCTGGCAAAATGTGCAGAAGTATGAAAACACCACACCTCCATATTGAGGGACAGTTTCTTCCCATCTTTTATCTGGCAACTGAATCACCCTTCCAGAACCACAGAGCAGTGCTGAACTACTATTTACCTCTTTGGTGATCCTCGGACTATCCTTGATCGGACTTTTCTGGCTTCACCTTGCACTAAACGTTATTCCCTTATCATGTATCTATACACTGTAAATGGCTCAACTGTAATCATGTATTGTCTTTCCGCTGACTGGATAGCACACTACGAAATATTTTCACTGTACCTCGCGATTCGGACCATAAAGTCTACTCTGACATTCAACCATGGCTGATCTATATCTCCCTCCTAACCCCATTCTCTTGCCTTCTCCCCATAACCGTTGACACCCGTACTAATTAAGAATCTATCTACCTCTGCCTTGAAAATGTCCACTTACTTGGCCTCCACAGCCTTCTGTGGCAAAGAATGCCACAGATTCACCACCATGTCACTAAAACATTTCTCATCTCATTCCTAAAAGAACGTCTCTTAATTCTTCATCCGCTTTGTGCTCATAAAGCATCAGTGGGTTTACCAAGATTCAGTTTACTAATTCATGTAAGTTCTTTGCTCATCAAAGCAGAAAATCCTGCTTCCCATTTTATAGTTCAGATGGAATAGTAAGATTTAACGAGAACTTACCAGTTTGAAGTTTGATCGTTATTTTATGAGTTACGATGAGCGATTACGTGAAGATGTCCGTCCTCACGCATACGCGTCAATCTTCAAAGCAGCAGTGTAAAATCACAGAAAAAAGTTGTTGAACTAAAATAGTAAGATTAGAGTTGACTATAACTTACAGAAAGATCATTATGTTACGAGGGTAGGGAGCGGAGGGCATGAAATCGCTCATTGTAACTCCTCACAAAATAACAATCAAACTTCAAACTGGTAAGTTCTCGTTTAATCTTACTATTTTACTTTGGAGCACGTGAGTGACTATGTGAAGATTTTGAAGCTCTGTGATTTCATGCCGAGGAACAATACTGATGCTTTAATAACAAAAGAAAATTAACAGTGACCCCGCTCACCCAGGGGGAAACTGTGAAACAGAACTTAAAACAGAATCAGCAAAAAATCCCCAGTCTGGCAATAGGCTTATTATAAAACCTTTGGTACGTCCTCTCATTCGACCATCCCACAGCCGCTAGAATGTGGTCAAGAGGGACGTCCATATCCCTTGCTGCTGATGTTGATGCAGCCCTGGTGGAATGAGGTTTAAAAATGTCAGTGTCCACTCCAGCACACGCCAGAACCTGTTTAATCCATCTAGAGATGGTCTGCACCGTAACCTTTTTATGACGTTTGGTATAACTAACAAAGAAGGAGAGTTCCCAGCCTCTCAGGCTCTTTGTGACCTTTATGTATTGAATTATGTGTGACACTACACCAGGCATGTGCCGTCAGGGTAGGCAAGGTAGGCACTGCCCACCCTGACTAAAATTATAACATAGTAATTACTAAATATAAATAATAAAGGCATGGGAGAATTATGCCAATCTAAGAGATCAATCTCTTAGGTAGGCATAATTCTCCGTGCCTTTCAACCGCAGCACTTGTAACACGGGAAGGCCCGTGCAGCTCAAGCGTCAATTTCAAGCGTGGCTGAAGGCAGCAGAAAATCTGCCTTTGCAGCACTGCGCATGCGCAGCAGCCTAAGGCGCATGCACAGCACTAGTTTCTTGGCGGGGTTTTCAAATATGGATTGGCAATATTTTAAGTGTATGTTAGGAAACAGAGAGAGAAGAATGGAGCTCGTGTACCAATAATGTTGTAGGTACATTTTGTGTTTATGTTTTTAAATACCGTATTTCCTGGGGTGTCGTGGTGGGGGGAGAGCTCCTTTCACAGCATTTGGGGTGTCTGGCCCGGGGTAAAGTTGCGGGGAGGGCATGAATGTTATGAAGAAGGGGATCGGGATAATGCCACTTGCGACGCTCCTTACACGGAGGCGTGCAAAACCTCTCTCCTGCCGCTCGCTGGCCTCACTCGTGTCCCGCAAATCCTTAAATTCCGACAGCGCGATTGAGGTTACTCGGCTGTGGGAATTTAAGGATTTGCAGGAAGCCGCTGACATGAGTGAGCGGCAGGTGAAAGGTGTTCAGACGGAGAGCACTACCAGAAGTGAGCGGGCCGGCAGAAGGCGTTGAAGTGGCGGACAGTTTGACTGTCGGGTCCCGGCGGCCACTCGCAGCTCCCCGAGCTGCTTCTATCCCCGGCTACAATGTGGTGGCTCCACACCTGGAGCGCCGTGGCAGAGGTAAGTGAGTGTGTTACTGGCATTATCCCCGACTACCTCATTCTCAACAGTCCTGCCCTCCCCACAACTTTACCTCTGGCACAGACTCTCCATACGCTGTGAAAGGAACTGTCCCCCCAATTGGTCACTTGAACAAGTGTTGTCATTCAATAAGATGAAAACTGATTCAGCTTTTCCCGGTGTGCTCCCGTTTTTCCCACCATCTCTCCACCTGCCATCCCTCCACCCATTCAGTAATTCAGAATAAAGGAGTCTAGGCCTTGGGCAAATTGAATTGTTACTGTTTTTATTTTTTATTTTTACGGAGAGAACAATCTGCGCATGTGCGGTTTATATATTTTTAAAATTCGACTGAGTGCCTATCCCGAGTAATTACTCACGGCACGTGCCTGCACTACACACAATCGTGGATCTGAGGGGTATGCCATAAAACTCAATTTGAGCCCCTGTATCCCTGGCCTGCTCTGCTTAACGAGGTCATGAACGAAAAAGGTGATGTTATTACAAGATGTACCCATACTGTCTAGTCTGAGATTTTGTAATGCCTGGACCCATTGTGCTGAGGCCAGCGCCGTGAGCATGACTACTTTGAGTGTAAGATGGTGCAGAGACAGAGGTGAAGCTGGTGCCCACTGACGGAGCAGCGTGAGAACCACACTCACATCCCATATATGTGTGTAGCTGGGCCTAGGTGGAGTGGAGTTAAAAATGCCCTTCATAAACCTGATTATTAAAGGGTGAGACCCTACCGTGTGGTTCGCTGACCCCAGCCGTAAATAATTTGACAAAGCGCTCCGGGCACTGTTAATGGCACGGTAACTGAGCTTGTTATCATGAAAAAGTGACGAAAGAAATTCCAAGACGTCTTGCGCAGCCGTTTTTTTTGCGGCCCGCCTCTTTACTTTAGACTTGTTCTCCCGATGTCCGATGCTGAAAAGGTAAGTAAAACACCCCGGACCAGGATCAACGACCTCAGCTAAGTTATGAACACTTACCTGAGCATTTAAACTTACCTACTGGAAGGAGCGACGCGCCGGCCAGTCAGTCGTTGCACAATGTTTCAGACGTAATGACGCGCATGCGTGGGGACGGCCTTCTTCACGTTGTCACTCACGCGACTCCGAAGTAAAATTCCATATTATTGCTATGGTAAATTCCACCATGGTTCACAAACAGCATCGCTAATGTCCAGTGGTTGAAAATATTGTTCTTTGTTGAATGATTTATTAAAAATTATTTATGATTTTAATCAAATAAACATTAATGCAATGACACCATTTTTCCATATTGTAAAAGGAAAGTAATTAAGATAAATCCTGAAGGTAGACAAAAATGCTGGAGAAAATCAGCGGGTGAGGCAGCATCTACGAAGCGAAGGAAATACTGATGTGAGGGTGGAGGGGGCGGGAAGAAGAAAGGAAGAGGCGGAGACAGTGGGCTGTGGGAGAGCTGGGATGGGGAGGAGAAAGATGGGACTACCAGAAATTGGAGAAGTCAATGTTCATACCGCTGGGGTGTAAACTACCCAAGCGTAATATAAGGTGCTGCTCCTCCAATTTACGGTGGGCCTCACTCTGGCCATGATGGAGGCCCAGGACAGAAAGGTCGGATTCGGAATGGGAGGGCGAGTTGAAGTGCTGAGCCACCGGAAGATCAGGTTGGTTATTCCGAACCGAGCGGAGGTATTGGGCGAAGCAATTGCCAAGCCTACGCTTGGTCTCACCGATGTAGAGCAGCTGACACCTAGAGCAGCGGATGCAATCGATGAGGTTGAGGTTGGAGGAGGTGTATGTGAACTTCTCCCACACCTGGAAAGACTGCTTAGGTCCTTGAATAGAGTCAAGGGGGGAGGTAAAGCGATGTGTAGCATTTCCTGCGGTTGTAAGGGGAAGTGCCAAGAGAGGGGATGGTTTGGGTGGGAAGGGACGAATTGACCAGGGAGTTACGGAGGGAGTGGTCTCTGTGGAAAGCCGAAAGGGGAGGAGATGGGAAGATGTGGCCAGTGGTGGGATCCCGTTGGAGGTGGTGAAAATGTTGGAGGATTATTTGTTGTATGTGACGGCTGGTAGGGTGGAAGGTGAGGACAAGGGTGACTCTGCCCTTGTTACGAGTGGGGGGGATGGGGAGTGAGTGCAGAGTTACGGGATATAGAAGAGACCCTGGTGAGAGCCTCATCTATAGTAGAAGAGGGGAACCCCTGTTCCCTGAAGAATTAGGACATCTCTGATGCCCTGGTTTTGTACACCTCATCCTGGGAGTAGATGTGGCGTAGACGGAGGAATTGGGAGTAGGGGATGGAGTCCTTACAGGAAGCAGGGTGGGAAGAAGTGTAGTCCAGATAGCCATGGGAGTCAGTGGGTTTATAGTAGATGTTGGTCAGTAGTCTGTCACCTGCGATGGAGATAGAAACGGTAGGGAGATGTCGGAAATGGTCCAGGTGTATTGAGTGCCGGATGGAAGTTAGTGGTGAAATGGATGAAGTCCGTGAGTTCTGTATGGGTGCAGGAGATAGCACCAATGCAGTCGTCAATGTAGCAGAGGTAGAGTTCAGGGCTAGGGCCATGGTAAACCTCGAACAAAGATTGTTTGACGTACCCTACAAAGAGGTAGGCATAGCTGGGGCCCATGCACGTGCCCATAGCTACACTGATAAATCCTGAAATAATCTGTAGATATGGCTAACGGTGTGGCTTTATGGAAAGTTTACATTGAAGCATTGCTTGTTTCTTTTGAACAATGACGATGTCAGATATTTTGAAATCACAAATAAAAATCCCAAATTGAATTGAAAAAAAAAAAAATCTTTAAAGTGACAAGCATGAATTTATTTTTTTTTTAGTTTGTGCCAGTCAACATTTTTGATTTAGACTAAAGTCCTATAAGTATAATGATGTTAATAACTTTGGTATGTGAAGAGAACAATCAGATAAATTAATGAAGTTATGGAGGAGCTGTTACAGTGCAGTCAGACATTTCAATGCAAATGGAAGCTGTGAACTGTTGCACAAGAGAGGAATTGTAAAAATAAGATTACAAAGGAATTCATGGAGTAGTGAAGTATTTGTACCGAGATATCTTTCATGAAATAGAATAAACAAAGAGCTAGAAATCAGTCTGGATTTGTCATCCATATTAATATTAACACCATTAAATTTAAAGGTCAGTAGTTCAGTTAACAAGTTCTGGTGACAATATGATGTAATCCAATAGTTGATTGCTTGGGGTAATGGCGTCTCTCAAAATCATGTTTTACTGGAATTGGAAGGCATTGCCTTTTGCAAAGGGGCTCTCTTTCATGGCATCCAAGTCTAGGTGGATCATGCAATAGCTATTTGAACCATACAAACCCAGAATCAATTCTATGACATCAGTGAGATGGCTCATTCCAAGATTTAAATGTTTTGCTCTTTAATTGTTGGCCATACAATTTTCCTCCTGGGCTGCATCATGCTTTAATTTGATTGAATTAATAACTATAGTTTATCCAACTGTTGTGATGAAGAGTCAGTATCTGAACAATGTGCTAGCTCCAAATATTTTATAGCTAACAGTTACATTGAGATTTAACTATCATGTATTGGTATTCGGTGAGATGCCACTGCGGGATGCAAAATGTTTTTCAATTATTTCTATATTTTGCCCTCATCTCCCATTCAATGGTTAATCTGTTTCAATTTTTTCTCTCTAACTGTATGGATGGAAGTCCTGTTTTCTGATTTTAATTATCTCTGGTAAAGTACTTCACCTCTCGGTATTACCATCTTTATCTCTCTTAATTCTATCCTGCAGTCTCTCAAATGTTCCCAGTCATTTCACTAGTTTCTATTGTGTAAGAAGGAACTGCAGATGCTGGTTTAAACCAAAGATAGACACAAAAAGCTGGAGTAACTCAGCGGGACAGGCAGCATCTCTGGGTGACGTTTCAGGTCGAAATCCTTCTTCAGACTGGTTAGGAATAAGGGAAACGAGAGATAGTCTGTCAAAAAGTTTTGTTTTGGAGGTCTTTTAGTCTTTTTATATGTGGGGGATGGGGGGGGAGGTGAAGGGGAAGAAGGGGGAAACAGTTTTTCTCAGTCACAAAATGGTCTAGGATGCGTCAATCCTCCGAGCTGCATCTTCGCACTCGCCTACCATCTGGATTGGCGCGGCCTTTCCTGCCGGAGACCGGCCAGAGCTTCAGCTTCAGCAGCGGCACAGCACTGAAGTACCATTGTGGAGCGGGCGATGCCTTACTGAGGCTGCCGTGTGGAGCTCCAGAGTGTTGGGACTGCCGACTTTAACATTGTGGAGCTGTGGTCTGCGGAGCTTCCAGCCGTGGGCGGCGCTGACTCTAACATCAGAGTCCTGGGATCCCTTTGCCAAGGGCAGCCAGTGTTGAATCTCCGCCTAGCTCGGCCTACAGACTTCGGGAGCCGCTGTCTCCGGTAAGAAGTGGGCAAGTCAGAAACTCCAAGCTGCTGAGAATGTTCCTCCGTTCTGACGTCGGAGTTTCAATCATCCCGGCGAGAGGGCCTGAACATCGGGCCGCCGTAGCGGTGACTGTGGAGGGCTCGAGGTGAACAAAGAGGAAGTTGACTGAACACGGGTGAACAAAGAGGAAGTTGACTGAACTTTATTGCCTTCCCTCACAGTGGGAAATGCTGATTCCGCTGTGTGGGGACGTTCATGTTAAATTCTATCGTGTGTTGTGTTTTTATTCGTATGGCTGTATGGTAACTCAAATTTAACTGTACATGGTGCATGTGACAATAAATGTAAACTTGAACTTGATATAGACGGTGATGTGGAGAGATAAAGAACAAAAGATATGCAAAAAAGTAACGATGATAAAGGAAACAGGCTATTGTTAGCTGTTTGTAGAGTGGAATTGAGAAGCTAGTGTAACTTGGGTGGGGGAGGGATAGATAGGGAATGCCGGGGCTACGTGAAGTAAGAGAAATCCATATTCATATCACTGGGCTGTAAGCAAAGCGAAATATGAGGTGCTGTTCCTCCAATTTGCGTTTAGCCTCACTCTGATAATGGAGCAGACCTAGGACAGAACTGTCTGTGGAGGAATGGGAAGGAGAATTAAAGTGTCCAGCAACTGGAGTTCAGGTAGGTTCAGGCGGGCTGAGCGAAGGTATATGTGTAGGATAGTGTACGTTTGTGGGGATGTCTGGGCAGTGTGGACTCAGCGGGCCAAAGGGCCTATTTCTGCGCTGTATCTCTAAACTAAAACTATGTTTCTATGTAAAACGAAACCACGTTATTCTCCTATTTTTGTACAATTTGTTAATTGTTGAGAAAGGATATCATGCACAAGGCCCAGCACTAATTTAGTTCAATTAGGAACTAAAACGGAAACTTGACTGTTCTCATCTACTAGTTTGTTCAGACATGATAGTTCACATTTCTTTCTTTCCAAATTTATCACCAGTTGATTTCATAATTAAAAGCCCTTTGTTAAATTTACTGAAAACATAATGAAATCTCCATTAACATTCTGGAATGTTGCTACCTTCACACTTCTGACAGCTTAAACAACTGTAAAATCCTGAGATCAGTACTGAGCGTAACGACCCGAAACGTCGCCCATTCCTTCTCTCCATAGATGCTGCCTCACCAGCTGAGTTACTCCAGCATTTTTGTGTTTACCTGAGCGTTTTCAATTGGCCCAGCATATATGTGCAGGATTTCTGCATAACATATCACTACATTTCTAGGACCATCTGACTTGAAAGTGACTATGCTCTGGACATGTTAATGCTTGACCTTGTTTACACTAGCAATGTATATTAATTCCTGAGAAAAGGTTGCAAAAGGGTTTCTAATCGTGGGGGTATTTTAATCCTGAGCGTGTTTCATTATTATTTAATGAAATCATGAATATGGACATCCTAAGCACTTTACAATCAAGGAACATAAATTGAAGAGTACTAGTTGCTGTTGGCAATGTGGTTGCTAGTTACTGCATTAGCTCTTCAAAAAGCACTTTTCCATCTGAGGTGTCTAGCAGAAAATTGGCTTAACTGAAGTATGAACATCAAATTGAAATCCTTGAGATAATAATGCTGCCATTTTTCCAGGAACCTAGTACTAACTGCAGGGACATGTGCCACAACTCAAAAATGCTGATGGTTGGAAGGCATAATCAATAGCTATTGAAGCAAAATGTAAATCATCAGTTGAAGGCAAGATTTTGCTGTATAGGATCATTCAGCTTTTTTTTCAACAAATGGGTGTGTTCATACCCTGAATTGCAAATAATGGCACAAACTGATGGTTTGATGGGTATTTATTCCTTGGAGGGTTTTATTATTTTCTGTTTTACAGCCATTGTTGGTTTCATTTATTTATTCCATGAGTTTTTAACTTTATAATAACAAATGAAATGGTAGCAAATTATTTGCTGCTTTATCACAACATATTTGCTGCTTTATCACAACATATTATCACAACCTGTATTTGAAGGAAATGTTTGCATTGCCAAAGTACTTTTTATAATTAAAATGCTGGTATTTACAGTAGCATGCATGTTCAAGTGGTATGCAAAAACTTGCAAAGTTGTTCACAAATACCATCCAGTTTAAATAGATCATCAAGTTTACATTGATGGTCAAACTTACTCACTGTCATTGGCAGAGACATAATGAGTTGTCTCTGTCTACATATAATTTTCAATAAAGGAGCAATTGGAAGTGTTTTAATTAACTCTTTCCTCTTTCAGGTGCCTGTATCAAGACCGAAATCAACAAGACAAATTGCACTGAAGCAAATAAAAGGAAGAGGTAATATTTTGCGTGATAGTGAATGCTCAGAGCAGTTGAGGGTTGAAGCAAGGATGTCGGAGATTGCAATGGCTGTTCAAAGTCAGAAAGAGGCAACTGGACCTTCAATACAATCTGAGATCAGGGATAGGAAGCCCAAAGTTATAATGACTGGTCGAAGACAGGCAAAGTTCCGTAGTCCAGCTGCAGCTTCAGTAGTGCCTCCGGATCAAATAAAAATAAAATCAGACATCTTCCGATATGGTGCTGCAGTCCTAGTCTTGTTAATATTAATTATATATCTGTTGTTTTAAGTACATATTTTTACACTGCTCCAACTGATTTGCCAAGGCATGACATTAAAAGTAACATTTTTAAAGCTTTCAGTGGATTCATTCTGGCAGTGACTGGCAGAACAGTTTAAATAATGGCCCAGTAAATGGCCATGGTTTGTGAAAATAAAATGTTTACTTAATTTAACTGCTGTGGAGCAAATGTATTGGATGATTTTAAAAGCACTTGGATATTCAGCATCTCTTTGAAGTCATCTTCACTGTTATTGGCTGTGGAGGAAAATAAGGGAAGAGAAAAGTGCATCATTGCTAATGTGAGTGATATCATGACAGAAATGTTATTATGTAATCCCGCCCCCACCCCCACCCTTCATACCTTACTACAGTAAGGGCATTCACCAAAGATGACGTTAAAACTTTGCCTTGAAGAAGGTAGACCTCGTAACCACTGTAGATGTAAACATTATAAATTTAATTATGCACAAAAAAAATTACCAATCTCCATTTCTAATTTCTGCTTTGAACTACACTCACCTCGTAAAGACACTCCTGATGGAAAGGCTGTCCGCAGCGGGGGTCATCACATACTTGATCCGGTATGGCTGAGGAAAGTCGGTATGCATAACAAATTCCACATTCCATGTTAAAACTCTGCCAAATAAACAGATGCAGTGACCATCATGACATCCTGCTCAGAATTCTTCGACACTACAAACATCATAGACGTTCTTTAACAGTCTGCAATGTAATTGCTTACAATGTTAGATGAATGACTTAATATTAGTGTTAAGTGCTGAACTTTGCTATCCTGGAAAAGCCTAATTTGTGTGCAAAATGTCATTAAAATTGTTGAAACATCTTCATTGACTCAGCTTTTCATCCACCTTGCACATGTCCCAATCATCATTTTGTTATCAACACAATGATTGAAAGTTATTCAATTACAACTTTTACTTGTCGTTTAAATGAAAGGATTTCTCACTGTATTTGATGCTCAGCCCACTCAGTCAAGACATCTCTATTGCCAGAGACCCCAGATTAAACGAGGGGGTCGCAGCGCTCAAGGAAACATCTTTGGAGATCAGCAGTGCAAGTCTAGCGAAAGTTTGTAAAGACCAAATTTTCTACACTACCAACCTCCTAGCCCAAATCTACAGTGTCAGGGAGCCTGTTGCTCCCCCGGATGTAATGAAGCCAGAGGCCTATCAACCATACAACAATGCAATGGATTGGAACATATTTGCCCCCTGCACTGCTAGACTGCTAGAAGCAGAGACCATTGCAAGTGCAAGAGCCAACTCCCAAACGCACCAGGGATCAAGTTCATTTGCAAGCAGGCAGGTGGAAAATCAATGATTGGGCAATTGCCTGCTAACTTCACTGATCAACAAAAGTAAAGGTGAATATCATAGTTGTTTCTGCATCCATGTAGCTGGAATTATGCAACGTTAAACTCGAAGAGCCGTGATAAAGCATGAAGTAAAGCAGCATATCTAATCACTGGGTTAACGATTAATAGAGCTATACAGCTCAGAAACAAACGTTTCAGCCCACCTTGTCAATGCTGACTAAGATAGCATTCTGGGCTAGTCCCATATGCCTGCATTTGGAGAATATCCCTCTAAACCCTTCCTATCCATGTATCTGACCAAATGGCTTTTGAAAGTCATAATTGAATGCGCTTCTTTGGCTGTTCCTTTGGCTGTTCATGGAATACGCTGAGTGAAAAGGTTGTCCCTGCGGGCCCCCTTAAATCTCTCCCCTCTCACCTTCAGCCATTAACCTCTGGATTAAGAATCCTCTACCCTGAGAAAAAGACTGTGAACTTTCACTTTATCCATGTCCCTCATGATCTTGTACACCTGAATAAGGTTACATCTCAATGAGGTCACCTCTCAGCCTCCTCTGCTCACACAAAAGTCCCAGCCTATCCAAAATCTCCCACCTCTTCCTATAACACAGGCTTGCAAGTCCAGGAAACATCCTGACGAATCTCTTTTGTATCCTTTTCAACTTAACGACATCCTTCCCATAGCTGGGTGACTAGAACTGCACACAGGCCTCCAAGTGTGGTCTCACCAATGAGTTTATTCAGCTGCATCATGATGTCCCAACCTTTGTACTCAATACCTTTCCCAATGAAGGCAATCATGCCAAACATCTTTTGTACGACACACTCCACCTCCTGCCACTTTTAGGAAATTATACATCTGTACTTTCAGATCTCTCCTTTCTACAACACTCTCCATGGCTCTACCATTTACTATACAAGTCTACCCTGGTTTAACATCCCAAAGTGCAACACCTTACACTTAGAATTAAATTCCATTTGCTATTTCTTGGCCCACCTTCCCAACCTAGATTGCGTTGAAATCTCGGATATCCTTCCTCACTGTCCACTATTTTGGTGTAATCTGCATATTTATTAACAATGTCATCCAAATCATTAATGTCAATAATAAGGGAAAGTGGATCCAGTACTGACCCCTGCAACACTCCACCAGTCACAAGCCACCAATCAGAAAAACAACCCTCTGCATTTATTCTGATCCCTCCTTCCAAGCAGATTTTGGATCTGAATGGCTCACCAACTAGCCAAGCATTTCGGACCTTGTCATAGGCCTTAGTAAAACCCATATCGACAATGTACACTGCCCTGCCTTCACCAATCCCCTTGGTGACCTCTTAAAAAAAACCTCTGTGATATGTGAGGCACAATTTCCCATGCACAAAGCATACTGACTACCCTTGGTCAGCCCACGCTTATCCAAATGCTGATAGATTCTGTCCCCAAGAACCCCCTCCAACAAATGTTTTACCACTGAAGAAGGGGCTCTGCAATTTCTAACTTTCCACACGATCTGAGAATACTTGGTCAGGCTCTGAGGATTTATCCACTTTAATGAGATTTAAAATCACTAGGATAACTTCTTTGCCTTGGTTTCTATGATCTCATCAGTGGAAAAACAGTTGAGAAATACTCCTTTAATGTCTCATCCTGCGGCTCTACACAAAGACGGCCATGCTGAGTTTTAAGGGGACCTCTGCTTTCCCCAGCCACCTTTCAACCTTTAACATACATGTTGAATTATTTAGGATTTTCAAATACCTTGTCTGCTAGATCCATTTCATGTTCTCTTTTTGCCCTCCTGTTTGCTCTCTTACACTTCTTATACTCACAGAAGGAATCATTCCGCCTAAATCTGACGGATGCTTCCTTTTTTCCCTCCTCGTCCCCTTTTCCACAAATGGGCTCTCCCAATCGACCCATGCAAGTTCCCTCCAAATGCCTCCAAAACTGTCCTTGTCCCAATTTTGCACCTTAACTTGTGGACCAGTCTTATCCTTTTCCATAACTACTTTAAAACTATAGAATTCTTACCATAGGTCCCAAAGTGCTCCCCCACTGACACATTCAGTCATTTGCCGTACCAAGTCCCCCAAAAGGTTTGTTGGCATTGATTTCCTTTTTCAGGAAGATGCATTAAACTCACAGCACAACATAAAATGATCTCAACCTTCCTGCACAATTAATACATTCTTTCTATCATATTTTATATACCCATTTGCTAAAGCATTGTTGTTATCTACAGTTGTGATAACAGCCTTCCATAAAATGGAAATGCTAAAAATAATTCTCACTGAGTAACTCTAAGGATTTTGTTCATACATAGTAAAGATCCACCACAGAGTGAGCCGTCTCTACATTTATACCACGTTTTCTATGGCAAGATGTTTAAGCACTGTTTTGCTTTACATTCATGGAAATGAAACATGATTTGACTTTTGTGTAAAACACATATATAATAGACTCCCAGGAAAATCATCAAATGAAATACTTCCAAGTATTTACAAAGGTTTCTACATTTTGAGAAATTTGCAGCTTTCCATATATTTTAGAGTAGCAGATAAAGTTTTCAGTAAGGTAAACGGAATTAATGTACTTTTAGTTTGTTTATTTAACAGAAAGCGCTTGTAACTTACAGACTTCTCATGTGTGGCTCGGGATGGAAAGTCTATCTCCAATATATCTTTTAGATTTTGCAGCACAGTACACTCTGGAGACCTGGGAAAAAAAAAGCCCATCAGCAATGAATTTATTTAACCAAACAATGTGAAGATTATTAAATTTCAGTCAGCGCTCAAAATAGGAAAGTATTGTAACCCACTTACCAAAGATGCATGTTAGTGTTCAGCTTATTCTTCAGCGGAGCTACCACTAAGGGTAAATGAATATACTTTAAAGTTTGTCAGCAATAAGCACAAAATGGAAAACTAATCTGTTCGGAGCACATACCATGATCTGCACCAAGGAAACAGCATTCAGGCAACATTTTAGGGTGTCTAGGGTCCACTTCCAGATTTATTGAGACATTGTTACCTATGACATCCAAAACAAATAAGAAAAGCATGTAATACTGATGCACAATTCTTTGCTCAGATTATTCATCTCTGAAGAATTCTGCTTGTAGGTTTGGTGTGTTTCTTTTGGAGCCTTTCCATCACTCACCATTGTTTTAAAGACTTTAAATAAAAGTTTTGTATATAAAAACTTTTATTAATATTCATTCTACCCACTATATCCTGCCATGTGATTGAAAATACAAAATCAATTCTTCTTATTTTTCTCACCTTATTTTAATTGGAATCATATGCTGCATTTCATTGAATGCAGCACAAACAAATGTAATAAGAAAAACAAGAAGGGGGGTTGTGGATTTAAAAGAAGTATCCCCATGTTAAAAGATCACAAGTGTCCAGCAGAAGCCTGGAGTACCACACCACCAGGTTTGATAACAGCTACTTTCCAACAATCATCAGGATCTTGAACCATCCTACACAACCCTAACCCTAAGCCGACCTCGCCAACAGAACACTGTGAACCACTTCTTGCGGCGTGGGGAGCTTGACCGGCATGCGGGGGGAGGGGGAAGAACAATGGACAAGGGGGAGGAAGGGAGAACAATGGACGATGCAGACCTGGTGTGGGGGTGACCGCTGTTTTTGGGGGGGGGGGGGGGGGGAAGGAAACAAAAGGAGGAGCCGGTGTAATCTGTCAGTACCATAGGTGGCCGCTATTTGTATACATTGGGTATACAAGCAAAGAATTTTACTGTGCCTTACAATAAAGTATTCCATTCCATTGCTCTATCATTATCTTGTTTTTATAACTGTGTGTTTTTGTATAACTGCCTTGTTTCTTTGCATTCTTTTTTCACTGTTTTGTAGAATTGGTGTAATTTATGCATAATATGTTTTTTGTTGTGTTTTCTGAGACTGAGTGTCTGTGATTCTGCTGATTTTCATTGTACCTGCACCTCATTGTGCATGTACGTATGACAACAAGAAACACAACTCGGCAGCTAGTCATCATCATGACAGCAATTAAATGTAGCTAAAGAAAAGGTAAAGATAAAAGATTAGTTTCCTTTTATAAAATCTATTTTGATATTACTGCCATGAGAAGTCTTAAAATTATTTTACAAAAACGTGTGAACATCTGCTAAGTAAACTCTTTGTGATTAAAAAAATTAATGTCAAATAATCTTAAAAAGACATTAGAAACATAAAAAAATAATTGCAGGAGTAGGCCATTCGGCCCTTCGAACCATCACTGCCATTCAATACGATAATCTAAAATCAGTACACTCTTCCTGCTTTTTCCCAAGCGTTTGCCCCAAGAGCTAAATCCAACTTTCTCTTGAAAACTAAACAAGACACAAAGTGCTGAAGTAACTCAGTGGGTCAGGCAGCATCTCTGGAGAGCATGAATAGGTGACGTTTATAGTAGGGACCCTTCTGCAGTCTAACGAAGGGTCCTAACCCGAAAGATCTGATGGGTCATGTCCTGAAATGTCACCTATCCATGCTCTCCAGTGATGCAGCCTGACCTGCTGAGTTACTCCTGCACTTTGTGTCTTTTTTTGTAAACCAGCATCTGCAGTTCCTGGTATCCACTTGCCAAATGATTTACATTTTTCTTTGAGAATATTCAAATATAACTTATAGTTAATGAACATTTTGTACTCAGAGCAATTCTCCTTGTTGTTGATGCCCGCGCTGGATTTTCAGGTTCAAGCACCCAGGTCTTCTCATCTATTTCATCCATAACATCCCAGAACTCCTTTAATGAATCCAGAGCTGCTAGAAACTGACTGTGTAGGTTTTCTAAAGTGCTCTGAAAAAAAATCAAAGGGAAACTGAGTTATTTAATTAAGCAATGGAGAAACAATTTATACATGCATGTACTAGCAATGTTACAAAATGTTGAGATTTTAAAAATCAAGCCTGCAATTTATCCCATCAGATAAAGCATAAAAATAAGTTTAATTTGACACATAATTCACTTTCATATCTTCAGTATTAAAAAAGTTATGGCCATTTTCACACTCAGAAATTAGCATCTTGTTCCCTATTGCTTTTCCATTGACTTAACACAAAAGCTGTGATCAAGAACAGTCAAAAGCCCATAACTTTCTTAAAAATTAAGAGAACTGAATGAAATTTTCAATTATTATAGATTGAAGCATTCTGAAACAAATATGAAACAATCTTACTTGGATGACCTGAAATTAAAGCATATAATTAGTTAGTTACCTAACTGTAGCTAATTACAAAATTCAATTACTAGATCTAAACATCTATCCATTTCTTAAGAAAAGGTTAACATTTTTAAAAAGCCTAAGTGTCCAAATAACATTCACACAAAAATTTACAATATAACATGATTTTTAAATCTCATTGTCATGAATTTATAGGCCAAATGGAAGGAATTTAGTGTTTAATTCCCTTAAATTAATGGGCATTTTAATCATCGTGAGTGGGTTTTTGTGGAACGCGATCAATTGGAACGTTGCGGTTGCAGTAAATTTAAACCCCATATCAGCAGGCAAAATACTGCCGTTTCATATGGGTCCTAAGTCACCTTTTCGCAACATGAAATTTTGATTAAAGGCATCCTAAGAAGCAAGCTTCCATGAAAAAATAAACAGTGTACCTTGCCTTATCCCCTACATGAGATCCGTCCCATTCTCGGCGTTGACAGCATTAGAAGATGATTTTTAATTTACTACTGCTATTAAATTATCCCGTGCTAATTTCAATAAACTTAATAAAACGGAAGTCGAAGCAATTTTTCTTCAGAAACTAAACAGTCTGTTCAAATTTGAATAGTCTGAAGAAAAAACGCATTTTAAACCCGCCCCCCTCTGAAAGGCGCCAAAGTCGCGCACACAGCCAGTGGCAGAACTGCAGCGCAACTGAAGATAAGTATTGTAACTTATCTACATGTACTTACAAAACATGTTTCATAAAGTTTCACATATCACCTATTAGAAATTTGAACCCCGTGGGACAGCAATAATGTGGTAACAAAATGGACCAAGGGAGGCAAAGCAACAGATAGGTCTTGTTTATTTTTCAGACTATGCATTGACGTCACTTTTCTTTTTGAAGTGCCTCAGGCTTGGTCAACATAGATTTAAAATTGCACAACTAACACAAAGCTCACTGTACAGTAAGAACAGGAAAACATGGCGACACACTGAAAATATGCAGATAACAATGTGGAGCTATGCATTTTGACTGGAAGAATGAAAAAAGATAAGATAAACTCAATTGTTCATTTTGACCATGGATGCAAGAAAGGAGACATAGGCTCATAAATAAAACAGTATTCAAATAGGTATGAAGGTACTGCAGATGCTGGTTTAAACCAAAGATAGACTCAAAAAGCTGGAGTAACTCAGCGGGTCAGACAGCATCGTTGGAGAAAAGGAATAGGTGACTTTTTGGGTCGAGATGCTTCTTCAGACTTCAGTATTCAAATATGACGTCAAATGGACGAAGCAATTAAATAGGCAGGAGTTTTTGCTATACAAGTAGACATCTTAAACATACATGAAAGGAAACATGAAGACGGAAATAGTAGCGAGCAGGCCATGTCTTTTCCACAACTACATAAAATCTTGGTTGATATTTTTCCTGGGTTTTACTTGCCCCATATCTAAATCTCTATTTTCAACATACTGAGCAACTGAGCTTCCATAGTACTCTTGTGGAGACAATTCCAAAGGTTCATTACCTTCTCTGTGAAGAAGTATGAAGTTCCTTAGTTAGGGAGACTAGATTGTGTACAATATTCCACATGAAACGAGACACCCCTATTCCTGTACATAAATCTTCTAACAATAAAGGCCAACATTATGTTTTCCCTTCTAGCGGTTTGCTGAGTTAATATATCCATTTTAAGTGATTTGTGTAGGACACCCAAGACCTTGAACTCTAAACACCTTTGAATTTCTCATTATTTAAAAAAAACCCATGATAGACAACTTCACATATTTTCATCCAACATTCCATCGTCTATGTCCTTGTCCATTCACTTCTCGAAAGGTTTTCTAACTCCTTCTCCTCACACCCCATATTGTGCCCAGTCTTGTATCATCAGCAAACTTATCACTGATTTTGATTTACATCCATTCGACTCAAATTGACCCATTTGTACCTTCGCACTGTTTTTTGATCATCAACCAATCCTCAATCCATGCTTGTATATTACCCATAATACTACATGCTATATTTTTTAATAATCTCTTGGTCAAGGGTCTTCTGAAGACTAGATACACGTCGAGTGGTAAGCCTTAGAACACAAAGTACCGGAGAACCTATTAGGTCAGACAGCATCTCTAAATGATAAGGAGAGGTGACATTTTGTGTCAGGACCCATCATCAAAACGTCACGCAAGCATTTGGAATGACTCGTATGCCTTCAGCTGGTTTAACCTCAAAAAAGATTCTGAAAGATTTGTCAAACATGAGTTTCATCAATCTGCATTGACACTGCCAAATCCTGTTAATATTTCCCAAATATCCAGGTCTCTCTTATTTAGTTACCGATTCTAATGAGCAATTGCTTGACCTTCATTAAACAATGATTAGGGTAACAAGAACATATTGTGGCAATTTCAAGTACCACACTAGAGAAATGGCTTCAAGGCCTTAGATATGAGTCTGAAGATTTAGTAAAGTGGAACCAAGGTTGAAAGAGAGCCTGCTTTACTGAAGGGAAAAGAAGGAACCTGGCTTGTGCTTAGAATAAAGCAGACTAAGTTCAGCTACAATATATTTAAAAAAAACCTCAAACAGCCAGAGGGTTAACAAGCAGCAAGAACAAGAACCACCAAAACTGACATGACGACAGTAATCTTGAATAATAAGTCCTATCTCAATAATACAGAAATGGGCCCTTCAGCAAAACCTATCTATCCCGACCAAGATGCCTGTCTACACTAATCCCATTTTCCTGCATCGCTCATTTCATATTCATGTACCTGTCTAAGTGCCTTTATATGATGTCATTGCACCTGTCTCCACCACGTCTTCTGGCAGCTCATTCCATATATTCCTCTGTGTGTGCAAGATCCCTGGTCTCAGTTATCCTTTAAATTTCTCCCCTCTCATCTGAAACCTGGATTTCTCTATTTTTAGCCTCCCCTCCGTGGTATCCTTTGTATCTACCATTTTCTCTGCCCCTCATAGCCTTATAAACTGCAATAATGTCAACCCTTCTCCCCAACGTCTTTCCATCCAGGATGAACAATCCGAGCTGTACTAACCTCTCATTGTAACTAAAGCCCTCTATTCGAGGGAACATTCTGGAGATTATTCTGCACTCGTCTAAATGTTATCCCATCCTTCCTGTAGCATAGTGACCAGACTGTTCTTAAAAGTCCAAGTATGCATTTATGAAAGTTTTGTTCAGCTACAACATGACATCCTGACTCTTATACAAAATAGGAAGATTAAACGAGAACTTACCAGTTTGAAGGTTGATCTTTATTTTATGAGGAGTGGCGATGAGGGATTTCGTGAAGAACCTGCCAGCATGCTTGCGCGACATTCTTAAAAGCTGCGGTGTGGAATCACAGAACCACCAAACAAAGAAATGACTTGTTATAGTAAGATTGAAGAGACTCTAATTACCAGTTGACTTTATGATCGAGGGTTGGGAGCGGAGGGCACGAAATCCCTCATCGCAACTCCTCATAAAATAAAGATCAACCTTCAAACTGGTAAGTTCTCATTTAATCTTACTATTTCATTTCGGAGTCAGGTGAGTGACTTCGTGAAGACTTCAAAGCTCTGTGATTCTATTCCCTGGACAACGTCCATGCTGTCACACACCACTTATAAGGATGGATAGGAGTAATCAACTTTCCAGACTGCTTGTACTGAAAAAATAATAATATTTATTAATAACAACAAAGAAAAAAACCCTCACTGGGGGGAATCTGTATGCTCTTGACCCGCATTCAGCACGGCCTCTGCGAACAATACAGGAGCGGTAACAGGTTTATTATAAAACCGTTCAAAGGTGGCTTCTTTCGCCCATCCCGCTGTGGCAAGAATATGGTCCATGGGCACCTCCATGACCCTTGCCGCCGATGTCGATACAGCCCTGGTGGAATGGGATTTAAAGACATTAGTGTCAATACCTGCTTCATTCAAGACGATCCTGAGCCATCTGGAGATCGCCTGTACCGTCACTCTATGGTGAGGTTTTTTGTGGCTGATAAGTAGGTATTTCTCCATTCCCCTTAATTTCCGCGTCACTTTAATATAGTGGCGGATATGCGTGGCTAAACATAGCCTTGCATCAGCGGGGTATGCTGGAAACTTCAGCTGCAGCCCTGTGTATCCAGGTCTATGCTGCTTAAGTAATTCATCTATAAAGAAGATTACTTTGTCTGGGGTAGAGATCATTCTGTCAATCTTGACCTTGTGAAGTGTCTGTACCCTTTGCGCTGAAGTCAGTGCCAGTAACATCACCAGCTTCAGGGTGAGTTTGTCCAATTCAAGCCCTTCCATGGGCGACCACGTCCTGAGCAGGGTTAATACTTTCCCAATATCCCAGGTGATGTTGTAACGAGGTCTTGGCAGATTGGAATTAAATATTCCCCGCATAAGTTTGGACACCAGCTTGTTGGATCCTACCTCAATATTGAGGTAGAATGATAGCGCACTCCTGGCGCTGTTGATGGCACTGTAGCTGAGGTGTTCGTTATCATGCAACCCCGCCAGGAATTCCAGCACATCGGTGATAGTAACGGAGTCATATGCAATGTTGGAGCGGCCGCAGTAGGTTTCCCATTTCCTGATATGTGTAAGATATTGCCGCCTGATGAACTCCCTGCATGATGCTCCAATAGTATCCATTGTTCTTGATGATAGACCATACCGCAGTAATGGCCTGTTCAGAACCTGCAAGCCAATAACTTTAAGTGACTATGGCAGGGATGTGGTTCCCCTGAAACAGGGTTCGACACCAGTTGTGGGCAACCCTCTAAGAGGACCCATGGTTGACAGATCATATCAAGGACCACCGGATACCATGGCTGCGTAGGCCAGTCGGGTATGACTGTATTTTCCGCAATACCCGACTAATGAGGCAAAATGGAGGAAATGCATAGAAAAACCATTTCCCCCAATCTAGCGAGAACGCGTCCATCGCCATTGCCCCAGGATCTGGCTACCATGATACGTATGTTGGTACCTGATGGTTCAACCGTGACGCAAAAAGGTCAATATCCGGTTTACCAAATTTGGCTGTAACTTTTGCGAATATTTGGGGAGTTAACATCCACTCGATGTTGTCATTAAATTTCCGTGACCTGGTGTCCGCCACTGTATTGAGCTTACCTGGTAAATAGGTAGCTGAAATCCAAATATTCCGTTGAATGCACCAGAGCCAAATTGTATCTGCCAATTCATCACATGAAATTGACCTGGTACCGCCCATATGATTTAGATACGCCACCGCAGTGGTATTATCTATTTGGAGACGGACATGAGTGTCAGTAAAGTTTGAAAAATAAGCTCTAAGTCCGTGAAATGCTCCTAGCATCTCCAAATAATTTATCCCTTGTGATAACAACAGGGTAGATTCAAGGGTGTCCCATCTGCCTCCACAACTAGTGTAGTTGTCTGTGGCTCCCCAGCCATGGGAGCTTGCGTTTGTTTGTAAGTATACCATCGGATTGGGCACAATGATGGGCTTAAATGAGTCATGGATATTATCAATCCACCATTGTAATTCAATTTTTGCCTTGAGAGGCAGCTGCATAGGTCTATCGAAATGTCCAGCGTTCAATTTTAACGCTGAAATCTTGGCTCTTTGCAAATTTTGATAACGCAAAGGTCCGTATTGGGCAGCTGGAAAAACTGCTACGATTTTCCCAATCACCTTAGCAGTTTGTCTAATTGATGGTATACTGGCGCAGACCAGATTCTTACATGCTTGAATGACATCCCCAACTTTGTTAGCTGGTATGGTGGATAATGAATCCCACTTTTTGAAAAATTTCCACTGTGGCTGAAACTGCCAGTTTCGCTGATTCCAGAGTGTTCCCAATAATTAGGATATCATCCAGATAAGCCATGACCATGTGATTTTGTCTCCTCAGTGTAGCCAACACTGGTTTGAGTAATTTAGTAAATAACCTGGGGGCTGTGGTAAGCCCATTTGGCAAAGCTTTGTATTGCCAGAGCTGATCCATCCAGGTAAACTTCAAGAACTTCCTGTGATGTTTCTGAATGGATACTGAATAGTATGCATCTTTTAAATCAATGCATGCCATGAAGCAGCCCTCAGAAATCAAAGATTTGGCTGTTTCGAACGTGTCCATTTTGAAATGGGTATATTTTACAAAAGTATTCAAATGGGTCAGATCAATAATAACCCGACATCCTCCATCCTTCTTGGTTTTTGTGAATATGTTAGATACAAATTCAATTGGTTCATGTATAGTTCTTTCTATCACGCCTTTTTCTTGTAGCCTCAAGATTTCAGCATAGCCTACTGCCGTTTCCTTGCTGGACAGTGTAAATTTGCAATTTGGCATATGCTGGGGTGGAGGAATTTGACCATTGATGAATTCAATCTCATGGCCTTGAATACTTTGTAAGATAAACTCATCAGAAGTGATGGTTTCCCATGCCTCCTTAAAGAACCGTAGTCTACCACCAACATGTGAAGTTAGACATGCGAGTGCATGAAATCCAGACCGCCTTACCTTCATGGTTATCGGCGGTCCCTGACATGTTTGGTGGGACGTGGAGGTGCTGGGTTGTGCTGATAATGCGGAGTCTGCATTTTCCATGCTGGCCGCTGCGGGCCTAGCCCTAAAAAAGGCCTGGGCTGTTGAGGCTGCTGATATTGCGGCGGCGCTGGAGCGTAGGTCCTTGCTGGCCTAATGGCAGGACCTCATGGCCTGAAGAATGGTACTTTCCTGGCCGGCTGTCTGGTCAAGGTATGTGACCTCATAAGACCCACCGTCTTTGCATGGTCATCCAACTCCTTGACCTGCTTTGGGAAGTCCTCCCCGAACAACTGTCTGGGTGGTGGCGTAAGGGGTGCTCTGCATAGCCCCGCGAATTTGGGGTTCAATGTGGGCTTGATAATGCTTTTCCTGAACGCATTAATTTCATACTGTGTGTTACACAGCAGTGCCAGAGCATCCTCTTGCTCGGTGTTCAGATCCACACCGTCCACCGACCTCGCAAAAGCGGTAATCCCAGCAGTGAGCAATTTCAGGATCCTTTGTAACTTCATTTCCTGAGCTCTGATGCCTGGGCTAATATTGCCCCAAATTGGCATGTTTACGATAGGCACGTTAAGGGAGTTGCAATTACCTGGTGCCTTGTGCCTGTTCATGGCCTCCGCAAGGACCTGCTCTTGAAGTTGATGGTTCGTGAGGAATTCAACGGTAGCAGCCAGTTTGGAGTTGAGGGTTGTCCTGACGATTCAGGTAGTGCAAACTTGGCTGACACGTCCAGGAGCTCCTCCTGAGGGACCTCAGGTGCTGTTGTTGCGTGGACCAAGATCTCCTCATCTTCTGGCTGTCTCATGCTTTCCGTTGATGACGGGGATATATCCATGAGTCCCCAGGAACCAAATGTTTCCCGCCTTTGACTTTGCTGCAGGAAAAGTTCCATCATCCTCTCCATCCTGTCAATTCGCCCTTCGCTATGCGAGAACGGGCGGTCGGAGTCCTCATGCCCAAAGGAACTTCTGAGGCTCCTGTCATCTGCCCGTACCTCGTCTAGGTAATCTCGGTGCCGGAATGAAACGTCGCTACCAGCCACCTCAGCGAAACTGAACGACTCCCGCGCGGATCTGCTCATGTGCCTCCTTTTGGCTGAGCTAGGTCCCGCTGCCTCCAAGGGCAAAAGCGGTGAGAGGTCGGCATCCAACGCCGCGGCGTGGTGACCCGAAATCCGCGCGGGCTTGTCGACTGTCCTTAATCTGGACCCAGACGGCGTATGGTCCTGTCCTGCCGCCAACGGGGGACACGGTGACCGTGGCGAGACTCCACCTGTGCGACTCTTCCTGGTCCTGCTAGGTGGTGAGTCTACACTGGCCCTCTCAGGTCTGCCAGTGGACTTGGGTCTCGCCAATCCACCAGTCCGCAATCTAGCGGCTTCTGGTGAAACCTCCGCCCGCGAAGGGCTAGGTAGACGGGCTCTATCCCTGGCTCTTCCACGAGGGCTCAGGGAGAAGGGCCGTGCAGCAGCACGTGAACCCTGATTGCCCGGGTCAGCCAACGATCCCGTTGGTGACAATGAGATGGAGTCAGGGTCTGCCTGCTCCGGCGCTGTACCAATGTCCTGCTCTGCGGGACCCTTAGCTGTGACCCTTAGAGCTTAGCTGTGTCGGTGGGTCGGGTCCTGTGAAAACAGGGCTCCCCGACTTACGCGCCTTTTTCCCGGCCCGACTAGCGGGTGCTGCCGTTGAAGAGGGCTCCGGGATAGGTGGCCGGCGACTCCTTACGGACGTCCTGCGGCCCTTACTCCTTCTATCCATGTTCCTGCTGGAGAGAAAAATAGTCAATACAACAAGAACAACCAACTCAAGGTTGCCTGTACTTACCTGAGTGGCCCTTATGAAGGGCTGGTGGTGAGCCGTGCTCCACCTCCAGCCGTCGACTGCAATGCGTTGCGACGATATGTCGCGCATGCGTGCTGGCGGGTTCTTCACGAAGTCACTCACGTGACTCCGAAATGAAATACTTGAACCTATTGAGGTATGCCAAATGCCTTCTTCAGTACCCCATTTACAGTGGCTTGCAAAAGTATTCATACCCCTTGAACTTTTCCACATTTTGTCACGTTACAACCACAAACGTACATGTATTTTATTGAGATTTTATGTGATAGACCAACACAAAGTGGCGCATAATTGTGAAGTTGAAGGAAAATGATACATGGTTTCCAAATTTTATTACAAATAAAAAACTGAAAAGTGTGGCGTGCAAAAGTATTCAGCCCCCCTGAGTCAATACTTTGTAGAACCACCTATCGCTGCAATTACAACTGCATGTCTTTTGGGGTATGTCTCTACCAGCTTTGCACATCTAGAGACTGAAATTTTTGCCCATTCTTCTTTGCAAAATAGCTCAAGCTCAGTCAGATTGGATGGAGAGCGTTTGTGAACAGCAATTTTCAAGTCTTGCCAGAGATTCTCAATTGGATTTAGGTCTGGACTTAGACTGGGCCATTCTAACACATGAATATGCTTTGATCTAAACCATTCCATTGTAGCTCTGGCTGCATGTTTAGGGTCATTGTCCTGCTGGAAGGTGAACCTCCGCCCCAGTCTTTTGCAGACTAACAGGTTTTCTTCCAAGATTGCCCTGTATTTGGCTCCATCCATCTTCCCATGAACTCTGACCAGCTTCCCTGTCCCTGCTGAAGAAAAGCATCCCCACAGCATGATGCTGCCACCACTATGTTTCACAGTGGGGATGGTGTGTTCAGGGTGATGTGCAGTGTTAGTTTTCCACCACACATAGCGTTTTGTATTTAAGCCAAAATCTTTTGGTCTCATCAGACCAGAGCACCTTCCTCCACGTTTGCTGTGTTCCCCACATGGCTTGTGGCAAACTGCAAACGGGACTTCTTATGGCTTTGTTTCAACAATGGCTTTCTTCTTGCCACTCTTCCATAAAGGCCCGATTTGTGGAGTGCACGACTAATAGTTGTCCTGTGGTCAGATTCTCCCACCTGAGCTGTGGATCTCTGCAGCTCCTCCAGAGTTACCATGGGCCTCTTGGCTGCTTCTCTGATCAATGCTCTCCTTGCCCGGCCTGTCAGTTTAGGTGGACAGCCATGTCTTGGTACGTTTGCAGTTGTGCCATACTCTTTCCATTTTCGGATGATGGATTGAACAGTGCTCCGTGAGATGTTCAAAGCTTGGGATATTTTTTTATAACCTAACCCTGCTTTAAACTTCTCCACAACTTTATCCCTGACCTGTCTGGTGTGTTTCTTGGGCTTCATGATGCTGTTTGTTCACTAATGTTCTCTAACAAACCTCTGAGGCCTTCACAGAACAGCTGTATTTATACTGAGATTAGATTACACACAAGTGGACTCTATTTACTAATTATGTGACTTCTGAAGGCAATTGGTTGCACTGGATGTTATTTTGGGTTATCAGAGTAAAGGGGGCTGAATACTTTTGCACGCCACACTTTTCTGTTTTTTATTTGTAAAAAAATTTGAAAACCATGTATCATTTTCCTTCCACTTCACAATTATGCACCACTTGTGTTGGTCTATCACATAAAATCCCAATAAAATACATTTCCGTTTGTGGTTGTAACGTGACAAAATGTGGAAAAGCTCAAGGGGTATGAATACTTTTACTAGCCACTGTATTTGTTTCACCATTTTCAAGATACTATGAACATGCATCCCAAGGTCTCTCTGTACAACAACACTCCTAAGGACACCACCAATTTCTGTACACATCCTGCCCCAATCATTTGACATTATGATGAAAAGATTCACATAAAGAAAAATATTACGGAAATATAGGGAAAGTGCAGGGCATCTCTGGAATATTGACAAAATAATCTGAATGGGTACCTTTCATTTTGTATGATATTAATTTCATGAACTATGTTAAATGGCAATGCAGCAAAAGTAGTTTCTCATTTTTAACATAATGAAGGTTTGCAGTATTGATGTTTGAACCTGCTGTCCATTTTTAACTAGAGTAGGATATCTTGGGTGAAGCCACCTTCTTGCCATTTGCTACGGTAGTTTTCCCGACTATGTAACAAATGATTCATATTATCCAAACAATTTGGAACTATCAAGATCATCAAGAACTAATCAAAAATGTTTCGGCACGGACATATAATCATCACTGCAAATCAGGTTTAAAATAAACTGGGGACCTTCCAACTATAACTCATAGTCGATCATATTTTCACAGGAGGTTTAGACATAGATTAATGATGTTGACTTTTAAAATAAATCAGGATTCATCATGATGCAGATGGCTAGCAGGTTTCTGCAAGAATGTGTTCATATCCTTATGCTTGAAAGCAGCTTTACTACCCCATTTATTTGTTTTGCCATTTTCAGGATATTATGAACATGCATCCCAAGGTCTCTCTGTACAACAACACTCCGAAGGACACCACCAATTTCTGTATACATCCTGCCCCATCCATTTGACATTATGATGAAAAGATTAACATTAAAAAAGATTCCAAGTAACCAAGTTGAACTTTATTACTGGCAGCTTCTGATAAGGCTTGTATGGCACTGAAGCAGTGTTAATGCCAAGCATGACCTATAGTATCAATGATGCTGGAACAGAGAGGATTCACTGCAATTTCTTTAGTGGTGGCCATAGATAAGAAAACAAAATGGTGGGAATGTACTGGTTGCTGGTTGGTTTCCACAGTATTGCTATTGATGATTTGGAAGAAATCACAGCCATGTTGATGCACCACAATTCAGAACACACAATTTATTTACAAACTGCAAGGACAGTAGCACCACTTGTAAATTGTGTGGCGAGAGTGCAATATCAAACTGAGGATGTGGGGCGAAGATGGAAGAAAAAGGAGATAGTGTGACACAAACTGGGAGAGTGGGGCAGGGGAAAATAAAAGACCAAAAAAGAGAAGGAATACAAATTGGGAGAATGAGAGCAAGGTGGGAAAACAATGATACGAGTGATCTGTGTTGTGCATATATTTGTCCTGCAATTGTTCTGGCAGCTTTATTGTTGCTCCTAGGGGTCTGAGACTTTCCAAAGAGCAGTGGATTGAGAAACGTTTTGGCACTATTATTGTTTTTGTATGAAGTCCATCAAATGTTGTGAAAATATTGAGAAATTACCAATTTGCTTAAATAAATGTATTATAATTCGGGATCTGTCAACTGATCCTTTGTACAACTAAAGTTTGGGCAGATACGATAGGAAATGGTGAAAAAAAACCAATGAACTTTCCTGCAAAAGAATGGTTCTGTGAGAGATTTGCCTCCATATCCATCAAGAAAACTGGGGCTCTCTCCCAAGATTGCGCCAACGCCAGGCAACACTTTGTGTGCTGGTCCCAGAAGGGCAGCACGGTGGCACAGCGGCAGAGCTGCTGCCTTACAGCGCTTGCAGCACCGGAGACCCGGGTTCGATGTAGATTACAGGTGCCGTCTGTGCGGAGTTAGTACTTTTTCCCTGTGACCGCGTGGGTTTTCTCCAAGATCTTCGGTTTCCTCCCACACTACAAAGAGGTACAGGTATGTAAGTAAATTGGCTTGGTCAATGTAAATGTTGTCCCTAGTGTGTGTAGGAGAGTGTTAACATGCGGGGATCGCTGGTCAGTGCGGACCCGGTGGGCAGAAGGGCCTGTTTCCGTGCTGTATCTCTTAACTAAACTAAAGAGGATCTGCTATCATACATAACAATCGCTCCACTCTTTTAAATCTTTATTTCACCAGATACCCTTTATCCAGCATCTGTACACTGTGGACGGCTTGATTGTAATCGTGTATAGTCTTTTCTTTGATTGAATAGCACACAACAAAAAGCTTTTTACTGTACCTCGGTACACATGACAATAAACTAAATTAAACCAAGCATGCACAAATGTACGAATCAAAAACTTCCTTACATTTGATGAGCACCATCGTTTTCCCTCTGCTGTTTTGTTGTATTCCCCATGATATCCAACATTGAGTATAAACTTCCCAGAGATTCCCAATGGTTATGTTGAAAAACCGAAGGTGAATCTGCGTTGTCTGTGACTTGCAGATGCCCGTGTTCAGAACATTCCACTTCAATAATGATTGCGGATATAGCAGCATATGTGCCTCAAGGAAACAAATATGCTTGTCAACTCTTTGCTGAGTAAAAAACAAATTTGGGGGATGGGGGTTGGGAGATGGAACTAGATCTAGTGCAAGCTTAGCATTGCGTTCAATATATGCAGGGTAAAGAGATAAGTTCCAGGTAATTTTTTTTTTTTAAATTTCACAGGCTTAATTTACATGCATCTAATTGCTTTGTAGTGCCTGTTATAATTTGTGTTTAACTATTAAAAAAAAGTAGTGTTTAACCTACAAAGAGGAGCCCCCGCACCACTGGATCAGGTCAGAAACAACTTCGTTCATGAAGTTCTAGACTAGGATATATGCTCAAGGCAAGACAAAGTAGGCCAACCACGAGCACAGAAAGCTTACTTCTCCCTGCAACTTCTGGCTTAATAGATCACATTTATACAGAGTCTTTCACAGCTTTAGGAGGAAGTGCACAGCATGAAAAATTCTGAATTGTGGCAACTGTTAAAACATAGGACACAATGTAGAAACTGCAGGATCCAAAGGGTCACGACTAATGAACCAGGTTGTTTTTGCGATATTAAGCATAAATTTGTCTGGACAGCATGATAGCTGGCCTGCATGTTAAATTATGAAACCAGTTACATACATCAGAGAGGAATTACTCACCATGGTTAAAATGTGACATCTCAGATGGTCCAGCTTTTCCTCTGAACTGCACCTAAGTGCCAGCCTACATTACATATCCAATTTACTGAGTAGAGCGTAAACACACAAATATTCTAAGACAAGAGATAACTGGAAAGGATGTTTCCACTGGTGGGAGAGTTCAAGACCAGAGATCATAGCCTCAGCTTAAAGGGCTCTATTTCAAACAAGTGAGGAGGAACTTTCTTAGTCAGAGGGTAGTTAATCTGTGGAACTCATTGCCACCGAGGGCTGTGGAGGCCAAGTCAGTGGATATTTTAAAGGCAGAGATAGACTCGATGAGCTGAATGGTCTAATTCCACCTCTATAACTTGTAAACTTGTGGTACAATAACTCAGGCCCCACTTCAACCATTTTGATAGGTGTGCTAAGGTGCGATGAATTCCCACCCCCTGCCAAACCTAAGAGTCAGCTAGTTGCATACCAACACGTTTGATTTCCAATGCACCATAGTTTTTGCAGTGGAGGAGGAATACATGTTCAAACCTACAGGGTGTACTTTACATGGCCTGAAAACATAAGATGCTGAACGTGCAAAAATATACTCCATATCCTAACATTATTATTCCAGATCAAACATGACTGATTCTTTTTTATAGCAATACTCAGACATTGGCTGAGAATTCAGGAAATGCAAACAACAAATTAGGCTGATGGATGTCCATTTTAAAATACATCAACTGGATAAAGTTCAACTATTGTTTTCAAACAATATATCTCCTAATTTATAGTTAGGTGAAATACACTACAGAATTGTTGACAGAGCTAGACAAAATAGGCATTAGACTTCAGACTTTAGAGATACAGCATGGAAACGGGCCCTTCAGCCCACTGAGTTTGCATCAATCAGCAAGCCCTGTACACTAACACTATCCTACACACTGGGGACAATGTTACAATTGTTATCGAAGCCAATTAACCTACTAACCTGTACCTCTTTAGAGGCATTGTGATACAATTCTCTATTTTAACAGCATTAAAAGGAATCTTCACATTGTTTGTCCCATTTTGCCCTTGAGTGGAAAATCCAAGAACTTGGCTTCCTGCACCCAAAATCACTCCGTTTTGTTACCTTCTGCAGACTGACACTCGACAATGTCTGGACCAGGGCCCTATATCTTGTCGGTGTGACAGACTGCAAATTTGTGTTTTGTGCTCAGTCCGTTCGGATGCAGGCTCAGGCTTTTTGCTTTTAATGTAAACTATTCTGAAAGGTTTAGTCTACCTCAGCAATCTCTGCTGAATGTTTATTTACGGTTATATTACAGTAAAGTGCCTCCATCTGCTGTGCAAGTCCAAGGCAAATAGTTGTCTCCTTCAGCGTGCTGTGCTCAATTGGGCCAGGCAGCACTAATGTACATCAGTGTGCATGGTCAATATGAATGTAACACTGTAACTGTACCGAAAATGCCAAGATTCTTATTTCTTTTCATTTTAATAAATAAGTTATTCAGATATGTTAACAATGATTTTGAAATTGTTTTGATCAATATTTTCGTCTAAAGTGCTGAATTGCTGCATTGACCAGAAGTGTTATATTTTCACAGGCCTTGTGGTTTCCTTCCTCCACTGCCAACAGAAAAACAACTGTGTTTTGTACCACTTACAGAATTTAAATTCCATTTTGGTCTCACCTCGCAGACATGTTCAAATATTCATTTTCACATTTAACTCCAGGGCCCTAAA
The DNA here is from genome assembly GCA_963514005.1 of Raja brachyura. Next base: position 18,070,095 of record OY740788.1, read on the forward strand.
GAAGTCAGGTGTGGAACTATTCAATAACCAGGGCAGCTCAGTCCCTACAAAAAGAATTGATGTTGCTCTTGTTCATGTTCTTTCAAAACTAGTCTTTCCTTTTCCACAAGGCAAGACCCATTTTGGGTCTTAAAACGGGTACATTGACAAATAATAATGAATATTTCCACAAATGTCCATGTGGTGCAAGACAGTTACTTAGAACATTTTTTTTTTTAAATCGCACTGATCAAACATGACACAGACAATCTTATATAACCCCCAAACTCTGCAAGAGTTAAAAGGCTGACCTCACTACCATGGAGGCCGGTATCACGATAGGGAACTGAGCATTTCTGCTGATCATCAGGAAAACCAACTTCATAATTAACGAGAATGTTTCCAGGGATTCAGTCAAAGATTATTCTGTAAGAAGTTAACCCCTCGCCTTCAGCAACTTTTCTTAAGAAAGCCATAGACTGAGATTTCCTTTTGTTCAGTTGAAAGCAATAGGTTAACAACCCTGTCACAAGATAAAGTTGTCCAGCGAGATAGCGGTTACATATGGGCGCAAGCCAGTTTGCCCTTGATGCTCATTCCTCACTAGTCATGAAGTGCCATCTCAGCTTCAAACCACTGGCTTTATCTGATCATGCTGTGAAACACCTGCACTGGCTATCAGGCTTTGGCTTGATGTGCAAAGACCTGCCATCATCTGCTTGACATTGCTCCAGTTATAATCATTCATCTGAATGAATATGTCAGAGCAGCAGCAGCAGCCCTCTCATCACCAAAACAGAAAAATACATCAAAACATTATCATCTCAGCAAGAAGACAGCGACCATAAGGAAAATTATGCATTTCAATATAGGTGCCATGTAAAAATGTCAAGCTATAATTTTAGCAAAGGAAGAAATGCATGCTTTAATTAAAAATATATTTAAACAGTACAGCTTTTTTGGATCAATACAGAAACTCAAACTACAAATGATTACAAAATACATATTTTGTGATTACATTTTGGTTACAATTAATTGGCCTCAAAGCAACCAATGGGGGCATATGTTTAAAAATAATTGAAAAGCATAAGGAGGTATAAAGACTATGGTCTATTAATTCTATGTTTTTTTTATCTGACACATGGTGGAACGAATGTGTTAAATTGATTGCAGTCACATTCATTGCACACAATTCTACAGAGTTATATCAGTCACTGATGCATATGATGCACTTATACACAAAGACTTCTACTGTAATACGAAGCAAGCTTACACACTGTCTAAATTGGAAAATCAGGCCTTAACAGGTAGGTAAAGACATGCCTTATTGAAAGTTAATGGGAAAGTCCTTACTTGCACTGCATTTGCAGAGTTCATCCTTCACAACGGCCTATATGTTACCTTTATCAATGGACAAGGTCTCTCCAATTCTGCATGCAAAGCATCTTTCTTTCAGTGGATGATGAGAGATATGAAGGGATGAAGTGGTGCCTGACCACTCCTAGGATCTCCAAGTGTCAGGATGCCCGTTTGTACAATGAAGGGTGTCACTCCCAACAAAAGGTCATCTAATTGATGCCAGCTCCCCCTTTAGAACCATAGCCTCGAGTTCTTCCACCATATGAAGAGATCTCATTTGCAAGCTTGCATTTCATCCCTACCTTCTGAAACTGCACACTGATATTTGCACCAAAAGCCTGGATGTGTGGCACACAGGCTACCGGCTCTTTATGCAAAGTGAACAGAGAAATAACCTTATCAGTGATTCCAGAAGAAAATAGTGCACATGCCCTATAAAGTATCTACATTGCAGTAATTCTCCTCCAGTAAACAAATGTATAACATGCTGTGGCAGAGAAGATTACAAGGTGAGTGCCGGAAAACAGATTCATCAGCTGAGAATCTAATGGTTGGCATAAACAGAGTGGATTGGAGGGCCTGCTTTCATCTGCAGGAGTATTTGAGACTGATAACTGGTTAATCAGATGTTGATTCCAACTTCTTGTCTTATATCTTATCACTGACTTCTTCTGCTTTTGTTCATTATTTCCCTATCCCCTTCTTAAACTGTGCAAGATCTCCCCTACATTTTCTAGTTTGGATGAAAGTACATTGCTCCAAAACATTAACAGTTTGTTCCTGAATATTGCATATTCTGCTATTTCAGCCATTTTCCATTTTTTTTAACTTCCTCTCTTCTCACTTCCCAACATACCTCCTCCACACCCAAATATTATCCAGTTTGGAAGTTTTTTCCAAGGATATAATGTTTCTTGTCAACTCAGGAGGATAAAACTAGTGGCACCTTGCTTATTATCATTCCATACATTAAGACCAATCTATAATTCTACTTGTCCACAAGTAGACAATTTAATCTAATTACAGATTACTCAGAATTCCCTAAATTGTTCATCTAAGAAATAATGCTTCAAAGCATGGCAGGAGGCAAACTGAAGGACAATTGGACTTTAAATCTTTTTAGTCAGTTGTCGATATCACCTTTTCGGATGGATAGTCAAGAGACAAGTCAAGAGCCTAGAGTGTTTTATTGTCAAATGTCCAGAATCGGATTATTTTTCTGAATAAAAACTCAATAGATCATTTGTTAGATAGGCATAGTAGAAAAAAAGGATGTCACAATAAAGAAAACACCAGGAAAGATTAGTTCTGATGATGTAAAAATATAGGGTCAAGATAAATCACAACGTTTCAGTTGGAGGTGTGTAGATATATCTGATTGTAACAGCGGAAACAAAGTCATCAAATGTTTGATCCAGAATGAAGCCAGAGAAAATAAACAAATTTCAATGGACTGGTGCATCTTTTAAAAATTGTCATGGGACATTATTTCCACAGTACCAATAAGTGGTCACTGCTGCTAATTATATACATCAGTAGAACCAAGATAAATGATATTGGTACATTCATCTGACACAGCAATTCAAAATCCTATTTAGTTGTCACTTAATAATAGAACTAATAATTATCGAGATAGCTGAAAATTGAACAACCTATCAGCAACAATTTGCCAGATAACAAGGAAAAATGACAATGTTTAAATATCTGTTACTTATTTTGACGTTTCGGATACTCAGTGATACAGATTATTCCCCCTTCTTAATTTCCTTTTTGCGAATCTGCCAGTTTGTCACCCAGGTGGCCTTTATTCATAACTGAGTGCCAGCCACTGGAGTACGTGGTCGGACCATAGTCAAACCCAATGTTTCTTCATTCAAATTCTATCAGCACATGGATGTTTGCTTGAGATTCAAGAGTAGGAACTCTGACCAACTTTCTTCATCCATCTTTTGGCAAAGATCAAAGACCAAGTACTTATTTAATGTCTGCAGTTCAACCAATTATTAGATGAACTCGATATATCGCATGGGAGTGTGTAAGAATGAACTGCAGATGCTGTTTTAAACTGTAGACATAAAAAGCTGGAGTAACTCAGCAGGTCAGGCAGCATCTCTGGAGAGAAGGAATGGATGACGATTTGGGTCGAGACCCTTCCTCAGACCCATGCGAGACCCATAAACACATGCGAGTCACCAGCAAACAAATGACTGATGCTTTCATTATTGGTTATAATAAATCTTGTTTAGAGAAACGAATGTTAAAAGTTGACGCAGTTACAGCAAAGACGAAAGGATTGCTCTTTGATACTATAGGAATAAAATGTATTATATACAGCAGTGATTTCAGAATTTAACCAGTACCTCATGCGTCCAAGAAAGCACAAATGGAACAGGAAAATCTGTGGCACAGTCAGGTGGTTCAGCTGGATACTGAAAACAAAGAGAAAGGAGATTAAATGCAGACTAATTTGCTAACACCTTACTTCAGAGCTGTCACAAAAATGAAAATGAAAGACCTTTGTTCTCTGAATTTGTTTACTAATCTTTACCACACAATTTCACCTTAACAAGCCTTTTGTGGAAGCTATTTTTTTTAAATAGTATTGGAGAAGAGACTCAGGTTAAGATAAGGATAGGATATCTAGAAAAGATTGGAGGATGATGTTTTCACCCAAAGGGTGATTGAAATCTAGAACACATCACGTGAGGGAATGATGGAAGAAGTACTAACGAAACAAGAAATATTCCTACAAGTGCATGAAATGCTGTTGCAGAAAGTACTACAGACTGAGTATCAGAAAACAAGATTCATAAACAGAGGAACCTGATGGTTGGCTTGAGCACGGTAGGTTGGAGGGCATGCGTTCATGCTCTATGAATCAATGAGGCTGATAACTGATTAGAGATATTGGTGCAGATACAGAATCACTCATATGCATGACTCAAAGTAATATACTTTTATTTCAGTTCAATATTTCATAGATTGATTTGTCCTCCTACCCATCTCCCTTCCCCAAATTGGTAAGCGCACATATTAGTATAAAAAAATGCAATTCATGATTGAATTCATCAGGAAATAATGACTGAAATTCAACGCACTGTATAATAGCCAGAATGTTTTGTTTTAAGTTTATAGGAGGCTTTACAATGTATCGTTTAAGAAAGAACTGCAGATGCTGGTAAAATCGAAGGTAGACGCAAAATGCTGGAGAGACTCAGTGGGTGAGGCAGCATCTATGGAGAGATGGAATTGGCGCCGTTTTGGTTTGAGACCCTTCTTCAGACTGATGTCAGGGGAGGGTTGATAATAACTAACAATGTATTGTTAGTTATTATCAACCCTAAAAAATTTTGAGTCTTAGGTTACTTGCAACCAAGGCAGAAATAGTGCTTGATAAATTGGTCAAGGCACGTCAAGGCTGTACTATACAATTTCTACATTAGAGTTGCTGACACAAGTACATTATTACAAACACCAGAGATTGATTCACCTTCAGTTTGCATGTTTGTAAAATAAACTTTTTTTGTTAAATAATCATTCAAGGGAAGGGGTTTTGCAGACCGAGCCAGTATTCAGTTTCCTATTCCTAAATGCTCTTGACAAGCCGATGGTGAGCTGCCTATTTGAACTGCTGCAATCATTGATATATGGGTAGACCCACAGTGTTAGGAAGGGAGGTCCTAGACTTTGTTCCAGTGACATAGAAGGAACAGCGATATATTTCCAATACAGGATAGTGGGTGGCTTTGAGGGCAACTTAGAGATGGTGCGTTCCCATATTATTTGCTGCCCAAATGGATCAAATACCAGTCAAAGCTACATCAAATTCTCAAAATGTAAATTTCTTGCTCTTAAAAAAGTCAAGGCACGCCAGGGCCTTGCTATACAATTTAATTTACTCCAAACAGTTACATTGCACTGACAGAGAATCAACTCCTGTAAAAAATGCAAAAGAAAATCTGAATCAGGCATTTTTTCTCCCACAAGTCTGTAGCCTGAAAATCCAAGTGGGATAAAAATGCAACATCAAATAATATCTAATTCCTCTCTTGCCGTGGTAAATAAATACATCTTGCTGATCCAATACCAGTTTGTTTTAAAAAATATTCTAATCTGCTGTTCACATGAAATCCCAACGTTACAACTTTAAATCCATTACCAGTTCCTCACCTTTGATTTTAATTTAATTGTGATCATATGCTCTCGACCTGCAGAATCCTCAGCCTTCAGCTTAATGGTCCTGAACTCTGTATCCATATAAGCAAGCCTGAGTAGAAAATATATGAAAGGTTTATGAAATCAAAGTCTACTAGCAATTTGATGTGTTTGCTTTACTCCTATTAATCTGAAACTAATATCAAAAAGACAAGGTCTTGAGTGCCAAGCATTTCTCCTGTCACAGATTTACTGTGGTTAATACACCAGTCTGCTGCTTAATGTGATCATATATCAGAAAGTTATTTACGATCCGTGTCAAGGCTCACGCTGTGGTCAGTGAGCACCATGTTTCAGTTTTCCATCATGGGTACCTTTGGCACACACAGCAGGTTCCTGTCAGCCTTTACTTATGCACACATAAAACATCCTGTCAGTCCTTTGATCAATTTTTGCAGTTTTATACTGCATTAGGCCAGGCAGGATTTTTTTTCTAGCTTATAAAGTGATTCATATTTAATATGCTTCTGGTAATTAAGGCTTTTTAAAACTATTTAAATTTTCAACAAAACTGATAATTGGTCCACACTGTTTCTCCACATACCTACTCTCCAGAATGACTCTGCACTGGACATTTGGACAATAAGTACATAAACGTTAAGCATGTTATTCAGCAACTACAGCTCAGGGTTTAACACCATCATCTCTTCCAAATGTTATTAAAGTCAGGGAACTGGGTCCCAGAGAACTCCCCCCTAGGCAACTGGATCTTCAACTTTCTCATGGGCAGACCAGTCAGTACAGACTGGCGACAACACTTTGCCTCGCTGATCATCAGAAAAGGAGCACCTCAAGGCGGTGTGCTCAGTCCTCTGCTCCACGCTCTCTATACCCATGACTATATAGCCAGACATGGCTCCAATGCCAGCTTCAAATTCACAAACAATGGCGTTGTTGGATGAATAATAGGTAATGATAAGTCCATACAGAAGGGAGATCAATAATCTGACTGAATGGTGCCAGAAATACAATCTTGCTCTCAACATCAGCAGGATCAAGGAGCTGATGCTTGATTTTAGGAAGAGAAAGATGAGGATTTGTGAATCTGTTTTCATCAACAGGATGGCAGTGGAGGGAGTCGACAGCTTCAAGTTCCTGGGCGTGCACATCTCAGAAGATCAGTCCTGGGCTTAGCACATTGATACAATCACAAAGAAAGCTCAACAATACCTCTACTTCCCTCGAAGATTGAGGAGATTTGGCATGTCACATATACTCTATCTAAATTCTACATGTGTACAGTAGAGAGCACACTGCCTGGCTGCATCATGGCCTGGTTTGGTAGCTTGAATTCCCATGAATGAATGAGACTGCAGAAAGTGGTGGACATTGCACAGTCCAGCATGGGTATTGACCTCCCAATCTTCGAAGAGATCTACAGGGAGTGCTTCCTCAAAGACAGTTAATATCAAGGACCCACACCATCTTGGCCATGCTCTCATCTCACTGCTACTATGGGGAAGGTGGCACAGGTACCCAAGAACCAGAACGTCTAGATTTAAGGACAGCATCAGTTTCAGGAACCACATTGCACAATCCTTCCTCAGCAACGATCTATTTAGTTTGGTTTAGAGATACAGCATGGACACTGAGTCCACGCTGACCAAAGATTAGCCAAACCCTAGTTCTATGTTATCCCAGTTTTCATCCTACACACTAGCGGCAATTTCCAGAAGCCAATTAACCAATGCACGCATTTGGCATGTTGTACATATTTCATTATGGAAGGAAGTACAAGAAACTTACAGATATCAAACAAGTAATAAACTTGTTATTTGATAAAATAACAAGGCTTAAGAAATAATTTTTTTGAAGACCCGATAGTTTTGAACCCAAGTAGTATAAAAAAAACAGATTAGAAAATTATAAATATTTTAGTTGGCATTACAGTTCTCCAGACGCAAAACTGCCATTTAGTAATACAATTACAAAAGTTACGGCTTTTTAAGGCAAATAATACAAAACTATAAACCTGTCATTTTAGTTGTGCAGTTTGTCAATTTACCATCTGAAAAGGAATGGCTGCACATTTAAGTAAGAATGAGCTGACAGAAATGGTCTCAACTTTTCACTATTATTAAAGGCATGATGGACTGCATAGGTAAAAAGGGAAATTGTAAAGGGGCACGTGGATAAAAATGTGCGGTGAAATCTGGAAATAGATGGCATGCAAAGTGGATAAATTAAAAATCACCCACCTTTGAATCCTAGACAGATACACAGACAAACAGACAGAACATAATGGAAAGCAGGTGTAGAGACCAAAAGACGTTGGTGTCCAGGCACATCACTGAAAGCCAAGTTGTTCAAAGAGCAATTAAAACACCATTTCAATGTTCACATTCCCATTCCATAAAAGATATTTAAGATCTGTCCCTAAAAAACTCCCAGAAGCTCCCAAACCATTATGGCCTGGGTGAATAGGCCACCGTCCCCCAAAGCCCAGGGACCGGGAGGACGGAGCTGGCAATAGCAATGGATGTGATGGGTGAGGAACAAGGCCGGTAGCAAGGCGCTGGCCTACTGTGCTATAAGGTCAGCTGCAGGAAGCGCCGCTGGGGCACAAACGCGAGATGAGGGACGGTGGTTTGCTCGTTGATTGACACGTCCAAGGAAGGCAATGGCTGGTGGCTTTGTAGCAGCCTGGGACATGCCGGGATCAGGCAATGCTGGTAAGACCTAGAGTGTGGACTGGAGTTTGCAAATAGCGCTAAAACACAGTGCCTCTTTCTGTCCACTTTGCTAATCGGGGATTGTGCTTGGGTACGGCAATACTTTGCTGGACTGTATGCAAGTAATGAATTTCACTGTGCGTTTGAACATGTAACAATAAAAGCACTATTGAACTATTGAAATATCACAATCAGGGCTAGCCACTCTTCGAGGGTTAACCCTCCTGAAGGACCTTCTGACATTGGCCTCGGAGATTGAGATCACATTGTCGTCAGGAGCTATTTTTTCCCTTTCGAAGTAGCATTGAGCTTGTCGGAGAGAAACATGACACTGTTACTTGGCTGCTTGGTTTCACCTTGAAGGAAATGGCGGCATGCGACCCCTGCCACAATTGAACACCCCTCTGAGCCTTCAGATTAGCCTGCATGTGACTCATTCCGTTTACAGCAAATAATCTTTGGTTTACAGTGGTCTTCTGGAGATCACACCAGGACATTTTGTACAACACTGGATCATCTGACTTGAACACAGCAAGTTGGTTCCTCAGTAGATTGTGGATCTTCCGGTTCATCTAAGGCTTCCAGTTAGAGAACACTTGTGCGGTCTTGGTAGAAATAAACTCCTCCAAACATTTCCTTCTTACATCGGTGACAACATGGTGTATATGTTAAGGTCCACTGCCCAGTCTTTGAACACCTCCCAGTCTACCTAGTCCTCTGCCTCGCCTGACCAGCTCTGCACAATTCTCTTTATAGGAGCTGCACTCTTCAGTCACTGCATTAACACAGGAAGTCCAATTTTCCAGTGCAGTGAGGGATGAAGCAATAGGCATCTCTGATGGTGGAGTAGCAGTCATTCCAAATGGTTGATCCTCTGATGCAGCAGGAGGTTTGGAGTTTAAAACAGATATATTTAAGATTATCATGTCCTGCTGGTGGCAAAACATCACACACTCCGGCACCATTTTGTGCTACAATCTTTCACAATTCTGCCATTTTGCAGTCATCATTCTATTTATTGTTCTATTTATCATTACTGTATGTATGTTTACTCGGTGAGCTTCACATGAAGAAGGAATTTCATTGCACCCTGGTGCATATAACAAACTAATCTGAATCTGAGCATGGTCTTTGGAAGAACATCAGCAAACCATTTTAGGTACAAAGAACAGTCAACACTTAGAACTCTCAAAGAACTCTCAAATTGTTAATAATTTCAGCATTGAGATTTCGGTAAGCAAGCGTTTTGATTTAAATACTGAGACAGCTAACCCGAGGTAGAGATGAGTCGAAACATCTGTCTCCTGTTCTGATATCCCCACATATGTCTCACAATAATGTAATAAATATCAATGTTTGTAAAATCTCAGAGTATTATATTAAAATACTAGTAATATGTGGTCATACTCATCTCATGGGCAAACCTCAGGCAAGAAATACTACTGTTTTTTAAATATTGGAGTTTTTTTTTTACTTTTACTTCTTTCATGTAATTGGATATATTTGATATACTATGCAAATGACAAGACCAAAACCAATTATCGCTAGTATTGAAATAATAGTTTGTTTCATATGAGAGGTAGCAGGAAACAAAAGTGCCATTTAATTTGTGAAACTGCAAGAGTGAAATACATATTTTTTTCTCCACTGCAAGGATGCAATGTAATGCTATGACCAAATCAGAAGCTGAGGCAGGCCTGTGTAATGTTTAAAAAAAATGTCAAAGCACCAATTAAGAGTATTATAAATTTTCAGTTCAACTGGCTGGTGCACCATTTCTTATGGAACAGAGAACGGTGCCTTTTCCGTTGTTTTTAACTGAGACAGTGCAAACATGACATAACACTATTTTGGTTCAATACCTTATCCTCAGCATAAAGATCTAGCCTTGGTATGTAGTTACACCATTTTTGATTGTGAACACTGGCACTAGTCAATGCCCACCAGTCAGCATTATCTATCCTCTGCCAGCCCTTTTCTTTGACCATAAATTCAAATAAATTACAGACAAAAGCTTGGAAGCTTGGTCAGTTTTTAAATTTCACCCGTTGATGAGGACAGAAACTAAAAAGTCACTACTCAGCACCCCAAGGATGATCACATTCTGTCGCTTCTCATTTAAATCATCTCTTCATCCATCAACTGCAGCTTCAGTAAATTCACCTTATGTCGAATGTGGTTATCAGGGAGATTTGGTCATCGGTAATAACAGGCAAGTTGCGAGGCTGCATTGAATTTCTCAGAAATATATTCCTTCAGCAGATTCACAGTAAGAATCATGACTCCCTGTGCATGCATGATTACAATTTAACACTTAGCATTCCATAGTTCGTATTGAATAATAAGGCTGAAATTTCACTATTGTTGCTCGATTGCAGGACTTTAAATAATGTACTAATTTAAAAATGAACAATATATCAACTTCCAACGATGGAGAAGACAAAAGATTAACTGAAAATATTGAATGAGGTACATGACCCATAAGCAACAATAATAGACTGATTCCAGAAAGAATACTACTCACTGCAGAGCAAGAATAATAAAACCATCTGTGTGCATGTTTCTGAAATCAAGATTATCACTGAGTTTTCAAAGAATCAAGTGGTAAAAACCAGGCTGAGCAGGACTGTAACTGCAGCAAGGAACACAGTGCAGTGAGTGCAAAAAAGATTGCAGGGTCACTTGGGATGCCACAAAGGAATCCAAACCACAGGCCTGCTTCAAAGTAAAGATCGCTGGCATCTCTGCTACAAGCACTCATTGTAAATTGGTCAAAAAGGGATTAATTTTATCTCTCTATCACACCCTTTTTCAGCATAAACAGGAAATTGAAATATCAAAAATTCCAAACAAAAAGATTTGAAATCATACTGGAGATGTAACCAATTTGGTTTGAATTTATTTTATTTTATGCTGTCAGTGCCCTTTCAAAACCATCTACATTTTAGTTAAATCATCAAATACATGAAATCTGCACTGATGCAAGGGTTCAAATACAATTTCTGTTGTCTTCAGCTTTGTAGATGATAGTTTTGTAAACAGGCATACATGGGGAACGATTTGCACTTCAAGTGGATGACAGTTCCTGCTGCAATGAACGAGATCCTCTGCTGCAAACAGGTAAATCATGGCAATTTTATGTTGGGGCATATCTTCAACACCCACGTGCCATTGCCTGGTCTGGGACCAAGAGTACCCAACATGCCCTTCTGGCTGCAATTTTGCCAACGGTCTCTCTCAGGGTGTTTCTCCTTTTTCGGCAGTACCTCAGCATAGATGTCAACTTGCCGCCTGTCCTGTTCCAAAATGGCTGATGAGGCCAATGGGGAAACCGCAGACTCTTCCACATATTGGGTCAAAGCAATTGATTGGGATGAGGAGATGGATATTTTGTGACACAGTGCTTCCACCCCTTACACAGGTTCTCAATATTACTCCAGGTCGATCTCTGCAACCCTGACCCAGTGCTGCCGCCAGGACAGCAGTCCTTTAAGACCAAGATAAGGTACTATTTTAAGAACTTGAAAGGCCTAAAATGTCAATAGAAATCGGGAAAAAGCAAGAAAATGGGATGATGAGGCAGGGAGGTTGACTCGATGGCGGTTGACTCGATGGGCCGAATGGCCTAATACTCCTTTAACTTGTGAACTCTTTGTGTACTGTCTCGGTGAAGTCCACTATTATGATACTACAATCATTTAACTTTTGTACTTACATATGATTTCAGTAGACAGGCACTTCCTGATTTATGTAATAGATAACTTGTGTAAACTCGCACTTACGCAAGCTATTCTATAAGCCCACTTCCGCCCATGTGGTCTCCACATCAAAGAGTAAATTTACGTGTGCGCGGTAGCACTTCATTTCCAACTTGCGTAACATCTGACTTCCGAAAAACGCCGTGGCATGTAACCCTTACACAAGTCATTTGGGTTAGCACGGTGGCGCAGCGGTAGAGTTACTGCCTTACAGCACCAGAGACCCGGGTTTGATCCTAGCTCCGGGTGCTTGTTTGTACGGAGTTTGTACGTTCTTCCTGTGACCTGCGTGGGTTTTCTCCGAGAACTTTGGTTTCCTCACACACTCCAAAGATGTACAGGTCTGTAGGTTAATTGGCTTGGTATAAATGTAAAAAATGTCCCTAGGGTAGGATAGTGTTAATGTGCGGGGACACTGTTCGGTGTGGACTCGGTGGGTCGAACGGCCTTTTTACATGCTATATCTCTAAAACTAAACTAACTCAGGGAGCGTCTGTAATATGACTTTACTGAATTGTATTCAACATAAAATGTCACTGTTGACAATAACGTGCTATTAAACAATTTTTTAAAAATGGTCCTCCTCCATTCAAAGATTTTCAAGAGTCAATGGAGATGCTACATTTCTGTAAGAATGCCTTGATTACATTCTTGAATCTTTTCATCTGTCCACCTGGGAAAGTCTTCCCACGATAGAGCTCAGATCAGAATGCTCATTCGGATATCTGGTGCAAAGCATGTGAATGATGAGGCCTGCTCAATGAGCTAATTGAGTGCAACAAAAGCCGCAATACTGGGATTAATGATAGCTCAGGAGAGGGTACTGACTTTGGTTTGCTTACCCTTCTTACGAATATAGAGGATTTTGCAGGTTTGATCTAGGATGTCATTGTGCAGCCAATAGTGTTTGCATATTCTCTCTGTGTAATGCTCGTCTGTTTGCTCCAGTTTCCTTGCGCAGCCTAGTAAATCACCCACTCTAAGTTGTCCCCATTGTATCGATATGTGGCAGAATCAGGGAGGAGTTGATGGGAATATGGCAAGAAGAGGTTACAGATAAAATTAATAGAGACATTGAATTGTCAGTCATGGTTGAACTGGTCTCTTATTTGGCAAGAAAATATGAAATCTGAGACTTGGCACAAACACAACAATTCCCATTTTCACAGTTATTAATCTTTTTTTGTGTGGGATTTTAACGTCTTAAATATTAATAAAACATATGATTAATAATATTTAACTGTTCCTGGACATTACTGTCCAGGAACAGTTAAATATTATTAATTAACAAATTAATTAACAGTTAATTATTAATTCACAAATCTGAGAGACATTGACAGATATTCAGTTGTTGTGACAACAGTAACTGATTTTCAGTTGGTGAGTCCAAGACTGACCCTGTTGGCTACCAAAGCCTTTCTGCAAGTGCAGCAGATTGTCGGCAATGAGCCAGCCCCTATACTGCGCTCAATCATGCCAGTGCTGGACGCTGTGCTCCATCAAAAGAGCGCATCAGGATCTACACTTTAAAAAAATGCATGTCCCAGATGTAGACAGCCAGCGACTTCAGTGGCAAAGGATGATATGCCCGTTTGCCACTGAAGTGGCTGGCTGTCTACATCTGGATGATATACCCGTTGACTTCACCTGATTAAATGATGCTGCTCGGACAATTTCTACTGTTTTTACAAGATAATAACCACCAAGCAACCATCCATTTTTGTTTCCTGCAAGAAACAGCAATCGAAGGAGGAATGAGCATCGATAACTCCAACTGCAGAATCAAAAGGCAAAAGGAGATAGGTCAATGGAATTTGTCATCCACTTGGTTACAGGGCATTATACGTGCAGCTCCTTGGGAGAACTGATACAAGACATGAACCGGATTTTCCCCAGACCTTACAACTTCCAATAATCTACACCTATTTAAAGTTCAACATTAATTTAATTGTTAAAAAGCAAACTGTATTGAAGAGGTAGCAGATTTCGCTGATCAAACATTTTGCAAACAACTTTTCAAATTCTGCATGTAAACCTGAACATTGATCATAAAGTGCAAATCAGTTAATTTAGCTGAATAATATCAGCTAAAACAAAGTGCTAGAAACCAGAATGTTTCTATTTACCCATCTTTGTTCCATATCTCCCTTGAATAAAATATGTAAATCAACAAAAATATATCAAAATCAATATTGAAAACTTTAACTAACACCACATCCATAAATTATTTGTGCAGCAACTGATATTTCTACCCTCCTTTTGCAAGTCTATTCTGCTTTACAAGTAAAATTACCTGACGAGGTTTATTAATCTCTTTTATTCTTGAGTCCTCAACGAGAAATAAAGAGTTTTTCTGCATTTATCAAATGGGAACATTTTTATCATCGAATATCTTGATTAGGTCTCTCCTTGGCTGCAATGGCATGGGGAAGATAGTAAAGGGAAAATTAAAATGTAGCCTCCAGCAATACGGTTTCTGAACCACCAGGGGCCATGCAAAGGCCAAAAGTATGCATTTTGTAAAAGATGGAAACAAATCATCCTGAAAGATACAGGCCAGCTGGTAATCAGCACCATACATGAGACACGTATGAATCCTGCTGTTGTGCCCATTATCCTCAATAAATATTTAAAATAAATATTAAATGATGAATACAATTTTCAAACTAGCAATATTTTAAATTCTATAAACATAAGCTCGTGCGAATTAATTGATAAGAGAATTAAAATAAATCACGACTTACTTATCCCAACCCAAATTTCCAATCTCTTTAATAAGCTGTGCATAATACTGTGGAGGTGGAGGAGTTTGCAGGTCATGTTTGTTTCTCAATGCAATTTCCTGTAAAGAGAGAGAAGTTATCGTTCTACACATTTAACAGACTTAAAACTTTCTGTAGAAAACCCCAATTCTGCCAGTATAACACACTGCAGTAAGACTTGAATATTGTGGCTAAGACAATAATATTTTTGTTATAGGCTTTGCAACTCTCACTGGAAATTGCTGATCTTTATGCATAATAAACTTCATTTCTCAGGTCTGGTCAACAGCACAAGTACTAAATTTCAAAACAAAATGATAACTTCAAATGATTTAAATCATGCTTGGTCTTGGATGGAGGTATCAGTAAGAAGCATTTGTTTAACAAGATTGTGTCTGGTTGGTACTTTCCAATGAAAAAGAGAGGTTATGATATAGGAACGTTGGAAATATATGTGCTAAGAGATAACTTCTAGCTGGCCGGCCAAGCAAAATACTAGAGATCAAATTAAGGGTTACACAAAAAGCTGGAGAAACTCAGCGGGTGCAGCAGCATCTAAGTGGCGAAGGAAATAGGCGACGTTTCGGGTCGAGACCCTTCTTCAGACTGAAGAAGGGTCTCGACCCGAAACGTCGCCTATCTCCTTCGCCCCTTAGATGCTGCTGCACCTGCTGAGTTTCTCCAGCTTTTTGTGTAACCCTCGATTCTCCAGCATCTGCAGTTCCTTCTTTAACACAGAGATCAAATTAAACTTGTTTCTGACATTGAATCCTGACAAGTGACATCAGTTCTTTGATCTGTCTGTTGGACGATGTACTACTTAGCAAGTAATAAAGACGGCAGCCGACATAATCTTTATCCACCAACAAAAATTATTGAGTTCAGGCTCCACTGCATGGACATTAGCACTCACCCACAGATTAGTGGATGCATAGACAAATAGGTGGGTTCACGCACAAACGGCCTTGCTCATTGGCAGTTCCTAGCTTCCATGGCCAGTCATCAACACCATCACTCTGACCTTCCAACCTCCTTCAGTGTTCCTCACAGTCCCCAAACCTTCTCTGAACCTCATCCTGAAGGGCCTGTCCCACTTACGTGTCCTTGGCACGCACATTACACGACCTCGTGGTCGCGTTGAGCTTCGATGGTCCCGCGAAGGTCGGGCACGATTACATGCGTCCGCACAGCCATCTGGAGCGCGTGACGTCATTTTAAGATGGACACAAAGCTGGAGTAACTCAGCGGGACCGGCAGCATCTCTGGAGAGAAACAATGGGTGGTGTTTCGTGTCGAGACTCTTCTTCAGTCTGAAAAGAAGGGTCTTGACCCGAAACGTCACCCATTGCTTCTCTCCAGAGATGCTGCCGGTCCTGCTGAATTATTCCTGCATTTTGTGTCCATCTTCAATTTTCTTGGCCCCGCTCTGGGAGTAGAAGTGGGGGCGGATCCGGACCGCAACAACCGTGAGTCCCACGCCGAGTTCGGCGATCGTTTGCCTGCTTCTGCGGCTGTTGATGGTGAGACGTTGCGTCGCGCCAGGGTCTTGGGCCTGTCCCACTTTGGCCGTCAGTTCCGCGACAGGCCGTTGGCGCATGAAGATTTAGTTCACTACAAAACTTTCGGAGCCCCGCGCGATGCCGCGCGCAACTACATACCCCTCCGCGCTTCTAAGTGGGACCGGCCCCGCGTGGCCATACGCCTCAACGCGACCACGAGGTTGCGTAATTTGCGTGCCAAGGACACGTAAGTGGGACAGGCCCTTTACTCTTCAGCACCAGGAATTCCTCGCCCTTTGGTTCTGCTCTTCTTCTATGTGCAACATCACTGTGAACTTATGCACAACGCCTACCATCACGCAGGTTCCCCTCACAAATACTACCGCCCTCCCCATCTGCTGACACCGTCTCACACTCATGTCCACTCCACACCCATCCTTGGTCTCCAGCACTAAAAGGAAAGTATCCCTTTTATCCCCTCATTGCAGAGTCTTAAACACAAAGCAAAGTGGTCTGGTGAGAATTGTTTAGCTAATGCAGGTCAATACATCCAAATCGCTGAAATCGAGGACGTTGCAGATATCAGTAATCTGCGTCTGATGAGAGGGAGTTGTTAAGAACAAGGAAGCATGTTAAAGAACACAAAGCATGACTCAACACAGAATGTGTCTCAGTGAACTCAGGATGGTAATTAGATGGAGTTATCTAGAACTTGCAAAACACAGCTAAGCTGTGTAAGTAAAGTGGGTACAAGATGAAAGGCTGGCCAGAACAGTTGTATCTTGAATGTAAAGATATGAATAGTTTTGAAGCAGGAACAAAACAAACACCGTTAAGTGGTAGAAGTGTGTACAATTAGGACAATTAGGATGTAAAAGATTTCTGGACAAGTACATGGACAGTAATGATTTAGAGGGATTGGAACCAAATGCAGGAAAATGGGGCAACCTCAGGCTCGACATCATGGACTATTTGTGCCGAAGGAACTGTTTCCATGCCATATAACTCTCTGACTCAAGGTGCAAGTTGGCAATCTTGGGGCAGTGAGAGGTAAACATGAAAATAAGTGAACAAAAACTTCTAAATGCAGAAAGTTGTAGAGAACAAAGAACTCAAAAATATAAAATGTTGCAAAATGCAGGCCTGTGGAACATGCACGGCAGGTCAGAATACCCTAATGACGGGAAAATCTGGGCTAATCATAGATGGATGATCTATCACAAACATGGCAAGTTCTGGTACAGACATAGAAAGCTGTCTACCGGTGCACAGTCGCTGCCTCAAAAACGCTTGCAGTATCATCACCATCCTGGCCATACACTCATCTCCCTGCTACCTTCAGGTAGAAGGTACAGGAGCCTGAAGACTGCAACGACCAGGTTGAGGAATAGCTACTTCCCCACAGCCATCAGGCTATTAAACCTGGCTCGGACAAAATTCTGAACATTAATAACTCATTATCTGTTATTTGCACTTTATTTATTCATGTGCGTATATATTTATATAATGGTATATGGACACACTGATCTGTTTTGTAGCCAATGCCTAATATGTTCTGTTGTGCTGAAGCAAAGCAAGAATTTCATTGTCCTATCAGGGTCACATGACAATAAACTCACTTGAACTTGGACTTGAAGCAAATTATCTCAAATTTAAGAATTAAAAAAAATCAAATTTCCAGGGCCAGCAGTCTTTTTTTAAAATTCAGTTCTGATCATAGATCAACCAAATACTTCAAATTTGTTTTTCTCTAGAGATGCTGCCTGCCTTGCTTAGTATTGCCAACATCTTTGTTTTAATTTCAGATTTTCAGAATCCACAATCTTTTTTACTTCTGAATATTTATCATCTTCTATTACCTAATTTTGAAGGTCTTTATAAAATACGAATGCTCTCGCAGAAGACATGCTGAACAAAGATAATTAAGTGAGACATGTACTTGCCATAAACTCAGCTGCACCTATCGTAATTGTATTTTCATGATAAAATCGAAAGTACATAAAAGCATAGACTGCAACAATAGAATATATATTTTTGAAGCAAGCTTTGATCACTTAAGACTCAATTAAAATGGAACTGTGGAGATGCATAGCATCTTAACTTTAGAGTTTTTAGTACTTTTGTTACATTTTCCAACAATCTAGAAAATGTGGTGATTTGGCATGGTGCCAAATATTACACTTCAATAATTTATATTTTAAGATTACATGTCATCACAAGATTTTTTTTTAGTGTCAGGAGATAATGGAATAATTTAACTTTGTAACAAAGCACTCGTTGGAAGAAATAAAGTGTATAAGCCTAAGCATTATACTGTCTCCATGATCAATTACAAGCAGAGGCACAACATTCAAATTGCTGGAGTAAACTAGTTAGCTGCACTCGCTTTGGAGGACTTTGGGTGCAAATTTAAAAATGGACAATATAGGCAGTCTGTTCGGCATCTTTCCTGATTTTAGTTCTATTGATAGCAAGAGAATTTAAAAAAAATGGAGATGCAAAATTAACGAGTTTTCCTTTTGTAAAATAATTTGTAACTGCAGTTTAACATTTTCTCACTACTTACTGTGGGGGCATATATAATAATATAGACACTAGACAATAGGTGCAGTAGTAGGCCATTCAGCCCTTCGAGCCAG
The DNA here is from genome assembly GCA_963514005.1 of Raja brachyura. The sequence continues at coordinate 18,088,978 of OY740788.1, forward strand.
CACCGCCAATCATTGTGATCATGGCTAATCATCCACAATCAGTATCCCGTTCCTGCCTTCTCCCATATCCCGACTCCGCTATTTTTAAGAGCTCTATCTAACTCTCTCTTGAAAGCATCCAGAGAACCGGCCTCCATCGCGTTCTGAGGCAGAGAATTTCAGACTCACAACTTTGTGTGAAAACATTTTTCCTCTTCTCCGTTCTAAATGGTTTACCCCTATTCTTAAACTGTGGCCCCTGATTCTGGACTCCCCCAACATGGAGAACATGTTTCCTGCTTCTAACCCTTAATAATCTTATATGTTTCAATAAGATCCCCTCTCATCCTTCTAAATTCCAGAGTATACAAGCCCAGCCACTCCATTCTAACAACATATGACAATCTCACCATCTCGGGAATTAACATCGTGAACATCGCTGCACTCCCTCAATAGCAAGAATGTCCTTGCACAATTTTGGAGACCAAAACTGCACACAATACTCCAGGTGTGGTCTCACTAGGGCCCTGTACAACTGCAGAAAGATCTATTTGCTGCTATACTCAACTTCTCTTGTTATGAAGACCAACATGCCATTTGCTTTCTTCACTACCTGCTGTACCTGCATGATAGCCTGGAAATTCATCACCGGTCTCAAGGGAGTGTCAAGAGAATGTTAGTATGATCCTCCAATTTAAATTCCAATAGTATTTGAGGAAAACATACTAAATCCTCCTTCTAACCACCATTGACCAGTCTCATTTCAGAATCAGAATCAGAATCACACTTTATTCGACAAGTATGTTTTGCAACATACGAGGAATTTCATTTGCCAGGTCAATCATACAATTAAAAGTAAATTTATGAAAATTTCAGCTCTAACATGTGTGCTATTTACAGGGGATTTTTTTAGTGACAATTAAAATTGCACAAAGCAAATTCTTCAAAGACTATTTCCACTGCATGAACTAAAGTTAATTGTTATTTTCTATATGTAGCATTGCTCACACTTCCAAATAAAGTTTCAAAATTATGGACAAGGGTAATATACAAAGACACAAGGGATAACTGTACTTTCAAGGTTTGTTTCAAAATCGATATTGCTCTCGCCTCTGGGAATGGATAAGATAACCTTTCTATCTGGTCATCTTTTGTTTAAAAAATCCGAAGAGTTAATACAAGGTTCAGAGAAAACAGAAAGCTCATTTACATAAAATGTGATTTACTGATTAAAGACCATTCCATAAGGTGTTTACAACTTTCCAAAGCATTTTTGTGATCTTGGCTGACTTCTGGACGAGGTATTACAGAGGAAAAAGAGTGAAGAAATGAAAGGTGCAATGCAAATCATGGAACATCTCGGCCCTAAGGTATCTTTGGCAAGAACTTCAAAAGCAGATCAACAACTATTAATATTTTATGTCATATATCACGTGGCAGATACAACTTCAAGAATTTAAATCGTTTGCTGATTTTATTAGTTACATTTCACTGGGGATTTTGCTACACGTGTCCAGCTAAGGATTAACTGCCAAGATGTTATTCATCAATTCCTCCCTCTCCCAAATGTAGCTGCAGATATGAGCATTTCTTGTTCATCATATTTGTGAGCCAGAAAAGGTGTGAGCTCCTTCAATCAATGGACTTTTCCAAGATGTAAATATCATACAAATTATCAGTGCACATGATATATGTTATTCAACCGTCCTCCCCTGCTCACGTAAGATCCCCAAAGACTCCAAGTACTAAGGTGGACACAAAATGCTCGAGTAACACAGCAGGACAGGCAGCATCTCTGGAGAGAAGGAATGGGTGACATTTTGGGTCGAGAGCCTTCTTCAGACAATAAGTATTATGTACCAAATTTTATAAGGCTTATCAATTTATATTTAATGCACAGAAATAAAAACAAGTTTCACTTTTAGTATCTGTAAGAAAGATGTTCTGATATAAAAGTGGTTTTACATCTGTTAAAACTACTATTTCAGTTGTGAAAAAAATATACTTATTGGGATGAAATTTATTGTGATAAACCCCTTTATTTGTTTTAAGTTAAAACAGGAAAATAATTGTATAATAATGTTTTGACATTTCCCACTGTCAAATGTATGCATGCACCTGCAAAAAGTCCTTTCCAAGGAAACTAAGTTAATTATGTCTCAAGCCCCAAATCCATGAAGACGTCAAAATCCACTTTAAGAGGTGCAGGGTTTCTTTTGAAAATAATGGAAAATAATAACTTACTAACTGAAAAACAGAAAATTCTGTAAACATTCAGAAGGTCAGGCAGTATATGTGAAAAGGGAAACTGAGTTATTGTTTCAGGTCAAAGACCTAATAAAGGGTCTATGACCTGAAATATTTATTTCACAAATGATGAATGCGTCTAGAATTTTCTGTTTTTTACTTTGGATTTTACTTTGGATTTCCAGCATCTGTAACTTTTTGCTTTTCCAAAACTTCCTCCAAATTATTCTTGCAAAATAATCTACCTCCTCACTGCTTTCTCAAGTTGTGTACAATCACACTGGCTTGCTATATCTAACTGAGTTTTAAAATGTAAAACTTAGCCATCATTATGACCACTTAAGAGTGCCTTCGGAATAGTATTGGTCGTTGAAAGTTGAACTTAACTTAAAGAAAACCTATCCCAGGTTGGAAAGTGAAATTGAACAAAATGTTAAATAAGACAGTTATTTACTATGTGTACTTAAAGAATAACTTACTGGCTTAAAAACAGTAAGCTTAACGTTTTCTATACACTGGTGGCATTTCTGTACTATGTGTACACTTCATTGAATATACCAATATATGGTTTTGTTGAGATCTACCCTTAAGTCCCAACTGTAGTTTTACTTACCAATACAGTTTTAAACTCCAACATAAAGCTGACCAGATCAGTGGATTGTTGCAGTCTCTAGTGGGAGAAATAAAGGAAATTGATTAAATGATTTCCCTTTGCTCTGGCAAAGTTGCACTAGGGGTTAAGCATTGAGTAGATTATGGGATCAATTTTGGCACAGAACCAAATGCCCACAATAGCTGTTCTCTCAAAATTACCCAATCTGCATGTGGACGGCTGAACTAGCAGAACACTTGTTAAATCATGAATGACTAGCAATTATTAATGTTTTGTTGCATCTTGTTTTACTGATTCCTGCAGAAAATAAATAATGCAAGTACTGAAGCAATTAAAGCAGTAAATGGTATATTGGTCTGTATTGGAAAGAGCTTAGAATAGAATACTAAGGAAATCTTGCTAGGAATGTACAGCGTACTCATGAGATCTCATTTAAAGCAATGTGAAATTATCTCTGAACCTAAAGTATATAAATGCCTTGGAGTTAGGATAACATGGGTTTACAAGCTCGATTTCTGGGACGATGAGGTTGCCTTATTCGGATAGTTTGAATGCAATTAGCTTGTACACAATGGAGTTGAGAATGACTGGTGATCACGTTCACATGCAAAGTTCAAAGAAGAAATGACAAGGATTGTAACAAGAAGCTGTATTAGTTGGGAAGTGTAGAAATAGGGTGTAATACTCAAAAGGGACGAGGTTGCCATTAAGGATTACGATAAGGAGAATTCTCTTTCTCACAGAGGTTTGAGCCTATGGAATTCTTAACCTCAGAAAGCCAAGGATGCTTAGGCATCAAGGTTACGTTCAACTGAATCCTTTGGTCTCCAAAAATCCAAGGATATGTGGAATAAAAAGGAAAATGAACATACACATGATCAGTCATGATTTTATTGAGTGATGGAACAGACACAAGGGACATTTTGGACTACTGCTGTCTATTTATTTTACTTTAGGTTTTAAATCTGTCTTTGATTTATTGTGCTACACACATAACTTTATGGTGGCCACATAACGTGCTCTGGTTCTGAAATTTAGTCCCAATAAAGTCAATGGAATCAGGGTGAATTTCTGGGCAGCATGGGCAAGCCAGGTAAATGAAGGCCCATGTCAGCAGTATTGAAATTACTGGAGAAAATTCTGAGGGATGGGAATTAGGTACATTTTAAAAAGAAGCAGATGATCAGAGATATCATCGCACTGTGCTACGGAAATTCAGCTTCACTAATCTAACTGAGTTGTATGCAAACATAAGGAAGGTTGATAAAAGCAGATTATTATTTCTTATCTATATGGACCACAATAAAGCATTTGACAAGGCCCCACATGGTTGGCTGGTTTAGAAGGCTTGGACACATGGGATCTATAGCAAACTAGTTAATTGGATCCAAAATGGTGTGACAAGCGTTAGAGGGCTGTGGTGGAAGGTGGCTTTTCCTATTGGAAGTCTGTGAATAGTGTTGTACAATAGAAATTGATGCTGGGACATTTTTTGGTGTTTGTGATATATATTCGCGACTAGGATTTGAATGTAGGAGGTATGATTAGCAAGTCTGCGGATGACATGAAAATGTACGGTGTTGCGGACAGTGACGAAGGTTGACCAAGACCACAAGATTAGATGGAAAGTTGTGCAGAGCATTTTCAAATGAAGTGTAATCCCAACATGTGTGAGGTGATGCATTTTGGAAACTTAAATAGAGGTAGGACATATATAATAAATTATAAGGAGCTCAGGAATGTGGATGCACTCGAGTGGTGGCACCATCGAGTGTGGCTGCCTCGCCTGCAGCTGTCTGTCCTCTCATCCTTTTTGTTATTTTTAGTCTGTTTTAAAGTTTGTTTTTGGAGGGCTTTAGTCTTGTTTTACGTGGGGGGAGGGGGTGGGGAGGGAGAAACCATTCTTCTTTGTCACTTCCCGGTCGAGGATGCATCTATCCTCCGTGCTGCATCTTCGTCCCCTCCTCACGGCCTACCATCTGGATTGGCGCGGCCTTTCCTGCTGGAGACCGGCCAGAGCTTCAGCAATGGCGCAGCACTGGATTCCTTCGCGAAGCGAGTGATGCCTTACAGGGAATCGCCGTGTTGGAGCTCCAGAGTGCTGGGCCTGCCGACTTTAACACCGTGGAGCTATGGTCTGTGGAGCTTCCAGCTGCAGGCGGCGCTATCTTTACCATCGCGGAGCCCTGGGATCTCAAATTCTAAAGTGTGGTGTTTATCTTGTTTGTGTGTTGCATGGTAATTCAAATTTCACTGCACCAATTGGTGTATGTGACAATAAATGTCCTTTGTCCTTTAACAGAGGGACCTTGGTGTTTGGTCCCGTTTCAGAAAGCAACAACTCAGGTATATGGGGTGGAGAATAAGGCTTATGGCAATCTTGCCTTCAGAAGTCTGTGCACTGAATATAAACATTGGCATGTTGTTTTGAAACTTCCCAAAACATTGGCTAGACCACACAGAATATAGTAGGAAAATTATGTAGGAAGGAACTACAGATGCTGATTTACACCGAAGATAGACACAAATTGCTGGAGTAACTCAGAGGGACAGGCATCATCTCTGGAGATGAGGAATAGGTGATGTTTCAGGTTGAGACCCTTCTTCAGACTATAGGTATTATGTACTAAATTTTATAAGGCTTATCAATTTACTGAGAGTCAGGGGAAAGGGAAACTAGAGGTATGAAAAGGTACAGAACAAATCAAAGCTGGCACTGATAAAGCAGGAAAAGTGGTGTCCACAATGATCCATTGGTGGCTGTGGAAGAGATGACAATGAGAGGATATGAATTGTGAAACAAGCAGGTCACTAGGTTGGGGAGAGGGATGGAGAGGGAGGATGAGAGAGGACAAGAGAGGGAGAGAGGAGGAGAGAGGGAGAGAGAGGGGGGGAAAGGGAGGGGGAGGGAGAGGGGGAGGGGGTGGGGGAGGGGGAGGGGGAGAGGGAGAGGGAGGCTTCCTTGAAATTAGATAAATCAATATTCATATTGCTGTCAGCTGCCCATGCGAAATATGGTTCTATTTCCCACTCCCAATTCCTCCGTCTATTTATGTTTCCAAAATGCATCCATACCAGGACATAGAAACATAGCAAATAGGTGCAGGAGTAGGCCATTTGGCCCTTCGAGCCAGCACCGCCATTCACTATGATCATGGCTGATCGTCCAAAATCTGTACCCCATTCCAGTTTTTTCCCCATATCCCTTAATTCCCTTAGCCCTAAGTGCTAAATCTAACTCTCTCTTGAATACATCCAGTGAATTGGCCTCCACTGCCTTCTGTGGCAGAGAATTCCACAGATTCACAACTCTCTGGGTAAAAACTTAATTTCCCAGTTGCTAAATATTTTAACTCTCCTTCCCATTCCCACAATGACCTTTCTGTCCAGGACCTCCTCCTCTGTCAGAGTGAGGCAACATGCAAATTGGAGGAACAACACCTCACATTTTGCTTCGGCAGCTTTCACCCCAGCGGTATGAATATTGATTTCTCCAATTTCAAGTAACCCTTGCAATCCCTCTCTCCCCATCCCTCCCCCACTCAAGTCACCCTGCTAGTTCCATTGTTCATATGCAATCGTTATCATCTCTTCCACAACCGACAATGGAATATTGTCTGTTCCACCTTTCCAGGGTCAGCGGTGCCGGCTCTGATTTGGTCTGTACCTTTTCCTACCTCTAGTTTCCCTCTCCCCTGACTCTCAGCCTGAAGAAGTGCCTTGTCCCGAAACGTCACCTGTTTCTTTTCTCCAGAGAAGATGCCTGACTCGCTGAATTACTCCAACATTTTGTGTCTATCTTCGCAGGAAAAAAATGGTTGGGCTGGAGAGAATTCAGAGAAGATTCACCACTATGCTGCCTAGATTCGAGGATTTTAATTGCAGCGTAGCGCATGGACAGGTTGGGTTTGGTATCCCTGGAGCGAAGAAGGCCGAGCGGATACCTGACAGAGTTAGATAAATTGTAAGATACATACACAGGGTGATAGCCAGGATCTTTCTTTCATTGCAGGTATTTCAACAATAACAAGGGTTTAAAGTGCGAAGAAGGACTTTGAATAGATATTTGCGGGGCAAAGATGTTCCACACAGAGGATGGTTGATATATGGAACTTGCTACCAGAGATGGTGGAATCACTTACAATCACTACATTTAAGAGACATTCAGGCACTTGATTAGGCAAGGCAGAGAAGGATATGCATCTAATGCAGACAAATGGGATTAGTAAAGATGGGCAAAAATGCCAGCATGGACACAGTGGTCAAAGGGCTCATTTCTTGTTGAACAATTCTATGCTTTTGCCCTCTTTTAATCCCTACACTATTCTCTAAATCTAAATTTTCCTAAGCAGCATGGATGAAAGCCCAAAAAAGGTAAGTGCAGGCACAGAAATACTCCAACTCCATCTGCCTTTGCGCCATGAATGCTTATGTCCATTAAAATTTATATTACTGTCAAAGTCTTCATAATATGATTAAAGTGTTGACTTTGAGAATTAAATCTATTTCCCCTCCCGATTTAGTTAGGTAAATTATAATTGAACAGACTTTTATTGTCCTGAGAGAATTTATAGCAACCCCTAAATTTTTATTTACTACCAAAGCTATTATTTTGAACATTACCTGTTTCACAATGTGCTGGTATCCGTGCAAGACTTGGTTTAACTGCCAACTGCACTGAAGCCTTCAACAAATTAAAAACAAAAATAAAACAATACAAACGTTGTAACGTACAAGGCATGAATGGCAAAATTTGAAAGAAATATACAAGGTAATATTCAGAAATATACAGACCTTATCCATCCAGATAAAGAGTACCTAATGTTGGCAACTGTTCAATACATCAACAATGTGTTGCCTAAGAAACCTCACACTGTAACGCTAAGAAACCTATCAGATATTGGTCATAGCACTATGGCACAACTAGCAAAACAGCAACTCACGATTCATTTCTGATCCCAAGTGAAGTTTGCACATCTTTCCTGCGACTGCTGAGGTCTCCTAAAGGTGTTTCAGTTTTCGCTCAAATCGCAGGATCAGGGTAGGTTTAATGTAGACAGCTGCTTGATAATCACACCCTCTGGATGCGCTGAAGGACCTGTTTCTGCACTGGATGACTTCATGACTCTATGATGATAAAAACTTTTCATTCCATGGATGGGAAATTGGAGGATTATTTTCTGTTAATTAACAACCAACACCAGGGTTAAGAGGGAGAGATAGATGAGCCATGATTGAATGTCGGAACAGACGTGATGGGCTGAATGGCTTAATTCTGCTCCTATCACTTATGACCTTACAAGAATTCATAGTGTTTGAAACTATTGCAAGCATTTAATGAAATTGTTATGGTAATCTTTGAAACCCAAGTATAAATAAATTACATTTAACGAAGGTCAAAACCAGGTGATAAATTATGCCTATTGCTACCTCATATGTTAAGGTGGCAGCTTTCTAATACAACTGAGAATCTCCAAACTAGAATTATTTTGAAGTAATTATTTAACCTGGATGACAGCAAGTTTTGTTGTACCTACATTCTCCATATTGCTCCTGACTTCTACCTTATAGATGGTAAAAGGACTGAGGGGCATCTGGAGGCAAGTCACCAGATGCATTAGTTTATCTTTAAATTGATTCTACCCCATTTGTCACAGCTGACACACACTCCATATTCCTTCTACTGTACCTAGTTTACTGAAAATTGCCTTTTTCCAAAAATTATACAAAACCCTGGCCACTTTTCAAACATGAAGAACTTGTTATTGTTCATTGCTGTATCAATAACAATTCACGATTACATGATTACTTATCCATTTGCTTCCTCCATGGTTGTTTTGTTCTCTTCATATATTTTCTGAAGTGAAGATTTCAATATAATTATGTTATTATTTTCAATTATTCTCAATATGTTACAACTATGATAGTTACTCAAAAAAACTACAGCAGTTGGAAACCTTCATCCATGCTTTTATCTTCATAGAATACTTACAACATTTGTTTATATCCAAAAAGGTTTTCCATTTTGCTAACTGTTCTGATGCAGGGTCTCAACCCGATATGTCAACAATGCCTTTCTCCTCACAGATATTGCTCAACGCACGGGATCCTCCAGCAATTTGCTTTTTGCTCCAGATTCCGGCGTTTGTCATCTCTTGCGTCTCTTCAACCTTTTCCAGCCCTAATCACAGCCCACACATTTCCAGTCACCCATCACCTCTGAGGTCGATGAATGACAATGATTTTCAATACAATGTTACAGGTTTTCAAATTCTATACTAAAAAAAATCCGTGGACGTGTCCCATTAACCATCTCCAGCCTGAAATCCTTCCTTGGTTCACAAACCTTTGCAGTAGTGCTACCAGCCATTTAAGCACTTATCTCTAGAAATTACTTTCCTAAACCTTTTGCACTTTTGACCTCCTTTAAAATATCTCTTTAATTTAATTTTAATTTACCTATCCTGAGACCTACTCCATTGTTTCAGCACCAATGGGGGTTTAGTATTGATGTGGATAGAGAACTGGCTGGCAAACAGGAAGCAAAGAGTAGGAGTTAACGGGTCGTTTTCACAATGGCAGGCAGTGACTAGTGGGGTACCGCAAGGCTCAGTGCTGGGACCCCAGCTATTTACAATATACATAAATGATCTGGATGAGGGAATTGAAGGCAATATCTCCAAGTTTGCGGATGACACTAAGCTGGGGGGCAGTGTTAGCTGTGAGGAGGATGCTAGGAGAATGCAAGGTGACTTGGATAGGCTGGGTGAGTGGGCAAATGTTTGGCAGATGCAGTATAATGTGGATAAATGTGAGGTTATCCACTTTGGTGGCAAAAATAGGAAAACCGACTACTATCTAAATGGTGGCCGATTAGGAAAAGGGGAGATGCAGCGTGACCTGGGTGTCATGGTACACCAGTCATTGAAAGTAGGCATGCAGGTACAACAGGCAGTGAAGAAAGCCAATGGTATGTTAGCTTTCATAGCAAAAGGATTTGAGTATAGGAGCAGGGAGGTTCTACTTCAGTTGTATAGGGTCTTGGTGAGGCCACACCTGGAGTATTGCGTACAGTTCTGGTCTCCAAATCTAAGGAAGGACATTATTGCCATAGAGGGAGTGCAGCGAAGGTTCACCAGACTGATTCCTGGGATGTCAGGACTGTCTTATGAACAAAGACTGCATAGACTCAGTTTATACTCTCTAGAATTTAGGAGATTGAGAGGGGATCTTATAGAAACTTACAAGATTCTTAAGGGGTTGGACAGGCTAGATGCAGGAAGATTGTTCCCGATGTTGGGGACGTCCAGGACAAGGGGTCACAGCTTAAGGATAAGGGGGAAATCCTTTAGGACCGAGATGAGAAGAAATTTTTTCACACAGAGAGTGGTGGGTCTCTGGAATTCTCTGCCACAAAGGGTAGTTGAGGCCAGTTCATTGGATATATTTAAGAGGGAGTTAGATGTGGCCCTTGTGGCTAAGGGGATCAGAGGGTATGGAGAGAAGGCAGGTACGGGATACTGAGTTGGATGATCAGCCATGATCATATTGAATGGCGGTGCAGGCTCGAAGGGCCGAATGGCCTATTCCTGCACCTAATTTCTATGTTTCTAATTCCTTTCTAATAATGCTCCTGCACACTGACCCTCTTAAAATGTACAAATCCCACCAGTGAAGTCAACTAATACTAAACCCAAAATATTCAGGGATGGCAAATTCCATGTAACAGCTTATGAATAATGTTATAGTGGGAAATGCAAGATCTCAATGGCAAATAATGTGCTTTAAATATTTTCAGTTGTCACTTCAAAGCTCATGAAAACTGATGTTTTTTCATCCCTTCAATCTTCCCAATTGCTTGCTTTTCTACTTTACAGGGCTTTTACCCACCTTTTCACGATATTAGTTATTATTACTTTTAGTAGGTAAGCAGTGTCCTTATTGTGTAATTAGATCAGGCAGCTCATCAACCTCCTCCATGATTGAAATACATAATTGTCTCTCCTCCACCCATTTTTTATCCTTCCCCAGCTTTCTGGAGTACCAGCTTATCTTTCAATTTACACATTCGATAAAGGGTTAGATATCTTACAAAATGTAACTGGTGCATTCTCAGAACTTAGATTTAGTACAAAATCCTGGAGGTTCTCTATAAATACATACCACTGCTTGCGTTTTATGATACTGCAAAGAGATTCATATAACACCTTGTTGCAGGCACGTGCCGTGAGTAATTACTCAAGGTAGGCAGGCGGCTTTTAAAAAAAAATCTTAAACCGCGCACACGCACATTGTTCTCTCCTTAAAAATAAAAAATAAAAATAAGTAACAATTCAATTTGCCCAAGGCTTCTAAATCTCCTTCAATTTTTAATTACTGAATGGGTGGGGGACGGAGGACGAAGGCAGGTGGAGAGATGATTGGAAAAACGGGAGCACACCGGGACGTTGAATCAGTTGTCATCTTATTGAATGACAATACTAATTCAAGGGACCAATTGGAGAGAGAGTTCCTTTCACAGCGTGTGGTGAGTCTGTGCCAGGGGTTAAAGATGCGGGGAGGGTAAGAGTGTTGAGAAGGGGAAGGTCGGAGATCATGTCAGACTCACTCACCGCTGCCGCAACGCTCCGGGCACGAACAGCAGAACTGGCCGCCACTTCTGGGGAAGGAAGCAGCTCGGGTGACTGCGAGCGGCCGCCGGGGCCCAACAGCAAAACCGGCTGCCACTGCAGCGCCCGCTCACCTCTGGCACTGCAGTGCCATCCGAGCTAATTCACAACGCTCCCCGCAACTTTACCCCGGGCCAGACTCCTCAAACACTGTGAAAGGAGCTCTTCCCCCCCCACCCACCCCGGGAAATAGAGTATTTAAAAACATAAAGTCGCAAGAAATGTACTTACCACGGTATAGGTACACAAACTCCATTCTTCTCTCTTTGCTTCCTAACATACCCTTCAGATAATGGCAATCCATATTTGAAAAACCCGCCAAGAAACTTGCGTTGCGCAGTAGGCAACTGCGAATGCGCAGTACAGCAAAGGCAGAATTTCTGCTGCCTTCAGCCCCGCTTTAAATTGATGGCTTCAGGCAGCGCTGACGGCACGTGGGCTGCACAGAGCTTCCCGTGTTACAAGCGCTGCGGTTGAAAGGCACGGAGAATTATGCCTACCTAAGAGATCAATCTCTTAGATAGGCATAATTCTCCCATGCCTTTACTATTTATATTTAATGATTACCATGTCATAATTTTAGTTAGGGTAGGCAGTGCCTACCATGACTACCCTGACGGCACGTGCCTGCCTTGTTGCGTTGCTGAAAAATGATGCAATCCTTTACGCAATATTAACTCAAGTTCATTGGCCATCTGATTAAAAAAATAATAATAATAATCAGCACCCAACAAGATCCCACAATTACATTTTAGCAAAATTGTGGGTAAGATATTTGACCAGGATAATCCAGAGCAAACACTCCCAAATGTACAATATTCCACCCCCAATATTCTTTATATTTTAGATATAGCTCGTGATGCTTGAGGATCATGATGAATTCATACACTTTGGCTTATAATTAAGTCAAATTGTATAAATTCATGTGAACAACTTAGTATTGTATGTGATACAAGCCAACAGTTTATCCTATATTAACGAATTGCACTTTTGGGGAATACCTTGTTTTGGACAGAAAATTAAACCAGCTTCTAGGAATGTATTTCAGAAATTTTGTGTTTTTGACTTTGGTGTGCAAATAAGTCAGGTTTTTATTTATTTGCTGTTTGTGGGATCTTATGTATCACAGGAATCTTTCAGGAACAGCTTCTTCCCCACAGCCAGCTATTAAGCTTTCCAACAAACAGAATCTGAACTGTAACAGCCTATTGCACTTTATCTGTTTATTTATGTGTATATTGAACGGAACTGTTCTGTATTTTTGCTTACAATATTCTGTTGTGCTGCAGCAAGCAAGAATTTCATTGTCCTATCTGGGACACATGACAATAAACTCTCTTGACTTGACTTGTATAAATTGCCTGATTTATTTCTCAGAATTCTCAATAATTGAGAATTATTTCTCAATAATTGCAATGCTTCAAAACAGCAAGATGAATTGATATCTACTTGGAACATCCCATGGTTTTAAAAGATGTTTAATTAATTATTGTTTTTCTCAAACTGCACTGCTGAATCATTGAAAGTACATGAACACTTCTGTTTGTGTGAGGGATGACACTTAACAATTAAATACTTCCTCAATGCTGCATTAAAACAGGAGCCCGAGGGAAATCTGCACTCACAAGCCAAGGTGACCCAACCAACACATCCCAAAATACAAGTACAAACTACAATTAAAAACAAAATCCACACCTTGCATGTTTCAGATCTCTGTCTTCAGGCAGCAGTATCCTCACACGAAATTCCTTATCCTAGGAATACACAAAAACATATTACATTTATTACACAACCCACATCAATGGCAGTGAATAGCAATAAAGGAATACTCCAAAGATAGACACAAAATGCTGAAAAAGGGTGTCGACCCGAAACATCACACATTCCTTCTCTCCAGAGATGCTGCCTGCCCCGCTGACTTACTCCAGCATTTTGAGTCTATCTTTGGTTTAAACCAGCATCTACAGTTCCTTCCAGCACACAGGAAATATTCCACATTGGTATTAGTGATTTTCTTTTTTCCCAATATAATGTTGGAATAAAATACAGCACTGTGATGGCTTGCCAAAGAATGGACACACTCTGCCTTAGGAAATGACAAATTGGTGGATAACTGCAAGTCCCCACAGCACTTCCCACTGCCAGCAATATCAGCTAAGTTGCCTGCAGCTCTAGTTCCCAGACCTATAAAAACTTCTAAAATACCCGTTCAAATGCCTGATGCACAAATACAATAATAACGTTAGATTATTGAGATGATATAGAAATAAATGCACCCGCTTTGGTTTTGAGGATCAACAATAGAGATGAAGGCCTCTTCCAATGAAAGCAAAAGGAATCTGTCAGATATATGGAATACGAGTTCTGATAATAAATTGGGAAAATAACTATTTCTATTCATCTTTCCAGATGCAGAGATGGATGTTAAAGCCAGTGCCTATTCACCCGTACAGTTCAAAAACCAACAGAGTGATTTTCTGTACCAACGACTAGTGGCTTATTCAGAGCCTACTCCAGTCATCATTAGGGAAGCTTATGCAAACAGGCCATCAGTATTTATTGTAGTACCTCAGAGATTATTGTTGAACAAATGTTGACACAGTAATTTAAGGTTAGTATCTTTAACATAATCCTGATTTCTTCTGTTTGGGGGCGGTCACTGATTGCTACTGGAGAAGTATTTCCTTTCAGTTACGAGTAACTGTGTAATGCAACTCAACAGTTCAAGTAACAACTAAATTTTGAACTAACCAATTGAAATCATTTAAAATTGCTGACAATGCAGCTAATCATCCATTTTCCAATATCACCAGGAGTTCAGGATTATGGTTAGTTAAGAGATGTTTAAAATTCACTGCACCACGTTGTGCAAGCACTATATGATTACGGAAAGAAATATTATTATTAATTATCGTCACAAATATCATGCAGTATTAGAAAGCCTCTATATTTTTTAATGTAGTATTTATGGTACCTATTCTGAACTTAAAAGCAAAGCTGTTTCTTTCTGGCAGCCAAAAGTATGTAGCACTGCAATAACAATCAAAGAAAATTTCTGTATTTGATCTGAGTCATCAGTGAAAAGTCACTGTTCATACAGCTCTGGGAGGCTGGCATTAAATGCTTTTTTGTACATTTTGCATGGAGTGCAATAAATTTTGAATCACAAAAAAAAAGGTATTTTGAAAAGAGCAGAGGGCGAGAATGATTTAGAAATAATAGATTGATAAATCTTCCAAAAATTAGTTTCCTTTTGCTGCAAAGTTCTACAATTCTACAGGGCAAGGTATAAATAGCATTTATCTAACAGGAACTAATCATGCAAACCATAATACAGCTTTGTTATCAATTTTGCTATTTATTAATCACATGCTAATACACTGTACCTTAACCATAACAAAGCCATCAAACACAGTCTTTTGTCTATTCTGAGGCAACAGAAGGGGACACTCATTGATCAGGGCATCATATCCAGCCATGATTTTACACAAAGATGATGATCTGTAAGATATAAGTATGTATAGTAGCAAAATCATATTGTGTAATGCTAGTACAGTATTATCAAAATATTTTAGGACCTCAACCAATACTCAAGATTTCAAATGAAAGACAACAAAAGAAAGTAGACGCTGGAGTAACTCAGCGGGAGAGGCAGCATCTCTGGAGAGAAGGAATGGGGTGACGTTTCAGGTCGAGACCCTTCTTCAGACTGAAAGTATTCGATTGGTAACAGAGCAAGAAGGGGACAGACTGGTGTGCACACGCACACACACCTTTTCAAGTTCTAGGTTATATATTATTTACGGATGGAAATATACCACTACAGGTACTTCAACATTATTCTATTAATAAACATTGAGTTTCAATTTAGAACACCCACTAGCCATTTGTCTTTGTTATATCATGTGGTGAACACAGCATCTGGATTTGATTTCCAGGCATTTAGTTCCCAGTACACTTTTAAGGAAAAAAAATTTACAATTGATTTTTCTTTTATGATTAAATTAAAGGAAATACAGGACACTGATGGGCTGGCATTTACCAATTACACAGCAAACTTCATATAAAATTCAAAACATTCTGCATTAAGGAGCAAGCATGATATTTAAAATACACAGGAGATTCCTTATACTTATTTCTCTTTTGGGAATTCTGCTGCAATATGTGCAGACAGGGTTTCCAAGTGAAGATTCAGAAGGGTTTGGCTGAGATGCATCTTTCTCACCGTAAATTTAAATAAACCGTTCACGGGCTCACAAGCGGCATTCAGGAAGAAATCGTGTAGAAATTATTCTGTCGGCACCTGTGAGTGCATTCCAGTAAATGGCCAGAGAAAACATTAAATACAAGTACAATTATCACATGTGCCACAACAGTCCACAACATTTAGGGGATTGCAATGCTCAATTATTGCCAGAGCTTTCCCCATGCTGTTACTAGTTGTCTCATGCTGCTTACATACCGTAGTAATTATCACAAATTCTATCAAACCTTTCTTGTTAGCAAATACATATACCAGGCTAACACTTCGAATGTATTGTGACCAAAAGTTTCCCCTTTCATTAATTTTTCCACATAAATGTAATCAGGAAAATAGAAATATTTTGCAATCACTAAAGTAGAATTAAAAAGTGAGTATTCTTTCTGAGGTTAGACACGAAAAGCTGCAGTAACTCAGTTGGACAGGCAGCATTTCTGGTGAGAAGGAATGGGTGACGATTCGGGTTGAGACCCTTCTTCAGACTGTGAGGTGCCCTGGAACCAGATGGGAGCACATATAACTCTTGCCCTATCATCCCAGCACAATCCCCTGTTGAAATCTACAAATAACCTTTTTTATCTGGCCAATTATTCCTTTTTCTGCAGACTTGAGCAACTAAAAACAAATTAGAGACAGTATCCCAGAGGTGGAGAGAGAATTATGCTAACCTGCTCTATCATCTCAGCTACCCTTACAAGATATCTGACAGAATTACTTATTGAACAATTCCCCATTAACAACAGCAGTTAAGAATCGCAGAAATGTGCTGAGTTAGACCTTCTTTTCTTATCCATTGTTTGATACATCAAGGCACAGATGACACAATTTTTGAATTCCACTTCCTATATTAACTACGCCATGTTAACTTTTATAAAGTGAGGTTACTCCTGTTTCCTGTACTAAATATTGTAAATGATAGCAAACCAATACACATTATACAAACTATATTAAGAACACAGCAATTCCTCAATTTATGAAAGGAATGCATTACCAGAAAACATTTCAGTTTATGAAACTTCTCTTAACTGAAAAGTGGGGTATTTTGAGTGTATTGAGGAAAAGCGTTAAGTGACAAAAAAACAAAACGGGTCTTGCCCAAGTTACAATGGGGTACCGTTCCAGAGAACAATTCATAATCTGAACAAGTTGATAATGCAGCTGCTCAGCTACATATTTAAATTTTTAAAAACATAGGTGAACCAAGGGCAATGTCTAGATGAACAGGGTGTGTAACTCAACCATTCAGATGCAGTTTACAGTTCTAGTTTATTGTCAAGTGTACCGAGGTACAGTGAAAAGATATTGCTGTGACCCGAGATACCACACAGCACAAGGTGGCTGTAGCCACCTCAGCAGTTAACAAATCCATCCTGCTTGGCTCTCAAACGCTCAGTCATATGTACAAACTGCATACAAGTTAGCCGTTTGTAATCCGAGGAATAACAGCACTCATAAATCAAGTAATCCTACATCCCTCTTGGAAACATATAAACAATAGTGGGAAGACATGTCTCTCTACAAATAAATGCACCCCAAAGAATCAATGACATTCTAGCAAAGATTTGTCGCCTCAATGTTTGCTATTTGAGGAATATCTGCAGTCAACTCCATCTTCCCTAGGAAATAGGTGGTGGCTCCCTGCACACAAATTGAAAAGGCCTTGAGATGTACTACAGATCTCGACCCGGCCAAACAAGCATGCATCCGGCAGTCCCTCCTTTTATCTCTGGAAAAGCTGTAGTGAGAAATTCCCACATGAAATGAAACTGAAATGCAGGGTACTGGGGAAGTTATCACAAAGAATTTGTGAAAAGCTATGCAAAATCAATGCGCACAAAAATTACTTTAAAACCAATGAACAAATCTTCCTACTATCCTAATAAAAAAAGGAACAGCTAATTAAAACATAAACCAACAATTACTCAGTTTGCCTTAAGTAAAAGGCAGATCATAAATTCTCCAACAAATTATCAAAATTATCAAGAACATAAAAGTAGGGCAAATTAAAGTCGATGACTTCTCCCGCCAATGGCTTGCAAGCACATGCAACATCATAACACATTTTTATTGCCATGTATGTTTATTGATAAGTGTTCTGCAGCCCACACTGTAACATGAATAACTTTTGTAAGCTTACCTCGGGTAAATCAACAAAAGCAGGACAGCTCAAAGAAATATGCTTAATGGACATTAGTCACTGACTATAACTAGCACACCAAGTGTGAGGAATAGGAAGAACAAAGAACGTGGTAGCACTGCCAGAAAATTGCTCCTTAGCATCAAATCCCATCAATTCAGTTCACCCACTGTGTTTACTGTTAGTGTAATTACAGCAAGTCGTTCAACCTGATAAAACTGTTCAGCCTAATCATATACAGTGCCCTCCATAATGTTTGGGACAAAGACCCATCATTTATTTATTTGCCTCTGTACTCCACAATTTGAGATTTGTAATAGAAAAAAAACACATGTGGTTAAAGTGCACATTGTCAGATTTTATTAAAGGGTATTTATATACATTTTGGTTTCACCATGTAGAAATTACAGCTGTGTTTATACATAGTCCCCCATTTCAGGGCACCATAATGTTTGGGACACATGGCTTCACAGGTGTTTGTAATTGCTCAGGTGTGTTTAATACTAAGATTAAATGAGAACTTACCAGTTTGAAGTTTGATCCTTATTTTATGAGGAGTTACGATGAGGGATTTCATGAAGACCCCGCCAGCACGCATGTGCGACATTCTTCAAAGCAGCGGTGTGAAATCACAGATAACAACAATGACTGAAGATAGTAAGATTTAAGAGACTCTATATACCAGTTGACCTTATGATAGAGGGTTGGGAGCGGAGGGCACAAAATCCCTCATCGTAACTCCTCATAAAATAAGGATCAAACTTCAAACTGGTAAGTTCCCATTTAATCTTACTATTTTACTTCGGAGTCACGTGAGTGACTTCGTGAACATTTCAACGCTCTGTGATTTCATGCCCTGAACCACGTCCATGCTCACACACTGCCGTAATTACTGATGGAGGAAGTATGTTAACGTATCTCAGACTTGAACAAGCTGAAAAATAATAACGTATTTTTAATCATACAAACAATAAACCCCTCACTCGGGGATAAACGTTTTTAGGGAACAGCACTTAAAACTGACTCCGCAAACGCTGCGGGAGTGGCCACAGGTTTATTATAAAACCGGTGAAAAGTAGCTTCACTAGCCCAGCCCACTGTTGCGAGGACATGATCCATGGGTACCTCCATGGTCCTCGCCGCTGATGTGGATGCAGCCCTGGTAGAATTGAGATTTAAAAATGTTAGTGTCTATACCTGCTGCATCCAATACCACCCTGAGCCACCTGGAGATAGTCTGCACCGTCACCCTGTGATGTGGGTTCTTATGGCTTATCAACAGACCCGTCTCCATATTCCTGATGGTATGTGTGACATTAATATAATGTCGGATATGGGTGGCTATACAGAGTCTTTCGTCAACGGGGTATGCTGGGAATTCCAATTTTAGTCCTGTAGACCCAGGTCTGTGCTGCTTAAGCAACTCATCGATAAAGAAAGTCACTTTATTAGGGGTCGAGACCATTCTATCCAGTTTTAGTTTCTAAAGAGTCTGGACCCGTTGTGCAGTGGTCAGTGCCATTAACATCACTATTTTGAAGGTGAGTTTGTCCAGAGGTAATCCCGTCATAGGCGACCAGCTCCTGAGTAGGGTCAACACCACCCCTATATCCCAGGTGATCTTATATCGTGGTCAAGGAGGGTTGGAATTAAATATATCCCTCATTAGTTTGGATACCAACTGGTGAGATCCCACTCCAATATTGAGATAGGATGACAACGCACTCCTGGCACTGTTCATGGCACTGTAACTGAGGCCCTCATCATAATGAAGGCCCGCGAGGAATTCCAGCACATTGGAGATCGTTGCAGAGTTGTAGGTGGTCTTGGTCCGACTACAGAAGGCCTCCCATTTCTTGAAGTGGGTGAGGTACTAATTCGTTGTGGACTCTCTGCACGATGCTGTTATGATGTCCATGGTTCTGGATGACAGCCCGAATTCCAGTGGTGGTCTCCTCAGAACCTGCAAGCCAACAGGTTCAGATGACCATGGCACGAATGATATTGCCCTGTTATGGGATTGGTCACCAAATTCGGGCATTTGGTAACCTGTGCCCATGGTTCCTTTATCATGTTGAGGACCACCGGGTACCATGGTTGTGTGGGCCAGTCAGGTATTATCAGTATACCTGTTGCAGATTCTAGTTGTATTTTCTGCAATACCCGACTGATGAGGCAGAATGGGGGAAATGCGTAGAAAAACCATTTCCCCCAATGTAGCGAGAATGTGTCCATCGCCACTGCCCCAGGAACTGGTTGCCAAGAGACATATGTTGGTATCTGATGGTTCAACCTGGACGCAAAGAGGTCGATATCTGGTGTTCCATATTTTGCTATAATTTTAGCAAATATTTGGGGGTTCAACATCCACTCGATGTTGTCATTAAATACTAGTGACCTGGTGTCCGCCACTGTATTGAGCTTACCCGGAAGGTACGTAGCTGATATCCAAATATTTCTTTCAATACACCAGAGCCAGATTAAATTTGCCAATTCATCACAAGATATTGACGATACCACCCATATGGTTCAAATATGCCACCACAGTGGTATTATCTATTTGAAGACGGACATGCGTATGATGCAGATTGGTGCAGTAAGCCCGCAGCCCGTGAAATGCTCCCAGCATTTCCAAATAGTTTATACCTTGTGTTTGAAGAAGAGTAGACTCATGCAAATCCCATCTGCCGCCACAACTGGAAGTAGTGTCGGTAGCTCTCCAGCCCTGGGCGCTTGCGTCGGTTTGTAACACGACTGTTGGGTTTGATATAATGATGGGTTTAAAACAATCACAAACATTGCTGATCCACCATTGTAGCTCAATTTGCGCCTTGTTTGGCAGCTGCATAGGCCTGTCAAAATGTCCAGCATTTGCTTTTAATGCTGAGATTTTTGCTCTTTGCAAGTTTTGATAGTGTAATGGGCCAAATTGTGCAGCTGGAAATGTAGCTACAAGGTTTCCAATTAATTAGCAGCATGTCTAATAGTCAGTTTCCTGGTGCAAGCAAGACTGTTACATGCCTCTATTATGTCTGTTGCTTTGCTCCCTGGGATAGTGGCAATCATATGATTGGTGTTAATTGTGAATCCAAGATAGTCCACAACCACAGAAGGGTCGAACTTAGATTTGTCTGGATGGATGACAAATCCTAGTTTCTAGAATATTGTTTTGGTAGCTGTTACTCCTAATTTGGCTAATTGCAAAGTTCTTCCCAAAATTAAGATGTCATCTAGATATGCCATGACTACGTGGTTTTGTCTTCTTAGAGATGCCAAGACTGGTTTTAGAACTTTAGTAAATAACCTAGGGGCTGTTGTAAGCCCATTAGGTAGAGCTTTGTACTGCCATAGCTGCCCCATCCAGACAAATTTTAAGTATTTCCGGTGATGTTTCCGTATAGGTACTGAATAGTATGCATCTTTTAGATCGATGCAGGCCATGAAGCACCCTCTGGAAATCTGTATAGCCGTTTCAAATGTCTCCATTTTGAAATGGGTATATTGCACAAAGGTATTCAAATGGGTTAAATTAATTATTATACGATATCCAACATCTTTTTTGGTTTTGGTAAAGATGTTAGATACAAACTCAAGAGGCTCATGTGTCGTTTTTTCTATTACCCCCTTGGCGTATAGCCTTAATAATTCCGCAGGTCCTTCCACTTTCTCTTTGTGAGAAAGTGCAAATTTCCGGTCAGGTACATGATGAGTTGGGGGAAGATGTCCATTTATGAATTCAATCTCATAACCCTGAATACTTTGTAATATAAAGGAATCCGAAGTTGTAGAACCCCATGCACGCAATCTCCCTCCTATTTGCGAGGTTATACAAGCAGCCCTCCCAAGGGTACCAGACCCCCTTACCTCAATGGTTACAGGCGGGGCTTGACGTTCTTGGCTTTTGTTGCTCGTTGTGTTGCTGGGGTGGGGGTTTGGCCATCTTCCACGCTGGTCGCTGTTGGCCCTGCCCTAAAAAAGGCTTTTGCTGGTAGGGTGCGGCCAGTGGATAGGTTCCTGTTGCCCTATCGGGTTGTCCCCGAGCCCTAGTAGATACATAGGGATGGTATCTGTGATATGCCGGTGGCCTGTTTGAAGATGGTGGTTTCATTAACTCGACCGCTTTTGCCTCCTCGTCCAGGTCTTTAACCTGCTCTCGGTGGTGGTGTAGCAGAAGCTTTGCACAAACCCGCAAATTTCGGGTTGAGAGTTGGCCGGATGGAGCTTTTGCGGAAACAATTGATTTCATACTGTGTGTTGCACAGCAACGCTAGTGCATCCTGCTGCTCCTCGGTCATGTCTGTCCCGTCAATGGATCTGGTGAAGGCAGTAATCCCTGAGGTCGACAATTTCAGGATTTTGAGAATTTTCAACTCCTGAGCCCTGATCCCGGGACTGATGTTACCTCAGATAGGCGTGTTGATGGTCGGGACATTAAGTGACACACAATTACCCGGGGCTTTGTATTTGTTTATTGCCTCCGTAAGCACCTGTTCCTGCAGCTGGTGTGTGGTCAAGTAATTTATGCTCGCCGCTAGTTTGGGCTAAAGAGGTTGCCCTGACTGCCCTGGTTGGGCAAATTTTGATACTACCTCCAGTAGTTCCTCTTCAGGTACGTCGGGCAACACCGGTTCTTGCGCCAACTCCTCTTCAAAGTCCGCTAACTGCTGACTCCTAGCACTCCCCATTGACGAGGGAGAGATACTTGGTGGTGCTGCTGAGTGTCTCCTAGATCCTAGGGACACCTGCTCTTGTTGGAGGAGATCCCGTTCGAGCAGCCGCTCCACCATACGCTCCATTTGAGCCATGCGACCGGACGGCAAGTTGACTTCCCCAAGTTCTGGTAAACTACTGGGACTTCTACCATCGGACCGCACCTTGTCGAGGTGATGTCTCAGGTACCTAGGTAGGTAGTCGCTGCCTGCCGCTCCTGCGGGGCTATCCGACTCCCACGCGGATTTGCCGCTAGTACGCGGTCTTCCGGATTGAAGCGGACCGCCTGTCTGGTACGACAGCAGTCGGTGCCAGCCGCCTCAGCGGGGCTCCCTGACATTCGTGTGGGCTTGCCGCCAGTCTCGGTTATACGGGACTGCAACGCAAGGTCGCTGCCAGCCGCTACTGCGGGGCCACACGACCGGTATGTACGACCACTGGCCCGCGATCTGGCGGACTGTGCCAGTGGCGAGTTGGTGCTGGCCGCACCTGCGGGGCTCCCCGACTTCCATGTTGTTTCATCACCGGTCCGCGATCTGGCAGACTGTGCCGGTAGTAAGTCAACGCCGACCGCTGCAGCAGGGCTAGTCGACCTCGGTGCGGTTTTCCCCCTGGTCCGCCCTCTGGTGACCTGTAACAGAGGGGAACGTGCCTTTGAAGGGGGCACAATTTTACGCACCTTCTTCCCGCTGGCCCGGTGAAAGCGGTAGGGAGTCAGGGTCTTGCCTACCCTGCTCCTGCGTGGACCTCCTACCAACATGCAGTTCACTGGCCTGATGTGGAGGAGAGTCGTGCCAACTGAACTGGGCTCCCCAACTTCCACGTTCTTTTCCCGGTATAACGTGCAGCTCCGGGGGTTGCGGCCGCAGACTCCAGTCCGAAGTCCCGCGGTCCTTGGAAGCATGCTTCGATGCCTTTCCTTTAGTTTTCTCCATCGTTTCTGTAAGCACAAAAATCCTACAGGAACTAACCAGCTCAAGGTTAGTGTAACTTATCTGAGGGCCTTTTTGAAGCGCCTGTGGAGGAGCGCACTCCCCCTCCACCTGTCGACTGCAACTGCGAGCAACGATATGTCGCGCATGCGTGCTGGCGGGGTCTGCACAAAGTCACTCACCTGACTCCGAAGTAAAATTGCCTCCTTAATGCAGGTATAAGAGAGCTCTCAGCACCTAGTCTTTCCTCTCATCTTTCCATCACCTTTGGAAACTTTTATTGCTGTTTATCGACATGAGGACTAAAGTTGTGCCAATGAAAGTCAAAAATGCCATTATGAGACTGAGAAACAAGAATAAAATTGTTAAGAGATATCACCCAAACTTTAGGCTTACCAAAATTATCTGTTTGGAACATCATTAAGAAGAAAGAGAGCACTGGTGAGTTACTAATCACAAAGGGACTGGCAGGCCAAGGAAGACCTCCACAGCATTTCAACAGTAAGACAATGATCCCAAGCATACTGCTGAAGCAACAAAGGAGTTTTTCAAAGCTAAAAAAATGGTAAATTCTTGAGTGGCCAAGTCAATTGCCCGATCTGAACCCAATTTAGCATGCCTTTTATATGCTGAAGGGAAAACGGAAGGGGACTAGCCCCCCAAAACAAGCATGAGCTAAAGATGGCTGCAATACAGGCCTGGCAGAGCATCACCACAAAAGACACCCAGCAACAGGTGATGTCCATGAATGAAAGACTTCAAGCAGTCATTGCATCCAATTATATGCAACAAAATACTAAACATGACTACTTTCATTTACACGACATTGTTGTGTCCCAAACATTATGGTGCCCTGAAATGCGGGGGACTATGTATAAACACTGCTCTTATTTTTACATAGTGAAACCAAAATGTATAAAAATGGCCTTTATTAAAATCTGACAACATGCACATTAACCACATGTGATATTTTTTCTAATACAAATCTCAATTTGTGAAGTACAGAGGCAAATAAATAAATGATGGGTCTTTGTCCCAAACATTATGGAGGTGCACTGTAGCATTTAGGCCTCCCCACAGTCAATGGGTATCTTTAGTGGTTTGTTCCAGTATTGTCCCTTAGCATTCCGGGTGGCTTTGCGGAGATTGTTGTGAGATTTCTTGTATCATTCAGGATCGTTTGACTTGTCTACAGATGTCTTGACCTTCACCTAGGAATGAACCTCAGGGTTCATGCATTGTTTCCGACCGGAGAACACTCGGATTGTCTGCAGATGCTATTCAGTTATTCAGACTTTTGCTGATGCAACATAGAACACATACTGTCGGCATGCACCACAGCTTGCTTTGGGAACAACTCAACCCTAGACCGCAAAAAAAAGTACAGATGTAGCCTAGTCCATCACCCCAGATTCCCCACCATTTACTCCATCTACACTTCACGCTGCCTTAGGAAAGCAGCCAACATAATCAAAGATGTGTCCTACCCTGGTAATTACTTCTTCACCCTACTCCCATCGGGCAGAGGTACAGAAGCTTGAAAGTGGGCACCATCAGACTCATGAACAGCTTCTATCCCACCGTTATCATGGTTTTGAATGGTCCTTCCATAAGCTAGGTACTGTTCACCTCTACTCCATTGTGGACATTGGACTTTGTTTATAGAACTGTTACGCTGCAATATTGAGAACTATATTATGCACTGTGGACAGTGACATTAGTGCCAAGCAGCGATCATTTCTAATTAGAGAGAATCGAACTATCTACCTTTCATATTGGCTCTACCATGGCGTGCTCCCTCACCAACACCACTGTGCAAATCACTGTTGCCCAAAAATTCAACCTGTTTAAGAGCCAATTTGAGGTTGGGGTGTTAAGCAGCAAATAACCCATTGTGATCAGGTCTACAAAGTGTGCCAGGAGTGGTCTCCAGTACTCTCCATCTCCCACGTTGCGTAGCTCCAGTAACAATCACAAGTTTAACAACATTCAAGACAAAACAAACCACTTAACCAGCACTTTTCCTGCTAAACGCTTGTTCAATCCACTCAATTACAATAGTTTCAGTGTACTCTGCC
Source organism: Raja brachyura (assembly GCA_963514005.1). The sequence goes on from OY740788.1 coordinate 18,114,604, forward strand.
TACAAAATGCACAGCAGTTCCTCACTTAGGTTATTTTGATTGCACCTCCCAACCCCATGCCTTTGCCACAACGGAGGTTTGGAGATGCATGGGAACACAATCAGCTGCAAGTTTCTCTCTTAAATCACATACCATCCCAACTTGTAATTTTATTGCTACTCTTTTTTCATTCCTAAGTCCTGGAATTCTTCATAATTCCATCAGTATTATAATAGGAGTATCTTCATCAGAAGAACTGGTGGTTAAAGATAGGTCAGCACCACAAAAATCAAAAGGCAATTTGAGAGGAGGAAATACACTAGGCCTTGCTAGCAACAATAACCACCCAAAAATTGAATAAATTAAAATACATTTTTAAATGATTTCATTACCATGAAATTAAATTAAAAACTGGATCTTCCATTTGTGTAAAATTCAGTTTTCACCCCTTGGGAAATCATAATAAATTATATCAATTTCTTTATTATATTTGGATACAGAATGAGCTTTTGACAGTATGTATTTATTTTTTCTGACAAAAAAAGAAAAATACAAAAGTATTTTCAACTAACCCAAAGCGAGACATCAGATTTGATGTTAAGATTACTACATTTGTGATATATAGGATGTGGGTCATCTTGGAACTGCAAAGAATTCAAGGGGGGGGGGGGGGGGAGCAAAGTGCCAACTAATTGACTCCCTCAAGAAATAAAATCCCAAATTAAATAATCAACCAGCTATATTGTGCATTATGTGCCAGCAGGAAAACGTCTGAAAGAGACTTCCTATGAGGTGTTCCCTTTCTTATGACAGCACAGGAGACAGTATCAGGTTGGTATTAGTCATTAATGCACACAAAGAGATTAGAATGAAATAGAAAAAAATTGTAATAACTGTTGTCCAAAAGATTTTCAATGGATATGAGCAGACTGCAATCTCGGGAATGACACATGTGAAGAGGTCAATAAAGCAAGAAACAGGTACCCGTATTGCAAAGCCTTGATGTTGTTCAGATTATCTTGAACATCTCTCCTTTTGGTTGCAGGATTAATTAATATACATCCTTTTTTACATCCAGAACCTATATAACCAAGAACATATTATGGAGGATGCCTAATTTTACTTTCCAAGAGCATTTCAGTTGCCTAACAACCAGAAAATCTTTGAAAAGATACTGATAGAATTGATTGTGAATCCAAATCCTTTCACAAATGTGTTGTGATATCCACTGTCAATAGACAAAATCCTACTGGATTAGAAAGTATGAGATGTGATTTATTTCTCTCTTTAAAGTAATATCACATTATACACCTCAGAACATTACCTTTCTTATTGGGGAAAATGATCAAAACAATAACAAGAAATTAATGAAGACAGTACAGAGGATGGAATCAGAGAGGTAAATAAAGAGATTGAACAATTAAACCTACTTTTTCAATGATGAGATCAGAGGAACATATTTTATTTGACCTATTTGACCTCCTGGCACTTTCTCTTGCAACCGCAGGAAATGCTACACTTGTCGCTTTACCTCCCCCCTTGACTCCATTCAAGGACCCAAGCAGTCTTTCCAGTTGCGGCAGAGGTTCACCTGCACCTCCTCCAATCTCATCTACTGCAGCCGCTGCTCTAGGTGTCAGCTGCTCTACATCGGTGAGACCAAGCGTAGGCTTGGCGATCGCTTCACCCAACACCTCCGCTCGGTTCGCCATAACCAACCTGATCTCCTGGTGGTTCAGCACTTCCACTCCACCTCCCATTCCAAATCAGACCTTTCTGTCCTGGGCCTCCTCCATTGCCAGAGCGAGGACCACCGTAATTTGGAGGAGCAGCACCTCATATTTCGCTTGGGCAGTTTGCACCCCAGCGGTATGAACATTGACTTCTCTAATTTCAGGTAGTCCCTACTTTCTCCTCCCCTTCTCAGCTCTCCCTCAGCCCACTGTCTCCACCTCTTCCTTTCTTCCTTCCCGCCCCCCCCCCCCCCATCCTCACATCAGTCTGAAGAAGGGTCTTGACCCGAAACATTGCCTATTTCCTTCGCTCCATAGATGCTGCTCCTTCAATGATGAGATCAGAGGAGCATATTTTATTTGGCCTATTTACTGCATTTGTTTAAAAGAGGGATGGGGGGGGAGGGGCATAGGGGCAGAGGGGCAGAGGGGGAGGTGGGGGAGGGGGGGAGAGGGAGATATTAAATAGTAAATACCCACTTAGAGGCAAGTGATAAGAAGAAATGTAACTCTTTTAGAGGAGATTATTTACAGTCTGTGTTCTGTTTTTTCTGTTTACATAATATCTTGTTTAGTCCATCTTTTTCTTTACAATATAACTTTATAAGGGACGGAGCTAATTGCAATTAACATCCACGGAAGTTCACACGAAATAGCCCACCAGTGGACTAACACTCCCCAATTATTTGTACTATTTTTGGGCGGTAAATGTAAAAAATGTAGGATTGGATAGTAATGGAGAGAGGAGATTGTTCCCCTTTTAATATAGGAGCGATCCTTCTCTCACCGATAAAACTGAATAATTAGAATTTGGAACCAAATAAAATTAACTCTCAAATTAAGAAACCTATCGCTTCTCTCTCCAATAGTTAATAATCCGTCGTTTAAACCATCCATATTTGATAAATCATTTATCCATTGGGAAAGAATAGGAATTAAAATGCTTGGAGACATGAAACGGGAATTTTTTTATCATTCCAACAACTACAATTCAAATATAACTTGAAAAGTAATCAATATTTTAAATACCTTCAAATCCGTGACAATTTGAAAAAACATACACAAGAATACCAAGCTATGACTCCAGACCTATTAGATGAAGCTATGATCAGAAAGGCGTACACAACTAACAATGCCATACTTGTATAATATCATTCTAAATATAAAAATACCATCATCTGATACAATCAGAAGAGATTGGGAACAAGAACTATCTATAAAAATCTCGAAAGAGAGCTGGGATAAATACTTGCTAAATGTGCATAAATGCTCGATCAATGTAAGACATATCTTAATTCACTTCAAAATTCTACATAGATTATATTATTCGAAAACTAAACTGAATAAAATCTTTCCAAATGTTTCCCCCATTTGTGATAAATGTTTATCTCAAGATGCAACTATAGCACATTCCTTTGTTTTTTGCATAAAAATCCAAACATTTTGGAATGAAATTTTTGAAATGTTTACAAAATTATTTAAAATAAAATTGAAACCTAACGCAGAACTGATTATTTTGGGAACAATGCAAATCGGCTTTGAGCTGACTTAGTTCCAAAACAGTTTCTTTAATTATGGCTTAATAACAGCAAAAAAAACGTATACTTAAATTTTGGAAAAATGCACCCACACCAACGCTAAAAATGTGGATTTCAAATATGTCCGAAATGTTACACCTCGAAGACATGAGATTCGTCCTAGCAGGCAAATCAGACCAATTGTTGAAGATTTGGTCTCCATTTATCGACTTATTACAAGCATGAGGTGCAACATAACTCTGGAAATAAACTGTTTCAGGACTGGGTGAGGGGTGTGTAAAGATATGAACCAGGTACATCCCTCTTATTTTATTTTCTTTATATTTTTGCTTTTTTTAAATTTTTATTTATTTTCTTTCTTTCAATTTCTCTTTCTCGTGCTTTACGTCTTTATGGGTTCTCTCTTTCCACTTTTTCACATACTATTAATATCACTATCTTATCTAACTTTCTCTATTTTTCTTTTTCTTGCTTCTGTTACTTTTCTATTATTAAAGTTTAAAATAAGAAGTGGTACATGAAATGTATTAGTTTATTTTTGGTTTATACTATTGTACATTACTTCTAATAAAAAAAATATATTTTTAAATCTTAAAAAAAAAGAAATATCCCACCAGGGGTGGGCTACATGCACAGTATCTTTAAATGCAGTTTTTTTCTATTATTTACGTTATTTAGCACTTTTTCGCTTATTCTTCTCAAGGTACTTTTTCTTGTGATATACCGGCAGGGTTTTGCAATTGGGATCACCCACCCACCAACCACAAGGTCGAGTTATTGTGTTGCCCCATCTGAAACAGGGGATAAGCTATAATGCAAGACGACCCTCTGAAGAAAACTGGAGGGATTACATTTTGTAGCTGGAATATTAGGAGCGTTAATGAGCCAATTAAAAGGGGTAAGGTTCTTGCCCAATTAAAATCGATTAATGCTGATATAATATTTTAACACGAAATGCACCTCAAAGATCGAGCTCATATCAGGCTGAAGGCTAACTGGATTGGTCAAATATATCACTCCTCTTTTCTCTCTAAAACCAGAGGTACTGCAATTATAATTCGTAAGGGTATACCATTTAAACATAAAACCACCATAGCAGATAAAGATGGTAGGTACGTCATAGTATCTAGGGAGATATATTCTACCCCACTTACTATGGTGAATATCTACGCTCCCAATTTTGATAATCCACAATTTTTAAACAATATTTTGCATACAATCTCAGATTCCACTCAGCAAAACCTGATAATCGGGGGAGATTTCAACTGTGTTCTGGATCAATATTTGGATAAATCCTCACAACAAAAAAGATATAACACAAAAGGAAAATCTAGCGAACTTCTAAATTAATATATAAAAAATACAAATATAACAGACGTATGGAGGATTACAAACCAACCGGAAGAGAATATTCATTTTATTCATCAGTACATAAAACTTATACATGTATTGGCTATTTTCTGTTGGACACAAAATTAATACCTTTTACAACTAATCCCAAATATCATAATAGTATTATTTCCGATCATTGCCTGCTAACCTTCTCCCTAAAAGTAGAAGGAACGTACAATAAAAAATCGTTTTGGAGGTTTAATCCCCAAATACTAACTAACCCAGATTGTTGTGAATATTTAAAACAACAGATGGAATTCTTTTTTGTGACCAATGGTTTCACCCTCGTTATTATGGGAATCTTTTAAGGCTTTTATTAGAGGTTCTATCATTTCATATCAAGCATATCAAAACAAAAAGAATAGGATGGAACAATTGCAATTAGAAGAACAGATCATACAGATGGACTAAGAAAATGCGACAGATCCGTCTATGGATAAACACAATAAGATAGCAGTATTAAAATTCAAGCTAAATCAAATTCTCTCTGCAAGAGTTATCAGGCTATTTCAATTTACTAAACAGGAAAACTTTTAATTCGGCGACAAACGGCATAAACTAGCACGTCAGTTGAGAAAAGTGGAAAAGGATCATACTATTCAAAAAATCAGATAAAGATAAAGGTTTACACTTCCAAAAGATATTAACGAAACCATATAAATAACCATATAACAATTACAGCACGGAAACAGGCCTTCTCAGCCCTTCCAGTCCGTGCCGAACATTTATTTTCCCCTGGTCCCATCTACCTGCACTCAGACCATACCCCTCCATTCCCTTCCCCTCCATATACATATCACCTTTACTTTTAAATGTTAAAATCAATCCTGCCTCCACCACTTCTGCTGGAAGATCATTCCACACAGCCACCACTCTCTGAGTAAAGAAGTTCCCCCTCATGTTACCCCTAAACTTCTGTCCCTTCATTCTCATGTCATGCCCTCTTGTTTGAATCTTCCCTACCCTCAATGGGTAAAGCTTATCCACGTCAACTCTGTCTATCCGTTTCATCATTTTAAAGACCTCAATCAAGTCTCCCCCCTTAACCTTCTGCGCTCCAAAGAATAAAGACCTAACTTGTTCAACCTTTCTCTGTAAGTTAGTTGCTGGAACCCAGGCAACATTCTAGTAAATCTCCTCTGTACTCTCTCTATTTTGTTGACATCCTTCCTATAATTAGGCGACCAAAAGTGTACACCATACTCCAGAATTGGTCTCACCAATGCCTTGTACAATTTTAACATTACTTCCCTACTCCTATATTCAATGCTCTGATTTATAAAGGCCAGCACACCAAAAGCTTTCTTTACCACCCTATCTACATGCGATTCCACCTTCAGGGAACTATGCACAGTTATTCCTAGATCCCTCTGTTCCACAGCATTCCTCAATTCCCTACCATTTACCATGTACGTCCTATTTTGATTTGTCCTGTTAAGATGTAGCACCTCACACTTATCAGCATTAAACTCCATCTGCCATCTTTCGGCCCACTCTTCCAAATGGCCCAAATCTCTCTGTAGACTTTGAAAATCTACTTCATTATCCACAGCACCACCTATCTTAGTATCATCTGCATACTTACTTATCGAATTTTGTACCCCATCATCTAGATCATTGATGTACATGACAAACAACAGTGGACCCAACACAGATCCCTGAGGCACCCCACTGGTCACCGGCTTCCAACCTGACAAACAGCCATCCATCATTACTCTCTGGCATCTCCCATTCAACCACTGTTGAATCCATCTTGCTACTCCGCCATTAACACCCAAAGATTGAACCTTCTTAACCAACCTTCCATGGGGAACCTTGTCAAAGGCCTTACTGAAATCCATATAGACAACATCCACTGGTTTACCCTCATCAATTTCCCTAGTAACCTCTTCAAAAAATTCAAGAAGCTTTGTCAAACATGACCTTCCAGGCACAAATCCATGTTGACTGTTCTTGATCAGACCCTGTTTATCCAGATGCTTATATATATTATCTCTAAGTATCATTTCCATTAATTTGCCCACCCATGACGTCAAACTAACAGGTCTATAATTGCTAGGTTTATACTTTGAACTCTTTTTAATCAATGGAACAACATGCGCAGTACGCCAATCCTCCGGCACTATTCCCATTTCTAATGACATTTGAAATATTTCTGTCATAGCCCCTGCTATTTCTATACTAACTTCCCTCAATGTCCCAGGGAATATCCTGTCAGGACCTGGAGACTTATCCACTTTTATATTTTTCAAAAGTGTCAGTACTTCTTCCTCTTTGAATCTCATAGTTTCCATAGCTACTCTACTTTTTTCCCTTACCTCACAGAGTTCAATATCCTTCTCCTTGGTGAATACCGAAGAAAATAAATTGTTCAATATCTCCCCCATCTCTTTTGGCTCTGCAGATAGCTGTCCATTCTAGCTCTCTATTGGTCCAATTTTATCCCTCGTTATCCTTTTGCTAGTAATATAGCTGTAGAAACCCTTTGGATTTACTTTCACCTTTCTTGCCAAAGCAACCTCATATCTTCTTTTAGCTTTTCTTATTTCTTTCTTAAGGTCCTTTTTACATTCTTTATACTCATCTAGCACCTCATTTGCAAAGATTTGCACAATTCTATCAAAATGTATATACATCCAAAACATCAACAGAAACGAGAAAAATTGCAAACTTCCTTGATAACTGTAATCTTCCGTCACTTAAGATGGCGGAACGTGAAGAATTAGGAGCACAGATTACAATTAAAGAAATCGAAGAGACTATCAATTCATTGAAGAATGGTAAAACACCAGGCCCAGACGGAATGAATTTTATAAAAATATTTACGAGGTAATCTCCCCGCGTTTACATAATCTTTATATCCACGCATTTAAAGAACAGACGCTACCACAAACCTTAGCCAAATCAACTATCACACTGATACCCAAAAAAGATAAAGATCTGGAGGACCCGGGTTCATACAATTGCCCTGTTAAATACAGACCAGAAAATATTAGCTAAAACTCTGGTAGGAAGACTAAGTAAATGCATTAATAAATTAATACATTCTGATCAAACTGGGTTTATACGCAAGAGACACTCGTTTGAGACGCCTGATTAATATAATGTATTCACATAGAACGATAAAAGAAAACTTCTCAATTATTTCATTAGACACAGAAAAAGCATTTGACCAAGTAGAATGGAAAAATCTTTTTACAGTATTGCAAAAATTCCAGTTGGGAGAAAATTTTATTCCATGGATAAAATTGCTATATGACAAGCCAACTGCCAGAATACTGACTAATCATGTACTCTCACCTAAATTTCAACTATCCAGGGGCAATAGACAGGGTTGTGCATTATCACCCCTGTTATTTGCCCTCGCGATTGCCTTTAGCGGAAGGTATAAGAGTACATCCGAATATTCACGGCTATAACACTAAATATTCCAATAATAAAATATCATTATATGCAGATGATGTATTACTTTATATCACCAATTCTCAAGTTAGCATTCCAAGAATACTAAAGCTTATAGAGGAATTTGGTTCCTTTCCAGGATATAGTGTAGAATAGGGGGTACACAAAAAGCTGGGGAAACTCAGCAGGTGCAGCAGCATCTAAGGAGTGAAGGAGATAGGCAACGTTTCGGGCCGAAACCCTTCTTCAGACACTGGCAATGTTTCGGGCCGAAACCCTTCTTCAGACCTTCTTCATAGTATAGAATAAATTAGAACAAAAGTGAAATTATGTCAATAAAACCTCAAGTTCCGACACACCTCCTAAAATTCCCTTTTAGAATTGCTACGGAAAAATTTAAATATCTTGGAATTCACGTAACTAGAAAATACACTTCTCTACTTCAAGCAAATTTTCCTCCCTTAATTACCAAACTAAATGCCCTTACTCAATTTTGGAAAACGCTCCTGATGTTTCTCATAGGCAGAATAAATGCCATAAAGATGATCTTCCTTTCTCAAATCTTGTACTTATTTCAATCAATACCGATTTATCTTCCTAAAATTTAAAAAAAAACTTGACTCTCTGATCACAAACTTTATTTCGATTTTAAAATGCATAGAATCCATAAACGACATCTATGCAAATGCAAAGAAATTGGTGGTCTGGCTCTCCCCAATTCTTTATACTATTATTGGGCTACGAATATTAAAAAGTAATCTATTGGATGGACAACACATGCCAACAGGTAGAATGGTTAATAATGTGGAGAGAGGATTGCTCACCTTTTAATATAGCGCGATTCTTCTCTCTCCAATAAATTTGAAGAAAACACTATATGAGAAATATCTGATTATCCACAGTACCCTACGAATCTGGAAACAAGTGAAGTCAACCCTTAAACAGAGAAATTTATCTCTCCTCTCACCAATTGCCAACAACCCTTCGTTCAAGCCGTCTATTTTGGACAAAACGTTCACACATTGGGAAAGATTAGGAATTAAAAAACTCGGAGATCTTTATGAGATGGGAACTCTTCTCTCATTTCAAGAATTACAGTCGAAATATCATCTGAAAGGCAGTCAATATTTTAGATACCTTCAAATACGAGACTATCTGAAATTATATATCCAAGACTATCAACCTACAATCTATGCTGCCAGACAAACTAGACGGATGTGTGAATAGAAGCTTGGATTCAAACAAGTTAATATCATAGCTGTAAAACACCCTTTTAAATATAGAAACCCCATCGTCAGAAGTAATTAGAAGAGCCTGGGAAGATGAGCATGGCCTAAAATTTTTTAAAGACATTTGGGAGGAAAACCTTCCATAATGTTTGCTTAACGTTAGGCACTCATTAATTCAATTAAAAATACTACACAGACTTTATTCAAAGTGTAAACTGAATAAAATCTTTCCAAATGTATCCCCTATTTGCGATAAATGCCTTCTTCAAGAAGCAACTTTAACCCATTCCTTTGCCTCTTATATAAAGTTACATAATATCTGGAGAGGAATTTTTGAACTTTTTTCAAAAATACTAAAAATAGAATTGGATCCCGACACGGAATTGATCACTTTAGGCACTTCAGAAGCCTGTTCTGAGCTAGCACCATTTCAAAGACGCTTCCTTAATTATGGCCTGATAACGGCAAAAAAACTAATACTTACATTTTGTAAACATACATCAGTCCCTACTCTTAAGATGCGGATTATAAACATGTCCGAGACATTACATTTTGAAAATATTAGACTTGTCTTGGCAGAAAAAACAGATCATTTTTACCAAAACATGGACACCATTCATTGATTTATTACAAGGATCGCATGGCGCAACACAACTTTGGATTTAAATCTAATTACGGGCTGGGTGAGGTGGGTGGGGAGGGATGAGAGGCCGGTACATCACCACTTTTTTCTCTCTTTTTTTTTAGTCCATTTTTTTTTTCTCTTTCCCTCTTCTTTCTTTCTTTTATTCTCTCTTTGGCTACACTACTTTGATAGTCTAGGGGTTCTATTTTTTGCACATCTCACTGTTTCTCTTTCTTGCTTTTTCTCCTTTCTTTTCCTCCACCTCAAAAGCTAAAAAGTTAAAATTGAAGCTGTACAATAACTGCATAATTTTATATGCCATTGGTTATATTTCTGTACATTTCCTTCTAATAAATAAAAATATATATTTTAAACAAAAAGCTGGATAATGCTTATTTTTGAGTTTTTGATGCAAAAATAAAACAAAAAAAAGAATGACACAAGTTTCAAATTAACAAATGATGGGTGCCAAGTCATGTAGTTAGGTCAAATAAATAAATATGTGCTTTACATATTAAATGACAATATGCTTTAAGTTTTAAAGCAGGAGAGTATCTTGGGCACTGGAATTATAGATGGCAGACAAGGCTCTTGGGTGCTGGGATCATTCTCTGCGGGATGGTCTTTGTGCGGGAGACATATGTAGGAGAGGTGTGCTGACTGCAGGCAGACACTTTGGTAGTGATTGCCCACCAGTCTCAAAAGCCGCTGTATCTCCCTCCACGTCCCCCTCCACGCCAACACAAAGGGCAACGATCCCACTTATCAGCATTAAACTCCAGCTTCGCACCGTCTTCATGTCGCGACTATCCCAAGGCTTCAGACGGAAGGCAGACGCAACAAGCTGGAGTAACAACGTGGGCCAGGTAACATCTCTGGAGAACGTGGATAGGTGACGTTTCGGATAAGGGCTCGTCTTCTGAAGAAGGATCTCGACCCGCTGAATTACTCCAGCAGTGTTAAAGAAGGAACTGCAGATGCAGGAAAATCGAGCGTACTCAAAATTCTGGAGAAACTCAGCGGGTGCAGCAGCATCTATAGAGCGAAGGGATGGGTGACAGAAGGGTCTCGACCTGCTGAAATTCTCTAGCATTTGGATCTAAACATCACCCATTCCTTCCCTCCAGAGATGCGGCCTGTCCCGCTGAGTTACTCCAGCTTGTTTGTGTCTATCGTTGAATGGGTGACGTTTCGGGTCGAGACCCTTCTTCGAACTGAAAATAAAACTTGCCTCGCGTGAAGCAGCTTGTAAATTAAAACATAAAATCAAGAAATGCTAAAGGTTGACTCATTTATGTGCTGCTATTCATTTACCTGGCCTGTTGCTGTCCTCCCTCGTCCACCGTGCTGGATAACTCACTGGGTGCAAAACTCCGCTGCATCCCGGGCAGAGGGCGATAATCACCGGACTGACCCGCAAGTAGAGGCGGCGGGTCGGCCAAGCCCGGCTCCCCGCCACCGGGATAGACACCAACTACTGGAGTAAACTCAGCGGGATCTCTGGAGAAGTCTGAAGTAGGGTCTCGACACGAAATCTCACCCATCCCATCTCTCCAGAGATGCTGCCTGTCCCTCGGAGTTACTCCAGCATTGTGTGTGTCTATCTTCGGTGTAAACCAGCATCTGCAGTTCCTTCCCAATCCCACTCTCGGCCCCGGGGGTTGATGGAGCATCACACGTGGACACAACCCACCCACCGCCCCAGACTTGCCCCTCCGGCAGGTCTTTAACCGCGTCCTAATGCCGTTCATTGAGACAGTGACGAATACAAAGCCACGGGGCAGGTGCCTCAGTAATAAAGGACAAGTGGCAGATCATCGCAGAAAGGCCGAAGATAGACACAAAATTCTGGAGTGGGACAGGCCGCATCTCTGGAGAGAAGGAATGGGTGGGTTTCGGGTAAGTCTGAAGAAGGGTCTCGACTCCATTCCTTCTCTCCAGAGATGCTGCCTGGTCCGCTGAGTTTCTATCTTTGCTTCAGTCTTTACTCGAGCGAACGAACAGATTATAGGAAAGTTCCCACGGTAGACTTACGAGTCACTAAGGTAAACGCACGGGCCACTACGTTATTACAACGAGTTTAAATGTTTCCATTTTTAACTTGAAGAGTTAATTTGACTAGTGGAAAAAATCAAACATGTTTGATTTTTTCCACGAGTTAACAAGTTTCAAGAGTACCTGCCGTTAGCACCACGAGTCGATAAGTTGCTCGTGCGAGTTCCGACGTTCCCACTACGTGATCACCACGAGTGAAAACTCGGGGTCACTCGTGGGGGCCAACTCGCACCGTGAGACAGGGGTTTAAACAAATTCACCAATCAAGACATGATATATACCACAATGACATGCAGCAAAATTACAATACAGTATCTCATCTCTTTTTACATGTTGCAATGAATGCAATTTCTATTATCTCTTTCCACTTCCAAACAAAAATATGGTTATTCAGCGTATGATCAACCTCGGTGAGACCAAGCGCAGGCTTGGCGATCGCTTCGCACAACACCTCCACTCAGTTCGCAAATACCAACCTGATCTCCCGCTGGTTCAGCACTTCAACACCCCCTCCCATTCCGAATCCAACCTTTCTCTCCTGGGCCTCCTCCATGACCAGAATGAGGCCTACCGCAAATTGGAGGAACAGCCTAATTTTGCTTAGGTAGTTTACACCCCAGCAGTATGAACATTGGCTTCTCCAATTTCAAGTAGTCCTTGCTTTCTCCCTCCTTCCCCTCCCATTCCCAGCTCTCCCACAGCCTACTGTCTCCACCTCTTCCTCTCTTTTTCACGCCCCCCCACCCCTCCCGACATCAGTCTGAAGAATGGTCTCGACCCGAAACGTCGTCTATTTCCTTCGCTCCATAGATGCTGCCTCACCTGCTGAGTTTCTCCAGTATTTTTGTCTACCCATTCACACAAGTTCTGTTATCCTACTTTCCTCACCCACTCCCTGCACATTAGGGGCAATTTTACAGAGACAAGTTAACCTACAAAGCCAATGCATCTTTGGGGTGTGGGAGGAAACCCACACGCTTGCAGGGAGAATGTGCAAATTCACCACAGACAGTGCCTGAGAACACGATCGAACACAGATCTCTGGCGTGTGAGGCAGCAAGTCCACCAGCCGTGCCACTATATCTTATTTTCTAACACAAAAAAAAATTATACGTTGATAACTTTGGTTACTAAAAAAGAAGAAACTATCCATTTTCAGACTTAAATCTCTAAGTGACGGTATGTCCCCCTTTATTGCTACTGTATGTTTTAATTCAGCTCAAGGCTATTGGGACAGTGCATTGGCCATAGATTTGCTGCCTAAAATTGCCAGAGACCCGGAATAGATCATGAATATGGGTACTGTCTGTATGGAGTTTTGTTTTCTCGTTTATAACATTGTTTACAATGTACTATGTTTACATATTCTGTTGTGCTGCTGCAAGTAAGGATTTCATTGTTCTACCTGGGACGTGAGAGAATAAAACACTCTTGACTTACGTCGCTGATGTGTGGGATAGAACTCGAGTACGGGTGATCAGTGGTCGGCGTGGGCTCAGTGGGCCGAAGGGCCTTTTTCCACGCTGTATCTTTAAATTAAACTAAAAACACTAAAACCAGAGGAAAAAGTAAAGAAGGGTTTCTACCCGAAATGTCACCCAATTTTTTTTATCCAGAGATGCTGGCTGCTCCATGGAGTTCGTCCGCACAATTAAAGCATGGAATAGTCTTCACCCTACCATAGGTACCAACCAGACGCAACTAAATTTCAGGTAGCTTTTTTTTTCCCCCAAGAACCCTTTTTTGCTTCAGTCCAAGTCAAGAGTCAAGAGAGTTTTGTCATGTGTCCCAGATAGGGCATTGGAATTCTTGCTAGCTGCAGCACAACAGAATATGTAAACATAATACAGAACAGGAGATAAAAGTTCAGTGTCTCTATATACTATTGACCATATATATACACAATAAATAAACAGATAAAATGCAATAGGCTGTTATTTTTCAGAGTTTGGTGGTGGTAAGTCCACCAGTTTAAATTCCATTTCGAATATTTTTGGAGGACCAGGAAACCAAGAAGCAAGAGTTACTCCAGAATCATTGCAGCTCCAGGGAGTGATTCTGCGTTGTTTTTCAAGGTGAGGACAGCAATGGCGGCCAGAACTCCCACAATGCAAAGGGAGGGAGAAAGTGGCCGACGCCGACCAGCTGCCGTGGCAGTGCGCATGTGCAGGGCCGCACATGCGCACAACCACAGTTGATGATGTGCTGGCCATGGCAGTGCGCATGTATAAGGAGGCCAGCCGTGCCGAGCGGAGACCTGAGACCCGAGAGCCTAGCGCCAAGCGGAGAGCCGAGAGCTAGCGCCGAGAGCCGAGAGCTAGTGCTGAGCGCCGAGACCCGGAGACGGATGCCGGGTGGGTGTCTCGGTTGCTTGCCAAGCTGGACAAAATGGGATAGCTTTTAGGTTGCCCGGCGGGACTGTAAGTTGTCATTGGCACCCGGGCAACCGCTAATTTCGAGCCCTGCATTTCAAAGCAGATGGGGACCTCAGGATGAGAGGCTGAAGATCTCCACAAACTGGTTTCTAGCTTGTTGGTCCATGCAAGCTTTGAGAACATGGCCAGATATACGATCAGGTCCAGATGCTTTCTGCGGGTTCACTCACACGACTCTGGGCAGCAACAATCAGCCACTGTTACTTCAGTAACTGATGTGCTTCCCTATGCGCCCCTCTGAAATCAAAAAGCAGACTCATTGGACGGCATATAGTAGCGGATTTGTTCCATTGCCCTACTGCTGAGTCCATGGAGTCACGCACATCATCAATTAATATTTAATAGGAAATAAATCCATTGGCATAAAAACATTAAAGGGGCTGTCCCACTGCGGCGACCTAATCTGCGAGTTTAGACGAGTTTGCCCTTGACTCAAACTCGCAGCATGGTCGACACGTGGCCCTGGGAGGTCCAATGATGTCACTGGAACTCTCCTTCATACTTGAGGGAAGTTCCCGAATACTCATGGCCTCAGCTAGGTTGCGGAAATGTTTTCAGCATGTTGAAAAATTTTCCGCGAGTGAAATTTGGTCAGCATGGTTCTTTTTAACTTGTAGTGCCGTGGAGTGGGGTCGCTATTTAGCTACAGGCAGTCGAGGGCAGCCATAGGCAATCTCCTTCGCTGACCGGGCATTTTGATTGGCTCATTGGAGTTTTCAGGACCAAGGAAAATCGACCGGTAGGTTAAATGCCCGCTAAACTTTATTATACTTCTTAAAAGTCTCTCCACTCCTTCTCCCCCCCTTCTCTCTACCCCTCCGCACACTCTAAAGGACTTACCGTAGACTGTGCAGCCATCTTTTACCTTCCTCTTCATCGCGTGTCTGAATTTCAGACAGCGCTCCCCTGCTTTCTCTGCCCCCCTTTGCGGGGGGGTGTGTGCGTGTGCGTGTGCGTGTGCGTGTGTGTGTGTGTGTGTGCACGGTTGGTGGATCCAGCTCGCGGTTTCAATGCCGACGGTTGATCCAGCTCGAGGTTTTCCAGGCGAGTCCCCTCAATCTTGAAGGTTGAGGACACTCTTCCTAACTCACAGATTAGGTCGCCGCAGTGGGACAGCCCCTTAACTCCATTCACTACTCCAAGTGGTCAGGTAGCAATGACTAGTATGCATCATTTTCAAAAAGCATAGACCTACAAATTTTGGAAAGCTGAAATAAAAAGCATATGCTTTAAATATTCAGTAGGGCAGATAGCGTCTGTGTGATGTTATCTCAACACCAAGTACAGGCTTGCATTATTATGGTCTGGTTACCTCGTATAACTGATAATTTATTGCATTATTATTCATTGTATATTTATTTGTTGTGTTGTGTTTAATATGCCTGTAAAGCTACAGCAAGTAAGAATTACAATATTTTCATCTTTGGAGCCGAGTCTTCCAGTTGGACTAAAGATATCCAGGTATGAAATGCAAACGTCCGCACATTTCCCAGCACTGAGGCTCAGATATTTGTGTATGATTCCGTAGGATGCCAAATCCCGCATTTTAATGGGAAAACGCGTTCATTTTTACTTAAATTACGTTGATTTAAATGCATATTTCCAGCATTTAAACTTTTAAATGACTGCACTCATTTTAAGGGTTTCTTATTATAACATGAGGATTTGAACACCAAGCATACAGTACGGACAACGGGTTCTCGGTGGAGAATCTGGTGTCTTTAGCGTGCAGCAGATATGTTAAACACAAAATTAGCAAATTTGCAGATGACACAAAGCTGGGTGGCAGTGTGAACGGTGAGGAGGATGCTATAAGAATGCAGGGCGACTTGGACAGGTTGGGGGAGTGGGCAGATGCATGGCAGATGAAGTTTATTGCAGATAAATGTGAGGTTATCCACTTTGGTAGCAAAAACAGGAAGGCAGATTACTATCTACATGGCGTCAAGTTGGGAAAAGGGGAAGTACAACGGGATCTGGGGGTCCTTGTACATCAGTCTATGAAAGTAAGCATGCAGGTACAGTAGGCAGTGAAGAAAGCGAATGGCATGTTGGCCTTTAAAACAAGTGGAATCGAATATAGGAGCAAAGAGGTCCTTCTGCAGTTGTACAGGGCCCTAGTGAGACCACACCTGGAGTATTGTGTGCAGTTTTGGTCCCCTCATTTGAGGAAGGACATTCTTGCTATTGAGGGAGTGCAGCGTCGGTTTACAAGGTTAATTCCCAGGATGGCAGGACTGTCATATGCTGAGAGACTAGAGTAGCTGGGCTTGTACACTCTGGAGTTTATTAGGATGAGAGGGAATCTCATTGAAACATATAAGATTGTTAAGGGCTTGGACACGCTTGAGGCAGGAAACACGTTCCCGATGTTGGGGGAGTCCAGAACCAGGGGCCACAGTGTAAGAATAACTAGTAAGCCATTTAGAACGGAGACGAGGAAACACTTTTTCTCACAGAGAGTGGTGTGTCTGTGGAATTCTCTGCCTCAGAGGACGGTGGAGGCAGGTTCTCTGGATGCTTTCAAGAGAGAGCTAGATAGGGCTCTTAAAAATAGCAGAGTCGTGAGATATGGGGAGAAGGCAGGAACGGGGTACTGATTGGGGATGATCAGCCATGATCACATTGAATGGCGGTGCTGGCTCGAAGGGCCAAATGGCCTACTCCTGCACCTATTGTCTATTCTATCTATTGTAAAATGTTGGAGTAACTTCGCGGGACAGGCAGCAACTCTGGACGTATGGGTATCTACCAGAAACGTCACCCATCCCTTCCCGCCAGAGATGCTGCCGATCCTGCTGGGTCACTCCAGCAGTTTGTGGCTATTATCAGTGAAAGGTCCCTGCAGGATTCCGGCGCACAGCTTGCAAGGCGTTGCTGCAAAACTTGGCGTAGCGAGGGTTGTCAGTGAAAGAAGGGTCTCCACCCGAAACGTAACCCATCGCTTCTCTCCAACGGTGCTACCTGTCTCGCAGAGTTATTCCAGCATTGTGTGTCAGTTTTCGGTGTAACTGCATCTACAGTTCCTTGCTGCAGCCGTGTTAAAGTTTCTCTGTACTCACTTGCACAAAACTCTGCAACCGCCGCTCCCGGCCCCGCGTTCCACACACAGCCTTCCGCACCCAACCAGAGCCGCCGCTGTCGGCGCCAACGCCTCCTCTTTGCCAATCAGTAGCTTCCCCGGCGGCGCCTAGATCTGGTTCCTCGCAGTTTGCAAAGCGCTGCTGCAAAACTTGCAGTAACGAGGGTTAGCAGAGAAATAATGGTCTCTACCGAATCGTCACCCATTCCATTTTTCCAGACATGCTGCCTGTTCCCGCTGAGTTACTCCAGCATTGCTCACGGAAGCGTTGCGCCGCTGCCGTCAGAGTCTCTGTGCCGAAGGGAGGGAGGGGGGGGGGGAAGAGAGGGGGGGGGGAAGAGAGGTAGGGGAGAGAGAGGTAGGGGAGAGAGAGGTAGGGGAGAGTGAGGTAGGGGAGAGAGGGGGAAGAGAGGGGGTGGAGAGGGAGGACAGAGGGTAGGAGAGAAGGAGAGGGGGAAGAGTGGTGGTAAAAGAGGGGAAAGAGTGAGAGAAGGGGAAAGAGAGAAACGGGGGAACGGGAGAGGGACAGGAGAAAGAGAGAGGGGAGAGAGAGCGGAGAGTGTGTGGAGAGAGGGAGAGGGGAAGGGGGAGATAGAGAGGGAGGGAGAAAGTGAGAGGGGGAAGAGAGGAGGGAGTGAGAGAAGAAAGAGAGGAAAGGGGGCGACAGAGGGCGAGTGGGGGGGTGAGGTGGGAGAGAGGGGAAGAGAGAGAGGGGGTGAGAGGAGAGGGAATGGGAGAGAGAGAGAGAGAGAGAAGGGGTGAGAGGAGAGAGCAAAAGATAGAGGGGAGAGAGGGGTGGAGTGAGGTGGGAGAGAAAGGTGTGGGAGAGGGGGATAGAGGCAGGGCTGCTAACTCATGCATTGAGCATGAGAATCATGCATTTCGCCAAATTCTCGTGCTGATCACAAATTTCCCACGCTCTGTCGTGAGAAATTCTATGATCAACGAAAATGTCAAAACTCATATCAACTGCATGGGCCACGGGTGTTGGAAGCAGAAGCAGCGTCGGGGACAGATGCGGATGGGGAGCGGGGCTTGCAAGTGTTTGCCGGGCTGGCGAGTCGCTCACTGCAGCTCCAGCCATGGAGCAACCTCAGTGAAAGAGTCCCGGGCTGAGAGTCTCTGTGCCAAATTCACCCAGGTGACCGGCATGGATCAGGCTGCAGCTCGGTGCATCCTAGAAGACAACCAGTGGCTGCTGGAAGTAAGTACCAAACTCTGGGTAGAAACGGTGGAAGATAGTGGACTTTAAATGAGAGTGGTTGCAGAAAGTATCCTGCTTGCCTGCTAGATTTTCACTTACTGTAACTGCTGGAAAAATGTTCCCGATGTTGGGGGAGTTCAGAACCATGGGTCACAGTTTAAGAATAAAGGGTAGGCCATTTAGGACTGAGATGAGGACAAGCTTTCTTCACGCAGAAAGTTGTGAATCTGTGGAATTCTCTGCCACAGAAGGCAGTGGAGGCCAATTCACTGGATGTTTTCAAGAGAGTTACATTTAGTTCTTGGGGCTAACAAAATCAAGGGATATGGGGAAAAAAACAGGAAAGGGGTACTGATTTTAGATGAACAGCCATGATCATATTGAAGGCAGTGATGGCTCGAAAGGCTGAATGGCCTATTCCTGCACCTATTTTCTATGTTTCTATCCTTGAGTATATGGCAATAAAACTCGATCTCTTGATTTCATGCATGGTGGAAGTGTAATGTAGTCATAGTGATACAGTGTGAAAACAGGCCCTTCGGCCCAACTTGCCCACACCCGCCAACATGTCCCAGCTACGCTACCTGCTTTTGGTCCGTATCTCCAAACCTGTCCTATCCATGTATCAGTCTAATTGTTTCTTAAATGTTGGGATGGTGCCTGCCTCAAATACCTCCTCAGGCAGCTTGTTCCATACACCCACCGCCCTTTGTGTGGAAAACGTTACCCCTTAAAAAGTTACCTCTTAAAAATACTTCATACAAAAAACATTGAAATCATACTTCTACAATGCACTAAATCATGATTTTAATACATTAAATTTGAAAAAATCCCCACCCTGGGACGGGGGACATCCCCCTTCCACACCCTCTCCCCACTCGGTTGCTCCACTCCTTCACCGGGTACCCCCAATGCCAGTGATCAGTGATCGCTCAGCCTCCCCACTTAACAAAACGCTCCGTGGCCCCTGGTTCAGACAGAGAACACTACCAGATGTGAGCGGGGAACTGAGGCCAGTTGTCCGTTATGTCTGGATCCCAATGCTCAGCGCTTCATGTTTCAGAGTTGGCTAATGTTATTGATTTTTAATTAGCCTGATTTGTAATTATTTGTGACTGTCCCCAATCTCGTTGTTTTATTAATTGAACACATAGATGAACATCCTCAAGGAGTGTAATCAGATGGAAACAGATTCAGATGCGATATTTAAGAGCTTGTTCAAAGAAGGGGCATATTTTAAAGGAGTGACAGAGATACTTGCATGGGAATGTGTGAGGAGATTATTATGTCTTTAGTTTTAGCTTGAACTAGGACATCTGAAGATTCAAAGTTTAATATAGTAATTGTGCTGATACTGGCCCCAAACCAACCATGTAATGAATATCATCCATTCCGGAGGTTTTACTTTTATGATGCCATTTAAACTTCACGTGGATTTCAATCACTTCAATGTAAAATAATTGGGAATGGAGAGCATTGGAACAAAAATTTGCCCTTGGTACATATTAACTGTAAGATAATAATGTATGCATGTTGGTAGGTGCAATCAAAACAACAATCTTTTTATAATTGCCCCAGCTGAGAGGAAGACAGCAAAATACTGAAAATATTGGGTGTGAAAATTACTTCAGGACAGTTAGTTAGGAAAATGAAAGAAATGGTAACAGAATACTTATACAGCTGAGTGAGTATAATTTTATGGATAAGAAATTGTGTTCAACCAATTGATGACTTATTTGACAACGTAACTAGCATGTTAGATAACAAGGAAGCCATTGGGTGTAGCAAATTTTGTTATACATAATTTGGTCTGTGAAGTGCCCCATAAAAGATTACCGCATTAGATAAGCATCTGGGGACTTGAACGTAATAGGTTAAGTCCAAGGGGTCAGATATGGGGTTTATGTGTGGGCCAGATATATTGTCAGTGCAGAGGGGCTAGGAGTAAGGCCAAGTGTGCATCCAGAGTCAAGGTCTGGAATAGTACTAGGTGTGCAGTCAAAGCTGGGACAATGGGAGTGTTCAGCACTGGGAACCTAAGCAGGTAAGCAGCTATGCTCAGGGTAGAATAGGGGGCCAGATGTAAGGCTGGATTCAGGGTCAGGAATTAGAGAAGGTATGCAACTGGAGTCAGAGTCGGGAGTAGTACCAGGTGTGCAGTGAGACCCAGGTTGGTCAACATGGCCCAAGTGTTTGATTATAATCTGATTTCCATACATGAATATATTAAGATAATTCATGTATTGCATGTGTTGAACAGAGCCTGGGCTCTACTGTGGAATGTAATTAGGAATGTAATTTAGTCTAACCTTATTCATAGCTAATCCAATTTAAAGCATATATATTGCATTCAAGTGTAAGTTAAAAGACTCGCTACAGTTTGCACCATATTGCACAATTTCAAGGTGAAAAATGCAAAGGCTCCATACCAGTGGGGGGGGGGGGGGGGGGGGGGACGGACAGAGCTCTTGATTGATAGTGCCAGATTGTGTACCATTGTCCCAGGCACATCCTTTCCATCATCAGACACAGGTAATCGTCAGCAGTATGAGTCTTGATGCCCACTTGGTGCGCAATTAATGAATTAGAGAACACTATTTGTATTATACTGACCAAATTGAGTATGACACGATTTTGGATAGGGAACTAGTGAACCACTTCGAAATTACTATGGAAGTTATTAAACTGAAATAAAAAGCTGTTTCAAGATACAATCTAGGTTAGGTTTCTACGCAACCTCCTGCAGTAATCAGACATCACTGTCTCCTAAGAATACACTCAGTTTCACCGTATAGGTGGCCTTTGAAATTGACAACCAATCGTTCCTTTTGACACTTGCGCAATGATACTTTTAAACACCCTTTAGAGTTGTTGGCGTACAGTAACAAATAAAACTTATAGCTATTAAATAGACCTTTTGTTTTTGTGGGTGGAATACTTTGTTTTTGTGAATCTGATACTTTCAGGCCCTTAACAGCCCAACCTGTCAATGTCAACCAAGTAGCTCAAACAAGCTCATCCACTTATCTGCACCATGACCTTTTCATATGCCTAGCCATGTGTCTTTTAAATTTTGTAATTGTACTGACTTCTCGACCATTTTCTCTGACAGCTCATTCCATCTATGTATCGTCTTGTGTGAAAAAGGTTACCCCTCATGTTAAATCTAGTTTTAGACTCCCCAACCCTGGGTAAAAAGACTGTGACTATTCACCTTATCTTTGCCCCTTGTGATTTTATGCTACCAGATCACCCCTCTGCCTCCAGGAAAAAGACCCAGTCAGCCACTACTTATGACAAACTTTCCAAATCCAGTAAATTCTTTTTTTTTCTCCATAATTTCCAGTGCAATTACATCCTTTTTAGAGTAGGGTGACCAGAAATATACACAGTATTTCAAATGTGGCCACACCAGTGTCTTGTACAGCTGTAACATGACATCTCAACTCCTACAGTCAATGATAGACACAAAGTGCTGGAGTAACTCAGCATATCAGGCAGCATCTCTGCAGATAAAGGATGGATGATGTTTTGGGTCGGGACCCATTTTCAGTACGCAATGCCCTGATTGATGAATACAAGCATGACAATACTTCTTCACCACCCTGTCTATCTGTCTAGCCACAATCATACAATGAATTTAAGATCTCCCAAGCCCATGACATCACTAAACGTCTGGGAATCAGTGTTCAGAGAGATATGAGGTGCCAGAGTTTGTGTTCATTAGTACATTTCCAACCTATTCTTAACATTATACCTCCAAAAGTTCCTGACACCCTTCAAGAAGGGCACCCTAGAGCATTCATCATTATGTACTGCACATTGCAATGCAAAATAAACTTGAAAATATCTCTCGAAGTTTGTATTCTGACATTTATTCTGTTTTTGATATTGCAACCTTCAAAGACCAGTCTGCCAGCATTATCACTGACCCACATGTGAACAACTCATAGCACCCAACACCCCGCTAATCACCATTAGCAAATATCAGTGCAGCTACATTCTTCCCAGAGGATGCAATTAGTGAGGTTGAAGAGGTAACAAAGTGAATCACAGAACAAGGAGCAGCTTGAGCAGCAGGATCCTATGGCCAGATGGAAATATTGTTAACATCACATACGCAACTTAGTAGTGAAATTGGAGGACTACATTTTGTTTTGTAAATGAAAGTAAGCCTATGTTTCTCATTGAATAAGCATAGAACCACAAACTTGTCCCATCATTGCAGAAAACCATTCTTTTGTTGAGCTATCCTATGTTACATACACTAACGATTTTTCAAACACTATGTTTTTTTTTCAATCGGGCAAAAGTTGAATATTGAATTCCAGAAATAAATCAGCCACCATTATTTCAGGCAATGAATTGTAAATTTCAACAATTGATCATGTAATTTTTCTGGAATTGTTTCCTATTCTTTTGCCAAATCCGATGCCTTTAGCTGCTAACTCTTCTGCCACTGTAAATAATTTTGCCTTAATTACTCTACCAAAACCCTGATGATCATAACAAATCTCTCCATAACCTTCTTGAATATATGGAGAAAAAAAAAACAAACTCGCAACTCTCACCTTAAATGAAGTCTGGTACAATTCCAATGTCTTTTTTGTAGCTTCTCCAGTATCTTGCATCCTTTCTGAAGTTCAAATGGAAAATGCTACAGAAAATCTGAAGATCATATTTGAAATACTCAGTGAGGTACAAGGAAGAATCAGAAACAGGATTAATATTTCAGATCTTATAACAGGAAATGCTTAGCAAGCGAGGCAGCATCCGTTGTAAGATAAACAGACTTAATCTTTCAGGTCAAAGACTGTTCCTCAAATCAAGAAAAAAGTTAGTTTTGAGTTTCAATTTGTTCTGGTTTACTGGGATGAGCTATTGATGAAAATCAATGAGGCCAGTTAGAGAGACAGCACAAACAAAGGAACATAAAAGTTAGAAAACAGGCAAATGAATGTAAGAGCTGCAAAATGCAGAATATAGACACAAAAATGCTGGAGTCACTAAGCGGGTCAGGCAGCTTCTATGGAGAAAAGATATGGGTGACATTTCAGGTTGAGGTTTAATCCAGAATTTTGTGTCAATTTTTGATGTAAACCAGCATCTGCAGTTCCTTCTTACACACTACAAAATGCGGAGTTAACATAGAAACATAGAAAATAGGTGCAGGAGTAGGCCATTCGGCCCTTCGAACCTGCACCACCATTCAATATGATCATGGCTGATCATCCAACTCAGTATCTTGTACCTGCCTTCTCTCAATACACCCTGATCCCTTTAGCCACAATGGCCACATCTAACTCCCTCTTAAATACAGCCAATGAACTGGCCTCAACTACCTTCTGTGGCAGAGAATTCCAGAGACTCACCACTCTCTGTGTGAAAAATGTTTTCCTCATCTCGGTCCTAAAGGAATACCCCTTTATCCTTAGACTGACCCCTTGTTCTGAACCTCCCCAACATCGGGAACAATCTTCCTGCATCTAGCCTATCCAACCCCTTAACAATGTTGTAAGTTTCTATAAGATCCCCCCTCAGTCTTCTAAATTCTAGCTAGTACAAGCCAACTCTATCCAGTCCTTCCTCATATGAAAGTCCTGACATCTCAGGAATCAGTCTGGTGAACCTTCTCTGTACCCCCTCTATGGCAAGAATGTCTTTCCTCAGATTTGGAGACCAAAACTGTACGCAATACTCCAGGTGTGCTCTCACCAAAACCCTGTACAACTGCAGTAGAACCTCCCTGCTCCTAGGGAGTTGTGGGAAATTTCAAGGCCAAATATTATTTAATTTTATGACTGATTGCATAACTGAATGCCAAGCTGCCTCCATGCATACGCACAACTATAATTCATTTACAGATTTAATGCACAGAACAATCAATTGTTTTTCATGGTGTTGAGGGCAGCCAACGGTGCAGGAATTTGCCATCATCAGCGGTATGTTGCTGTAGGGAGGCAACAGCTGATTTTGCACATTCTGATGATCCTTTCAGGGATCAGCACATTGATAGACCAGAGTAAAGAGTCAAGAGTGTCTTATTGTCGTATGTCCCAGATAGAACAATGAAATTCTTACTTGCAGCAGCACAACAGAATATGTAAATATAGTACTGTAAAACAATATAATAAACAAGAGAAAAAAAAATGAATGTGTGTATATATACATACTCAATTACACATTATATACAGTGCCCTTCATAATGTTTGGGACCCATCATTTATTTATTTGCCACTGTACTCCACAATTTGAGATTTGTAACAGAAAAAAAATCACATGTGGTTAAAGTGCACATTATCAGATTTTATTAAAGGGTATTTTTATACATTTTGGTATCACCATGTAGAAATTACAGCTGTGCTAAAAAATAGCTCTCCCCCCCCCCAAATTTCAGGGCTTCGTAATGTTTGGGATACATGGCTTCACTGCCGTTTTTAATTGCTCAGGTGTGTTTAAATGCCTCCTTAATGCAGGTATAAGAGAGCTCTCCGCACTTAGTCTTTCCATCACCTTTGGAAACTTTTATTGCTGTTTATCAACATGGGGCCCAATGTTGTGCCAATGAAAGTCAAATAAGCCAATATGAGACTGAGAAACAAGAATAAAACTGTTATAGAGACATCAGCCAAACCTTAGGCTTGCCAAAATATACTGTTTGGAACATCATTAAGAGAGCTCTGGTGAGCTTACTAATCGTAAAGGGACTGACAGGCCAAGGAAGACTTCCACTGCTGATGACAGAAGAATTCTCTCAATAATAAAGAAAAATCCCCAAACACCTGTCCGACAGATCAGAAACACTCTTCAGGAGTCACATGTGGATTTGTCAATGACCACACCTGAAGACTTCATGAACAGAAATATAGAGGCTACACTGCGAGATGCAAATCACTGGTTAGCCGCAAAAATAGGATGGTCAAGTTAGTTTGCCAAGAAGTATTTAATAGAGCGACCACAGTTCTGGAAAAAGGTCTTGTGGACACAACCAAACGTTTTAAGATACCGCCATCTCAAAAGTGATTTAACATCCAAAATCAGCACCTTCCACCAAATAGAATATTTAGACTGAGCCACTAAATATATAATGCAATAAGTACGACTTAGAGGGTCCAGGGAGAAGGGAAGATATAGGGTTTAAAGCATATTTTTAAAGAATTGTCACAAAATATTATTATTTTTCATCTTTTCTTTGTACAATACAGGTCAGTCTTTATGCTTGTACGTTATCTGCTCTGTTCCCTGGGTCACCTCCTTTACAAATCTGTAGTGACCTGGCTGAAGTTTTTTTTTTACACATTTTGTTGTTGTGGTAATGCACAACTCACAGTAGATACGGAAAATGGTTATTCCTGATGTTGTGCAGATTCTTATTCCAGGTTAGAAAATTCCTATTCATCAATGTAGCTGTGCCCCTTCCTGTTTAGGTATGCATTTTGATTAATGATAGATGATTTAAGCTATGGTGCCTTCAGATGCCTAATGTGCAGAACTTTATTCATCCCTATTTGACATCTTTCCATCAAGGGAAAGACAATTTTCTGAACAAATTGACAATTGACACTTTATTTTATGAGATTCAGAATGGCAACAGCCAGCCGATATCATAAACATTGCAATGGACGGACCATCTATATAACTAAGTCTCATCTTGGCCACTTCCTGTCTGCGCTGTATATTGATTTTAGAAAAAACGCTACCATATATCGCAATGATTTTTGACCATCTTATTCACAGTCCTCCGCTGAAGCAGCACCGAGGGTTTTCCCAATCGATGAAAAAGTTATGAATGTTTAAAAATTGAGATCAGCTGATTGGTCCTCTCACCTGTCCATCACCATGATGAAAGTAACGCCCCTTCCGGGGGAGGGGGGGCAGGTCTATAAAAACCTGGATGCCTGGCCGTGAGTCACTCACTCTAGAAGATCACGAGGGAGGCTCAACAGTGATTCTGCTGTGAGTCAAATGAACTGAGTCTACAGAACTGTGAGTCTGCAATGTACTTGCAATAAATGATTTGTTAGCCTTTAATGAAAATAAAATGAGTTGTTTTGGCCTGCCATGTGCTTGAAACTGAAATGGCAATGGAAATGACATGAAAATTAGATCGGTTGTTTGGCCTGCCCTGTACTTGAAAGTGAAATGGCAATGGAAATGAAATGAGTCGTTTGGCCTGCCCTATGCTTGAAATTGAAATGGAAATGAAATCAGTTGTTTGGCCTGCCTGAAACCACTCATTTTGGCCCACAATGCCCCAATTAGCTGAGAAACCAGTCCCTTTTGCGCAAAATGCCCATATTAGCCCAGGAAGAGCATTTTGGCCCAAAGGGCCCGTGCCAGGCCAGGAAAAGTCCAGAAAATGTTCCTTTCACTGACATTTCACTCAGATTTTTTTTAAGGAGACCTTTCAGCCCATCAGGCCTGTACTAGCCAAAGAGGAGTCCCTTCGGCCCCTCAGTAAGTATTCCCCCTGCAAGTAGTAAACCTCACCCCGGTATTTGTCTCCCTCCCTTGATTGGTTCCTTTTGAGATCCAGGCCAGGATAGACATTCCTCCTTATTTGCTGTGATCTGCAGAAATAGACTGTCTCGGAGTCTCTGACCTGTTTTGGTCAGAATTTCTGGCAGTTTCTGAGCTGCCAGCCCACCAGGCCTGAGTGACTGAGCTGCCAGCCCACTAGGCCTGAATGACTGAGCAGCCAGCCCACCAAGCGTGAGTGATTGAGCTGCCAGCCCACCAGGCCTGAGTGACTGAGCTGCCAGCCCAAGAATCCATTCAGCCCACAATGTCCATATTAGCTCTCTGGAACAGTCCCTTCGACCCACAACACCCATACTAGTGCTCCAGAAAGCAGCCACCCCCCCCCCCCCCCCCCACTGGCCACCAATATTGCAATTGGCGGAGAGGTGGAATATTGTGTTGGGGGACCAGCCCTCCCATGAGAGCATGGGACCCAATGGGTCCCACTTAGTCTAGTGTTTCGTAAAGTATCAACTTTATGACATTCACGACTATGGATAAAAACAATCATCAGTATCATGCAACAGCATGGAAACCTTTCCCAATGGTTTCTCTGGAACTACGTAGCATTTAAAAATTAAATAAATGTATTAATATGGAATATTAAAAGCATATAAAAACTGAAGGAAAGAAGAATCAAAATGGTTGACAATGAGATGTAGAGGGAATAATTACGGTTTAAAGGCATGGACAAAATAACTTAAGTTACTCATGGTGGAGGAAATTAGTGATTGAGGCTTCCAGATTGACAGAATGGAAATGAGTAACTTTGACTTTGGTTAACAGGATTCAAAGGAAGTCAAGTTTAAAATTAGTTATAACACTGGAGAAAGGTTTGGGGGAAGGCTAAGGAGGTTTCTGAAGGGGAGAACATTGATTTCAAATTTCAGTGAAAAGAACAGGAATCAAATGTACCAGTAAGATGGAGATGTATCACGAATAAGAGTCGAGAGTCAAGTGTTTTATTGTCATGTGTCCCAAATAGAACAATGAAATTCTTACTTGCAGCTGCACAACAGAATATGTAAACATAGTACTCTGTACAACAATATATTAAACAAGCCCCCATCTATGTAGGTCAGAGCATATTTGGAGGTTATATTGTTTAATAGACTGATGACTGCAGGGAAGAAGCTGTTCCTGAACCTGCACATTAGATTTCAGGCTCCTTTGTTCTTCCCGATGGCAGGAGTGAAATTAGTTTGTGGTCAGGGTAGTGTGGGTTTCTGATGATACTGGCTGCTTTTTTGAGGCAGCAACTCCTGTAAATCCCTTCGTTGGCGGGGAGGTCGGAAATCGTAACGGACTTAACAATGTTCACCACTTTTGAAGTCTTCTTCGCTCCTGGGAATTCAAGTTGTCGAACAAGGCCGTGAAGAAACCAGTCAATATGCTCTTTACTGTACACCTGTAGAAATTCAAGAGAGTTCTCTCTGACATACTGAATCTCTGCAATCTTCTCAGGAAGTAGAAGTGTTGATAGGCTTTCTTTAAAATTGCATCAGTGTGCTGGCTCCAGGAAAGATCTTCAGAAATATGCACGCCCAGGAATATGAAGGTTTCGACTCGCTCTACGATCGTCCCATTGATATAGAAAGGTTTGTGGGTCCTCACCTTCCTCTTCCAAAACCACAATCATTTCCTTGGCCTTATTGACATTGACAGCCTGTTTGTTCTGGCACCATTTGGTCAGTCATTCACTTTCACTTCTATACTCTGACTCATCACCATCTGTAATTCGTCCAACGGTGGTGTCATCGGCAAACTTGAAGATGACGTTCGCTGTGCTCAGCTACACAGTCGTGAGTATAGAGTAGAGCAGGGGGCTGAGCACACAGAATAGAATAAAATAAAATACTTTGTCACATGTGACAAGTTGCAGTGAAATTCTTTGCTTGCATACCTTGCCATGGTATGCAAATAGTCCCCCATAAAGGGCGCTTACAAAGTTACAAATTGCCCCCCTCCCCTCCCCCCCAGTTCCCCTTTGTTCTTCCTCCCACCCTCATGGCAGTACCCCCACACCGAGTCCTCCATTGTCCATTGTTCTACCACCCCTTCTCAGGGGTCCCCCCACATCGGGTCCTTTTCTCCTTCCCTCGGCAGCGGTGTCAATTCCACTTGTCCGTACTCATCCGTCTGTCGGCGCCATCATCGACCGCCGCACCGACCTCTCCACTAACACTGCAGGATCCTCTCTGGACGCCTCTGTCATCGTGGCACCGACCCAGACCCCAGCAGGCTCCATCAACCCAGGAGACTCCGACGAGGTCTGGACTCCGAACGGGAGGCTCCACCTCCAACTTGCAAGGTTCCAACCCATGAGGTCCAGGTTCAGACCAGCGAGTTCCGGGTTCTGACCCGTGAACTCCAGGCTGACTCGTGAGGTTCCACCACTAGCTCGCGAGACTCTACCACTGGCCAGTGAGGCCCTGGTTCTGACCCGCGAGGCCCTATCTCCAACTCACGAGGTTCCTGTCCTGAGGCCCTTCCACCAGCCTCAAGGCTCAACCGCCGGCCCTTGAGGAGCGAGGCTCCGGCCTCGGCTTCACAACGGCAGCCGTGGCACCTCCGGAAGGTATATGCCGCTCACAGCACGTCAGGTACAGCACACATGACCCAGCCTTTAGGTGCTCCCGTACAGATGGAAGCAATTCCACTATTGTGGAAGTGTTGCTGCCAATTCGAACAGACTGGTCTCTTGATGAGGAAGTCATGTATCCAGTTTAGTTTAATACAGAACATCTGAGAAAACCAAAGCGGTTACAGGATAGGGAGAATGTATCCTGTAGCATACAGACAGCAGCCATAATCAGGGTCGAACCCGGGTCTCTAGTGCCAGAAGGCAGCAACCCGACCTCTGCGTCACTGTGCCGCACTAAAAGGTGCAGAGGGATGCAGAGACCCAGTTCCGTGAGCTTGATAACCAGCTTTTTTTAAAAATCAAAAATATTTATTCAAATGTTAAATATACAGTACGGTAAAAAACAAAACAGAATCCACCACCATAATACAGTGGCTTGCAAAAGTTTTCATACCCCTTGAACTTTTCCACATTTTGTCACGTTACAACCGCAAACGTAAATGTATTTTATTGGTATTTTATGTGATGGACCAACACAAAGTGGCGCATAATTGTGAAGTGGAAGGAAAATGATACATGGTTTTCAAATTTTTTTACAAATAACAAAATGAAAAGTGCGGCTTGCAAAAGTATTCAGCCCCCTTTACTCTGATATCCCTAAATAAAATCCAGTGAAACCAATTGCCTTCAGAAGTCACCTAATTAGTAAATAAAGTCCACGTGTGTTATCTAATCTCAGTATAAATACAGCTGTTCTGTGGAGGCCTCAGAGGTTTGTTAGAGAACATTAGTGAACCAACAGCAGCATGAAGCCCAAGGACCACACCAGACAGATCAGGGATAAAGTTGTGGAGAAGTTTAAAGCAGGGTTAGAGTATAAAAAAATATCCCAAGCTTTGAACATCTCACGGAGCACTGTTCAATCCATCATCTGAAAATGGAAAGAGTATGGCACAACTGCAAACCTACCAAGACATGGCTGTCCACCCAAACTGACAGGCCGGGCAAGGAGAGCATTGATCAGAGAAGCAGCCAAGAGGCCCATGGTAACTCTGGAGGAGCTGTAGAGATCCACAGCTCAGGCGGGAGAATCTGTCCACAGGACAACTATTAGTGGTGCACTCCACAAATCTGGCCCTTGTGGAAGAGTGGCAAGAAGAAAGCCATTGTTAAAACAAAGCCATAAGAAGTCCCGTTTACAGTTTGCCACAAGCCATGTAGGGGACACAGCAAACATGTGGAGGGAGGTGCTCTGGTCTGATGAGACCAAAATTGATGTTTTTGGCCTAAATGCAAAACGCTATGTGTGGCGGAAAACTAACACTGCACATCACCCTGAACACACCATCCCCATTGTGAAACATGGTGGTGGCAGCATCATGCTGTGGGGATGCTTTTCTTCAGCAGGGACAGGGAAGCTGGTCAGAGTTGATGGGACAATGGATGCAGCCAAATACAGGGCAATCTTGGAAGAAATCCTGTTAGAGTCTGCAAAAGACTGGGGCGGAAGTTCACCTTCCAGCAGGACAACGACCCTAAACATACAGCCAGAGCTGCAATGGAATGGTTTAGATCAAAGCATATTCATGTGTTAGAATGGCCCAGTCAAAGTCCAGACCTAAATCCAATTGAGAATCTCTGGCAAGACTTGAAAATTGCTGTTCACAAATGCTCTCCATCCAATCAGATTGCTATTTTGCAAAGAAGAATGGGCAAACATTTCAGTCTCTAGATGTGCAAAGCACGTGGAGACATACCCCAAAAGACTTGCAGCTGTAATTGCAGCGAAAGGTGGTTCTGCAAAGTATTGACTCAGGGGGGCAGAATACTTTTGCACACCATACTTTTCAATTTTTTATTTGTAATAACATTTGGAAACCATGTATCATTTTCCTTCCACTTCACAATTATGCACCACTTTGTGTTGGTCTATCACATAAAATGGCAATAAAATACATTTACATTTGTGGTTGTAACGTGACAAAATGTGGAAAAGTTCAAGGGGTATGAAAACTTTTGCAAGCCACTGTACATGACAAACTATTATACAACTATCTAACACTCCTTATCAAGGATGCATTCAACCCCCCCGTGGTGCCCAGTGGCCCCGGAAATCCCCAAGGGTGCCCGTGGACAGCGCTTAGTCCCCCTCTAACACCACATGGGCACAGAAGTAACCCCGGAAAAGGGGCACGCAGCCGACACGCGCAGAGCCCTCTTCCGCCTGGCGCCGTGACTCACAGATGCCCAGCTTGGCCATGCCCAGGAGCAACTGATAACTACTTTTTTTTAAATAAAAAATGTATTCAATAATTAAAAATATTTACAGTACAATAAAACAAAACAGAACCCACCACAATACAAGAAACAATTATACTAAATAAACTACTATGCAACTATGTTACGATCCTTGTCAAAGATGCATTTAACCCCCCGCGGTCCCGAAATTCCCACAGGGTCCCGTGGACAGCACGCAGTCCCTTTCTAGTACCACCCAGGCATGGACGTAACCCCGGAAAAGGGGCAGGCAGCTAGCTCTGGCAGAGCCCTCTTCCGCCTGGCACCGTGACTCGCTGATGGCCAGCTTGGCCAGGCCCAGGAGCAACCCTACCAGGACATCTTCAGCCCTACCCTCTCCCCTACGCACAGGGTATCCAAAGATGAGGATGGTGGGTGAAAAATGCTGCCAGATGGCAATGAGCAGCCCCTTTAGGTATTGCAACCATGGCTGCAGTCTCACACACTCCATATACGCGTGATACACAGACTCTTCCAGCCCGCAAAAGTGGCAAGCGGGTGGCAAGTCTGTGAACCGCGAAACAGGTTGCAGGGAACTCCTTGGTGCAATACCCACCACCCCAGGTCCCCAATGTAGAGGGGGAGAATCCCTGTGTGGAGGGACCCCCACCGACCAGAAAGCAATACTGACCACCACTTGATGTCCGGATGGTGGACCAGGGCGAGGAAGTGCAGGGTGTGAAGGAGCCCGTACAGGACACGCCTCCCTGTGTCTCGGAGGGAGGTACTGATAACTAGCTTGGATGGGATGATCGTATTGAATGCCAAGCTGTAATCTATAAATAACAACCCGACATGTTTTTATTATCCAAGTGGTCCGGTGCAGAATGGAAAGTCAGTGAGCGCATCCTCCGTGGACCTGTTATGGTAATAGGCAAATTGTAATGGTCAAGGTTCTTGTTGAGGTTGGAGATGATACGAGTCATAACCAACATCTCTAAGCACTTCACAACCACGTGCATTAGTGCTACCAGTCGATAGTCATTGAGGCATGTCACCTTACTTTTCTTGGATACCAGTATTATTGATGCTCTTTTTAAACCCGAGGTGGGAATCTCGGACTGCAGTAATGAGGTTGAAGAGTCCACAAAAACTCCAGCCAGTTGCTCAGCACAGGTTTTAAGACCATGACCAGGTATACCATCAGGTCCAGACGCATTCCAAGGGTTCACCGCCCTGAAGGATCTTCTGACGTCGGCCTCTGTGACTGTGATTGTAATACTATAGAGGCTTGTGAAGGCACATCAGTGTTCTCCCTATCAAAGGAAGAGGACTGACTTTGGTGCCTTCCCTCGCAGTCGGAAACTTTGATTCTGCTGTGTGTGGATGTTTTATGTTGAATGCTATCAACTATGTTGTGTTCTTTATTTTTACTGTATGGCAATTACATTTCACTGTGCCAACTGGCACATGTGACAAATAAATATATCTTGTATCTTGTAAAGTATGCATAGAACGCATTGAACTTGACTGGGAATGTGATTCAGTCGCTTGAACTGCCCCCTGATTTCACCTTGCAGGAAGTGAATAAAAGTTTGAATAAAAGTTGGTAGCTATTTAGAACAATTATTCTAGAGTAACCATAAAGTTGTACTGTATAGAGTTAAGAATTGATTGTCAAAGCTACTTATAATATTGTTTTTTACACACTAAAGGTACTGGATGATATTTGTTAATATTTACCTCATTCTTAGTACATAGTTTGATCACTTTGGACAAGATTATATCTGAAAGCTTTTGCAGTTGCAGAATTGAGAGATTTGTTTATGTAACTAACTGTATAATAATCTCAGGCCACTGTTTTACACAAGTATAAATAGCTTTGACAATCTATCCATGAATGAACCAGTCAATAATTCAGCACAGCAAAAAAAAAGAGATTGGTAGATTATTTGTGAAATATGAGGTGCAGTGGAATCTTTCAACATTTCAATATCATCTTAAATACAAATGGGTAAATACCATAAAAAGTAACTCCTGGAATAAGGCAAGTCATTCTCAAAGACAATGCTAATAATTTGTTTAAACTGTATTCAAGAAGAATAGATGGATTTGCACCACCAAGTATCAAGCAGTTACCTGATAATAATTTGACTATTGAAGAACCTCAGAGTACAACAAGCTGTCCATACAACCCATTTGATTTAGTATGGTTTATTAGATTACCTGAGCAGTTTGTTGTTCAAAACTAAACTAGGCCTCTTGTCAGCATAACCCCTTGACAAGTTATTACCTGGTATCTTTAGCATGTGAATTAACATATCAATTCACCTCAATAAGTTATAACAATATGCTTTTAAAAGTAATACTTCATAAGTATAGAATAAATTATAGCTTTGAACATGCTACCATCAGAAAACAAGTTAACATGAAATCTTAGCTACTGTATATTCAAATAGTTCAAATTATTCATACTTCAAACTTTTAACCATTTCTACATGGAACAAATTAACATTTAACTAAAAAGCAGTGCATGTTGACTTATACAATAACACAATTTCAAAAATAGTATAACATTGAAAGTGCTGTTTAAAACAGAATATTAATTATTGTACTATGAAGTAAAACATGAAATTAAGTGCGGTGCCAGTTGCACTATGGCAGTAAAGATAATTATTTTCTCTATAGTAAAGAATGAATGGGTATATTGAAGTATAAAACTAACAATACTGTGCTCACTCAGAACTGATTGTATAAAATGAAAACAACTATATAAATGATGTGTTTATTACTAGACATAATCCCTCTGCCTTTGCATGGGGATAAACTATTTGTTTACTTGTATTTTTATAAACATAAAAGTTAATGTGAATTCAATTATCATTTCTGCAAGATAAATCAAAATATACCATTTACAATGGTGCAATAAATGTCAATTAAATGGTTGAAAGCATTTTTTAAGAACTTTATATCTAAGAAGGAGTCCAGCTTTGGCTGCAGCTCAATAATTATCACTTGCAGGACTCCTCAGAATGTAACATTTTAAGCCCTTTTCAGCATTAATAGTAACGCTTTTTGTCGCACAAACGGGCAAAGACATCAAATATGCGAACCGCACAGGGTTCCCAGCTAACATCCTGACAAGGATCCATTGAATGATCCTATATCGTCACAGGGTTAACCCACTTCGCCATCCTGGCTAAAGGACTATTTATGGCATCACAGGAGTTCAAGGCAACAGTTCATCACTTCTTTTTCCAACTGGGAGGTGGGCATAAAATGCTGGCAGTGGCACATCCCAGGAGAGAATAAGATAGATAGACAAACAAATACATAAATAGATGAATAAATAAATAAATAGATGGCCAAATATAGCGTAGTACTTGAAATGCTGGCTCTGGCATATCCTTAATTGATCCGAAGGGGTGAATGAAGTGGGTGTTGGCGCTATTCCTCTGACAACCAGTTGTCCGTCGCCAGGTGTTCTTCCACGCCCGGCTCTGGGTGCGGGCAGCAGGAGCTTCCAGTGACCTCTCCCTGAGGCCGGTGGGCCGGGAGAACGGACGACCAGCCGGCCTTCAGCAACCATGCCTCCGTTTCGTCGTTGCCACGACCGGGCGGTGCCAGACGGCGAGGTTGCGGCGAACGGCGCCGTCCAGACGGCCACTGCCCGGCTTCCTCCAGTTCGAGTACCGATGACTTCGGGCTCCAGGAGCACCAACCTGGATGGGTAACGCACCGCTCGTTGTTCGGCTGCCCGGCCTCTTGCTTACGCCTGAAGCCGGCGCTGGGCTCCGGGAGGAGGAGGCCGGGCAAAGATCGCTTGAAGCCTAAGGCCGCTCTCTGCAATCTCGACGCCGCCTCCTCCTCCCCCTGCAGCTGATTTGCCCGTGTTCGGCTTCGCTGCTGTTGCTGCTGCTCGGCCCCGGCGGCCCGGGACCTGCAGGGTAGTTGGCGCCGGCCCGGGGCCCCCAGGCAAGGCCGAGGCTCGGTGCGAGGCCGCGGGTAGAAACCTCCCAACATGGTCGGTCGAGCGAACGAACCGAGCCCACCCACACCCTCCCGGGTCACAGCGCTGGCGGCTCGCAACAACCCTCCTCCCCTACGACCGACCGAGCGTGAAGCAGGAATTGGCGGGAACCGCCGGCAGTGGCGCCGTGCACGAGCGCGATGGAGAGCCGGGCTGGAAAGGCAAGAGAACAAGAGCAAAAGGGAAAGAGCTAAAGAGCGCAGGAAAGAGAGCAAGAACAAGAACGAAAAGCAAGAACAAAGGTGCTGGGACCGCCGTGGGCGTCGAGCGGACCTTTCCCCAGTGCACGAGACGGCGGGGCTGGGGCGCGTGAGGATAGTGTGCGGGCGGGTGCAAAGATTGAAGAACGGGCGGGAAGAGCGAGCGCGCCCGGCCAACGGTCGGCGCGCGAGAATGAGTTCAAAACACGGGCGAGAGGTCACATGAGGGTCATCATTAAAACTCTGTCGTCGTCGTCGTCCCCCCCCCCCCCCCCCCCCCTCCTCTGGTCGATTGATTATTCGCTCGCTTCTTATTCTTCCATTCCCAAAATGTTACTCTGTATTTCTCAGCTTTAAAATTCGTCTCCCACCATCTATTTCGTCCATTGCAAACCTCTTCAATGTGCCTCCAATTTTTTGTGCCACCTGCAAACCCATGTGCACGTCAAGACAATCGGTGCATCAAGGGCAAATTCTTCTGAAATGTTCTTATACATTTCACTCTCCTATGATAAACAATATTACACTAGTGCCCTCTAATATCAGTTATAACATCATAAGTGATAGGAGCAGAATTAGGCCATTTGGCCCATCAAGTCTACTTGGCATTCAATTATGCCTGCTCTATTTGTCCCTCCTAACCCCATTCTCCTGTCTTCTCCCCATAATTTCTGACACCCCAACTAATCAAGAATCACTCTCTGCCTTACAAATATCCAGCAATTAGCAATGTTACAAGATTTTGAGATTTTATAAATCAAGTCTGCAATTTATCCCATCTGATAAAGCATAAAAAGAAGTTTAATTTGACACCTAATTCACTTTCATATCTTCAGTATTAAGAAAGTTATGGCCATTTTCATACTCGGAAATTAGCATCTTGTTCCCCATTGCCTTTCAATTGACTTAACTCAAAAGCTGTGATCTGGAACAGTTAAAAGCCCATAACTTTCTTAAAAATTAAGAGAACTCAATGAAATTTTCAGTTAGTATAGATTGAAGCATTCTGAAACAAATATGAAACCATCTTACTTGGATGACCTGAAATTAAAGCATATAATTAGTTAGTTATCTAATTGTAGCTAATTACAAAATTCAATGAGTAGATCTAAACATCTATCCATTTCTTAAGAAAATATAAACTTTTTTTAAATTGCCTGTGTCCAAATAACATTCACACAATAATCCACAATAACATAATTTTTATATCTAATTTTCATGAATTTCTGGGCCAAATGGAAGGAATTTAGTGTTTAATGCCTGTAAATTAATGGCCATTTAAACCAACTAGCGAGTGGGTTTTAGTGGAATGCGGTGGATTGGAACGTTGCGGTTAGCGGTGAAGTTGGGAGGAAAAATACTGTTTGTTCATACATTTTTTTGGACCCCATTTCGCAACATGAAAATGTTATTAAAGCCTCCATAAAAACCAACTTTTAATATAAAAATAAACAATTTATCTTTTTTTCTCCCCTACGCAAAATCCTTCCGGTTGTCGGTGCTCACGGCTTTTGAAGGTGATTTTTAAATTACTCTGGTTAATAAATAATTTAGAGTAATTTAAAAATACCTTCATTCATGAAATGTTGGAGCGATTTTTCTTCCGCAACGAAATCGCCCGACATTGATCGATTTTCCCTGCCTGTGGAAAAACGGCACTTTAAGCCCGCCCCCCTCTGAAAGGCGCCAAAGTCGCGCACACGGGGAGCGGCAGAACTGCAGCGCTGCTCAAGGTACGTTTTGTAACATACCTACAGCAATGTCCTCAGCGTAGCCAAAAGGCTATGGGACATCAGCTTTGAAAGTGTCCGAGGAGCTGAGAGTCAAATCTGTGTGTAAGTACAACATCACTTGACTACTTGTTGGGGTAACTCTGAAACACTGAGTTTGTAACGGTTGGGTTAGAGTTTGAACACTGAGCCCTCTGCTGCAACCACTGCACCACATACAGTCATATTCATAGAGCCATACAGCGTGGAAACAGGCCCTTCAGCCGAACTTGTCCACACCATTCAACATGTCCCATGTACACTAGTCTCACTTGTCTACATTTGGCCCATATTCTCTAAATCTGTATTATCCATGTACCTGTCTAAATGTTTCTTAAACATTGCAATAGTACCAGCCTCAACTACATCCTCCGGCAGCTCTTTCCATACACCCACCACTATTTGTGCGAAAAAGTTATCCCGCAGGTTCCTTTTAAATCTTTTCCTCCTCACCTTAAACGTGGACCAGCTAACGGGAGTATTTACAGACATCTTTAATCTCTCCCTGCTCCACTCTTATATACCCACCTGCTTCAAGAAGACCACCATCATCCCGGTGCCAAAGAAAAGCAAGATGTTATGCCTAAGCGACTACCATCAAGTGGTCTTGACATCCACCATCATCAAATGCTTTGAAAGGCTAGTTATCAAACTCATTAAATCCAGTCTATCAAACGGCTTTGACTCACTCCAGTTTGCTTACCGCCGCAACAGGTCCACAACCGATATCATCGCCCTGGCCCTACACTCATCCATGGAACACCTGGATATGAGAAACCTACGTCAGACTACATTTCTGCCCTTAACACCGTCATACCATCCAAGCTCATCACCAAACCCGTGGGACTTGGAATCAGCACTCATCTCTGCAACTAGATCCTCGACTTCCCGACCAACAGATCCCAATCAGTGAGGATAGGGGACAAATCATCCTCTACGATAATCCTCAAAACTGATGCTTCACAGGGATGTGTTCTCAGCCCCCTCATTTTTAAGCCTTGTACAGCCACGACTGTGCAGCCAGGGACAAATCTAATTCAATTTACAAATTTGTAGATGATGCCACCATTATGGGCCGGATATCAATGATGAGACGGAGTACAGGAAGGCAATTGAGACCCCTAGTGTCCTGGTGTTGAGACAAAAACCTTTCTCTCAATGTCTTCAAGACAAAGGAGATAGTAGTCGATTTCAGAAAGCTAAATGGTACACACCTACCCCAGTTTGAATTGAAGTCGCTGAAGTAGAGTTGGTTTGAAAGCCACAATAAATAGCTGAGAACTGTGGACGCAGCCCAGACAATCACTCAAACCAACCTCCCTTTCATTTATACCTCACACTGCCTCGGCAAGGACAGCAGCATAATCAAGGACTTCACATCCTTGCCATTCCCTCTTCCCCCCTTCCCATCGGGCAAAAGGTATAGAAGTGTGAAAACACACACGTCCAGATTCAGGGACAGTTTCTTCCCAGCTGTTACCTGACAACTGAACCAACCTGCCACAACTAGAGAGCAGTCCTGAACTCCCTGGTCAACTTGTCCCTTCCAACCCAAACCAACCCCTCGCCAGGTACTTTCCCCTGCAACTGCAGGAGATGCAACACCTGTCCCTTTACCTTCCCCCTCAACTCCATCCAAGGACCTTGACAGTCTTTCCAGGTGAGGCAGAGGTTCACTTGCATCTCCTCCAACCTCATCTACTGTATCCGCTGTTCCAAGTGTCAACTGCTGTACATCGGCGAGACCAAGCTGAACACCTCCGCTCAATCCGCCTTAACGTACCTGATCTCCCGGTTGCTCAGCACTTCCCCTCCCATTCCCACTCTGACCTTTCTGTCCTGGGCCTCCTCCATTATCAGAGTGAGGCTCCGCGCAAATTTGAGGAACAGCACATATTTCGCTTGGGTAGCTTACACCCCAGCGGTATGAACATTGACTTCTCCAACATCATTCAGTACTTTTGATGAGATCAAAACAAAAGCTATTAAAACAGAAACATGGCTTTCTCTATTTTGTAATTTAAGATGATAGCGATAATGGCCATTGTCTGAAGAAGGGTCTCGACCCGAAACATCGCCTATCTCCTTCACTTCTTAGATGCTGCTGCACCCGCTGAGTTTTTCCAGCCTTTTGTGTACCCTCGATTCTCCAGCATCTGCAGTTCCTTGTTTAACACGATAATGGCCATCGCTGCTTATTTTGGCCAACTGCTAGCTGTTGGTAGCATATACAAATAAATCCCTAAATTATTTACTTCGGATCCAGGGTGTACACCTCATTGTTTGCAATGTTGAACTTGGCGTATTTTTCCCACTCACTTCATCTCCATTTACAGCCTCTTGCTTTCATCTGCACGACTTATTGTATCTGCGGAATGTAAATCTAGCATTATTCCCTTATCCAAATGCAGCGCAGAAAGCTGTGGCCCAAGTACAAACATTTTATGAATACAGTTTATTACATTTCACTAATCATTCTCCTGTTTTTTAATTGATTGGAAACTCTCCTATTTTTCAATCAATGGTCAGTTTATGCTAATAGTCATTTGACAAAACATAATTATATGCCTTCTGGAATTTAATATGAATGCAATGCTATAAGACATTCTTATATCCATAAAGGTAATGATTGATCAGACTTGAGCTAAGATTTATAACTTATTGAATCTCACTGTTCAGCTCAAAGTGTTCTCTCTAGTCCTAGTAACAGATAGTATTCTCTCCACAATTGATATTAAACTACCAGGCTCTTAGCTAACTGGTTTCTTTCTTCTATCCTTTTTTAAAAAGAGATGCATTTGCAATTTTCAAACTGTGAGCTTTGAAAGATTATTATTAATATGATCAGACTTTCTTCACCTTTACTGTGAGCTAGAAACTGTTCAATCCTGGAATGTTGTTTGCCTAAGTCTCATTACTTACTTCATTACCATTTTTCTATGTGTGTGAAATCCAATAAGTTCTTCCTCATGATTTATTTTTTAGCTTCCGTTGTGCTACTGAGACATTGCCCTCTTCCTGTACTATAATGATGGATGTAAAGTACTCATTTATTATGTCTGTCGTCTCCTATTGTTAATCACAGTATCACTTCTGTTTGTCTTTAATGACCTTCTATTTCTCCTGTACTAGCTTGATATTCAGCTACACCTTTATTGTTAACTTTGATATCCAGCGCAAGAACTTTGATTTCCCGTAATTCTTTCTTACTATTTTGTGGGCTGTCCACTTTTCATCTTTTCTTTACATTCATTTTGTCTTATTTGCTGATTGGATTGCTGAATCACACATGGAATTTTTGGCTCAGAAAAGAAAAGTGGTTTTGCATCACAAAAATTATTTCTCAAAGTGTCCCCCTCTTATGTTTTTTGCCCCTTAACAACTGGCTGTGGTCAGTTTTTAGATTTGTAAAATAGTCTATATTTAAAAACTGGCACAGGTTGAATGGCGCCCTATCCCATAGATGCCAATGGAAGTGAACAGACAATTCCAGCTTCCTAGCTGTTAACAGGCAACTGCATCATCCTACCACAACCAGAGCAGTGCAGAACTACTATCTACCTCTGATGACCCTTGGACTATCCTTGATTAGTCTTTGCTGGCTTTAACTTGCATTAAACATCATTCCCTTATCATATCTATACACTGTAAATTGATTGATTGTAATTGTGTATTGTCTTTCTGCTGACTGGTCAGCACGCAACAAAAGCTTTTCACTGTACCTCGAAACACTTGACAATAAAATGAATTGGAATGTTCTACGTTTCCCGTCATTGGGTAATTTGGATCACAATGTGCAAATAAGATACAGTTAGAGCCAGGGGGAACTGGGACTTTTGGACAGGTAATAGTAATTATGTTACAAAACTTACCTTGAGTGGCGCTGCAGTTCTGCCACTCCCCGTGTGCGCAAGTTTGGCGCCTTTCAGAGGGGGCGGGTTTAAAATGCCGTTTTTCTCCAGACAGGGCAAATCGATCCATCTCAGGGGATTTCGTTGCTAAAGAGAAATCGCTCCGACATTTGTTTTATGGAGGTATTTTTAAACTACGCTAGATCATTTATTAGCTAGAGTAATTTTAAAATTATCTTCTAAAGTCGTGAGCACCGACAACGGGAAGGATTTTATGTAGGGGATAAAATAATGTACACAGTTTATTTTTACATAAAAACATGCTTCTTAGGAAGCCTTTAATCAAATTTTCATGTTGCGAAAAGGGGACAAAAAAAATGTACGAACCGGCAGCGTTTTTCCTGCCGACTGTGGGTTAAATTCACTGCAAACCGCAACGTTCCAATCCACCGCGTTCCACTAAAACCCACTCGCAAGTTGATTTAAATGGCCATTAATTTACGGGAATTAAACACTAAATTCCTTACATTTGGCCTATAAATTCATGAAAATGAGATTTTAAAATCATGTTATATTGTGAATTATTGTGTGACTTATTTGGACACTTAGGCAATTTAAAAATGTTTATCTTTTC
Organism: Raja brachyura; assembly: GCA_963514005.1. The sequence goes on from OY740788.1 coordinate 18,157,104, forward strand.
TTAAGAAATGGATAGATATTTAGATCTAGTAATTGAATTTGTAATTAGCTACAATTACATAACTAACTAATTATGTGCTTTAATTTCAGGTCATCCAAGTAAGATTGTTTCATATTTGTTTCAGAATGCTTCAATATATAATAACTGAAAATGTCATTGAGTTCTCTTAATTTTTAAGAAAGTTATGCGCTTTTGACTGTCCTAGATCACAGCTTTTGAGTTAAGTCAATGGAAAGGCAATGGGGATCAAGATGCTAATTTCCGAGTATGAAAATGGCCATAAATGTTTTAATACTCAAGATATGAAAGTGAATTAGGTGTCAAATTAAACTTCTTTTCTTTTTATGCTTTATCTGATGGGATAAATTGCAGACTTGATTTTTTTCATCTCAAAATTTTGTAACAATGCTAGTAATAGTCATAATGCATTATTAGCGCATTGGAATTTAGCTGTATGGCACTGTGTTGTTTGGCCTCTGTACCATCAATCGTTTCAGACTTATTACCCTTGAACGATTCAGTCCTACTCACCAAAGATAGCACCCATATGATTCTCCGGTTCTATAGCTGAGAAATAAATTATCAATAAAAAAATAACTGCCTTGATAAAATGTTATGTTTACTTAATCAGTAATAGCTGCGCGCCACATTCACGAATACTGTACTGTGGAATTTCTTGTAAGTTATGTTTTCATCCCAACCCATCTGGATGATGTGCAGTGGGAAGTCTCGGGGGGATGTTCACTTACCATCCAGGCAGTGTGCAGTTTGTCATTCTCACGCTTCATCGCTGCACACACACACACTGCTGCACAACAACCACCCCGTCAAACAGCAATAAAAACAGAAGTCATGGCGGAGTGTTTCGCTTTTGCAGACGAAAACAGGGAATTAGCGTTAAAAACTACTGATGCGTAAATGGGTGATGAATGTCCCCAGATGGCGAGGGCGGTATTGGTAAGTCTAATCATAAAGCAGATCGAAAGTATTTAAATTGCAGGATCTGATAAATTGTATTCGATATGAATTTACACATTTAATTCATAAATCCATTTTTCTAGTTATAAGGATGTGCAAAAGATTAGTTGCATTTCAGGAATTAATTGAACCTTATGGGAAACCTGCAGTATGTAGTGTGCAGGATAGGGCTAAATCGTGCGATTTAAATGAATCACATCGGGAAATTGAAAAATGAAACGATCGCACCCATTTTTATAGAGCAAGCCTGTCATCGTGCTATTGCGTAATCTCTCAAGTCGCTAAACTCGATTCTGGTTCCTGATCCTCCAAAATATTCCAAATGGAATTTAAACTGGAGGTGCTTATTTCTATGGACTGTATGAGATGTGCCCTGTCCACATGTGAACTTTGAACATCGTTTACGAACTTTAGCTTTTTCTGTGTTTTTTGAGAAGAAGTTGGCATGCGAAATGCGCTCTCTCTCCCTGCGAACATAATTATGTGTGGTGAAGGACGACGATGACTGTATTTTGATTAATTAATGCTGAATTATCTCTTCATAAACTTTTAAATTCTCTTTTTGCAAGTGAGATTAATTATGCATCAAATAAATGGAACATTCAGACTTGGAGACTGACATTAGGCATGTTGGTTTTAGAAATTGATAACGGGCTGGTTTGTACTTTTGACACTGACACTGTTCACTGACAATTGGTACCGATCTTGATTATTCTGTGTATTATGAATTATTTTTTATAACACATGTATTTTATATGGTTGTTTTAAATGTTGAGTACATTTCACTGACTGTTACAAGTACAAAATTAAAATAATACCAGAAGATGTTTTGTATCTCTTTGGGAGTTTTATTTCACTCTGCTGCCAACTTCATGAAAATTGTTTACTTTATAAACAATTAATTATTTCACAGCTTTGAATATAATAGAATGAATTTCATATCAATGACTCTCGTTTTACATTTCATTCTTTCAGCCTTCTGAAAAATATTAACCATATAACAATTACAGCACGGAAACAGGCCTTCTCGGCCCTTCCAGTCCGTGCCGACCATTTATTTTTCCCTAGTCCCATCTACCTGCACTCAGACCATACCCCTCCATTCCCGTCCATATACCTATCCACTTTACTTTTAAATGTTACAATCGATCCTGCCTCCACCACTTCTGCTGGAAGATCATTCCACACAGCCACCACTCTCTGAGTAAAGAAGTTCCCCCTCATGTTACCCCTAAACTTCTGTCCCTTAATTCTCATGTCATGCCCTCTTGTTTGAATCTTCCCTACCCTCAATGGGAAAAGCTTATCCACGTCAACTCTGTCTATCCCTTTCATCATTTTAAAGACCTCAATCAAGTCCCCCCTTAACCTTCTGTGCTCCAAAGAATAAAGACCCAACTTGTTCAACCTTTCTCTGTAACTTAGTTGCTGGAACCCAGGCAACATTCTAGTAAACCTCCTCTGTACTCGCTCTATTTTGTAGACATCCTTCCTATAATTAGGCGACCAAAAGTGTACACCATACTCCAGAATTGGTCTCACCTATGCCTTGTACAATTTTAACATTACTTCCCTACTCCTATATTCAATGCTCTGATGTATAAAGGCCAGCACACCAAAAACTTTCTTTACCACCCTATCTACATGTGATTCCACCTTCAGGGAACTATGCACAGTTATTCCTAGATCCCTCTGTTCCATAGCATTCCTCAATTCCCTACCATTTACCATGTATGAAGATGAAATATTTTTGTGTTTAGAATAGTTACACTAAAATAGCTGAAAAGAACTAAAGTTGCTCAAGGGATGTTTTGCCTTTACTTTTTACCCCCTTGTCTCTCTGTGCAGTAATGTGCAAACCCAAAAATTAATAAAGTTACTTTTTAGAATTGAGCCCCAGTCCAATATATGGCTAACTTCATACATTTTTTTTGTATTGTCACATATATGGACATGCAGTGAAAAATTTTGTTTTGCGTGCTGTCCAGGCAAATCATACCGTCATAATATTTAACATGTGCAAAACAAAAAACAGAATGTAAAATGTAATGTTTCAACTGCAGCAAAAGTGTAGATAAAAAAGAATAAGAGGTGAATTGGAAGATCAGGAATTTAACCTTAGCATATGAGAGGGCTGTTCAAGAGTCTAACAGTGGGAAAGAAGTTGTTCCTGAATCTGGTGATGTTTTCAAGCTTTTATATCTTCTGCCCAACATGAGAGGAGCAAAAGAGAATGTCCAAGTCCGAGGCAAGAAGTATTGGCCCGATTGACTGAGCTAAGTACACGCTCTGCATTTTTTGTGACCTTGGGTAGAGCAGTTGCCATTATCAATTGTAACTTATCAATTGTAAGTCAGTGTTTGTACTTATTTATTATTTCAAACATATCGTTAGATATTCTAAAAAGCTGAAAGATCTTAACAATGGCAATATTGACACCTGCCTATTAAATGTTTGCATTAGTGTTTTTAACAGGGCATTTTCTGGCTCACCCATTCCACTCAGCATCATGTCTCTTGTCTTCAGGATCATCTCTGCTAACGTTAAGCCTTAAAGAGTAGAAACATGTGTGGGCCATTCACCTCCTTGTTTCATTTAATAAAATCATGGTTGATCTTTTACCTCAGCGCCAAATACCTGTGTAAACCCCCTATCCCTTGACCCCTCTTAATATACGAAAATATTGATCTCTGTTAATCGATGATTGAACCATCATCGCTGTCTTGGATGGAGAATTTTAAAGATCCAGTATCCTCTGGGTGAACCAATTTCTTCTCAATTTCTTCTCAATAATTTGAGACCGTGATCTCTAGTTCTAGATATCCTAACCAACGGAAGTCTTATTCGTGCATCAACCCAATCATGCCCAGTTTCAGTAAATCTCCCTCCCATTCTTTATATCTCTAAAGTATGGACTAGTCAACTTGATCACTCCTTATTGACAAACTTATCAACCCAGACAGATCTGGTAAACCTGCAACGCACTTTGTCTATTGCAAGTATATTTTTTCTCAGGGAGGAAGACAGGATCTGTGCACCATATCTAGTTTTGGCCTCAGCTGGGACTTATAGAAGTGGATCAAGACCAAGCAAAAAACTAACTACCGGAGGAACTCAGTACGTCTGTAGAAGGAAATAGACAGATGATGTTTTAGTTAGGGTCCCTTCTTCAAACTGATGGAAGAGGGAGGACAAAACTGGAAATGAGAGGTTGGGTTGGGGTAAGGCCTGGCAAGTAGGGCAGTGGAGACGGAGTAGAGTCGTAGGAGCAATTTTGGTGCTGTTGGACTCGGTAAAAAAGTCCCGACTCTGACTTCGACCTCAACATAAATTTCAGAGACTATGTAAATCAGACAAAAGTTAACTACCTATGCAATTAGTTTTCATTTCTATTGCACTTGAGAATTTTTTTTGTCATAATGTAGCCATTTAGCTCATACCTGTGGCCTTAGTGTAATACATTTTAAAATAGTGCTTTCATAATTTTTATTTAATTCAATGGAATATTAATTTTGTCATAGTGCTATATGTCATTTTTTTTTAGCACAATGAATCATGTTTTTTTTCAAGAATAAACAATAAAAAAAGCCACAATAGCATAGCTACAACCATTAGACTCAAAACCTTATGGACATGGGTTTAAAAGGTAGCCTGATGATTCATGTACAGTAGTTCTTATGAAATGCCATCTTGTGTAATGTCATCATAGCAATTTAGAATTATTATAGCTTGGGGTCGGAGTTAGAGTCGAATTCGGATACACAAGAAATCAAGGAGTCGGAGTTGGGTGTTTTGGGTATCGACCACGGACCTGCTGGCAAGTAATAGATAGAGACATGAGGAACTGCAGAGACTGGAACCTTGAGTGAAACATAAAGTGTTGTAGTAACTCAACAGGCCAGGCAGCATCTCTGGAGGGAATGGACATTAAACATTTTGGGCCAGGACCCTTCTGTTTGAAGAAGGGCCCTGATCTGAAATGTTGCCCGTCCATTTTCTCCAGAGATTCATGACCCGCTGAGTCACTCCATCACTGTATTTCACAAGTGATAGATTGGTACAGGTGAGTGGGGTGATTAATAGATGGGTGCAGTAAGTGACAAAAGCTAGTGGTGAAAATGAAACAACGGGGTGTCAGCTTTGGAAAGAAGAGGAGGTGTGAAATGTACAGCCAGAGGGAGGGATGTGGGTGGAATGAGCCAGAAATGTGTCCCATTGTCTGGCAGTTTGTTTCTGCTCAAGATTGCAGAAGTTTCTGGATCATGAATGTCTGCTCTTATACTCCAATCCTCTGGCAAACGTTTGCCTTCTCATCTGCTTGCTTTACCTGCATGTGAACTTTACACGACTTAATGAAATACTAAATCTTTTCACACTCTCATCATTTAAAACAATGCAATTTTTTGGAAATTTTGCATTGCAAGGATTTTGGATTTCACTATTTCTAAGAGATTTTGTGTGTCTTTTCAGATAAATTTTAATTTTTTGTTTTTTCTGCACTGTATTTTATTTTCCATATCCTTGTCCAATCCTTTAAGCTCTCTTATCTCTGAAATTCTCTGCATCTTTTTCATACCATACACTGCCAATCTTCTTTGGATAATCAGCATACTTAAATATAGTGCACTTGATCATATCCAAATAATTGACAGATTATGAATGGGTGAGATCCCTGTTACAATTATGGTGTCACCCTCCTCCCATTTTTAACCCCTCAATAACATCCCAGTATATTACCTCAATACTCTGGTCTTTTTTTTCCATAATCTCTTGGTTGGCACACCTTATCAAAGGTTTTTGGAACGCTAAAATACACGACATCAACTGAATTGCCCATGTTTTTTATTTATTTTCCTGTCCTGAATAGTAAATGTATACAGTATTTACTTATTTCCATTCTGTGGAAATCATTTTGAATCAATGGTATTTTGGAAGATGACCTCCCAATATCTCCTGAGCCACATCCTTCACAAACCTAAAACACAGATCATCATGCCTTTATTTCCTTTTATTCCCTTTAGTTTCTCCAATATTAACATTTTTACTAATAATTTCTTTAAGATCCTCATCTCCATTAGATTTATATTGTAATCAAGAGGTTTTGGGTTCTTCTTAAAAATATGTCCAAAACATTTATTCAATTTCTCTACAATTTTGTTATTCCCCAGTATCGTTTATCATGCTGGGCACACACAAATTGCAATAAATATTTTCACTCTACTTCTTTACTTTAAGAAAATCTTAAAGTTTATATTAGATTCCTTGCTATACCATTCACAATTTATATTTTTTCTTTCCTTAACAATGCCTGCATCCTTCTTTGCTAATTTCTGACATTTTCCTAATTCTCATACTTGCTGTTTTTTTGGGCTCCATTTTAA